>OY856411.1:205779438-207174438 GCA_963693085.1 Alisma plantago-aquatica
ATATATACACAGGAGAACATTATCCATATATGCCACATAAACAAGTATAAACATGCTAACAAAAGCCTGATTCGATTGAAACATTTTATACAAACTTTCCCTCCCAGGTCTGAGAGAACAAGGATGATTCTAGGACACACTAGACAAATAAACAACCATTTCTAAGATCCATCACCAAAACTACTCCTCATTGTCATTGGTCTTCTTCTATTAATACTGATCACCTAAAAAGATGAGGTGACCCACGGGGTGAGACCCTTGTCCCAGCGAGAGTTATAACTCTCAACGCCACTTATTGATTGTAGTAGGTTAATCAATTAAATAGTTTAAGAAGATCATACAGATTAATTAGATAGAAATAACTACTTGCATGATTAACCAGATACATAAAGGAATAGGAAACAACTATCATCATTAGCATGGCTATGAACATCTACCTTGCTAATAGTATGAGCAATCTAATGGCATTAGCATGTCTGGAATCATGAACAAGTTTAGTAGCATATCATCTCTTTCATCATTAATAAGTCTAGAAGAATAGGCATAGTTATCAATATTAGCATGTCTAATAGGTTGAGTAGATCATAAGTAGAACTAACCATAAAATCAAAACTATTTGCATAAACATGATTATCAATATGAGCACCTCTAACATAGAGTTATGGCTAGAAGTTTAAGAATAGCCAACCGCATCTGACAACTATCATCATTTGCATAATCAATAGTAGTGATGTATTTATCAGCATGAACATGGCTAATATGTGTACACATCTATAACATGAGCATATCCACAACATAAGCATATCTACTATCTCTTAATTGCACTTAAGCATCATCTTTATGTAAAGAGACCAAACAAAAGTTAGCATCCAATGTGAAGTGTTGTGTATAACCCTAAACAGATATGCTACATGACTGTATTACTTTTTTTTATGCCGTGGGGAGTTTGAGTCTTACCACCCAAAGTCCAACTGTCCCATGCAAAAGTCTATTCGGTTCTATATAAGATCTTGGAGTGTCGGTATCCTAAGATCTCTCCTCTACCCAGTTAGTATGGGCCAAAAAGGTAGTGACATATCAGTCAAAGTTGACACTACAGTGACATATAGTCAAGCTGCTAACAACTAGTCCGCCCTTGGTATAGGTCGTGACACTAGAGAATTGGCTCATGCATGACCGTTCTATAAGAGGCATCATGTTGTTATACTATTGCCTTTCACATTTCATAATATTTGAGGAATGAATGCAGTCATCCTCCATAACCTAAAATTATAGACTCAAGGAGGTACTTGACTTGCGCCCTCGCATATTCAACAATATGTGCTCTAAGTTTCCTGCGGGAATTGCTCGTTTCACCACCAGCAAGTTCTGACACTGAAATGGTTCTATGGAATAGGGCACCACATGATTAGAGTTTCACTTGATTAGTTATTATCGATTGGGTCAATTAAGGCTACATCAAACAAGTGGACATACAAACCCTAATTCATCTGTAGCAGGCATTGATGTATAAAAACTTCAGATGATATAAAATGTATGAAACTTATTATTCCTCATCTCATCATCACAAGGTACTATACACTTTCTATTCATGAGACTACACTTGTCATCATAGTATTATAGGATATAAATCCTTATCACAATATCATAGGGTATCAACCCTTGTCAACATAAGAGGATTAAACCTCATTCAGGGCTAAACCATGCCCAAAGGTCATTAAGACCATCATATCATTCCATGTAGGATCATCATTAGCTTTTCAGGCCTTATAACAAGGTTGAACCACCATTATCACACATGTGATACACAAGTTTAACATAATATTACAGTAAATAACTAAAAGATGTTCACATGATAACATTGCAGTGTTACCTTAGCATTTGAGAGCATTCCCTTATTATATAAACATATAGGGAATATGGGAATAATTGTCCATCATCACACTTATATTTTACAAGTTTGGCATAAGAAATCATAAATCACAAAGCTAGGATGGAGACTAGTTAAAACATTAGAGTTATAACAACATTAAGAAGAATATTCCATCCTTATATTAATCGTTCAAGGAAGGATAGCATAACTAACCATTATGATCTATTTTCATTAGGGTTAAGTTCAACAAGATATATTACATTGAAGATATTGTTCAACACTCATACACTTACCCTAACTCATGGCATCCTCATACAATCGTGGATGCATAATATAAAGCATAGCCATCACATTTCATACCTTCCCTATGTATGAATACATATTTAACTCATGGTATAATCATCAGATTATAGCAAACTAGGGTTTCAACAATAATAAGAGAATACTTCATTATTCTATTAATGATTCACAGGAGATCAATCATGTTTAATTGCCATAACCTAATGGTATTAGGGTTAGGATTGATCATAACTGAGTGGCATATCGTGAAAATAAGTGTCATATCGTGCATGGGTGGTGGAATATCGTGCAAGAGTAGTATGGTATCGTGCAAGGGTGCTAAGGAGAAAGAAGGATCTCAAACTTAACCCTAAGGAGAGGCAATGGTCATCTTCAACCATGGATTGAAATTCTTCTCCTTTCTCGACAACGTGTAACAAGTGGGAGATAAGTACGTTCTCCAATCACTACTAACTACTTCTGTTAATTCTGTTCTTATTCCCATTTCACGTAGGTCCATTCTGGATTTTATCCCATATTTAGTCTTACCTGGTATATTCAACAGAGTACTGATGACGCTATCACATCCATTTTTCTCAACATCCATGACATCGATACAATGCCAGACTACCAAAGAACTCCAATAAGGAAGATCCCAAAATATTGACTTCTTCTTAAATAAAGATTTGTCACTCCGTGTGGCCATCGTACATTGTGATCTCTTACCAAATTCATTGGCAAATAGTTTTATTCTTTCATAAACATCCTCCCCTGGTATAGGTTTAGGTGCACTCCATTCCTCATTCCGTCCACTGAATGCTTTGCGCAACCTACGATATGGATGGAATTTTGGAAGAAACCTTCGATGACCAAGATATACAGTCTTGCCGCTGTGTTTTAGTCATATTGAATCAGTGTTCTCTTCACATATAGGGCACACTTTAGATCCTTTGACACTATATCCAGACAAATTCCCATATGTTAGAAAGTCATTCACAATGCAAAACAACATAGTGTGCAAATGAAATGTCTCTCTTCATGAAGCATCATAGGTCATCACACCTTCACCGCAGAGTTTCTTCAAGTCATCAATCAGAGGTCAAGATAAATGTTGATACCATTTCTTGGTTGTTTAGGGCCCGATATCAACAACGACAGCATAACATACCTATTTTTCATACACAACTAGGGAGGAAGATTGTATATAACAAGCATAATTTGCCAAGTGTTATGTTGGCTGCTCAATGTCCCGTACGGATTCATCCCATCTGTTCAAAGCCCAAGTCTTAGATTCCTAACTTGTTCACCGAATTCAGGGTACAATAAATCAATCTTCTTCCACTGTGGGGAATCAGACGCATGTCTTAGGATCCCATCATTATTTGTCTTAACATCTGCATACCACCTCCAATTTTTCACATCTATCAGATTGGAAAACAAGCATTGAAACCGTGGTATTATAGGTAGATACCACATCACCTTGGCAGAAGAACCAGTTTTGTACTCCCCCAAAGTCATCAATTTATACCTTGATGCACCACATTTGGGACAATCTTTCAAATCCACATAGTGCTTTTGAAATAATATACAATCATTCAGGCATGTATGTATCTTCTTGGCCTCCATTCCCATTGGGTACAACAATTTCTTTAACCGGTATGTTGAGATTGGCAGCTTGTTTCCTTCAGGAAGAATTTCTTTCAACAAAGACAACAATGACATGAAGCTTTTGTCGCTCCATCTATTGTTAGCTTTCATCTTATACAATCTCAACACATCACTAAGCTTCGACAACTTATAACATGTGTCTAACGATATCTCAGCATCATGCATAATGTTTCTAAACATAGGAGGTGGATCAGTTTGCTCTACCCCACAACTATCCAACATCACATCAACAATGTCTATAGGAACATGTTCGTTCACATCTATGCCATCGGAGGAAATTTCTTCTTCCTTACAAGCACTTCTATCGACATCCACTGATTTCAGGTTTTAAATCTCTCCATGCCAGTCCATTCTGTATAGCCTTGTACAATCCCGTTGCACATGACATGACTTTTGATTTTGTCACCAGTGCTGACTTTCAAGTTGTTACCGCAATGCCTATATGGATAGTAGAACCTATGTCTAGGTTGTCTCCTATATTACTCGGTAAATCTAATAAACTAATCAAGACCATAAATAAACTCTAGGGTGCAACGATTTGGAATGGACATCCATGATCTATCCATTCTATGATCAAAGAGAAAACAAGTATATATTAGAACAAGATTAGGGTCTAGGGTTAAAAGATTAGGGTTTGTGGTTAAAACTTTAGGGTTTAAGGTCTTATATATAATAAATGTATACCATCTATCCCATTCTTGAACACCTAATCTCATTAGTAAGTGTATAATGTGTATTGGGTTTTCAAGAAAATTTTGGCAGCATTTCCCTACTATTCTCCAAGTACATATGTACTTAGAGAGAAAATGGGGAAGTGCTACCGAAATTTTATTGAAAACCAAATACATATTATACACTTACATCCTAAGTGAGATTAGGTGTTCAAGAACAGTCCCAAACTGGGGACTATCAAAGATTTACTCCTAATGAGTAAATCTTTGACGGGTTTCTAGGCCAACAAATACATGTGTTGTCATTCTTATATATAATAAATGTGCACCACCTATCCCATTCTTGAACACCTAATCTCACTAGTAAGTGTATAATGTGTATTTGGTTTTCAAGAAAATTTCGGTAGCATTTCCCCATTGTTCTCCAAGTACATATGTACTTGGAGAACAAACGGGGAAGTGCTACCAAAATTTTCATGAAAACCCAATACACATTATACACTTACATCCTAATTAAGTGAGATTAGGTGTTCAAGAATAGTCTCAAACCGGGAACTATCCAAGATTTACTCCTAATGAGTAAATCTTGGATGGGTTTCTTGGCCAAAAAATACATGTATGTTGTCATTCTTATACCTACAATCCTAGTTTTGTCATTCATATCCTATGTTTTGTGTAACATCATTTAATCATGCCTGTCAGTAAATACTAAACACTAAATAAACCATGATGCCATATATCAAAGATTTGTATCAAAATGAAGCCTATTGGCACATTGGGAGAGTGAGAATATTATACCTCACTTGAAGGTTGAAGAAGAAATATATGCAAATCAACAAGTCAACAACACCTGCAACAACACATTGGGAAGTCAGTCTTCCATAATAAACCTTACATGTATTCAAAACTTTCAAAATTTTGAAAACTTTGTTACTTGTAGATCTAAGGAGAGGGAAAAGGTTACTTGCATCATTATAAACAATCATTAAATTGAGTCTTATTGTATTCACATTGTTACCAAAATGTTACTTTATATTATTGTGCATGAATTTCCATATATTACTTATTTAACCAATTAATTCTATTAATTCAATATTAACTTAGATTATGGCACATTGTTCACATTTATGGACATGAAAACTTCAATTGTTATTCCAACTCATGTATTAAGCACATTATACCTATTATTAAGTATATATTAGCCACAATGTGAATATTAGTTATCAAATGAAGCATACGCAAAATATTTCATGAACCCACTTATATGTTAGCACAAACTAGATACTTATCAAGTTGGTGAGTCACACTATGGAGCTCTAGACGATGATTATTGAGTAGATCATATGCTATAATGAAAATAATAGACAACTTGTTTGCTTTCATGCTCGGTAGACCGAATGGATATGTTATTTGTAAAATAGGAAGGCTTGTGGAGATATACATAGAAAGAGAGACCTTCTTGTGGACTTTATTGTTTTTGAAAAGTCTTATGATTGTGTACATGAACAATGTTGTATACCTTGTGTTGGATTTTGGAGAAAAATATATGGCAACCTGATACATGGCATTAATTATATGCATGTCTGTTATTTGGAATGTCATTAAGCACAACAAGGATTACTGATTTTTGAGATTTTATGATTAGATGATGACCATTAAAGCTAAAGGCCAAAAATTGGTCAAGTTATAGCATATAAGCACATAAATGAGTCACTCTCAAGTCATGGGTGAACATAGAGGGTCCAAATGATAGTTGGGGTGCATTTAGATGGTTTAAGAAATTAAGAACAATAAAAATAGACATTGATTACTGATCTAGGGGATTAGGGTAGTAGGGGTCATATATATTATGAACAGAAACAGGTGTGAAGCAAAAACTGCATGGGCTGATTGTTGGGGGTTGTAAGTCAGATGGGAGAATGGGGGTCGTAATGTAGAGCTAAAAGAGAACAGGCGGTGGGCTGAAGAAGAGGCGGTAGGCCTACTTACTTGCGTAGGTGATCAGGGAAAGAAGAGGTGGTGGGCCGACTTACTTGCGGCGGCAGGAGTGGCAGAGAAGGAACCGACAGGTGGTAGCAGGAAGAAGAGGATCGGCGGTGTGTGCGGCGGCAGGAGCAGCAGCAGGAGCGGCAGACGGTAGTAGCAGGAGCGGCAGGCGACAGCAACAGTTTCGGCGGAGCGAATCGCCAGAGAGACCTAACTTGAAATCGGCAATCAAATAGAGAAAGGGGAAGAGTTTGTGGCTCGTGCGGGTGCTATTAAGTTAACGATAGGTGTCAGTTATAAGAAACAACCGATGCTTAAAACAATAGGTGTTGATTCCCACCAAAAAAATCGACACCTATCTTCAATGATAGTCGACTATCATTGACACCAAAAAAATCCTTAACACGCATATGGCAGTCGATTTTAGGCGTCGGTTGGTTAAGGAACTAACGCTAAATAAAAAGCGATACCCGTGTCTGGCTGCTCTTCACAGATAGATGTCAGTTTTTGTGTTCAACCGACATTGTATGCTTTAGGCGTAGGTTTTTGGTTTACAACCGATTCCTGTAAATGTGACGTTATAACCCATTTATGTAGTAGTGTGACCTCAACCTACAGAAGAAACGGTGGATGGAATATTTGAAAGACTAGATTGTCACCATCACATACCACCTAGGAAAGTCCAACGTAGTGTCAGATGCCCTTAGTTGTGAACAACTTAGGTGCAACTATCTTATCTACCCAGTGGAGGGAACTGGAAGAGTTTTCCATACGAACTCCATAACCGTTAGAAGACCGAATTTGTTTGGCTAACATTCAGATAAAACTAGACCTATAATCAATAGAACAGAAGACAATTACCTTAGGTATGCAAAAACCAGACCTATAGACTGAGTTAGTGGCTTCCTAGATGGCCAACCCAAAGTTTGAAAATGTGAAAGGTTTTTTAGAGAAATGTCAAACACGTCTCTCAATGGGAGTAGATGGTGGGATCCACTATAAGAGTCACATTTGGGTACTGGAAGATTCTCCCTTGAAAACACATATCCTACAAAAAGCTCATGACTCTAAGTATACCGTACACCCTAGCACTACTAAGATGTTTAAAGACTTATATTGATACTTTTGGTGGCCTAGAATGAAGAGATACATAGCGACATATGTGGCCAGTTGTCTCACATATCAGATGGTGAAGGATGAACACCAATGACCTAGTGGGTTATTACAATCGATTGAAATTCCTGAGTGGAAATGTGACCAGATCACCATGGATTTTGTGGTGGGTCTTCCAAAGATAGAGAAAGTTCATGATGCTATATGGGTTATGGTGGACCTCTTAACCAAGTCATAACACTTCATTTCCTTAAAGATTGCCACCAAATAGTCAAACTTAGCTGAGTTGTATATCCATGAGATAGTTCATTTACATGGCATTCTGAGTTCAATTATTTATAACCATGACCCTATGTTCACATTGATGTTATGGAAGCAAGTACATGAAGAACTCAGAACAAGATTGAAATTCAGTACAACCTATGACCCTCAGACTGATAGATAGTCAGAAAGAACAACCCAAACCTTAAAAAATCTATTAAGAGCATGTGTGCTCGATTGGGGTGGATCATGGTAATGGTACTTTCCCCTTGTTGAGTTTGCCTATAATAATAGTTACCAAGGTAGTATTAGGATGCCTTGGTATGAAGCTCTATATGGGAGGCCATGTCAGTCACCACTTCACGGGGATGATGTTGGTGAAAGGACCTAGTTGAGGTTAGAGGAACTTCAAACATATGCTGACAAAGTCACTTTGATCAAGCAAAGGATAAAGAGAGCCCAAGATCGAAAGAAGTTGTATGATGACACAATGCAGACTACCTTGCACTTCACTGTGGGTGAACATGTGTTCCTCAAAATCTAACCCTTCCAAACTATAGCTAAGGACAGAGGAAAGATGGGTACTTGCTATATTGGTTCGTTTGAAATTCTATAACAAATTGGTAAAGCAGTTTATCATGTATCCCTACCCCCATAGTATAGTATGATGCATGATGTGTTCCATGTGTCCAATCCAAAGTTCTATGTGAAGGATCCTAGTCATGTGTTTAGCATTGAACCCATTGAGCACCAAGGGAGTCTTCCATATCCTAAGTCACATGTGAGGGTATTGGATACCAAGTTGAAAGAACTCAGAAATAAAAAGATTGAGATGGTAAACATTCTCTGGAAGAACCATGGAGAGGATGAAGCCATATTAAAGATGAAGAGAGACATGGAAAATTCTTATCCTAAATTGTTTGTATGATTGGTTGAATTTTGAGGAAAAAATACCTATAAGTGGGGAAGGATTTTATAGCCTCAATCTTTCTTATTTTGTTATGCAATTTCTCTATGAAAAAGGGCTTGTTTGGAAATAAAATGGGTTTCTTCACAAATTTTCCTTGAATAATAGATTTCTTGGTTTTCCCTGATTTATGAGACCAATAATAGATAAGAGGGAAAAGGATTAGAGAAAAACCTCATAATAAGTAAAAGATAAAAGAAAAATGAATTTTAATTTCATATGCATATAAATAATGAGGAATTCTCTACAAAGAGGCATGGATGGCCAAAATGGAGTGGTTTTCAGTTTCACATGCTTTTTAATAAAAAGAAAAGTCGAAATAAAGGTAATGATAAATAAAGAAAGAGAAAAGATACGTTTGAATGCATGGAATATGACTTAAAAGTGGATAACTTGCATATTAACAAATGATGCTTTTTTTTTGAATTATGATCCAATTATTTGTACACAAGTAGTTTAAGTCATTAAAGGCTTTCCCTTAAAATTTGGAATCAAAAGGATAGGCTTATTAGGAGATATGAATTTTATAAGATTTCCTAAAGTGGGAGGAATATCATTCAATGTCACATGATAATCAAGTTTTCTTTATTCAATAAATCAATCTGCATGTGTGATGGTGACCGTAAGATCAGGATATGATGGATTGTGCATCACCTCCTACCCACACCCAAACTGAAAAGTATTCATGTACACACGTGGAAATCTGAGGGGAAATCACCCAATCTACTTCATCTCTGATTAAACCAAGTGGATAAATGCCTTCTCCTTTCAAAACCAAGAAGAAAATATGAATATTTCGAGTGGATAGGAGATCTATGGAACAACCTAGAACCCTCGCTGCCATAGCCAACTCAGTCGAGTTTGGGAACCCTAAATCCCACACCCTCCACCTATAAAAAGAACCCCAACCAACTCGACTTTACCTCAGAGCATGAATGGCACACTCACACACTCTGACTTCCTCTTCTTCTCTGGATTCCATCTTCTCTGACGAGCTCACTGTCGCGCCACCGATGCTTCAGACAACTCTGAAGTAAGGAAAGGGGAGAAAGGGAGGCCAATGGATCGTGGTCCATCATGGACTAGTGAAGAAAATTGGTGGTTTAACTTCACCACGATTCAATTTGAGTTGAGCGGGTGTCATCAACTGTGACCTCCCGATCCCCACCCTGGTCAATGAACACCCACAAATTTGATGACAGGTGTATTTTCCTCTCTAATAGCAAAAATTAAGGAAATTGCTAAAACTTGCAAAAATGATTAAAAATCATCCCTTAGTCCAAAAGTGACATATACTATATGAATCTTGATGAGGAAAATGCAAGAAATATGATAAAAATGTATTTGATATCTGAATATGCTTCTAGTTCGAAATGTGCCTAAAGATGGAAACTTTAAGATATTCAATGGATCAAAACCACAATTTTTGAGTATTAATGAATCTAATGAACTTATTTGATGTTATTAGTCAAAGATCAATATGTTATGAAAAAAAGAAGACCTTGGACTCATATGAACACCATAACCTAAGATTTGAAGGATTAGGTTCTCTTTGTGATTAAGAGTACCTTTAATGATGAAATTAGGGAATGTAAACATAAGAATGTCAAAATGCATATTCTTTCATCTTCCAAATATTAACATGATTTGAAAAAGGATCGAAGTTGGAATTTTGCATAAAAGGTATCTTTTAGAATACAAAATGAATATGACACCAAAATAAGGGTTTGTGGACCAAAACGGTATTAAAGGTAATAAATGAACTTATGGAGAATGGAACTTAATGAAACACAAAGATGGACATAATAACCTAACTTGGAACTCAAATCAACCCTAAAGGTAGATTTTGGAACCACATAGTGACACATGGGTGTTATGCCTTAACTTTCAGGTTGAATTGCTTTGTTGCTTGTGCGGTTATTCTTGGTTATTTTTTTTGGAAATCTATTGCTTCTGAGAAAGGTATGTGGCTACACTTAAGATTAACCATTGTAGTTTCACATGATTTCTAGGAGTTTTATGCATGGTTGCAAATATTTGACTACTTGTCTATTTACTTCTTGCAAACTATAAAATCGCTACAGATATCACATAATATGGACGTGTCCAGCTCGCATCCTGTACCACCTCTGTGGTAAGATAATGAAGCCCTGGGGGCAAAGGAGGATGAATACAAAGCCCTGGGGATAGGGAAATTGTCAAGAGGATCGTTAATCCTTGGGTGCAAGATCTAGCACCGAAGTGTTGGGGGCCACGGTGAAATTCCAAATCCATTGGGGCAAGTGTGGCCTATGTCCACTGCAAGTACAAGAATCTAAGGTCAGACAAATTAGGATTGAGTAGTTAGGATCAAAATATTAAATTTGATTTGTTAATCAATAATTGATGAGTTATGATATTATAAATAAATGTGAATTTGTTTCCTCCACATACCAGTATAACTCGTTATACCGACCACATGTTTTGATTGTTGGCATTTTTAGGATAATCTACTACATGATTGAAATTGGACACTCTGAGAAAAGATGGCACTGAAAGCAAACAAACAAAGTAAATCTCGAAGGAAATACATAGAAGACATATTTATTGCATTGAACTTCAGAACCCATATTTTTGGAAGCATTAATGAAAAGATTTTTTTCTTGTACCAAACTTAGTTCAGTTTTGTGAAATTTAATAATTCTTTTTTATTATGTGCTAAACCATAGATGCGTACTATGGTAATGCTCTTTCCTTCTGACCTTACTTAATTGGGGGTTGTTAGGAAGTGGGTTCATTACACATATAGATGACTGTGACAAAGAGTTGTGCACACCATCTATCCATGAGTTGCATGAGATGCAATTCACAAATGTGGGTGATCAGCCAAAGTTGACTCATGGTTTGATGAAATATGGATCTTGACTCACTAGAAGATTGTACGTTGCAATATTCCAAATTGATACATGAGGGTTATCAATTTGTACAAAATAGTGGGAGTGATAGTTAATTAAAAGCCTAATTAATATCATCAAACTTATCCAATCAAATTAATCAAAATTTTATGGAATAACGTTGCAAATTTTCTTTTTAAAATCTAATGGCAAACACAAATATGTTATCATTTCAATAAGTCTATGAGTAGAACATAAAAAATGGGATATACTTCCACATCTAGTTTAGGACTATGAGAAGTGTTCTCATCAATGAGAAAAATCTCTATGTCTTTAAAAGACTAGAGCCAAAGAAACCCACTCCTAATGTGTCTATGACTGCAACGAATGCTTATTGGAAGCATGCCAATGATGTCATATATATCGAGTACCTAATGTTATGATGTGTGACTATGAGTTGCATGAGCAACATGAAAAACATGGACATTCTTGAGATGATAACACGTATTAAGAATCACATAAAAAAAGTAAGGTATAATGTATCTAAAGTGTTGTTTGAGTGCAAACTGACAGAGGGAGATCCAGTAGAGCCCCATGGTCTGAGTATGATTGGGCATATGGAGTTACTAGGATTTCTTCTTAAATCAAGAGTTGACCATGGATATGAATCTATAAGTCATTGTGTGAATCATACAACCAGTTTATCAAGTGTGACTACTTGAGTAACTTGGCTAAACCATTATCAGAACTACTTAGCATGTTGATGCCAGAGCAAGAATGAAAAAGGAAAAATTTGTGATGATGATCAATAGAAGTGAGTCCAAGGGCAAAGGCAAGTCCAAGAAGAAGTTCTAAGGCTAAGCCAAAGTTCAAGTCTTCAACACTCAAGATAAGGAGAAGGGTAAGTTAAAAATGAATCCTCCTTTTCACTTAAAGGAATAAAGGAAGAAGAGAGATAGAGATCTCTACTTTATGACCTAATAAGAAATAAGCTAGAACTATATAGAGCAAGTGTTCCTTCCACTATAGTTGGAACCTGCCATTCATGGGCATGTAATACAATTATTGAACTGCTATTATGTATCTTCCATTGATGATAACATCATGTATCTTATACGAACAAGAATAAATTGACATTTCATCTTAAAAGAAAAGATCTTTTATGGTAGTAACCCTAATGTCTCTCAATCTATACTTGATAGTTGTATAGAAAAATGTGTATGACACATATATTGAATGACTTGATGACTCAAACAATGAATACCTATATCATTGTCATCTAGAGTGTATAAATGAGAAATGCATGTTGGGAAATATGGCTACATGATAGGAAGGGAAACAAAAACTTTATCTACCATATTCCCCTTAAGCCAGCGGATAACATTAATAATAAAAAGATGGAAAGATTTTTGAGGATATACCTGGTCCTCGATCAAGTCCAGTGACATCTCCTTCTCGATATTGAATCACAATTGTTGACTAGCTTCTCGTAGATGGTGTCTATTCAACTCCTAGTCTCCACCACAAACAACATACTACACAATGTCTATAGTGGCTCCTACGGTCTCACCACAGACTGCATGTTGACATTGCTCTTAGCAATAGCCAAAGGATTACTGCCTCTATAGTAGTCCACATAGACTGCCTGGAACTCCTATCATCTTGCTAGAATAGAATGGACAAAGTTTTCCCTTTCGTTGGCGTACTAGTCACTGACTTTCTTTCCTACAACAATGATCTCAGTTGTTCTCTCCCTTGGTATCCCTTCCTAGTCAGGTAGGACTTGCTTGGGCTCTCTTAGTTACCACAACCAGAGAGGACAACAAATGTCAGAGGAACCGATTCACAATTGTCTATCTTTTTGTGCTCTGATATCCCCCAGTACCCCTCTATTTATAGTAGAGGTCAGGGTCAAGGTTCCCAGTCGATGCGGGAGTGGAAGGGATCAGAAGTCTTGAATTTTCACAACCTGCGACCAACCAAATGATCGTTTGGTGACCCAAATGGTTGTCAAGCATATGAGACAAACATCTCACATTACGAGATGGACATTTTGCAGTTTCCCAATCGCATATAAATTTCAAAATTCATTTCCCATTAATGTCATACATTAATTCCTTGCACCCTTAGTAACGTGCAATTGAAACGACAATATTTGGGAAAGTATCTAGAACCTTTCCAACTGAACTGAACAATCTCGCCCATGTCAGACGACCATCTTGCCCACCCGGATGGACGTCTGGTAAGTCAAGTCGAGTCGATCAGTTCAACAGTTTGAACCAGATGGTTCAACCTCAGTTTTTGTAAAACTTAGCCAATTTCAAATCGAATAATTCTTGATTCTCCAAATGCCCATCTCAACCCTTGAGATAGTTTTTTGGCACTTCAGACGACCATCTCATGCCATGAGATGGGCGTTTGTCAGTGCATGCAGGCTGCCCGTTGTGTGAATCAATTACCTAAATACTTTAGTAATCAATTCAATCATCATTCAAGATTGAACTCCTCTTCTAGGTCAAGAACTATGTGTGTGATCCTATAGGTACCATATCACATTGGAAATGAATGACCATAACAACTTATGCCATCATAAGAAAAGAGTGGTGCCCAAGTCACACATCAGTGCTACCCAAGTGAATGGAAAGTTGGGGAACAAGTTCAACCTACAATCTGTGTATGGTGTTTCAGTATTTGTATAATTTCATTGTCACTGATATCCTGATTGAACTCAAGGAATGGTGTAGTCACCCTCTCAACATTCAATCTTGTTTCTTGAACCAGAGCAGACTATTTGAGATATATGTATGCTCAATATCACATATTGACTCACATGTGCATGGCCTTGCATTTCTAAGTCTCACTAATCAAGAGGCCTTAGATATCATACTCCCTTAGGAGGGACAAATCCCATCTCTATCGCCCACAATTTATCCCCATGTGTCAATGCCACCCAATCATCATCGTTATAACAACCCATGTTTCATGATTGTGTTTGATTATGTCAAAGCATACTTAATGATCTATGAAAAGTGTAGTGATTTTAGGTTTAAGAACCACAAACACCGCCATCATTGTAAGAGTTGACTATGACCTACCATGGTAATGGTTTCCATGTGTCAGTCTCATGGTGGATCTATCTAATGCATTTTTCTCTAACATGTATCTATGCAACTAGTTTGATATAGCCATATCATGACTAATGAGACTCTGTCATCAACCAACTAACACTCTGATCTAATGTTTCATTGTTTTCTATCAACCTTTCACATTAGCAATCGATCAGGGACATAATGAGAATATATATGCACTCTTAACATCATGTGATCTCATTTCCCCAAGTCACATACTTGAAGACATACATCATTGAGTAATATAATTCTCTAAACATTTAAGATGTTACATCATTATCTCATAACTAAATTCAACATAATAAATTGGATGCTTGGCTTTATTAATTTATCAAATCAATTACAAATTATGCCATTACAATCATCACATGATTGGATCTATTGGAATACATACAAACAAAATTCCACTTACACTTAGAGACAATCACCCATGAATTGTATTCCAAGTGATCTAACATGTCCATCATGCTTTTGGTGGAAAAGTGATTTTGTCAAGGGGTCAACAACATTGTTCTCAGTTGGTACTCTACAAATATTTACATCTCCTTGTTGTACGACCTCTCGTATGAGATGATACCGCCTTTGTATATGCTTTGAGTAATGATGCAATCTAAGTTCCTTAGCTTGTGCAATAGCTCCATTATTGTCACAATATAGATCAATTGCATCATTGATGCTTGGAACGACCCCAAGTTATGTAATAAACTTCTTGATCCATACAACCTCCTTTGTTGCATTTGATACAACAATATACTTGACCTCTGTTGTATAGTTGGCAACTGTCTCTTGCGTGGAACTCTTCCATCTCACAACTCTATTGTTTAGGCTCAACACGAATCTTAGTTGTGATTTGTAATCATCTTGATCAGTCTGGAATCTTACATTGGTGTAACCCTTTACCACTAACTCTTCCTTTTTTTGTAGACCAAGAATTGATCCTTAGTCCTTCTCAAGTACTTGAGGTTGTTCTTTACAACTATCCAGTGAGCATCACCTGTGTCAGACTAAAATTCAACCATCATGCTCAAGGAATACAAGTCATTTGGAGTGGTAAATAACATTGCATAAATGATCGATGCAATTGTTGAGGCATATGGAATTAAACTCGTGCATTCCCTTTCTTCACAAGAATTGGGACATTGAACTCTAGAGATGGGGACACCATGACACCCGGGTAGGTTTCCTTTCTTTGAGTTCACCATGTTAGACCGCTTCAACACTTTGTCAGTGTATGTCTCTGATTTTATCCAAGAAGCCTTCTTGATCTATCTCTATAGATCTTTATTCCCAAGATGTAGAACTCTTCTACCAAGTCTTTCATAGAAAACATATTTCCCAACCATGTCTTTACCTTTTGTAAAGTAGAGATGTCATTCCCCATCAATAATATGTCATCTACATATAATATGAGGAATGTCACTATGCTCCCACTAACCTTCTTGTGCACACAAGGTTCATCTTCATTTTGAATAATGCCAAACTCTTTGACTGTCTCATCAAAATGAAGATTCCAGCTCTGAGATGCTTGCTTCAATCCATAGCTTGACATTTGTAGCTTACAGACTTTATTGGCAAACTTTGGATCTATAAAACCCTCATGTTGTGTCATATACAAAACCTCAACAAGATTCCCATTAAGGAATGTGGTTTTAACATCCATTTACCAAATCGCATTGTCATGATAAGCTGTAATAGCAAGCATGATGCTAATGGACTTAACCATGGCCATTGGAGAAAAGGTTTCATCATAGTCAACACCTTGAACTTTTCTGAAATCCTTTGCAACCAATTTTCCCATATAGATTTGAAATTTTCCATCCATGTCGGTCTTCTTCTAGAAGACTAACTTGCACCCTATGGGTTTTTCCCCTTCAGATGGATCCACTAAAGTCCATACTTTGTTGGTATATCAAATCTCATGGCATCAAGACATTTCTCAGACTCTTATCCCTCTATAGCATCTTGATTGGTAATTGGCTTATCATCTATGAGCAATTCACTGACTTCTTGAGTTACAAGATATCCAAATCTCCCAGGCTCAAGGCATTTCCTATTAGATCTATGAGGTTCCTGTGTTACTTGAGGAGTTTGAGATTCCACAACACCTTGTGATTCTCTTAGTTTCTCTTTTTCATCTATCAGTTCTATGTTGTCTTGTTGGTCTCGAACCTCTTCAAGTTCCACTTTTCTCCCATTGATTCCTTTGGAAATGAAATTTATCTCAAGCAATAAAGCATCCCTGGAAACAAACATGTTGTTGTCAGATAGGGAATAATAGTAATATCCTCTTATTTCTTTAGGATATCTAAAAAACTAACATTCATCAGATTTAGGACCAAGATTATCATAAAAAAATCTTTTAACATAAGCTTCACATCTCCAAATCCTCATAAAAGACATATTGGGACGCTTCCCAGCCCATATCTCATATGGTGTCTTTTGAACTGATTTAGATGGTACTCAGTTTAGTGTAAAAGTGAAAGTTTGTAGAGCATACTCCCAGAAGCTAGTCGGAAGCTCAACTAAACTCATCATTGATTGCACCATATCTAATAATGTGTGATTCCTTCTTTCTGACACACCATTATGATAAGGTGTTCCAGGTGGAGTCCATTGGATACAATCTATGAGCTGTAAGAAGGTCCCTAAAATCTTGTTTTAAGTATTCCCCACCTCGATCAGAATAGAGTGCCTTAATGTTTTAAACAAGTTGGTTCTATACTTCATCCCTAAACTCCTTGAACCTCTCAAGAGTTTCTAACTTCTATTTTCATTAAATAAACATCACCATACCTACTAAAGTCATCAATGAAGTTAATGAATTATTGATACACACCTCTAGTGGTTGTTCTAAAAGGTATGCACACATCAGTATGTATGAGTCCTAATAGATCACTAGCCCTCTCATTGTTACCAGAGAAAGGAGTCTCAACCATCTTTCCCAACAAACAAGATTCACATATCTCTTTTGATTCTATATCAAAAGAGTCTAGATAATCATCCTTATGGATTCTAGATATGTGTTTCTCGTTTATGTTCCCTAGACGACAATGCCAAAGGTATGCTTTGTTTGAGTTGCTTATTTTTAGTCTTTTGGTATTAATGTTATAAACATATGTCTTTAGATTTAACAAGTAAAGACCATAAGATATTGGGGCACTTCCATAAAAGATCTCATCTTTGAAATAGAACATAGACCATTTTTAATATGGAATTCAAATTCATCCTTGTCCATACAAGATATAGAAATGGTATTTCTATGTATAGAAGGTACATAATAGAAGTTCTTTAACTCTACTACAAGCCCCACAGGAAGAGATATACTATAGGTTCCAACTACGATGGCCGCAACTCTTGTGCCATTAGCAACTCATAGTTCTGCTTCACCTTTTCCCAAAGGCCTACTTCCTTTCAAATCTTGCATATGAGAACATATGTGAGATCCAAATCTGGTATCTAGTACCCATGATAAAGAAGTAGATAGATTTATCTCCATAATGTATATACCTGAAGTGGAGATCATCCCCATCTTCTACTTCCTAAATGCCTTCAAGTACAAAGGATGAGTTCTCTTGTACTTTTATTTCTCCTTATCTTGAGTGTTGAAGATTTGGATTTAGGCTTGACCTCAGAATTCTTCTCAATCTTGCTTTGATCCTTGGAATCAACTCCACTGATCACCATCATGGGCTTGTCCTCTAACTTTTCTTTAGCATGCGTTAACATGGCAAGTAACTCATACATATGTCCAACCATATTATTCACATCATAACATGCAATAAAGCAGCTATATGATTTTGGAATAGACATTAGAATCATATAAGTGGACAACTCTTTGCTCAAGTTGAATTCAATTCTTCAAGATGATACACATGTCCAATCATATTGACCACATGTTATTCTACTGAGGTTCCGTCTGTCAGCTTAGACTCAAGTAGCACCTTCGTTATATCGTCCCTTTCTTGATTTACAAGACCAAGTATCACTTTCTTAAGATGTGTTACCATCTCAAGAACACTCATATCCTCGCATTTCTCATGCAACTCATAGTTCATGCAGCTTAGCATAAGGTACTTTATCTCCAAGACATCATTGGCATGCTTCCATTAAGCATCCAGTTGTTCCCTAGGTGCATCAGGAGTAGGTATTTCTGGAACTAGTTTGTTAAGAATGTAGATCTTGCACTCTTCATTGAGAACCCTTCTCAAAGTCCTCAACCAGTCATGGGAATTTCTCTCATCAATTTTGTCCTTCTTAAGGACCAATTGAATTCGGAGTTGTTCGTCATTTGATTCTACAAGATAAAATTTACATTTGTCAAAAAAACTTTTGTTTTTATTTGAAAATTTTATTGATATTAATTAGCTATTTAATAATTATTGCTTGCACTATTTTATTTCAAATTCATAACCCTCACATATCAATTTGGAGTACTACAATGTACAATATTCTACTCGGCCATATGTAAGATAATTCAACTGCGGCCTGATCAACATCGCAAAACACAGTCAACTACAAACATAAGCAACTTTTACCAATTGCTTCATATGCAATTCTAGATAGATGATATGTGAAACTCCTTGCCATATACATCTGCATGCTTCTGGGCTTAGACGCTCTAAGAGTCACCAGTTAAGCCTGACCCAATAGCCAACATGATAGATATGCACTGTGTAGAGGCAGAACTTATACGAGATAGATGGCGCACCACATGGAGGCGTAACTATGCTTAGACAATCAAGCTTTTAATGTGGGTTGTTGTTGGAAAGCATCAAAGACTTAGTAAGTTTTTATTTGAGGGAGCTTGTATTTATAAGTATATACATATACTTTATCCAAACACCACATATATAGTATGTATCATATACATGCTATATCCCACAACAACAACATGCAATAAACAAAAGTGATGATTATTGCCAACCTAATGTAATTTCTTGGACCCACAAGGAATCACCACATGTAGGTCTACATCACATGTAGAAAAATATTGTAGATGAAAATTTGTGCTTGCCAATCTGAGTTTATCGATTCAACCCTTAAACCGATCGGCTTGCCTCCTGGCCGATCGTTAGGTCATCCCACCGATCATTTTGTCCTTCTATCCATCATCTATTGGCTCCTCTAGCTGATCGATCGAGTCAACCAAGCGATCAATTAGACTCATCCATCTAGCCCTCCTCGGTCCTCCATCTTGTGACTCGTCTTCAGGACATCATCTTCTTCATCACAACAGGTTAGTAAACTATCCAACTTTACATCTTATGATTATAGAGAAACCTCGAGTTACATTCAAGAGGAGCAAAGGTAGGAGAGAATTAACTTTACATTAGGAAGATAAGATAGAGGATTAGTACACATACCGAGATAAAAGGATCAACCAAGCATACAACCATGAGATTATTGTCCATATCATGCTACACATCCACCATCAAAACCACTTTTAGGGAGATCAATGTAAATTGCATATATATATATATATATATATATATATATATATATATATATATATATATTGCAATGACAGAGAAGAGACAGACAAACAAGTAATGGATTGTTATATATATATATATATTAGTTTGGGATTGTTGTGGTATTTGATTGGATAGATATTATTCGTATTGCATGCAATAATAGAAGGACAAAACTAAAATCCAATCATATCAATTATCCCATAATATAGTAAACTGATAGTAGTTCTGATATCACTATTGGGAAATATGCCTATAAGATAAGGAGTGGAAACAAAAAATTTATCTACCATATTCCCCTTAAGCTAGCATATCACGTAAATAACTATAAGATGGAAATGGAGGTTTCAAGGATATACCTAGTCCTGGAGCAAGTCCAGCAACATCTCCTCGTTGTTCTTGATTCACAACTATTTACTAGTTGCTCTTGGATGGTGTTTGTGTAGCTCCTGGTCTACACCATGGACGGCAGACTGGACAACGTCTACAGTGGTTCCTGCGGTCTTACTATGGACTACATTTTGATGTTGTCCTCTATGAAGTAGCCAAAGTACCCTTGCTTATAGAATAGTCCACACGGACCACCTAGAACTCATGTCGTCCCTCTAGAACATATAGGAAGGAGTTGTCCCTCCCATTGGCATACTAGTCACCAACATGATCTTCCACAACAATGATCTCAGTTGTTCTCTCTATTTCTATCCAGCCCTAGTCGGGTAGAACTTGCTTGGGCTCTCTTGGTTACCACAACCAAAGAGGACAACAATTGTAAGAGAAACTGATTGTCAATTTTCTGTGTTGTTGTGCTCTGAAAGCCTCTAGTACCCCTTTATTTATAGCAGAGGCCAGGCTCGGGGTTCCCATCCAATGTGAGAGTAGAACGCACTAGAAGATATTGAATGTTCACAACCTATGACAAACCAAATGGCTGTATAGTGGCCCATACGATTGTCTAGCATGCAATATGATCATTTCACACAGCGAGACAAACATTCTGTAGTTTTTCGATCGCATATGAATTTTTACTTGTTGTTTCCCATTAATTTCATACATTAATTCCTTGCACTCGAAGTAATGTTTAATTGAAACACTTATATTTAGGAAAATATCTAGAACCTTCCCAGCTAAACTGAGAGATCTCACCCATGTGAGACCCACCTTCATGCTCACCCAGACGGTCTTCTGGTGAGTGAAATTGAGCTAGTCGATTCAATAGTTTGAACCAGTCGATCCACACCTCAGTTTGAGTAAAACATACCCAATTTCAACTCGAATCATCCCTGATCCAAACGCCCATCTCAATCCTTGAGACAGCCATCTGGAACTCCACAAAGTCATCTCATGCCCTGATACTGGCGTTATATTGTGCAATCAGGATGCTTGTTGTGTGAATCAATTAGCTAAACACTTTAGTAATAAATTCAATCATCATTCAAGATTGAACTCCTCTTCTAGGTTGAGACGTATGTGTGTGACCCTATAGGGACCATATCATGATGGAAGTGAATGTCCATAACAAATTATGACATCACAAGCAAACAATGGTGCCTAGTCGCACATCAGTGCTACCCATGTGAATGTAAAGTTGGGGAACAACTTCAACCTACAATCTGTGTATGGTGTTGTAGTGTTTGTATAATTCCTTTGTAACGGATATCCATATTGAACTCAAGGAATGGTGTAGTCACCCTCTCAACATTCAGTCTTGTTTATTGAACTAGAGAAAACTGTCAGAGATATATGTAAGCTCAATATTACATATTGACTCACAAGTGCATGGCCATACATTTCTCAATCTCGCTAATCAAGAGACCTTGGATATCATACTCCTGTAGGAGGGACAAATTCCATCTCTATCACTCACAGTCTATCCCCATGTGTCAAAGACACTCAATCATCAATGTTATAACAACCCATGTTTCAATACTACGTTTGATGATGTCAAAGTGTATCCAACGACATGCAAGAAGTGTAGTGATTTTAGGTGTAAGAACCACAAACACCACCATCACTATGAGAGTTAACTATGATCTACCATGGTAATGGTTTCCATGTGTCAGTGTCATGGTGGGTCTGCCTGATACACTATTCTGTAACATGTATATGTGCGATTGGTTTGATATAGCCATATCATGACTAATGAGACTCTATCATCAACCAACTCAAACTCTGATTGTATGTGTCATTATTGTCTATCACCCTTCCAGAATAACAATAGACCAGGGACATAATGATAATATGTATGTATTGTTAACATCTGTATGATCTCATTTCCCCAAGTCACATACTTGAAGACATTTTTCATTGCATAATGTAATTCTCTAGACATTTAAAATGTACATCATTATCTCATAATTGAATTAAACAGAATAAATTGGAATCTTGCCATTATTAATTAATCAAATCAATTACAAATTATGCCATCACAATCATCACATGATTGTCTCTCTGGGCGTACATACCAATAATGCATTACTGGAAATCCATAATGATGGTTATCTAGAATCTTTTGCTTATTGAAACAATATATACATTGAAGTCTTATTTATTGGGCAAAATGACCAAAGCATCTTTACTAGATGTAGTGGGAGAGCAATTGTTGTATTAGGGCTCGTACGTATTGATGTATATAGACCTTTTAGATTAAATGCTAAAATTAGTTACTAGTACCTCATTATATTTACTGACTCTATCAGTAGATATGGAAATTTGTATTTAATGAAATACAAGTATGAATCTCTTGAAGTGTTCAAGGAGATCATGAATGAGGTATGTAACCAACTTGGTAAAATTATTAAGATACTTCAATATGATCGATGTTGAAACATTTTAAATAAGAGTTTGAGAACCTTCTAGGAAAAACCATGATAGTGTATCACAAATAACTCCACCTAAAACATAGTGATGTATCAAAAAGAAGGAATCACATCCTGATCAAATTGTGTTGTGATTATTAATAAAATCTAGATAATCTTCTAATTTGTTTTGGGTACATGCTTTACACTAAAACAATGTACCGTCTAAAAGGGTTCAAAAGACACCATATGAGATATGGTTTGGGAGGTGTCCCGATATGTCTTCTATAATGATTAGGATTAAAATCTTATGTAAGAAAATAGTTTCTCTAAAAGCTTTTTCCACAAATCACATAAAAGTTATTTTGTTAAAATACTACTCTTATCTCAATCCAACAACAAAGTTGTTTATTGATCTGGATGGATGTATTCTTGAAGACAAACATAGTTCCCAAGGAATCAGTTGGTGTAAAAGTAGAACTCGAAATGTTCGAGACCAACAAGAAATCATCAAACCAATAAGAGGTACATTAGGAACACAAAGAATCAAAGATGTTGTGGAATCTCAAGTTCCTTATGTAACACAATACCTCGTAAGTTATAGTAGAACATGCCTTGAGTTTGAATGATTATCATATCTTATAACTCATAAAGGCAGTTGTTTGTCATATATGATGATTCAACAACCTACCTAGAAGTTATTGAGGAACCAAAATATGAGAAATGGCTTGTTGATATGAGATCCAAGATGGATTCCATTTAAACCAACAAGGTAATACCCTGGTTGATCCTCCTGATGGGGTAAAACCCATAGGGTGCATTTGGGTCTTTGAAAGGAGACCAACATGAAAGGGCAGTTTGGTTGCAAAGAGTTTCAGACTAATGAAAGGTGTTGAACATGATAAAATCTTTCACTAGTTGCCATGGTTGAATCCGCCAGTATCATGCTTATTGTTGAATCTTATTATGACTAATGAGGTTTGGCATATGAATGTTAAAACTGCATTCCTTAACTGGAATGGTTATGAGGATGTGTACTGGCACAACCTAGAGGTTTTATATCCATTAATGCAAATAAAGTTAGTAAGCTACAAAAGTCAATATGTGGATTGAAGCACACATCTCAAAGCTTGAATCATCTATTTGACAAGACAACTAAAGGGTTTGACTGCAGTCAAATTGAAGTGAAATATGTTATTGCAAAAGATTTACTAGGAGCATATATATTCCACATGATGATGGGAAATAATGTCCTTATCCTATAAATATGAAAACTTGGCTAGAAACACCTTCTCTATGAAGGATTTAAGTAGGACATCCTATGTGATAGGGATGAGTTATAGAGATAGATATGGAAAGTTTCTTGACCTAAGAAAGAGAACATACATTGCAAGATGTTGAAGGGGTTCATCATCCAGACTCAATGAGAGAAAACTTATCCATGTTCCATGCAGTTAGTCTCTCAGGACCCTAGTGTCCCAATTTTTGTGAAGAACAAGAACACATGGATAGATGTCATATGCACTCACAATTGGATATATCATGAATAAAATGTTATGTACTTATCCCCTTATTTTGTATGTATTGGACATGACTAAAGGATATCTAGTTATCTCATATGTATTAAGACTTGATGAGAGGATATATGTATATATACCTATCTAGCAGTCTCGTATGTATTGGACATGACGAGAGGGTATTTATCATATACTAGTGAAAGTCACTGGATTATCATAGAGAGCATCCTTAAGTACTTGAGAAGAATTAAAGGATCAGTTCCTTAGTTATGTTAATAAGGAAGAGTTGGGTGTAAAGGGTTACACAAATGCAAGCTTTCGAAATGACAATGATCAAAATATAAATTATGTTTGACCTTAAATGAGAACGGTAAGTTGGAAAGGGTTCCGAGCTAAATACACTTTTTTAAATCTAAAATAAAAGTTGAGTATGTATGTGTTATGAGAATGGGATAGGATATTGTATGGATCTAGAAGTTCATATTGATGAACTTGTGAAAGGTTCCAACCACTAGTGATATTAATGACAATAATGGAGCTACTGGTTAGGCAAGGAATCTTAGATAGCATACTATGATACTTCCATCTCATGCAAAAAGTCACATAATGAAGAGATATGAAACTTGCAAAAACCGACTTAAAGCAAATGTTGTTAAACCTTCTATAAAGTGTTTGTGAAGTAGAATCATGGTGGACATGTTAATATCACTTCCAATATGATTCGTGGATGACTAGATGTAAGTGTAAATTGGAGTATGTTGGTTTGTATGCTCAGAGAGCCAATCATATGATGATTTCTATGGGGCATTAGATGACTAATTTGATGATAATAAAGGTAATTTTGTCTATTATGTTTTTGTCAGTCATGAGATGATGACATATACATAAGTAGATGTCTAAATAATGATGTTACTTGATGACAAATGTCTTAACATTGAGGATTTGAACGATGAGATCATATGCATGATAATAGTATATACATTCTTGTTATGTCCCTAGTCAAATATTACTATGGAAGAAAAATAGATAAAAACAATACATAACACTAGAGTGTGTACGGATGACAGAGTCTCATTAGTCATGATATATGATATCAAGTCAAGCACATAGGCACATGTTAGAGAATAGTGTAGCAGACTGACTCACCATGAGAGTGATACATGGAGACCATGGAATGGTTTCAGACTCAACTCTAATAGTGATAAGTGGTAATTATGGTTCTTAGACCCGAAGTCACTATAGTCATCACATATCATTCATGTACTTTGACATCATCCATCGTAATCCTGAATAAGGGTTGCCATAAAGGTGGTGTTGGGGTGCATTATGACACATGGGGATAGAGTGTGAGTGATGTCGATGGGATTTGTCCCTCCTACATGAGATTCATATCCAAGGCCTCTTGATAAGCTAGACTGAGTAATGTACGACCGTACTCATGTGATTCAATTTGTGATATGTGAATTCATATGCATCTCTGACAGTCTGCTCTAGTTCGAGGAGCATGGATTGAATGTTGAGAGGATGATGATTTCATGCCTTGAGTTCAATCCAAATATCATAGAAAAGGGAACTATACGATCACGGTAACACTAATCATAGATTGTAGGTTGAAGTTGTTATCCAACATTCTAAATTACTTTGGTAGAAATGATGTGTTGGTAGACTATGCTCTTTGCTTGTTAGGTCATAATTGGTTATATACATTCACTCCCAATGTAATTCTATACCTATAGGGTCACACAACTAGGATACACCTGGATTAAAGGAAATTATTCATGAATGGTGTTTAGATTGATTACTAAATATGTTTAGACAACTGAGGTTTAAATTGGCTGACTCGAATTTGAACCGACCAGTTCAAGTGCTGAACCGATTGGTTGGAGTGCCAGTTCAATTGGAATCAATGTTGGTTGTTTAATGACGAGACCAGTGAGTAAAAAAACCTATTCACATAATGAATCGACTAGTTTATAGGTCCCAATTGACCAGTTCATGGGATGAATCATCTAGTTCAATGGTTAATTCGATTGGATCAAGGATTGGTGATGAAGTCATGTTGTGAATTGATCATACATTGAATACCAATGTGATTCAGAATAGGAAACTGCACAAACCAATCAGTTCATGCACAAATCGAATAGTTGGGCTTAAGAACTGATCATTGAGCCATGCGTGGTTCTAAAAAATTCATGAATCTGACCGTCTCAACTCTCACATAGATTGGGAAACCTGACCCTAGCCTAGCCTATAAATAGAGGGGTACTGGGCGATTCTCAGAATACAATAGTTTCTCTGATAATTGTTGTCATCTGTAGTTGTGGTAACTAATACAGATCCCGAGCAAGTCCTACCCTATAAAGGGTGGGATAGCAACAGAGAGACAATTGTGGGAGAGTGTATGAAATCTAGACGATTGACATTTAAGAGGGATAACTCCTTCCCATTGGCTTTGGTAGTGCAATGTGGAGTTCACAGTGGTCTGGGTGGATTTCTATAGAGGTGGGAGGCTTCTGCCACTAGGAGAACTCCTTCAACCTCCATCAGTGGTGGCCAGACCATAAGGTCGGTGGAGACGGTTGTTCGGGTGTTGGTGTTGAAGGAGTGAGTTGCTACCTGAAGAAGAAGCATGATGCTACTGGAAGGGTAATGTCACTAGACTTGCTCCATGACCAGGTACAACCTAGCAACCTTTCCTTCCAAGATACATTATTGTTGATGCAATGCTGTTGAGGGGAATCAAGCTTTAATTTTTTATTTTTTTGCCTTAGATGTCTCCCTGATTTCCCTACACAGACTTCATAAACATGGTTATCCATACTCTTTTAATTTCAAATCAATAAAGACATGTGAGTCTTATTTGTTGGGAAAGATGACCAAGACTCCCTTAACTAGTAACAGTGGACGAGCTAGTTATCTATTAGGACTCATACATAAATTTATGAAACTTTACTCAATGAATTATGAATTGTTGCCTCTTCAATTTGTTTGCACCATATTTGTAGATTGTCATAACATGCAACTTTTAATGTTGTGCATTACCTCTAGGCACCCAAGATATGGAAGAAGTAATGAGAATCCTAATACCATATCATGGCCAAAGTAGACGATCCAAAGAAATTATATAATTTCACACAACACTTGTGTAGGTATAAAAATACAAGCATAAGCACTCCAACTACATCTAGTATCATTGAGAAATTGTGTGCCACATCTATTGACCCTAGAAGATATCAAACAAAGTACTCTACAAGCTACATGGTTGGTGAATATATCCACATTGATAGGTGGAGATAGCATGTCTAGAGATTTAGTAAACATCTACAACACTCTAGCATAAAAATAGTTAATGGAGTTAGCATGAGGAGATACATATTTGTGATAGTAGGGGTGAAAAATACTTGCCAACATTTGCACCATACATTGTTAACTAGTTACTCGAAGAAGATAGGAGACTCTATATATACAAAATTGCAATAACCAGCACATGTTTTGAATAATTAGAACAATAATGAGTAAATTCCCCTCCCTCTTAATCCATATCTATGTCGATGGAAATGCCGTTAAGATGGTATTTGGTGTAACAATGGCAAAAAGACATTAAAGTGCCTTGAAATTGCCTTCTCAATTGGTATAGGAGATATTGAAGGAGTCATTTCTATTTTGTGGTGGGTAACACTTCCTTTACAGAGTCTTACATTAAGTATAAATGGAGACAAATTGTTGCAAAATTAGTTGGATAATTGGGGTGATCACCAAAGCTAATGATACATTATTTGGAGGGCATGTTAGAATTCTTATCTACACAACAATAGCTTGATAAGCACATCAAAAGTAAAAACATGTAATGATTAAGTTTTTGATGTGATTGGGCTCTTCTGACACATCGTCCCCTATTGTGTAGATCCATGAAAATTTCAACAAGTTTTGATCACCTTTGGGCCATTCTTTAGTCTTCTATTAACTTTTGTATGATGTTTCTCCCTTGTGTTGCTCCACCCCAAGTCCCTCACTACAACAAATTCTACTATTCATGACACACCCTTCTAGAATTTTAATATATTATTCCAAAAAAATTTCATGTGCTTCTAAATAGCATCCACCAAAATAACTTTTTTAATTGGTGGGATTCCAATTTTTTGTACCCCTCCCGCTTAGTTGCTTTTCCAGTACCAAAATAATACCAAGGTATGATATTTCCCTATTGAACCAAGCCACTCCATCCTCACTCTTACCAAATTTCTTGCCCAATCTTCTCACCCTACCTCCTTTCCCCGACGATCACCTTGGAGAAAGATAGAAGATTTGCTCTATCTAGAAACATGACTACCTAACTTGGTGACATCAAACAAAAGCATGGCATGCCAGAGTGCAATTGATCCTTTCTATGTTGTATATATGTGACTATTCTTTTCCAGCGACATGGTGACATTCAAAGCATCATCTTCTATGTTGGTCGAGTACCCTCTATCGTGCCCGTGGATGACACAATGACTAGAAGGTTAGTATGATTGTTAATACATTGGACATACAAGAAAGATATGGAGATGGTGGAAAAGAAAGGGCATGGTGACAAAGAATTTTAAGGTAGAAGATGCTTTAACAGTGATCATGTTGACACATAGTCACTTCTGGATACATTTATATAACCTCCTGTTGAAATATAGAACCAAGGAGGCAGTTCAAGCCATAGAAGGCATGGTTGGCACGATGGTTGTTGTTGATCAGCATGACCTAGGCTGGGATACATCTTGTGGATGAAGGGTCAACACCAATGTTACAAAACTTATCAAGCAAGTGCAAAATATAATGGATAAGAAAGTAAATTGGTCTCCATTGAAATCTGATATGAACAACTTTCCACTCTATGATTTCTCTATGGCCTGATTGGACACATCCATCAGAAATGCACAATGAAGATTTGTAGTTAGAGAAACCTAGGGCCTATGGTTTGTGAGAGAAAGCATCATTGCTAAAGCATTGGGTGATCCCAATTAAGGAAGAACTCTTTGGTAGGGACAATGAGAAAAAGCCCTAAGGTTTTTTTAGAAACTAGCCACATATAATGATAACTAAAATAACACCAATGACGAAGTCCATGATGACACTAGTAAAGAAGAAGGCAAGGAGCAAGTGGAGTGGTATAGGTCTAACATGGATAGAAAGGTCCAACACGGATAACACTGAGTCAATTAGGATTATCCATTAGTGTTTTAGAAAGAAGGTTGTAAAATGTGAAAAGCAAGAACAAAAGGAGAGAGACAATACATGGAATAAATCTCAAGAAGTAGAATCCAAGAAGAGTAAGAAGAACTCAAGAGAAATAGAACATCTTGATAAAAATAATAATGGGCACATCGGCTATTACAAAGTAGACACAGATAGGTGCCTTCAAACCTATCCTAGAAAGCCCCACATAATCATCCTCTAGCCTAGAAGTCTAGGACACACTGAACACCTTTGTAGAAAGTCTTGCTTAAACACCATCCACCCTCCTCATAACTATGCCATCTTCAAAACCGTCCCCATACCACACAAGCCTATTGCAACAAATCAATGCTTCTCCCCACACCCACAAGGGGCTATCACAAAGCTTGCAATAGTCTCCACTACCACCAAAAACCATCCTACGAACCTACCACAACAACTAGGAGGTTTTGGCTTCAGTCTATGGATGACCTTGATCACAAAAGGAAATGAGAAGAAAAAAGGAAATTGATTTACGAGATATGTGGGAAAGGAGGAACTTTTAAAAAACAATGAAGAATTATCACAAGGGGAAATTGCTCAAGATGACAAAAGGGGAAATGAGGGCAAGATGACACTACTCACACAACAAAGAGCGGAAGGGGCCATAGGACAGTGCGGTGAAGATGGAAATTGGTGAATTTTTTCAGAAAAGAAAAGTTGAATATACAATTATGCAACTACTATGGAATTCGGTAAGCAAGTAACATGTACTGGTGGAAGCTGGGCCCGTGAAGAGAAAATAGAATACTTTGTTAGAACATATAGAGAATGGGATACCTTGGAATGGTTCCCCTGTTCTAGTCATGATGTTAAAGGGGAATTCCTAAGGTTTTATTTGTCAGGAAAAGAATGCCAAATAGAAACAATAAGAACAAATGAGAAGAAGTGGTGGTTATGAAAATGGATTTGGTGTCAATGTTGTTGGGATGTATGGGATTTTGGTTGCAGACAATGATGTCTCTATCAAATCATTTTTGAATAAATTGTGCAAAGATAAATTTTCTAGAACATGCTAAAAAGTTCTAGTTTTTTGGGCATGTATGCTCAATAACATCAACAACATGATAGCTCGATAATGGTTGGGGCTCCAAGGAAGGAAAGAGGAAAATACAATGGTTTTAGTAGGAGAACCTTCACTAATGGCAAGGAATGATGTTTTGAGATTTAAAACTTTTCAATGTTGCCTCCATAGTCACAAATTCAATATTCAAGATGCATACGATAGTTATGAAATATTTGGAATTCGAGAATTTTATGGAATATTCTGAAAAACAATTAGTCAAAATACTATAAAAATATGGTCAACTATTTGGAAAGATGTTGGGGAAAAATGGATATATATAGATACATACACACACACACACACACACACATATATATATATATATATGTGTGTGTGTGTGTGTGTGTGTATACATATATATACACACATGAATATAGACATATATAATGCTTGAATTGATGATTAAAATAAAATTAGTCACCCTAATACTGAAGATCAACTTATACATAAATGTATCATAGATTTAAAAAAAATCACATGATGGTCTAATAACTGATTGCAAATAAGAAAAAGTAAACAAAAATTGAAGAAGGGTTACATAGGGGGCAATGTGGAGGGATAGAAAGATAATCACTCTTCTTGAGCTAAAATGTTATGTGACTTCTGCTAAATTCACACGTCCAGTGATCCCAACTTCCTTGATCTAAAAAAGGAATGAAAATAAAAAATAAAAGCTAGGGAAAAACAGGGGATGAGGATGTTGGATGAAGGGGAAGGAGTTGAAAAAGGGAAATGGAGGAATGGGAATGAAGGTGTTGGAGGATAAGTGGAAGTAAAAGAAAGGGTAAAATCAGGAGGAAGGAGGAGGATATAGAATAAAATGGATAATAAGAGGATGATATAGTATAAAGGGTAAACAAACTAATGGATTAGTATACAGTGGGAACATATGTCTAATCTATATTCAAGATATGTATGGTTAAGTTAAAATATTTGAAATTCGGGAATTATTTGAAAATTTTGGATAACATTGGTTAATACATAAAAGTGTGGTCAACTATTTGGGAAAAAGTTAGAAAAAATGGATATATGCATATATATATATATATATATATATATATATATATATATATATATATATATTTGTGTGTGTGTGCATGCACACGTGCGTGTGTCAGGATGTGATTGTGTGGGTGTGTGTGGTTTATGTGCATGTGTGCCTGGGTGTGTGGGTGTGCATGTGTGTGTGCTTGCATGCGTGTGTGTATATATAGACACATATACAATGATTGAACTCATGAATAAACATCAAATCAGTTACCATAATATTGAAAGATCTACTAATACATAAATAATTCATAGATATTAGAAAAATCACCCAACAGACTAATAACTAATTGCAAATAAGAAAAAATGAACAAAAAAAGGAAGAAGGGTTGTGGAGTAGGTGTTGTGGAGGGATGACAAGCTTATTACTCTTCTTGATCTTGAATGTCATGTGACTTCCTGTCATGTCCAATAATCCCATCTTCTTTGAGCTAAAAAATGAAAATAAAAAACAAAAGCTGGGGGAAACCCATGGATGAGGATGTTAGATGGTGGATGAAGGGGAAGAAGTTGAAGGAGGGGAATGGGAGGACCGTGAATGAGGGTGTTGCTGGATATGTGGAAACAAAATAAAGGGTGAAATTAGGACAAAGGAGGAGGAAATAAAAGAAAATGTAGAAGAAAATAATTGATGATATAGTATAAAGAGGAAACATATTGATGATATAGTATAAAGGGGAAATAATTGTCTAGGTGTCTAACATGGAAGATGTAGAAGAAAACATATTAATAGGAAAACTGGGTTAAATAAGAGGAGGAAGGACAAAGAGAAAAATAGGAAGTAGGAGAATGATAACGAAGAGAGGAGGAAGGAGAAGATGGGATGAAGAAGAAGTGGAGCATAGAAGTGGAATAAAAAAGAAGTAGGAAGTTGGGAAAATTAGGTGGAAGAGGAAATTATGGTGGAGGAAGAATGGGAAGAAGTAGAAGTTGCTGCGGTAGGTAGAAATGGGGGAGGAAAAGGGGGCGATGGAGGAGGAATAATGGGAATAATTGGAAAATATTGGGGAGGAAGAGGGGATGGAAGAGGAGAAAGAAGGGGAAGAAGTGGTTGTAGTAAGCAATAGGGAGAAATCAGGGAGGAAGAGGGGATGGTGGAGGAAGAAGTGAGAGTAGTAGGTACAAATCGGGGTGGATAATGGGAGAATGAAAGAGGAAGATGGAGAAGTACATGTCGAACAAAGTGGTCACCGAGAGGAACAACCACTGTCCCCAAGATGGAAGCTACTACAACTCCTTCATGCTTTGCCTATCGAGGGTGTCTCCTCCTGGCTCACAGTGTGTCGAGGTTTAGAGAAGGAATACTGGAGGGTTTAGTGGAACCCTGTTGTAAATTCAAAAATATGTGGAAAACCAATTACAAAGTAGATGTACGGAACTGTATAGAATAGAAAAAAATGATAAAAAATAAAACATGTAAAAACGTTATTGTTTGGTTTTTAGTTTAGATTGACTGTAATATACAATAGGTGAAAATACATATTTTCAATGAATTTAAAAAATTGTGAATAACCTCTTGGCCAAGCAAGGTTGGTTGCTTGCCACAAATACAACATCTTTGGGTAACTGGGTGCTTGGAGAAAAATATCACAAAAGATACCTTTTGTGGAATCTCTATCGATAGGTAATCCTAGTTGTACTTGGCGTAACATCCATGGGCCACACAAGAAAAAAAAACATGAGCATGCATGGACAGCAGGGAATGGTGTGAAGATCAATATTTTGGGGGACTGGTGTATTCCAAATCTTGGAAGTCATGTTTCCATGTATGTTGCACATAAAGAAGATCACCCAAACTAGGTCAGTGAGCTCATGGATCGATAAGTTAAATACTAGAACCAAATCGTATTTAAAAAAACCTTTTTCCAACACGGGTTGCTAAGTGTATCTATGCTATTCTAGCAGTGATACGAGTGAGGAGGATATTCTCTATTGGACTCCTAATTAGAAAGGTACTTTTACAGTGTAATCTGCATACAAACTTATACGAGGGAGTGTTCTAGGGAATTCAGATGTAGACGAAAATGAATGGGGGATGTGGGCAAGGAGATGGCCTCCGAAACTTTGTCACTTTATGTGGATACTAATGAAAGACATTCTACCCACAATGGGCAAGTTGGTAGTAAGAAGGGTGAATGAGAATCGTTGGTACCAACACTTCTCTAATGGAAGGGAGGCTTCTCTACATGTGATCTTCATGTGTAACCAGGCTAGAAAATATGGGTTCAGAGTAATCTAGACGTTCTCAGTTGGGTAGAGGATATGGAATCAGTTGAGGAGTGGATTAGGGAGATGATGCAAGAAGTAGATGAATCAATGTATATGAAGAGCTTTAGATGAGATTGCTACCCTATCATGGATAGCATGGATTGCAAGCAATAAACATGTCTTTGAAGTAAAGCAACAAGTAATCACAATTCTTGTGGGTGAGCTTCCAAACACTCGGGCATGACTATAAAAGATTTCACACTATCGAAGCCACTGATTCAGGGAAATGTGAGAGACATACAATGAGCAATTATTCTCCACACAAGGAATTCTAAAAAATAATTTGGACACTGGATGGAAGATGAATGGACCTTTTGGTGTGGTTCTTGCTTGGTTGGACTACAAGAGGAACTTATTGCCATCTTATAAGTGGCAATCTCGCATGGCCCCTCGATTCTTTTGGTAGAAGGTAGAGTAGTTGCAGAAGGAACCAAAGCGGCGATTAAGATGGGTCACATAAATTTTTTTTTCCTAACAGACTGTATGACTCTAGTGATTGTTTCCCAACTCAGTGCTTATGGTTGGGGTTACTAGGACATTATTATCAAGGAAATTATACACTTGTCTGGAGAGCAGAAGGCTTTTAAACTGCTTAGAGTAATGAAGTAGCACAGTTCCTAGCTGACAATGCTTGTTTTATGCCAGAATCTCATTTTTTAGATATATTTTTTCATGAGAATGCATTGTATTGGATTCCTATAATATAGACAAAATAGTAACACTGGTCTGAATTAAGAAAAAGAACTAGCGAATTCCAAATTTTCACTCTCTTTCATTATTTATTGTTGCATATAATAGGTGTTTGGTTTCTCACTAATTGTTTAATACCTCATTGTGTGCCAATAAAATGAAAGATTTTTCTACTTTTTTGTATATGCCCTAACATGTATTCTTGTGGTATCTCAAGTCCATCATGAATGGTACAAAAGTTTTCCAGGTCATTACCTTAGTATTACTCTACACCATTCTTTATGAAGTATAATGGACATCGATGTTGTAGACAGCTACTATGAATTCTTCTCATTGATGTTTCACTTATTGTCAAAGCATGAGAAAATGTGCAAAAGACAAGGAAGGACTTTCAAAGAATTGGAAGTGGGTTCAAAATAGTGAAGGTCTCAAACTACAATCCTTTTCTATTGCACATTGTACTTATACCATGTTATGGATCTATTTACTCAACTTGTATCAATGTTTAGGACTAAACATTTCAAGAATTATGGCTATAGGTAAACACCTCTATTCTCAAAGTAAACTTCATTAACACAGTTTTTTTTTTCAATTGTCTATAAAAAATGGTGAAATTTATGCTTGTTATATCAATAATCTATGTCCTCATATCTCTCATTATCATATAAGGATGTGCTTTATTAGGAGGGGATTGGTAGATGAAAGATTACTTTCTACACTAAAAAGTGTTTGTACACAATTATGGTGTGTTTATACTTTGAAACTAGTTGGGCACCTGATATTAAAGGTTTAAGGTATATCTGATGCTACAATATGTGAAATATGAACAAAATCTAGATGTATATACTGTAAGAGAATGTCCTACACACTTTCCAAGTCCATTATGAATATTATGTACATGGCTAGAAACACAAAAAAAACATACCTTTTTCATCCATGCTCATGTTGATATGTAGCAATGTTAGTTATCATTAACTTGACTCTGATCTCACTACAGTGTTGTGCTATTAGAATTTTTTTTGATAATGTTGTACTATAAGAATAGTTAAACACAAATGTAAAAAAATAGCTTCAAAAAAATAGTCAAGCACTTGTAAAAGATTTTGGAATAAAAAAACTAAATCCTAGAACAAGAGCATACTTTGGTTTTTAATAATATGTGCGCTACATAGCGCCATTGATTTGCACATTTTGTGGTAGTTAACATAGTCATTTCAAGTGACACAATTTAGTCCTTGCTACTGAAGCTAGTATCAATTTGGGGTTTCTTGCACTAGTGTATGATCATTCACTAGGGTCGACCAAACATTGCTCGATAGAAATGATGAAAAACACATTGCAAATATGTAGGATCCATGATTTATTTTTGAGTAGGCTATCCATCTATCGTTACAAGTGATTGCAAGCTAATTTAAGTTTAGAAAGTTCTTTATCAATTAATTTTCAGCAGCAACATGCACAGTTTACATTTCTTCAATATCTAATCCCCATAGGACAAATTATAGCCATGACTTTTAATGATGTTTGTCCTACACTAGGGTTTTTTATTCAAAATAATATGATATATATATATATATATATATATATATATATATATATATATATATATATATATATATATATATATATATCTGTGTGTGTGTGTGTGATAGTGCACGTAAGAATGGGGCAGGAAACTTCTTTGTTCCAGATATGAACAACTAAGAAAACCACATTTACAATATGAAGGATCTATGTATCATTTTCAAGTAGGGTATCCATCTATCTTTCTCTTCACTGTAAGCTAATCCAAGTTTAGAGAGTTCATATTAAATTATTTTCAAAAGTAACACACCTTACATTGCTTTAGTATCTTAGCCTTCATGTTCCATCACAATCATGACATTTGATTATGTTTGTCCTAAAAATGCCTTTTCCCAAAATAATTAGATATAATAGGAGATAAAACCACTAAAGGTGTGTTAGGCAGCATCCCTATTTCTGGATGTGAAGAACTCACTTGGGAAGTTGCCTTGAATTTTATTCATAGCTTCTATGCTAAATAGAACTAGGCATCCTGAGAATTCATCAAAAGACGCCTCCTGACTGATGATGGTTGCAATATATAGCATATTTTTTATCCTTAATATACCCCCCTTTTGTTCCAAATGATAAAATTTTGTGCATATTTTTGTCTATGCTATCATCAATGTTGTTGAACTTTTAGATATGTACTAGCATGTGCTTTCATTTTAATTCCCACACAAAGTCATTTTTTTAACTTCTTTGTTTGTGGAAAAATATGTTCATATCATCTTAGGTGTCTTTGGAACAATTGGCAATTCTAAATTAGCGATTGGCTATGATAGAGACCTTGAGAAATTTGACCTCACTACATCATTGGCTTAGACTCACAAAGATGTCATCAACTTGGAACTAATAACATTTTCAAAAGGAGAACACATTAGATATTTGGATTCTAAAAGTCATTAGATCCTCTCAGCACTATGAAGTTTTCCTTGTAGAATTGTGTATATCAAGAGATCTTGTCAGCATGTATGATAATCAAAATCCTTTTCTTTGTGAGATATTCAAAAAGTTCCCAGAGAAAAGTGTTATGCAACTTAGTTATTAGTGATGTGTTTCTTAGCACTCTCACTCAGGATAAATGCAATGCATGCCATTATTGTTTATGTTTCTCATTTATGTAAATCTAGTAATATAACTTGTGTGAATCAAAGTCTAGTGTGTAATACAAAATGTTGAAACATTAGTTGTTTGTCTTCTAAAATGTAGAGAATGCAAAAAGAACAATGAATGTTCTATGATGTGTTTGATATTTTTGAAGGCATATGGTACAGAAAAAATATAATCATGTAAATGCAGTCTGTATGTATAGATGTAACCATGTACGTTATATACATAAAGAGATATAAAATAGTTTTTTGTGTTACAAGTTTGAGTTTCATAATTTCAACATTGCTCCATATACTATTTAGTTTACATGAAAATTTGATATTAATTATGAAAAGCTGACGAGCTTCTATCTATTATCTAATCTATACTTCTATAAAAATAGGAGAGTTTTTCCAACTATTTACAAACCGGTCACTCCAAACTCTCATGATCAATAAGAAACAAGTATTTTAATATGGTGTCCTCTCCTTCATTCTATCTCTTCTTATGCGTTTTCTATTTTATTTTTATTTCTATTTTTTTAACACTTAAACATGTTGCAACTGAATTGGTTCCTCACCGAATGTGGCCCTCCTAAATTAGTTCCCCACCGAACACCATGATGCACACATACCACCCATGTTCTCTCCCTACTATTGGTGGTCCTCCATAAATCTAGATTCCTTCCTCAAAAATCTCAACTACATTACCAGATTATCTTATCAATACTGATCATATTTATAACATTTCCATTGAATACAAAAATTTACAGACCATAACTGTCACTATGTGCTACTCTCTCAATTCACTCTAAAATATCTTCACAGAAATCTTAGATTACCCTTTCCATAAACGACGCCCTACTGGATTTAAAGTCTCTTTTTTTACATTGAACATTGTGCATTTTTTCCTTTCCAATTCTTGGCCGCATTGGACACTTCATCTTTAATGTGTGGATGTCGACCACTCAGTGATGATCACTGAAAATTACTATTCTTCTACAAACATCATCATGGTGAATGGAAATTGCATCGTAATGGTCACCCGTCAATGACCAACATTCCCTTCTACCTCTCCTCCAGACTCCCCAACAACATTCAGGAACTGCACGACCCTTGTACTATTAGAAAGCATGTGGTTCACTTGGTAGGCCAAGATGTAGCCACCATAGGTTGACCGTGTGACTTGGACAAGAGCCAACGGATAGTCAACGATTCCATTGAATCCTTCGACGTCTTGAAGAAATTTCAGAACCAAAGGAAGGGAACTTGGGTCAAGTCAAGTGTTAGTTGATCCAGTTCGATGTCAGCATCAGCCTCGAAGAAAACAATGTCTTCCCTAGTGCAATCGATGACTAGCCTCCCAATCACATGGACTTCCCTCAGCCAAGATTGGGTTGACATTCCTATGTTGGTTGCTTGTGTTGTCATTGTAGAACTCAATGATAGGGGTGTATATTCGAAGACTCTATATCAGAAGGTATGCACTCAGTCAGAGATACAAGTGTCAGAAATCCACGGTGAACGGAGAAAGATTTCAATGATAAAATTGTTTTTTTTAATGGTGGGAAAATATTCATTATTTAATGTAGGCCTTCTCTACTTTTTCATATAGCACCCTGATATGTATTATAGGATGCCAACTAGAGGTCTCATCCTAATTCTTTGTTGCCTTTCATAATTCACATAAGTGCAATCAGCCATGGCCGTATATTTCCTCATGACATGAAAACCCACAACGGTGCCAGTTAGGGGCCTCCATTAACTAGTTATTAGTCATCAGACATTGTTCATGATTGGCATTGTTTGTGTAAGAGAACTAGAAGGCAAAAGATCAATGTCATGTTTGAGCTCTTCAACAATAGATTCCACACCCCATGTTTCATAGCCACAACAAAGATAATTGCATTTGAGACCCCTTGTTAATGCCGTGTTCGGATTCTCCACTGATGGTTTCGACACCCCTCATGGCCAAGAAAAAGGTGATGGCATGTGCAACCTATTTCTGACTAACTGTTTTTTCTTATTTTTTATTCCAAGTCTGATAAGATATGACCATTCTAATTTACAGATGTATTTTTCTGTTATGTAATCTAATAAATAACTTCTTGTTTATAATTCTCAATAGTTAATTTTCTATGTTTCACTACCTAGAAAGGATACAAGTGTTGAACATTGTTGGCAACCTCAACAAAGTCAAGAGAGACGAGATGTAATAATCATACTGACCGCAGTAATTAGGATAGAGGAGAAATTCCAGAGTTAGAAATTAGAAGTAGAAGAACCAAAGACTATACCACAATTATAATAGTATTAACGTAAAAGGTACTCAATCAGGTTGGTGCAATCCATGTCTGGTCCTATTACTATCATTCTTCTATCTTCCTCTAAGATCTCCAAAAAAAAATTCAACTCAATGTAAACTCTACCAGATTAATCGCTCCATTTTACTTTTGATGTTATATTTTTGGTTCGTTGCTCGTCTTTTTTCTCTTCTAAAATTTGAATTTTCATGTTCGTCTCTTTATGAACAATTTGACTATTTCTTGTGGTCTACATGATTGAATTGTTGATTGGCACAAATGCCTCATTGTTTGCGCCTATTATAAGTCCATTCAGATGCTTTTTTCAATTTTAGATTGTTTTAATTTGATTGGAAATTATTTCTTCTCCTTCCTTGTTGATCTCTCTTTGAGATTCTTTGCTACTACTTTGCTTAGCTAATATCCTTACCAAAATGATAGTAGTGTTTCATTTTAACTGTTTCTGTTGGATAGTAGTTTTTGCACTACTTAGTTGATAGCATACCTAATGTTTATAATATTTTATAGGAAATTGTTGTTTTTTGTAACTCATTTTGGTACTAATCATACTAGATGTTTAAGTCAAAGGGGAATATTTATGACTATTACTTGTATCAACTACATAACTCTTGTTATGTCAATCCAAGCCATTCTGAATCAACCTGTATTGAATGGTCACTAAGTTCTTCCTTAACATATTGTTGGTTTTTTCCAATAACAGAACAAGATAGAAACATAATTACACAACTTATTGATAAAAATGTCTTATTTAATTTTCGAACCGATATATCTAATTCTAAATAAGTTAAATTTCAGATTAAACTAACTTTCTCGAAAATAGGATTCCAACCCAAATTGATGTGGCACTATCCAAGACAGCTTGTTGCGCAATTTGTGTGAGTGTACTGCGGGGTTTGGTCAATTAGCTAATAAGATGGAGAAAAACAATTATTCGACTTTCTCAACAACATAGACAGTTTATTTTTTTATTGAACTTATGGATTAAAAAATGCTACTAAATAGGACTTTAACCCAAATTCATGTGGTATTATCCAAGATACCTTGTTGTGCACAACTAATGTACAAGAACCATTTGCTATATTTTTGCATGCGGCCTCAGCCTCTGATTAGTTATGAAACACAGGTGGCATACTATTGTGTAGCAGTACAAGGAGAAACTTGTGCATAAATTATTTATCATTGTAGAATAAAGCAAGAAAAATCAATTTCAGTTGCATGGTTATTGCTAAAAGAAGGATGCTCATAGGCAGGCTGTAAATCATATTTTTGTTCACTTCAAGGTATCATGGTAGATAAAAATGGATTAGGTATTCATATATCTTATAAAGTTATTTGTGATTTTAAGAATTTTTGGTATTGTTTGTAAATAGTTTGAGATCTTCTTCTATACTTAGACTGACTAAAACTTTTTCACATAAAATGATTTTATTAGGTAAGAAGATATAATTGTTGGTTAAATTGTACATGAGTATGTTGTAATTATAGAATCAAACAAGTTACATAGCCTGAGTGGACTATTGTCCATAAAATTTGGTTCTACGTGAGACATGTAATTCCATTTAATTATCACATTTCTTACCAAAATTATACTAACTTGAATTGATAAAAGCATCATTTCTTTCAAATAACATTTATAATCTCCACATCACATGGTATTTTAGGTTTATTTTTCATTAGTTATCATGATTTTCATATCTAACTGTCATGATACAACATGTGTTTTTAGACTGGTTAAGGTTGTTATATTAAATGAATTCAACTTTGTTGTAGCATAAAAACTTTTTGACTTGAAATTCATTGTCAAATTGAAGGAATATATAGTAAAAATTAATCATCTTATAATTTCAATGTAGAAAAATGTTGAAATATCATTTCATCAGTCGATCCTTTTTTGGTTCAAACCATTAGTTTCCATTCTCAAATTCTTACCGAAACCCCGTTAAGCTATCTACAGAAATGGTTATATATTTGATGTTCACATGCATGTTCACGTGTGGAATTACTAGTATTCATAAAAATAGTAACATAATTATGGAAAACATCTCTCCCAACATGTTGGTAGGAGATAGAAGTATTTATCTATCTAGAAACATGATTGCCTAACTTGATGACATCAAACAAAAGTGTGGCATGTAGAGTGCAATTGATCATTTATGTGTTGTATATATATGACTATTCTTTTCCAGCGTCATGGTGGGATTCAAAGAACCATCTTCTATGTCAGTCGTGCACCGTCTATCAGGCTCGTGGATGACATGATGACTAGAAGATTAGTACAATTATTAATTTGTTGGGTGTATAAGAAAGATATGGAGTTTGTGGAAAAGGAAGGGCCTAGTGACAAAGAATGTTCAGGTAGAAGATACTTTGACAGTGATCACGTTGACACACAGTCACTTCTAGATACATTTATATAACCTCCTGTTGAAATATACAACCAAGGAGGCAGTTCAAGCCATGGCAGGCATGGTTGGCATGATGGTTGTTGTTCACCAGTATGACCTAGGCATGGATACATCTTGTCGATGAAGGGTCAACACCAATGTTACAAAACTCATGAAGCAAGTGATAAGAAAGTAAATTGGTCTCCATTGAAATTCGATATGAATGACTTTCCACTCTATGATTTCTCTACGGACTGATCAGACACATCCATCAGGAATGCAAAATGACAAGGAGTAGTTGGAGAAACCTAGGGCCTGTGGTTCGTGAGAGAAAGAATTACTACTAAAGCATTGGGTGATCCCAATTAAGGAAGAACTCTTTGGTAGGGACAATGAAAAAAAACCCTAAGCTTTTTTAAGAAACTAGCCACAGCTAATGATAACCAAAATAACACCAATTATGAAGTCCATGATGATGCTAGTAAAGAATAAGGCAAGAAGCAAGCAGAGTGGTATACTTCTAACATGGATAGCAAGGTCCAACATGGATAACACTGAGTCGATTAGGAATATCAATTAGAGTTTTAGGAAGAAGGTTGTAAAATTGGAAAAGTAAGAATAAAAGGAGAGAGACAATACATGGAAGAATTTGTAAGAAATAGAATCCAAGCAGAGTATTAAGAACTCAAGTGAAATAGAACATCTTGATAAAAGTAATAATGGGCAAATCAGTCATTACAATGCAGACATCGATAGGTACCTTTGAACCTATCCTAGAAAGCCCCACAAAATCATCCTCTAGCTTAAAATCCTAGGATGCATTGAACACCTTTATAGAAAGTCTTGCTTTGAACACCATCCACCCTCCTCATAACTATGCCATCTATAAAACTGTCCCCATACCACATGAGTCTATTGCAACAAATCAATGCTTCCCCCACACCCACAAAGGGCTATCCTAAAGCTTGCAACTGTCTCCACCACCACCAAAAACCATCCTACGAACCTACCACAACAACTAGAGGGTGTTGAATTCAGTCTATGGATGACCTTGATCACAAAAAGAAATGAGAAGAAAAAAGGCAAATGATTCACGAGATACACGGGAATGGATGAACTTTTGAAAAGAAATGAAGAATTTTCACAAGGGGAAATTGGTCAAGACAACACAAGGGGAAATGAGGGAAAGACGACACTACTCACATAACAGAGACGGGAAGGGTCCATAGGACAGTGCATAGAAGATGGAAATTGGTAAATTCTATTAGAAAAGAAAAGTTGAATATACAATTCTATAACTATTGTGGAATGAAGTAAGCAAGTAACATGTACTGGTGGAAGTCGGGCTTGTGAAGAGAATATAGAATACTTTGTTAGAACATCTAGAGCCTATTGGAATGGTTCCCTCACTCTAGTCATGATGTTGGAGGTAAATTCCTAAGGTCATATTTGTCATGAAAAGATTGCCAAATAGAAACATCGAAGAACAAATGAGAAGAAGTGGTGGTTATCAAATTTGGTATTAGTGATGGTGGGAGGTATGGGACTGTGATTGACAGACAATGATGTCTCTATCAAATCCTTTTTGAATAACCATATTTTTTCAAAGATAAAATTTCTAGATCATGTTGAAAAATTATGGTTTTTGGGCATCTATGCTCAATAACGTCAACAACATGATAGCTCGATAATGGTTGGGGCTCCAAGGAAGGGGATAGGAAAGTACAATGGTTTTAGTAGGACAACCTACACAAATGCTAAGGAATGATGTTTGGAGATTTAAAACTTTTCAATGTTGCCTCCATAGTTACAAATTCAATATTTAAGATACATACTATCAAGATGAAATATTTGGAATTCAAGAATTTTACAAAATATTCAGACAAAATTCAGTCAAAATATGGTCGACTATTTGGGAAAAAGTTGGGGAAAAAATGGATATATATATATATATATATGGGTGTGTGTATACATATATATACACAAATGTATATATACATATATAATGCTTGAATTGATGATTAAAAATCAACTTAGTCACCCTAATACTGATGATCAACTTATACATAGGCGTATCATAGATTTTAAAAAAAATCACATGATGGTCTGATAACTGATTGCAAATAAGAAAAAGCAAACAAAAATTGAAGAAGGGTTACATAGTGGGCAATGTGGAGGGATGGCAAGATAATCACTTTTCTTGATCTAAAATGTTATGCGACTTCTACCAAAGTCACACGTCTAGTGATCCCAACTTCTTTGATCTAAAAGTGGAATTAAAATAAAAAATAAAATCTAGGGTGAAATAGGGGATGAGGATGTTGGATGGTGGATGAAGGGGAAGGAGTTGAAGAAGGGGAAAGGAGGAATAGGAATGAAGGTGTTGGAGGATAAGTTGAAATAAAAGAAAGGGTGAAATCATGAGGAAGGAGGAGGATATAGAATAAAATGGATAATAAGAGGATGGTATAGTATTAAGGGGAAACAAACTCATGAATTAGTATAAAGAGGAAACATATGTCTAATCTATATTCAAGATATGCATGGTCAAGTTAAAATATTTGAAATTCAAGAATTATTCAGAAAATTTGGATAAAATTGGTTAATACATAAAAGTGTGGTCAACTATTCAGGAAAAATGTCATAAGAAATGGATATATATATATATATATATATATATATATATATATATATATATATATATATATATATGTGTGTGTGTGTGTGTGTGTGTGTGTGTGTGTGTGCGTGAGTATGTGATTGTGTGGGTGTGGGTGGTACTGTGACAAAGTGGACTTTAGCATTAAATTAAAGTAATTACTCTTTCGCCCTCATTATATCCATTGATGGTCCTAAATCATTTTTCTTGGCTTCATAATCATTGTTGAGACTCAAATCCAAGATATGGTGAACAATGTGGATTTTGTACACATTATAACACTTCAAATTGGATTCATTCATCACTTTGTCCAAAGAATCAAATTGGTTAATCAAACTTTGTCTTTTGATTCTAAAACATTTTATAGATATCCTCCACATTATTTTGAAGCTTTGGTCCAAATTTGAGGTCATTTGGACATTCCTATGATTTTCTATGAAATTTTGAAGTTCTATGCTAAAAATCCCTTTGTTTGCCTTTTTAATTACTCTTTTCCATGTCAGTGATCCACCTGCAAAGGGAGGGATGAATCCCAGGCCTAAGATCTGAGACCTACGGATCAAGGCCCTGATCCAACAGCCATGAGTCTTTCTTCAACCTCTCACTAATTGCGGGGAGGTGTTAATGCAACCCGATCAACCAAACTTGTGCCCTTGACCATGATTCAAGTTTCTAAGCGAGCCAAAATCTTTGCGTCGCAATTTTGAACTGGAATAACCCTATTTTTACCGGGTTTCAAGCATTGTTGTGCCGCCAATGAACCCCCTCTTGATTGCTCCTCTCTGTCTGGCGGCCATGGCTAAGGGAAAATCCTCATTCAGCCCTAAAACCTACCCCTAGTACTATAAAAAGGGTCCCTTAGATTCGCCATCACCTCACGATGCTCACAGCAACACCCCTGCTCACTCCCTCAGACGTGAATGCCCTATTTTGCTCCTCGATCTTCCTACTACTAGGGCAGCGCCACCAACCAGCCCATGTGGGCGTCCTTCCTCCACGCCTCTTCCCCTCTTCCTTTGGCTCCCATCAGGTCCGCGAGGCCAAGGCAAGCCCGACCGGCCTGCTCGTGCTCTATCTCACCCCCTCCTGCTCCCAGAACACATCCACTCCGGTGAGCCCCTATGCCCAGTTTTTGGGCTCACGAGGGTGTTCTGAATGAGAAAGAAGGTCTGTGAACCGCCGGTTCAACTAGTTACAGCTAGCCCAAAACAAACAGATCAATTGAACGTTGAACCAGCTTATTAGAGGAGTGAACCGGCCAAATCAAAGTCCTGAACTAGACCCTGGACCAGAGAGCCTCATGGCATGATCTAAGACATCCAATAAGCATCCAACGATCAAATGTTTCATGAAATAAGGTATTTATCTCGCTCTCTAGAAAATATTCAATTAAATGCCCAGATCTTGTTTAAATCATAGAAAATGCATATGAACTCCAACAATGATGAACAAGTAGTCCATTTTGATCAGAAAAATCTAGTGAATCCATTAAAAATTATTTTGAAACCTGATTCCAAACTATGCTCACTGATATACTTAAATCTGATCTCTTGCTCATTTAATTGTCTAAATGACTCTATGTTAGTGATTAATCCCTTGAAATCTTGATATTTGACTCCAATGATCATCTTGAATCCAAAATTTACTAAATATGAGTTTAAATCTGATATTGTAACTTATCTCTCCTAGAATGTGAATCATGCACATTAAACAAAGGATTAACCTTTATATTGTGATAATAAATCTAAATCTTATCAAAAACCTTGATCAGGTGTACGATTCATGAATCTACTTTAATCAAACTGATCTTGAATTGCAAATATGCTAAGTATCATGACGAATTAGGAACATGATGATGACTTGGATAATGACCATAAATTAGGGTTAACACATATGATCCTAGAAACCTAGGAAAGTCATTCACACTCGAAAATACTTGATATTTGAAATAATGTTGGACAAATTGATATATTGGTTGATCATAAGTGGACGACCTAACCCTAAGGTTGACCTAGGAAAGTGTAACCCTAATCTTGAATATTGCAACATGATATCCCAATATCTTGATCTTGACCCTTGATCCAAATATTGTGTTTTAGGATCTAACTCGAAGGGTCGACCTATTACTCGTGATCTATACTCGAAATATCGGTGAAAGGTACGCTATTATATAACTCCTCCTTGATTGTATTGAAGATACTTTTATGTATCTCTTGACCGTATGCTTGGATATTTACTTGGATGAGATATTGTTCCCTATGATTAGTTTTCTGTTTTTCTATATTATATTTTGAAAAACATGAAAACATAAATTGCATGTCCATTATGACTGCCCGTATATTGATAATGACGATGATATTGATAATGTTGATAATGTTGATATTGAGTGCAACAACCCCCTCATTCGGAGGTGGGACTTGTACATTGGCCTCCTATGTTCCTATGGTGAGAAGGAGCCTAGTGACCTTCCCCATCGCGTTGGGGTAATAGAGTCACACAAAATTATATAAGCATGCTTCTTGAATTACAACATAATGGGAACTCGTAATAAAAGTTGAATTGCTTGAAAAACTTGTCAAATACATGTTGGTTTTGCAAATTGCTTGTTATTCTTTTGAATATAAGTCCTGCCAAGTATACTATTTTGTTATAAATTGCTTTGCTTGATTTTGATAGCGTACCGTGCAATTGCATGATTGTGACTCGATTTTCTTGATTTTAGGAAATACAAATGGAATACTGAATAGGATCACTTCCTCATTCATAAATTCTGAAGACAAAGATAAATCAGGTATATCTCCATATTGGGTTAGTTTGTTTATTTAAATATCCAGTTTTTGAGTTTTATTTCTTATTGTATATGCCAGTGTGTTAGATCCTACGGGGTCACTCAGGGACGGACGCTTCAATCCTTTTTCTAATGTTTCGACAGTAGGATTGGGATTGGGATAAGAACGGTTCCATGACAGTTGGTATCAGAGCTTACACACTCTCATATACTTTAAGTAAATAATTTCTCAACTCTCCTACACCCAAGAAATACTAAAGTCCATAATGGTGAAAATTGAGGTGTCTAGGCTCGGGGTCCTGGCATAATTTCTCCTATCCATCTTCACGGTGGTTGAGATCCCCCACTCTACGTGGCCTTAATTGATCCAGAACTGGACCTAAAGGTTCTCTTGTGAAACCCTAGACTGTATTCTAGCATCTCATCTCTTCTTTAAGGACAATCCTAAGCCACCCATGTAGATGAAGATTAGGTAGTCTTCTCATCTCTTCATGTGGTCCTTTCTTGTGACTTTTTACCACATGATGTCTCGATTATGGGTAGCTTATGCATGGGAATAAAGAATATCTCTAAATCTTGAAGCATTGATACCATGATCTGACCTAAATTTGAAAACTCAATTTTGATCAATTAATTATGAAACCAAATACTCATGTATGGCCTCTTCACGAAAACCCAATTTGACCAAAACTTGACTTGCTATGTTTGAGGTAAACATTGATAATTTTGATATGGTGAAATAAGGATGACTTATACCTTATACCTCATTGTTGATGAGGTCTTTATTTGATTAAGCCCATGTTGCCCTATTGTTGATTAAACCTCAAACATAGTTAAGCAAACTCATATCCTATTTTGTACACATCTTGACCATGCTAACAAATGACTAAGTCTAGGACTCACAAAACCATGATGTAAGACTAGGATGTAAAAAGTAGTTTTCCTATTAACCATTGATGCATTTTCTAATATCGATTTTGATATGATGAGCATAGACCTAAATCTTGCACCACATTTCAAATTATATCACTACCTTGATCGTGAAAGAAAAGTAATGCAAATCTTGACATTATTGCCCTATTATCGTGAATTTTGATCTTATGACCTTGACATATACGATTTGATCATTGATATTGTCCCTATTTGAATAAGATCAATGGATAATGACTAATATTAATGATGTGCTAGATTAGGTTGGTAGTTTACTCATGACTCCCCTAACCTAGGTCATATCCCTATTTTGACTAACTCTAAATTGTCATATTATTGATTATTTAGAGTATGGAAAGGTATTCCCTTTCATCCGATTTGGATTGGTTGACCTAAGCCTAATAGCTTAAACCCATGTTTGATACAAAATCCTAAATCTTGATTTGATAATCACCTTGACATATGACAATGTTTACTATAGCTTGTGGTTGATTTCCTAGATAGACTTAGGTCTAGATCATTCATCAAACTTGGATACAATGATAATGAAATTTTGATATGTTGTTCGAATATTGCTTGAATATTGTTGCTTGGATATTGGATATAGATGAATGATATCCCCTAAGGTCTAAATAGGAATACAAAACCCTAACTTTGGAATAATTTGACATATGATCTGGATGTCTAAATTTCAACTCTGGTATGAATGTACAAAATCTTGAAACATGATATCCCCCACAATGTGACTAATGACTTCAAAATCCAAAAATTTGAAAATTTTGAAATGATGACTATTTTGAATCTCTCGATTTATGAATTATGGTTTAGCACTCATTAGTACTAGGGTGGGATCCTCCCATTGATTTTGAGCTCGAAATGATGATATTGAAAGTATGATGTTATCTTGGAAAGTTGAAATGTGAAATCTCAAATCATGGACGCATAACCCACCTAGACCAATGGAGAATCTAGGACCCTGAGATATTGGGATTGAGAGTCACCTTGTATATTTGATTCAAGTACTCTATTTATTTGACCTAAAATATCATCTTTCCAAATTTGTGATCAATAGGATGCACTCTAAATTTATGACTCATATAATGACTTTAGAAAATATATGTGCTGATCTTGATACTCAATCTCTTGATGATGAAATGGTGTTAGTACCAAGTTGATTATGAAATGGAACATGGAATCCCAATTATGATGTTGTACTACTTGAACTTTGAGGATGTGATTTTGATTGTATAGTTGAGGATACACCGGTATTTGAGGACATGATCTAGTTTTTGAATAGTCTTAGTTTTGAGGATGTTTTTGAATTTTGGGGACAAAATTCCTTTTTAAGGAGGGAAGGATGTGACAAAGTGGACTTTAGCATTATAGTAAATTAATTACTCTTTCGCCCTCATTATATCCATTGATGGTCCTAAATCATTTTTCTTGGCTTCATGATCATTGTTGAGACTCAAATCCAAGATATGATGAACAATGTGGATTTTGTACACATTATAACACTTCAAATTGGATTCATTCATCACTTTCTCTAAAGAATAAAATTGGTCAATCAAACTATGTCTTTTGATTCTCAAACATTTTCTAGATATCCTCCACATTATTTTGAAGCTTTGGTCCAAATTTGAGGTCAGTTGTACATTCCTACGATTTTCTATGAAATTTTGAAGTTCTATGCTAAAAACCCCTTTGTTTGCCTTTTTAATTACTCTTTTTCCATGTCAGCGATCCACCTGCAAAGGGAGGGGCGAACCCCAGGCCTCAGATCTTAGACCTGCGGATCAAGGCCCCGATCCAACAGCCATGAGTCTGTCTTCAACCTCCCGCTGATTGCGGGGAGGTGTTAATGCAACCCGATCAACCAAACTCGTGCCCTTGACCATGATTCAAGTTTCTAAGCGAGCCAAAACCTTTGTGTCACAATTTTGAACTGGAATAACCCTATTTTTATCGGGTTTCGAGCATTTTTGCACCGCCAACGAACCCCCTCTTGCTTGCTCCTCTCTGTCTGGTGGCCATGGCTAAGGGAAAAGCCTCGTTCAGCCCTAAAACCTACCCCTAGTACTATAAAAAGGGTCCCTTAGATTTGCCATCACCTCACCATGCTCAGAGCAACACCCCTACTCACTCCCTCAGACGCGAATGCCCTATTTTGCTCCTCGATCTTCCTGTTGCTGGTGCAGTGCCACCGACCAGCCCATTTGGGCGTCCTTCCTCCACGCCTCTTCCCCTCTTCCTTTGGCTCCCATCTGGTCTGCGAGGCCAAGGCAAGCCCGGTCGGCCTGCTCGTGCTCTGTCTCACCCCCTCCTTCTCCCAGAACACATCCACTCCGGTGAGCCCCTACGCCCAGTTTTTAGGCTCGCAAGGGTGTTCTAAATGAGAAAGAAGGTCTGTGAACCGTCGGTTCAACTAGTTGCAGCCAGCCCAAAACAAACAGATCAATTGAGCATTGAACCAGCTTACACTAGTACATAACTGACATTTAGTGTCGGTTATTTAAGGCCTTTAGTGTCATTTTCTAAGTGACACCAATGTGGGCGACGCTAAAAGCCCAGCCGTTAGGCGTCGGTTCAAAAACCGATGCCAAAACCCTTCGCGTGCCAGCAGAGCACTATAGGCGTCGGTTATTAGATAAGCAACTGACGCCATATACCTTCGCGCTACAGAAGGGCGCCATCTTGGGCACTATCAGCGTCAGTTATTAGATAATAAACTGACGTCATATAACTCCCAACACGGTCGTGCTGGCCAGCACGGTCGTGTTGTCTGGTCCGCTACCACGGTCGTGCACTCCCAACACGGCCGTGCTCAACCGACGCCATATACCTTCGTGCCACAGAAGGGTGCCATCTTGGGCACTATTAGCGTCGGTTATTAGATAAGAAATTGACGTCATATAACTCCCAACACGGTCGTACTAGCCAGCACGACCATGTTGGGAGTTACGCTGCCACGGTCGTGCACTCCCAACACGGCCGTGCTGGCCAGCACATCCGTGGTGTCTGGTCTGCTGCCACAGTCGTGCTATCCAGCACGGCCGTGGTGTTAAGGAAATAGACGTCGGTTACTATTAGAAATCGGCACTGTAACTATGTGGCGTCGGTTTTATACAAATAACCGACGCCTATTTTTTTTTCTGTCAGTTTGCAGACCTACTGTATGGCTGGTCGCAGGATGAGAAACCTACAGTTCAGTTATGAACTGCAGGTTTTGACGACATCTATTGCTATCATCCAACAACAGGCCATAAACCTGCAAAATTAACAACAAAAATATTCACACATTTAGCAATGCAACCTGCAGTTCCATTTGATTTTCACACATTTAGAAACATTCATGTAGCTAGAAATCTATAGTTCCATTCATTTTCACATTCACACATGTAGAAATTCATATAGCAACCAACAGTTTCATTCATTTTCACTCAGACACATGTAGAAACATCCAGACATGTAGAAACATTCACATATATTATAATTCAGAAATTCATTTACAAAATATCATTCTTTAGTCATTATTCGCTATCAACATCCCAATTATATGTTGGGACTTCATATCGAATAGGTCTATGGTCTAGAAACAGGTAATGAAGGAGAAATACTGGCATAAAACTAACAAAGGGAGAATGTGTGCGACGAAGTTATGGAGATCAATCATCTGCATACATGATGAACTGAGTACAGATACCGGTAGAATCATAATGTATGGAGCTACTACTACCGTGTGGACAGACAAATGGGTGGAAGGTGGCTGTCAACCCGAATTGAAGCAAGGTAGGAACATCCCGATGGAACTTAAAGATCTGAAGGTCGAGGCAATGGTTGATCTGCAGGGCAACTGGGATGCGGATTTTATCCGTTACTGGTTTGCTGAGAACATAGTCAAGCTCATCCTCGCTATGCCTCCACCTGATCCTACTACTGGACCCGATGAGCTGTGGTACTTACCGGATGAAGCCGGGCAACTCTCTACAAAGAGGATTTATCAGAAGCTACAACAGATGCACTCGACGAAGACACCGGGGAGATGGAAGACTATATGGCAACTCCAGGTGCCGGAGAGGGCCAAAATGCTAATTTGATTGGGTCTGCATGGTGGCTTAATGACGAATGAAGCAAGGATGAGGTGAGGTTTTACTGAGGATACTCATTGTCTGAGATGCAGAAGGGGAAAGGAAAACCTCATGCATCTGTTTGTAAACTGTCCGGAAAGTAGGAAAATCTGGGAGCTAGTTGAGGAGGCTACCCAATCTAAACTAACAGCGGGGACATCTTTTGAGCAATGGTTGCAGACCAATCTGCGGAGGAAGAAGGACAACTCAGATTGGAATTCGTGGCTAGCAGTGACCTTATGGAAGCTTTGGGGAAGACGATGCGAAGTGGCCTTTCGAGGAAATAGAATCAGCACAGAAGCTTTGTTCAGTACAATCAAACAACACGTCATGATCTGCAGGAAAGCTTTTGCTTCAAAGGAGAACTCGATAAAGCAGCCTAAGGAAGATGTACCGTGGACATTGCCTGAGAGGGGATACATCAAACTCAACGTGGATGCTACTGTAAAGAGGAATGCTATGGCTTCAGCTTATGTAATCAGAGACCACGATGATCAGTGGTTAGGAGGGGGCTATGATCAGGGCCATATCAAAAGTGTCCTCAAGGCAGAACTGAGAGCTATCGCCATTGGCATGCAGGATTGTAAGGGTCGGTTCAGCCACCTGTAGGTAGAATCCGATAGTAATAAAGCTATAAGTATGGTGCAAGGCAAAGTGGAGACCCCGACCAGTTGCAAACAGGAGTGTCGATTTATCAGGAAGCTTGCAAGCTCTTTCCAGTCAGTAGTTTTCTCCTTTAGAAGATGTTATGGTAATAAGGTAGCTGATTTCTTAGCAAAATGGGGCAGGAGAAGGAGTGATTGTCGAGCTAGGTGGACTCAATGCCCTAAATTTCTCCTTGAGATGTTCAAAGGGGAAGCTACATTGAGTCACCATGTAATATCTTATGAGGACGAGCCTGTTGAGGGAACAGGATGAATAACATGCCTCCCTTTTATATCAAAAAAAAAATATCCCAATTATATGTTAAAACCCCCACTATTTGTATGGTTGTTTCCCATTCTTCTCTTACTTCATTTAATTCTCCCGTTGTATAGGGAGCATGTACATCTGATAAGGCCGTTCCTGTAGTGTGGTCAGTTTTAAACACATGTAAAGAGAATTATGTATATATATAATTAATGAGCTATAAATAAGATTGATATATTTCATATTATCTAATGAGACTATATAATACCTCAGCAATACAATCGATGTCCATTGCGGCATATTGGATAATCATGTGCATAAATCGCATCACATAGTATCCACATGCCCATCCGTTGTCTTGTGTAGCACACTATAAATTCAAACATACAAAATATTAAAACATACAAGTAATTAATCATTGTTTGCATAAATAATATATACATATATTGCAGTCGGGAACTTACTTTCACATTCTTCCAAATTATTGGCTGGTTCTTTTTCATGGGGACCTTTTCTCCAGCCTTTTTGAACTCATCAAAACCCCTACATGTTAATGTAACACAATACATTGCATAATTAAATAGTAATGTAATAACATATGTTAACAGATATGAAAATGAAATATTTCTCACCGGAATAATGCCATTTTCATTATGTGTCCATATTTTGTATTCAATTTACTCCCCTTAGGATCTAGATAATAGACAGTGAATGTCTCGGGGACAATAACTAGTAACTCCCAATGCATACCACTAGAGGTAAAAAAGTCAAAAATTAATAACTCAAAATCCACAATAAAAATGTAATTTTCTTAAGTCCAAATTATAATAAGCAAAGTAAACTTACTCTACATTGAATGGAGCCATTATCACCGTCTTCTTATTTTGAGCAAAAATTTTAAAAGCCTCACAGTAGTATTGTTGAACTGACAGAGGGTCTTTAGCTACTAGACTAATCAAAGATGGAATCAAAAATCCTACATGTTCGGATGTAAAATCTGCACATATCTTGTCTAAGAAGCTGCAAAATATGTATTAATTACGCATGCATTAATAAATAAGAAACCAGATAACCAGATCCTACACAAGGTATATGGATGTATAAATAAGATCTCACCTTATCCATAGCTCTATCACAGATGTATTTAGCCAATCATATCGAAACAACTCCAAAATATCTTGTATAAATAGTTTGCTTTATTATGATTGACCTGCAACATCTGAATCTATTGAAACAGTTATAGGGCAATTTATATCATGTTCGCCTAACCATATTGCCATACCCCTATAGTTAGGACCTAACGGGACAGGTAGGTCATGTGGAACCCAACTGGGTAATGTAGGAGGTGGAAGTGGAGGCCTAGATGTTGTGGGTGTCTTCTTTTTAACCTGTATATATATATAATAATTTCAGATCAACTGGCATCATATACACACACTAACAATTTAACGTAATGTAAATTTAGCATACAGTTTCAGTAAAGATGACATCCGCTTTTAGCCACAATATCACTCTGCCTTCTGCCTCACCAAGCGTTTCGCAATCTGGGTGGGCATATGGCAATGGAAGATCCATCCTCTTGGGGAATATATGTACCAGGATCACATGAATCCAACCAGCTGGTAATGGAGACCTGTGAAACATTTCCCCTGATAGGGATGGGTAAGCTGACGCCTCTACAACGACATATTCATTAACTTTTAGATGGCATGGCTTCAACCCCTACAACTTTTTGTGTAAAGAATGTTATATACATATATACATATCATCTTTTTTTAAAACAACTACAATTTCATATATACATATCATCTTTAAAACATATCATATTGAATTAAAAAACTAGTTACTATGTCATAAAAATACTTACAGCGGATTTGCTAGGTGGTGGGTCTACAGGATTACTCCCAACCTCTGCAGTAGGAGTAGAGCCTGCAGTAGGAGACACCATAGGTATTGTCTGGTAAGTGGCAGTCTGAGATGCCTGCCACTTTTTCATTGCTTCTTCGAGTTTCCTATCAAATAGCTTATCTACCTGTACATGGATAAAAGAAACGTCAAATTATAATTATTGAATTCTCTTTTACAGTAACATGTACAAGGAAAAAATATGTTACCTCTTCTTGTGAAAGTCCCACTTTTAGGACATGTTTGCGCTGGGATGGCCCAAAAAAAGCTTTGATGCCCACACCAGCACCTGCAGCCCTAACACGTCTAGGATGCTCTGGGTTACCCAGAGAAACTGTCAATTCATCCCTTGTGCCCTCAAGGACAAACTTGCCTTGTTTCCTCAGCTCGTGCAGCTTCCGCTAATCGCCAAAACAAATTTTTTTAATTAAGTAACACCACAAATAATCAATATTCAAACGATTGCTGTAAGAGTTGTATTTTACCATTTTTGCAGCCGTCTCAGCAGTTGCGGGCTTCCTTATTTCTCCCTTCTTATTTTGCCTCCCATCTATCCAGACATCATGGCGAGGCAGAGGTATGCTACCTATAGTGGAGGACTCCTGAGTAGCAGCAGACTGAGTAGTATCCTCAAACTATAGTCTTTGGTGAATGCTTGCATACCCCTTTGGACCCATTGTGTGGTCATGCACATTTAGTGCACGCCTTGATCTTTGTGCCTCACTGAGGGCCTAGTTAGTATGCACATTAATGATTTGGTTAGTAACAGTAAATGTTAATCTTGAATAGGTGAATACAACATATATTAATGAGATTGGGACTGACGCCTAATACCTTGAATTCATCAGTTTGTCTTGAAGCAACAAACGCGTCACATTCTTCTTTGTCCAGGAAGTTCCACTGTTCAGTGGCTGTCTTCTTCCTCTTATCAGATTCTTTTATGTATTCTCAGGTGAGATTTGTCCTATAGTTCCTTAGGACTCTCCCACAGTGTTGCATCACGCATTTATGATGCATCTTTTCATCCAATTCAAATATACTCTGCAAAATAAATTGCTATTAACTAGTATCCAAAAAATTAGTAATCTACAAAATAGAATTGCAAATTAATAATAACTCACGCATAAATCCTTCCATATTACATCTTTCTTCTCCTTAGAAACTTTATGCCAAGAATCTATCTTACAACCGCAATGGCTACGAGTAACATACCCAAGATATGAAACAAATGAATAGTGATTCACACCAGATGCATTTCCTACATTATCAAAATCCACAACAAGTTTGGGCTCATTGCCCTTTTGCGCTATTAACTTCTTCATCATAGTGATGACCCTTCTCTTGTCAACTTTTTGGTGTTGTTGATCAAGTGCCTCAAGTGCTTCAGATGGTACATGTGCATCATCAACCTAAAATTTGACAAAATAAACACATTTACAAGATATAACTATAAATGGACATATAGATATAAATATATGATATATTTTTAAAACTTACACTGTGAGGCGGCGCATTGATGTCCTCACCCTCACGGTAATCATCAGCACAGTCATCAGGAGAATGCTCAGCCATCTGAAAATTCACATTCACATTGTAAAGTTCACATTGTAAAGTAATTCAAATTGTAAAGCTCACATTGTAAAGTTCACATTCACATTGTAAAGTAATTCACATTGTAAATTTCACATTATAAAGTAATTCACATTGTAAAATTCACATTGTAAAGTTCACATTGTAAAGCTCACATTATAAAGTTCACATTCACATTGTAAAGTAATTCACATTGTAAAGTTCACATTATAAAGTAATTCACATTGTAAAATTCACATTGTAAAGTTCACATTCACATTGTAAAGTTCACATTCAGAAAAATAAAACATATAAAAAAAATATAAACATGCCTCTAATATTGCGATTTTTTTATCAATTAACAATCCTTCATTGTGATCTCCACGCACATACAAGTCATCATTAGCTTCAATATTTGCTGGTATTGGCAACCCAACTGAGAATGGACTGGAGTCATCATACTTATCATAGTACTGTTCTTCATCTATAGGATCTTCAATGAACTGTCTTTTACCATGAAGAACAACCGACCATTTATCATTTGCAGGATCATCGATATAAAATACTTGTTTCACATGTGATGCCAATATGAATGGTTCACCCTTCTCGCCAATCTTTTCAAAGTTCACTAAAGTGAAGCCCAATTCATCCACTATAACTCCTTTGGCGTTATCAACCCAATTACATTTGAAGAGCGGAATTCTGAAATCTATGTAGTCAAACTCCCATATGTCTTCAATGACACCGTAATATGACATTTTAGCTTCACGTGGACTCTTATCCTTTGCACTTGCAAAAAACATAGTCGATGCTTGAAGGATGACCCCTCTATTTTGGACGACACTCTTATCATCTTGGCGCTTTGTGTAATATGTGAATCCATTAATGTCATACCCTTCATAAGACATAACAGTCAATTTTGGTTTAAAGGCGAGGCATTTGATAGTTTCAATAATATCATCTGGTGTTTGAGATAGTTGATGTAAGACTTTATTTTCAAACCACTTAATAAATGTCTTGTTATGCTCTCTAGCAAGCCACATTGTATTGGCTCGAGGATATTGTCTCTTGATGAAATTGGTATGTTCCTCGATATAAACGTTCACTTCGTCCATGTTGTGTAAAATATACAAGTGACCTTGTTCCAACTGCTCACAGCTGATTACTTTCACACGTGATCCCAAAATTCCTTTGACAAATTGCTCATCAATATTCTTGTCATTATCAGGAGTGTCATTACCACTGAGAAAGTCATTGCAAAAATCCATAACCTCTCTCGCCACATAACCCTCGATAATACTCCCTTCAGGCCAATAACAGTTTCGAACATCACTTTTAAAATGCTCATGTATCGTTCAAAGGGATACATCCAATGCAAGAAAATTGGTCCCAACATTTTCACTTCCCTAGTCAAGTGGACAACAAGATGTACCATGATATCAAAGAACGATGGAGGAAAATACATCTCAAGCTGACATAGGGTAACAACCACTTCTCTTTGCAATTTATCGAGAGTATCATGGTCAATAACTTTGCTGCACAGACTGTTGAAAAAGAAACAAAGTCTGGTGATTGCAAACCTTACATGCTTCGGCAATATAGATCTAATTGCCACAGGCAATATTTATTGCATTAGAGTGTGACAATCATGAGATTTAAGACCTATCAACTTCAGATCTTTCATTGATACCACTCTACGGATGTTGGATGAGTAACCCTGTGGCACCTTAACATTTACCAAACATTCACAAAAAGCTTTCTTCTCCTTTCTAGACAATGTGTAACAAGTGGGAGGTAAGTATGTTCTCTGATTTCCCATTTCACAAAATTTTGTTAATTCTAACCTTATTCCCATTTCATGTAGGTCCAGTCTGGATTTTATCCCATCTTTAGTCTTACCTGGTATATTCAACAAAGTACCAATGACACTATCACAGACATTTTTCTCAACGTGCATGACATCAATACAATGCCTGACTATCAAAGAACTCCAATAAGGTATATCCAAAAATATTGACTTCTTATTGAATAAAGATTTTTCACTCCGTGTGGCCATAGTACATTGTGATCTCTTAGAAAATTCATTAACAAAGTCTTTTACTCTTTCATAAACAACCTCCCCTGGTATAGGTTTAGGTGCACTCCGTTCCTCATTCAATCCATTGAATGCTTTGTGCTTCCTACGATACGGATGGAATTTTGTAAGAAACCTTCGATGACCGAGATATACAGTCTTACCGCCATGTTTTAGTCTTGTTGAATCAATGTTCTCTTCACATATAGGACACGCTTTAGCTCCTTTGACACTATATCCAGACAAATTCCCATATGCTGGAAAGTCATTAATAGTGCAAAACAACATAGCATGCAAACGAAATGTCTCTCTTCGTGAAGCATCATAGGTCATCACACCTTCACCCCAGAGTTTCTTTAAGTCATCAATCAGAGGTTCAAGATAAACATCGATGTCATTTCCAGGTTGTTTAGGTCCCGATATCAACAACGACAGCATTAAGTACTTATTTCTTATACACAGCCAGAGAGGAAGATTGTATATAACAAGCATGACTGGCCAAGTGCTATGTTGGCTGCTCAATGTCCCGTACGGATTCATCCCATCTGTACAAAGCCCAAGTCTTAGATTCCTGACTTCTTCACCAAATTCAGGATACAATAGATCAATCTTCTTCCACTGTGGGGAATCAGACGCATGTCGTAGGATCCCATCATTATTTTTCTCAACATCTGCATGCCACCTCAAATTCTTCGCATCTATCGGATTGGCAAACAAGCGTTGAAACTGTGATATTATAGGTAGATACCACATCACCTTGGCAGGAGAACCAGTTTTGGACTCCCCCGAAGTCGTCAATTTATATCGTGACGCACCACATTTTGGACAATCTTTCAAATCCACATAGTCCTTTTGAAATAATACACAATCATTCGGGCATGTGTGTATCTTCTTGGCATGCATTCCCATTGGGCACAAAAATTTCTTTACCTGGTATGTTGAGATTGGCAGCTCGTTTCCTTCAGGAAGCATTTCTTTCAACAAAGACAACAATGACGTGAAGCTTTTGTCGCTCCATCTATTGTTAGCTTTCAGCTTATACAATCTCAACACAACGCTAAGCTTCGTAAACTTAGTACAACTTGTGTATAATGATATATCAGCATCATGCACAATGTTTCTAAAAATGGGAGGTGGATAGGTGTGCTCTACCACACAACTATCCAGCATCGCATCAACGATGTCTACTGGAACTGGTTCATTCACATCTACGTCATCGTAGGCAATTTCTTCTTCCACACAAGCACTGCTATCGGCATCCACTGGTTTCGGGTTTGAAATCACTCCATGCCAGTGTCATTCTGTATAGCCTTGTATAATCCCATTGCACATGACATGACTTTTGATTTCGTCACCAGTGCTGACTTTCAAGTTGTTACCGCAATGCCTACATGGACAGTAGAACCTATCTCCAAGTTGTTTCCTATGTTCCTCAGAAAATCTAATAAACTGGTCAAGACCAGAAATAAACTCTGGGGTGCAGCGATTGCGAATGGACATCCATGATCTATCCATTCTATGATCAAAGAGAAAACAAGTATATATTACAACAAGATTAGGGTCTAGGGTTAACAGATTAGAGTTTTTGCATGGTTAAAACTTTAGGCTAACAAATACATGTGTTGTCATTCTTATATATAATAAATGTGTACCACCTATCTCATTCTTGAACACCTAATCTCACTAGTAAGTGTATAATGTGTATTGGGTTTTCGAGAAAATTTCGGCACCATTTCCCTGTTGTTCTCTAAGTACATATGTACTTAGAGAACAAACGGGGAAATGCTACCAAAATTTTCTCAAAAACCCAATACACATTATACACTTACATCCTAAGTGAGATTAGGTGTTCAAGAATAGTCCCAAATCGGGGACTATCCAAGATTTACTCCTAATGAGTAAATCTTGGACGGGTTTCTAGGCCAACAAATACATGTTTTGTTATTCTTATATACAATAAATGTGTACCACCTATCCCATTCTTGAACACCTAATCTCACTAGTAAGTGTATAATGTGTATTGGGTTTTCAAGAAAATTTCGGCAGCATTTCCCCACTGTTCTCTAAGTACATATGTTCTTAGAGAACAAACGGGGAAATGCTACTAAAATTTTCTTGAAAACCCAATACACATTATACACTTACATCCTAAGTGAGATTAGGTGTTCAAGAACAGTCCCAAACCGGGGACTATCCAAGATTTACTCCTAATGAGTAAATCTTGGATGGGTTTCTAGGCTAATGAGTATATATCCACTACATGTATTTGCTCACTTACATTGCATCACTCACAATTAGAGCATTATTAAATAATAAATCAAGAATTCAATAGTTTCAAACATGCAATAATTCACAATTAGAGCGATAAGATTCATTTTGTACAAACATATATGACATAATTCAGGCACAATAGCTGGTGTGGTCATTGAACCGATTCAACAATATAAGAATAATTTTAGAAGAGTAATGTAGCACAACATTATAGGCTATCCGATTATAATTGAGCAATATAGCACAAAATCAACCAACATGGCCATGCTACCAACACGGCCGTATTGCCCAGCATGACCGTGCCAACCTGCGATTTCACACACCTCAGTCACAGAGTAGGGTACCTGCTTGAGGGCAGAGGAAGAAGAGTAGAGCAGGTACCTTCGGCGGCGTTGGCGGGGAGAGTAGCAGCAGCGAGCAGAAGGAGCAGGAGAGCAGGCCACCAGAGCAAGATAGAAGGTCACCGGAGAAGGAGAGAAGGCCGTCGGAGCTGGGGGCAGAGGGCAAGCGGCGGCAGAGGTGGGCAGAGGACCACCCAAGTGAGAGGAGTAGTGCACAGTCAGAGTAAATGGTGGCAGAGGTGGGGGCAGAGGAGAAATCACTGGAAATTGCCGGACCAAACCCTGGAGTAGCAGTGCAAGACAATGAATGAAATAGAGAAAGGGGAAGAGTCGAGCTCGTGCGGGTGCTGTTAAGTTATCAATCAATGTCGGTTATTAAAAACAACCGACACATAAACCTATAGGTGTTGGTTCTACAAACACACCGAAACCGATTCTTAATGATAGTCGTCGGTTTTTACTAGAAAAAAACCGATGTCTATCTACATACGCCGATTAAAAAAATTGTTCTCGATTAATGACCATAGTCGTCGGTTTCTTTCTCAAACTGACGCTCAAAGGGGTGTGAAAAATTTCCCGGGAAAACGCGCGAAAACCCATAAGAGTCGGTTCTTGTAGTAAAACCGACGACCAAAATGTGCCCAATTTCTGTATCGCGAATAACATTTCGTCGTCGGTTTTTTAGTAAATAACCGACGCCATATGTCAAATTTTAGAGGTAATTTTTTTCACGCGAAATTTTGGATTTGGCGGTTAATTTTAGGCGTCGGTTTATTATACGGGAACCGACACTGAATAAAAGCGATATCCGTGTCTGGTCACCCTTCACAGATAGATGTCGGTTTTTTTATTAAACCGACATTTTAGGTTTTAGGTGTCGATGTATTTATACAACTGACGCCTTTAAAAGTGACGTTATAAGCCATTTCTGTAGTAGTGTTATTAGAGGAGTGAACCGGCCAAATCATAGGCCTGAACCAGACCCTGGACTAGAGAGCCTCGTGGCATGATCTAAGAAATCCAATAAGCATCCAACGATCAAACTTTTCATGAAATAAGGTATCTATCTCGCTCTCTAGAAAATATTCAATTAAATGCCCAGATCTTGTTTAAATCATAGAAAATGCATATGAACTCTAAAAATAATGAACAAGTAGTCCATTTTGATCAGAAAAATCTAGTGAATCCATTAAAAATACTTTTGAAACCTGATTACAAACTATGCTCACTAATATACTTAAATCTGATATCTTTCTCATTTAATTGTCTAAATGACTCTATGTTAGTGATTAATCCCTTGAAATCTTAATATTTGACTCTAATGATCATCTTGAATCCAAAATTTACTAAATATGAGTTTAGATCTGATCTTGTAACTTATCTCTCCTAGAATGTGAATCATGCACATTAAACTAAGGATTAACCTTTATATTGTGATAATAAATCTAAATCTTGTGAAAAACCTTGATCAGGTGTATGATTCATGAATCTACTTTAATCAAACTGATCTTGAATTGCAATTATGCTAAGTATCATGCTGAATTAGGAACATGATGATGACTTGGATAATGACCATAAATTAGGGTTAACACATATGATCCTAGAAACCTAGGAAAGTCATTCACACTCGAAAATACTTGATATTTGAAATAATGTTGGACAAATTGATATATTGGTTGATCATAAGTGGATGACCTAACCCTGAGGTTGACCTAGGAAAGTGTAACCCTAATCTCGAATATTGCAACATGATATCCAAATATCTTGATCATGACCCTTGATCCAAATATTGTGTTTTAGGATCTAACTCGAAGGGTCGACCTATTACTCGTGATCTATACTCAAAATCTCTGTGAAAGGTATGCTATTATATAACTCCTACTTGATAATATTGAAGATACTTTTATGTATCTCTTGACTGTATGCTTGGATATTTACTTGGATGAGCTATTGTTCCCTATGATTAGTCTTCTATTTTTCTATATTATATTTGGAAAAACATGAAAACATAAATTGCATGCCCATTATGACTGCATGTATATTGATAATGATGATGATATTGATAATGTTGATAATGTTGATATTGAGTGCAACAACCCCCTCATTTGGAGGTGGGATTTGTACATTGGCCTCCTATGTTCCTATGGTGAGAAGGAGCCTAGTGACCTTCCCCAACGCGTTGGGGTAATAGAGTCACACAAAATTATATAAGCATGCTTCTTGAATTACAGCATAATGGGAACTCGTAATAAAAGTTGAATTGCTTGAAAAACTTGTCGAATAAATGTTGGTTTTGCAAATTGCTTGTTATTCTTTTGAATATAAGTCCTTCCAAGTATACTATTTTGTTATAAATCGCTTTGCTTGATTTTGACAGTGTATCCTGCAATTGCATGATTGTGTCTCGCTTTTCTTGATTTTAGGAAATACAAATGGAATACTGAATAGGATCGCTTCCGCACTCATACATACTGAAGACAAAGATAAATTGGGTTAGTTTGTTTATTTAAATATCCAATTTTGGGTTAGTTTGTTTATTTAAATATCCAATTTTTGAGTTTTATTTCTTATTGTATATGCCAGTGTGTTAGATCCTATGGGGCCACTCAGGGACGGACGCTTCAATCCTTTTTCTACTGTTTCGACAGTAGGATTGGGATTGGGGTAAGAACGGTTCCATGACAGGTACATGCACATGTGTGCCTAGATGCATGGGTGTGCGTGTGTGTGCTTACATGTGTGCATATGTGTGTGTATATATAGACACATATACAATGATTGAATTCATGAATAAACATCATATCAGTTACCATAATATTTAACGATCGACTAATACATGAATAATTCATAGTTTCAGAAAATCACCCGACATACCACTAACTGATTGCAAATAAGAAAAAATGAACAAAAAAGGAAGAAGGGTTATGGAGTGAATGTTATGGAGGGATGAAAAGCTTATCACTCTTCTTGATATTGAATGTCATGTGACTTCATGTCATGTCCAGTGTTCCCATCTTCCTTGAGGTAAAAAATGAAAATAAAAAACCAAGGCTAGGGGAAACCCATGGATGAGGATGTTAGATTGTGGATGCAGGGGAAGAAGTTGATGGAGGGGAATGGGAGGATTGGGAATGAGGGAGTCAGAGGATATGTGGAAACAAAATAAAGGGTGAAATTAGGACAAAGGTGGAGGAAATAAAAGAAAATGGATAATAAGAGAATGATATAGTATCAAGAGGAAACATATTGATGATATAGTATAAAGGGGACACAATTGTCTAGGTGTATAACATGGAAGATGTAGAAGAAAACATATCAATAGGAAAATTGGGTTAAATAAGAGGAGGAAGGAGGAAGAGAAAAATAGGAAGTAGGAGAATGATAAAGAAGAGAGGAGGAAGGAGAAGAGAGGATGAAGAAGAAGTGGAGCATGGAAGTAGAATCAACAAGAAGTAGGAAGTGGGGAAAATAAGGAGGAAGAGGAAATGATCGAGGAGGAAGAATGGGAAGAAGTAGAAGTTTTTGTGGCAGGTAGAAATGGGGAAGGAAGAGGGGGCAATGGAGGAGGAATAAGGGGAAGAATTGGAAAAGATTGGGGAGGAAGAGGGGATGGCGGAGGAGAAAGAACGGGAAGAAGTGGATGTATCCAGAAATAGGGAGAAATCAGGGAGGAAGAGGGTATGGTGGAGGAAGAAGTGAGAGAAGTAGGTAGAAACCGGGGAGGAAGAGGGGAGAATGAAAGCGGAAGATGGAGAAGTACATGTAGAACAAAGTCATCACTGAGGGGAATGACCATTTTCCCCAAGATGGAAGCTACTACAACTCCTACATTCTTTTGCTATCAGGGGTGTCTCCTCTTGGCTCACAGTGTGTTGAGGATTAGAGAAGGAATGTTGAAGGATTTAGTGGAACCCTATTGCAAATACAAAAATATGTGGAAAAACCAAGTACAAAGAAGATGTATGGAACTGTACAGAATGGAAAAACGATTAAAAAAAACAAAACATGTTTAAAACTTATTGTTTGGTTTGGAGTTTAGATTGACTGTCATATACAATTGGTGAAAATACGCATGTTCAATGTGCTAAAAAACTATGAATAACCTCTTGGCCAAGCAAGGCTGGTAGCTTGCCACAAATACAACATCTCTGGGTAACTAGGTGCTTGGAGAAAAATATCATAAATGATGCCTTTTGTGGAATCTCTATAGACAAATAATCCTAGTTGTACTTGGTGTAACATCCATGGGCCACACAAGCAAAAAAACATGAGTATGCAAGGATAGAGGGGAATAGTGTCAAGATCAATATTTTGGGGGACTGGTGGATCCCAAATCTTGGAAGTCATGTTTCCATGTATGTTGCACATACAGAAGATCACCCAATCTAGGTCAGTCAGCTCATGGATCGAGAAGTTAAATACTAGAACCAAACCGTAGTCAAAAAAAAATTTCCAACACATGTTGCTAAGTGTATCTATGTTGTTCCTATCAGTGATACGAGTGAGGAGGATATTCTCTGTTGGACTCCTAACTAGAAAGGTATTTTTATAGTGTAATCTGCATACAAACTTATACGAGGGAGTGTTCCATGGAATTCAGATGTAGAAGAAAATGAATGGGAGGCGTGGGCAAGGAGATGGCCTTTGAAACTTTTTCACTGTATGTGGAGACTAATGAAAGACATTCTACCCACAATGGGAAAGTTGGTAGTAAGAAGGGTGAATGAGAATCGTTGGTACCAACACTTCTCTAATGGAAGGGAAAATTCTCTACATGTGATCTTCATGTGTAATTAGGCTAGAAAAACTAGGGTTCAGAGTAATCTCAACATGGTCAGTAGGGTAGAGAATGTGGAATCAATTGAGGAGTGGATTAGGGAGTTGATGCAAGAAGTAGAGGAATCAATGTATATGAAGAACATTAGATGAGATTGCTACCCTATCATGGATCACATGGATGGAAAGAAATAAACATGTCTTTGAAGTAAAATAACAAGTAAAAACAATTATTGGGGGTGAGCTTCCAAATGCTCGGGCATGACTGTAAAAGATATCACACTACCATATCCACTGATACATTCGAATGTGAGAGACATACGATGAGAAATTAGTCTCCACAAAAGGAATTCTAAAAATTAATTTGAACACTAGATGGAAGATGAATGGACCTTTTCTCGTGGTTCTTGCTTGGTGGGACTACAAGAGGAAATTATTGCCATCTTATAAGAAGCAATCTCACATGGCCCCTCGGCTCTTTTGGTAAAAGGTAGAGTAGTTGCAGAAGGAACCAAAGCAGTGATTAAGATGGGTCACATGAATTTTGTTTTTCTAACAGACTGTATGACTCTGGTGACTATTTCTCGAGATGGTGCTTATGATTGGGGTTATTAGGGTGTGATTATCAAGGAAATTATTCACTTGTTTGGAAAGATGAAGGATTTTAAACTGCTCAGAGTAATGAAGTAGCACATTTCCTAGTTGTCAATGCTTATTTTATGCCAGAATTTCATTTTCTAGATGTAGTTTTCGATGGGCATGCATTGTATTGGGTTCCTCTGATATAGATAAATAGTAACACTGGTCTGAATTAAGAAAAGGAACTAGTGAATTCCAAATTTTCACTCTCTTTCTTTATTTATTGTTGCATATAATAGGTGTTTGGTTTCTCACTAATTGTTTAATACCTCATGGTGTGCCCATAAAATGAAAGATTTTTCTCCTTTGTCGTATATGCCCTAGCATGTATTCTTGTGGTATCTCAACTCCATCCTTAATGGTACAAAACTTTTCCAGGTAAATACCTTAGTATAACTCTACATCATTCTTTATGAAGTATAATGGACATCGATGTTGCAGGCATCTACTATGAATTCTTTTTATTGATATTTCACTGATTGTGGAAGCATGGGAAAATGTGCAAAAGACAAGGAAGGCCTTTCAAATAATTGGAAGTGGGTTTAAAATAGTGAAGGCCTCAAACTACAATCCTTTTCTATTGCACATTGTTCTTAAACCATGTTATGGATCTATATACTCAACTTATATCAATGTTTAAGACTAAACACTTCTAGAATTATGGCTATAGGTAAACACATCTATTCTCAAAGTAAACTTCAGATGGTGAAACTGTCTATAAAAATGGTGAAATTTATGCATGTTATATCAATAATCTATGTCCTCATATCTCTCATTATCATATAAATGTGTGCTTTATTAGGAGGGGACTGGTAGATGAGAGATTATTTTCTACACTAAAAAGTGTTTGTACACCAATATGGTGTGTTTATACTTTGGCACTAGTTGGGCACCTAATATTAAAGGTTTAAGGTATATATGATGCTACCATATGTGAAATATGAACAAAATCTAGATTTAAATATTGTAATAAAATGTCCTATACACTTTCCAGGTCCATCATAAACCTTGTGTACATGGCTAGAAACACAAAAATAACATACCTTTTTCATCCACGCTCATGTTGATATGTAGCAATGTTAGTTATCCTTAACTTGACTCTTATCTCGCTACAATGTTGTGCTATTTGAATAGTTAAACACAAATGTAAAAAAAATAGTTTCAAAAAAATAGTAAAGCACTTGTAAAAGATTTCAGAGTAAAAAAACTAAATCCTAGAATAAGAGCATACTTGGGTTTTTAATTATATGTGCGCTAAATAGAGTCATTGATTTGCACATTTTGTGGTAGTTAACCTAGTCATTTCAAGTGACAGAATTTGGTCCTTGCTACCAAACCTAGTATCAAATTGGGGTTTCTTGCACTAGTGTATGATCATGCACTAAGGTCGACCAAACATTGCTCGATAGAAATGAAGAAAAACACATTGCAAATATGTAGGATCCATGATTCATTTTTGAGTAGGCTAACCCCTGTAGGAAAAATTATAGTCATGACTTTTAATGATGGTTGTCCTACACTAGGGTTTTTTCATTCAAATAATATGATATATATGTATATATATATATCTGTGTGTGTGTGTGTGTGTGATAGTACACATAAGAATGGGGCAGGAAACTTCTCTGTTCCAGATATGAAGAACTAAGAAAACCACATTGACAATATGAAGGATTCGTGCATCATTTTCAAGTAGGCTATCCATCTATCTTTCCCTTCACTTTAATCTAATCCAAGTTTAGATAGTTCTTGTTAAATTGTTTTCAGAAGTAACACACTTTGCATTGCTTTAGTATCTCAACCTTGCGGGATCAATCAAAATCATGATGTTTGATTATGTTTGTCCTAAAATGCCTTTTCCTAAAATAATTAGATATAATAGGAGATAAAAACCCTAAAGGTGGGTCAGGCAACTTCCCTATTTCTGGGTGTGAAGAACTCACTTGGCAAGTTGCCTTGAATTTTAATCATAGCTTCTATGCTCCTGACTGATGATAGTTGCAATATATAGGATATTTTTTACTCTAAATATGCTCCTCTTTTGTGCCTAATGATAAAATGTTGTGGATATTTTTGTCTATGCTATCAGTAATGTTGTTGGACTTTTGCATATGCACTTGCATGTGATTTCATTTTAATTCCCACACAAAGTCATTTTATTAACTTCTTTGTTTGTGAAAAAATATGTTCATATCCTCTTAGGTGTCTTTGGAACAATTGGCATTTCTGAATCAGCGATTGGCTATGATAGTGACCTTGAGAAATTTGACATCACTGCATTATTAGCTTAGACTCACAAAGATGTCATCAGCTTGGAACTCATAACATTTTCAAAAGGAGAACACATTAGATATTTTGATTCTAAAAGTCATTAGATCCTCACAACGCTATGAAGTTTTCCTTGTAGAATTATGTATATCAAGAGATATTGTCAACATGTATGACAATCAGCATCCTTTTCTTTGTGAGATATTCACAAAGTTCCCAGATAAAAGTGTGATGCAACTTAGTTATTATTGATGTGTTTCTTAGCACTCACACTCAGGATAAATGCAATGCATGCCATTGTTGTTAATGTTTTTCATTTATGTAAATCTAATAATAGAACTTGTGTGAATCAAAGTCTAGTGTGTAATACAAAATGTTGCAACATTAGTTGTTTGTCTTCTCAAATGTAGAGAACGCAATATGAACAATGAAGTTCTATGGTGCGTTTGATATTTTTTGAAGGCATATGGTATAGAAAAAAATATAATCATGTAAATGCAGTCTGTATGTTTGGATGTAACCATGTATGTTCTATACATAAAGAGAAATAAAATAGCTTTTTGTGTTACCAGTTTGAGTTACGTAATTTCAACAGTGATCCATAGACTATTTAATATACATTAAAATTTGATATTAATTATGAAAAGCTGACGAGCTTCTATCTATTATCTAATCTATACTACTATAAAAAGCGGAGAATTGTTTCAACTATTTACAAACCGGTCACTCCAAACTCTCATGATCAATCATAAACCAGTATTTTAAAATAGTGTCCTCTCCTTCATTCTATCTCTTCTCAAGTGTTTTCTATTTTATTTTTATTTCTATTTTTTTAACACTTGAACACATTGCAACTGAATTGGTTCCTCACCGAACGTGACCCTCCTAAATTAGTTCCCCATCGAACACCATGATAAATACATACCATCTACGTTCTCTCCCTAATACTTGAGGTCCTCCGTAAGTCTAGATTCCTTCCTCAATAATCTCAACTACATTGCCAGATTATCTTATCAATACTGATTCTATTTATAACATTTCCATTGAAGACAAAAAATCTACAAACCATAACCATCATTGTGTGCTACTCTCTCAATTCACACTCTGTGAAATATCTTCACAGAAATCTCAAATTACCCTTTTCATAAACAACCCCCCTACTCGATTCAGAGTCTCTCTTTTTGCATTGAACATTGTGCATTTTTTCCTTTCCAGTTCCTGGCCGCATTGGACAGTTCAGCTTTAATGTGTGGATGTCAATCACTCATTGATTGTCACCAAAAATTATAGTTCGTGTACAAACATCATCATGGTGAATGGAAATTGCATCACAATGGTCACCCGTCGATGGCCAACATTCCCTTCTACCTCTCCGCCAGACTCCCCAATAACGTTCAGGAATTGCACTACCCCTGGACTATTATAAAGCATGTGGTTCACCTGGTAGGCCAAGATGAAGCCACCATAGGTTGACCGTGTGACTTGGATAAGAGCCAACCGATAGTTGACAATGCCGCTGAATCCTTCGACGTCTTGAAGAAATATCAGAACCAAACGAAGGGAGCTTGGGTCTAGTCAAGTGTTAGTTGATCTAGTTTGATGACAGCATCAGCCTCGAAGAAAATGATGCCTTTCCCAATGCAATCAATGACTTGCCTCCCGTTCGCATGAACTTCCCTCAGTCAAGACTGGGTCGACATTCCTGTGTTGGTTGCTTGTGTTGGCATTGTAGAACACAATGATAGGGGGTGTATATCTGAAGACTCTATATCAGAAGGTATGCACACAGCCAAAGATACAAGTGTCGGCAATCCACGGTGAACAAAGAATGATTTTGACAGTAAAATTGCTATTTTCAATTGTGGGAAAATATTCATTTTTTAATGTTAGCCTTCTCTACTTTCTTATATAGCACCCTGATAGGTATTATATGATGCCAACTAGCGGTCTCATCCCGATTCTCTGCTGCCTTTCATAATTCACATAAGTGCAATTAGGCACAGTCGTATATGTCCACATGACCTGAAAACCCACGACAGTGCCAGTTAGGGGCCTCTGTTAACCAGTTACTAGTCATTGGGTGTTGTTCATGATTGGCATTGTCCGTGCAAGAGAACTAGAAGGCAAAAGATCAACATTATGTTTGAGCTCTTCACCAATGGATTCCACACCCCATGTCTCATGGCCAAAACAAAGATAATGGCATTTGAGACCTCTTTCTAACATCATGTTTGGATTCTCCAGCGACGGATTCAACAACCCCCTCATGGCCAAGACAAAGCTAATGGCATGTGCAACCTATTTTTGACTTACTATTTTGTCTTATTTCTGATTCCAGGTCTGATAAGATATTGACCATTCTACTTTACAGATGTATTTTTTGTTACATAATCTAATAAATAACCTATTTTTATAATTCTTAATAGTTAATTTTATGTGGAAATGACACATGTATGTTTCACTTACTTAATGTAGTAATTAGGATGGAGGAGAAATTCTAGAGTGATAAATTAGAAGTAGAAGAACCAAAGACTATACCACATCTATAGATTCTCTTGGGGATGAGCTTCACCTATTTCAAATCCATGATAGTATTAACGTAAAAGGTACTCAAACGGTCCAATCCACTGTAGTAGTTAGGATGGAGTCGAAATTCCTGATTAGGATACAAATGTTGAACATTGTTGGCAACCTCAACAAAGTCAAGAGAGACAAGATGTAATAATCATACTTACTATAGTAGTTAGGATGGAGGAGAAATTCTAGAGTGATAAATTAGAAGTAGAAGAACCAAAGACTATACCACATCTATAGATTCACTTGGGGACGAGCTTCACCTATTTCAAATCCATAATAGTATTAACGGAAAAGGTACTCAAACGGGTTGGTCCAATCCATGTCTGGTCCTATTACTATCATTGTTCTATCTTCCTCTAAGCTCTCCAAAAATATTTTCAACTCAATGAAAACTCTACCAGATTAATCGCTCCATTTTACTTTCGATGTTATCTTTTTGGTTTGTTTCTCATCTTTTTTCTCTTCTAAAAAATTGAATATGGATGTTTGTCTCTTTATGAAGAATTCGACTATTTCTTGTTGTCTACATGATTGCATTTCTTATTGGCACAAATGCCTCATTGTTTGCAGCTATTATAAGCCCATTCATATGCTTTTTTTAATTTTAGATTGTCTTAATTTGATCAGAAATTATTTCTTCTCCTTTCTTGTTGATCTCTCATTGAGATTCTTTGCTACTACTTTGCTTAGCTATTATACTTACCAAAGTAATAGTGGTGTTTCATTTTAACTTTTTCCGCATGATAGTAGTTTTTGTGCTACTTAGTTGGTAGCATACCTAATGTTTATAATATTTTTTGGGAAATTATTGCTTTTCTATAACTCATTTTGGTACTAATCATACTAGATGTTTATGTCAAAGAGGAATATTTACGACTATTACTTGTATCAACTGCATAATTCTTGTTATGTCGGTCCAAGCCATTCTGAATCAGCCTTTATTGAATGGTCACTAAGTTCTTCCTTAACATATTGTTGGTTTTGTCCAATAACAGAACAAGATAGAAATATAATTACACAACTTATTGAGAAAAATGTCTTATTTAATTTTTGAATCGATATATCAAATTCTAAATAAGTTAAATTACAGATTAAATGAAGTTTCTCAAAAACAGAATTCCAACCCAAATTGATGTGGCACGATCCAAGATAGCTTGTTGCACAATTTGTGTGAGCGTACGGTGGGGTTTGGTCAATTAGCTAATAAGATGGAGAAAAACAATTATTCGACTTGCTCAACAAGATATTTTGTTTATTTGTTGATTTAACTTATGGATTAAAAAATGCTCCTAAATAGGACTCCAACCCAAATTCACGTGGTATTATCCAAGATACTTTGTTGTGAACAACTAATGTACATGAACCATTTTCTAGATTTGTGCATGCGGCCTCAGCCTCCGATTAGTTATGCAACGGAGGTGGCATACTATTGTGTAGCAGTACAAGGAGAAGCTCGTGCATAAATTCTTCATCATTGTAGAATAAAGCATGAAAAATAAATTTGAGTTGCATGGCTATTTCTACAAGAAGCATGCTCATAGGCAGGCTGTAAATCATATTTTTGTTTGCTTCAAGGTATCATGGTAGATAAAAATTGATTAGGTATACATATGTCTTATAAAGTTATTTGTGATTTAAAAAAAAATGGTTTGTTTTGTAAATAGTTTGTGATCTTCTTCTATACTTAGAGTGACTAACACTTTCTCACATAAAATGATTTTATTAGGTAAGAAGATATAATTGTTGGTTAAATTGTACATGAGTATGTTGCAATTATAGAATCGAACAAGTTACATAGCCTGAGTGGACTGTTGTCCATAAAATTTGGTTCCACATGAGACACATAATTTAATTTAATTCTCACATTTCTTACCTAAATTATACTAACTTGAATTGATAAAAGCATCATTTCTTTCAAATAACATTTACAATCTTCACATCACATGGCATTTTAGGTTTATTTTTCATTAGTTATCATGATCTTCATATCTAACTGTCATGATACTACATGTGTTTTGCACTGGTTGAGGTTGTTATATTAAATGAATTCAACTTTGTTGTAGCATAAAAACTTTTTTGACTTGAAATTCATTGTCAACTTGAAGGAATATATAGTAAAAATTAATCATCTTATAATTTCAATGTAGAAAAATGTTGAAATATCATTTCATCAGTAGATATTTTTTTGGTTCAAACCATTAGTTTCCATTCTCAAATTCTTACTGAAACCTCGTTAAGCTGTCTACGGAAATGGTTATATATTTGATGTTCACATGCATGTGTATGTGTGGAATTACTAGTATTTATAAAATTAGTAATATAATTATGGAAAACATCTCTCCCGGCATGTTGGCCGTGCCAGCAAAGATGTATAAGTAGAATTTATGGCACTGGTATGATACTACTTTCCGACAACATTTAAATGCGGAGTTGCTAATCTGCTGGCATTTTGTTAGATGCCATGAGTCTCTTTCTGGCATGTCATATACTGACATCCTTCTGGCATTGAGTAAAATGTTTGGAAATATTGATTATAGCATATTTTCAGTTCTTTTTAGGCATTCTGACATGAGGACAAAATAAAATTTGTTGTAGTGCGTGCTAATATTAGTTTGTTTCCTTCATGTATCTTCTCCAGTATCCTTCAATATAACTAGTTTTATACGCTTCTTGGACCGCTATTTCCTTATATCATATATATCCATATTAGACTTGTCAAGTAATATGCTAATGCGATTCACACAATTAGTGAATCTAAACAATCAAGAACACATGACCAACCAAAAAATAGTGAGTTCGTGCCCAAAATACCATAGAGTCCCCATTTGGATTCAATAGGATTTCATTATCGAACATTCTGTCTTTATTTTTTAAGAGGTTGGATTTTAAAGAGTGAAAAGAAATACATTGTGATTGTTGTCCTATAAAATTTCGATAGAATGTGTCCTATTTTTGCCAGCGGCGGTGGCAACGTTTAAACAAACGCGTGAGGCATTCAGATCAGTATTTTTAAAACTGAACCGGACCGGCCGGCCCGACCGGTCAGACCGGTGAACCGGTAGCTGACCGGTCCGGAAGTCTAAAAAACCGATAGTGTCTTTTTCCGGTCCAACTGGTCAGAAATATGGTCCAACCGGTCCAACCAGCCGGTCAAACCGAATCGGATTGAACCAGTGGTTCAAAGAGAAGAAAAAATAGAAGGTAGAATACATATAGGAATTTACATATATGTATATATATGTATATACATATGGTATCTATATGTATGTATATATGTATGCATTTATTTATATAGAAAATATACATATAAGGTAGAATGCATATATATATATATATATATATATGGCTAAAAGAATTGTGTACCTGAGTACATGTATCTTATATATACCCATCCTTAATTATGATGGTTGCACAATTCTATCGAATAATTTAACCTTACAGATGATATGTATACATCTTAGAAAAGATGTATATTGAAAATCATCTAAATATGACATTCTTAGATCATCTAATGAAAGAATATGTATATTTTCTAATTAACGGTAACTTGCTGAAACTGCTGAAACCGTTGAATGATATATTGTTATATCTCATGATTTATATGTGATATAGTTGTTATTTTTTGAACACACCTAATCTAAATAATGTTGATTCAATCCATATGGTTGGATTTATTTAAGGCATTCTACATGTGTCATTTTAACGGGTGGTACACATAACTTACATGTATCAGCCGGTACACACTTCCTAACCTATATATATATATATATATATATATATGTACAAATATATGTATATTTGTATATATATATATATATATATATATAATATATATATATATATATATATATATATATATATATATTGTGTGTATGTGTGTGAATGTATGTGTACATCTACATAATAATATATATGTATCCATATATATTTATATACATACATATATATACAATGTATATATATATATATATATATATATATAGAGTGAGGCTAGAATACACTTAAGTGTATTGGGGCCTGAATACAATCAAGTTTATAGCCCTTAGATTTGCTCCGATTTAAATCAATGGAGTAGGAAAAAGTCCCCACACAGTCTCACGGAAGACGGATTGACCCCACCCACCACCTTTCTCGCTCTCACTCCCGTTAACTTTGTCTTCCAAGCCTGCTCTCTCTGTCCTCCCTTCTATCTCTCTCCCCCAGCCCTCTCTCTCTCTCTCTCTCTCCTCATGTGAACCTGCAACCCGTCTCCGACCTGGTGTGCTCGCCTTCAACTTCTTCTCCATGGTCATCCAGAGCAGCACTCGTCGTCAACCTCCTATCCAGAAAACTGGGACATCGAGGCGGGACTCACTTGATCGGGCCGTCAAGTTCCTCCCCCTCCCTCTATCTACTTCACCGGCATTGCTTTAGCAACCGACCACCAGCGTCTGTGAGGGAAGCAAATCATCATCTCCATATCCCTCCATTTCTCCATGGATGAAGCAATCCGACGACCAGGGACCTCTTGCTGCATCAGTATTCCTTCAAATATCCTTCAAGCATATTTATATTCTCATTTTTTCCAAACAAGAGTTTAACATATATGTCCCCATATAAAGCACCCAGAAGGATTTCTCGATTGGATAAGACCTTATATATGGTGTGCCTTTTCATTATATTTTTTTATAAGTTGTTTGCGGTTCATGAGGCATCATGGCGTCCCATTATGCATGCTTACTATTTTCCTTTTGACGTTGGCAATGATCATTACCGCCGCTTCACCGGAATCCTACGAGTTTGCAAACATACATGTTGTCCACATAGACTAGGGCGAGGCAACATCCCTGGCTAACGCTCGTCCGGGCACGGGATTGCCTCAACAGCAACAATAGCAACAGTCTTATGCCGGGATGAGGAGCTAGCCTGGTTATCAAACATTGTTGATGACTCCTACTCCCAGACCGATGCCACTGTAATGGCCGCCGTCGACATACCCAGCGACACCACATACAACCAACTACTCCGTTTCTGTTCCATGCCGATCCGCTACCGATAAGTTCTTAATGATCTTTCTCACGATGTGTGCCCAACCGGGGTTTACTTGTCCCGTAAGATATGCAATATTTGCCGCTAGGACAGCTTGATTTTTGTGTGACAGAAAGAGAAGCAAATTCCAGCTTCTCGTATGATGTTTGCATCATGAATATGTACGATTGATATATGTGATATGTTCTTCTTAATGAAGAGAAAGGTCAGTACTTATCAGATTTCTACTTGACCATGTTTGTAGGAGCACACCTCACATGCATACAAATGGGAAACAATGATCAATAGCAGAGTCTGGGAAAGAAGCTCATTCACGACCATGCATATAAAAGTCAGCCATATCACATTTATATGTTCAGCATTGAATCTACTAATCGCTACATGCAAGTTTTCGTCATTGTTGTAAATTACAAAGTTATGTTGGGCGGCATACGAAGTTGCAGGAGAGGTCGTTCATGAATTCCATGAAGGAGTACGTAGACCTGGATGATGCTGACGTACTAGTCAAAACAGCCAAGCTTTGAAGTGCAGTGCTAGAATTCATGACTTTCATGAAGCAATAATGCATGGCGGATTATGCCTGCTGGTGCATATTACCATATAATGTCTCACTGTTGTTTCTTCATTGTCATTGTTGGTTCATTCCTCGGAGATGGTGATGCACTCCTCAAGACCTTCACAGAAATATCAAGCTCTTCACAGAAAATAACTCAACCACAAGTACTCACACTGGATGCATAATGTTGCAATCAAGGACCTTTTTCCGGGAGCAAGAGATCGGTGATCGCCTTCATGCGTTGGATGCGGACAAACAGCCGGTCATTGTCCTCATAGAAGAGATCCGTTAAACGAAAGTGGAGGGTTTCTTCTCAAATATCAAGGGCCAGAAGCAGCTAAGCAGGCCACCGGGGTCGATAAGGGTGCGCGAGTGGCATCCGGAGCAGTTGCAGTCTATCAGCAGTCATCGTCGGCAATAGATGCGGCTTTAGCAAGCAACTATAGTTGTCAAAGTCTCCCAAAGCACAACATGTTGTGGTCTTGTAGGAGAGACGTGAGATTGGATAAAGCCAAAGACGGTGCATCCAGGAGGCTGCTTCGTCTTGATCGCCGGAGTGGGGCAGATCCCTGTTTTGGTTGTCAGAGTTGGGGAGATCCCTATTTTGGTCGCTTGAGATTATTGCCGGCTCGCCAAGCCAAGTCACGAGAACGCCTGATTGACTTGGAAGATCTTCACTCGGTGGCCAGACTATCTTGGATGATTTTCTCCAGCTCGCCAAACCAAATCTCTGCCGGTCACCGGTGGCCGAAAGCACAGGGACATGCTACTGTATTAACGACCAGGAGAACGGGGTGCGGGAAGAGAGAGAACAGGGTCAAAGGGAGAGAGAGTCACGGGCATGTTGGGTTTGGTGGGTCAGCACAGTGGCAGAGAGTTGAGTGTGGGACTTTCTGTTCTTCCGTTGATCAAAATTGAGGCAGATCTAAGGGCTATAAACTTGATTGTATTCAGGCCCCAATACACTTAAGTGTATTCTAGCCTCACTCTATATATATATATATATACATATGTATATATATATATATATATATATATATATATATATATATGAATGTATACATCTACACAACAGTATATATGTATATACATATATTTATATATATACACTATATATATACATATATATAACATGGGCATCATATATATATATATATATATATATATATATATATATATATATATATATATATATATATATATATATATATATATATATATATATATATATATATACAGTGGCGGAACTAGAAAATTGCATAAGGGGGGGGGGGGGGGGCTGAGTTAGCTATACATGGCACTAGTTGTGGTAGGGGGGGCAAAGTTAAATAATATATGCATATAGTGGGATTTGAACCTGAGTCCCTAGTTTAGAACCAATGTACTTCTACCAACCCAACTACAACTTTGCCTTGACAAATATCTAAAGGGCTCGTATATATACTATATTTATAATACTAAACATGCATAAATACGTATAAATTAACATTTAAGATTTTGGGAGGGGGGACTGAAGCCCCGGTAGCCCCCCTAGATCCGCCCCTGTATATATATATAACATGTGTTTCAACCGGTTTGACCGGTCCGACCACTAATTGCCTTTTATCATGGTGACCGGTTCGGTTTTTCCGGTTCAAATATTTTTTTATGTCATGCTGACATCATTTCCGGTCCAACCGGTTCAACCACTCCGGTTGAACCCGACTCAATCCGGTCTGGGTCAGTACCGGTCCGACCACCGGTTCGGTTATGAAAACATTGATTCAGATTGCTTGGTATGCTTCTCACGCAAGCCAGTCGGTGCACGTGTTGCATTAAACCTTTGATATGGCCATTGCTGAAGAAAGTTTGTCCCCAAGCAATTAACAATATAACATGCGACATTATAAAGTAATAATCGACTAATAAATGGAATACTTTTATACGCTTCTTGGACCGCTATTTCCTTATATCATATATATGCAGATTAGACTTGTCAAGTGATATGCTAATGCGATTCACACAATTAGTGAATCTAAACAACCAAGAACACATGACCAACCAAAAAATAGTGAGTTCGTGCCCGAAATACCATAGAGTCCCCATTTGGATTCAATAGGATTTCATTATCGAACATTCTGTCTTTATTTTTTAAGAGGTTGAATTTTAAAGAGTGAAAAGAAATGCATTGTGATTGTTGTCCTATAAAATTTCGATAGAATGCGTCCTATTTTTGCCAGCGGCGGCGGCAACGTTTAAACAAACGCGTGAGGCATTCAGATTGCTTGGTATGCTTCTCACGCAAGCCAGTCGGTGCACGTGTTGCATTAAACCTTTGATATGGCCATTGCTGAAGAAAGTTTGTCCCCAAGCAATTAACAATATAAGATGCGACGTTATAAAGTAATAATCGACTAATAAATGGAATACTTAGACAACTTAATTAAATACATATACACACCATGTACTACTCAAACAATAAAATTGGTATCCTTTCTATACAAATGAGAAGATGTAAAATGAATAAAAGAAATAGTGTATTCATTCGCTGGTACAGCCAGCGTATAGGAGCCACCAAATCCATCTTCAAATAATCGAGGATTTGACGGTAGAAATGCAAGACACCAAACGGGAAATGCGCACTGCAGCCTTTTTACGGACGCGAGCAACAAACTAGTTAAACCATCTACCTAGATATCTGACTAGCTGCCGTCGACGAAGGCCAGCCGCTAGCTAGCTAGTTATCACAAGATGCATCATCTAGTTTATCCATCATTCAATCCGTCCATCCGTCTATCCATCTCGATGCCGTCCGCGACAGTGTGGGCATCAAGCGAGTCCCGGAAGAGGAAGCAGCAGCCGAGTTCTCACCTCCAGCCGGCATGTCGGACAGCACGGCGAGGATCTTGCGGATGCTGGCCGATCGCATGGTGCGGATTCCGGAGACGGAGCGTGTGAGGCCGGCCTTGGCGGGGGCGAAAAGGGAGGAGGAGTTTGAGAGGATGAGGTAGACGAGGGCCTGGACCAGCAGGAAGATTGCGACCTTGGTGAGGACGTCCGGGTTGGAGAGGTGGGAGAGGAGGAAGGAGATGAGAGCATCCATCGTAGATGTCCTGCTTGCTTCGATGCTGGATTCGCTGGTCGCGGTTCGGTGTGGTGTTCCTTGTAGCAGAAGTTGACGGGCAGAGGAGATCGAACAAGGGAGCTGGGAACACAGGGCAAGGTTACCTCGGAGGAGAGGTAGAAAGAATTCCAATGGGGAGGCGCTTGCTGTTCGCGAAGTGTTGATCAGTTGTTACAAGCTGTGGTGGTGAATGATGAGTTGAAGTATGGGGGAAGGTGGGTGTATTTATAGCAGTGTGGGTGCAGATAGAATGGCGGTGGTGGTGGTGGTGGTGGTGTGGTGTTGGCGGCGACGCAGTCGCAGTCCTTGCTAGTTACGCACCCCGGATTGATAAACAATTCCCGCCCTAGCAAGATGCATACATTCCAGGCACGGCACATCTGGATGATATGGTCTCCACGTCAACGCAAAGGAGTTTCGTGTGGGTTTCCTTTCCCTTCTTCCCTTCCTTATTAGTTCGTTCCATTGGCCTGCTGTTGAATTGGGCCGCAAGCTGGGACGAGGTATGACCGCTGTCGTAAGCTGGTTCGGGTAAGACCCAGCCAGATACGACAAGACAGCAACTCAGGGTACGTTTGTTTTGCTGTATATTGTAGGATTGGATTGGATTTCTATATCCAGCCAACAAAAATTGAAGTTTTAAAGAGAAAAAGGTCTATGTCCCAGGATTTTAGTTTCTAGAGCAGATGATGTATTCGTTTTTCGATTTCAAAACGGCCGGACATTGCTCTCCGGCAACACACTGCACATTTTGTGGCCCCCCACACGACGTCTGCTGCTTTATCCAGCGTGACCTGCAAGGTTAAAGTAAACATAAAACAAAACACCCTCTGGCTTTACGAATCGAGATATTATCTGATTCTGGATACTAAAAGTGCTGCATTTAGCTAAATCCATTCAGATCCTTGTAAACAAACGTGCAAAGTTTGACCAAAATACATAAGTATAGCATGGCATGCAGGATTTAGGTGGGGCTTCCACGTCCTTGCTCCGGCACTTGTTGCCTTGGACTTGATCTTGTCGGTGGGAAATCAATTCAGACAATACATTACAAATAATATGCTACTCCAAATCAAGGAATCGTCAGAATTATCGCAACACATTAAAAATGTTGAATGATCATTTATATCAGTATATTTTTTGTTTTGTTAATCTCCTTATTAATATTGAGTTGTTTAGTGTGCAACTCCTTGCGAATTTATTTGTATTACTGTTGGCTGAAACATTCCCTAACATTTTTTTATTATGAATTCATGAAATTGTAAAGAAACCTACACTACAGACTTTTTTTTATCATACAATTACTTGTAAAACAATTAATATATATTTTTTAGATTACATAATATTTCTAATTACTAGAGAGTAGTGACTATTTAGAAACAACATTAAATAAAGGATTTTCCTATTTTTAATTTTAGTTGAATCATAAAAGGCCCTATAACATGAATATGGCATGCACTTGAGTCGAGATTAAGAAAAAAATTAAATCAGATCATGGAAGTCTACCAAAACAATCAGAACAAACCAATTGGTTGGTTTGATTTTTGGGAGGTTAAGGGTTTGATTTACTTTTAAAATATTTTCAACTATTATATAATTTACTTTTAAAACACACACACACACACACAGATATATATATATATATATATATATATATATATATATATATATATATATATATATATATATATATATATATATATATATGACCCAAAAAATTGATAATGTTTAGCATACATATATTTGTCATGTTATATTGTTAAATAGTTATGATAACCAAACGTTCGGTTGTCAACAAAACCTTTTAGAAAACAGTATACAGTTTGTATTATAGTTTTGAAACCAAACAAAATTACAAAATAACATTGCAGTTTAATCACCCATTGACCACGTCTAGGTAAGTCCCTATGTGTCATTTTTCAATAAATTTTATCTCGGTTTCCAAGAGGAATGCGTCTTCGTTTGACACAGCTGTGCATTGCTAACGTGTCCAGGCTAAGGAAGCATTGCCGTTATGAAGCTACATTTTCTATTGTGAGGCCATGTTACGATTTTCCACTGTCCATATAGAATCTATTAGTAACGAACAACAAAAGATTCCAGCGATACCTGAATCGGAACAAAAAATAATAAATATAAAGTTATACAAATACTTAGTATTGAAATATCTCCCTATCAGTGTGTAACATTAACGGATACAATTTTAAATACATATTATATAGTGAATTTACTAAAGTTTGTACAAATGAAAAGTACAATACTTAAATTTAAAATTAAAATAATAAAAAGATTAAAAAATATTATGAATATATATATAGATATATATATTATATCATAAATATATACAAATAAATTAATTATAAATACAATTTTAAACTTATATTTATTATATGTATTGTACTGATATATGTATATTGCGAGACAATAGAGAGTGAAAGAGGAGTAGATCTCAGACATTGCGATAAGCTACTCTAGTGTCTTTCCAAAGAGGTCTTTATCTCTATTTTCGAAATTTCCAAAATATGAAATGAAAAAAAAAGTTTTTCAAGAACAAAAAGCTCGATCATAACTGTTGTTGAAAATGTGCTTAATAGATGAGAGTGAAGAGGAAAGCTACGTCAAACAATGTATAATAATAATGATTTATATAAATTGAGACTTTGCCGGCATAAAGTTAGTTATGTCGCTTGTGTGCGAATGTTCTTGAGTAGGTTTTTCATTTGATCCTATGCTAGAAAAAAATCAATTGTTTCTGATCATTTACTTTTTGTATGTTAATTCAATAGTATAGTAGAACAATATCTTTAGCATTGTGTACAAAATTATAGATATTAATACATACACACATTCTGACTATGTATATAGTTTTTTTTTTTGCTTTTTTATATGTTCGATTGAGAGACTTTATGTATCTTGAATTTAAATAATGAACATCTCTTTTTTTTTTGAACTATCATCCTTTTTTCTCACTTCATTCGTTCTTTAATTTTGTCTCCTTTCGTCTTTGACATGTAATAAAATGGTGTCTTAAGGTGAATCTAATACCGGACAAAATCACTGCTACTATCTATTGATTAATAAATTGATATCAGAAACAACGTTTGTGAATATATTGTTAACGAGAAAGATCAATTAGCAATGTATCTAAAATGTGTAACATGGTATCATAATAAAAGAATTATAATTGCAATGTGTCCCGATCGGGACGCATTAGGCGGTACATCCGGGGTGTAAATGCAATGTTCAAACAGAGAGATCCCAAAGGATACCCAGAAAAATGACTCTGATAATTTTTCTTTGCCGAAAAGTGATAATATTGTAATTAAAACATTAAAACTTGAAAATTGATATTTTGATGTAATTTTACTTAATAAAAAACTTGCATTAAACAAGTGTTAGATTCACAATTAATAAAAGTAGAATCATCCATGATTCGATAATGGTTGGGATTTTTGTTCGTAGGGCTGAGAAAATCATATCACGGGAATTTCGTGATGTCTGAAAATTTTAGAATTAGCCTTATTTCTACAAGTGTTGCTGGCCAAACGCAGCATCTATACACATCGAAAAATCTGACAAACTTGGTTCACACTTGTAGTTTTCTTTTACTAGCGGGGTTTTCCTTGTCCAATATCTATTTAAACTTTCGACACTCTAGGTTGTGTTTGGGTGGCCCATTTGTGATTACCGTGGTAATTAACAACTGATGTAATTTGATTTACTGTTGTATAAAATACTGCAATTTTTAATTACCGGGTTTGGGTAACTGTAATTTTTAATTGTCCTGTCCTTTTGGGCGACGCCGGCCACGCTGCTCTGCCTTCAGAAACGGTGAAGGACGCTATCTCCTCTGCGCCCGACTCCCTCAAATCCCACCGACTTCCAACCCACAATGGCCTGACAGGTTCGTGCTTGGACGACCCGGCGCCAGGCAGAGAAGACACGACGACGGATGCCCTGGTTGAGGGTGACGCAAGGGTCGACGTCAATGAGGAATCCTCTAGAGCGACGTGCGGCGGGGCGGTGCAGAAAAGTCGGGAGCAGGGTTTTGGTGAAGTGGGGGGAGACATTGTGGTAGTTGGCGGTGAAGGTGGAACGGATGTGACTGAGTTAGGAGACTGCATGCTAGTGCTTGAGGAAAGGGGTAGGGAAGCTGGAGATGGGGAGAAAGGCTGTGTTGTTCCTGGGGATGTGGGAGGAGAAGAGAGCATGGATTGGGTGGGTGAAGGAGGTGAGATCGGGAAAGCTGGGGTCAGAACGGGTGATGGCCGGGCCGGTGATGATGATGGAGACGTTAGCCTATCCGAGGTGAGTGAGATACTGCGTCGGCGACTGTTGTTGCCTTCAACCGCGACATGAGCACCTTTGCGCCTTCGATCATGCATGAGCAAGGGGCTTTGTCGGGGAAAGGGGAGAAGAAGTGGGGGGGGGGTCAAAACCCTAGCGAACAGGTTCCGAGATGATCAGGGGATGTCTGCTATTAGCGGCAGAAGGTGTAGCGGCGGTGGCGCGGGGAATGAGACGATCGGGGAGGAGAAGGCTAGGCGTCGGGTGAGTCGGGGGAGCGATCGGGAGAGAGTCGGGGCGGAGGGATCCAGAGAGTCACCTCTGCAATTAGAAAAGACGCCAAAATTGGCGTATTTTGGGAATTCCGTGAAACATGAGTGCGGGTGAATGCTGCATTGTGACTGCCGAAGTCAAAAAATCACATGTAGCTAACCAAAAGGTGTAGTTACGAATGCAGTAGTTAAAATACCGAATTTAACTACAATACCTCCTCCAATTACCGCACCCAAACGCAACCCTAGTTACATAATCAATATAACCTTTGCGGGATTGACTCAGTCAAACCTGTGGCTAGTAAAACAATGTTTTGATTGGACACCTGACGATTCAATACCACACACGGATCTTAACTACCAGGATACTACATTGTTACGGAAGTTCTGATTACCAACAATATTTCCTGTATTAATTTTTAGGAAAAAGCTATAGCCACAATAATATGTGAGACCACTGGGAACGCCGGTATGTATATTGGAAGGGTTTTTATTTCACACGAAGGGGTTCATGCATGGGGAATGCCACATGCGTGAAAGCTAATGTAATAATAATTGGCCAAGTTTTATATCTGATCTTCTGGATTATTTTCAGCTAGGCGATCTAAATCTTTCCTGCTCGTGGGTGTTGCTGGCATGCCTGATTTTTCTCGCAAAGGTGATGCACACTCACATGGTTTGTACGGTCCGAAGGAATACAGAGAAAAGCACCAATGAATGGGACCCACGCCAGGCACATTTCCCTGCTGAACCGCTCATTCCTAGTATCCATCTGGCCATCTGGATGTGGGAGGAAGGCAAGTCAGACTAGGGCAACACGCAACGCGACGTCCAGATTTCTGACTTCAAAGAATCAAACACTGAGAGAAACATGGTGTTTCTGTTTCCATTGCTGTTGTTTCTGCCTCCTTTCGGTTGCGTGCGCACTATGCATGCCGGTGGAGCTGTGTATGCATGTAACAAACAAACTCTCGCATGCTTTCTTTCTTATAAAAATTTGGTGATTTTATTTATGTTGTTGCCAATGTTTGAAACTGAGACTTCTTAATAACAAACCTATGATCTAACTACTAGGGTGTCCTACCTTCGACAACTTTTGCAGCACACTAAAACTGTGAGAACCCGTTACACTAAACGAGATTATTCAAAATATAAAACACAATCGATTATTTATTAATCACATACCAAAAAATATGGGTAAATTAAAATCAATTTCAACGTCAGCACCCGCTCAGAAATATTTGTATAAGAGTCAAATATCTTTCTTATATCCATACTATGCCAAGAATTTGATAGAAATTATTCTAGTGCCTTACCCACAACATATATACATGGAGAACACTATTTGTATATGTCACACAACAAACATTAACATGCTAATAAAATTCTGATTCATTTGAAACACCATATATAAAATTTTTCTGCCCGGACCTGAGAGTGTATGGATGACTCTAGGACACACTAGACATCTAATCAACTTTCTCAAAGATTCATTATTATAGCTCATCTTTGCTGTCACATGTTTATTTTTGTCACTTTTGATTTTCTAAAAAAAATATAGCGAACCACAAGGGTGAGACTCATGTCCCAGTAAGAGATATAACCTCCAACAACACATATTGATTACAACATTTTAAATAGTAGATAACTAAGCAGTTAGAGTATTTAATAATCAATTGAACCAATTTTGGGTTCTTTTGGTGAGAAATGTAATTTCTCATATTAAAGATATTTTCAAAACAAATGATATAAATGAAATTCATTTACAATAGCCGTGATGATTGTGTTGTGGGATTTATTGGCTATTGGGCCCAAATAACAAGAGAATTCAATTAGTGAATGAATAATTGAATATTCGAGAAAAGAAAGATGTAGAAACCTCTAGAAGGCAAAATAATATAATCCAAAGGTGGATTTCGTGCCACATGGGTTCCTTGGGTTACAAGGAGTCCAAAGTTGCAAAGAAAAAGCAATAAGAAAAGAAAATATTAATTAAGTATTTCTTTATTAAGAAAGAGATTGAAAACAATGGTAAAATGTGGAAAATAAGTAGAAAGATGTGTAATTGGGTAATCCTTAGAGGAATTTCGTATCCCAAGAATTCCTAATGATAAAAGGAATACTAATGAGGAAAATAAAAGAGAAATAAAGAGAAATCCTAAAAAAGAAATATTTTAATAAGAAATACATATGATAATGAAGAATAATGCATTTAGATGCATCTAGAAGGATAATAGGTATCCTTAAAAAGTAATTTGGAAATAATAGAGTTCCTTGGGATCCAAGGAGTCCCAATAAATAGGAAAGAAAAAGAAAATACCAAAACTGCAAAATAAAAGGGTAATGTGATACATTATTAATGAATTTTGTGATTTTGATAAAGGGAAGTATTTCCTAAGGATATATATATATTCGTGGGAAATAGATTAAAAGGCAAATAAATAGAGTGAAGGAGAGGAATTTCGAATTCCTAGCATTTAAAGAAAATAGAATATCAAAAGGATGGGAAAATAGGAGAGAGAATCTTGCTTCCTCATAAAGGAATTGTATTCCCAATAGAAAAGAACCTTGTTTTCTTCTCAGCCAAGCACGTTAGGGCATGGATGTCCTCCCTATATAAGGGGTCAAATCCTTTCCCAAGTCCAGAGGGACCCCAAGCAACTATCTCTCTTCCATCTTCTTCTTCACGTTTCTTGGCGTCTAAACCCTAATCAAGGGAGGTAGGCCAACCCAGGGACAAGGAGTAGCCATAGACTGGAACCATGATACCCCCATGACACCATATGGGAGCGCAAACATTCCCATTTTCTCTGGAGATCGTGCAACGTCCAAGGTCTAGCTGCAGGTCGCCACGGGTCGCGGGACCAAGCAGGCCTGAAGTAGCTGCTCTACCCGCGAACTAGAAGCACGCAGAGGTGCGAGAGGGTACAACGGAGGCGGGGGTAGCCACCTTGATGGCCATCGAGGTGGGGGATGGAGCTGGGAGCCACGCCTAGGGCTACAGGCGGCACATCTGTGGCAATTCGCGAGGTTGAAGAAGGGTAACCTGACGTTGGACGGATGTGCCCTTCCATAGGCTGTAGAAGAACCCACTTACACGGGGGTAGGAATGTCCTTTCATCATGTTTTCCAAAGTGATGGGCAACATTGCATGGAGCGCACACGTGGCACTCTCCGATTGGCCTGAGTAAGTGATTTATTGCAAAAATCATAATTAAATATCAGTAGCTCGGATGGACACGCATAAAATATGAAAGTTGCTCAGAAAAACGAGGGGAATCCACTAAAAATATAATGAAAGCCTGATTCCTTTTGCAATTCGAAAAGTAACGGAAGACATCAACTTTAATGTATTAATGTTTAAAGAACCCTATTTTGATATGATTAAAGTGATTAATAGGGTTTAATAGGTGATTAAAGTTGATATTAGCCTGTTAATGATAAAAAGGAACATTAAGAAGAAAAAGGATTAAATTTGAATATAATTAGTTAATTTAGAGTTTCATATGCATGAATATACTTAATGGGCCTTGAAACCCTAATGCTGACTAATTTGACTATTAATGACTTTAATTGATTAATTTCATGATGAAAGTTGGAATATGCAGAATCTAAGCTATTTCAAGCATTAAAGTTCCTAATTTGTGGATAAATACCCTAAATGTAGTCATTAGGGTTTTCTCATGAATAAATGGTGGAATTATACTCGTTTCTTGTCTTAATTTGATCAGAAATTATTTCTTCTCCTTTCTTGTTGATCTCTCATTGAGATTCTTTGCTACTACTTTGCTTAGCTATTATACTTACCAAAGTAATAGTGGTGTTTCATTTTAACTTTTTCCGCATGATAGTAGTTTTTGTGCTACTTAGTTGGTAGCATACCTAATGTTTATAATATTTTTTGGGAAATTATTGCTTTTCTATAACTCATTTTGGTACTAATCATACTAGATGTTTATGTCAAAGAGGAATATTTACGACTATTACTTGTATCAACTGCATAATTCTTGTTATGTCGGTCCAAGCCATTCTGAATCAGCCTTTATTGAATGGTCACTAAGTTCTTCCTTAACATATTGTTGGTTTTGTCCAATAACAGAACAAGATAGAAATATAATTACACAACTTATTGAGAAAAATGTCTTATTTAATTTTTGAATCGATATATCAAATTCTAAATAAGTTAAATTACAGATTAAATGAAGTTTCTCAAAAACAGAATTCCAACCCAAATTGATGTGGCACGATCCAAGATAGCTTGTTGCACAATTTGTGTGAGCGTACGGTGGGGTTTGGTCAATTAGCTAATAAGATGGAGAAAAACAATTATTCGACTTGCTCAACAAGATATTTTGTTTATTTGTTGATTTAACTTATGGATTAAAAAATGCTCCTAAATAGGACTCCAACCCAAATTCACGTGGTATTATCCAAGATACTTTGTTGTGAACAACTAATGTACATGAACCATTTTCTAGATTTGTGCATGCGGCCTCAGCCTCCGATTAGTTATGCAACGGAGGTGGCATACTATTGTGTAGCAGTACAAGGAGAAGCTCGTGCATAAATTCTTCATCATTGTAGAATAAAGCATGAAAAATAAATTTGAGTTGCATGGCTATTTCTACAAGAAGCATGCTCATAGGCAGGCTGTAAATCATATTTTTGTTTGCTTCAAGGTATCATGGTAGATAAAAATTGATTAGGTATACATATGTCTTATAAAGTTATTTGTGATTTAAAAAAAAATGGTTTGTTTTGTAAATAGTTTGTGATCTTCTTCTATACTTAGAGTGACTAACACTTTCTCACATAAAATGATTTTATTAGGTAAGAAGATATAATTGTTGGTTAAATTGTACATGAGTATGTTGCAATTATAGAATCGAACAAGTTACATAGCCTGAGTGGACTGTTGTCCATAAAATTTGGTTCCACATGAGACACATAATTTAATTTAATTCTCACATTTCTTACCTAAATTATACTAACTTGAATTGATAAAAGCATCATTTCTTTCAAATAACATTTACAATCTTCACATCACATGGCATTTTAGGTTTATTTTTCATTAGTTATCATGATCTTCATATCTAACTGTCATGATACTACATGTGTTTTGCACTGGTTGAGGTTGTTATATTAAATGAATTCAACTTTGTTGTAGCATAAAAACTTTTTTGACTTGAAATTCATTGTCAACTTGAAGGAATATATAGTAAAAATTAATCATCTTATAATTTCAATGTAGAAAAATGTTGAAATATCATTTCATCAGTAGATATTTTTTTGGTTCAAACCATTAGTTTCCATTCTCAAATTCTTACTGAAACCTCGTTAAGCTGTCTACGGAAATGGTTATATATTTGATGTTCACATGCATGTGTATGTGTGGAATTACTAGTATTTATAAAATTAGTAATATAATTATGGAAAACATCTCTCCCGGCATGTTGGCCGTGCCAGCAAAGATGTATAAGTAGAATTTATGGCACTGGTATGATACTACTTTCCGACAACATTTAAATGCGGAGTTGCTAATCTGCTGGCATTTTGTTAGATGCCATGAGTCTCTTTCTGGCATGTCATATACTGACATCCTTCTGGCATTGAGTAAAATGTTTGGAAATATTGATTATAGCATATTTTCAGTTCTTTTTAGGCATTCTGACATGAGGACAAAATAAAATTTGTTGTAGTGCGTGCTAATATTAGTTTGTTTCCTTCATGTATCTTCTCCAGTATCCTTCAATATAACTAGTTTTATACGCTTCTTGGACCGCTATTTCCTTATATCATATATATCCATATTAGACTTGTCAAGTAATATGCTAATGCGATTCACACAATTAGTGAATCTAAACAATCAAGAACACATGACCAACCAAAAAATAGTGAGTTCGTGCCCAAAATACCATAGAGTCCCCATTTGGATTCAATAGGATTTCATTATCGAACATTCTGTCTTTATTTTTTAAGAGGTTGGATTTTAAAGAGTGAAAAGAAATACATTGTGATTGTTGTCCTATAAAATTTCGATAGAATGTGTCCTATTTTTGCCAGCGGCGGTGGCAACGTTTAAACAAACGCGTGAGGCATTCAGATCAGTATTTTTAAAACTGAACCGGACCGGCCGGCCCGACCGGTCAGACCGGTGAACCGGTAGCTGACCGGTCCGGAAGTCTAAAAAACCGATAGTGTCTTTTTCCGGTCCAACTGGTCAGAAATATGGTCCAACCGGTCCAACCAGCCGGTCAAACCGAATCGGATTGAACCAGTGGTTCAAAGAGAAGAAAAAATAGAAGGTAGAATACATATAGGAATTTACATATATGTATATATATGTATATACATATGGTATCTATATGTATGTATATATGTATGCATTTATTTATATAGAAAATATACATATAAGGTAGAATGCATATATATATATATATATATATATGGCTAAAAGAATTGTGTACCTGAGTACATGTATCTTATATATACCCATCCTTAATTATGATGGTTGCACAATTCTATCGAATAATTTAACCTTACAGATGATATGTATACATCTTAGAAAAGATGTATATTGAAAATCATCTAAATATGACATTCTTAGATCATCTAATGAAAGAATATGTATATTTTCTAATTAACGGTAACTTGCTGAAACTGCTGAAACCGTTGAATGATATATTGTTATATCTCATGATTTATATGTGATATAGTTGTTATTTTTTGAACACACCTAATCTAAATAATGTTGATTCAATCCATATGGTTGGATTTATTTAAGGCATTCTACATGTGTCATTTTAACGGGTGGTACACATAACTTACATGTATCAGCCGGTACACACTTCCTAACCTATATATATATATATATATATATATATATGTACAAATATATGTATATTTGTATATATATATATATATATATATATAAATATATATATATATATATATATATATATATATATTTGTGTGTATGTGTGTGAATGTATGTGTACATCTACATAATAATATATATGTATCCATATATATTTATATACATACATATATATACAATGTATATATATATATATATATATATATATAGAGTGAGGCTAGAATACACTTAAGTGTATTGGGGCCTGAATACAATCAAGTTTATAGCCCTTAGATTTGCTCCGATTTAAATCAATGGAGTAGGAAAAAGTCCCCACACAGTCTCACGGAAGACGGATTGACCCCACCCACCACCTTTCTCGCTCTCACTCCCGTTAACTTTGTCTTCCAAGCCTGCTCTCTCTGTCCTCCCTTCTATCTCTCTCCCCCAGCCCTCTCTCTCTCTCTCTCTCTCCTCATGTGAACCTGCAACCCGTCTCCGACCTGGTGTGCTCGCCTTCAACTTCTTCTCCATGGTCATCCAGAGCAGCACTCGTCGTCAACCTCCTATCCAGAAAACTGGGACATCGAGGCGGGACTCACTTGATCGGGCCGTCAAGTTCCTCCCCCTCCCTCTATCTACTTCACCGGCATTGCTTTAGCAACCGACCACCAGCGTCTGTGAGGGAAGCAAATCATCATCTCCATATCCCTCCATTTCTCCATGGATGAAGCAATCCGACGACCAGGGACCTCTTGCTGCATCAGTATTCCTTCAAATATCCTTCAAGCATATTTATATTCTCATTTTTTCCAAACAAGAGTTTAACATATATGTCCCCATATAAAGCACCCAGAAGGATTTCTCGATTGGATAAGACCTTATATATGGTGTGCCTTTTCATTATATTTTTTTATAAGTTGTTTGCGGTTCATGAGGCATCATGGCGTCCCATTATGCATGCTTACTATTTTCCTTTTGACGTTGGCAATGATCATTACCGCCGCTTCACCGGAATCCTACGAGTTTGCAAACATACATGTTGTCCACATAGACTAGGGCGAGGCAACATCCCTGGCTAACGCTCGTCCGGGCACGGGATTGCCTCAACAGCAACAATAGCAACAGTCTTATGCCGGGATGAGGAGCTAGCCTGGTTATCAAACATTGTTGATGACTCCTACTCCCAGACCGATGCCACTGTAATGGCCGCCGTCGACATACCCAGCGACACCACATACAACCAACTACTCCGTTTCTGTTCCATGCCGATCCGCTACCGATAAGTTCTTAATGATCTTTCTCACGATGTGTGCCCAACCGGGGTTTACTTGTCCCGTAAGATATGCAATATTTGCCGCTAGGACAGCTTGATTTTTGTGTGACAGAAAGAGAAGCAAATTCCAGCTTCTCGTATGATGTTTGCATCATGAATATGTACGATTGATATATGTGATATGTTCTTCTTAATGAAGAGAAAGGTCAGTACTTATCAGATTTCTACTTGACCATGTTTGTAGGAGCACACCTCACATGCATACAAATGGGAAACAATGATCAATAGCAGAGTCTGGGAAAGAAGCTCATTCACGACCATGCATATAAAAGTCAGCCATATCACATTTATATGTTCAGCATTGAATCTACTAATCGCTACATGCAAGTTTTCGTCATTGTTGTAAATTACAAAGTTATGTTGGGCGGCATACGAAGTTGCAGGAGAGGTCGTTCATGAATTCCATGAAGGAGTACGTAGACCTGGATGATGCTGACGTACTAGTCAAAACAGCCAAGCTTTGAAGTGCAGTGCTAGAATTCATGACTTTCATGAAGCAATAATGCATGGCGGATTATGCCTGCTGGTGCATATTACCATATAATGTCTCACTGTTGTTTCTTCATTGTCATTGTTGGTTCATTCCTCGGAGATGGTGATGCACTCCTCAAGACCTTCACAGAAATATCAAGCTCTTCACAGAAAATAACTCAACCACAAGTACTCACACTGGATGCATAATGTTGCAATCAAGGACCTTTTTCCGGGAGCAAGAGATCGGTGATCGCCTTCATGCGTTGGATGCGGACAAACAGCCGGTCATTGTCCTCATAGAAGAGATCCGTTAAACGAAAGTGGAGGGTTTCTTCTCAAATATCAAGGGCCAGAAGCAGCTAAGCAGGCCACCGGGGTCGATAAGGGTGCGCGAGTGGCATCCGGAGCAGTTGCAGTCTATCAGCAGTCATCGTCGGCAATAGATGCGGCTTTAGCAAGCAACTATAGTTGTCAAAGTCTCCCAAAGCACAACATGTTGTGGTCTTGTAGGAGAGACGTGAGATTGGATAAAGCCAAAGACGGTGCATCCAGGAGGCTGCTTCGTCTTGATCGCCGGAGTGGGGCAGATCCCTGTTTTGGTTGTCAGAGTTGGGGAGATCCCTATTTTGGTCGCTTGAGATTATTGCCGGCTCGCCAAGCCAAGTCACGAGAACGCCTGATTGACTTGGAAGATCTTCACTCGGTGGCCAGACTATCTTGGATGATTTTCTCCAGCTCGCCAAACCAAATCTCTGCCGGTCACCGGTGGCCGAAAGCACAGGGACATGCTACTGTATTAACGACCAGGAGAACGGGGTGCGGGAAGAGAGAGAACAGGGTCAAAGGGAGAGAGAGTCACGGGCATGTTGGGTTTGGTGGGTCAGCACAGTGGCAGAGAGTTGAGTGTGGGACTTTCTGTTCTTCCGTTGATCAAAATTGAGGCAGATCTAAGGGCTATAAACTTGATTGTATTCAGGCCCCAATACACTTAAGTGTATTCTAGCCTCACTCTATATATATATATATATACATATGTATATATATATATATATATATATATATATATATATATATGAATGTATACATCTACACAACAGTATATATGTATATACATATATTTATATATATACACTATATATATACATATATATAACATGGGCATCATATATATATATATATATATATATATATATATATATATATATATATATATATATATATATATATATATATATATATATATATATATATATATACAGTGGCGGAACTAGAAAATTGCATAAGGGGGGGGGGGGGCTGAGTTAGCTATACATGGCACTAGTTGTGGTAGGGGGGGCAAAGTTAAATAATATATGCATATAGTGGGATTTGAACCTGAGTCCCTAGTTTAGAACCAATGTACTTCTACCAACCCAACTACAACTTTGCCTTGACAAATATCTAAAGGGCTCGTATATATACTATATTTATAATACTAAACATGCATAAATACGTATAAATTAACATTTAAGATTTTGGGAGGGGGGACTGAAGCCCCGGTAGCCCCCCTAGATCCGCCCCTGTATATATATATAACATGTGTTTCAACCGGTTTGACCGGTCCGACCACTAATTGCCTTTTATCATGGTGACCGGTTCGGTTTTTCCGGTTCAAATATTTTTTTATGTCATGCTGACATCATTTCCGGTCCAACCGGTTCAACCACTCCGGTTGAACCCGACTCAATCCGGTCTGGGTCAGTACCGGTCCGACCACCGGTTCGGTTATGAAAACATTGATTCAGATTGCTTGGTATGCTTCTCACGCAAGCCAGTCGGTGCACGTGTTGCATTAAACCTTTGATATGGCCATTGCTGAAGAAAGTTTGTCCCCAAGCAATTAACAATATAACATGCGACATTATAAAGTAATAATCGACTAATAAATGGAATACTTTTATACGCTTCTTGGACCGCTATTTCCTTATATCATATATATGCAGATTAGACTTGTCAAGTGATATGCTAATGCGATTCACACAATTAGTGAATCTAAACAACCAAGAACACATGACCAACCAAAAAATAGTGAGTTCGTGCCCGAAATACCATAGAGTCCCCATTTGGATTCAATAGGATTTCATTATCGAACATTCTGTCTTTATTTTTTAAGAGGTTGAATTTTAAAGAGTGAAAAGAAATGCATTGTGATTGTTGTCCTATAAAATTTCGATAGAATGCGTCCTATTTTTGCCAGCGGCGGCGGCAACGTTTAAACAAACGCGTGAGGCATTCAGATTGCTTGGTATGCTTCTCACGCAAGCCAGTCGGTGCACGTGTTGCATTAAACCTTTGATATGGCCATTGCTGAAGAAAGTTTGTCCCCAAGCAATTAACAATATAAGATGCGACGTTATAAAGTAATAATCGACTAATAAATGGAATACTTAGACAACTTAATTAAATACATATACACACCATGTACTACTCAAACAATAAAATTGGTATCCTTTCTATACAAATGAGAAGATGTAAAATGAATAAAAGAAATAGTGTATTCATTCGCTGGTACAGCCAGCGTATAGGAGCCACCAAATCCATCTTCAAATAATCGAGGATTTGACGGTAGAAATGCAAGACACCAAACGGGAAATGCGCACTGCAGCCTTTTTACGGACGCGAGCAACAAACTAGTTAAACCATCTACCTAGATATCTGACTAGCTGCCGTCGACGAAGGCCAGCCGCTAGCTAGCTAGTTATCACAAGATGCATCATCTAGTTTATCCATCATTCAATCCGTCCATCCGTCTATCCATCTCGATGCCGTCCGCGACAGTGTGGGCATCAAGCGAGTCCCGGAAGAGGAAGCAGCAGCCGAGTTCTCACCTCCAGCCGGCATGTCGGACAGCACGGCGAGGATCTTGCGGATGCTGGCCGATCGCATGGTGCGGATTCCGGAGACGGAGCGTGTGAGGCCGGCCTTGGCGGGGGCGAAAAGGGAGGAGGAGTTTGAGAGGATGAGGTAGACGAGGGCCTGGACCAGCAGGAAGATTGCGACCTTGGTGAGGACGTCCGGGTTGGAGAGGTGGGAGAGGAGGAAGGAGATGAGAGCATCCATCGTAGATGTCCTGCTTGCTTCGATGCTGGATTCGCTGGTCGCGGTTCGGTGTGGTGTTCCTTGTAGCAGAAGTTGACGGGCAGAGGAGATCGAACAAGGGAGCTGGGAACACAGGGCAAGGTTACCTCGGAGGAGAGGTAGAAAGAATTCCAATGGGGAGGCGCTTGCTGTTCGCGAAGTGTTGATCAGTTGTTACAAGCTGTGGTGGTGAATGATGAGTTGAAGTATGGGGGAAGGTGGGTGTATTTATAGCAGTGTGGGTGCAGATAGAATGGCGGTGGTGGTGGTGGTGGTGGTGTGGTGTTGGCGGCGACGCAGTCGCAGTCCTTGCTAGTTACGCACCCCGGATTGATAAACAATTCCCGCCCTAGCAAGATGCATACATTCCAGGCACGGCACATCTGGATGATATGGTCTCCACGTCAACGCAAAGGAGTTTCGTGTGGGTTTCCTTTCCCTTCTTCCCTTCCTTATTAGTTCGTTCCATTGGCCTGCTGTTGAATTGGGCCGCAAGCTGGGACGAGGTATGACCGCTGTCGTAAGCTGGTTCGGGTAAGACCCAGCCAGATACGACAAGACAGCAACTCAGGGTACGTTTGTTTTGCTGTATATTGTAGGATTGGATTGGATTTCTATATCCAGCCAACAAAAATTGAAGTTTTAAAGAGAAAAAGGTCTATGTCCCAGGATTTTAGTTTCTAGAGCAGATGATGTATTCGTTTTTCGATTTCAAAACGGCCGGACATTGCTCTCCGGCAACACACTGCACATTTTGTGGCCCCCCACACGACGTCTGCTGCTTTATCCAGCGTGACCTGCAAGGTTAAAGTAAACATAAAACAAAACACCCTCTGGCTTTACGAATCGAGATATTATCTGATTCTGGATACTAAAAGTGCTGCATTTAGCTAAATCCATTCAGATCCTTGTAAACAAACGTGCAAAGTTTGACCAAAATACATAAGTATAGCATGGCATGCAGGATTTAGGTGGGGCTTCCACGTCCTTGCTCCGGCACTTGTTGCCTTGGACTTGATCTTGTCGGTGGGAAATCAATTCAGACAATACATTACAAATAATATGCTACTCCAAATCAAGGAATCGTCAGAATTATCGCAACACATTAAAAATGTTGAATGATCATTTATATCAGTATATTTTTTGTTTTGTTAATCTCCTTATTAATATTGAGTTGTTTAGTGTGCAACTCCTTGCGAATTTATTTGTATTACTGTTGGCTGAAACATTCCCTAACATTTTTTTATTATGAATTCATGAAATTGTAAAGAAACCTACACTACAGACTTTTTTTTATCATACAATTACTTGTAAAACAATTAATATATATTTTTTAGATTACATAATATTTCTAATTACTAGAGAGTAGTGACTATTTAGAAACAACATTAAATAAAGGATTTTCCTATTTTTAATTTTAGTTGAATCATAAAAGGCCCTATAACATGAATATGGCATGCACTTGAGTCGAGATTAAGAAAAAAATTAAATCAGATCATGGAAGTCTACCAAAACAATCAGAACAAACCAATTGGTTGGTTTGATTTTTGGGAGGTTAAGGGTTTGATTTACTTTTAAAATATTTTCAACTATTATATAATTTACTTTTAAAACACACACACACACACACAGATATATATATATATATATATATATATATATATATATATATATATATATATATATATATATATATATATATATATATATATATATATATATGACCCAAAAAATTGATAATGTTTAGCATACATATATTTGTCATGTTATATTGTTAAATAGTTATGATAACCAAACGTTCGGTTGTCAACAAAACCTTTTAGAAAACAGTATACAGTTTGTATTATAGTTTTGAAACCAAACAAAATTACAAAATAACATTGCAGTTTAATCACCCATTGACCACGTCTAGGTAAGTCCCTATGTGTCATTTTTCAATAAATTTTATCTCGGTTTCCAAGAGGAATGCGTCTTCGTTTGACACAGCTGTGCATTGCTAACGTGTCCAGGCTAAGGAAGCATTGCCGTTATGAAGCTACATTTTCTATTGTGAGGCCATGTTACGATTTTCCACTGTCCATATAGAATCTATTAGTAACGAACAACAAAAGATTCCAGCGATACCTGAATCGGAACAAAAAATAATAAATATAAAGTTATACAAATACTTAGTATTGAAATATCTCCCTATCAGTGTGTAACATTAACGGATACAATTTTAAATACATATTATATAGTGAATTTACTAAAGTTTGTACAAATGAAAAGTACAATACTTAAATTTAAAATTAAAATAATAAAAAGATTAAAAAATATTATGAATATATATATAGATATATATATTATATCATAAATATATACAAATAAATTAATTATAAATACAATTTTAAACTTATATTTATTATATGTATTGTACTGATATATGTATATTGCGAGACAATAGAGAGTGAAAGAGGAGTAGATCTCAGACATTGCGATAAGCTACTCTAGTGTCTTTCCAAAGAGGTCTTTATCTCTATTTTCGAAATTTCCAAAATATGAAATGAAAAAAAAAGTTTTTCAAGAACAAAAAGCTCGATCATAACTGTTGTTGAAAATGTGCTTAATAGATGAGAGTGAAGAGGAAAGCTACGTCAAACAATGTATAATAATAATGATTTATATAAATTGAGACTTTGCCGGCATAAAGTTAGTTATGTCGCTTGTGTGCGAATGTTCTTGAGTAGGTTTTTCATTTGATCCTATGCTAGAAAAAAATCAATTGTTTCTGATCATTTACTTTTTGTATGTTAATTCAATAGTATAGTAGAACAATATCTTTAGCATTGTGTACAAAATTATAGATATTAATACATACACACATTCTGACTATGTATATAGTTTTTTTTTTTGCTTTTTTATATGTTCGATTGAGAGACTTTATGTATCTTGAATTTAAATAATGAACATCTCTTTTTTTTTTGAACTATCATCCTTTTTTCTCACTTCATTCGTTCTTTAATTTTGTCTCCTTTCGTCTTTGACATGTAATAAAATGGTGTCTTAAGGTGAATCTAATACCGGACAAAATCACTGCTACTATCTATTGATTAATAAATTGATATCAGAAACAACGTTTGTGAATATATTGTTAACGAGAAAGATCAATTAGCAATGTATCTAAAATGTGTAACATGGTATCATAATAAAAGAATTATAATTGCAATGTGTCCCGATCGGGACGCATTAGGCGGTACATCCGGGGTGTAAATGCAATGTTCAAACAGAGAGATCCCAAAGGATACCCAGAAAAATGACTCTGATAATTTTTCTTTGCCGAAAAGTGATAATATTGTAATTAAAACATTAAAACTTGAAAATTGATATTTTGATGTAATTTTACTTAATAAAAAACTTGCATTAAACAAGTGTTAGATTCACAATTAATAAAAGTAGAATCATCCATGATTCGATAATGGTTGGGATTTTTGTTCGTAGGGCTGAGAAAATCATATCACGGGAATTTCGTGATGTCTGAAAATTTTAGAATTAGCCTTATTTCTACAAGTGTTGCTGGCCAAACGCAGCATCTATACACATCGAAAAATCTGACAAACTTGGTTCACACTTGTAGTTTTCTTTTACTAGCGGGGTTTTCCTTGTCCAATATCTATTTAAACTTTCGACACTCTAGGTTGTGTTTGGGTGGCCCATTTGTGATTACCGTGGTAATTAACAACTGATGTAATTTGATTTACTGTTGTATAAAATACTGCAATTTTTAATTACCGGGTTTGGGTAACTGTAATTTTTAATTGTCCTGTCCTTTTGGGCGACGCCGGCCACGCTGCTCTGCCTTCAGAAACGGTGAAGGACGCTATCTCCTCTGCGCCCGACTCCCTCAAATCCCACCGACTTCCAACCCACAATGGCCTGACAGGTTCGTGCTTGGACGACCCGGCGCCAGGCAGAGAAGACACGACGACGGATGCCCTGGTTGAGGGTGACGCAAGGGTCGACGTCAATGAGGAATCCTCTAGAGCGACGTGCGGCGGGGCGGTGCAGAAAAGTCGGGAGCAGGGTTTTGGTGAAGTGGGGGGAGACATTGTGGTAGTTGGCGGTGAAGGTGGAACGGATGTGACTGAGTTAGGAGACTGCATGCTAGTGCTTGAGGAAAGGGGTAGGGAAGCTGGAGATGGGGAGAAAGGCTGTGTTGTTCCTGGGGATGTGGGAGGAGAAGAGAGCATGGATTGGGTGGGTGAAGGAGGTGAGATCGGGAAAGCTGGGGTCAGAACGGGTGATGGCCGGGCCGGTGATGATGATGGAGACGTTAGCCTATCCGAGGTGAGTGAGATACTGCGTCGGCGACTGTTGTTGCCTTCAACCGCGACATGAGCACCTTTGCGCCTTCGATCATGCATGAGCAAGGGGCTTTGTCGGGGAAAGGGGAGAAGAAGTGGGGGGGGGGGGGTCAAAACCCTAGCGAACAGGTTCCGAGATGATCAGGGGATGTCTGCTATTAGCGGCAGAAGGTGTAGCGGCGGTGGCGCGGGGAATGAGACGATCGGGGAGGAGAAGGCTAGGCGTCGGGTGAGTCGGGGGAGCGATCGGGAGAGAGTCGGGGCGGAGGGATCCAGAGAGTCACCTCTGCAATTAGAAAAGACGCCAAAATTGGCGTATTTTGGGAATTCCGTGAAACATGAGTGCGGGTGAATGCTGCATTGTGACTGCCGAAGTCAAAAAATCACATGTAGCTAACCAAAAGGTGTAGTTACGAATGCAGTAGTTAAAATACCGAATTTAACTACAATACCTCCTCCAATTACCGCACCCAAACGCAACCCTAGTTACATAATCAATATAACCTTTGCGGGATTGACTCAGTCAAACCTGTGGCTAGTAAAACAATGTTTTGATTGGACACCTGACGATTCAATACCACACACGGATCTTAACTACCAGGATACTACATTGTTACGGAAGTTCTGATTACCAACAATATTTCCTGTATTAATTTTTAGGAAAAAGCTATAGCCACAATAATATGTGAGACCACTGGGAACGCCGGTATGTATATTGGAAGGGTTTTTATTTCACACGAAGGGGTTCATGCATGGGGAATGCCACATGCGTGAAAGCTAATGTAATAATAATTGGCCAAGTTTTATATCTGATCTTCTGGATTATTTTCAGCTAGGCGATCTAAATCTTTCCTGCTCGTGGGTGTTGCTGGCATGCCTGATTTTTCTCGCAAAGGTGATGCACACTCACATGGTTTGTACGGTCCGAAGGAATACAGAGAAAAGCACCAATGAATGGGACCCACGCCAGGCACATTTCCCTGCTGAACCGCTCATTCCTAGTATCCATCTGGCCATCTGGATGTGGGAGGAAGGCAAGTCAGACTAGGGCAACACGCAACGCGACGTCCAGATTTCTGACTTCAAAGAATCAAACACTGAGAGAAACATGGTGTTTCTGTTTCCATTGCTGTTGTTTCTGCCTCCTTTCGGTTGCGTGCGCACTATGCATGCCGGTGGAGCTGTGTATGCATGTAACAAACAAACTCTCGCATGCTTTCTTTCTTATAAAAATTTGGTGATTTTATTTATGTTGTTGCCAATGTTTGAAACTGAGACTTCTTAATAACAAACCTATGATCTAACTACTAGGGTGTCCTACCTTCGACAACTTTTGCAGCACACTAAAACTGTGAGAACCCGTTACACTAAACGAGATTATTCAAAATATAAAACACAATCGATTATTTATTAATCACATACCAAAAAATATGGGTAAATTAAAATCAATTTCAACGTCAGCACCCGCTCAGAAATATTTGTATAAGAGTCAAATATCTTTCTTATATCCATACTATGCCAAGAATTTGATAGAAATTATTCTAGTGCCTTACCCACAACATATATACATGGAGAACACTATTTGTATATGTCACACAACAAACATTAACATGCTAATAAAATTCTGATTCATTTGAAACACCATATATAAATTTTTTCTGCCCGGACCTGAGAGTGTATGGATGACTCTAGGACACACTAGACATCTAATCAACTTTCTCAAAGATTCATTATTATAGCTCATCTTTGCTGTCACATGTTTATTTTTGTCACTTTTGATTTTCTAAAAAAAATATAGCGAACCACAAGGGTGAGACTCATGTCCCAGTAAGAGATATAACCTCCAACAACACATATTGATTACAACATTTTAAATAGTAGATAACTAAGCAGTTAGAGTATTTAATAATCAATTGAACAGATTGAACAACTCAAGTTTGCTAAACAGATTAAGAAATTAATCTTAGCAACAAATATAATCATCAATGTATATATAGATAACAAATAAATCCATTTCTTTGGATATATATCTATTCAAATATCATCAAATTGCATCTAATAACAATCATTATCATTAATCTAACTATCATCATATTCCTTGCTAACAACACAAGTAATCTAGTAGCATAAGCATCCCTGACATCATGAATATGTCTAGTAACATAACATGGCTATCAGTATTGGCATCTCAAATAAAGAGAATATATTTATATCATAAGTAGAACTAACATCATAACACAATGAACTACATATATATGATTAGCAGTTTAAGCATTTCTAATTACATAGGGATGAGTAGCAATATTAAATATAGCTAGCAACATCATCTTAACCATTAGTGTCAGTATATTTGACAATAAAAGTATGTTCACAATATGAGCATAACTACATCATAAGTATATCTATTATCTCTTATTATACTATACATGATCTTAGTAAAAAGAAAGCAAACAAGGGTTATCATCCAATATGAAGTGTTGTGTATAACCCTAAACAGATATGCTACACAACTGTCTTACATCTTTTATTATGCCCTGAAGAATTTGAATCATATCATCCAAAGTCCAACCGACCCCTGCAAAGGGCTATTCAATTTTGTATAAGATCTAGGAGTGTCGGTATCCTAAGATCTCTTCCCCTCAGTTAGTATGAGTAAAAAGGCAGTGACATATCAGTCAAAGTTGCCACCACAGTGACATATAGTCAAGATGCTAACTACTAGTCCTCCCTTGGTACAGGTCATGACACTAGAAACTAGGGTATATAAAACCCTTTAATCTGAGGTACAATCGTAGTTGTCCTCAATTACATCATATGTATGAGGCATGACCATAGCCATCCTCCACAACCATCATTGAAATTCATGAGACCACACTACTCATCATACTATCAAGATATAAATCCATTTCACAATATCACAGGGTACCAACCTTATGAACACAAGAGGATTACACCTCATTCAGGGTTCAACCATGCCCAAAGGTCATTAAGACAGTCATACTATCACATGATATAAATTCTTTTCACAATATCACAGGGTATCAACCCTTATCAACACAAGATGATTACACCTCATTCAAGGCTCAACCATACCCAAAGGTCATTAAGACCATGATACTATTCCCTGCAATATCATCATTATCATTTCATGCCTTATAACAAGGCTCAACAACATCTCTTATATATAATACACTAGATCAGTACACTATTGCATTAAAGAGCTAGAAGATATTCATAAACAATCATAGCAGGGTTATATTAACATTAAGAACATTCCTTTATTACATCAACATGCAAGGAATATAGATATGATTAACCCTCATCATATTCATAATGTACATGTTTAGCATAAGAAATTATCAACCATGTGGCTATGATAACCAACAATTAGCACATTAAGGTTATGATCATGTTAAGGAAGTTATTTCACCATCATGTCATCATATAAGAAGGTAAAATATGAAGACTCATCTTTATCTATTTGCATTAGAGTTAGGTTCAACAAGATAAATTATATTAATGTTAATAATCAACACTCATACCCAAACCCTAACTCACATCATCCCCATTGGATCATGGATGCATAAGATGAAGCATCACCATCACATTCCATACTATTCTCAAGTATGAACCCACACATAACTCAAGGTGTAACCATCATGTTATAACATAATATGGTTTTAAAAATAGTAACAGAGTACTCTAGGATTCCATTAGTCATTCCAGAACTATTAATACCCAATTACCATAATTTAGTTATATTAAAGTTAGGTATAACAAGCTATACTTCATTAGGGTTATCCATTAATACATTATGGTGATTATAAATGATAATCATACGAGGGAAAGGGTAAGAACACACGTTTAAGGGGTTGAATTATCAAATTCTCATCATTAGAATCATAACATTACACTACATGATTCACCTGAAACAATGGAAATATTGAGGCATCAACTTCTAACCGTGGAATGTTGAAAAGATAAAGTCATTGGTCGTTTACATAAGTAAACACCTTGAATGAATCATCTATGATGTTATTGAGTTGTGATCTATAAAAATCACCATTTAACCCAAGACATCCTTGAATTAACAACAATAAGGGTTATGTTGAGAGTAGGACTGTTTATTTAAAATAAGCCATCCATTGTCAACAAGTAAACTCCTTAAGTTGATCATATAAAGGAAACCATCTAAATCACATTGTTAGAACCAACACATTATATTAGCCATCATTCTACTTTATTGGAGGAATAAACATCAGAACTTGACCATTGGGTCAAGTTCATATGTTAAAACCATAAATTACAGTATAGGTCCGACCATTGCATCAAGTGACCCAAGAAACCATTGGCCTAAGGCTTAATTGATGCTACAACTATATGATTAACTCACCATAGGTTGTGGAGACCTGATCCTTCATTAGTACTAACCAATAAGTCACCATAGGTTATTAGATAAACACTATATTCATTAATCAACATCAAATATTAAGCTAATGTCATCATTGATTGATAACATCAATAGGGTACTTAATGGTTGATCATTAAACTTCTAATTGATCCAAAACCTGACCTAAGGGGGTGACCATAGGTTGTCACCATCATATGACACCTTTGATCCTGACCATCTGTTGTCATGAAGACAACACTATAGGGTTGTTGCAATGGTACCATCATTAGGTCATGGGTTTATAAAAGAAATCAGCTTAAAATGCTACAATTGACCATTGGTTGATAGGTGCTTAGCACCATAGATTGTCAAACCAACCTGATCCAAGTCATATTAAACCTTAGAAATAATGTAAACATGATCATAGGTTCATCTAGAACTGAAATCAGAATAGGAAACATTATAAAAATTGAAATCCAAGTAAATCATAGCTTTTTAGTGCATGGATCATCATTTTCAAACAAGAACATGATCTAGAAAGCTCATGGTAAGAAATAAACGTGGAGCAAGTTATACAACTTGTCTCTAATTAGAAGATAAACTCCCAAAAAAAAGAAAACACGAGCATGTAGGGTAGAAAATTCAAGCATAAGTTGTGAACTCGTCCATCTAACACCTTTCTTCATCAAATGAGCAAAGCCTAAGCATAAGGAGCAAGAAATGTAGGATTTTAGAGCTTTAGAGCTATTTATACCATGGGACAATAAGGTTCCGACTTGGAGAAAGGTAGGAGGAAGGATAACAAATAAATAAATAGAGGAAAGAAGGGAATTCTTACTCTTTTAGGTCAAGATCACTGGAAGGAATCTTTTTTAAATCCTAAAAGGAAGTCAATTGCAACCCTGGATTCTTTTTTCAAGAAGAACCCCTCTTTCTTCTTCGTTGGATAGAAAATTCATAGCAACATAGAGGGAGAATGAGGTTCATAGAAGGAGGGAATTGGTGGAGAGAAAATGGCTCGTTTGGGTGCTTAGGGATAAGTATATGAAACTTTAAGAAAAAGAAAAAGAAAAAGTTGAAGTTCTAGTATCTTTCCAAGTATCCATGGCCTTAAACTATTAATAATATACAAGAAAACACATAAGAATCTCCCCCACTATCCATATAAACATACTTAGCTTTCTTTTGTCAAATTTCCAAGCCAATCAAATAATTCATTAGTTGATAGTTGCTAAAGGTAGATCATCCAAGAAGGGTAAACCCTAATATACTCTTGAGGAAAACACCTTCAAACCAAGGTTTAAATAGGCTCCCCATGGCTCAATAAGTCTCAAGAATAATGAGAGAATATCCAAGGAACATAATTCAAGTGATAAATTGCAAAGAAAACCTCTCAATTGGGTAAATTGCATAAAAGTCCAAAATGTGCACAAAATTGTATAACTTGTTCAAACAATGTCCAAATTGAACCAAATTTAAAACATAAGCTTGTCTTATTATTTCAAAAAATATCACAAGGTTAGATTAGAGTTATAATAATTAAATTATGATAATTAAACTTATTCAATTCATTAAGCAAGTTTAGGGGCCTTACAAGAACACCCCCCCTCCCACACACACACATCTCATTCTATTTTTTTCTTTTTTTTGGAGCACCTGCATGCAGCTGGCGATGCGATATAGACATCCATGTTACCTACGACGAATTGTAAATTTTTGGGTATGGGTATCAAAAATGTACTTTAATTATTCTGAAGCTCTTTACGCGGTCAAACATCTGATAATGTGCTCTATTTACATATTCTACAAGATCATTTACATGTTTAATAAATATCCATGATACCAGTTTATCCTTTCCCTCTTCTAGTATTCATGTTGTCACATTATGATTCTGCATTTGCGGTCAATCATGGCATATCTACCTTAACCCCCTTACCAATTCTTTGCCATTTTCACTGTTACTACCAACCGAACTCTCTATAAATAGCTTTTTTAACAACAATGATCTCTTCTTATGCTCTTTCAACTATTGTTGTATCACTTTAATCTTTTCTATAGTTTGTTGTACTAGCTCAGGACCCAAAAGTTGATATTCACCTATCTCATACCAACAAAGAGGAGACCAAAATCATCTCCCATACAGAGCATCATAAGGAGCCATATCTATGCTTCTTTGATAGCTATTGTTGTACGCAAACTCTATCAAAGTTAGATGTACATCCCAAATACTAAGAAATTACATCACACATGCCCTCAAGAGATCCTCTAAAGTCTGAATAGTCCTTTCAGACTGGCCATCAGTCTACAGATGAAAAGATGTGTTAAATCTCTATTGTGTTCCCAATGCTGAATGTAGATGCTCCCAAAAATGACTTGTAAATTGTGGACCTCTGTCAGAAACTATACTCATTGGAATGCCGTTGACATGATTTTACCGTGCGTATAACGCAAGTGCATGCGTCAATGTAGTATAGGCCTTTGTGAGGCCAGAGTCAAACTCAGGGACACTAAATTATCAGTAGACTACTATTAACTGCTCGCAATCAGCTAGACCAGTTAAAAAGGTTTTAAGAGTTGTTGAAAAATAAAAGAAAACAAAATAAAATAGAGCAATCGATTAAGGGTTTAGTTTAATCAATTCAAATGGAGATCTTTAGGATTGCGGTTTCACCTCGGGTTTTCATTGTATGAATTTCCACATAGTTATTCAGATTCATCTCTCAATCCGGGTAGTGGCATGTAGCCAAAATTGTTCACTGTCGTGATACAATTCACTACCTAAATCTAGGTCGGTTCCACTGTCGTAGTAACCTATAACCTAAACTAGGTGCATTAAAATCGACCTCTGGGTTTCCACCATTAACCGTACATCACCTTGTTCAAGGAATTTATGAGTTAATGTGAATTTGTCTCTTTTCAACCGTTAATTCTTCTTTCAAAGCAATTAAAGGCGTTAGATTATCATTAGGGTGATCAAGCATAATGATATAATGGAGAAAATGAAATTATACCACCGATTTAAAATACAAAGTATGAATTACTATGATAAAAATGTCATACAATGATTACCCGTGCTACTCCCAGTCCTAAAGACAAAGGGGATTAGCCTCGCATTTTCATCTCAGAGCCAGGCATGATTGAAGAAAGGGAAACATGGAGAAAAACGTGGATGAGTAATGTAAACCCCTGAACGGAGAAGATCCAAGCACTCCTCGGCGTAGAGTGCGCGATCTACATCCTTGCAGAGGTGGAGAACGTCTTCTTCAGCTCTTAGAACAGTCGGGGAATGCTTCTGGCTCCGTTCTTCTCTCCACACCTTCTCGGGACGTGTGCAGCAGCTAATGGCGTGATAATTAACTCATGGCCTTCATCATTAGGTATAAACACCAAGTTAGGTCATAAAAATATCACTACCGTTGGATTCGCGCCGATCTGGAATAAACAATAATCTAATAGCGTCGATACCATCGACATGGGTCGATGGTATCGACCCCTCGTGATATCAGCAAGCCTTCCTTCTTTTCTGTCATCCCGCCTGATGTTGCCTCAATACCATCAACGCGGGTCGATGGTATCGACACCCTTAGGCATCAGTTTTATCACTTTCCGACACTGAAGCTGTAGAGCATCAATAGTATCGACCATTGTGTCGATAGTATCGACTGGCTAATCGCTGGCAACCTGAAGGTATCTCGCTACCATTGACTCCCCATTCGATGGTATCGACTCTGCGTGGCTCCTTGTGGCTGTCTGCCTGTGACTGTGTCGATACTATCGACTGATGTCGATGGTATCGACAACTGTATATATTCATTTTTCCTAAAATTGCAAGACAAAGCCCAAACAGTTGAGATAAAACCCATTATTATAATCATTTATGATAAAAAGATAAAATATGAGGAATTTGATACTAAAAGAGATTATAGAATAGAATAAGTGAATCATGCAATATTAACCACCAAAGTGACCAATAAACACATAAAAACGCAAGTAAAACAAGTCTATAAATGTGACTCAAAATCATCGCATCAAACTCTCCTAAGCTTGAACATTGCTCGTCCTCGAGCAACAAAACTCTAGAATAGAATTGCGAGGGTCAACTAAAGAACAGATTATCACAACCTTCTTTACCATATGATCCCCGCCATACATTCACAACCCGACCCTTACTAACCAAAGAATGATAATTACCCTCAAGGCAACAATAATCATCCATAAAAGATATCTACCTCAAAATTGATGAACACTATCACATAAGGCAGTTAACATAATAAAATCCTTCGGTCCAGACTCGGTGTATCTTGTGATCTATCTATGTTGCTCATCCTAACTACCATCTAGATGGAAGCAACTCTCCTGGTATTAATGAGTGAGGAAATGATCATGGTGGCCTACCAATTCGAGCAACGGGTAGATGGAATAGGTGGTTGTGGAAGAAATGGAAGAATAATACAGTTTTAACATGCACAGATAACAAAAATGATCTAAATGATGCATATGCAAATAAAAATGCCCTAATGCCTACATTTGGGTGGAATGATGCATGCACTATCAATCTGTGTCAAGGTGAGATGGAATATCTAAGAAAACTACACCATGTGCTTATTCTTCTTCGTATGCAAGTGAGAACATGTTCCTTTCTCCCTCTCATTCCTACTTACTTCTCAAAATTTTTTAAGCCCTTATTTTCATAGGTGACAATGAATTATTTGTCGGGCTCACTTCTTATTACATACGTGTGCATCTGAAGCATTCTATTTGGAGGGTATGGAACAAGTTCACCATCTTTAATGTTTCAGAAGACATAAGATGCATGATGTACTATATGCACAAAAGATGTGAATGCAGCTACAAAATGATAGTTATGCAATTAAATGACACACACCTAAGGATAATGTGCATGTATAACTCCTCTATCTTTTTTTATTTTCATGCAAAAATATGTAAGAATAGTTGTAATGCAAGACCTATCTACATGGGATGCAATCAAAGAGATTAAAACCGTAATGTGCTTCCAGTTCTTATGGTGGAGTATGAAAACAATGGGGTGGATAGATCACAAGATTAATTGACTGAACCTTTAGAAAATATTATGTGTCCCTCCTTACTAACATGTGTAAAAATTAAGAAATTTCTCTCTCTTATTTCAAATTAACGTCTCATTATCATTTGGTCAGTTTAGGCTCAAACAACCAATTCCGTCCACTCTTCATGAATCATAGGAATGTACAGTTGTGGTTTCTTGTTTTAGAGTTGACAAACCCGATTATTTTCTTAAATCATGTGCTCAAGGTTGAACAACACAAGCTTGCAAAAGCACTAAAAATTTTCAAATTTACCCCTGATTCCCATGTACAAACACAGAGATGACACATGACATTAGACATCCACAATTACACTAGATAGAGTGTGGATCCTACAGAAAACTAAGAACTAAATACAACTAATATTTCAAAAGTAAAAGAAACATGAATAAGTAAGTAAAAACTAAGATAGAGGGCTATTCCAACACCCCTCCTAAGCTTGAATATGACTATGACCTCATAGTCAACATTCTCACTTAAGAGGTGGAACAACTGTACCGTACGCTTTGAAGTGTGGTGAAGAAGGATGGTTAGATGCTCAAGTGGACCAAGTGATGCTTGCTATCTACCTCCTTTTTGTGGCCCACTTTTGTGTCTTAGTGGTTCTAAGACGTGACTTACTTCATCCATCTTTTCTCTGCAAAAAACGATTCGAAAAAATCTCGTTTCGATACCTTTTACGGCCTATTTTATGTAGCTGTCCTGTAGGTGTCGATACCATCGACACCATGGTCAATTGTATCGACCCAGACTCAGCAATTTTGTTGAATCGACGCATCTAAAAGCCTGGGAACTCAAAAGTTTCGATACTATCGACCCTAGGGTCGATGGTATCGACTTTACTGTCACCAAATTTTCTAAAAATCTTCAGGAATCTCGATACTATCGACCCTAGGGTCGATAGTATCGACTCTTGCTCAGTGTTTACTGCTCCAAACTCGATACTATCGACATGGGTGTCGATAGTATCGACCTTAAAGTTCTGCACACTTCAAAACACGAGTTAGGGTACCATTTTTACAAAAATTATCAAAACCTAAGAAAAAACTAAGTACATAAACATAAAAGAACATAACCAAACATAAAAATGAACCTAAAGTTGGGTTGCCTCCCAACAAGCACCCTTGTTTAATGTCCTAGGCTTGACATAAGGATACATTTAACCTGGGTTGTCAAGGGATGTCTCTAATGATTCATTTGGCAATTTGAATTTAACTCTATCATCACCAATCCCAAGTGTCAAGTAACCTCGCCCAATGGAAGCGATTACATCAGCCATAGCTTGGAACGGCCTTCTCAATAGCATCTCACCTCCTTCTAACTCATGCATGTCCATGATCACAAAGTCAATAGGGAAGATGAATTTGTCGAACTTTACTAGCACATCCTCACATATACCTTGTGTCTTCACAATGGATCCATCCACCAACTCAATTGTCATAGAAGTTTGTGTTGGCTTCTTCAATTCCAGCTTTTGAAAAGTGGCAAGTGGCATAAGATTAATGCTTGCCCCTGAGTCACACTGTGTGTTACAACCCCAATTTTGGGTTCTTTTGGTGAGAAATGTAATTTCTCATATTAAAGATATTTTCAAAACAAATGATATAAATGAAATTCATTTACAATAGCCGTGATGATTGTGTTGTGGGATTTATTGGCTATTGGGCCCAAATAACAAGAGAATTCAATTAGTGAATGAATAATTGAATATTCGAGAAAAGAAAGATGTAGAAACCTCTAGAAGGCAAAATAATATAATCCAAAGGTGGATTTCGTGCCACATGGGTTCCTTGGGTTACAAGGAGTCCAAAGTTGCAAAGAAAAAGCAATAAGAAAAGAAAATATTAATTAAGTATTTCTTTATTAAGAAAGAGATTGAAAACAATGGTAAAATGTGGAAAATAAGTAGAAAGATGTGTAATTGGGTAATCCTTAGAGGAATTTCGTATCCCAAGAATTCCTAATGATAAAAGGAATACTAATGAGGAAAATAAAAGAGAAATAAAGAGAAATCCTAAAAAAGAAATATTTTAATAAGAAATACATATGATAATGAAGAATAATGCATTTAGATGCATCTAGAAGGATAATAGGTATCCTTAAAAAGTAATTTGGAAATAATAGAGTTCCTTGGGATCCAAGGAGTCCCAATAAATAGGAAAGAAAAAGAAAATACCAAAACTGCAAAATAAAAGGGTAATGTGATACATTATTAATGAATTTTGTGATTTTGATAAAGGGAAGTATTTCCTAAGGATATATATATATTCGTGGGAAATAGATTAAAAGGCAAATAAATAGAGTGAAGGAGAGGAATTTCGAATTCCTAGCATTTAAAGAAAATAGAATATCAAAAGGATGGGAAAATAGGAGAGAGAATCTTGCTTCCTCATAAAGGAATTGTATTCCCAATAGAAAAGAACCTTGTTTTCTTCTCAGCCAAGCACGTTAGGGCATGGATGTCCTCCCTATATAAGGGGTCAAATCCTTTCCCAAGTCCAGAGGGACCCCAAGCAACTATCTCTCTTCCATCTTCTTCTTCACGTTTCTTGGCGTCTAAACCCTAATCAAGGGAGGTAGGCCAACCCAGGGACAAGGAGTAGCCATAGACTGGAACCATGATACCCCCATGACACCATATGGGAGCGCAAACATTCCCATTTTCTCTGGAGATCGTGCAACGTCCAAGGTCTAGCTGCAGGTCGCCACGGGTCGCGGGACCAAGCAGGCCTGAAGTAGCTGCTCTACCCGCGAACTAGAAGCACGCAGAGGTGCGAGAGGGTACAACGGAGGCGGGGGTAGCCACCTTGATGGCCATCGAGGTGGGGGATGGAGCTGGGAGCCACGCCTAGGGCTACAGGCGGCACATCTGTGGCAATTCGCGAGGTTGAAGAAGGGTAACCTGACGTTGGACGGATGTGCCCTTCCATAGGCTGTAGAAGAACCCACTTACACGGGGGTAGGAATGTCCTTTCATCATGTTTTCCAAAGTGATGGGCAACATTGCATGGAGCGCACACGTGGCACTCTCCGATTGGCCTGAGTAAGTGATTTATTGCAAAAATCATAATTAAATATCAGTAGCTCGGATGGACACGCATAAAATATGAAAGTTGCTCAGAAAAACGAGGGGAATCCACTAAAAATATAATGAAAGCCTGATTCCTTTTGCAATTCGAAAAGTAACGGAAGACATCAACTTTAATGTATTAATGTTTAAAGAACCCTATTTTGATATGATTAAAGTGATTAATAGGGTTTAATAGGTGATTAAAGTTGATATTAGCCTGTTAATGATAAAAAGGAACATTAAGAAGAAAAAGGATTAAATTTGAATATAATTAGTTAATTTAGAGTTTCATATGCATGAATATACTTAATGGGCCTTGAAACCCTAATGCTGACTAATTTGACTATTAATGACTTTAATTGATTAATTTCATGATGAAAGTTGGAATATGCAGAATCTAAGCTATTTCAAGCATTAAAGTTCCTAATTTGTGGATAAATACCCTAAATGTAGTCATTAGGGTTTTCTCATGAATAAATGGTGGAATTAATAACAAATCGAGTTCATATTTGAATTGGACCATAATGAACTATGAATCGACGATAAATGTGTATAATGATCTTGTCATGGATTAAAGGGATACAAATAATAGCTTTAATGTAAAAGAGGCTTAATGAACTTAATTAATGGTTAATTATGCCTTTAATCTGAAATTGAGGATTAGATGTCGAAATAATTAGGGTTTAAAATAGTAAAAGATGAAGGGAAACCCTAATTGCAATAGAAACCCTAAAAGTGAATTAGAAACCCTAGGAAGCAAGCCAGGTTTAATGAACGTTGATGACATGAATAATAAAAAGGGAATTACGTGATTATTTCAGGATCTTGTTGAAAATGCTTGCTTGCTTGGATTCTTATTTGCATGGATATTTCTATTCAAATCGCCAGATCAGGTATGTGGTTAATTATGAATAACCGCCTTAGTTCTCGAGGATTTTCTGGAATGGTTAATCGCATTGAATGCAAATTATCAGTTTGGATGTTCATACTTGCAAATCATAAAGTCACTATGATTATCACATTAAAAATAGAAGTATGTATTCTCGCACCTACATGCCAACCCTGATGGATGATGCCAAAGGTCAGGCCCAGATGGGTAGACCAATGGACACCTTGAGTGGTGACCCCAGGCACCAAGCTCGGGAATGAGAAGGTGGCCTATGATATTGCATGACTAGTGGTCACCATGAGTGGTGACCCCCAAGTACCAAGCTCGGGATTGAGAAGGTGGCCTTAAGTCATTGGCAAAGGAAACCCTAAGGTGGATATGCTAGGGTTAGGGCAAAAGTGGTAGAGAATGACATACTGAAAAGTGTAAATTGGCTTGTTAATTAACTTGATTGTGATAAATAGATTGTTATCCTTATGTGCAAACTTTTGGTTGTTCCCATATACCAGTATATTTCTATATACTGACCGACGTTTTGTTTGTCGGCATTTTAGGAACAACAATTGAAAGAACAAACAGTAAAGTGACACATTGTGGAAATAAGAAATAAAGTGCAAGGAGGATTAGATAGGTCTAACAGAAGACACCAAGATGGTTAGACACTCATTTTATTAGTGAGAGGTCCCAGGATCGAGCCCAGGCCACGGGATGAATAGAATGGCCAATTTTTTTTTAAAAAAAAGGAGGATTAGATAGAATAATTCAAGCTCTGGATAGATAGATTTCCAAAGTTTTCAAAGGTAAGTAAAGTTTTAATTTTATACCAAATTCAAGTTAGTTAGTAGAATTTCATAATTATTATTGATTATTTGTTGAACCTTTGATCCTGTTAGTTGAATAACGGCTCTGACCTTCGGGTCTCCCTTAATTGGAGGTTACCGGGAGGCGGGGTCATTACAATTGGTATCAGAGCCTAGGTTCCTCAATTAATCTTTAATAATTATTAAATTTTACAAATTCTGTAGAAACCAAGGGAGTTATTAGAGGATTGTCTGAAAGACTGAGGTGTCTAGAAAAGGATCACGTCCGGGGGCTGGCAATATTTTCCTCCGCACCGCTGGTCAGAATACGAGGACTATCAGATTGTGTGACTTCCTGGCTGATGTCTTAGGGTATGACTCGAAATAAGATACCTTTAGGACTCTCTCATCTTGTTCATCCCTTCTCAACTCAAATTCTATTAAGGACCTTAAGGATTAGTGTTTTCTCTCTTCTCCTCACCCTCTTGAGGTATGGGTAAAGTTAATAAGGTCTAAGGAATCCTCCACCAAATTAATGAAAAGCATGTAAATAAGATGTCATGGACATAAGTTTAATAGATTAAGCACAAACTAAAGAATAGATACATGCTTAGGTCGTATGATACAAGTTGTAATCGCCCTCAGGAGAGACCTGAGGATAGACCTCTTGTTAGTAGGATGAGTAGAGAGGGTTAGTATGGGAGGTAGAGACCTCCATTAAAGGTAGAGACCTAGAACATCCTTTGAGGATGACGGTAACCCTAACCCTAAGTGAAGGTTAGAGAGAGAGATGACATGATGAGTTAGATGTCATGGTTGACTGAGTGTTTGGTTGGTCATGCCTTTGGGATGCCATAAGAGGGTAGATGACCTAGTACCTTTGGCGACCCAACCCTGGAGAGGGTCGTGCATGCCATAGAAAAGGATAGCTCCTTCATGGATGAGGTTAGAGGAGAACCTATAGTTACCCTATGGGCTTAGGCAAGTAGGGTATAGCTTGATGAAATCCTGGTCAAGAGATCATGATGGATGGCTTATGAAAGGGGTATGGATGCTCTTGAGCCAAACATGAGTTGAGCATAGGCTTCAACCACATAGGGGGTATGCTTGTGAGCATGAGCCTTCATGGAGAAGGGACCTCTAGTATGTATGGTTGGAGATGGAATTAGATGTAGATAGAGGAAGCAGAACCCCAACAAGGAGGTTCGAAGCCTAAAACCCCAAATCTTGAGGAATAGTGGGAGTCGAGAATGATGCGACCTAAGTGGATGATAGTGGTTGCCTTGTGCTTGATCCCTAGAGGATGATGATATCTTGGTTGCCTTTAGAGGAACCAAACCCTAGAGAGAGGACGATGCTTCTAGTACCCAGGGTATAAGTGGTTACTTGCTGGATGAGATAAAGAGTGCCTTAGACCCTGAGGAGGTTTAAGTACCCTATTGTGAGGTTTTATACCTAGTTGAATGTCCTTCAGGAAGACTCAACTCTGAGGTGTTGCTCATATAAAAGGATCATGGGAGTACATGGCATACCTTGGACATGCTTGATTTGTGGTTAAGAGGTTGAGCATGTAGTTGGATATCCAAAGGTGAACCTAGGGTTCCTGGCCAAAGAGGGGAAGTGGTGTACCTAATGCTCATGATGAGAATCGAGTCTCCATAGTTTCGAGTATGGTACTCTTCATGTATAGAGGAAAAAGGAAACACCTTAAGTTGAAGGTAGGTTTGATGAACCCCTCACAGCTAAGTTGGTCTAATGTTGAGGATGAGGACAAGTGTGACCTAGCATGGTTTAATAGGTGATCTTCTTGTGCCTTGGTAGTTGTTGGGTTAGGCATGTTCATATGAATGTAAACCCTAAGGACGTTTGTGACCTTGTTGTCAAGAGTTGTACTTTCCTTCCATCCTTGGAGAGGGACCCTTTGGTAGGGTGTATACCAGTTTTGCTGGTTTTGAGGTAACCTAAAGAAGTCCCATAGGATCTTGAGAAACTAAGTGAAAAGTACATGGAATGAGAATGAACCTGTAGGCCCATAGACAACCATCTCTTAGTGCATGTGGATGTGTTACCATGGAGGTAGCCGGTATGGGGCCTGACCAAGGTAGGCAGGTTGCCTTGACCCCTATGAAGGGATGAAAGTTAGTCGAGAATGCGGAGAGAGATGATGAATGCTTGGGTAAGGTTCTAAGTTGAACATGTACTATAAGAGAATCCTAAGTCTGTCCTAGGGTCAGGAAGGGATAAGACCGATGGAAGAAGGAGTTGCCTAATTCCCTAGATGCACATGAACATAGGGTCGGGAGGTAACAACTATCATTGTCTGAGGGCCATGGGTTAGGAGATTGATCACCTTCATGAACTCATGGGACCCAAAGGGCAGATGAGTAGGGCACTCTCTGGATGCATAAGGGAAAAGGGATGACCCCAAAAGTTCCAGCACCCTACAGACCTAGAGGAGATGACCAAGGATGTGTGGTGACCCAAGTAGGTTCGATACCAGTTTTCCATAAAACTAACTTTGATATCAAGATGACTGAGAAGTAGATACATAAGTTGCATGTTTCAACTTAGTTTTAAAGGTGTACTGGCAAGGTGGGATGTACCATCTCTACTCCTGGAATGGGAAGAACTCTGTATTTGTGCGGCCACCAAATGCTTATTTCTTCTTGTTATGGGAGTGAGAGATAGGACAGTACGCATGCCATACACCAAGGATAAAGATGATGTAAGTTGGAACATTGCTACAAGGTATGAGGATAGAGATGATAACATACCTTTGTGGAAGGAATAATACATGGATGGTTTACAAACACTAAGAGAGATAAGGTAGTCATCTTATAAGGATGTTTTTAGCATGAGCTATGTGGATTTTGCAAGTGATACAAGGTTGAGTTTGATCACCATTAGTATGAGCTCAAAGTTTCTTGATGAAGACAAACTTAGAGTTTGAGATGAGATGATAAGTATAATGCTTGGAGGTGTATGTCTTCGACATTACCTAACATCTAAGGATAAGAAGTGGTAATGAATGCTCTGGTTGAGATATACCTGCCTAGTTTAGCTGGAAGCTAGAAGAAGTTGAGGTTGTTCGACTAACCCTATGTTTGCAAAGAGGATGTATTTTTCCTAACACACAAATGAAACAAGATATGTTGAACAAGTTAATGGTTGTTTGGTTAGCTAGTTTAGTCCTTGATATAGTAAAAGGATGGTGATAGAACCTCAGATATATTCCTTTGGATAGAAAGGTAATAAAACCCTTTTGAGAATGGTTTAGGGTTTCCGCAGTATCAAGCTTGAGGAATCATAACAATACAGGAGGTCATGATATACCTTGGTACTACGAAGATAGTAAGTGTGGGTAGCACTCTGGATGCTTAAAACAAAGTTGCATGTAGCATGTGGCCATGCAAGCCAGGAGGTGAAGGACGAACACCAGCAACCCAGTGTATCGATATAGAGGATAAAAGAGTCTCTGAGAGGGAATGTGAGTTCATCACTATGGATGTTGTGGTAAGTCCCCCTTTGAACCAGAAGGTCAAGATGCAATATGGGTTATGGTAGATCGCCTTACCTAGATAACATGAGAAAGAAAGGAGTATTATCAAGAGATAGATTCTGTTGAACTACATAAGAGCGAGAGAGATGGTTCAACTACACCATGATACGAGTTCAAAAGTTATTGAGTATGACCTAGAGGTTCATTTTCATAAGGTGGAAGTAGGTACTTGAAGAACTAAGTGTCAGTACCGCCTATCACACGGAACTAATGATTAGTTTGATCCAGACTAGAGGGTCTGATGAGAGCAAGTGTGCTTGTTTAGGATGATACATATAGATAGTTCTTAAGATGTGATGTTAACCACCATAGCCTTTATCGGGATGCAAGAAGTCTTATAGAGAGGTTGTGTCGGTCACCACTTCATTAAAGTGATGTTGGTGAAGGAGGCCTCACGAAGGTCAGAAAAGAACTACAAGGTGTGCAGATGATGTCGCTTTGATCATGCAATGGCTGAGAGAGGGACCAGTGGTGACATGAGTCACGAGCTGATGCAAAGCAGACTGACATGCAGTTTACTGTGGGAGAATATGTGATGTGAGAATCCGACCCCTCTAAGCTACAGTTGAGAAAGTTGAGTTCCCGATATATGGTTCCATTCGAGATGGATTGGTGGAGATGGTTGTGTTTAGCCTTGCTCCTTAGGATAACATGATGTGTAATGTATTCCATGAGTCTGATCTAGAGCACTATGTGAAGTACCCAAGCCATGTGTTGAGCCCTGAACCTATTCAGCTTTTGAGAGGCTGAAATGTCCTGAGTCACCTATGAGGGTATTATATACCAAGGTAAGAAAGAACTCAGATGGATGAATATGAGATGATGAAGGTTCTTGGGAAGCACCATGGAAAGGGCGATGCCACATGGGAGCCCTGATGGAAGTATGAAAGGCTTATCCTGAACTGTTTGTTTGCTTGATGGAATTTTGAGGGCAAAATTCCTATAAGAGGGGAAGGATGTTACAACCCCAATTTTGGGTTCTTTTGGTGAGAAATGTAATTTCTCATATTAAAGATATTTGCACAACAAATGATATAAATGGAATTCATTTACAATAGCCTTGATGATTGTGTTGTGGGCTTTATTGGTTATTGGGCCCAAATAACAAGAGAATTCAATTAGTGAATGAATAATTGAATATTTGAGAAAAGAAAGATGTAGAAAACTCTAGAAGGAAAAAATAATATAATACAAAGGTGGATTTCGTGCCACATGGGTTCCTTGGATTACAAGGAGTCCAAAGTTGCAAAGAAAAAGCAATAAGAAAAGAAAAGATTAATTAAGTATTTCTTTATTAAGAAAGAGATTGAAAACAATGGTAAAATGTGGAAAATAAGTAGAAAGATGTGTAATTGGGTAATCCTTAGAGGAGTTTCGTATACCAAGAATTCCTAATGATAAAAGGAATACTAATGAGGAAAATAAAAGAGAAATAAAGAGAAATCCTCAAAAAGAAATATTTTAATAAGAAATACACATGATAATGAAGAATAATGCATTTAGATGCATCTAGAAGGATAATAGATATCCTTAAAAAGTAATTTGGAAATAATAGAGTTCCTTGGGATCCAAGGAGTCCCAATAAATAGGAAAGAAAGAGAAAATACCAAAATTGCAAAATAAAAGGGTAATGTGATACATTATTAATGAATTTTTTGATTTTGATAAAGGGAAGTATTTCCTAAGGATATATATATATATATATATATATATATATATATATATATATTCGTGGCCAATAGATTAAAAGGCAAATAAAGAGAGTGAAGGAGAGGAATTTCGAATTCCTAGTATTTAAAGAAAATAGAATATCAAAAGGATGGGATAATAGGAGAGAGAATCTTGCTTCCTCATAAAGGAATTGGATTCCCAATAGAAAAGAACCTTGTTTTCTTCTTGGCCAACCACGTTAGGGTGTGGATGTCCTCCCTATATAAGGGGTCCAATCCTTGCCCAAGTCTAGAGGGACCCCAAGAAACGATATCTCTTCCATCTTCTTCTTCACGTTTCATGGCGTCTAAACCCTAATCAAGGGAGGTAGGCCAACCCCAGGGACAAGGAGTAGCCACGGACTGGAACCATGATACCCCCACGATGTCGTATGGGAGCGCAGACATTCCCATGTGATCTGGAGCTCGTGCAACGTCCAAGGTCTAGCTACAGGTCGCCACGGGTCGCGGGACCAAGCCGACCTGATGTTACGACCCCACCTCCCGATAACCCCCAATTAAGGGAGACCGAGAGGTCGAAGTCGCACCCATGACTTCCGGATCAAAGGTTCAGCAATTAACCAAGAATAATTATCAAATTTTAACATACTAAACTGAAAATCTGTAAGAAAATAAACTTTGCATACCTTTTGAAAATTTTGGATTTCTAACTTCTATCCACTTAAGGATTCTACGCTAACTAATCCTCCTTGTATCTTTCTTCATGTATTTCACAATGTGACGGTTTACTGTTTGTCCTTTTGGCTTGTTCCTAAAATGCCGACAAACAAAACGTCGGTCAGCCGAAGCTCGTATGTGGGGGAAACAAAAATCAATCAATTATCTATAACAATGTATCACATTCAATTATCACTTAACAAACAAGTTTATGTTTTAAGTATAACTACGCGATCCATGTGTACCCTATCCCCTGCGTTGTCCCTGCAGTGGACCTGGATACTACCTCCCTTGTGGTAGATTCCCATTTTAGCCCTCATGACTTCACCTAATAGATGAATCAATTTCTAGGGCTGAGTCACATGGCACTACCCGTACGTAGCCCACTCTTTAACTCATGGTATGCTAAGAGTCTCATGGCACTACTCATGTGTAGCCCAATTTCTAACTTATGATACCCTAGACCTTGCTCTAGGTTATCCTTAGCCTTTGCATAGCCATAGGGGTGGACTCAGATCTAGCTAGTTATACATGTATACTCATAGTGATAGCCATACTCACTTTATAGTTGCATGAATTAAAACATCCAACAGTTATTTCATGCATTGAGAGAAACTTCGATACAAACCTCGGAAAACTAATCGGTATAGTCATAAGCGTAATCACATACCTGATTTGATGAGTCATGCATATTATTGAACATATACTTCATGCATATACAATCAAGCCAATCAACAGATCCAAGCAAGTAATTCAATCATCACATAATTCCTGAAAAGAATATGTACTTTATCAAGAATCTACTTTATTGAGTTGGATTCACTTTCTAGGATTTCTGTATCCATTTTAGGGTTTCGTTTTGCAATTAAGGTTTCTGTGATAACCTTAATTTTAGGGTTTTGATACCCAATGCAATATTTGAAGACAAACTTGTAGTAAAATAGATATGGATGGACCATGAGGTGTTGTTCAGTCAAATTTAATAAGTTGGGCTTGTGTTGATAATCTTGGGGGATAATTGATGCATAGATTAAGTCCAATAACTTTATATAGGTACCACTTTAGGGTACTTATGGATTTGTGTACTAATCATGGTATATAGGAGCCCATATTTTTGGAATTTTAATATAAAACTTGTTTGAGAGGTAGATACATGTTGAGGGACTCATGATTTAAAGTTTCATCTCATTTGAAATGACCATTTGGGAGATATCGATCTATGGAATTTTGCTTGAATGACTAAGGTTTCATATGAATAGAACTATGTTTGATATGTAATCACTACTAAAAATATGGTCTTTAACTATAAAAAAAAATTGTAGTGAAAACCCCATATTTTGTAGCCAAAGGCTTTAACTACATATTTCTTTACACATACAAATTGTAGTATTTGCTCGTATAGCTAAATCCTTTAACTATATTTTTCAAATATGTAGTTAGATAATCCATTCGCTACAAATTTATATATAGCCGGAAGCGTAGATAGATATTGTCCTTACATATTTAAATATAAGTACAATTATAGCTAAATGTATGACTACAATTGCATATATAGTCAGTATGTAGCAAAAAGATGAAGTTAATACATTTTATGTGTAGTTAATGTGTAGGGAAAGGCATTACTTACTATATACATATATATGTAGTTGATTATGCATCTAGCTACATATGTAGTGCCATTTAGTACACATACATATATGCTTAGTTCGACTATATATATATATATATATATATATATATATATATATATATATAGTGTAATTTGTTAGTACACAATCTCTTTTAGTAACAAAATTGTAGTATTTGCCAACAATCTTACTTTCATTTATAATGAAACGTCAAATGTACATGGGGAGGACGTATACCTTGCCCCTATTACACAATGTGTACAAAGAAAAGTATGTACATATATCAATGATCCAGTGGTCTACTAAAATCTTTGCGAAAGAGTTGTCTTTCTATGCCAGTTATAACATCCTTATTGTCTTTTTTTTTTGAACCATAACCATTGTCCTTCGGTCTGTGTAGCCTGACGCCTGAGTTTTCAGAAGGCTTGCTTTTAAAATCGTCGTGTGATCTTTTTCTTTCTTTCTCAGCGGGTTTTGCAACTGCTACCTGAATCTGAAAACTTGGACCTCTTCTGGGTCCAGCAACAACTTTACCGTCCAGTTTCCTGATTGCATTTTCCAAAGTGAACGAACCCAACAGGATCCTGAAACACACGTGAAGTATATTAGAAAATTATGTGACTAGAATATTACTTCAAAGACGGCTGATTCAATAAGAAAGGCGCACAGAAGATATTGACATTAGATTTAAAAGATTTCACGCTCAAAAGAAACCTCAGAACATTTCACAAAGAATATATCAAAACAGCCTTAGGTAGAACACTGGATGACAGGTTTTTGACTATATAAATCAACAAAATAATATTACTTTTGTCTGGAGGGAAAAAATATCTGAAAAAAATACATCCGGAACATATCATACCTGGTGACCTATGGGTTTACAAGTATGCACAATGAGTGAAAGAGAGAAAATTACGTGACCAAAAATTGGTTGAAAGGCAATTGATCCAATAGGAAAATGAAAGGCCCACAGAAGATTATCTATCAACATTAGATTTATAAGATTTCACACTCGAAGCAACATCAAATCATATCACGAAGAACATATTAAAACAGTCTTAGCATGAACACTGAATGACAATGTTTTTTAACACTGAATTAGAAAGGGTAAAACATATCCGTTTTCTCCTCAAGCATCCGGAAGCTAGTTGAATCTATTAAGTGTATTACATGTCAATTGCATCTAATTCAACGAAAAAGGCACACATAAAAACATTAACATCGGATTCAACAGATTTCATGCTTTAAAGCATCCTTCGATAAATAAAATATATAGTAAAATTGTATTAATTTCTTGGCATGGACACTCGATGACATGTCTTGATTAATTCAGCAAAAAAAAACTAATAATACATTCAGGAGGAAAAGAATCTCTGAGAAAAAGTAACTGGAATATTTCAATACCTGGTGACCAATAGGTTTACTATTATGCACAATGAGTGAAAAGGGGTAAAACATATCCGTTTTCTCCTCGAGTGTCCGAAGGCTACTTGAATCTATAACTCCTCCATTTATGTTTTTAAGAATACTTGAAGAATCATTTGTTCTCTGACAATGTCCTCTTCCATCTCCCAAAAGACTGAAACGTTAGGGTAAAGATAGTTATGAATAAATATGTGTATGAACATATTTTGTGTCACATTAAAAATTAGTCAGAAAATCTAACATTAGAAATTAGTTAGAAAATCTAACCGTGAGGGCTGCTCAAGTTTTGCTGCTCTAGCAACACCATCAGCAGTTCTGATAGGGTTAGTCTGGTCTCGAGTGCCATACACCACAACACCTAGTTGACAATAACCAAGTGCAGTGGCCTAGAACCAACCGAGATCCACACAGACACCTTTTGCTTTCAAAGCAGGATTAGCATGAGTCTGAAGCCAAGTCAAGACAGGCAACAGTGTTGACCTAAGACGACCTTTGCGGACTAAACGTAATTGTGCATTCAAACCAGCAACCAGCTGATACCATATAGTTGGTGGCACTGCCTGAAAACATATTGATTGTAAAACAAGAAGATGTAAAATGCTTACACTACTTGCAAAAGAGACGGTGAGAAATTCTACCTGACTCATGAGGCTAGTAAGAACATTATCACTGTGAAGGGTAAAAGGGGCCATATAGCTGCCATCACCTCCAAAAATTAGACAGATTGGAAACCTTTGATGCAGCTTTGGAGGAAGGTCTGGTCTTTTCTCATCCCCACCAAGGAAAAAATCCACATAAGCAAGCATCAAATCTGGAGTTGCAGCAACCTGTGGAATCAAAAGATATGGGTATCATTAACTCTTTCACATCAAAAAAATTAAAAGATGAGCTATCATAAAACTGCATTCCCATAAACAGTTAATTTGAAATCAAGTTTTGCAGTAATCTCAAACACATTCAAATAATATATACAAAGTCCAATAATTTTGAATTTTATTGGGATGATTGCAAAGTCCATGCAAGTCTATGCCTAGCATAGCAACATATCACATATAGTGAAAGTGACGGGCTAGGTCTTGAAACTCTACATCCAAAAGAGAACTAGTAGGAAGCAGCACATTAGAGATAAAAAACAATCTAAGAGAAGAAAAAGATGACAAGATGAACTGCAAATCCATGCAGGTCTAGACCCTAGCCAAGTGGCAATATTACTTAGAAAAAGTGACAAGATAGTATGACAAACAATGTCAAACAGAAACTATTAGAAAGTTCGGTAAGAATTGTAACTAGTAAAAAGCAAATGACAACAATCATCACATTGAACCCTTGGAAAACACAACACTATAAAGGTCATACTTAGTAGTTAATAACTCAGGACAAACAATCCATGACACTAACCTTTAACCCCTCATACAATGCCCTAGAACGACATGAACGCAAACATGAATGATCATATTCAGATCGAACAAATTCACGCAATCTTTGTAGCTTTTTCCTCCGGCGCCACTGCTGGCACGACCACGCAAGAGGATATGCAAGAATGCAAAGAATGTTGTGTAATGCACCTTCCCACCATTGATACGAGGCTAGTGTGTTGATCTCATCGACAAATCTGTTGAAGGCATCCTCATAGCTGCAAAAAAGGGGGAAAACATCATACGATACTAACATTATTAAAGTGAATCTCTATAATATGCCATTGCTTCTGTTTAAAGTTGATCGGAAGAATTATAGAGGGAGATATATAGAAACTGTATACCGATAGAGGAACTATGGTTGAGGTTTTGAAGAAGTATGATTTTTAAAGGATATTGGAATGGCCCATCTAGTTCCCGTCTCAACACAGTTTCTGCAGGTTCTCTATATAGCAACCATACAAGACTCAGCAGAGAGTACCTGCAATCATATTCACTACTCAAACTCAAGAACCCCATTTTTTTTATTAGCAATACTTGCGCCATGACCAAAACCAACAGATATATACCCGATCCGAACCTCCTTTGGCCAACATCAATTCTCAAACAACCCATTCAGGATAATCCTCCAGCTCGTTTGTGGTGGTCATTTATCAACTCAACAAACAGGTCAATCTAAAAGGTGATTAGGCCATGGAAACATGTGCAAACAAACACATCACAAAAGCATAGAATCAAGCACGTGCTGCACCATCTGCCATTAACTTTGTCAGTACTTTGAATTCCGTCTATTTTTGAAGCAGCTTGTAGGAGGGCATGTCTTCCAACCGCTGAATGTCTTCCAAAAGTAGCTCCCTTTCTAACTGCCGACGTGTGGATTTCATCACCGACTTGCAAATCAATAAGAGCAGAAAATGTGAAGTTGGGGTGAGTAACAACCACAAATCCGACTAGATAAGATGAAGACATAAATGGTGCCCTACATTGAAGTCCATATATGAAGCACGCATTGTCAACCATTGATGATCCATTAGCTTGAATGTTATACAGTAGAAAAGGTCAAAAGCTCTCTCGTTCTCTGCAAGTACCATTATCCAGAAACCCGAGTGAGCAAGGACCCACCACTAGTAACATGTTATTAGCTAATACAGGTACAATCTTATTTTGAAATAAATCAATATTGATAGCAGCACATAGGTCGGTTGAAAAAGCACATAAAGCTTCTCCACAAGCACAGACCACTCACGAAAATTACTTTTTATGGGCAGCACATTGAAGAGGCCCAGAAAATAATAGAAGAATGCAACTGCACTAAGCTACTATGCTATTTTGGTAACATTAGATATCACAAAATACTATCAATAAAGATATCATAAAGTAAATATTAATTTTGTTTGCATTTTGGTCAGTTATGTAACACCAGAGAAGTCAATTTGAAGGACTTCAATTTGGCAGGGTTGATTAATTTCCTTCCCTTGTCGCTTCTGACACTAGGGCGAACCTCCCACCGTTCTGTTGCAGCTCTCCCTGCAGCTACTGTTATGTTCAGTGCTATAATTTCCATTTTTCCAGCAAGACAGCTATTCATATTCCCACCTTTATCAACCATACAAAGTCTCTCCATCACGTTCTAGGATCCACCCTTCATGCCATAACTCTTCCATTCAAACCCCATTTTTTCTAAAGAGGCTACTGAGTTGAATTTGAGTAGATATGGCACCCTCTAATTCATGTCCCCCTATATTAAATAGGAAAGCAACCTCATTTTTTGGAAAAAACCGTATCATAAAAAGTTCTCAAGAATCACTAGGAGACTCCTGATAAATGCTGGGATAAAAAAGCACAAAGCGGGAAGGAGCTGCTGGGATCCTTATAACTGCTTAAGGTCAAGCAAGAAAATGCAGACAAATTCAAATAAAGGTATATTTTAATATTGTATTAAAAACTTTCAGCATACTATTAATCTTTAAATAATCGGCAAGATAGCTTGCAAACGCATGTACGCACAAGTGTGCATAGTATTATATTCGTATCATGTATCTGAAATACCTATATTGCAGTATGTGGTATACTGTGTTACAATACAATATGACGCGGTAAAGCCTAGGCGTGCATGCGTAATTCAAAGTCATAGAAATAATACTCTGTAATATCCATATACTGTAAATCCAAACATTTAGTGGTTAAGCATGTCTTCAGTATACATCACAGATCTTCACAGCAGATCATTTCGGTTTAAACTTTTAACTGGTACATGTATAAGTCTAGCATCTGATGCATCAGATGGTTCAACAATTTTGTAATATACTGAAGAATAACATTGATCATTTATACATAAATCCAATATATCGAACAATTTAAACCAGAATCCGATATAGAAGAAAGACAGGAAGATGAAGTGTCATGCCTACTATTTGGAATCTACAAACCCCCCATGCTTGGATGTTTTTTAGCAAAACAGAGAATGAGGTGGATCACAAGAAGCAAACTAAGTGTGTTTGGATGTTGTTTTTCAACAAAACAGAGATGAAAGGCAATTAACATCTGACGAAGTAAACCAAGTGGCAATAAAAGAGGGGCCCTGACATCGATTGAAAATTTCCCAAAATTGTTAAAATTTCCATGAGATTTTCTAGTTCCAAAGGTGGCGACATGTGCAATGGCTCGTAAGTCAACAAGCTGGTAATTCTATGGAAATTCCAAGGTTCACTAAAAGTGTTGGGGCCCATGAAGTACATTCTGTTCAAGGGAATCATATTTTATAGCCTTTGGATGAATGACCAATAAACATTCAAAATGAGCTTAAATTGTGTGTTTGCATTATTTGAATCATACTTGAATAAGTTGTAAAATTGATTTAATCAAAATATATATGTGTTTGTAAATGCTAACTTATGATTGTATCAATATGGTATAACATTGTAACTAATAGTAGAACGAAATGGTGATGTAGCAGAATTACCTTAACTCAGGCTTGTTGTTGGTTGAGGGTGAAATATCTAGAATACTAGAGGGCGAACCTAAAATTCTCCAGCTGAACATAAAGTTGACCACCTGTAGGTCACAAAGTGCCAGCAGATCATAGAGCACAAGCATCAGAAAACTTTTGAATAATGTGACTAAGTAATCACATGTTGACAATATGTTTTGAAGTACACATAGAGGAACATTGAAAGCAATCTTGTTTGATTTGACAACATGTAAGGCTCACAAGACTAGAACAAAATCTGAATATGTTAATCACTGAAAACTACAGAGGAACATAGCATTCTGATAGTTTTATGCAGAGAGTTGAACTATGTGCACCAGCTCGTAAGCACATCCATAAAACATTCCTACATCCATGTGATAGGTTCAAACAAGCTAGAAAACAGACTGGATCATTAAAATTTCTCGATGTATCATTGCCATAAATGTGCCATGCTTGGGGAAGCCATGGTCAAGCTCCTAGAGAAACATATCTCACAGGGTAAACAAATTTATTGCAGCTATCACCAGTTTTCACATAATATATGTATCATTATTGTTGCAAAACCATGTCACAAATTCAGGATTTGAGATTTTATTCGGTGAGTTCAAAAATTTCAGCATTTGGAAATGATATGATTCAGTAAAAGTTTGACCAAATACTCAATAAGAACTTGGTTTAAATTTGGACATATAATGTGTATGTACATATAAATACAAATATTACACACATATATGCTATTATTCACATTGATCTATAGTTATATATACACACATGATTTGCACATTGGTCTTATTCCATTAACAAGTCACTTGTGAAATTTACAATAGCCTGTCCAATTCAATAATGATGAAATATTGTGAAATTATGGTTTCATTACATAAAAAGTTAATTATTAATTCAAAAATGCCACGATTTCTATGACTATGATTGTATCCATGATTCTTTGCAATTGGTGAGTTATCTTATATAATGCCCATGGCTAACTATCATAAGCTGAATCTAGTTTGCAACATTCTGAAAATGGTGCAAATAGATATTTAGAGATATTTTGATACTCTGCAATATAACACTTACAAGAGACCCAACATCTAAAAGGGGGAAAACATATGTTGTTTACTCACCACAATGGTAAGACCCCGGAACGCGTCCAGTGCAACTACTCTCTTAGTCTTCTTCTTCGACGCATCCCACGGATCCAAAGTTGTAACTTCCTCGACGCTCTCATTCCCCTCGACTGGCTGTTTCTTCGAAAGAACAGTAGCATCGCATTCCCCTGCTTCAACGTCGACAGTAATGGAAGAAGGGTTGTAGTGCTGCTGCTCCACATCAACCTTGACCGCATTTGCCATCCGTGCATATGATGCCTGCAACCATTAGTGCATATCAAAAAAATGATTGAATTAAAGAAATTCATAATTATGCTCAAGATGAGGAATATGTTTCAGAGGAAGTTAGGGATTTTAGAAAATAGTCAAGAATCATATAATATTTTCAGAGGAAGCTAGGGACTCTAGAAATTCATTTGTTATAACACCAACATAAATTTGCATCCATTAGTGCTGGAAAATGTGTACATGTAGCAACTTAAACTAGCTTCGTAAGAAAAGGATTTCTAGATAAAGATAACACATTCAACAGAAGGCCTTCAAATCTCACAAGGAAGTAAAGTTAACAACAAATTGATATGATTATATATTCAATCAACAACATACCAACCTCACCAGATCACAACACAGCCATAACTTCAAAGAAAGATTCAAACCAACATTCATCAACCCAGGCCCATCCAAACTAACAGAATGTGCTGCACCTATCTTCACAATTATCTTGTCTTCAACTGAGCCCTGCAAGATCTTATATATGTAGAATCTCAATAGTCATTCCCTACTTGTTTTGGTGAAATGGAACCCGATTAGGTTCTTTCTTGGTGAAATAAATGAGGAAGTCAAATGGATACAATTGAGTGCATAGGTAGGTGCAATTATCTAGCTAACTTACAAGAAGAATGTGACAATATGATAATACACCTCTACAATAGCTTTTTCCCTCAGTATGCAAAAATAATTTAAATCATATGTGAAAAAATCAACCTAATTTTTATTTTGGCTAGTTACATTGTTGTAACTTTGCTTAAGCCTTTATTTCTGTTGAATTCATTTCTGGAAAAGAAGCCATCCCGTTTCTCTCATCTTGTCTGTGTACAGAATCAAGAGTTACTTTATTCAACACCTCTTTAATATGAAAGGTAACATAAACTTCCTGCCTCACATGTGAAGCTCTACATAGACCACTCGAGCTCCCAACAATCCATGACAACCTTCATGGCCGTCTAAGGTAAATCAAAAGCTTCTGGAGCAGCTTTATTCCTCACATATACACTATTTTATCACAAGAAGAATAAATTGATCCAAGCGTGATGTACTGGTAAAGAAATACAAACATGCTCTGAAATTGTTGACAACCTTGCCATAAAAGAGGTCTAAATGTTAACAAATACTATAGAATATTCATATCACGATCTTATGTAGCAAGAGAAATGGAAAACAATGTTGTAATGGTGGTTCGGATGACAATCCTTTCTATATCGAATGAATTGACAAACTTTACATCAAACAAAAACTTTATTCTAAACCTATAGAAAAGAGGAAAAATAGCATCTACATAATTCTGAAGGAACTTTTATTGTTTGCCTCACTTGCCTCGCTCCAAGCATTTTACCTATAATAACAAAATAATTATCTAAAACTATTCTATAGACATGTTACAATTATAGCACATTGAAAGAAAAAAATTACCGAACAATGAGTAGCTTCTTTGGCCAAGCTATTATTGACCCGATTGCATCTTCAATGATTTGATAATTTTCAAATGGTCTAACCAGTTGCTCTTCAGGTTTAATTGCCACACCAATGCAAACAGTAGCAAATGCAGACCCTAACTTTCCTCCTCCTATTACAAGGTCAGGATTCACACCTATCACTTGTCCTTGAGCTACAATTGACGTTCCATCATCGAAACTTAACAACCTCACGACCTATAAGTTGTACGGATTACAATGTAAAATTTTTGATATCAAGAATCAAAGTTATTAGGAGTTGTTTTTGTTTAATAACCTGTCTTTATGTAATGGTGGTTCCGCTACATGACTTTTGTGGCATGGGTGTTCCTTCATTCCTAGTTGTTTCCATATTCTAATACAAAACACTTATGAAATTAATAAAATCATAACTTATAATTATTACTAAAAATTTGAATAATTACTTGATTTGCTTGAAATGGAACACTCCCGCTTGAATTTCCCAAAATTATTGCTTCGAGATGTTCTTGTCTTTTTTTCAGATCTGACAACTCTATTTTTTGTGACTCACATATGTTTTGTAGGTCTTTGACTGTACCTTCAAAAACCTCAACATATGCCTGACTAAACTCATTACTCTCATGGTTCACATGAGCCTTCTTTGCACCCAATATTTGATCAACAATTTCATCTTCATCAAGATTTGCATCATTGTTTTCAACTGCTGATTGTAATTTGTCCTACAACAGTAACCATAATGATGATAAAAAATTGAGCAAATAAAGTCAAATATGTCATGAATAATTTTATACTTACAATTAGTTCAGCTGATTTTGCATCTACAGGAGTACCGTCCTTCTTCTTATGGGTAGCAACAAACAACTGCAATCGACTAACGGGACCCCCTTTATTCTTTTGTTGCAACTGTTATTAACACACAAATAAAGTATAAGTAGAGTGTGAATGTGTTATGATATTATTATAATTATGTGAAAAATCACTCACATTCGCTCTCACGCAAGCATAGGGCATCGACCCCGATGTATGTCGTGTGGTAACAAACTTTCTACTCATACTATTCTTTGCACTCCGTAACTGCAGTTCATGAACATTAACCTTATCACCAATAAAAACTAAGAGAAGACATCATATATAACTAATTGTCTTACCTTTCTGTCATTAGAGTCCCAGAAATTCACAAGAAAAGCCCACTGCAATGGGTCAACACGGGAAGGACAATCATTAAGTCTGTCTGTTTTGTCTTTGTGGTGCTTATAATTTTTTCTTTTGATTTCAGATTTGAAGTTTCTCTAACAATCCCTAACTGTGCGTAGAACCGATTTCTTTCCCTTTGAGTTGATAGTAAATTTCTTCTGTTAAATGAAAAATAGAATGAATATAACAAATATACGCTTCAATAACACTTTACTAAAATATATTACCAAGACATAATTCCATATTTCAGTTTTCTTTCCAGCTGGTACTTGTCGCCAATCCAAGTAATCCAAGGGTGCCAGTTGTGAATTTCTAGCAATTGTTCCCAAAAAAGAAGACAAGTCATTTTGATGAGGTCCAATTGGTTCTCCATTCTCATCCAATGTGATTGGTAATTTTGCATCCCCTGTCTTACTCCATAATCGAAGACACTTAGAATAGCCTCATTTTTTATTATACACAACACCACCTAAAAATTTAAAACAATATGAGGCAATTATTTTTAAAATATACATATAGATGCTAAAATATTAGGTAATAGCTAATTGGTGTAAATTGTTGATTAGAAACTTATGTACCTTCATCATGATTAGCAGTATTTTCTTGATCAACCAATTCGAAGTCCTCATCATTTACATGATTGGTTTCGACCTCATGATCTATATTGTCATTATCAACAGATAGATCAGCTCTCATGTCATTATTTGCCAAAGAATCCCTATGACCAGCTCCAACCTCATGATTGATATTGGCTGTATCAACTTAATGACCAACTCCGGTACCATTGCTTGCCAAAGAATTAGCCTTATGAATAGAATGACCAGCTCTGATGCTATTGTTTTTCAAAGAATTTCTATGATCAGCTCCAACCTCATGATTTATATTGGCATTATCAACACAATGAGCAGTTCTTGTACGGTTGTTTAATAGAGACATCCTTCCACCGATTGGAACATCCTGATTTATCATTGACACATGCGGATGCTTCTCTTTTCTGATGTGTACTTCAGCATTTTTGCTGCTGAAAACAGATGATGCACCAACCTTTTAATTAGTTTTATTACTCAAATCAGCTTTAGAACTTCCAAGATCAGCATTAACTGAACCAAGATATCCTCCTTTCACTCCCAAATCAGCATTAACAGAACCAAGATAACCTCCATTCATTCCCAAATCAGCATTAACTGAACCAAGATAGCCTCCATTCATTTGCAATCGTTTAGACATTCCTACAAAGATAAATATTAAGACATAATCTTACAACTATAAGTACAAAATGATAATAGATAAATTATATGTCACCATACCCGCCAATTTTCATTTAATTACTCCATTGTTTGCATCATCAGTTTCTCGTGCAGACAACAATTGTGAACGTCTTTTCAACATCCTGAAAATATAATGCTTAACAAATATTAATAAAATAAAACTATAACCATAAAAATATAGTTAAATAATAATGGTTGTAGGGGCTACCTGATATAAACATTATAAAACAGTTTCTGATTCGATTATTGAGAAAAAAAAGTTTGCAAATTTTAAGAGAAATAGAATGCATATTAAAGGAAGAACAATGGTATTGATAATTAATAATAAATGAATAAAACTAAATTCTTATAATGCTACATCAAGATACAAAATATTAAAAACTACATATGATAGATCACAACGATCTCAATCAAGTTGCTCATCATTTTTGCCATCGTAAAAAGTTACACCCTCCATATCTTCTCTAACCAAATTAGATCCATCAGAAACATCGCTGAAAATAGATTCCCAATCATCTGCATGAGAATCTTCGGGTACGCATGTCCCATCCATGAAATTTTCAGTAAGCTTCTCATCCATGTCATAAGTATCATGTGGTGTCGTCTGCACGACAAAGCTCCACCCACGGTGATTGATGTCAGCCAGATAAAAGACTTGTTGTACTTGAGAGGCCAATACAAATGGATTTTCAATTAAGTCAATGAGTTTTAATTTGACCATTGTAAATTCATTTTCATCTTTTTTGACGCCCTTGTTTGCATTGACCCAATCACCTTTGAACAGTACAACTTTCAGTTGCTCATAGTAACTAATCTCAAAAATCTCTCGGAGTACCCCATAGTATGTAACTTGACCCAATTTAGGATTTTTGTCCTTGGAACTGGAAAAACTTTCTGTATGGGAATTCACCATTATCCCACTATTCTGGGTTTTTTTACCATGTTCCCCCTCCTTGGTTCGAAATCTATATCCATTTGTTACATATCCATTGTATTTGTTCGCCATATTTTGTGGTCCCCGAGCTAGAGTTAGTAGATTTGATGGCAAATTTTCTGACTTGGCCTTCTCTTCAATCTGTATACATTATGAATTGAGTTATTAATACAATGCTCTAACAATATTAAATGAAATTAATGTTATAGACTTACATGCTTCTTAAACCAATCACTTAAAGTGTTCATATGAATATTACTGATTTCCCAATGTCTTGCACGTGGATTCAATTTCTTCACGTGGCGAATGTGTTCCCTACTAACAAGTACATAAGTCGTATGTACAAACATCTAACGGTGAGAATGCATATTTCTTAATAATTTAATGAACTCACTCCATGAACGGTTCAACTGCAACACAATTAGATAAAATATACTGATGTGCAGTTTTCAACATCACATCTTCAAGATAAACAGGAATACTCTTTCCTATTCGACGCCCTTTGTGTGAAAATATAGACCAATCATCATCAGTAACAATATCGTCATCTTCAACATCATTTCTAGCCAATTTTGTGAACCTTGTCTCTACCCCAGAGAGATACCTTGAACAAAATGTTACACATTCGTCTGCCAGGTAACATTCTGCTATGGAAGCTTCTGGAGCAGCTTTATTCCTCGCATATTCTTTCAAAGTTTTCAAGTATCTATAATGATAAATAGAATTTGTTTAAAATCAAAAAATATATTTGATAAAATTTTAGTGAAACAAATAGTAAAAACATACTACCTTTCCACTGGATACATCCAATGATAAAATGGTGGTCCAGCTATCTTAGCTTCTCGTGGAAGATGAATGACCACGTGCTCCATTATGTCAAAAAATGAGGGCGGAAAAATCTTCTCCATGTTGCATAGAGTCACCGCAATTCTAGATTCTAACTTCTCAATAGCATACGGATTTATCTCTTTTGAGCATATGTCTTTGAAAAATCTAGAAAACTCAGTTATCACAGTTATGACGTTCTTGCTCGGCAACGCTACCCATAAAACCAATGGCAGAAATTGTTGCATTAATATATGGTAGTCGTGACTCTTTAATGCCAACAATTTTCTTTCTTTGATGCGTGCATTTTGCGAGATATTGCAGGAATAACCATCTGGAACCCGTACAGACTTCAAAAACTTACAGAATAATTCTTTTTCCTCTTTTTTCAAAGTAAAACAAGAAGGTGGAATAATATTCTTACTTCCATTCTTGATAATGTGCAGTCTAGGTCTTATTCCCATCTCTAAAAGGTCATAACGTGATTTTTCATTATCCTTTGACTTGTCCATCCCAAGTAATGTGTGAATCAAACTCTCACATACATTCTTTTCAATATGAATTACGTCAATATTATGACGAATAAGGTTGTACTTCCAGTATGGCAACTCAAAACAAATGCTTTGTTTTTTCCAATTGTAAGGCATATTGTCTACATCTCTGGTTTGAACTAAAACTTGATTTCCAGACAACATCTTTGGAGCAGGTCTTAATTCTTCTTTTCCATCAAATGAGGACATATCCCTACGAAATTTATGATCCATCGGAAGGAACCTCCTGTGGCCCATGAAACATTGTTTCCTACTATGTGGTAGTCTAATAGACCACATGTCCTTATTGCAAACATGGCATGCATCATACCCACTAGTTTACCAACCAGATAAATAACCATAGGCAGGGAAGTCATTTATCGTCCATAGTAAGGCAGCACGCAATTTGAATACAGCTTTACGATCAGCATCGTAGGTATCAATACCAACTTCCCACAGTTCTTTCAACTCTTCAATCAGAGTTTGTAAGTAGATATCTATCTTCATTCCTGGTTGAGTTGGACCAGGAATTATCATAGAAAGGATAAAATTAGGTGTCTTCATGCATAACCATGGTGGAAAATTGTACGGAATCAATATGACTGGCCAAATACTATATGAGTTACTCATCATGCCAAACGGATTAAATCCGTCAGATGCTAAACCAAGACGCACATTACGAGAATCAGATGCAAAATCAGCATGCATGTTATCAAATGTCTTCCATGCAGGTGAATCTGCTGGATGTCTTAAAACTCCATCCTTGGTGCGACTTTCATTGTGCCACCGCATTAGTGGTGCGACTCTAGAGGACATAAACAATCTCTTCAACCTAGGAGTCAAGGGAAAGTAGCGCATAACTTTACAAGGAACTCTTTTCTTTTTAATTCCCATACTTTGTGCACCGTCTACATCAGTTTCAGTCTCTATATATCTAGAAACATGACAACGCGGGCATGAGGTATTATTTGCAAACTCCTTGAGATACAAAATGCAATCATTTATACAGGCATTAATTTTCTCGTAGTCAAGACCAAGGTCCCTAATTATTTTCCTTACTTCATAGTATGAGCCAGGCAACGTGTCACCCTCAGGAAGCAAATCCTTCAAAAGTTCGAGCAGCTCAGTAAATGATTTATTGCTCGAATGATTGCTACATTTTATATGGAACAACCTCACGACGGTATACAGCTTGGAATATTTCTTATTTCCAGGATACAACTCTTGTGCAGCAATCTCTAACAATTTGTAGAATTGCTCAGCTTCTTCGTCGTCAACAAATACAAATGAATCATAGTCGTCGTTGTCCATAGTTTCTCGACAGTTTTGGACTCCATATGCATCGTGCAACATGTCTCTCATATCATCTAACGGAATGTTGTCTTGCATAGAAGAATCTTCCATGGCATCAGAAGAAGTCTCACCATGAAAAATCCAATCAGTGTAGCTGCTGAAAAAACCATTCCATAACAGGTGCTCAGTTGTCACTTGACGGTTGTGTCTTTGTGTATTTATACACTTTTTACAAGGGCATAAGATAGTCTCATTCCTACTACATTTTTTGAAAGCGTCCTCTATGAATTTGACTACCCCAGTTAAGTACTTTGTACTGGTCCTGTCTTCCTCAATTATCCAGCTTTTGTCGATCATACTTCCCTAGATAAATGTAAGTAAACACATCAATATAATCAATATATACGTAGAAATTATTAATCAAACGGAAATATTTAAAAAAAAAATAATAAAAAAGGTAAAAAAGTATACATAAATTTAACACAATGAAAATTTAAATATATAAATAAGTAGAAAATCAATAAAGTATAATACCGATCATATTATACATTATATACTACACAATACTTTGACAAGCCATGTATATATCTATTTATCTATGACGTATTGGCAATAAATATCAAAATAGTTTTATCTTGTACAGAATACAATTGAGTTAGCATGTAAGAACGTAAGCCATGCATGTATAACATATACATATAGGTTGTTATACAATCACATGAAAAACCTGAGCTCAATGGTTATGTAGAGACTCATCTCTTTTAGGGGAGTGGTAGTCTATTATGTGAAGAGTCATCTCATGAATGGAATGAGCAGTTATATGTAGGTCAGTTTTATGCATTTTCCATTTGCCTGCCAAACATCTTTTTGCTCTGGCTCTCTCGGCTTGCATAAATTCTGGTTGGTTCTTCTATAAGGAGTTTATGTATATTATTTAGAATAAGATTTCAGTAGGGTTGCACATATGTGTCAGTATACTCACGTGCTACCATCTTCACATCTCGCTTTATGGGTCTTTTCTGTCTTAACGAACTAGCTAGGACACAACTTTATTAATAGCTCTATGAGTATGAGTTGACCATTATCCATTTGGATGGAAGATAACAAACATACGTAGACAACCCTTCAAACCAGCCTACTCCACTCATTCAATATGGAAGGGGCAGTGAATCAATCTATGGTCAGGGAGATGAATTCTAGAAGTTGGGTGTCTATTGGGTGCATACACTGTCCAACAGAGATTAAACATTAATATCAAGTGACATCCCATCACCAACCAAGTGAATGTGCCACTTGGGAGATTCTACGGTAGAGGAGTTGTTGCCTGTGGTCTAGACACTGAATGATATTTAGTCCCTGTGTGAAAATTGTAGAAGGATCCTATGTCTATGAAGGTTGGTAATTGCCGATAGTTCCTCTAGATACTTGACTTCTAGGTAAACATCAGCCCACACTTCCAAAGCCTCTGAATGTAAAGTAAATATCTAATTGTAAATGGAAAACACCACATTCACTTTGGGGTCAATTAAAGAAGCAATATCCAATTGTAAATGGACTTGAGGATGTACAATGCTGTCTAATTGTAAACGTAATATCTAAATGTAAATGGACTTGAGGATGTACAACGCAGTCTATGAAAGGAATGATGAGATTTGGAAGATAGTCTGAAAACAATAAACCATATTAAGCCAAGATCTACCTAGCCTAGATGTCAAAGGGGCAGTAACACAAAACATATGGATGTGGCAATCTGAACACCAGTTTAGCTGGTAGAGCTGTTGCCATACTTGTTTCAGAACTAAAGGTAGAATATTATCATTAAATATGAAACAATAGTTGATCATTATATGTAGGTGAAATAGACTGGCATACCCCTGAGATGATAGAAGTAGGATTGCATTGAAATTTGAAAGGTTTCCCATCTGAGCCAACAACTGCATTGAACAATCATCAGACTAGCATACGTCAACAGAATAGCACAAGATCTCACGGGAACACAACCTTCTGCTATAGGTCCAAAGCAAGCAACTAAGCATTGCATTGAAAGGTTTTCCCACCTGAAACCCATTTAGCTACTTATTCAAGGATCAATCTTCTACAAACCAGTCAGGAAGACAAACTAGCATAGCATGACTTTACAAGACTCTGGAACTGGAGATAGTCACAAAAGAAATAGAGGACAACAACCCACTCTTCTAGTGCAACCCAGTTCAAGAGTAAAAATAGTCAATCTGCAGAATCTCCATCTTGTTCCTAAAAATCTAACTATGCACAATATCCTACAAAAAAAATGAGGGCATTCATACAACAAATGGAATTTAGAACCCTCACAATCATGAGCTGACATCTCAACATTCAAAAGCTATAAGTACCACAACTAGAAGTATAGATACTGCAAAAACCATCAAGAAGACTACAAATTGCATCAATCCGACATACAAGCTAATACCAATCAAGACTTCTAAAGAGCATGGTGCTAAATTAAGAGTCCATATTAGTGAATACCATCAAAATCATAAATGACACCAATGAATATCAGTGCTAGTGTATAGGCTATAAAAGAGAGTTACACATTGTTTGTGTCGCAGTCATATGACATTGTAGATTGTTGTCACTTGGGATTAAGAGAAAAAATATTATTGTCAGTTGTTAACCTAAGAGGTCCCCTAATTAAATGGATAATGATATGAGATTACTAAATATTTGCTAAATTTTCAAAAAATGACACCGATACATATTTTTTATGTATGTATGCAACGACAGGAAAGATTTTCTAATTCAGTGTTAGCTTGAGACATGTACCTATTTTATATAGAATTTGATACACAGACCTACCTATATACAGTGTCCATGATTGACTTTTGGTTAAACATGATACTTGGAATAGATTAAAATTATAAGAGATGGAAGGGGTTTTAAGGGATGAAAACACTATGATAATGGTACAACTACGTATAGTTCAGAACACTTGAAAATTTGAAGATTCAGATTGTAAAAAAAATTGAAATTTTAAAAGTCCATCTATATTTTTTAATTGTCCCATCAACACTAGTTCTTTAGATAAACATAATCATGCCTTTATGCATCAAAAAATATGAATTCATTTTGTTTACACTTTTCAGTAAAACAATTACTTTCCGACTTTTTAAGATACCACAAAAAATAGCTGTCTAGCAATCCTATAAAATGTTATAAGATATTTTTTAGAGACCTAACTCATGTAGATCCATAGTACATGAAAAAGTATTATAATTTTATTACTGTCTAGACATGGTAAGAAAGAAACCATAGCTTGAGTGTGTCTAAGAACATGCCTCCACATGTGAAAACTTTCTCTTCATGTATAAAATCAGTCTGGTTGTATTGGTTTATCAATGATTATAATAAAATGGTTCATGAGGTTTTCCTTTCATCTAGCATAAAAAACCCATACTTGTATGGTAATAATAACAGAGTACAATTCAAACTATAAGAGGTATATGAATCTACTCGTAAATTGTACATACACCTAGCATAAGAACAAAGAAATGTGCAATCTTCCACACATGTTAGGATTGCTTCTCATGAGGTGGATCATGACCACAACCCAAAATCAGCTTAAAAAAGTCAAATTTCATGCTGCTGAAGATATTCCAGAAACTAATGAATATAGATGTCAAATACTGCCTTCTTACTTGCTTTCAGTTTCCAAATTCATATAGGTCATCAAATAGGTCAAATATGGATACTAATTTATGACAAGATGGATGTCTCCATATCTAAATTACAATAAGTCATGGTATTGGAAGGGGACAAACTGTAATTTTATGTGTGAATGAGCTTTCATTTATGTAACTTTGTTCTAAACATCATGGCATTGAAGTCAATGACTCTAGGATGAAAATGATATTCGATGAAAATTTCATTCTTTAATTAGTGTGAATATGTTGGTTTTTTCTTTCTAACCAGTTATGTATTGTATATTCATGATGGTTAAAAAAATGCCACTGAATTGAATGAGTCAAATGTGATTTAAAAAAAAAAATTACTCCTAGTGGGCATCTCATTATTCATCCAGAATTCGGCGCCCTATTTTGGTGATGTTACCTGCCAGCAAAAGTTCCTATCCTAGAAAAGATCTAAAACCATGTTTCATCATGAATGAGGGTTAGGGTGTGTCATGGATGAAGCCTGAGGTATGCCACCCACTAATGTTTCTCATACTTTCATTATCTTATCTTTACTCAATAATTGTCAGGCACAAGAAACTAATCTAGCCATTGTATCTAATCCAAGTGTAGTAACTTCATTACATGCTATAGAACTAACATTGGTGGCTCTGTAGACATCTAGGAATTTAGTTTCTTTCACCACACCTTTCTTACGATGCAAAAGACCCCTAGTTGGTACACAGTGATACCTTGGCGGTCCAGACATTGATGATAAAAAATAGGATCACCATATATGCTTTTGCCGCACTTTATAAGAAAACTATTTCCTAGGAAATATTCATAACTTCAATACTATCAAAGACCACAGAATGAGCTATTCATTTCTACTAAACCAATACAGCTCAACAAATAAAAGATTACTAAAATATATTTACAATTATACTTTACAAGAAAGCTATGTCCTAGGAAGTATTCATAACTTCAATACGATCAAAGACGACCAAATAATTTATTCAGTTCTACTAAACCAGTACAACTCGACAACTCAAAGATTACTAAAATATATTTACAAAGATAAATGGTAGTCATTCAAATGGATCATGATTAGATATGAAAATAGATTTCAAGTAGTTATTAACACAGTTGAAAAAATGTATTGCTCTCAACACATAAAGTTATGCATTCATTCATCTGTGAGGCATGGGACTCTGTAAGAACTAGCTTTTTAAAAACAAGTTCCAGAAACTGCTTCTGCTTGGTGAATCAAACAAAGAGAAACTGTTGTAAAATATTTTATCCTAATGAATTTGGTAATATATTTAGAATACATGAGTTGGGATTTGGTTCACTTATTGTAAGTGGTAGGCCACCACTCCATCCAGGTAACATTTTGAAAGGATAAGTTTTAACTTATTGCCTGGAATAATCCTAGATATCAAGAGGAAGTTCATTATAGTATCAAAAAGTTGAGTCTCCTATAGATATTATATTGGAAGCTAAATTTAGAAGGAAGAATCTTAATATAGTTACAGACAATATCTAGAATGGTTGTAATTGGATTTCTAATATTAACACTCATTCTCTGGGAATGACTGTAGTTTGTTGGGATCCTCCTCAAATTGTTGTCAATAAAAATGATTGTACTAATCGATGCTTTAACATGAGAATCAACTTTATATGTGAAGATTTAATTCCTTTATATATCTATGGGAATAACAATGATAATAAAATATCTTCTCTTTGGGATGACCATTTCAAGTTCAAGGATTTGTACTAGAAGTACAAATGGCTCGCTCGAGGTGATTTTAATGTTGTGAGGCTTTCTTCTAAAAGACTGGGAAGAGGAGATCCTTCTGTAGGATGCATGGCTGAATTTAATGATTTCATTTTTTATAAAAATCTGATAGTGATAAATTTGAAAGGAGTAACTTTTACCTTTGGTGATATTCAAAGAGGAATTAGAGTCACGTTATCAATAATTGAAAGATTTTTTCCAATGTCCATATCACCAATTTTTATCCTAGGATTTAAAGTGAGAATATCCCTAACATTGCATATTGATCACAAATAGATAATCATTCATGGTGGAGTTTCTATAAGTAAAAGAAACACTACACTATGTCTTATAAATGCTTGGACTTCACATAAGGACTCCTTGAATATTGTAAATGAAGATTGGTCTATTGAAGTCATTAGTAACCCAATATATACTATTTGTAAGAAGCTGAAGTCTGTAAAGATGCTCTTTCTTAATGGAGTAGAGAATCTTTTGGATATGCTAATGAAAATGTTATAATCAAAGAATTTGAAGCTCGATAGGCCCTCTGTATAGTAGATATGAACCTAGTGATGTTGCTCTGAGAGGTAGAACTTAAAAAAGAATTGAAGATATTATAGAGGTAAATGCAAGGAATCTCTTTTCAAACAAAAATCCATGATTCACTGGATCTCTTTGGGAGACAAGAATTCTAATTTTTTTACACTTCTTTTCAAACTACAAGGGCCAAAATGCTATCAACTGCTTGGATGTCAATGGTATTATGACACAGAATGGAAATACTATTAAGGAGCATATTGTTGATTACTATGCTAATCATTTCAAGAATAAGACCAGATAAAGCATGAGATTCTTGACAATATTGACTTTTCTACACTAAAGGATGAACATGTGAAAGATTTATGAAGATATATATCACTAGGAAAGAGATAGGAAAGGTCATTAAGGATGATAATGGGGACAAGTGTCATAGTCTAGATGGTTTTAATGCCTACTTTTACTGAACATGTAGTCCTATTATGGGTAATGATATTGTTCGAGCTATTTTAATTTTTTTCTCTCAAGAGTTAGACTTCTTAAAGAGGTGAATCACTCCTTTTTGATGTTTATTCCTAAGGTGAAAGGGATGCTCATATCAAAAAATGGAGACCTATTGATCTCTACAACTTCTTGTATAAAGTTATATCTAGTATCTTAGCCCACATGATTCAGATTGTTCTTCCTAATCTGATCGGTCAAAACTAGCATTCCTTCATTTAAGATTGTAGCATTTGAGATGTTATCATATTGTCTAATGAATTACTAAATGATTCTAAGAAGAAAGAGGGGAATGGGAAGTTCTCTATCCAACTAATTTTTGCAAGGCCTATGACTGTTTCAACAGGGATCACATTTTCTACTTACTCCAAATAATGGGATTCTCCTAGGTCTGGATTCAATATCTAAGGGAGGTCTTCTCTTATACAAATTTGCAAGTTCTCATTAATGGGGATCCCACCCATTTTTTCAAGCCACAAGAAGGGATTTTTCAAGGTGACCCCATAGCACCTTATTTGTTTATCATATCTATGGAGGGGATTAATGGTTTGTTTAAGGCATCTAAAGACAATATGCTTATAATACCATTAAAAGCATCCAAGGATTGTTCAATACCACATAATGCTTTTTGTTCAAGAATTATAAATCCTTGTCGAGGCTAGTGAGGATAATGTTGTAAATATTAAAGACACTTTGGATGATGTGCCTTATCTGGTCTAAAAGTTAGTAGAGTAATGATCATGCTAAAATGTAGTTTCATCTCGAATGAACAACTTTTATCCAATATTCTTAACACATCTAGAGGCATATTCCTTGGGAAGTACCTTGTACTTTCTTTTTTCTCTGATAGGCTCACGAATGCAATGAGTTCGTGTATGTTTGATAAAGTGGAAAGTAGGTAAAGACTAACCTGGACGTCTGGCTGTTGTTCGGTGGTGAGTAGGAGAGATCGTGACCTCGGGCTGCTGGGCAGAGACACTGGAGAGATGCCGTGCCCCTCAAGCTGCTGGGCGGCAATGCTGGAGAGATGACGTGCCCCTCAGGCTGCCGGGTGGTGGAATCGGGCGATCAGGAGGAAATGACCGCCTGTCTAGATGATCGTTGATGTCGACGGCCGCCATGGTGTCCTTCTACGGCTGGGGGAGCGTAGTTCGAGAGCGCCGATCGGGGTTTCCTTGGCATGTGGATGACTGGTTACAGAGCTAGGTTGCGATCCTCCGGATGACCGATTAGCTAGGGAAGACAGAGCGATCGTGCGAGACAAAAGAGGGCTATCGCGTGCGGGTTGGATGAAAGGGGAGGCCCGGGAGGGAATGTTGGCGCCAATGAAAAGTTAGATTGTTAATTTTTAGGATATATACATAAAGATATGTATATGAGTTCAAATGAGATTTGTAGTCAAATTTGTAGTCATTACCATTAACGATATTTGTATTACTTACATTTTTATAATTTATAAAGAATAGTAGTTATTGGCTACAAATGGAACGCATGTAGTTAGATAAATTTTAGCTAATTCATGTTTTTTTGGTAGTGAATCATCAAAAATTAGCCGCATATACGTACAACTCTTCAGTGGAAAATACATAATGGAGGATAACACAAGCACTGAGCCGCTGGACCCCATAAAGGTGTTCTATGCATGGCCCTAGAAAAGGATCTGACGATTTCATCTCGTCTTCTACCTCTGACACTTACGGAGCCATGCACTGAATAGGTCATCCAACACCCGAGATACAGGGATCAATGAACTGATGACAGTCTTTGGCTGAAAGGTTAGCTCCACCAGGATCGGAACTGCTCAACGACCCTTACACCCTGGCCAAAGAGAAGTAGAGAGAGAGAGAGAGACCGACAGCCAGTTCTCGTATCCCTCTCCACCTTTGTTTCCAAAGAGAAGAGAGAAGAGTTTCAGAAGATGTTGGAGGCGGCAGACAAGGGAGCTTTTTCAGATGCTTTGAAGATGCAATCGAAGTCGCAACCAAACTGCGGAGATCGGTGCACCCTCCAGTAAGTGTGCGGTAGCATGTCTGTATCCTGCGCCACCCTCATCAACCATGGATCCATGGAGTCCTCACCAAGCAATGAACCTCTCAGTAGGCGTTGATAAGCTGCGACAGCAGGCCCCTCTTTCCTGATCTCCTGTCTTCACCGGTGTGTGCTCGAGGATCCTACCTTCTACAGCCACGAGCTTCAACACGAAGACCGCCTGCTTCACCAGATCCCCTGTCGGAGCCCATCCTTCACGGCGGCGAGTGAGATCGACAAACTCACAGACCGAGATCCAAGCTCCTGTGAGGGGCGGCTGTGAAAGAGGATGGGAGGGGATGCGAGAGGACAATCAGGTTTTGGCGGGCGAGATGACCTGGAGGAGGACCTTTTGCTCGCCAGATGAGGGCCAGCGGCAGCACTCCCAAAACCCAACGCAGCAGCGGCGCGATGCCTCGCGCGAGAACAGAGTCCTGCTAGGATTCAGCGACCGCGTGAGAAAGAAAAGGGGGGGGGGGAACCGGTTCCACAACCTTGAACCAAGATTAAAAAAAGTGAACCAGCCGTCCCACATCAATGCGGATCAACCAAAGAAGCACGCGCCTTAGTAGCCATGTGTCAGCCTGCGATTGGCCGTCGAAGACAAATAGGTCATTAAATATGCAGATCTTCATTAAATCACAGTAATTAGCTCGATTATCAGAAAAATGCAAACAAGGTATCGTTATTCTCAGAAAAATTAGCAGAACAATATGAAACCATAATATCAGGCTTTTGATGATTAAATATGTGCAATATCATGTAAGATGTGTAATACTTGTTTAATGGATAATAAATAGCAAATGATGACATAAAATTATAGAAAAATATCAGTAAATCTATAATCATGTTTATAACGCATATGATGTCATATATGGTCATATTGATGCATGAAAGCATATAATTTGATTAATATGGCTATTTAAGGCTAATAACCCTAAATAAAATGCAATAAATACGTACATGCTCAATAAATGATGAAATTTACAGAAAACCCTCATACCTGTAACTGGAATATAATATATAAATCTGAGATCAGTTATATGCATATAATTCATGTTATATGAAGATAACCCTTAATACATGGGTTGTAACCCTAAATTGAGTAATGTATATAAACTAGGGTTAATATGTGCACAAAAAGGATATGGAACCTAAGGTTCAGATAATGAGCCATAATCTAGAAAATAACATCAGTATGACAAATCTAAGATAAGAAGACAAGTAATAATGTATATAACATAATGAGATAGGCAAACCCTAAAATGGATATAAATAGGGTTAATGATGATGAGAACCTGATGATAGTATATGATCTTGTCTTAATCAGGTGAAGACCAGATAGGTAGATGATCCAGAATGTAAATAGGAATCTCCGAACTCAGGTATGTGGGTTTATTTAATTATATGACTATGGTTTTCTTGCTTGCAATCATGATATGTATGTATGCTCTCTTCTATTTGCAAATATTGGATGTAGTATTGCTATGTAGTACTCGTTGTTTTGTCACTTGAAAACATAAATTATGAGTAGATGTTTTGTAGTTATTTAAGGTGTTCATTATCCCCCTTATGAGGGAATGGATTAATGTTGGCTAGTACACCTCCCTAGAGCACACGGTGTACGGGGAGTTTCCCTAGAGTACTTGGTACACGGGGATGGGCCCATATTTATGTTTTGGTACTAGTCCACCTTGATAATGAAATTCATCTAGGAAAATGACTCAAATTGGCATATTTCGCTTAATAAAGAAGTGTTTTCTATGATTTTCTTTCCTTCTGCAAATCTTTTTCAAAAAAATTATGAAAGCCATAAATATATGTATCTTTCTTCCCATGTACACAACACCTTGTGTGTTGATTTGTTGTTTCACGTATGTTTTAGGTTCAGAGATAGCATGGGAGGAAAAGTACAAGATGTGAGCAAGTTGTTCAGGTTGTACCTATTGTGAAGATCCTAGTTAGCATACATGTTCTTAGACTTGTAAATCATCTTTCAATCTGTAATTGTAATTCATGTTGTAATAAGTCCATTTTGTATAAAAATACATGTTGAATGTTGAGTATGTTATGGTTGTATGTTCATGTATGCGAATTATGCTTCCGCATCACTTTCTGATATGATTGGATGATGTTTTCGGATTATGGGCTCTCATTCCCAATAGGGTTTGGAGAAGCCAAAATCCGGGGACGTCACAGTTGGTATCAGAGCATGAACAATAGCTACACCTAACAATTGCTCACCATGAAACAATAAACCTAAATCTCACCTTTCACTTTAAACCTTAGAAGCTTAGTAAGTTGTTCTATAGGAATAAGGTTTGACCTAGCCTCTAGGTTAGAACCTAGATGTTCGAGAACTAGGTTTAGACAAGTGTGAGAAACCCTCTCCATATAGAGCTCATATGTATTGGGTAGCTACACTAGTCTACATCTCTTTCTCACCATTTCACTAGGTTACATGACACTAGACTATCTACTGTGTGTGGGACACTCAGTTTGCTGATTTGGTTTTGCTTTCCAATCGGCTCGAGCCTTGAGTGTTTTCTCTGACGTCTTCTTTCTCGGAGAAAAAAAACTATATAATATTTTATTATATATATGTAAATATAAAAATGTGTCCCTCACACTGGAGAGTAGTTAGTGTTCATGCAATCTAAGTGAAAGGGAGTGACATCAGTCTAGAAGAGAGAGTAGTCTAGATTAGATGTCTAGAGCCTTATCAAGATATGTGATACATAGAGCAGATGATAGAATGACTATTGAAATAAGCATGTGAAGTCGTATCTAAGTTTGATCTCTGATGGTATAAGTTTCCTTATACAGGTTTAAGTTGTATATTAGTTGAATCCAATTTTGGAGAATTTAAGCAAAATCTTGATGATGAAAGTACATTCCCTTTTCCTACTTAAGATAAGCTAAGTTAAGATAGAGATGAGTGTGCATGAGCCTCAAGCTCTTATACAAGGAGGATATCTAGTGGTAGGATGAGATATGTGGTGAACTCCAGAGAGAGTAAGACCCACAGGGAGAAGGTCATCAGACCTAGACTCCAATATATGAGATATGTAGGAAAAAAATGTCCTACACTAGATTACCCTCGAGTGTTGAGTTGAGTCCTTATGCATTATTCAAATCTATATGTGAGAATTGGGTAAAAGAAAAGGATGGGTAGATGACCCATATGATAAAGTCAATCCTTTGGCTGAGTTAGGTCCTAGCTGGAGTGACATACTTTGTGAATATCATCATTAGTTGCAAGTGAGGTAATATATGAACTCTAGTTATGAGAGTATGATGCTTTGTTCGAAAGATACTCAAAATACATGTTCTCCCTTGTTCTTCTCTTTCTTAAGATATGATGATAGAAACCTCACTTGAGCTATATAGATGATTTATATATGAGGAGTCACTCGTATAAGCTTGGCCTATTATATATCCCCCCCTACATCATACATGTAGTACCCAAGATTGAAATCATGATAAGATTGACTTTAAAATATTCTCTTCCCCTTCGTATGAAACACGAAAGATATGATGCTAAGATCATGGGATAAACTTAGTATATTCTCTTTTTCCCATCACATAATACATGCAAGACCTAAAGATTTGAACTCATGAACTTGATATAAAGATATTTTTGGATCATAGGATATATGATCAGAAATATAGTTCGTAACTTTGATCCTTCTCAATGTATGCTTCTAAGTTGAGTATGAATATCACACCATAATGTGAAACCCTAATGGTCAAGCATGTTACGTAAGCCCTTCTTATGTAGAAAAATCCTAATATTAAGGATGAAGATAAATATCCTCTAATTCTAAAATTATTGTAAGATGTTGATCATAAAACATATTAATGATGTTAGATTTGAACGATCTGAATATCATGGCATATAAATGAATTCCTCTTGAACTTTAAAAGTATGAACAAAACCCGTATCCTTAGGAGTGTTGTAATCCTAATATATCATAATGTCATGTTACGGATAAGACATTAAGTGATGCTTCCACATATATATAAGGTGGGGTGGACACACCCAAGAATCTCTAGACCCTAAGTTGACAAATTAGAGTGCATGCAACTATGGTGGTCTTAGAACCTAAGTGATGATGATGTATATGAGGTTGAACTCCTAAATAGCCTCTTAAGGATGAGTTTAGTTGAATTTCGAGGACGAAATTCCATATAAGATGGGGTGAATGTGATAACCTTAATTTTAGGGTTTTGATACCCAATGCAATATTTGAAGACAAACTTGTAGTAAAATAGATATGGATGGACCATGAGGTGTTGTTCAGTCAAATTTAATAAGTTGGGCTTGTGTTGATAATCTTGGGGGATAATTGATGCATAGATTAAGTCCAATAACTTTATATAGGTACCACTTTAGGGTACTTATGGATTTGTGTACTAATCATGGTATATAGGAGCCCATATTGTTGGAATTTTAATATCAAACTTGTTTGAGAGGTAGATACATGTTGAGGGACTCATGATTTAAAGTTTCATCTCATTTGAAATGACCATTTGGGAGATATCGGTCTATGGAATTTTGCTTGAATGACTAAGGTTTCATATGAATAGAACTATGTTTGATATGTAATCATCAAAAATTAGCCACATATACGTATAACTCTTCAGTGGAAAATACATAATGGAGGATAACGCAAGCACTGAGCCGCTGGACCCCATAAAGGTGTTCTAAGCATGGCCCTAGAAAAGGATCTGACGATTTCATCTCGTCTTCTACCTCCGACACTTACGGAGCCATGCACTAAATAGGTCATCCAACACCCGAGATACAGGGATCAATGAACTGATGACAGTCTTTGGTTGAAAGGTTAGCTCCACCAGGATTGGAACTGCTCAATGACCCTTACACCCTGGCCAAAGAGAAGTAGAGAGAGAGAGAGACCGACAGCCAGTTCTCGTATCCCTCTCCACCTTTGTTTCCAAAGAGAAGAGAGAAGAGTTTCAGAAGATGTTGGAGGCGGTAGACAAGGGAGCTTTTTCAGATGCTTTGAAGATGCAATCGAAGTCGCAACCAAACTGTGGAGATCGGTGCACCCTCCAGTAAGTGTGAGGTAGCATGTTTGTATCCTGCGCCGCCCTCATCAACCATGGATCCATGGAGTCCTCACCAAGCAATGAACCTCTCAGTAGGCGTTGATAAGCTGTGACAGCAGGCCCCTCTTTCCTGATCTCCTGTCTTCACCGGTGTGTGCTCGAGGATCCTACCTTCTACAGCCACGAGCTTCAACACGAAGACTGCCTGCTTCACCAGATCCCCTGTCGGAGCCCATCCTTCACGGCGGCGAGTGAGATCGACAAACTCACAGACCGAGATCCAAGCTCCTGTGAGGGGCGGATGTGAAAGAGGATGGGAGGGGATGCGAGAGGACAATCAGGTTTTGGCGGGTGAGATGACCTGGAGGAGGACCTTTTGCTCGCCGGATGAGGGCTAGCGGCAGCGCTCCCAAAACCCAACACAGCGGCGGCGCGATGCCTCGCGCGAGAATAGAGTTTTGGTAGGACTCAGCGACCGCGTGAGAAAGAAAAGGGGGGGGGGGAACCGGTTCCACAACCTTGAACCAAGATTAAACCAAGTGAACCAGCCGGCCCACATCAATGCGGATCAACCAAAGAAGCACGCACCTTAGTAGCCATGTGTCAGCCTCCGATTGGCTGTCGAAGACAAATAGGTCAGTAAATATGCAGATCTTCATTAAATCACAGTAATTAGCTTGATTATCAGAAAAATGAAAACAAGGTATCGTTATTCTCAGAAAAATTAGCAGAACAATATGAAACCATAATATCAGGCTTTTGATGATTAAATATCTACAATATCATGTAAGATGTGTAATACTTATTTAATGGATAATAAATAGCAAATGATGACATAAAATTATAGAAAAATATCAGTAAATCTATAATCATGTTTATAACGCATAAGATGTCATATATGGTCATATTGATGCATGAAAGCATATAATTTGATTAATATGGCTATTTAAGGCTAATAACCCTAAATAAAATGCAATAAATACGTACATGCTCAATAAATGATGAAATTTACAGAAAACCCTCATATCTGTAACTGGAATATAATATATAAATATGAGATCAGTTATATGCATATAATTCATGTTATATGAAGATAACCCTTAATACATGGGTTGTAACCCTAAATTGAGTAATATATATAAACTAGGGTTAATATGTGCACAAAAAGGATATGGAACCTAAGGTTCAGATACTGAGCCATAATCTAGAAAATAACATCAGTATGACAAATCTAAGATTAGAAGACAAGTAATAATGTATATAACATAATGAGATAGGCAAACCCTAAAATGGATATAAATAGGGTTAATGATGATGAGAACCTGATGATAGTATATGATCTTGTCTTAATCAGGTGAAGACCAGATATGTAGATGATCCAGAATGTAAATAGGAATCTCCGAACTCAGGTACGTGGGTTTATTTAATTATATGACTATGGTTTTCTTGCTTGCAATCATGATATGTATGTATGCTCTCTTCTATTTGCAAATATTGGATGTAGTATTGCTATGTAGTACTCGTTGTTTTGTCACTTGAAAACATAAATTATGAGTAGATGTTTTGTAGTTATTTAAGGTGTTCATTATCCCCCTCACGAGGGAATGGATTAATGTTGGCTAGTACACCTCCCTAGAGCACACGGTGTACGGGGAGTTTCCCTAGAGTACTTGGTACACGGGGATGGGCCCATATTTATGTTTTGGTACTAGTCCCCCTTGATAATGCAATTCATCTAGAAAAATGACTTAAATTGGCCTATTTCTCTTAATAAAGAAGTGTTTTCTATGATTTTCTTTCCTTCTGCAAATCTTTTTCAAAAAAATTATGAAAGCCATAAATATATGTATCTTTCTGCCTATGTACACAACACCTTGTGTGTTGATTTGTTGTTTCACGTATGTTTTAGGTTCAGAGATAGAATGGGAGGAAAAGTACAAGATGTGAGCAAGTTGTTCAGGTTGTACCTATTGTGAAGATCCTAGTTAGCATACATGTTCTTAGACTTGTAAATCATCTTTCAATCTGTAATTGTAATTCATGTTGTAATAAGTCCATTTTGTATAAAAATACATGTTGAATGTTGAGTATGTTATGGTTGTATGTTCATGTATGCGTATTATGCTTCCGCATTGCTTTCTGATATGATTGGATGATGTTTTCGGATTATGGGCTCTCATTCCCAATAGGGTTTGGAGAAGCCAAAATCCGGGGACGTCACAGTTTCCCTTCATCTTTTACCATATTAAACCCTAATTTTATACCATTACTCATAAACCCTAATTATTTCATTTATTCTTCAATATTAAGGTTATCTTAACAACACACAACCCTATTTTCATATTAAGGCACATTAATCATCAACTAATTTTATTAAGCTTATTTTTCATTAAAGCCACTATTTCATCCTTTTAATCCATGACAAGATCATCATACGCCTCTATCATCAATTCAAAGTTCATTATGGTCTAATTCACATATGAACTCGATTTACCCTTAACTCTACCTTTCATTCATGTGAAAACCTTAATTACTACATTAGTGATCTTTTATACTCAAAATGGATTTATAACAACATAACTCTATCTTATTCATGGATTTGCACAATTAAAATCATTAGAAGACATATTCTCCTAAATTAGGGTTTCTAAGCCCATTAATGCACACTTAGGTATATGAAACCCTAAATTAAGTCAATTATGTACCAAGACCATTCTTTTAGATCTAATTCATCCTTTTTATTATCACCAGGTTAATATTTGCTTAAAATAATTGGAGAACATCATTATATTCAGCTATCGTCAATTTTAAGGGTTTTCATTAATTAAATCATTAAAGATGATAACTTTATACACTTTTTGAATTGAAACCAAGATCAGGCTATAATCATATTTTTATTGCATTCCTCATTTTCTTCTGATCAATTTTCATATATTAAGTTCTGTCATTAGTGCTTCCTAGCATTTTCTATGAAATTTGCAAGAAAACATATTTTCTGGAATTTCTGGCAGAGAGGGGCAACTTACTTTTCATTTTGGAAAAACAATGGCCGACGGATCTCTGGTCGTCGGTGACTAGACCCGATCCGACGCCCCATCTCGCACGTGCCCACACACTACCATACAACGTGCGAAGCATCCATCACCGTTGGATCTCTCCATGGTTCACCATGGATTCCCATCGGAGGGCTATTGCTGTTCCCGTATTCCTTCCCCAAATGATCGACCCGTGGCGGCGCTGTAGCAGGAAGCTCATCGGAGCAGACTCGCCTCAGGAAGCCAGGGCACGAGAGAAGAGGGCGAGTTACCGATTGAACTCCTGAAGGTAGAAGAAAAGAGAAGAGGGTCCTATATATATAGTTTGGGGCTGATCTTAGGGTTTTCCAACTCCCGCCGTCGCCTGCCGTTTTGGGCAATTGGGCATTTTCTCTCGAAGCATCTAAAGCCCAAAGAACTAGGGTCTACCTTGCGTGGAATCGCCTCCCGAATGCAACCAACAAAGTTTCTCGTTTGCTCATTGATTCAATCGCGAGAAAACTGGGTGGAAAAATCCACTTACAGCGGCCTGTTTCCTAGGTCGGCTAGAACTAGAAGACGCACGGCATGCGTTGGATTAGAATCCAACGATCCACACTGCTTGCGACCAAACAAAGGAATAACCGAATTTCAATTTAAAGGAAAATCCTTTAGTTTTCAAGATAACTTTGGAAAATCATAACTCTCCAACCATGACTCTGTTTAATCCCAAATTTTGAGGGAATCTTAATAATGACTTAATCTATCATCACGACAAGTTTGAGCTCATTATCTAAAATAAAAGGTACTTTTTCATTAGGTGCAAGATATTACTTGATTAAGTATATTTCTCACTTATTTTCTCTTTCCTTTGTTATTAAATTATCATTCTGAGTTCCTTGAACCTTAAGGAACCTTAATGGATCGAAATCCCATCTTGGGAGTATACCTTAGCCTCTTTCCTTATCTTTCATCCTTTATTTCTTTTCTTCTCATTATCTTGCTTTGTTTTTCTTTATTAAAATATCTCTCTTTGAGGATTTCTCATTACCTTTCTTTTATTTTCCTCATTGCTTGTTCCTTTTAATATAAGAAACCTCATGGATACGAAATTTCCCCAAGAAATCTCATTTATGCATCTTTCCACTCATTTTCCACATTATATCATTATTTTCAATTTATTTCTTCATAAAGAAATTCTTAATTAAACTTTTCTTTTCTTATTGCCTTCTCAATGCAACTTCAGACTCCTTGGAACCCAAGGAACCCAAGAGGCATGAAATCCTCTTTGGATGTGCCTTCCAGAGGTTTCTACATATTTCTTTTCTTAAAAATTCAATTATCCTTTTACTAATTGAATTTCCTTGTTATTTGGGCTCAATAGCCAATAAAGCCCACAACACAAGCATCAAGGCTATTGTAAACGAAATCTATTTATTTGAAGCAAATTATATCATTATTTGTTCAAATATCTTTAATATGAGAAATTACATTTCTCACCAAATGAACCCAAAAATTGGGGCTGTAACATCCTTCCCCTCTTATAGGAATTTTGTCCTCAAAACTCTATCAAGCAATCAAACAATTTAGGATAAGACATTTCCATGTCTATCATTGGCCCCTATGTGGCTTTACCGTACTCATGGAACATCCAAAGAACCTTTGTCATCACATATTTTTTCTCTGAGTTCTTTTATCCTGGCGTCTATAAACTACACAGCTGACTCAGGCCATTTCAGCCTCCCTTGGGGCTCACTAGGTTCATTGCTCAGCACATGGTCGGGGTACCTCACATAGTGCTCTAAATTGGAAACATGGAAAACATCCCACATTACTTTATCCTGAGGGGTAGGGTCAAAACATAACCATCTCCACCCATCCATCTCTAATGGACCCATGTATCGGGGACTCATCTTTCTCAGCTGCAGCTCAGAGGGGTCAGATTCTCACATTATATTTTCCCACAGTGCACTGCATGTTAGTCTACTTTGCATTTGCTCACGACTCTTGTTGCCTCTAGGCTCCTTTCAGCCATTGCATGATCAAAGTGACTTCATCTACACACAATGTGGTCCCTTTTCTAACCATCATGTGGTCCGTTTCTAACCATCTTGTGGTCCTTTCACCAACATCACCTTACTGAAGTGGTGACCGACACAACCTCCCTTATAGAGCTTCTTATAAAACCCGATATTGGCTATGGTGGTCATTGTCACATCTTTCGTAGGATAAGAACTATCTTTAGATATCACCCTGTACGAGCACATATGCTCTCATCAGACCCTTTAGCTTGGAACATACTAACCATTAGTTAGGGGTGATAAACTGTACTAATATTGAGTTCTTCATGTACCTACTTCCACCTTTTGGACGGGAACCTTAGGTCAAACTCAAAAACCTTTGAACTTGCTTCATAGTTGAACCATCTCTCTCTCATGGGTAGTTCAACCAGATCTGCCCCTTGACATAACTCTTTCTTTCTCATGTCATCTAGGTAAGGCGAACTACCATAACCCATATTGCATCTCGACCTTCCTTGATCCAGGGGAGACTTACACCATCCATTGTGATGAACTCCCTTTCTCTTTCGGGGACTTTTTATCCTTTATATCAATGCATTGGGTCACTGGTATTCGTCCTTTACCCTTGGCTTGCATGACAATATACCACATGCAACTTTATCTTAGGTATTTAAAGTACTACTATCACTTATTATCTTGGTAGTACCACAGTATTAAGTCATGATCTCCTGTATTGTCATGATTCCTTAAGATAGATTCCTCATAAACCCTAATTAAACCACTCTACTCGAGGTTTCATCACCTTCTTTTCCAAAGAAGTGCACTTGAGGTTCTACCACCATCCTTCCATCGTATCAAGGACTAGACTAGCTAACCAAACAACTCTTGACTTTTCAACGTATCTTGTTACATCTGAGTGTTATCCAAACACCTCTCCTTTCCAAACTTAGGGTTAGCCAAATGATCCCTTCTAACTTCTAGTCAAACAAGTCAGATGTATCTCAACCAGAGCATCCATTACCACTTCACATCCTTAGGTATTAGGTAGTATTGAAGACATACACTTCCATGTATTTCACTTATCGTCTCACCTCAAACTCTATGTCTATCTTCATTAAGAACACTCTCTGATTTCATCATCATGGTGATCAACTCAACATGGTATAACTTGTAAGTTCCACATAGCTCATGATAAAAACATCCTCATAAGGGGACTACCTCATTCCTCTTAGTGTTTACAAACCATCCATGTATCATTCACTTTACCAGGGTAGATATCTTCTCTATTCCCATTTCTCTTGGCAACGTTCCAACCTACATCATCTCTTATCCTTGGTGTATGACATGCATAATGTACTATCTCTCACCCCCATGACAAGAGGAAATAAGCATTTGGATGCAGTCCAAATACAGAGTTCTTCCTGTTCTAAGAGTAGAGATGGTGCATCCCACCTTGCCAGTACACTTTTTAAATCTAAGTTGCAACGTTCCACATATGTCTCTTCATCACAAACATCATGATATCACACTAGTCTTGAACCTACTGAGGTTTATATCCTTGGTCATCTAGGTCTATAGGGTACCGACTCTTTTGGGGTCATCCCTCTTCCCTCATGCATCAAGAGAGTGCCCTACTCATCTGCCCTTCGGGTCCCATGAGTTCATGAAGGTGATTAATCTCCTAACCCATTGCCCTCAGACAATGATAGCTGTTACCTCCCGACCCTATGGTCATGTGCAACTGGGGAATTAGGCAACTCCTACTTTCATCGGTATTATCCCTACCTGACCCTAGGATAGACTTAGGATTCTCCATTATGTACATGTTCACTTAGAACCTTACCCAAGTCTTCATCATCTCTCTTTCTGCATTCATGGGATGACTTTCATCCATTCATAGGCATCATGGCAACCTGCCTACCTTGGTCAAGCCCCATACTGGTTACCTCCATGGTAACACATTCATATGCAATTAGAGATGGATATCTATGGGTCTATAGGTTCATTCTCACACCATGTACTTTCCACTTAACTTCTCAAGATCCTATGAGACCTCTTTAGGTTACCTTGAACCAACAACACTGATATACACCCTTCCAAAGGGGTCCCTCTCCCAGGATGGGAGGAAAACTATCTCTACGGTCACAAAAGCCCTTAGGTCTAGGGTTGACATCCACATGAGCTTACTTAACCCTAGCAAGCTATTAAGGAACAAGCAGATCACTTACTGTACCTTGCTAGGTCATACTTATCCTTCTTTCCTCGATGTTGGATTAAGATCAAACTTTCCCTTTATCATCAACCTAGTTGTGAGGGGTTCTAAGGAACTCAACTTCTATAGGAACACATCAACCTTAAACTTAAGGGGCTTCCCCTTTTCCTCTATACATGAGGAGTACCATGCTCGCCTCTATAGGAACTCAACTTCTCATCATGAGCCTTAGGTACACCACTTCCCCTCTTAGGCCTAGGAACCCTAGGTTCACTGCATGCTCTGTCTCTTAACTAAAAACCAAGCATGAAAAAGGCGTGACATGCACTCCTTGTCATCCTTCAACTCAAGCAACACTTAGAGTTGGGTCCTCCTTAAGGACACCCAACAAGGTACAAGGCCTCATAACCTGCTACTAAACCTTTCTAGGTCTAAGGAACTCTTCTTCCTACCTCGAAAGGTAAGCATCTATACCATAGGTACGTAGGTACCAGAAGCTTCATATTTTCTCAAGGGTTTGGTCCCTCTAAAGACAACTAAGGTATCATCAACTTTCAGGGATCGATCATGAGGCAACCACTATCATCCATTGTTCTGGGTTTTAGGCTTCCAACCTTTTTGCTGGGTTTCCCGCTCTCTCTCTAGAGCTAAAACTACAACCAACCTCTCTATAAGAGGTCCTTTCTTCATGAAGGATCATCCTCAAAATCATGCTCTACATGGGTGAAGCCTAGGTTCGAACTTATAGTTGCTCAAGGTCATCCATAACCCTTAATGCTCCATCATAATTCCTTATCCAGGGTTTCATCCTACTGTTAGCACTATGACGTGCCCTAGGTGCCAGCTATGCCCTACTTGCACAAGCCCATAGGGTTTCTAAGGTCCTTCACTAACATCATCATCTAAGGAGCTATCCTTTACCCTAACATGCACAACCCTTCCCAGGGTTGGGTTGCCAAAGGTGCTTGGTCACCCATGGATCATGTGGCATCCCAAAGGCATGTCCTTTCAAACACCTGGTCCAACTCATCTCTCTTTAACCTTCATTTAGGGTTAGGGTTAGCATCATCCTCAGAGGATGTGCCAGGTCTCTATTTGCAATGGAGATATCTATCTCTAAGACTAACATATCCTCCTGACAAGAAGGTCTAGCCTTAGGTCTCTTCTGAGAACATGACAACTTATGTCATACGACCTAAGCATGTATCTATTCTTTAATTTGCGCTTAATCTATTAAGCTTATGTCCATGACATCATATTTACATGCATTTCCTTTACTATGGTGGAGGATCCCTTAAACCTTATCAACCTTGCCCATACCTCAAGAGGGTGAGGAGGAGAGAGAAAAACCCTAATCCTTTAGGTCCTTATCAGAATTTTGGTGATGAGAAGGGATGAATAAGATGAGAAGTCCTAAAGGTATCTTATTTCGATTCATACCCTAAGACTTTGGCCAGGCAGTCACACGCATCCGGGAGTCCTCATATTCCGACTAGCAGTGCGGAGGAAAATATTGCCAGCCCCCGGTCGTGACCCTTTTCTAGACACCCCCGTCTTTCGGATAATCCTCTAATAACTCCCTTGGGTTCTATGGATTTTGTAAAATTTAATAATTATTAATGGTTAATTGAGGAACCTATGCTCTGATACCAAATGTTACGACCCCACCTCTCGGTAACCCCCAATTAAGGGAGACCGAGAGGTCAAAGTCGCACCCATGACTTTCGGATCAAAGGTTCGGCAATTAACCAAGAATAATTATCAAATTTTAACATACTAAACTAAAAAGCTGTAAGAAAATAAACTTTGCATACCTTTTGAAAATTTTGGATTTCTAACTTCTATCCACTTAAGGATTCTACGCTAACTAATCCTCCTTGTATCTTTCTTCATGTATTTCACAATGTGACGGTTTACTGTTTGTCCTTTTGGCTTGTTCCTAAAACGCCGAAAAACAAAACGTCGGTCAGCCGAAGCTGGTATGTGGGGGAAACAAAAATCAATCAATTATCTATAACAATGTATCACATTCAATTATCACTTAACAAACAAGTTTATGTTTTAAGTATAACTACATGATCCATGTGTACCCTATCCCCTGCGTTGTCCCTGTAGTGGACCTGGATACTACCTCCCTTGTGGTAGATTCCCATTTTACCCCTCATGACTTCACCTAATAGATGAATCAATTTCTAGGGCTGAGTCACATGGCACTACCCGTAGGTAGCCCACTCCTTAACTCATGGTATGCTAAGAGTCTCATGGCACTACTCATGTGTAGCCCAGTTTCTAACTCATGATACCCTAGACCTTGCTCTAGGTTATCCTTAGCCTTTGCATAGCCACAGGGGTGGACTTGGATCTATCTAGTTATACATGTATACTCATAGTGATAGCCATAGTCACTTTATAGTTGCATGAATAAAAACATCCAACAGTTATTTCATGCATTGAGGGAAACGTTGATACAAACTTCGGAAAACTAATCGGTATAGTCATAAGCGTAACCACATACCTGATTTGATGAGTCATGCAGATTATTGAACATATACTTCATGCATATACAATCAAGCCAATCAACAGATCCAAGCAAGTAATTCAATCATCACATAATTCCTGAAAAGAATATGTACTTTATCAAGAATCTACTTTATTGACTTGGATTCACTTTCTAGGATTTCTGTATCCATTTTAGGGTTTCGTTTTGCAATTAGGGTTTCCCTTCATCTTTTACCATATTAAACCCTAATTTTATACCATTACTCATAAAACCTAATTATTTCATTTATTCTTCAATATTAAGGTTATCTTAACAACACACAACCCTATTTTCATATTAAGGCACATTAATCATCAACTAATTTTATTAAGCTTATTTTTCATTAAATCCACTATTTCATCCTTTTAATCCATGACAAGATCATCATACGCCTCTATCATCAATTCAAAGTTCATTATGGTCTAATTCACATATGAACTCGATTTACCCTTAACTCTACCTTTCATTCATGTGAAAACCTTAATTACTACATTAGTGATCTTTTATACTCAAAATGGATTTATAACAACATAACTCTATCTTATTCATGGATTTGCACAATTAAAATCATTAGAAGACATATTCTCCTAAATTAGGGTTTCTAAGCCCATTAATGCACACTTAGGTATATGAAACCCTAAATTAAGTCAATTATGTACCAAGACCATTCTTTTAGATCTAATTCATCCTTTTTATTATCACCAGGTTAATATTTGCTTAAAATAATTGGAGAACATCATTATATTCAGCTATCATCAATTCTAAGGGTTTCCATTAATTAAATCATTAAAGATGATAACTTTATACACTTTTTGAATTGCAACCAGGATCAGGATCTAATCATATTTTTATTACATTCCTCATTTTCTCCTGATCAATTTTCATATATTAAGTTATGTCATTAGAGCTTCCTAGCATTTTCTATGAAATTTGCAAGAAAACATATTTTCTGGAATTTCTGGCAGAGAGGGGCAACTTACTTTTCATTTTGGAAAAACAATGGCCGGCGGATCTCTGGTCGTCGCTGACTAGACCCGATCTGACGCCTCATCTCGCGCGCACCCACACACTACCGTACAATGCGCGAAGCATCCATCGCCGTTGGATCTCTCCATGGTTCACCATGGATTCCCATCGGAGGGCTACTGCTGTTCCCGTCTTCCTTCCCCAAATGATCGACCCGCGGCGGCGCTATAGCAGGAAGCTCATCGGAGCAGACTCGCCTCAGGAAGCCAGGCCACGAGAGAAGAGGGCGAGTTGCCGGTTGAACTCCTGAAGGTAGAAGAAAAGAGAAGAGGGTCCTATATATATAGTTTGGGGATGATCTTAGGGTTTGCCAACTCCCGTCGTCACCTGCCGTTTTGGGCAATTGGGCGTTTTCTCTCGAAGCATCTAAAGCCCAAAGAACTAGGGTCTACCTTGCGCGGAATTGCATCCTGAATGCAACCAACAAATTTTCTCGTTTGCTCATTGATTCAATCGCGAGAAAACTGGGTGGAAAAATCCACTGACAGCGGCCTGTTTCCTAGTTCGGCTAGAACTAGAAGACGCACGGCCAGCATTGGATTAGAATCCAACGGTCCACACTGCTTGCGACCAAACAAAGGAATAACCGAATTTCAATTTAAAGGAAAATCCTTTAGTTTTCTAGATAACTTTGGAAAATCATAACTCTCCAACCATGACTCCGTTTAATCCCAAATTTTGAGGTAATCTTAATAATGACTTAATCTATCATCACACCTTGTTTGAGCTCATTATATAAAATAAAAGGTACTTTTTCATTATGTGCAAGATATTACTTGATTAAGTATATTTCTCACTTATTTTCTCTTTCCTTTGTTATTAAATTATCATTCTGAGTTCCTTGAACCTTGAGGAACCTTAATGGATCGAAATCCCATCTTGGGAGTATACCTTAGCCTCTTTCCTTATCTTTCATCCTTTATTTCTTTTCTTCTCATTATCTTTCTTTGTTTTTCTTTATTAAAATATCTCTCTTTGAGGATTTCTCATTACCTTTCTTTTATTTTCCTCATTGCTTGTTCCTTTTAATATAAGCAACCTCGTGGATACGAAATTTCCCCAAGAAATCTCATTTATGCCTCTTTCCACTCATTTTCCACATTATATCATTATTTTCAATTTATTTCTTAATAAAGAATTTCTTAATTAAACTTTTCTTTTCTTATTGCCTTCTCTATGCAACTTCGGACTCCTTGGAACCCAAGGAACCCCAGAGGCATGAAATCCTCTTTGGATGTGCCTTCCAGAGGTTTCTACATATTTCTTTTCTTAAAAATTCAATTATCCTTTTACTAATTGAATTTCCTTGTTATTTGGGCCCAATAGCCAATAAAGCCCACAACACAAGCATCAAGACTATTGTAAACGAAATCTATTTATTTGAAACAAATTATATCATTATTTGTTCAAATATCTTTAATATGAGAAATTACATTTCTCACCAAATGAACCCAAAAATTGGGGTTGTAACACCTGAAGTAGCTGCTCTACCCCTGAACCAGAAGCACCCAGAGGTGCGAGAGGGTACGACGGAGGCAGGGGTAGGCACCCTGACGACCATCGAGGTCGGGGATGGAGTTGGGAGCCGCGCCTAGGGCTACAGGCAGGCGCATCCCTGACAGTTTGCGAGGTTGAAGAAGGGTAACCCGACGTTGGACGGATGTGCCCTTCCACGGGCTGTAGAAGAACCCACTTACGCTGGGGTAGGAATGTCCTTTCGTCATGTTTTCCAAAGCGATGGACAACGTTGCATGGAGCGCACACGTGGCACTCTCCAATTGGCCTGAGTAAGTGATTTATTGAAAAAATCATAATTAAATATCTGTAGCTCTGATGGACACGCATAAAATATGAAAGTTGCTCAGAAAAATGAGGAGAATCCATTAAAAATATAATTAAAGCCTGATTCCTTTTGAAATTCGAAAAGTAATGGAAGACATCAACTTTAATATATTAATGTTTAAAGAACCCTATTTTGATATGATTAAAGTGATTAATAGGGTTTAATAGATGATTAAAGTTGATATTAGCCCATTAATGATAAAAAGGAACATTAAGAAGAAAAAGGATTAACATTTCATATAATTAGTTAATTTAGAGTTTCATATGCATGAATATACTTAATGGGCCTTGAGACCCTAATGCTGACTAATTTGACTATTAATGGCTTTAATTGATTAATTTCATGATTAAATTTGGAATATGCTGAATCTAAGCTATTTCAAGCATTAAAGTTCCTAATTTGTGGATAAATACCCTAAATGTAGTAATTAGGGTTTTCTCATGAATAAAAAGTGGAATTAATAGCAAATCGAGTTCATATGTGAATTGGACCATAATGAACTATGAATCGACGATAAATGTGTATAATGATCTTGTCATGGTTTAAAGGGATAAAAATAATAGCTTTAATGTAAAAGAGGCTTAATGATCTTAATTAATGGTTAATTATGCCTTTAATCTGAAATTGAGGATTAGATGTGGAAATAATTAGGGTTTAAAATAGTAAAAGATGAAGGGAAACCCTAATTGCAATAGAAACCCTAAAAGTGAATTAGAAACCCTAGGAAGCAAGCTAGGTTTAATGGATGTTGATGACATGAATAATAAAAAGGGAATTACGTGATTATTTCAGGATCTTATTGAAAATGCTTGCTTGCTTGGATTCTTATTTGCATGGATATTTCTATTCAAATCGTTATATCAGGTATGTGGTTAATTATGAATAACCGCCTTAGTTTCTCAAGGATTTTCTGGAATGGTTAATCGCATTGAATGCAAATTATCAGTTTGGATGTTCATACTTGCAAATCATAAAGTCACTATGATTATCACATTAAAAATAGAAGTATGTATTCTCGCACCTACATGCCAACCCTGATGGATGATGCCAAAGGTCAGGCCCAGATGGGTAGACCAATGGACACCTTGAGTGGTGACCCCAGGCACCAAGCTCGGGAATGAGAAGGTGGCCTATGATATTGCATGACTAGTGGTCACCATGAGTGGTGACCCCCAGGCACCAAGCTCGGGATTGAGAAGGTGGCCTTAAGTCATTGGCAAAGGAAACCCTAAGGTGGATATGCCAGGGTTAGGGCAAAAGCGGTGGAGAATGACATACTGAAAAGTGTAAATTGGCTTGTTAATTAACTTGATTGTGATAAATAGATTATTATCCTTATGTGCAAACTTTTGGTTGTTCCCACATACCAGTATATTTCAATATACTGACCGACGTTTTATTTGTCAGCATTTTAGGAACAACGATTGAAAGAACAAACAGTAAAGTGACACATTGTGGAAATAAGAAATAAAGTGCAAGGAGGATTAGATAGAATAATTCAAGCTCTGGATAGATAGATTTCCAAAGTTTTCAAAGGTAACTAAAGTTTTAATTTTATACCAAATTCCAGTTAGTTAGTAGAATTTCATAATTATTATTGATTATTTGTTGAACCTTTGATCCTGTTAGTTGAATAACAACTCTGACCTTGTCTCCCTTAATTGGAGGTTACCAGGAGGCGGGGTCATTACAATTGGTATCAGAGCCTAGGTTCCTCGATTAATCTTTAATAATTATTAAATTTTACAAATTCTGTAGAAACCAAGGGAGTTATTAGAGGATTGTCCGATAGACTGAGGTGCCTAGAAAAGGATCATGTACGGGGGCTGGAAATATTTTCCTCCGCACCGCTAGTCAGAATACGAGGACTCTCAGATTGTGTGACTGCCTGGCCGATGTCTTAGGGTATGACTCAAAATAAGATACCTTTAGGACTCTCTCATCTTGTTCATCCCTTCTCAACTCAAATTCTATTAAGGACCTTAAGGATTAGGGTTTTCTCTCTTCTCCTCACCCTCTTGAGGTATGGTTAAAGTTAATAAGGTCTAAGGAATCCTCCACCAAATTAATGAAAAGCATGTAAATAAGATGTCATGGACGTAAGATTAATAGATTAAGCACAAACTAAAGAATAGATACATGCTTATGTCGTATGATACAAGTTGTAATTGCCCTTAGGAGAGGCCTGAGGATAGACCTCTTGTTAGGAGGATGAGTAGAGAGGGTTAGTCTGGGAGGTAGAGACCTCCATTAAAGGTAGAGACCTAGCACATCCTTTGAGGATGACGGTAACCCTAACCCTAAGTGAAGGTTAGAGAGAGAGATGACATGATGAGTTAGATGTCATGGTTGACTGAGTGTTTGGTTGGTCATGCCTTTGGGATGCCATAAGAGGGTAGATGACCTAGTACCTTTGGCGACCCAACCCTGGAGAGGGTCGTGCATGCCATATCAAAGGATATCTCCTTTGTGGATGAGGTTAGATGAGAACCTATAGTTACCCTATGGGCTTAGGCAAGTAGGGTATAGCTTGATGAAATCCTGGTTAAGAGACCATGATGGATGGCTTATGAAAGGGGTATGGATGCTCTTGAGCCAAACATGAGTTGAGCATAGGCTTCAACCACACAGGGGGTATGCTTGTGAGCATGAGCCTTCATGGAGAAGGGACCTCTAGTAAGTATGGTTGGAGGTGGAATTAGCTCTAGAGAGAGGAAGCAGAACCCCAACAAGGAGGTTGGAAGCCCAAAACCCTGGAACTTGAGGAATAGTGGGAGTCGAGAATGATGCGACCTAAGTGGATGATAGTGGTTGCCTTATGCTTGATCCCTAGAGGCTGATGATATCTTGGTTGCCTTTAGAGGAACCAAACCCTAGAGAGAGGACGATGCTTCTAGTACCTAGGATATAAGTGGTTACTGGCTGGATGAGATAAAGAGTGCCTTAGACCCTGAGGAGGTTTAAGTTCCCTGTTGTGAGGTTTTATACCTAGTTGAATGTCCTTGAGGAGGACTCAACTCTGAGGTGTTTCTCATATAAAAGGATCATGGGAGTACATGGCATACCTTGGACATGCTTGATTCATGGTTAAGAGGTTGAGCATGTAGTTGTATATCCAAAGGTGAACCTAGGGTTCCTGGCCGAAGAGGGGAAGTGGTGTACCTAATGCTCATGATGAGAATTGAGTCTCCATAGTTTCGAGTATGGTACTCTTCATGTATAGAGGAAAAAGGAAACCCCTTAAGTTGAAGGTAGGTTTGATGAACCCCTCACAACTAAGTTGGTCTAATGTTGAGGATGAGGACAAGTATGACCTAGCATGGTTTAATAGGTGATCTGCTTGTGCCTTAGTAGCTGTTGGGTTAGGCATGTTCATATGAATGTAAACCCTAATGATGCGATGATTTTGAGTCGCATTTAGAGACCTATTTCATATGTGTTTTGTGCCTTAATTACTCATTTTCATGGATATTATTGCATAATTCACTTTATTTGGTCTTTGCCATCATTTTATATCAAATCCCCTTTGTTTTACTATTTTGAGCATTATTTATCATCTTATTATAAATTGTGTGGATTTACTTGGTCTTGTTGTGAAATTTCAGGAAAAACAAGTATCTGCTTCCGTCGATACCATCGACCAAGCCACAGGTTGTCAGCCGAGAAGAGCAATACAGAGTCGATACCATCGACACCTAAGTCGATGGTATCGAGATCCCTCCAAGTTGCTGGCGAGGAAACTGTCGATACCATCGACCCAAATCGATGCCATCGACACAAGGGGAGCTACAGCGTCGCTAAACGACAACAACTGATGCTAAAGGAGTCGATACCATCAACACACAAGTCGATGGTATCGAGATCACCACAGGCGCTCAGAATAAAAGAAAGGAAGGCTGCCGCTAATCCGCCGGGTCGATACCATCGACCCGCGTCGATGGTATCGACACCGGCATATATGCGTTGGATTTGTTTTGATCTCGATCGGACGGCTGTTGTTATTTGACGACCTAATTAGGGACTTATACCTAATGACGACCGCCCAGACGAGAGGATGATATCATTTTGGATTGCACGAGTGCCGAGGAGGAGAGAAAGGAGAACATAGGTCGAGAAGCTCATCCCGGGTGATTCGGATGCTGCCGAAGACGATTTCCACCACCGACAGGCGGGGAAAGCTCGTGTTCTACGCCAAGGATCCACCGGTTCTTCTCCGTTCAGGGGTTTTCCCATTTATTTCCCATTTTTCTTATGAATTCCCCAATTTCTACCATGTATTCGTGTGAGATGAACATGAGAGGCTAAAAACCTCAATCTTTAGGACCGGGAGTAGCCCGGGAATGCATTGTATGACATTTTCATAATAATAATTCATATTTTTCTCTCAAATCCGTGGTATAGATTCGTTTTCTCCATTTCTATTGTTATGCTTGATCACCATAATAATAATTTAACACCCTTAATCACTTCGACAGAAGGATTAACGGTTGAAAAGAGACGAATTCTACATTAATCCATAAAACCCTTGACAAAGGAGTTGTAAAATTAATGGTGGGAACTGAGAGACCGTTTATAATGCACTTAGTTTAGGGGAATGATTACTACGACGGTGGAATCAACCTAAATCTAAGTAGTGAATTACACCACGACAGTGGGTAATTCTATTTTCAGGCCACTACCCGGATAGAGAGAGAAGTGTGAGGAATTATATGAAACTTAATACAATGTTGACCCGCGGTGAAACCGCCATCCTAAAGATATCCTTTTGAATTGATTAAATTAACCTTTAATCGATTGTTTTCTTTGTTTGATTTTTATTTTCTTTTAAATTTGAACAACAAAACCCTACTTTGTTAATCGGTCTAGCTGATTGCGATTAGTTAGTAGAAGTCTCCAATAATTCACGTATCCCTGAGTTCGACTCGGGCCTCACAAAGGCCTATATTACTCGACGCGTACACTTGCGTTTTTAGCGCGTAGTAAAATACACGTCAAGTTTTTGGCGCCGTTGCCGGGGATACGGCGAATTATTGGCACTTTGAGTGCTAAGAGAAGCCACTCTAGGCCACATTTTTTTTACTTATTTTAAAACAATTTCAAAAAAAAATTCCTTTATTTCTCTATAATTGTGTTGACTCGTTCAAAGCATTGTACTGAACCCCTATTTCCATTTTTCAGGTACTTTGCATGGTGCACACACGTAGTCGAGACTACGTGAATCGCACATCTGAGGTTCCATCTGCGGGACCAGAGGACGAGGAATACTACGAGGAGGAACACCACAGTGATATAAATTCTGAATCTGAGCAAGAACAAGAAGAAGTAATGGCTGAAGTGATGGAGTTTTGCAACACCACTAAAAATCCTAAGGTGATGAATCCTTAGGTTTAGCCTTGCTAGTACTATGGTAAGAACTCCACCCACGTGTGTTAAGACACGCGGAAGTCTTATCGTAGTATAGTTAAGGGTCGAATCCTCGGGACAACGGTCTTGACGAAGTCAAGATGGAAAACGTTTTAGTTCTACTTAACTACTCAACAGTTGATATTTAGATCGAAAGTTTGATGTTGGTTCTAAAGCTAGATGCGAGGAAAGCAAAGCAAGAAGGTAAAGATTAAAGTTGTAAACAAATGATAAAAACCACTAGGATGTTATCAGGTTTCACACCACTACACATGGATCAAGTCATGCAACATAATAAAACAACCTGCAAAAAGGGTCAAATCAGTTAGTACCTTGTAGTCCTAGCTTCCTTTCGGATAACTAGCCACGAGAAGTGTGGAGTATTGCAATGCCGGCCATCCCATAACGAATGGTCACATGCCTTGCATTACTCCTTCATGAAATGTGTTCCTCGACCTTACCAAGGTTGCACTTCCATACGTCAACTGATTCCATTTCATAGTATGGAAGTGCAACGATGGGGGTGAGTTTACTCCACTCCTGAAAACACTTCTAGACACCGAAACAGACGTATGGTGACTACATACATCCATAACCAACATTCAATCGACATTTAGATCTAAGGGTATAAACGTAGACAATTCATACCAAAAGACAATATGTAACACAAGTTGATGATCAAGCAACTAGTATTCATTAGGTGATTGAAGTCAAACTGAAAGGAAGAGTATCTTTATTACAAGTTGTTGAATTACATCGCATGAAATGAAAACATGGGTAGCGGGGCTACTCCCCGCACCCTAGTGAAAGAAACTACTCGCTCATGGCAAAGGAGGTGAGAAGAGAGAGAAAGAACGTCATCTCCACGGAGGAGGGAAGGTTGAACCCTTGGTGAAGAGAGCAACGATCTTCGCACTTCGTGGTTGCTTTGATGAAGGATATTCTCTTCCCACCTTCTTTGTTGAAGAGATGGAAAGAAGAGAGAGAGAAGGAAGCTTGATGATGAGCACGGATCCCAAAACTAGCAGCCTTGGGGCAGTGACGGAAGATCAGAATGCTCTGGGTCTGGAGAGGCAGCCTTTGGGCGTCTTGGAATTCGATCCCCCTGAAGTGACCTTTGAGGTCCTATTTATAGGCTTCAAGTGGCTTCTCGCGGTCTTGGGACCGTGAGGCTTCTCGCGGTCTTGGGACCGTGAGGCTTCTCGCGGTCTTGGGACCGTGAGGCTTCTCGCGGTCTTGGGACCGTGAGGCTTCTCGCGGTCTTGGGACCGTGAGGCTTGTCGCGGTCTTGGGTCCGTGAGGCTTCTCGCGGTCTTGGGACCGTGAGGCTTCTCGCGGTCTTGGGACCGTGAGGCTTGTCGCGGTCTTGGGTCCGTGAGGCTTCTCGCGGTCTTGGGACCGTGAGGCTTCTCGCGGTCTTGGGACCGTGAGGCTTCTCGCGGTCTTGGGACCGTGAGGCTTGTCGCGGTCTTGGGTCCGTGAGGCTTCTCGCGGTCTTGGGACCGTGAGGCTTCTCGCGGTCTTGGGACCGTGAGGCTTCTCGCGGTCTTGGGACCGTGAGGTTTCTCGCGGTCTTGGGACTGTGAGGAGTCTTTGAGAATTTTTTTGTGTTTTCTGTAATGAAAAAAAGAGGAAAAGTTATTTACTGATGTATCTGCAATAAAGTAAGGAGGTTTAATGATTCTATTTAGTTTATCTAAGAAAAAGTATGGAAAACTAAAGAAAAAGGCTAAGATAAACTACTAAAATAGGAGGTTATCATGAAGCATAGACAATATGGGAGAAGATCAAGGCGTCTTCTTCCTCGGCATCAAAGGGGCCTATAAAGAAACAAGGGCTAAACATTCCAACCTACAAGATCGATCCAGCACTGATTAACCTGGTTAAATCAAACGCATTTCACGGATTAAAAAATGAAGATCCAGTGGCCCACATCAGCCAGTTCGTGGAGAACTGCGATATGGTGAAGATAGATCGATTTCTGCAGGATGTGCTCTACCTCAAGTTATTCCCGAGTTCCTTGGCTAGAGTGGAAAGAGAGTGGCTACATAACCTCAACGACGAGTTTGTTGAATCATGGGATCACATGGTGGAGGTTTTCTTCGAGAGGTTCTTCCCTCCTGAGAAGACCAATGATATGATCCGGAAGATCCACAATTTCACCCAACAGACGGGTGAAACTTATTCTGAGACTTGGGAGCGATTTCAAGTCATGTTGAGGAGATGTCCACACCATGGACTGGACAAGGAAACCCAAGTGAAGATCTTCTACTTTGCTCTCTCCGAGCATGATAGAAGCAATTTGGACTCGGCTGGCTCCGGATTTTTCTTAAATAACACTGATACAAGATGCTGGGAAATACTGAAGAATATGGCACGAAAGAAATCTTGGGGAGAAAGAGAAAGAGGCCCAGTTGAGCAAGCAAGAGTTGCCAGTGAGTCAAAGGCAATGAGAGAGCTGAACGAGAAGATGGATCTTCTCGCAAAGAAGTTGCTGCAGAAGGAAGACAATGAGTCCGAGGATGAGGCTCAGGTCAAGTACATGAGACAACAGCAGGGGTACATGAATAACGATTATTCATGGCGGAAGGACAAGAAATTTTCATGGAAGGATCCAAATAACTTTCTGCAGGATCCGGACGCCAAGCCTGCACCGGTCACGGAGGACAAGAGCACGGAGTTGCTCAATCAAGTCATAAAGCAAAATCAAGAGTTGATGAACACTTTTGGGCAGCAAATAAAGCAGCAGGGTGAGTTTATGAACCAGTTTGGGCAGACTTTGCAGAGCCACGGGGCTCAAATGAGAACTATAGAGACTTCCATGGCGCATATGGCAGTCGAGATTGCAAGCTTGAAGAAGCCGGCACATCCGGGTTTTCTGGGGAACACCAATGTTCTCGGGAGAAACCAACAGGCCAAGGCCATCTTATTGAGGAGCGGTAAGAAAGTGTTAAATCCAAGGGCGGATGACACAGTTGAAGAAGCAACAGTCAAAGAGCAGCCCGCACCTGTCATAGAGCAAACTGAGGACATAGCTGAAGATGGTAAGGAAGAACAAGCCACTGAGGAGGAACCACAGAAATTAACTCCCTATGTGCCACCTCATCAAAGGGTACATACCGTTCCGGTCCCCTATCCCAATAGTGCAAAAGCATGAAAGGTGGATGCACAGTTTAAGAAATTTCTGGACAACTTTAGGAAGTTATCAGTGAATATTCCTTTGCTAGAGGCGATTGAACAAATCTCGTCTTATGGGAAGTTTCTCAAAGATGTAATCACCAAGAAGAGAAAGATACCCGACACTGAGGTCGTGGTATTGAAGGAGCAAGTGAGTGCTTTTATTATGGGCACTTTGCCGCCAAAGAGACAGGATCCCGATTGTTTCAATATTTCTTGCTTTATCGGGAAGTTCAAATTTGGCGAAGCACTTTGTGATTCCGGGGCAAGCATCAATCTGATGCCCCTTTCTACGTTCAAGAAACTTGGATTGAAGGAGTCGAGACCAAGTAACATGACCATCCAATTGGCCGATAATTCTGTGGTGAAACCGTATGGAATCTGTGAGGATGTTTTGGTAAAGGTAGACCGCTTTGTTTTTCCAGCTGATTTCGTCGTTATGGAAATGCAAGACGAGCATGGCAATGAGTTACTACTTGGTCGCCCATTCCAAGCTACAGCTGATATGATCTTGGAGATGGGGAGAGGTCGCTTGACCTTGGGCATTGCGGATGATCGCTTTGAGATGGTCATGCCCAATGGTAATGCATCTAATAAAGCAAAAGCACATTGCAACATGGTTAAGCATGTGGAACAAAATATCTCACTTTGTCTTGGGAAGCCATTTTTGGATATGGCTCATGTTATGAGCAGGATAGATAATGGGACCCTAGCAGTGGACCTTATGGAGCAAACTAAAGTTGTCTCTTTATGCAAGGCTGTTGGGTTTCCAAATGATGAGAATGAGGACATTCCATCTTCATGGGAGGATGATGTGATTATTACTTCCGTCTTTGATGCATATCCGGAATTGCCTTTGGAGGCGTGTTTGTTAAATGTCACTTATGATTGGATGCGGAGTACTTCACTCAAGGAGTGCGCCAAAATGCTTCAAATGCTTCCATGTTTCTACACGAGGCACTATGAAGATTTGGGTACACTTCCCCCACCGCTACAATCATCTCTTATTTGCCCACCTGATCTGGAATTGAAGCCATTGCCCCCACATCTGAAGTACGTCTTTCTAGCTGAGGAGGACAAGTTACCAGTGATTGTTTCTGCATACTTGAGTGCAGATGAGGAGGAGCAACTACTGATAGTGCTCAAGAACCACCGTGGAGCGTTTGGGTGGTCTGTGGCGGACATCAAGGGGATCTCCCCTACACTTTGCCAACACAAGATTCGGCTCGAGGAGGGAGCCAAGCCAGTCATACAGCCTCAAAGACGTCTAAATCCAAGCATGATGGAGGTTGTCAAGAAGGAAGTCATAAAGCTTCTTGCTGCAGGGATCATTTATGCCATATCCGATTCAACGTGGGTGAGTCCCACACAGGTAGTCCCTAAAAAGGGGGGAATCACTGTCACCACTCATCTTTTGAATGAACCTGTCACCACCCGATTGGTAACCGGGTGGCGTGTTTGCATTGACTACCGCCGATTGAATGCCGCAACTCTTAAAGATCATTTTCCATTGCCATTTATCGATCAGATTTTGGAACGTCTAGCTGGTCGGTCGCATTTTTGTTTTCTAGATGGCTATTCGGGGTACAACCAGATTTCTATTGATCCTTTGGATCAAGAGAAGTCTACGTTTACATGTCCCTATGGGACGTTTGCTTACCGCCGTATGCCGTTCGGTTTATGCAATGCGCCAGCGACTTTTCAACGCTGCATGCTCGCCATATTCTCTGACATGGTAGAGCGGTTTCTTGAAGTTTTCATGGACGACTTCTCGGTGTATGGAGCGTCTTTTGATGAATGCCTTTATAACTTAGATAAGGTGTTGCAGCGATGCGAGGACACACACTTGGTCCTCAATTGGGAGAAATGTCACATGATGGTGACGGAAGGAATTGTGCTAGGACACAAGGTGTCTAGCAAGGGTCTTGAGGTAGACCCCGTAAAAATTGAGGTGATTTCTAAGTTACCCCCACCAAATTCTGTAAAAGGGGTGAGAAGTTTTTTAGGACACGCCGGGTTTTATCGGCGATTTATTAAGGATTTTTCGAAAATTGCAAAGCCATTATCGGAATTGTTGGAAAAAGACGCAGTTTTTGATTTCAATGAGAAATGTCTTCACGCATTCGAGGTTTTGAAGGAAAAGTTGATTTCAGCTCCGGTTGTTCAAACGCCGGATTGGACAAAGCCATTCGAGTTGATGTGTGATGCGTCTGATTATGCTGTGGGAGTTGTTTTGGGGCAAAGGGTAGATAACAAGCCTGCTGTGATTTTCTACGCCTCAAAAACGCTTAATGATGCTCAATTGAACTACACAACTACGGAAAAGGAGTTACTGGTCGTCGTGTTCGCCTTTGAAAAATTTCGGCAGTACTTAGTGGATTCTAAGGTGGTTGTGTGGACTGATCACGTTGCAATAAAGTATTTGATGGAGAAGAAGGATGCGAAGCCTAGACTAATTAGGTGGATTTTGCTCCTACAAGAATTCGATATTGAAATCAAGGACAAGTCGGAAATTGAAAATGTGGTGGCCGACCACTTGTCTAGGTTAGAGAGGGTTGATGAACAAGGTTTGCACATACCCATTACCGAGACCTTTCCCGATGAGCAACTTTTAAAAATTGATTCTAAAGAACCATGGTTTGCGGAAATTGTGAATTATTTGGCTTGCGGGATCATCCCGGAGGATTGGTCCTATCAAGAGAAAAAGAAATTCTTTCATTCATTGAGATATTATTTTTGGGATGACCCGATTCTCTTGAAGCAGTGCAGGGATGGTATTCTTCGCAGGTGCATGCCGGAGGTGGAGTACAAGAGTGTTCTCCACCACTGTCATGCGTCGCCTACAGGAGGACACCATGCTAGCTCACGGACAGCAGCTAAGGTGTTGGAGAGCGGCCTTTATTGGCCCACTTTGTTTCGGGATGCCTATGATTTTGTTAGGCAATGTGACCCGTGCCAGCGCGCAGGTAACATCTCAAGGAGACAGGAAATGCCTCTGAATGTATTTCAGGAAGTTTAGGTATTTGATTTATGGGGCATTGACTTCATGGGACCCTTTGTGTCCTCAAATTCAAATCTTTATATCTTACTTGCTGTAGATTATGTGTCGAAGTGGGTGGAGGCAATCCCCACAAGAACTAATGATTCGAACGTAGTGTGCAGGTTTGTCAAAGAGAACATTTTCTGCAGGTTCGGGATTCCCCGAATGATCATAAGTGACGGAGGCACACATTTTCGAAATCAGAAATTCGCGACACTTTTAAAGAAATATGGGGTCAAGCACAACATCGGCACCCCATATCATCCACAGATGCAAGGACAAGTAGAGGTATCAAATAGAGAAATCAAGAAGATTTTAGAAAGGACCGTAGCATCCACAAGGAAGAATTGGAGTGTATTGCTACCAGACGCACTTTGGGCTTATCGAACGGCGTACAAAACACCTATAGGCACCACGCCTTTTAGGTTGGCGTATGGCCGGGCTTGCCATCTTCCGGTGGAATTAGAGCACAAGGCCCATTGGGTGCTAAGAAGGCTGAACTTGCGCTATGATGAGGCCGGGAGAAAAAGGATGTTTGAATTGAATGAGTTGGATGAGCTACGCATGACGGCATATGAGAATGCCCGCATCTACAAAGAGCGCACAAAGCTGATACACGATCGCCATATTGAGATGCGCACGTTCAAGAAGGGAGACAACGTTCTATTGTTTAACTCCCGTCTCAAACTGCATCCCGGGAAGCTGAAATCCCGGTGGAGTGGACCCTTCATTGTGGAGGAGGTGAAACCGCACGGAGCGATTCTCGTGCGTGATGGAGATGCCACGTTCTTGGTGAACGGGCAACGCTTAAAGTTGTATTTTGGTGAGAATTACAAGAGGAAAGTGAATCAGGTCAAACTCATTTCACTTGTGCATGAATGAGATGGAGGGAAGACGTCTAGCCTAAGACGCTAAACAAGGGCGCTTGTTGGGAGGCAACCCAACCATCGGTACACTAGGATAGTTTAATTTTAGTCATAGATTTCTTTTATTTCGTTTGAATTTTAGTTTAAAAATGATACCTTGATCCGTTTGTTGAATGTGCAGGCACAGGCAGGGTCGATACCATCGACACACTCGTCGATGGTATCGACATGGGTTCAGGTTGACACCAGCAGAAATCGCACTGCGTCGATACTATCGACACCCCCGTCGATGGTATCGACATGGTCACAGACAGGTCGCAATAAAAGTGTCGATGGTATCGACACCCCAGTCGATACCATCGAGATCTCTGGAGATATTCAGATGAATTTTGCTCAGTCAACTCGATACCATCGACGGCCTCGTCGATGGTATCGACATCATCACAGGTTGAATGCAACACAACGGCGGTGTCGCAATAAAAGCAAGTCGATACCATCGACACCCGTCGATGGTATCGACGGACATGTCACCGATCCGCACACAGACATCGACGACGATCGCAATAGCCACGTCAGCGATCCAGGTGCTGCGTCGATACCATCGATTTCCGTCGATGGTATCGACCCGTCAGCAATCCGGGTTTCTCGATCCAGCAAACGTCAGCCGTCGATACTCGCGAGGGAGGTGGATACCCGCGAGATGTGTCGATACCATCGACCCGCGTCGATGGTATCGACGGGTCAACAGGGGCGCCGATCAAGCCTATTTAAGGGGACTTGCAACGTCACTTGACGTCACACCTTCAGAGCAAGTATCCTCCTTTGCGCCGAGCACTCCCCCGAGCCCTCCAAGACTGCAGAGAAGCGTCATCGAGCGGAGATCTTCATCGAGCGGAGAATTTCTTCTCCATCTTCACCGAGCTCTTTTCTTCTAATCCCATCTTTTCTCGCAACCATGGTGCACACCGCCAGAGCGTCGTCCTCAAGCGCTCACCCTTTGGAGATCGAGGAGTTTGTTCCTCCCCCACCCGCTTCCATCCCTCGTCCACGCCTAATTCATGCCAACATGGATGTGAGGAAGGTCTACGAGGATATTATGAAGCGAAAGTTCAAGCCCACCCGGTATGTGGACCGGGGCATGATCCAGGAGCTGGGGTTCGAGGCCAACTTGGCCTATGTGTTGGCCGGGCAAGCGCGGCACACCAATCGCCTTTATGAGATCGACTGTCACGCGTATGGGCAGCCGTTTTTCGGCGAATGGCCCACATACAAGGAACTGGTGGCTGAGTTCATGGCGTCTCTTGATATTTGTGTCGTACCAAATGACGTGGTACCATCAGACCAGACGTGGATCAGGGGAAGGGTGTCCTTCCGACTCTTCAACAACAATTACAACATCACGTTGAAGCAGTTCAACGACATCTTCAACTGGAACCACAGCCGCAACGATCACCGACGCCCCGACGCCCGCACCGACTACGATAAAATCTTCGCCGAGCTAGTTACAGTGCCGGAAGGAAAGACTGTGAGCTACCATAATGCAGCGGTAGCGGATTTTGAGCACCCGTTCGTCCGGGTCCTGCATAGGATGTTGAGCTTGACTTTCTTCGCTCGAAGCGATCTTGCTTTGAGCAAGTTTCAGGAGAGTGACCTGTTCTTTCTCTACGCACTCCTTAAACGTCAAGAGTGCAACTGGGGGGCGTTCTGGCTACAGCGCGTCCTAGCGGTGAAGAGGAGCACAAGGAAGGCTCCAATCCATTTTGGTGGTCTTGTCACCAAGTTGGCGCTTTACTTGGGGCTGAACCTTCAGTCCATGACTCCGATCTTTACGAGGAGCAAGGTGAACGTGCAACATTTGCACCGTTCAAACCTTATTCTTTTTCGGGACGGGTTGGCGTACACTCATTGCCACGTCAACCAAGCTTATCAGGAGAGCTCCCTACCGGATGACATCTTCAACATAGAGGGCAAGCAGCACTTCTGGTGGCCAATCATAGCCATCGAGTCCTCTGAGGAAGACGGCGGTGGTGACGAGCAAGAAGGTGAGGCTGCAGAGGAAGATGAGGCTTTCACACCTCTTCGAGCACGTGTGGCACCACGGAAGCGTCCTAGGATGCATCCGGGTGCATCTTCATCATCTCAGCCCCCGCCGCCATCACCACAGTACGAGCAGCCAGCTGCGGATCCCTATTCCATGCAGGGGATGTACACCATGTTGCAGGACATCCAGCAGACTCAGCAGCAGCACATGGGTATGTATACCGGCATTCATGAGACTACGAGTCGGGTACTTGACAACCAACGGGCTATGTTCGAGAACGAGCGGCTCATCCTCGCCAACCAAGAGCAAATGCACACCCGGTTGCAGCGGATAGAGACGCAACAGGAGCCCTTCTTCGACCATTACTGGAGTTAAGACTACTTTGGAGGCTATCCACAGCCTCCGCCGAGGACCCAATATGATCCAAGCTTCCAAGGGGAGTACCCGTCTTGGGATCCTACGGCACCGCAATACCCACCACCGCCTCCGCAAGATTGATCAGGGTATCACTGTTCCACCCTTAAGTTGGTTTTTGACTATGAGGCCATAGTCGAATTCAAGCTTAGGGGGGTGGCTGGAACAGCTCTATCTTTTATCTTTTCTTTAGTTGTTTTTAGTTTCTGCTTTGTTATTTGTTCTTGCAATTTTAGTGTTTGATTAGGATCCACATCTATCTAGTGTAATTGTGGATGTCTTAAAAATTGTCATCTCGCTGTTTTCATGGGAAATTTAAGGGAATTTCAAAATTTCTGGGTCTTTTGGATAACTTAACTTGGTTGTCCTTGGGAAACTTGTCTTATGAAAATGATTGATTATGTCAACTTTGAAGCAATATGTCACACCCACACCCCCATTGACTCATGAAAAGTGGATAGTAACGGTTGTTTGAGCCTAACTAATCAAATGGTAATGAGACCTTAATTGGATATACGAGAAAGAACCCTTTGAACTACTACACATGTCAGTAAGGAGGGATACATGATATTTTTCTAAGGTTCAACAACTTAATCTTGTGATCATTCCACTTCATATTTTTCCATAATCCACCAAAGAATTGGAAGTAAAGTACAGTTTTAATTCCTTCTTGCGTGCATAGCATGTAGATAGGAGTTGCATTGTTATTTTCATATTTTTGCATAAAATGAAAAAAATGTATAGTGATTCATGCACATTACCTTTAGGTGCATGTCATGTAGTTGCACTCATAACTTTCATGATTGTCATGCGTAAGTACACCATGTACCTCAGTTTGTCTTGAAAAGTGATCTAAATTGTCCCATACCCTCGAAATAGTACAAAGATTTCCAATCATGAAGAAAATAGCCTAACACATGTATCTCTAAGCAATTATGGATATGTGGGCTAAGAGGAAAAGAAAAAAAAATCTGAAAATCTGAAGAAAAAAAAAGAGAATTTAGAAGAAAATGGAATAAGAGGGAGAAAGGAACATGATATCACTTACATAACAAGGAAACTGAGTACATGATGTGGCTTAATTAGATTTCTATCTCTTTTTGAGGTGGAAGGTTAGTGCATGCATCATTCCACCCAATTTTAAGCATTAGGGCATTTTCAATGTGCATTGGCATCAATTAGGGAATTTTGTTGTATGCATTTTGAAACTGTGTAATACTTCCAAATTCTTCCATGAATCACCCATTTCATCCACCCGTTGCTCGGATTGGTAGGCCACCGTGATTTTCTCCTCACTCATGTTTATCAGGAGAACTGCTTCCATGTAGATGGTAGTTAGGGAGAGCAACGTAGTGTAGGCGATCACAAGATGCACTAATGTTGAATCGGCAAATTTTATTATGTTAACTGCCTTATGTGATAGTGTTCATCGGTTTGAAGGATAATTTCTTTTATTGATGATTATTGTCGCCTGTAGGGTAATTACTGTTCTGTGATTAGGAAAGGCCGGTTTGAGAATGTCCAGTGGGAGTCATGTGAAAAGTGGGGTGATGTATTGATTGTTAGTTGACATCTGCAATTCTATTCCAAGGATTAGTTGCTCGAGGGCGAGCAATGTTTAAGCTTAGGGGAGTTTGATGCGATGATTTTGAGTCGCATTTAGAGACCTATTTCATATGTGTTTTGTGCCTTAATTACTCATTTTCATGGATATTATTGCATAATTCACTTTATTTGGTCTTTGCCATAATTTTATATCAAATCCCCTTTGTTTTACTATTTTGAGCATTATTTATCATCTTATTATAAATTGTGTGGATTTACTTGGTCTTGTTGTGAAATTTCAGGAAAAACAAGTATCTGCTTCCGTCGATACCATCGACGGAAGTCGATACCATCGACCAAGCCACAGGTTGTCAGCCGAGAAGAGCAATACAGAGTCGATACCATCGACACCTAAGTCGATGGTATCGAGATCCCTTCAAGTTGCTGGTGAGGAAACTGGCGATACCATCGACCCAAGTCGATGCCATCGACACAAGGGGAGCTACAACGTCGCTAAACGACAACAACCGACGCGAAAGGAGTCGATGGTATCGAGATCACCACAGGCGCTCAAAATAAAAGAAAGGAAAGCTGCCGCTAATCCGCCGGGTCGATACCATCGACCCGCGTTGATGGTATCGACGCCGGCAGATATGCGTTGGATTTGTTTTGATCTCGATCGGACGGCTGTTGTTATTTGACGACCTAATTAGGGACTTATACCTAATGACGGCCGCCCATACGAGAGGATGATATCATTTTGGATTGCACGAGTGCCGAGGAGGAGAGAAAGGAGAACGGAGGCCGAGAAGCTCATCCCGGGTGATTCGGACGCTGCCGAAGACGATTTCCACCACCGACAGGCGGGGAAAGCTCGTGTTCTACGCCAAGGATCCACCGGTTCTTCTCCGTTCAGGGGTTTTCCCATTTATTTCCCGTTTTTCTTATGAATTCCCCAATTTCTACCATGTATTCGTGTGAGATGAACATGAGAGGCTAAAAACCTCAATCTTTAGGACCAGGAGTAGCCCGGGAATGCATTGTATGACATTTTCATAATAATAATTCAGATTTTTCTCTCAAATCCGTGGTATAGATTCGTTTTCTCCATTTCTATTATTATGCTTGATCACCATAATAATAATTTAACACCCTTAATCACTTCGACAGAAGGATTAACGGTTGAAAAGAGACGAATTCTACATTAATCCATAAAACCCTTGACAAAGGAGTTGTAAAATTAATGGTGGGAACTGAGAGACCGTTTATAATGCACTTAGTTTAGGGGAATGATTACTACGACGGTGGAATCAACCTAAATCTAAGTAGTGAATTACACCACGACAGTGGGTAATTCTGTTTTCAGGCCACTACCGGGATAGAGAGAGAAGTGTGAGGAATTATATGAAACTTAATACAATGTTGACCCGCAGTGAAACCGCCATCCTAAAGATATCCTTTTGAATTGATTAAATTAACCTTTAATCGATTGTTTTCTTTGTTTGATTTTTATTTTCTTTTTAATTTGAACAACAAAACCCTACTTTGTTAATCGGTCTAGCTGATTGCGATTAGTTAGTAGAAGTCTCCAATAATTCACGTATCCCTGAGTTCGACTCGGGCCTCACAAAGGCCTATATTACTCGACGCGTACACTTGCATTTTTAGCGCGTAGTAAAATACACGTCACCTAAGGACAGTTGTGACCTTGTTGTCAAGAGTTGTAGTTTCCTTCCATCCTGGGAGAGGGACCCTTTGGTAGGGTGTATACCAGTTTTGCTGGTTTTGAGGTAACCTAAAGAAGTCCCATAGGATCTTGAGAAGCTAAGTGAAAAGTACATGGAATGAGAATGAACCTATAGGCCCATAGATAACCATCTATTGGTGCATGTGGATGTGTTACCATGGAGGTAACCGGTATGGGTCCTGACCAAGGTAGGCAGGTTGCCTTGACCCCTATGAAGGGATGAAATTCAGTCGAGAATGCGGAGAGAGATGATGAATGCTTGGGTACGGTTCTAAGTTGAACAAGTACTATAAGAGAATACTAATTCTATCCTAGGGTCAGCAAGGGATAAGACCGATGGAAGAAGGAGTTGCCTAATTCCCTAGATGCACATGAACATAGGGTCGGGAGGTAACAACTATCAATGTTTGAGGGCCTTGGGTTAGGAGATTGATCACCTTCATGAACTCATGGGACCCAAAGGGCAGATGAGTAGGGCACTCTCTAGACGCATAAGGGAAAAGGGATGACCCCAAAAGTGCCGGCACCCTACAGACCTAGAGGAGATGACCAAGGATGTGTGGTGACCCAAGTAGGTTCGAGACCAGTTTTCCATGAAACTAACTTTGATATCAAGATGATTGAGAAGTAGAGACATAAGTTGCACGTTTCAACTTAGTTTTAAAGGTGTACTGGTAAGGTGGGATGTACCATCTCTACTCCTGGAATGGGTAGAACTCTGTATTTGGGCGGCCGCCAAATGCTTATTTCTTCTTGTTATGGGAGTGAGAGATAGGACAATACGCATGCCATACACCAAGGATAAAGATGATGTAAGTTGGAACGTTACTACAAGGTATGAGGATAGAGATGATAACATACCTTTGTGGAAGGAATAATACATGGATGTTTTACAAACACTAAGAGAGATAAGGTACTCATCTTATAAGGATGTTTTTAGCATGAGCTATGTGGATTTTGCAAGTGATACAAGGTTGAGTTTGATCACCATTAGTATGAGCTCAGAGTTTCTTGATGAAGACAAACTTAGAGTTTGAGATGAGATGATAAGTATAATTCTTGGAGGTGTATGTCTTCGACATTACCTAACACCTAAGGATAAGAAGTGGTAATGAATGCTCTGGTTGAGATATAGCTGCCTAGTTTAGCTGGAAGCTAGAAGAAGTTGAGGTTGTTCGACTAACCCTATGTTTGGAAAGAGGATGTATTTTGCCTAACACACAAATGAAATAAGATATGTTGAACAAGTTAATGGTTGTTTGGTTAGCCAGTTTAGTCCTTGATATAGTAAAAGGATGGTGATAGAACCTCAGATATATTCCTTTGGATAGGAAGGTAATAAAACCCTTTTGAGAATGGTTTAGGGTTTCCGCGATATCAAGCTAGAGGAATCATAACAATACAGGAGGTCATGATATACCATGGTACTACGAAGATTGTAAGTGTGGGTAGCACTCTGGATGCTTAAAACAAAGTTGCATGTAGCATGTGGCCATGCAAGCCAGGAGGTGAAGAACGAACACCAATAACCCAGTGTATCGATATAGAGGATAAAAGAGTCCCTGAGAGGGAATGGGAGTTCATCACTATGGATGTTGTGGTAAGTCTCCCTTTGAACCAGAAGGTCAAGATGCAATATGAGTTATGGTAGATCGCCTTACCTAGATAACATGAGAAAGAAAGGAGTATTATCAAGAGATAGATTCTGTTGAACTACATAAGAGAGAGAGATGGTTCAACTACACCATGATACGAGTTCAAAAGTTATTGAGTATGACCTAGAGGTTCACTTCCATAAGGTGGAAGTAGGTACTTGAAGAACTCAGTGTCAGTACCGCCTATCACCCCGAACTAATGATTAGTTTGATCCAGACTAGAGGGTCTGATGAGAGCAAGTGTGCTTGTTTAGGGTGATACATAGAGATAGTTCTTAAGACGTGATGTTAACCACCATAGCCTTTATCGGTATGCAAGAATTCTTATAGAGAGGTTTTGTCGGTCACCACTTCATTAAAGTGATGTTGGTGAAGGAGGCCTCGCAAAGGTCAGAAAAGAACCACAAGGTGTGCAGATGAAGTCGCTTTGATCGTACAATGGCTGAGAGAGGGCCCAGTGGTGACATGAGTCACGAGCTGATGCAAAGCAGACTGACATGTAGTTTACTGTGGGAGAATATGTGATGTGAGAATCCGACCCCTCTAAGCTACAGTTGAGAAAGTTGAGTCCTTGATATATGGGTCCATTCGAGATGGATTGGTGGAGATGGTTGTGTTTAGCCTTGCCCCTGAGGATAACATGATGTGTAATGTATTCCATGAGTCATATCTAAAGCACTATGTGAGGTACCCAAGCCATGTGTTGAGCCCTGAACCTATTCAGCTTTTGAGAGGCTGAAATGTCCTGAGTCACCTATGAGGGTATTATATACCAAGGTAAGAAAGAACTCAGATGGAGGAATATGAGATGATGAAGGTTCTTGGGAAGCACCATGGAAAGGGCGATGCCACATGGGAGCCCTGATGGAAGTATGAAAGGCTTATCCTGAACTATTTGTTTGCTTGATGGAATTTTGAGGGCAAAATTCCTATAAGAGGGGAAGGATGTTACAACCCCAATTTTGGGTTCTTTTGGTGAGAAATGTAATTTCTCATATTAAAGATATTTGCATATAAATGGAATTCATTTACAATAGCCTTGATGATTGTGTTGTGAGCTTTATTGGCTATTGGGCCCAAATAACAAGAGAATTCAATTAGTGAATGAATAATTGAATATTCGAGAAAAGAAAGATGTAGAAACCTCTAGAAGGAAAAATAATATAATCCAAAGGTGGATTTCGTGCCACATGGGTTCCTTGGGTTACAAGGAGTCCAAAGTTGCAAAGAAAAAGCAATAAGAAAATAAAAGATTAATAAAGTATTTCTTTATTAAGAAAGAGATTGAAAACAATGGTAAAATGTGGAAAATAAGTAGAAAGATGTGTAATTGGGTAATCCTTAGATGAATTTCATATCCCAAGAATTCCTAATGATAAAAGGAATACTAATGAGAAAAATAAAAGAGAAATAAAGAGAAATCCTCAAAAAGAAATATTTTAATAAGAAATACACATGATCATGAAGAATAATGCATTTAGATGTATCTAGAAGGATAATAGGTATCCTTAAAAAGTAATTTGGAAATAATAGAGTTCCTTGGGATCCAAGGAGTCCCAATAAATAGGGAAGAAAGAGAAAATACCAAAATTGCAAAATAAAATGGTAATGTGATACATTATTAATGAATTTTCTGATTTTGATAAAGGGAAGTATTTCCTAAGGATATATATATATATATATATATATATATATATATATATATATATGATAGGAAGGTAATAAAACCCTGATGAGAGTGGTTTAGGGCTTCCGAGGAATTGATCATGAGGAATCATGACATACGGGAAATCATGATTTTAAAATCACCATACACCGTGAAACTACAAAGATAGTAGTGATAGTAGCACTTTGGTTTCTTGATGTGAAGTTGCATGTAGCATGTGGCCATGCAAGCCAAGGGTGAAAGAAGAACACCAGTAACCCAGTGCTTTGACTTAGAGGTTAAAGAATCCCCGAGAGGGAATGGAGTTCATCCACTATGAATGTTGTGGTAAGTCTCCCCTTGACCAAGAAGGTCAAGATGCAATATGGGTTATGGTAGATCGCCTTACCTAGATGACATGAGAAACAAAGGAGTACTGTCAAAAGACAGATTCTGTTGAACTACATAAGAGGGAGAGATGGTTTGACTACACCATGATGTGAGTTCAAAAGTTCTTGAGTATGACCTAAAGGTTCACTCTCATGAGGTGTAAGTAGATACATGAAGAACTCAATGATAGAATAGTTTATCACCCCTAAATAATGGTCATTATGATCCAGACTAGAGGGTCTGATGAGAGCATGTGTGCTCATTCGGGGTGATACATGGAGATAATTCTTAAGATGTGATGTTAGCTGACGCAAATTTACCTTGCTTAGAAACGCAAGTGAATGCGTCGAAGTAGTACAAGCCTTTGTGAGGCCCGAGTCGAACTCAGGGATACGTCAAATCATCGAGGACTCCTACTAACTACTCGCGATCAGCTAAGTCGATTAAATAGTTGAGAGTTGTTGTTAAAATTAAAAGAAAAGAAAAATAAAACAAAACAATCAATCGATTAAATGTTGGTTTAATCAATTCAAAAGAAGATCTTTAGGGTTGCGGTTTCACCGCGGGTTTTCATTGTGTTAAATTCTATATAGCTACTCAATTTTATCTCTCTATCCGGGTAGTGGCCTGAAATCAGAATTGTCCACTGTCGTGGTACAATTCACTACCTATGTCTAGGTCGGTTCCATCGTCGTAGTAACCTATACCCTAAACTAGGTGCATTAGGAACGATCTCTCAGTATCCACCATTAATCTTACACCACCTTGTTCAAGGGATTTGTCAATTAATGTAAATTCTGTCTCTTTTCAACTGTTAATTCTTATTTCAAAGCAATTAAGGGCATTAGGTTATTATTATGGTGATCAAGCATAACAATATATTGGAGAAAATGAAATTATACGACGGATTTAAGAGAAAAGATGTGAATTACTATTATAAAATCATCATACAATGAAAACTCGGGCTACTCCTGGTCCTAAAGACAAAGGGGATTAGCCCCGCATATTCATCTCAGAGTACAATGTGGAGAAGAAAAAGGGAAACATGAAGGAAAATTTGATTGAGTGATTAAACCCCTGAACGGAGAAGGTCAAATTGATCCTTGGCGTGGAATCTGTGTTCTCCCGCCTTTCGGTGGTGGAATTTGTCTTCTTCAGCGTCCGGATCGGCTGGGGCGTGCTCTCGTGCTCAGTTCTTCTCTCCTTGCTCTCCGGGATGTGTGCAGCAACTAATGACGTCCTCCCCTAGTCAAGGGCGCCGTCATTAGGTATATCTCCCGAATTAGGTCGCCAATTAACCACGGCCGTCTGATTAAGATTAATCTGAAACAAACTCATATCTGACGGTGTCGATACCATCAACGCAGGTCGATGGTATCGACATAGCATGATAGCGGCAATCCTTCTTTTCTTTCGTCTGCACGCCTGATGTCATCTAGATATCATCGACGCGGGTCGATGGTATCGATGAACCTGTAGCGACAGTTTTGTCATTTTGTGTCACTGTAGCTCCACCAGTCGATAGTATCGACATTTTGGTCGATAGTATCGACGCACTTCTTGCCAACAACCTGATGGTATCTCGATACCATCGACATCCATGTCGATAGTATCGACTTTCTTCTGGTCCTTGCGACTGGCGACCTGTGGTCCGGTCGATGGTATCGACCACCGTCGATGGTATCGACGACAGCAGATACTTGTTTTTCCTGAAATTATCACACAAAACTACATAAATCCACACAAAATATATTCTTTCAATAATTAATACTCAAAATTCTTAAATAAAGGGAATTTGACATAAAGAAGTAGCATAGACCAAAATGAATTAATTATGCAACATTAACCATGAAAATGACTAATAAATGCATAAAACACCTATCAAACAAGTCTATAAATGCGACTCAAAATCATCGCATCAAACTCCCCTAAGCTTGAACATTGCTCTCCCTCGAGCAACTAAACCTTAGAATAGAATTTCCAGAGTCAACTAAAGAACAAAGCATCACAACAAATATCCCACATGATTCCCACCGGACATTCGCATACCGGCCCTCACTAACCACAGAATGATAATTACCCTAAAGGTGACAATAATCATCCATAAAAGATATTAACCTCAAACTGATGAACACTATCACATAAGGCAGTTAACATAATAAAATTCGCCGGTCCAGACTTAGTGCATCTTGTGATCTTCTAAACTACGTTGCTCGCCCTAACTACCATCTAAATGGAAGCAGTTCTCCTGATATTCACTAGTGAGGAGAAATTCACGGTGGCCTACCAATCCGAGCAATGGGTGGATGAAATAGGTGGCTCATGGAAGAAGTGGAAGCATTATACGATTTCAACATGCATAAAACAAAAATGCCCTAAATGATGCAAATGCACATGAAAAATGCCCTAATGCCTAAGATTAGGTGGAATGATTCATGCACTAACCATCCGTCTCAAAATGAGATGGATATCTAATTAAACTACATCATGTACTCACTTATCTTGAAATACATGATAGATTATGTTCCTTTCTCCTTCTTATTCTTGTTGCTTCTGAATAACTTTTTTTTTCCAGATTTTTTCTTCTCTTTTTTTTTGTTACAAACCCTTATATCCATGATTGACAATGAATACTTATTGGGCTTATATTTTTCTATATAGCTCGAATACTTGCACTATTTGGAAGGTATGGAACAAATTAACTCACCATTAAAGAATAAATGAAGTACATGACACACTTTATGCATAAAAGTTATGAATGCAACTACATGACATGCACCTAAGGGTAATGTGAATGTATACCGATTCTAAATTTTTTTCTTATTTTTCATGCAAACATATGAAGGTGGCTGCAATGCAAGTCCTATCTACATGCCATGCAATCAAAAAGGTTAAAACCGTACTTTACTTCCAAATCTTGGGTGGATTGTGAAAACAATGAGGTGGACAGATCACAAGACTAGTTGACTGAACCTTAGAAAAATATTATGTGTCCCTCCTTACTGACCTGTGTAGTAGCTAAGAGGTTTTTTCTCTCTTACTTCAAATTAAAGTCTCACTATCATTTGGTCAGTTTAGGCTCAAACAACCAATTCCGTCCACTTTCATGAATCATTAGGGATATACAGTTGTGATTTTTTGTTTAAAAGTTGACAAAACCAATCATTTTCGAAGTTAAGTGATCAAGGTTAAGCAACACTCTAGCTTGTGAACACTCAAAAAATTTTAGTTTCCCTCAATTCCCCATGCACATGCAACTGAGATGACTCAACATTAAATACATCCACGATTACACTAGATAGAATGTGGATTCTAAAACAAACTAAGATTGCAAAAAACAAATGACAAGAAACAAAAGCAATAAAACTAAAAATAGAGAAAATCAAAGATAGAGTTGTTCCAATACCCCCCCCCCCAAGCTTGAATTTGACTATGGCCTCATAGTAAAAAACAATCTTAAAGGTTGGAATAGAGATACCGCTTTTACTGTTCAGGTGGAGGCGGGTACTGCGGAACCGTAGGGTCCCAGGATGGATACTCCCCTTGGAAGCTTGGATCAAACTGGTCCCTAGGTGGAGGTTGTGGATAGCCTCCAAAGTAATTTTGGCTCCAATAGTGGTCATAAAAGGGCTCCTGTTACATCTCCATCCGTTGCAACCGATCATGAATTTGTTGTTGGTTGTCCAGGAGAAGACGTTCGTTCTCAAACATTGCCCTTTGATTGTCCATCAACCGGTTTGTAGTGTCTTGAATACCGGTGTACATCGCCATGTGATGTTGTTGCGTCTGTTGTATGTCCTGCAGCATAGTATACATACCCTGTATAGAATGGGCTTCCTCGCTTGGCTGCGAGGGCAGTGGTGGTGGCGGCGTAGGCTGTGATGATGAAGATGCACCCGGATGCATCCGAGGATGCTTCTGTGGTGCCACTCATGCTCGAAGAGGTGTAAATGCCTCCTCTTCCTCCTCAGCCTCGTCGTCATTTCCGTCGTCGCCGCCGTCTTCATCGGAGTCGGCGATGGCTATGATTGGCCATCGGAAGTGTTGTGCCCCTTCGATGTTGAAGACTGGATCGGGCAGCGAGCATTCCTGGTAGGTGTGGTTGACGTGGCAGTGCGCATACGCCAAACCATCTCGAAGAAGAATGAGATTGGACCGGTGCAAATGTTGCAAGTTCACCTTGGTCCTGTTGGATAGAGGAGTGAGCTGCTGGAAATTCAAACCAAGGTATGAAGCCAGCTTGGTGATGAGCCCGCCGAAGTGAATCAGTGCTTTCCTTGTACTCCTCTTCACCGCCAAAACTCTCTGCAGAAAGAAGGCATCCCAATTGCATTCTTGATGCTTCAGGAGCTTATACAAAAAGAATAAGATCGTCTCCTGAAACTTGCTGAGGGCCAAATCACCCCGAGCAAACAATGTCGAACTGAGCATCCGGTGCAGAATCCGGACGAAAGGGTGCTCGAAATCAGCTACCGCAGCATTATGGTAGCTTACGGACTTGCCTGGAAGCACCGTAACTAGCTCGGCGAAGATGGCATCATCGTCGGTGCGGTTGTCCGGGCACCGGTAGTCGGACCGCGAGTGGTTCCAGTTGAAGATCGCGTTGAACTGTCGGAGTGTAAGGGTGTAGTAGTTGTTGTACAATCAGAATGACACCCGGCCCTTAATCCACTCACGGTCGGTGGATATGACGTCGTTGGGCACGACACAGACATCCAGTGACGCCATGAACTCAGCCACCAATTCCTTGTACGTGGGCCACTCGCCGAAGAACGGCTGGCTATCAGCATGATACTCCAGCTCATCAGGTCATCTTTCCGTGTGTCGGGCCTATCCTTTCAGCACGTAGGCAAGGTTTGCTTCGAACCCGAGGTTGCGGATGGTGTCCCGTTCAACATAATGGGTCGGCTCAATCTTCTTCTTCATAATCTCTTCATATATCTTCTTCACCTCCATGGATAGATGAATCAGCCGCGGGCGTGCAACTGACGCAGTCGGAGGTGGCACGAACTCGGGGATGTCCATCGGATTCATGTGTGAAGACGACTCACCAGCTACGCGCACCATGATTGTGAGAGAAGGAGGAATCGAAAGGGAGCTCGGTGAAGATCGGAGAAGCGATTCTCCGCTCGATGAAGAACTAGCTCGGTGTTGCTCGTCGTCGGGCTTGGACAACTCTGGAACACGCTCGACACAAGTGGAGGAAGATTGCACTGAAGGTGTGATGTCATCTGACGCAACTACTCCTCATATATAGTTGTGGCCGACGCTACTGTCTGCCTGTCGCGTCGATGGTATCAACTCGGGTAGCACGATCCGTACCTCCACGAGTATCGACAGTTGTCGATGGCTGGATCTGCATGGCCCGGATTGCTGATGCGTCGATACTATCGACGTGGGTCGATAGTATCGACCCATCCCCCGGATCGACTTCTTGGCTGCTGCGATCACCGTTGATCTTTCCTCGTGGATCGTTGACGTGGCGCGTCGATACCATCGACGCGGGTCGATAGTATCGACCCTCTGATTAGGGCAAACCCTCATGAGGCCCGACCGCCTCCTTCTTTGCATGAATGTGTTGATACCATCGACACACCCGTCAATGGTATCGACTTTCCTGAGACGATTTGTTCTGAAAATCTTCAGAGATCTCGATAGTATCGACACCGATGTCGATACCATCGACTGCTTCGTGTGATCTGTCTGTTGGTAAGTCGATACCATCGACGAGGCCGTAAATGGTATCGACGCAGTGCGATCCCTACAACCACCAACCTGTACCATGGTCGATACCATCGACACAAGGGTCAATGGTATCGACTCTGCCTCAGTCCTACACATGTAACAAACGATCACAATATCTTTTTTACACTACAAACTAAGTGAAAACAAATTAAACTACGAATGTAAATGAACTAAACTAAGGTACCAATGGTTGGGTTGCCTCCCAACAAGTGCCCTTATTTAACGTCTTAGGCTAGACAACTTGAATCACATCATGCATCCGAAAGTGAAATGAGTTTGACCTCATTCACCTTTTTCATGTAATCTTCACCAAAATATAGCTTCAACCTCTATCCATTCACCAAAAATGTCATCTCACCATCGCGCACCAAGATTGCGCCATGTGGTTTGACCTCTTCCACCGTGAATGGCCCACTCCATCGGGATTTTAGCTTCCCGGGATGCAACTTCAGCCTTGAATTAAACAACAACACACGATCTCCCTTTTTGAAGGTGCGCATCTGAATGTGGCGATCGTGGATCAACTTAGTGCGCTCCTTGTATATCTGAGAGTTCTCATATGAAGTCATGCGCAGCTCATCCAATTCATTTAATTCAAGCAATCTCTTCTTCCCCGCCTCATCATATCTCAAGTTGAGCTTTCTCAGCGCCCAATGTGTTTTGTGCTCTAACTCCACCGGTAAGTGACAAGACCAGCCGTATGCCAACCTAAAAGGCGTGGTGCCTATAGGTGTCTTGTATGCCGTCCTATATGCCCACATTGCATCCGACAGTAAGGCACTCCAGTTCTTCCTCGTGGAAGCCACCGTACGCTCCAAGATTTTCTTAATTTCGCGATTGGAGACATCCACCTGTCCTTGAGTTTGTGGGTGATACGGGGTACCTATGTTATGTTTGACCCCGTATTTCTTCAACAATGCCGAGAACTTTTGATTCTTAAAGTGCGTACCCCCATCACTGATGATCATTCGGGGCACTCCAGACCTGCAGAAGATATGTTCCTTATCGAATCTTCACACTAAAATAGAATCATTAGTCCTTGTGGGTATTGCTTCTACCCACTTCGACACATAATCAACAACTAAGAGGATATATAAATTTGAATTTCAGGACACAAAGGGTCCCATGAAATCTATACCCCATAGGTCAAATACCTCAACCTCTTGGAAGACATTTAGGGGCATCTCTTGTCTCTTTGAAATGATACCCACCCTTTGGCAGGAATCACATTGTCTCACGAACTCATAGGCTTTCTCGGAACAAGTAGGCCAATATAGGCTACTTTCCAACACTTTGGCCGTTGTACGAGAGCTCGCGTGGTGTCCGCCCGTAGGTAGAGTGTGGCAGTGATGAAGAACACTCTCGTATTCTGCCTCAGGTACACACCTGCGTAGAACACCATCCCTGCATTGCTTCAAAAGAATAGGTTCATCCCAAAAATAATATCATAGAGAATCGAAAAACTTCTTCTTTTCTTGATATGTCCAATCTTCTGGGATGATCATGCAAGCAAGATAATTCACGATATAGGAAAACCAGGGATCTTTAGAATTCATTTTCAACAATTGGTCATCCAGAAATGTCTCGGTTATGGGTATGTGTAAATCTTTTTCATCAACCCTCTCTAACCTAGACAAATGATCCATTACAACATTCTCAATTCCCGCCTTGTCTTTAGTTTCGATATAAAATTCTTGTAGGAGCAAGATCCACCTAATCAATCTAGGTGTGGCATCTTTTTTCTCCATCAAATATTTAATAGCAGCGTGATCAGTCCAAACAACTACTTTCGATCCAACTAAATATTGCCGGAATTTTTCAAAAGAGAAAACAACAGCAAGCAATTCTTTTTCAGTAGTTGTGTAATTTAATTGAGCATCATTCAAAGTCTTGGAAGCATAAAAAATTACGGCGGGTTTATTGTCCACCTGCTGTCCCAACACAGCTCCTACAGTAAAATCTGATGCGTCACACATGAGTTCAAACGGTTTAGTCCAATCCGGTGTTTGAACAACCGACGTGGAAATCAATTTCTCCTTCAGCACGTTGAACGCGTGGAAGCATTTGTCATTGAAATAAAAAAATGACATCTTTCTCGAGAAGCTCGGATAGAGGTTTGGCAATTTTAGAAAAATCTTTTATGAACCGACGATAAAATCCAGCGTGTCCTAAGAAACTCCTTACCCCTTTTAGCGAATTTGGTGGGGGCAATTTAGAAATTACTTCAATTTTAACCAGATCTACCTCCAAACCTTTGCTAGACACTTTATGTCCAAGCACTATCCCTTCACTTACCATCATATGACATTTCTCCCAGTTGAGGACCAAATGTGTGTCCTCACATCTCTATAACACCTTATCCAAATTATAAAGGCATTCATCAAACTAAGCACCATAAACCGAAAAATCATCCATAAAGACTTCAAGACAGCGTTCTACCATATTAGAAAAAATGGCGAGCATACAACGCTGAAAAGTCACTGGTGCATTGCATAATCCAAAGGGCATGCGACGATACGCAAAAGTTCTATAAGGACAAGTGAAAGTAGATTTCTCTTGGTCCTTAGGGTCAATGGAAATCTGATTATATCCCGAATACCCGTCCAGAAAACAGAAATGAGATCGGCCAGCTAAGTGCTCTAGAATTTGATCAATAAATGGGAGAGGAAAATGATCCTTCAGCGTAGCGGCATTAAGACGTAGGTAATCAATAAATACTCACCACCCGGTTACCAAACGGGTGGTGACAAGTTCGTTTAAAATATTTTGAGTGACAGTAATACCCCCCTTTTTAGGGACTACCTGCGTGGGACTTACCCATGTCGAGTCTAAGATCGCATAAATGATACCTGCGGAGAGAAGCTTAATCACCTCTTTCTTCACCACCTCCATCATGCTCGGAATCAGTCGACGTTGTGGTTGGATTACCAGCTTGGCTCCCTCCTCGAGCCGAATCTTATGCTGACACACAGTAGGGGAAATCCCCTTAATATCTGCAACAGACCACCCAAATGCTCCCCGGTGGTTCTTCATCACTATCAACAATTGGTCTTCCTCTTCCACACTCAGATATGCAGAAATGATCATAGATAACTTTTCTTCCTCCGCTAGAAAGGCGTACTTAAGATGCGGTGGCAGTGGCTTTAACTCTAACTCCGGCGGGCTGATCAAGGATGATGGAAGCGGAGGGGGAAGTTCACCTAAATATTCATAATACCTCGCATAGAAGCATGGAAGAATCTGAAGCATCTTGGCGCACTCCTTGAGTGATTTGCTTCTCATCCAATCATGAGTGATGTTGACTAAACAAGCCTCCAATGGTAATTCCGGATATGCATCAAAAACTGAATTTTTTATAGCATCATCCTCCGTAGAGGGAGGAATGTCCTCATTCTCATCATTCGGGAACCCGACAGCCTTGCAAAGGGATACTACTTTGGTCTGCTCCATGATGTCTACAGCTAAAGTCCCTTTGTCCACCTTGGTCATTACATGAGCCATATCCAGAAATGGCTTCTCTAGACAAAGTGAGATGGTATTATCAAAATGTTTTACCATGTGGCATTGCTCCTTGGATTTAGGTGAAGTGGCGCTTGAAGGCATGACCATCTCAAATTGGTCATTGGCTATACCCAAGGTCAACCGACCTCTCCCCATATCGAGTATCATGTCGGTCGTAGCTTGGAATGGTCTTCTGAGTAGTAGCTCATTGCCTTGTTCGTCTTGCATCTCCATAACGGCAAAATCTGCAGGAAATACAAATCTATCCACTTTCACAAGCACATCTTCACAAATCCCATATGGTTTCACCACAGAGTTATCCGCCAATTGAATTTTCATGTTGCTTTTTCGTGACTCCTTTAATCCCAACTTCTTGAATGTAGAAAGGGGCATTAAATTGATGCTTGCTCCTGAGTCACATAATGCTTCACCAAATTTGACTTTCCCGATATAGCATGAAATGTTGAAACAACTCGGATCTTGCCTCTTTGGTGGCAATGTTCCCATGATAAAGGCACTCACATGCTCCTTAAGCACTACTACTTCAGTGTCTGGGATTTTTCTCTTCTTGGTGATGATGTCCTTCTGAAATTTCCCGTAAGACAGAATTTGCTCAATAGCTTCCAATAGAGGGATGTTGACTGAAAGCTTTCTAAAACTAAGAACTTTTTTAATTGGGCATCTACCTTCCTTGCCTTAGCACTGTTCGGAAAAGGGACCGGTACAGCCTATGCCCTTTGATGCGGTGGCACATAGGGTGTTTGTTTCTTAGGCTCTTCCTCCTATGCAATCGGGTCTTCAGTAGCATCCGCTGCTGTGTCATCAACTGGTTCTGTGACCGGTATAGGGAGCTCCTCAGTGGCTTTAACTTCAATTTCAGCTTGGGGTTTGCTTTCTTCATCAGCCCTGGGATTTAACAATTTCATGCCACTTCTTAGCAAGATGGCCTTAACTTGTTGGTTTCCTCCTGGAACATTAGTATTTCCCGGGAAACCTGGATGTGCCAGCTTCTTCAAACTGGCTATCTCCGCAGCCATCTGTTCCATAGATGTCTCTATTGTCCTCATTTGAGCCCCATGGCTCTGTAGTGTCTGCCTGAATTGGTTCATGAACTCCCCTTGTTACTTTATTTGCTGGCCGAAAGTAGCCATGAGTTCTTGGTTTTGCTTTATCACTTGATTGAGCAGCTTTGTGCTCTTATCCTCCGCTACTGGCTGGGGTTTAGCATCCGGATCCTGCAAGAAGTTATTTGGATCCTTCCAGGAGAACTTCTTATCTTTCCTCCATGAATAGTCGTTGTTCCTGTAGCCTTGTTGCTGTCTCATGAATTTCACTTGAGCCTCGTCCTCGGACTCAGTATCCTCCTTTGCAAGCAATTTCTTTGCAAGAAGATCCATCTTCTCAATCAGCTCCTTTATTGCTTTAGATTCACCTAGTACTCGAACCTGCTCCACGACGCCTCTTTCGCCCCATGATTGTTTCTTGGCCATATTCTTTAGGATCTCCCAACATCTAGTGTCCGTGTTATTAAAAAAGAATCCAGAACCGGCTGAATCGAGGTTGCTTCTATCATGCTCGGAGAGAGCAAAATAGAAGATCTTGACTTGGGTCTCCTTATCAAGCCCGTGATGCGGGCATCGCCTGAGCATGATCTGAAACCTTTCCCAGGTCTCAGAATAGGTCTCTCCTGCTTGTTGGGTGAAGTTGTGGATCTTTCTGATCATATCATTGGTCTTCTCGGGCGGAAAGAACCTCTCGAAAAAGACCTCCACCATGTGGTCTCAAGACTCCACATATTCATCGTCCAAGTTATGTAGCCATTCGCGCACAATTCCCGCTAGAGAACTCGGGAAGAGCTTCAAGTAGAGCACATCTTGTGGAAATATGTCGATTTTTATCATATCACAATTCTTCACAAATTGACTTATGTGTGCGACAGGGTCTTCATTTTTGAGCCCATGGAAAGCATTCGACTTCACCAAATTGATTAAAGCCGGATCAATCTTGTATGTCAGAATATTCACCGCTTGCTTCTTGATCGGCCCCTTGGAAGCTGATGAGGAAGAAGCCTTGATCTTCTCCCATATTGTCTGTGGCTCATCCATCTCTTCTTGTTTAGGTTCAGAAAGTATATACTCTAGATGGTCTTGATTATACTCGCCTTCGTCTTCCGATCCTGACAGCGGAACCTCTGGTGCGTGTTGCGTGTAATCTGTGCTACGCGTCTGCACCATGCACTGTACCTGCAAATTTAGAAATTTAATTTCAGTACAGTGCTTGATGATTGCAAATATTTAGAAAATAGATTATAATTTTTGGAATTAAAAAAAAATAAAAATGTGGCCTAGAGTGGCCGCTCACAACACTCGAAGTGCCGACTAATTTCCGTATCCCCGGCAACGGTGCCAAAAACTTGACGCAAATTTACCGTGTGTAGAAACGCAAGTGAACGCGTCGAAGTAGTACATGCCTTTGTGAGGCCCGAGTCGAACTCAGGGATACGTGAAATCGTTGGGGACTCCTACTAACTACTCGCGATCAGCTAAGCTGATTAAATAGTTGAGAGTTGTTGTTAAAATTAAAATAAAATAAAAATAAAACAAAACAATCAATCGATTAAATGTTGGTTTAATCAATTCAAAAGAAGATATTAAGGGTTGCGGTTTCACCGCGGGTTTTCATTGTGTTAAATTCTATATAGCTACTCAATTTTATCTCTCTATCCAGGTAGTGGCTTGAAATCAGAATTGTCCACTGTCGTGGTACAATTCACTACCTATGTCTAGGTCGGTTCCATCGTCGTAGTAACCTATACCCTAAACTAGGTGCATTAGGAACGATCTCTCGGTATCCACCATTAATCTTACACCACCTTGTTCATGGGATTTGTCAATTAATGTAAATTCTGTCTCTTTTCAACTGTTAATTCTTCTTTCAAAGCAATTAAGGGCATTAGGTTATTATTATGGTGATCAAGCATAACAATATATTGGAGAAAATGAAATTATACCACGGATTTAAGAGAGAAGATGTGAATTACTATTATAAAATCATCATACAATGAATCCCCGGGCTACTCCCGGTCCTAAAGACAAAGGGGATTAGCCCCGCATGTTCATCTTAGAGTACAATGTGGAGAAGAAAAAGGGAAACATGAAGGAAAATGTGATTGAGTGATTAAACCCCTAAACGGAGAAGGTCCAATCGATCCTTGGCGTGGAATCCACGTGCTCCTGCCTTTCGGTGGTGGAATTCATCTTCTTCAGCATCCGGATCGGCTGGGGCATGCTCTCGTGCTCCGTTCTTCTCGCCTTGCTCTCCGGGATGTGTGCAGCAACTAATGACGTCCTCCCCCAGTTAAGGGCGCCATCATTCGGTATATCTCCCGAATTAGTTCGCCAATTAACCACGGCCGTCCGATTAAGATTAATTTGAAACAAACTCATATCTGACGGTGTCGATACCATCGACGCGGGTCGATGGTATCGACCTAGCGTGATAGCGGAAACTCTTCTTTTCTTTCGTCTGTTTGCCTGATGTCATCTCGATAAAATCGACGCGGGTCGATGGTATCGACGAACCTGTAGCGACGGTTTTGTCATTTTGTGTCATTGTAGCTCCACCAGTCGATAGTATCGACATTTTGGTCGATAGTATCGACGCACTTCTCGCCAGCAACCTGATGGTATCTCCATTCCATCGACATCCCTGTCGATAGTATCAACTTTCTTCTGGTCCTTGCGGCTGGCAACCTGTGGTCCGGTCGATGGTATGGACCACCGTTGATGGTATCAACGGCAGAAAATACTTGTTTTTCCTGAAATTATCACACGGAACCACATAAATCCACACAAAATATATTCTTTCGATAATTAATACTCAAAATGCTTAAATAAAGGGAATTTGACATAAAGAAGTAGCATAGACCAAAATGAATGAATTATGCAACATTAACCATGAAAATGACTAATAAATGCATAAAACACCTATCAAACAAGTCTATAAATGTGACTCATGTTTCGGATAACACTTGGATGTAACAAGATATGTTGAACAAGTTAATGGTTGTTTGGTTATCCAGTTTAGTCCTTGATGTAGTGAAAGGATGGTGATAGAACCTCATATGCACTTCTTTGTATAGGAAGGTAATAAAACCCTGATGAGAGTGGTTTAGGGCTTCTGAGGAATTGATCTTGAGGAATCATGACATACGGGAAATCATGATTTTAAAATCACCATACACCGTGAAACTACAAAGATAGTAGTGATAGTAGCACTTTGGCTGCTTGATGTGAAGTTGCATGTAGCATGTGGCCATGCAAGCCAAGGGTGAAAGAAGAACACCAGTAACCCAGTGCTTTGACTTAGAGGTTAAAGAATCCCCGAGAGGGAATGGAGTTCATCCACTATGAATGTTGTGGTAAGTCTCCCCTTGACCAAGAAGGTCAAGATGCAATATGGGTTATGGTAGATTGCCTTACCTAGATGACATGAGAAACAAAGGAGTACTGTCAAAAGATAGATTTTGTTGAACTACATAAGAGGGAGAGATGGTTCGACTGCACCATGATGTGAGTTCAAAAGTTCTTGAGTATGACCTAAAGGTTCACTCTCATGAGGTGGAAGTAGATACATGAAGAACTCAATGATAGAATAGTTTATCACCCCTAAATAATGGTCATTATGATCCAGACTAGAGGGTTTGATGAGAACATGTGTGCTCATTCGGGGTGATACATGGAGATAATTCTTAAGATGTGATGTTAAACACCATAGCCTTTATCGGGATGCAAGAAGTTTTATAGAGAGGTTGTGTCGGTCACCACTTCATTAAGATGATGTTAGTGAAGGAGGCCTCGCGAAGGTCAGAAAAAAACCACAGTGTATGTAGATGAAGTTGCTTTGATCGTGCAATGGCTGAGAGAGAGCCCAGGGACAGCATGAGTCGCGAGCTGATGCAAAGTAGATTGACATGCAATTCTATGTGGGAGAGTATGTGATGTGAATATCCGACCCCTCTAAGCTACAGCTGAGAAATTTAAGTCCCCGATATATGGGTCCATTTGAGATGGACTGGTGGAGAAGGATGTGTTTAGCCTTACCCCTCAGGATAACATGATGTATAATGTGTTCCATGAGTCCGATCTAGAGCACTATGTGAGGTACCCAAGCCATGTGTTGAGCCCTGAACCTATTCATCTTTTGAGAGGCTAAAATGTTCTGGAATCACCTATGAGGGTATGTTATACAAAGGTAAGAAAGAACTCAGATGGAAGAATATGAGATGATGAAGGTTCTTGGGAAGCACCATGGAAAGGGTGAAGCCACATGGGAGCCTTGATGGACATAGGAAATGCTTATCCTGTTTGTTTGCTTGCTTGATGGAATTTTCACAACTACAGAACCTACCTTTAGTGTCGGTTATTTAAGGCCTTTAGTGTCGGTTTCTAAGCGACACCTATGTGGGCGACACTAAAAGCTCACCCATTACGCGTCGGTTCCAAAACCGACACCCAAACTCTTCGCGCGCCACCCAAATCGTGCTTGTTTCCTATGGCGCGAAGGTATAGGTGTCGGTTATTAGATAAGAAATCGACACCATATACCTTCGCGCCACAGATAGGGCGCCATCTTGGCCACTATCAGCGTCGGTTATTAGATAATAAACTGACGCCATATACCTTCGTCCCACAGGAAACAGGCGTCGGTTATTTATATAAAACTGACACTATAACTTTGTGTGTCGGTGTTATACAAATAACTGACGCCTATTGTTTTGTTTTTTTTTTCTATCAGTCTGCAGACCTGTTGTGGCTGGTCGCAGGATGAGAAACCTACAGTTAACTGTAGGTTTTATGACATCCATTGATATCAGCCAACAATAGGCCACAAACATGCAAATTTAACAACAAAAATATTCACACATGCATTTAGAAATACAACCTGCAGTTCCATTTTATTTTCACACATTTAGAAACATTCATGTAGCTAGCAATTTGTAGTTCCATTCATTCACATTCACACATGTAGAAACATTCATATATCAACCAACACTTTCATTCATTTTCACTCAGACACATGTAGAAACATCCAGACATGTAGAAACATTCACACATATATTATAATTCATAAATTCATTTAAAAAATATCATTCTTTAGTCATTATTCGCTATCAACATCCCAATTATATTTTAAAACCCCCACTATTTGTATGGTTGTTGCCCATTCTTCTCTTACTTCATTTAATTCTCCCATCGTATAGGGAGCATGTACATCTGGTAAGTCTGTTCCTGTAGTGGGGTCAGCTTTAAACACCTGTAAAGAGAATAATGTATATATATAATTAATGAGCTATAAATATGATTGATATATTTCATATTATCTAATGAGACTATATAATACCTGAGCAATACAATCGATGTCCAGTGCGACATGTTTGATAATCATGTGCATATATCGCATCACATAGTATCCACATGCCCATCCATTGTCTTGTGTAGCACACTATAAATTCAAACATACAAAATATTAAAAATACAACTAATTAAGCATTGTTCACATAAATAATATATACATAAATTGCAGTCGGGAACTTACTTTCACGTTCTTCCAAATTATTGGCTGGTTCTTTTTCATGGGGACCTTTCCTCCAACCTTTTTGAACTCATCAAAACCCCTACATGTTAATGTACCACAGAACATTGCAATTAAATAGTAATGTAATAACATATGTTAACGGATATGTAAAGTTCACATATTTAGAAAAATAAAAACGTATAAAACAAAACATACCTCTAATATTGTGATTTTTTTATCAATTAACAATCCTTCATTGTGATCTCCGCACACATACAAGTCATCATTAGCTTCAATATTTGTTGGTGTTGGCAACCCAACTGAGAATGGACAGGATTCATCATACTTATCATAGTATTGTTCTTCATCTATAGGATCTTCAATGAACTATCTTTTACCATGAAGAACAACCGACCATTTATCATTTGCAGGATCATCGATATAAAATACTTGTTTCGCCTGTGATGCCAATATGAATGGTTCAGCCTTCTCGCCAATCTTTTCAAAGTACACTAAAGTGAAACCCAATTCATCCACTATAACTCCTTTGGTGTTATCAACCCAATTACATTTGAAGAGCAGAATTCTGAAATCTATGTAGTCAAATTCCCATATCTCTTCAATGACACCGTAATATGACATTTTAGCTTCATGTGGACTCTTATCCTTTGCACTTGCAAAAAACATAGTCGATTCTTGAAGGGTGACCCCACTACTTTGGACGACACTCTTACCATCTTGGCACTTTGTGTAATATGTGAATTCATTAATGTCATACCCTTCATAAGACATAACAGTCAACTTTGGTTTAAAGGTGAGGCATTTGATAGTTTCAGTAATATCATCTGGTGTTTGAGATAGTTGATGTAAGACTTTATCTTCAAACCACTTAATAAAAGTCTTGTTATGATCTCTAGCAAGCCACATTGTATTGGCTCGAGGATATTGTCTTTTGATGAAATTGGTATGTTCCTCGATATAAACGTTCACTTCGTCCATGTTGTGTAAAATATACAAATGACCTTGTTCCAATTGATCACGGATGATTACTTTCACACATGATCCCATTATTCCTTTGCCAAATAGCTCGTCAATATTCTTGTCATTATTAGGAGTGTCATTACCACTGAGAAAGTCATTGCAGAAATCCATAACCTCTCTCACCACATAACCTTCAATAATACTCCCTTCAGGCCGATAACGGTTTCGAACATCACCTTTAAAAATGCTCATGTATCGTTCAAAGGGATACATCCAATGCAAGAAAACCGTTCCCAAGATTTTCACTTCCCTAGTCAAGTGGACAACAAGATGTACCATGATATCAAAGAACGAAGGAGGGAAATACATCTCAAGCTGACATAGGGTAACAACCACTTCTCTTTGCAAATTATCGAGAGTCTCAGGGTCAATAACTTTGCTGAAGAGACTGTTGAAAAAGAAACAAAGTCTGGTGATTGCAAACCTTACATGCTTCGGCAATATAGATCGAATTGCCACGGGCAATATTTGTTGCATTAGAGTGTGACAATCATGAGATTTAAGACATATCAACTTCAGATCTTTCATTTATACCAATCTACGGATGTTGGATGAGTAACCATGTGGCACCTTAACATTTACCAAGCATTCACAAAAAGCTTTCTTCTCCTTTCTAGACAATGTGTAACAAGCGGGAGGTAAGTATGTTCTTTTATTACCCATTTCACGTAATTCTGTTAATTCTGACCTTATTCCCATTTCATGTAGGTCCAGTCTGGATTTTATCCCATCTTTAGTCTTACCTGGTATATTTAATAGAGTACCAATGATGCTATCACAGACATTTTTCTCAACGTGCATTACATCGATACAATGTCTGACTGTCAAAGAACTCCAATAAGGAAGATCCCAAAATATTGACTTCTTCTTGAATGAAGAATTGTCACTCCATGTAGTACATTGTGATCTCTTACCAAATTCATTGACAAAGTCTTTTACTCTTTCATAAACAACCTCCCCTGGTATAGGTTTAGGTGCACTGCGTTCCTCATTCAATCCATTGAATGCTTTGCGCTTCCTACGATACGGATGGAATTTTGGAAGAAACATTCGATGACCGAGATATACATTCTTACCGCCATGTTTTAGTCTTTTTGAATCAGTGTTCTTTTCACATATAGGACACACTTTAGCTCCTTTGACACTATATCCAGACAAATTCCCATATGCTGGAAAGTCATTAATAGTGCAAAACAACATAGCATGCAAACAAAATGTCTCTCTTCGTGAAGCATCATAGGTCATCACACCTTCACCCCAGAGTTTCTTTAAGTCATCAATCAGAGGTTCAAGATAAACATCGATGTCATTTCTAGGTTGTTTAGGGCCCGATATCAACAACGACAGCATTACGTACTTATTTTTCATACACATCCAGGGAGGAAGATTGTATATAACAAGCATGACTGGCCAAGTGCTATGTTGGCTGCTCAATGTCCCGTACGGATTCATCTCGTCTGTACAAAGCCCAAGTCTTAGATTCCTGACTTCTTCACCAAATTCAGGGTACAATACATCAATCTTCTTCCATTGTGGGGAATCAGACGCATGTCGTAGGATCCCATCATTATTTTTCTTAACATCTGCATGCCACCTCAAATTCTTCGCATCTATCGGATTGGAAAACAAGCGTTGAAACCGTGATATTATAGGTAGATACCACATCACCTTGGCAGGAGAACCAGTTTTGGACTCCCCAAAGTCGTCAATTTATACCGTGACGCACCACATTTTGGACAATCTTTCAAATCCGCATAGTCCTTTTGAAATAATACACAATCATTCCGGCATGCGTGTATCTTCTTGGCATCCATTCCCATTGGGCACAACAATTTCTTTACCTGGTATGTTGAGATTGGCAGCTCGTTTCCTTCAGGAAGCATTTCTTTCAACAAAGACAGCAATGACGTGAAGCTTTTGTCGCTCCATCTATTGTTAGCTTTCAACTTATACAATCTCAACACAGCGTTAAGCTTCGTAAACATAGTACAACCTGTGTATAACGGCATCTCAACATCATGCACAATGTTTCTAAAAATGGGAGGTGGATCGGTGTGCTCTACCCCACAACTATCCAACATCGCATCAACGATGTCTACTGGAACTGGTTCATTCACATCTACGTCATCGTAGGCAATTTCTTCTTCCACACAAGCACTGCTATCGACATCCACTGGTTTCGGGTTTGAAACCTCTCCATGCCAGTACCATTCTGTATAGCCTTGTATAATCCCGTTGCACATGACATGAGTTTTGATTTCGTCACCAGTGTTGACTTTCAAGTTGTTACCGCAATGCCTACATGGACAGTAGAACCTATCTCCATGTTGTTTCCTATGTTCCTCAGCAAATCTAATGAACATGTCAAGACCAGAAATAAACTCTAGGGTGCAGCGACTGCGAATGGACATCCATGATCTATCCATTCTATGATCAAAGAGAAAACAAGTATATATTAGGACAAGATTAGGGTCTAGGGTTAACAAATACATGTGATGTCATTATTATATATAATAAATGTGTACCACCTATCCATTCTTGAACACCTAATCTCACTAGTAAGTGTATAATGTGTATTGGGTTTTCAAGAAAATTTCGGCAGCATTTCCCCACTGTTCTCCAAGTACATATGTACTTAGAGAACAAACGGGGAAATCCTGCCGCAATTTTCTTGAAAACCCAATACACATTATACACTTACATCCTAAGAGAGATTAGGTGTTCAAGAACAGTCCCAAACTGGGGACTATCCAAGATGTACTCCTAATGAGTAAATCTTGGACGGGTTTCTAGGCCAACAAATAATGTGTTGTCATTCTTATACCTAAAATCCTAGTTCTTCAAGTTAGGGTGATTATTGATGTCTTTAAAAGCATGATTGGAAATTTAGGGAAAAGTTCATCATTTACATTTCAAGCATGTCACATGTGTGCATTACAGTTCATCATTAAGCAAGATATAAGTAAAGTAAACTTACCCAACATATACCATATGAGTAAGTATGTCATATTAAAATAGACTATACAATATGAGAAAATAGTAGTGTAATCATGCAAATGGGAACATTCATGGGAACACACACTTCAGTTATAAGCATTCATGTAGAAACTTTCAATTCCATTCATTAATCTCTTTTTACATCCACACACAGGGGTGTACCCCTAAACAGTAACTAAACAAAGGGGTTGGTGTACCCCTAAACATGCGCATAATTAAAAAAACTATTAATACAGACAAGTCTAGATAGATAGACAACTAAATACTACACCAACATGGTCCCGCATCAGTAACTTCGAGGACTTATCATTGTGGCAATCTTCTCCTGATGTTCAGAATAGAAAGCAACTATGAGTATTGATTGCTTTCAAACAAAAAGTGTAAACACAAATTTTTTGTGTTGACAATTATATTTGTTAATTGGACTTACCGTGGTCTTTTTGATGATGAAGCTGTGTCACGAAGCTCCTCACTGTATGTAGACGAATCTGAACTGACAGGGGGCTTTGATTCAGATTCCTCATAGATGATATCCGACGTCGTGCGCTCATACCGCAGAAGATGATCGGGGGTCTCGCAGTTGATGTTGGTTATCCAAACTTTGATGGAATTATGACCAACTAGACGGAGAAAAAGCATGTTGGAACAGACCACATGCATCTCTCCAATCCAATCACGCCAACCGGATTTTGATATAAGATTTCCCGCCAAATCATACTCAACCTCGATAACATGTGAATAATTGCCAAAAGTTAGGGTCACTTTACCAGGCATGTAGTGTCTTCCTTTTAGAAAATACCAATGTTTGGGTATGACCAATTGGTTTAAGGAACGATCATCTAGGATGATGTCCAATTGTTCTTCAATAGGTAACGTTAACATTAACATAGAGGTCCAGTTCATAGTGACTGTTATGGGTGGACAGAGACTGCACAATATTAGTATTAACAAAGTGTAAGTACATATAACGATGTTATATATTTTCAGAAAAAGTTGTATAACATAAATTAACCTTTTATTGCTTGTCATAACCAACTTTATTGTGGTAGACATGATAGCTTGAAAATAAGTCTACATATGTACTTAGAGAACAAACGAGGAATTGCTACCGAAATTTTCTCGAAAACCCAATACACATTATACACTTACATCCTAAGTGAGATTAGGTGTTCAAGAACAGTCCCAAACCGGGGACTATCCAAGATTTACTCCTAATGAGTAAATCTTGGACGGGTTTCTAGGTGCTTACTAAAATAGAACCATTATATGGAACTAATCCTACATTATACACATACTTTTCCTGAGTAAGATAATGTGCACTTCATGGAATTATTAAGATCTGAATATATATAAGTCGTTTCTACCTACTTTGATGGGATTTTATAACATTCGAGTCTTCCATTTAAGGCATTAGATGCATATATTGCAGTCCATTGTGTTGAGATAAGAATCCCATGTGATACACACGATTGAGAATCTTTCACGATACTAGGAAAATACACAACTATATATTCATTTAGGTGTTAGACATTCATTTAGGTGTTCCTGATAACTCACAGGTATGCACAACTAGACAACTGTGGCGGAGCAGTAGTGGAGGAAGCATACCTTTCGGTAGCGGCGGCGGACAAGTAGGCGACAATTGGAAATTTAGGGAAAATTTCATCATTTACATTCCAAGCATGTCACATGTGTGCATTACAGTTCATCATTAAGCAAGAAGGGTGATTAGTATTCTCACCAAGAACAGGTTTTGATTTTCTATACAATTTTATAAAAAAATGCACATGTATGCATATACATACTATACTTTTTGGAACCATACTAAACACCCAAATACTTTATAACACAACTATAAAACAATGATTATAGCTAAACTATTAAACAATAGACTTGTCACACATAAAACACCCTATACAACTATAAAACAAAAAAGTATTAAGATATGCATGATACAATAACTATTTTGCATCACATTACAGCAGACTTATCATTGATACCTTACTAACTTATTTCTACATTTACATATCATCACTTGATCAAAATTACATGTATTGTATAGACAATAGAGGATTCAACTGAGTAGAAGCACAAAATTAGTACCTAAACCCTAAACACAAATAAGTAAATAACTTAAAAAAAAACGCCCTGCAGCTGCTTGGGCGTGCCTTGGCACCACCCAAGCAGCCACCGGAGTAGAGGAAGAAGGAAGAAGGCAGGGCGGGCGGGCATACCTTGAGGGCAGAGGAGAGCAGCGGCCGGAGCACAGCAACCACCGGCGGAGGTGGAGGCAAAGAGAGGAGAAGCGCTGGAGAGGACACGGAGCAGCGGCGGCGAGCGCACGGAGCAGCGGCGAGGGCATGGAGCAGGAGCACGGATGGCCGCCGGTGAGCACAGAGGGCAGGAGCAGGAGCAGGAGCACGGCCGCCGGTGAGCACGGAGCAGCGGCGAGGGCAGGAGCAGGAGCACGACAGCGGCGGCGGAGGAGCAACGACCGGCGGGGGCGAGCAAGAAATCACTGGACCTAACTGAAATCGGGAATGAAACTGGGAAAGGGGAAGAGAAGCTCGCGCTGGTGAGCTATTAAGTTGACAATAGGCGTCGGTTATTCTAATAAACCGACAAATAAACCAACTGTGTCGGTTCTATTCCAAAAATCGGCACCTGTACTAGATTATAGTCATCGGTTTTTAACTAAAGGTCAAACGACAACTATTCATGTCTCGTGAATACCCTTTAGTCATCGGTTATTTATTTATGAACCGACGACATATGTCAAATTTTGGAGGTAATTTTTTTGCTTGAATTTTGGTTTTGGCGGTTGATTTTAGGTGTCGGTTTTTTATTAATTAACCGACACTTAATAAAAGTGGTACCCGTGTCTGGTCGACCTTCATTGATTGTATGTCAGTTTATGTTATAAACCGACACTATAGAGTTTAGGTGTCCGTTTATGTATACAACCGACACCTTGAAAAGTGACTTTATAAGCCATTTCTGTAGTAGTGTTTGAGGGCAAAATTCTTGGGGAAGGATGTTACAACCCCAAATTTTGGGTTCCTTTGTAATTTCTCATGTTATATATATTTGAAACAAATACTGATATAATTTGTTTTGAATGAATGAGTTTCGTTTACAATAGCCTTGAAGATTGTGTTGTGGGCTTTATTGGCTATTGGGCCAAATAATAAGGAAATTCAATTAGTAAATGAATAATTGAGAATTTGAGAAAAGAAAGATGTGGAAACCTCTAGAAGGCAAAAGAACTTAATCCAAAGGTGGATTTCGTGCCACATGGGTTCCTTGGGTCCCAAGGATTCCAAAGTTGCAAAGATAATGCAAAAAGAAAAGAAAAGATCAATTAAGTATTTCCTTGTTCAGAAAGAAATTGAAAACAATGGTACAATGTGGAAAATAAGTGGAAAGAAGTATAATTGAGTTATCCTTGGTGGAATTTCATATCCCAAGGATTCCTAACATTAAAAGGAATACCAATGAGGAAAATAAAAGAGAAATAAAGAGAAATCCTCAAAAAGAGATATTTTAAAAAGAAATAAACAAGATAAGGTGAAATAATGATTATTGATGCATCTAGAAGGATAATAAGTATCCTTATGAAGGAATTTCGAAATCTTGGAGTTTCTTGGGGTCCAACGAACCTCAATAAAGAGGAAGGAAAAGAAAATACAAATAATAGGAAATAAGAAGATAATATGAAGCTTAATTAATGAATTTCATAGTATTATTGAAGAAAGGGTATTTTCTACAAAAAGGAAATATAATTTCGTGGCTAATAAGTTAAAAGCCAAGAATAAAGAGAATAGGTGAGAGGAATTTCGAATTCCTAATATCTAATGAACAAAGTACATGAAGAGAGAGAGAAGGATACTTATAAAGCAAGGAAATCCCTTTCCTATAAGGAGAAGCCTTGATTGCTTTGTGGGCAAGCAATCTGGGGTGTGAATACTCCCCTATATACAGGATAGACCCTCCAGTTCGAGTCCAGGAAGGATCCCAAGCGCACCTCTCTTCCTTCTTCTTCTTCTTCTTCTTCTTCTTCGTAATTCTTTGCATGCAAACCCTAGTTGAGGGTATTGATCTATCCCTAGAGCCATAAAGGTTGGTTTGGTGGTCTGGGTGGAGGCAAGGAGCTTCCATGACAACCAAGGATGGGCCGGAGATCGCATCCACGCCCTGGACGTTGAGCAGCTCCGTCCACGGGTCTGCAAGTCTGTTGCAAAAGCAGCAACAACCGCAGATAGTTTTTTCTCAAGAACGGCCATGTGGGCACGAACCGGAGATGTTTTCCATATGACATGGTACGGAGGAGGCAGCAACACCATCCCTGGTGCCCATCGAGGTCAAGAGAGGGAAGGAAGGGTTGCGCCCTTGGCCGCTAGGGCAGTAGTAGGTAGAAGGCGTGAGGAAGAAGAAGGCCATGGGCCATTGGACAAATTTGCCCCTCCGTAGGTTGAAGAAGTTGCAACTTACGCGAGGGTATAATTGTCAATTTGAAATGTTTTCCAAGCTGCTTGCAATGATGCATGAATAGAGGCTACATGGCAGCCCCCCATTGACCCAAAGTAAGTTAATTTGCAAAATTCATATCTCATTAACCATAGCTCGGATGGATACACATAAAATATGGAAATTGCTCAAAAAAATGAGGGGAATCTAATTAAAATATAGTTAGAAGCTAGTTCCTCTTGTAATTCGAAAAGTAATGGAAGTTAACAACTTTATTACTTTAATGATTAAGAAACCCTATTTTGAGTTGATTAATATATTTAATAGGGTTTAATGGATGATTAAAGTTGATATTAGCCTATTAATAATAAAAAGGAACCTTAGGAACAAAAAGGATGAACTTTGCATATAATTAGTTAATTTAGAGTTTCATTTGCATGAATATACTTTAATGGGCCCTGAAACCCTAATGTTGGCAAATTCTACTCTTAATGGCTTTAATTATTCAAAATTGTGAATAAAGCTAAGATATAATGATACTAAGCTATTTCATGCATTAAAGTTCTAAATTATGGTTAAATACCCTTAATGTGGAAATTAGGATTTCGTAATGGATAAAAGGTAGAATTAATGATAAATAACGTTCATATGTGTATTAGAGCATAATGAACTACGAATTGATGATAAACGGGCATAATGACTTTGTCATAGATTAAAAAAGATAAAAATGGTAGCTTTAATGTAAAAGAGGCTTAATGGACTTAATTGATGGTTAATTGTGCATTAATCTAGAATTAAGGTTATGTGTTTGTAAAAGGTAACCTTAATAACTTTCGTGAAGGATAGATGAGAAAATTAGGGTTTAAAAAGAGTAAAGGGAAGTAAAACCCTAAATGCAAAGTAAGCCCTAAAAATAAGAAGAAACCCTAAAAAGGAATAGAAACCATAAGTAGCAAGATGGTTTGGATAGATTTTGATAAAAAGGTATTGAATGTAATTTTAGGAGTGAATTGTGTGCTTGCTTGATTCTGGATTACTTGCTTGTTTGGATTATTCATGCACCTAAGTCTTCCTGACAGGTATGTGGCTAATTATGAATAACCTCCTTAGTTTCCTGAGGATTTTCCGAATGGTTAATCGCATTGCATGCAAATTATCAGTTTGGATGTTCATACTTGTAAATCATAAAGTCACTATGATTATCACATTAATAATAGATGTATGTATTCTCACACCTACATGCCACCCTGATGGATGATGCCAAAGGTCAGGCCCAGGAGGGTAGACCCATGGGCACCATGAGTGGTGACCCTAGGCACAAAGCTCGGGAATGAGAAGGTGGCCTATGATATTGCATGACTAGATGGCACCATGAGTGGTGACCCCAGACACCAAGCTCGGGATTGAGAAGGTGGCCTTAAGTCATTGGCAAAAGAAACCCTAAGGTGAGTATGCCAGGGTTAAGGCAAAAGCGGTGTAGAATGTCATATTGGAAAGTGTAAATTAGCTTGTTAATTAACTTGATTGTGATAATTAGATTGTTATCCATATGTGTGAACTTTTGGTTGTCCACACATACTAGTAGATTTTGATATGCTGACCGATGTTTTGTTTGTCAGCGTTTTAGGTACAAGTTTGAAAAGAACCAACAATAAAGTGGCATATGTGAAATTAATTAAGAATTAAAGTTCAAAGGAGGATTAGTTAGAGTTGACTCCTGATGTAGATAGATGTAGATATCCCAGTTTTGGAAAAGGTATGCAAAGTTTTATTTTATACCAGTTTTCAGTTTCGTTGGTAAAATTTGTTAATTGCTATTAATTATTTGTTGAACCTTTGATCTGGGTTATTGGATAACGGTTCTGACCTTTCGGTCTCCCTTAATTGGGGGTTACCGGGAGGCGGGGTAGTTACAGTGGAAGTAAAGTTAAGATCAAACATTAAGGTGAAAATGGGTTCACCCGTTGAGAAAATTAGTGAGGCATAAGATGTGGGTGTAGTTGTTGTTGTGGGGAATGGAATGGTAGTGGGTATGATTGTGGAAGATGGTGGAAGAGTGGTGTGGTGTAGAATGGTGGAGGATAGCAGAATGGTGGAACATGGAAGTGTGGTGGAGGATAGAGCACTCAACCCCTCTATCCCTAGGGTGGTGGGGGTGGATGTAGAGGTGGTCCCAACATCTAGATCCAAGATGAAGGGGTTTGATGTTGGATTCACCATGGTTTCTATGTTGTGGGGGTGCTCTGCCTCTGGGTTGATCTTGGATGTGGCCATCCCAGACTACTGTTTCTTATGTGTTTGCAATTTGGACGGCCGTGTCACCAGTATTTTCTTAGGCTTTGTCGCGGGGGCAGTGACACTGTGCCTCTATTTTCCCTTCTGGTACTTGTTTCCCCTTCCCTTTTATGGAGGCTAATAGGGTAGCAATGTCCTCTTTAGTGAAAAAATATTTGTCTGTATCATAATCTGCGATCTTGACAAGTGGTAACAACATTCTTGATTCTTTGATAGTGGGGTAGAAAACATAATGGAGATTTTTATCCTTCTCTTTGATGATGTAGGTGTTTTTTAGAATCTACTCATTGGTTAGGTTATCACCCTTTATCAAAGTACATTTTTGAATTGGTTCGTCCATCTTGAGGTACTTCAGGATTGATGTGACATGACCACTGACCGGCCTAAATCGTGCGTCCAAAAGGAGCAGATTAAAGTAGTCAGACGTTTAAATAGATAACCAGAGTTTCATGCCCCCACAATGATAACGGGGTCCAATGTAGCGATCGGGGTCGAACACAGGGACAAGGGTGGTCGTGCTAAGAACGTGGAATCAACACTTTGTACTCTGGTAAGAAAGAGAATATAACGTGTCCCCAAGGGAGACGGTAGTTGAAAACAAGATTAAAGGAACTGAAGGAAATAAACCAAAAGACTATCTCCAAATGGAGCTACGAGAAAGAATTAAGTTTTTGAGTTAATAGGTTTATATAAAGGTTTTGCGAAATGGAATCTGGGGAGATAAAACTATTGTAAACGTAAAGCATGAAGGAAGAAGACTTAGGGATAACAAGTGGTAGCGGAAAACCTCATGCACCCTCCTCTCTCAAAGAGGGTGCCTCTGACTATGTGCCAACACCCTCTCTCAAGAGTAATGAACATGAGTTGGAGTGGGAAGAAAGACGGGGGTGATCTTGGGCACTCTTGTACTCCCGGATCGGACTAAACTGTAGAGTTACAATGTCCCTCTCTCAAAGGAGTTGAAACAGGAAACATGATTCGATAGCTAGTCAAAACATGATCCAAGCATACAGGCTAGAGTTTAGATGCTACAAAGAAATCATCCAACAAAAAGAACCCATACATAGAACAACAGATGTTAAACTCCACTAATTCCATAATCATAGATGTGAAAAAGGATAAGGTTCAGTTACAATGTGTGATAAACGGAAGTAAATTGTTGTAAAAGAAGGGAAGATAGATATCAGCCCCCTTGATATAGGGGGTCGATATACAGTAGCAGACCCCTAAGCAATCTCTGACCTAATACCGGGTGGGAGCTCTGCCCGATATGCCTGTGTCGGGTGGCTAGCCCCCTCTCAGGAGACACATCATGACAGGAAGAAGTATTTCTCAAGGCTCCCTACCCGATACGACTGTGTCGGGCGGCTAGCTCTCTCGGGCGACACACCGTGATGGATGGATCGTATTGGGTTCGGTATTTTGCCGGGTTAGAGGTGACTTAGGTTCTCGGGTTCCTTATATAGGGTGTAGGGGGGACAAGTCGTCTCGGGCAGGAGCCCTTCTAGGAACCCAACACGTCGAGTGGCCTTCTTTGTCATATCAGGTTGCTGCGGCTATCGGGACGGGTTCTAAGTGAACCACTCCCGCCCCTCTCAGGTTGGGGGAGTGTTCACCTAGTATCGCCCAGCATGCCTTGGGAGTCAACACACTAACTTCAGATGCTTTCCAAAGTTAGCTTTCACGAGATCCTGACCCATCCCATCAGAGTCCTATAGCTGCTATTTATAGAAAGTGGTTGGGAGAAGTTGCGGTTCTCATGGGACCACACATCCTAAATCATCTCCCTTTTCATGGCTTCGGGGATGGTCGACACCTCTGTGTCACTCGGCACAACAGGTCGCCGCGTGTCAGGTTGCAATCGTATCGGGTGGCCATGGCGGGCAAACGCTACAAATGAGGGGCTCGTATCACGCGACATGCCTTAACGGGTTGATCAGTCATGGCACGTAGAGTCCTCTGTCAGGTAAGTGGCGTATCGCCCCTTAGAGCGACCTTGCCCGACATGTCCATGTCGCGTCGCTGCTATATCAGGTTGAAGCCATGAAGGGTAAGTGACATGTCGGGTGGCTGGTAGAAGAGTCGGTGCGGGTGGGCATCGTTCATGGGTCGGGACGGGCCTTTAGCGGTCTTTTAGGTATAAAAAAGGGAGAAATCTGTACAAAAGATGGAAAAAGAGTTAGGGTTAGAGCGCAGTTTACTTTTGTGCAAAATCATGACAAAAATACGAGGAAAAGTAGTTTTGAGGGCAGTTTTGATAGGAAAATATGAGCTATAAATAACCCTAAAATGAGGGTTATCAACTGAAGGATATATTTTTTGCTGGATCGTTTTGAAGGCCCATTCACCAGAAAGACTTTTACTGGATCATCTTTGTCGTGCAGTTCCATCATCCCTGAAGGATAGATCTTTGCCACTATGAAGGGTCCGGACGACCTTGTTTGTAGTTTACTGGGAAAAAGGCAGATTGAGGATTTAAATAAAAGAACTTTATCACCTTCGCTGACGTCCTTTCTCTTTAGGTGGGTATCATGCCACACCTTGGTCCTTTTCTTGTAAATCCTTGTGTTTTCGTAAGCATGTAATCTCAGCTCCTCGAGCTCCTGCAGCTGTAGGAGCCTCTTTTGCCCCGCCTTTTCTATATCCATATTCAGAAACTTGATTGCCCAGAGGGCCTTGTGCTCAAGCTCCAATGGTAAGTGGCAAGATTTTCCATAGATTAACCTGTAAGGCGTTGTTCCAATGGGAGTCTTATATGCAGTTCTATAGGCCCATAGAGCATCATCTAACATCAACGCCAAATCTTTTCATGTGCGGCTGACAGTCCTTTCTAAGATTTGCTTGATTTTCTTGTTTGACGCCTCCACCTGCCCAGATGTTTGGGGGTGGTATGGTGTAACAACCTTGTGCCTGAACTCATACTTCTTCAATAGTGCTTCAAACTGATTCTCTCCAAAGTGTAATCTGCAATCGCTTATCACAGATCAGTGTACCCCAAAGTGAGGAAAGACGGTTTTCCCAAATAGCTTAATCACAGTCTTTGAGACATAAGATTGAGTAGCAACTGCCTCAACCCACTTGATACGTATTCCATTGCTACTAGGATGTATTGATAAACTTTTGACAGGGGAAATGGACCCATGTAGTCTATTCCCCAGACGTCAAAGATCTCAACTTCTATCCAATTTGATAAAGGCATTTCATTTCTTCTTCTGATATTCCCGGTGGATTGGCATTCCTTGCCGACTTTCACATAGGTAGTTGCGTCCTTGAATAACATATGCTAGAAAAACCCAGATTGAAGCACTTTAGTGGTTGTTCTATCTACACCATGGTGCCCATCGTAGGGTGAAGAATGGCATTCTTTTAAAATACTTGGGACCTCCTCTTCTGGTATACATCTTCTGTATAGGCTTTCAGAACACCTTTTGAAAAGCAAGGGGTCGTCCCAATAGTAGTTCTTGACATCATATAGGAGCTTCTTTCTCTGGTTGTAGGTGATGTTAGGCGGTATCTGTCCACAAGCTAGGTAATTGCAAATGTCCACAAACCAAGGATAGGTTGGCTCATCAGATTGAGCCATCAACAAAGCTTCATCAGCATAGTTGTCGTTAATAGGCAACTTGCTTTCTTCCTCAGAGGTTATTCTTGAAAGATGATCTGTGACTACATTTTCCTTGCCTTTCTTATCAATTATCTCATGATTAAACTCTTGAAGTAGCAGGGACCATCTTAGCAATCTAGGCTTTGTATCCTTCTTTTGCATCAAGTAGCTAATAGCTCCATGATCAGTATATACTTTTACTTTTGTTCCAATGAGATAGGATCTTAACTTGTCAAACGCGAAGACGATCACTAACATTTCCTTCTCCGTGGTTGTGTAGTTTACATGTGCCTCATCTCGAGTACGGATTGCATAACAAATTACATGATGTTTCTTATCCTTAGTCTGTCCTAGGATAGCCCCCAAAGAATAGTCGCTAGCATCGCACATCAACTCAAAAAGAAGCTCCCAATCTGGGGCTCGAAGAATCGGGGGATTCACTAAGGCCCCCTTCAGAGACTAAAAAGCCTTCAAACAATCATCAATAAAGATGAACTCTACATCCTTTATTAACAGGTTTGAAAGAGGTTTGGATATCCTTGAGAAATCCTTGATGAACCTCCTATAATAACCTGCATGACCGAGGAAACTTTGCACTCCTATTACAGACTTTGGCGGAGGTAGTCTAGAAATAGACTCGACCTTTCTTACATCAACTTCAATTCCTCTCTTGGAAACTTAATGACCAAGGACTATGCCTTCTTGTACCATAAAATGGCACTTTTCCCAGTTAAGCACTAAGTTCTTCTCCTCGCAGCTTTGTAGGACTAAAGACATGTTCTTCAAACAGGCATCAAAATCCTTTCCATAAATAGAGAAATCATCCATAAAGACCTCTACAATGTCTTCCATGAAATCTGAGAACATTGCGATCATGCAAAGTTGAAACGTTGTAGGAGCATTGCATAGCCCGAATGGCATCCGCCAAAAATCATATGTACCATACAAATAGGTGAAGGTGGTTTTCTCTTGATCATCTGGCAAGATAGGAACTTGGTAAAACCCAGAATATTCGTCCAAGAAACAAAAGTACTCATGATGAGATAGCCTCTCGAGCACTTAATCGATAAAAGGGAGAGGGTAGTGGTCTTTCTTAGTGGCTTGATTTAGCTTCCTATAATAAATGCACATCTTCCATCCGATAATAGTCCGGATGGAAACCTCATCACCTTTATCACCTTTTATGACGGTCATACCCCCTTTCTTAGGCACCACATGAATCAGGCTCACCCAGTTGTTGTCACTGATTGGGTATATAATGCCCACATCTCTGAGTTCGATGACCTTCTTCTTTACAACTTCCTTCAACATCTGGTTCAACTTCCTTAGGGGTTGAATGATGGGTTTCAGAGATTCTTCAAGATTTATTCGATGCATACACAAGGCAAGGCTTAGCCCCTTAATGTCATCCACTGAATAGCCAATAGCTTTGTGGAGCCTCATCTCTTTAAGGAGTCTTTCCAATTGTTCCTTGGTCAGATTGGCATTGGCAATGATAGGATGTCTTTCTTCTTTATCTAAGAACTCATACTTCAAACCTTTTGGTAGTTGCTTCAGCTCTGGTAAAGGTTTTGTTACATTCTCTTCTTCCTCGGTCGATTCCAGAGAAGCATACATCACTATCTCGACCACTTCTTCTTCATTACCCAGATACCCTTCATCTTGGTTTAGGTATTCGAGTATCTCAACTCTATTGGGGTTGTTAACCTTTGAGCTTTCTTCATTTAAAGATCTCATAAGAGGATCTACCACTACTGCGTCTTCTGCTATTTCTTCACAGTATTGATTATAGCTATCCATGAAGTAAGCTGATTCCAACAGTGACGGTCCTTTCATAGAATCCTTTACCTTGAAATCAATATTATCATCCCCGATCCTTAGGGTAATCACACCCTCAACGACATCAATAAGTGCCCTTCCGGTTTCCAAGAAAGGATGACCGAAGATGATGGGGCACTTAGGGTCCTCTACAATATCGATTATAATGATATCACAAGGAATGAAGAAATTTCCTACTCTTGTCGGGACATCTTCGACTATCCCTACTAGCCTTTTAAAGGTATGGTCTGCCAACTGTATCCTCATATTAGTCCTAACCATATCAGCCAGTCCTAAGCGTTGTGCTAGACTAAGAGGCATGAGGCTGATATTAGCCCCCAAATTAGTGAGACCTTTTCTTTCAACGTTGTCTCCTACCACAAAGGGTATAGTAAAGGCCCCAGGGTCCTTTCTCTTATTCGGTAAATCTGCTTTCACAAAGGCAGATGACATAGCGGCTAGATGCACTGTTTCGATCCTTCCACCTCATCTTTTCTTTGTGATTAGATCCTTGAAAAACTTGGCGTAGGTCGACATTTCTTCCAAAGCGTCGAGAAATGGTACCTCCAGGTGAAGCTTTTTCACTGAATCCATAAACTTTTCATACCTTTTCTTGAGGTGAGCCTTCACCATCTTGTATGGAAACGGTAACCTTGGCGAGTATCTCTTAGGGAAAAATTCCTCACTATGTCAGGAGAAGTAGAAGACAATCTTCATAGGTCATTGGGTATGGAATCCCTTAATGGACATGCAACTCCAGTTAACCATGATAGAACTCTAAAAAACAAACCAATTCGATGTCTTATTGACCTGGGAGGTTGATTTCTAGTGACAACTCTCGATCCACCAGATGAGGAGACAAGATAGCTATCAACTGTTGTAGTCTCGAGCACCACTTAAACCACAATCCTACTTCATATTCCTCCTCTTGCATTTTCCTATACTAATCATAATTGATGGCCATATCTTTGATAATTTTATCCGAGAAAATGATATGAAATTTGAACATGATATTAAAAATATATACCAATATACAGTTTATCAGAGTAGTTAATACATATATAAACAATTATTGGTGCTGAAACCTTGTGAGGTATGAAGTAACAGATAGCTTCTAACCCTGAGAGATTAGATCACCTCATTATGAGCTAACTTGGAAATATTGCAGTAAATGGTAAGAAAGTGCCATTAACAGATGAATAGGCCGCCTTGCGACAGTCAGGAAAATCTAACTGAGGTAGACTGTGTAACAGAGTGGATTGCTGGCCAGCCAAGTACAGATTAGTAAAATGGTAGCTCAATTGATTGGAGGGGAGTCCAGATAATTTTATGATCTGAGGCTGCCATCTATAATCCCATACTCAACAGCCTCGATAGGGGACATGTAGCGGTCTCTATCGATATCTTTCTGAACTTTGTTCAATTGTCCGACCAGTGAAACCAGAGAAGATTTTGAGATTGGGGCAGAGAACACGATCAGTTCTTGCAAGGCTTATTCATTAACTTAATTGGTGGTGGTGGGGTGTGTGTGTGTGTGGTGGTGGTGGGGGGGGGTACATAAACAAGTGATTGCAGTAAGGATAAATAGTTATTGAGCTAGCGAGCCTCTTCTAGGGAGAGCTCCAGGACGCGCTTGGCACGAGGTGTGAACGGAATCTCCACAGCAACAAACCCACTCCCACATCCAATGATCTTCTCCACCTCCACCCTAGCATCCTTCAAGTTAATACCCATGGATTTCAACACCTTAGCAGCAATCCCAGTACCCTCTCCAATAAGCCCCAACAAGATCTGCTCAGTCCCAACAAAGTTGTGCCGCAACCTCCTAGCCTCTTCATGAGCCAACATGATAACCTTAATGGCCTTCTCTGAGAACCGCTCGAACATAGCCCTCACAACCCCTCTGTTACCTCTTCCCCTGGGCAGTGAGACAGTAGAAGCAACCACGGACTGAAAGTCCTTGGTGTGCCTTGACAAGAAGTCCACAGCATTTCAGGACCACAGACCGGAGAAGCTCTGCAACCTTAATGGTTGAGCACCTACAACGGCCATCATCTTGGGAACACTCCTAGCTCTCCTGGAATCACATAGTTTGCCGCGACTATTGCTAGTCACTGCCGCTGGGAGAATAGCAGATTGTACCAGTGACCTCGCCATGGTTGTAGATTGTAGTGATTTTAGTTGAGCAGTGTACGTAACCTGCAGAAAATAGATGTTGTGTAGATTCAGTGGATGAAAATCCAATTCAAATTGAAAGCGTGATCTTGAAAAACAGAGAACAAATCAGTGAAAGTAATTGACAAAACAAAAATGCCCCACATACATGCCAGGATGAATCAGCATTGTAAACACAAAATGTTGTCACTAGAGATCAGCACCTTCAGATGTGCAGTCTTTGTAAACAGATGGTATAGGAACTTTAAGAATTTGTGCAGAACAGAATAGATAATGCTAGTGTAAAATCAAATGAAATTTTCAATATAAATATTATGTAGAAAATCAGTCTCGCATATAATAATTTAGAAGGAAAGAAACACAGTCATATCAAGAGTGTCCTTGCAACTCTCAACTGCACCCAGCATCATGTACCAGGTCCAAATGGCCAATGGTGTTATGGTTCGGTCAGCAGCTGGGTGTGAGTCTCAGGATGAGGATGGGATACACATAAGTGTCACAAATAAAAAATGATACAAGAACTAGAGGTTATTATCAATTTCATCATTATAAATGAAAGCAGTTGTCTTTGTAACAATTGTTCAGATTGATATAGGTCAAAGGTGAAATTGCTCGTGTTTGTAGAACATTAACAACAATATAGGATAATATGTGTGAGAAGCACATATAAAATAATCCAGTCTAGTTTATAAAAGTCTGTAACTCCTCATCATTATGTAAAATTCAACTGCAATCTTGGAAAATATTTGGGATGTTTCTATGTACAGATAATCACTCACATGAGGCCTGAACTAATGAGTGTTCTACTATCGCGATCGAATGCAGTTTAATTGTTTTCTAGTCGATCAACAAAAGGTTAAAGATATAGCCTTGAAAGACGCAGAGCAAGAAATTCTAGTGGAGTACAGACTAAAGACTAACATAAATTACAGTAACACTTCCACAAAGAATTTTGGAAGTCATATGAATGAAGCAACAGATTTTCTGGCAGCTGCGATATCTTCAATTGACATATCAAAGCCTAATAGATCTCATCATCTGGAATCTCTGGCGATATCTTCCATTGACATATCAAAGCCTAATAGATCTCATCATCTGGAATCTCTGGGGTTAAAAATTTTTTTGGGTCCTTGCTTATCTCTATATAGCTCAATCTGGGCTTGACCTTATCAGGAATTGGCTCAAGAGGAATGATGGTGTCTTCATCAATTACACCATCTATAATCCCATACTCAACAGCCTCGATAGGGGACATGTAGCGGTCTCTATCAGATACAGTAGGAATCCGACCTATCCACCATGTCTGCATATAGTTTAACTCAAAACTACGATGCACCTTTTTATAGACCAGCTAGTGCAGACAATTCTGGCATTCAGGAGTTATCATCTTCCTCTGAGACTCATACTGCATATGCGACAAAAAACAGTCCTTCCGCTTTGGCATATAAGATAGATTGCATATAATGTTAACATTCATAACTTGATTATCATTGATAATTCTTACATTTGGCATATTCTAGTGATTGTAGTGAATGGACAATGGAGCAAAAATTTTAAAAATCAGGATTAAGAATATGATTCCAAAGCTTACCATTCGTTTTCTTGTCCACTCATGCTTATACATGACTGAAAAGGTCTGTTGATGCCATGAACCACCAACATAGATATTGGCATTGAAATAGTCGACTACAGTATAAAAATTGAGAAACACCAACATAACAAGAGGAAGCAGTAACAAGTTATTTGTTAATTCTAGAATAATGACACAAAGGGAGACTGTCATCCGCATTAATCCACCCAATAAAGAGGCAGCTTCAAGAACTGCAAACAGACCATGATTAAGACTTGACTTCCCATTTACATGCCAATAAATCGTCCATATGTTGCACTTGTCAATATAACGGGCATAGGGAGGTGTGAAGAAAATGATTTCACAACCTCTGGGGTGATAACCCTGAGGAACTGGAAACAAGAAAAGATACAAATGCCTAGTTGGAAATTTAAATGGTTTTAGAATTTCTGAGCAGATGCTTCATTATGATGACAAAATAGCTAAATTGTTTAAAGTTTAAATTACTGACTACAATAAGCATAACCAACAGGTGGATGAGAAAGACAAACCAATACAGGAAGAAGCTACTAATCATTGGCAACTATTGGAAAAATATGTTAAAAGTTAAATGTCATGCCACATACACAATATAAAGGAAAGGGATCTGTACTGGCCATTGGATTATAAGAGACTATACATCCATATGTGTATCAAACATTAGCATGACTAACATATGCGATCTTCAACTAGAACCATACATGCCACTTGTTCAGTAACTATAATAACATGGCAATCATTTGATGCATGGGAAATAGATAGCGAATGATCGATAAGAATTTTCCTTTGAATTTAAAATCAAGACAATGAAATAATGAATGGTACTACAATATGTGTGACATCCACATTTATTGAAAACCAACTAAATATAATAAAGAATGGTTGACTTATATTTTTACTAAGTCCTATGGATTCATATGATATGTGAATCTCTATGTTGATCAAATGACTGCTACTCTTGGTTTCCACGTCTCCAAATGGTTCACCTACAATGATGCATAAATAGTTAAGAAGTGCACTTTTAGTATTGAGATTAATTTATAAAATGTTACCTGACAATGAGTAATTTGTTTGGCCAAGCTATCACTATCCCAATTACATCCTCAATGACTTGGTGTTGACCAAAAGGCCTAATCAACTGCTCTTGAGGTTGGATTGGTACAGTAATGGAAACGACAGCAAATGAGGACCCCAACAGTGCTCCTCCTACGACATAAGTTGGACTTGTAGAAGTAACGTGTCCTCGTGCTACAATTGAATTCCCATCCTCAAAACTTAACAAGGAAACAACCTTTAAATTTATAAAGATTGTATCAAACATTGTTTATACCTAAAAATCAGATTGAAAAAATTAATCAATAAATGTTTGGATATAATAATCTGTCCTTCGGTAATGGGTGTTTTACTACTCGATTGATTTGGTCTGGGTAGTCTTTCATTGGTGGTCATTGTGATATTCTACAAAATAAATAGTTTACTATAAAAAAATCAATTTATTTATGTAATCACATTATAAAAATTGAAGATTTACCTCGTTCGGCTGAAACGAAGCACTCAGGTTAGAATTTCTCAGCATCATAGCTTCAAGATTTTCAAATTTTTTCTTCATTTCTAACAACTCCTTTTGTTGAGCCTCGTGTATCTGGGTATGAGCATCAACAACCAGTTCTAAGTCTGTGATTTTATTTTCATATACATTATGAGACACATGAATCGCATGTTTCACAGGAATCTTCTTTGGGCCCAAAATATGATCAAATATCTCATCTTCATCGAGATTTTCATCATTACTTGCAAGTGCTACATTCATCTTGTCCTACATACAATATTAATGAGAATATTTTCATTAAATAAAAAATAAATTTGTTAAATGATTGCTTACAATCAATTCTGCAGATTTTGCATCCACAGCAGTACCATCCTTCTTCAAATGGGTGGCCTTAAACAAGTCTAATCTGCTAACATTGCCACCGCAGCATATATGAGCATAGTAGTAAGAAAGTGTAATGCAGATTTCAACCAGAAGATAACTCACATTAGCCTTCACACAAGCATACGGCATTGATCCCGATGTATGTCTTGTCGTTATGAACTTTCTGCTTATAACGTTTTTAGCACTCCTTAACTACATACAATGCATTATAATATAATTATATGCAATATACACTATTAAATTCTACAAAATTAAGGAATAAATTGTTTTACCTTTCCATCGTCAGAATCCCAAAAATTCACAAGAAATTTCCATTGATCAGGATCAACACGGGAGGGGCAATCATTAAGTCGGTCAGATTTTTCTTTGTGCCACATGTAGTGGTTTTTTTTAATATCCACTTTGAAGTTTCTCCAACAATCCCTCACTGTTCGCAAAACTGAATTCTTCCCCTTTATGTCGATAACAAACTTGGTCTGTAACAAAAGAATAATTTTTAAATAAAAAATTCATAACATTGTATTATATCTCTAAGACTAGAATTACCTCCACATAATTCCATATAGCGGTTTTGTTTTCCATAGGTACTTGTCGACAATCAAGATAGTTTAATGGTGCAAGATCAGAATTTCTAGCAACAGTTCCCAAAAAGGAAGACAGGTCATTCTGATGTGGCCCTATTGGATCTCCATTCTCATCCAAAGTAATTGGCAACTTTTTATCCCCTGTCTTTCCCCATAATCGGATACACTTAGAATAGCCCCTTGTTTTTTTATTTGTAGCTCCCCCTACAAAATCATGAATATGATGCAAGCATTTACAAGGATATACATATTATACACATATAATTAAGTATTAGTTTGTGAAAAATATAATGCATCTTTGTATCTAAATTTTGTTACCTTCACTCTGCCCAGGATCAACAGTAGGAGACTCAGCAACAGAATGTTGATCATTATCTAATTTATCAATTTCAACCTCTTGATTGTTACTGACATCATTTACCAAACGTTGCATACTTGCTTTTACAGGCACTCCTTGATGACTTTTTTTTCTAAGTGTCTTTTAGAATGACTTCCTTCTCTAGCAATATTTGAGTTTGCCACCACATGACTTTTACCAACGGCACCAACTTCATCATTTGACACAGAAGATTTTTTTTTCTTTTGCAAGGTTCAAAGAAGAACTTCTATTGTTATTTGCAGCTGATCCCGCCACGGTTTTACTATTTCTAAGTCCTTCTTTTGCATTTGAACACCCCCAATCAGCATTTATCGAGCCAAGATACCCTCCTTTTGGTCTTTTGGAAGTACCTGCAACTAAAATGATGATATGAGCGGTTCTAAGAAAGATATTCAATGATGTAATTTCTTATTTTACCTGTCATACTCCCATGAGTTAATCCTTCATTGCAGACATCATCAGTAAGTGGAGACAATAGCTGACTGCGTCTTTTCATTCTCCTAAATAGACAATTGATATCAAAAATATTCAATTACAAACTGAAATCATGGCATCAAATAAAATTAAAAATTTCATGATGTCCATGATGTCAAAAATATTCATCGAGGCTGTTGAAACATTCTCTAATTGTGTTCCTCAAATAAAATTAAAAATTTCAATAATATTTTAATTTTGCTGATGAAGCCAACATCTAACAAGCAAACTCATTAAGCAGATTAACCCAAATATATAATTATGTAAAAGAATAAATGATCATTTTATAAATAAGGGGATAACATGAGTGTTTCCAGTAATTGACCCAACTAAAAAAATAAAAAGAGTTACATAAGATCAATGATGGGGATCATGACCCTCTTCATAAAAGGTCACACCCTCCATGTCTTATCTGACTAAATTAACGTCATCACAAACATCACTTAAGATATCTTCCAAATCACTTAGAGATTTATCTTCTGACAAGAAGGTTCCATCCATGAAATTATCATGAAGCTTCTCCTCCATGTCAGAAGTATCACGAGGTGTAGTGTGCACAACAAAGCTCCAATTTTTTTGACTTATGTCTTTCACATAAAACACTTGTTGTGCTTGGGAGGCCAATGCAAATGGATGATCAGTTACATCAATATATTTTAAATTGACCATTGTGAAGTCATTTTCAGATTTTTTGATGCCTCTGTTTGCATTGACCCAGTCACATTTGAACAATACAACTTTGAGTTGCTCATAATAACTGATCTCGAAAACGTCCCTTAACACCCCGTAGTACGTAACTTGACCCGTTAGAGGATTTTTGTCCTTGGAGCTGGCAAAACTTTCGGTCTGAGCGTTCACCATAATTAAACTATTTTATGTTTTCCTCCCGCATTCTCGATCCTTGGTGCGAAATCTATAACCATTTGTTACATATCCCGCATATTGCATCGTCATTTGTTGCGGTCCTCGAGCCAACACTAAAAGGTTTGGAGACACAGTTGTCGACTTTGCCTTCTCCTCAATCTAAAAATATTATGAATTTTATTATTTATATATTTTTGTTATTTTGCTAATGGAAATAACTTATTTAAACTTACATGTTTCTTAAACCATTCATTGAAATTGTTCATATGAAGATTACTGATTTCCCATTGTCGTGCACGTGGATTGATTTTCTTCAAGTATCGGATGTCCTCCCTGCTAACAAACACTTGTGACACACCTAGACGTAAATATGAAAGTACATTGTGAAAAGTAAACAACGATCTTACTTCACGTATGGATCAACTGCATCACAGTTTGCCAAAATATATTGATTCACAACTTTGAGCATTGTGCTATCAAGCATAATAGGAGTCTTCTTTCCTAGACGATGCCCTTTATGAAATAATATAGACCACTCTTCATCATTATCCATATCTTCATCTTCCACATCATTTCTAGACAATTTATTGAACCTTGTCTCAACTCCTGAGAGATATCTCGAACAAAATGTTAAGCATTCATCTGCCAAGTAACCTTCTACTATAGAAGCTTCTGCAGCAGCTTTATTTCGCACATATCTTTTTAAAGTTTGCAAGTGTCTACATTAATAAGAAGATAAAACTCTGTAAGAACATCACATACAATCGGATGCAAAGTCTGAACAAATTTAATTGTTAGAAAGATTACCTCTCCACGGGGTACATCCAACGATAGAATATCAGTCCGGCTATCTTCGCTTCTCATGGAAGATGAATGACCACATGCTCCATCACATCAAAGAATGATGGTGGGAGAATCTTCTGTAGGTTACAAAGAGTCACTGCTATTCTGGATTCCAACTTCTCAAAAGTATTTGGATTTATGACTTTAGAGCATAAGTCTTTAAAAAAATTGGACAACTCAATTACAACAGATCTAACATTTTTGTTCGGCAACGCTACTTGTAAAGCTAATGGGAGGAACTGTTGCATCAATACATGATAATCATGACTCTTCAATGCCATCAACTTTCTTTCTTTGACGCGTGCATTTCTAGCTATATTAGAAGAATACCCATCAGGAACTCGAGTAGACTTCAACAGCTTACAGAATAATCCTTTTTCCTCCTTCTTCAAAGTAAAACATGAAGGCGGGATGATTTTTTTTATTTCTGTCCTTGATAATGTGAAGTTTATTCCTTATGCCCATCTCTTCGAGGTCATATCGAGAATTTTCAGTGTCCTTTGACTTCTCCATTCCTAGCAGTGTGTGAATCAAACTCTCACATACATTCTTTTCTATGTGCATCACGTCAAGATTATGACGTATAAGGTTATGCTACCAGTATGGCAGCTCAAAAAATATACTTTGCTTTCTCCAGTTGTACGGTAGATTATCTACATCTCTAGTTTGATCTAGAACTTGACTTCCAGACAACATCTTAGGAGCACTTCTAAATTCTTCTTTTCCGTCAAATGATGAAGCATCTTTACGAAATTTATGATCCATTGGGAGGAACCTCCTGTGACCCATGAAACATGCTTTCTTGCTATATGGTAGTCTCCATGAGCACGCGTCTTTGTTGCAGAAAGGACATGCAAGATACCCACTAGTTTTCCAACCAGATAGATAACCATATGTAGGAAAGTCGCTTATCGTCCACAGTAAGGCAACATGCAACTTGAAAACCTCTTTACGATCAGCATCATAAGTATCAGCACCAGCTTCCCACAGTTCTTTTAATTCCTCAATCAACGGTTGAAGGTAGACATCTATGTCCATTCCGGGTTGAGTTGGACCAGGAATAATCATCGACGGGATAAAATTGGGAGACTTCATGCACAACCATGGTGGCAAGTTGTACGGAATCAATACGATGGGACAAATGCTATATGATAGACTCATGAGGCCAAAGGGATTAAATCCATCGGAAGTTAATCCAAGGCGAACATTGCGAGAATCAGAAGCAAACTCAACATGCATATTATCAAACGTCTTCTATGCTAGAGAATCTGCTGGATGTCGTAGAATCCCATCCTTGGTACGACTTTCATCATGCCACTGCATTAGGGGTGACAATTTCGAACACATGAACAATCTCTTCAACCTAGGAGTCAAGGGAAAGTAGCGTAGGACTTTACAAGGAACTCCTTTCTTGTTCGTACGAATGTTTTCTACACCAGCTTCGTCAATTTCGATTTCTTTATATCTAGAAGCACCACATTTCGGACATGAAGTCTTATCTGCAAAATCCTTTCGATACAAAATGCAGTTATTTTTGCAAGCATCGATTTTATCATAGTCAAGTCCAAGGTCCCTGATTATTTTCCTGAATTCATAATAAGAGCCGGGCAACGTCTCACCCTCTGGAAGCAGTTCCTTCAAAAGCTCAAGCAGCTCAGAAAATGACTTATTACTCCAATTATTGACACATTTTATGTGAAACAACCTCACAACATTGTACAATTTAGAGTACTTCTTACTTCCAGGGTACAATTCATGTGCAGCAATCTCTAACAGTTTGTAAAATTGCTCAGCTTCCGCGTCATCAACAAATACAAATCGATGGTCGTCCACTACTACAGAAACCCCATTTGGCGTCGGTCTTTTAACCCCATTTGGCGTCAGTTTACGATTGATGCCTATGTGGGCGCCGCTAAAGGTCGAACATTTTGGCGTCGGTTTTTTAACCGACGCCTATTTAACCTATAGGCGTCGGTCTTTTAGTAGACAACCGATGCCAAAATGGTTCGCGCCACAGAAAACGGCGTCATCTAGGGCACTTTCTGCGTCGGTGATTTACTAAAAGACCGACGCCTATATTCCATGTAGCGTCAGTCTTTTAGTTGATAACCGACGCATAAAGTGTCCTAGATGACGCCGTTTTCTGTGGCGCGAACCCTTTTAGCGTCGGTTATATACCAAACGACCGACTCCGGGTTGTTTAAATAGGCGTCGGTTCAATACGAATATCCGACGCCATTTCCAGGACTGCTTTGGCCACATCAGGCGTCGGTTATCTATAAATAACTGACGCTGTATGTCTTTGCTGACGGTTTTCTATAAATAACCGACGCCTATTTATATATATATTTTTTTCATATCAGTTTGCAGGCCTGCTGTGGCTGGTCAGCAGGATGAGAACCTGCAGTTCAGTTTTTTGAACTGCAGGTTTACGACATCCATTGATATCAGCCTACAAACAGGCCGCAAACCTGCAAAAGTCACAAAGAAAATTTCACACAAGTACATACATTCAGACATCAATTCAATTCTCACATTCACACATATAGAAACATTCAAATACATGTATTAACATTCAGAAATATTCATTTACAAAGTATCATTAATTATCTCTATCAACATCCCAATTATATCTTACAGTTTCCACTGCTTGTATGGCTTTTTCCCATTCTTCTTTTACTTCATTTAATGCTTCCATCGTATATGGAGCATGTATATTTTTTAAGCGTTTACCTGTAGTGTTGTCAGTTTTAAACACCTACAAAGAGAATGATGTATATATATAAGTAATAATATAAAAATAAGATAAGATTGATATATTTCATACTAACTAATGAGACTATATATAATACCTCATGTATGGTATCGATGTCCAATGCGGCATATTTGATAATCATCTGCATAAATCGCATCACATAGTATGTGCATGCCTAGCCATTGTCTTGTGTAGCGCACTATAAATTGAAACATACAAAATAATACAACTAAGCATAATTCACATCAATAATATATACATTGGAGTCGGGAACTTACTTGTACGTTCTCCCAATTTATTGGCTGGTTCTTTTTCCTTGGGACCGTTCCTCCGGCCTTTTTGAATGCATCTAAACCCCTACATGTTAATATAACACAGTAAATTACATAAGTAAATAGTAATGTAATAACATATGTTAACAGATACAAAAATGAAATATTTCTCACCAGAATAATGGCATTCTCATTACGTGTCCAATTTTAGTGTTTAATGTACTTCCCGCGGGATCTAGATAATAAACAGTGAACGTACCGGGGACAATAACTAGTAACTCCCAATGTTTACCGCTAGAGGTAAAAAGTTAACAATTAATAACTCAAAATGCACAATAAAAATGGAATTTTCTTAAGTCCAAATTATAAATAAAGTAAACTTACTTGACATTGAATGGAGCTATTATTATCGTCTTCTTTTGCTGACCAAAAATTGTAAAAGCATCTATACAGTATTGTTGAACATTATCAGGGTCTTTAGCTACCATACTAATCAATGATGGAATCAAAAATCCCACATGATCAAATGCAAATTGTTTGCAATGATCTTCGACTAAGTAGTTGCAAAACATGTATTACGTATGCATTAATATATAAGAAACCAGATCACCGGATCTTACACAAGGTATATGGATGTATAAACAAGATCTCACCTTATCCATGTCTCTATCATTGATGTATTCAGCCAATCATACATAAATAGCTCAATAATATCTTGTATAAATAAAGAGCTATCGTATGATCGACCTGCATAATCTGCATCTAAAGAAACTATTATAGGGCAATGTATATTATGTGCACGTAGCCAACATGCCATTCCCCTACAAGTAGGACCTAACGGGTATGTTAGGTCAGTTGGAACCCAATCGGGTAATGCAGGAAGTGGAGGTGGAGGCCTAGGTGCTCCTGGTGTCTTCTTTTTAACCTGTACATATAATTTCAGATCAGTTGACATCATATATACACATTAACAGTCTAAATCAATGTAAATTTATCTTACAATTTCAGTCATGTAGACGACATCTGCTTTGGGCCACAATATCACCCCGCCTTCTGCATCAGCAAGTCTATCAATATCCGGGTGGGGATATGGCAATGTAGCTTCTCTCCAATCGGGTAACACACGTATCGGGCTCACACGAACGTAGCCCTGTGGCATTGGAGTCCCGTGAAACATTGCCCCAGGAAGGGACGGGTAAGCTTGCGCCTCTGCAACAACGTAGTCTTGCATTCTTAAGCGGCATGGCTTCAATGCCTACAAATTTACGTAAAGAATATTATACATATATACATATCATCTTGAAAACATAACAACTTGAAAATACTAACTACAATGTAATAAACTATACTTACAGCAGACATGCTAGGCGATGGGTCTCCAGGATTACTCACAGTCTGTGCATCAGGAGAAGAGTGGGTCGCCATAGGCGTATTGGAAGCCTGAGATGCCTGCCATCGCAGCAATTCTTCCTTGACCTTCTCAGCAACTACATCGTTGACCTTCTTAGCAACTAAATCCTCAACTCTCTTATTCTCCTATACATGGATAAAAGAAACATTAGCTTCTTATTAATGAATTTCCTTTTGCAGTAACATTCTAAAAAAAGAATAGGTTACCTCTTCTTGAGAAAGTCCCGCTCTGGGATGGCCCAAAGAATGCTTTGATGCCAACACCAGCGCCGGCACCTCTAACACGTCCAGGATGCTCTGGGTTACCCAGAGCAACTGTCAATTCATCCCTTGTGCCCTGAGGGATGAACGTGCCTTGTTTCCTCTGCTCGTGCAGCTCCCGCTAATCACCATAAACAGAAATTGGTAAGTTAATACCACAAATAATCAATATTCAAACGATTTCTCTAAGAGTTGTATTTTACCATTTTGGCAGCCGCCTCAGCAGTTACAGGCTTCTTTATTTCACCCTTCTTGTTTTGCCTGCCAGCTATCCAGATATCATGGCGAGGCATGGGTGTGGCAGACTCCTGAATAGGAGCAGACTCCTGAGTAGCCGTAGACTCCGCCTGTAGTCTTTGGCGAACGCTTGCATAGCCTTTTGGACCCATAGTGTGGTCATGCACATTCAGTGCACGCCTTGCTTTTTGTGCGTCACTGAGGGCCTAGTTAGTATGCACATTAAAGATTTGGTTAGTAGCACTAAATGTTAATCTTGAATAGGTGAATACAATGTATATTAATTAAATTGGGAGTGACGCCTAATACCTTGAATTCTTCAGATTTTCTTGAAGCAACAAAATTGTCCCAATCTTCTTTGTCCAAGAAGTTCCATTGTTCAAGGGTTGACTTCTTCTTCTTATCACCCTCTTTTATGTATTCTCTGTTCAGATTTGTCCTATAATTCCTAAGCATCTTTCCAGCGTGTTGCATCACATTTTTACGATGCAACTTCTCATCCAATGCAAACAGATTCTGTAAAATAGAAATGTTATTAACTAGTATCCAAAATAGAATTGCAAATAATAGAATTTGTAATCTACAAAATAGAATTGCAAATAATAATAACTCACGCATAAATCCTTCCATATCAAGTCTTTTTTCCCTTGAGGAACTTTATGCCAATTGTCATACTTAACACCACAATGGCTCCGAGTGGTACACCCAAGATAGTTTACAAAATTATTGCGGTTCACTCCAATTGGATTTCCTCCATTATCAAACTCCACCACCAATTTGGATCCACTACCACTTAGCGCTAATAACTTCTTCAACAGAGTGATGCCCCTTTTCTTGTTAAGTGTTTGGTGCTGCGCATCAAGTTGCTCCAGTGCTTCAGTGGGTACAGGTGCATCAACCTAAAATTTGACAAAAATAAAACACACTAAATTAGCCCAATATAGAAATATAGGATATATGACATAACTAGAAGATAATGAATTTTATAGAAATACAGGATATGTTTTTAGAACTTACATTAGTATCCTCGCCATGCTCGTCATGGACAGTATGCTCATCATGGACTTCATGCTCATCATGGACATCATGCTCATCATGGTCAGCCATCTAAAAATGTCATTTAAAATGCAAACATTTAGCATTTGTATTAACTAGAAAAAGGCAAACATTTAGCATTTGTATTAACTAGAAAAAGGCAAACATTTAGCATTTGTATTAACTAGAAAAAGGCAAACATTTAGCATTTGTATTAACATACATGTCTCTAAAATTGTGATCTTTTATCAATTAACAATCCTTCATTGTGATCTCCGCGCACATATAAGTCATCATTAGCTTCAATATTTTGTGGAGTGGGCAACCCAACTGAGAATAGACTGGAGTCATCATACTTATCATAGTACTCTTCTTCATCTATAGGATCTTCAATGAACTGTCTTTTACCATGAAGAACAACCGACCATTTATCATTTGCAGAATCATCGATATAGAATATTTGTTTCACCTGTGATGCCAATATGAATGGTTCACCCTTCTCGCCAATCTTTTCAAAGTTCACCAAAGTGAAACCCAATTCATCCACTATAACTCCTTTGGTGTTATCAACCCAATTACATTTAAAGAGCGGAATTTTGAAATCTATGTAGTCAAACTCCCAAATGTCCTCAATGACACCGTAATATGACATTTTAGCTTCACGTGGACTCTTATCCTTTGCACTTGCAAAGTACATAGTCGACGCTTGAAGAGTGACCCCACTATTTTGGACGACACTCTTATCATCTTGGCGCTTTGTGTAATATGTGAATCCATTAATGTCAAACCCTTCATAAGACATAACATTCGGTTTTGGTTTAAAGGTGAGGCATTTGATAGTTTCTGTAATATCATTTGGTGTTTGAGATAGTTGATGTAAGACTTTATCTTCAAACCACTTAGTAAAAGTCTTATTATGCTCTCTAGCAAGCCACATTGAACTTGCTCGAGGATGTTGTCTCTTTATGAAATTGGTATGTTCCTCGATATAAACACTCACTTCGTCCATATTGTGTAAAATATACAAGTGAGCTTGTTCCAACTGCTCACGGCTGATTACTTTCACCCGTGATCCCAAAATTCCTTTGCCCTCCTCAATATTCTTGTCATTATCAGGAGTGTCGTTACCACTGAGAAAGTCATTGCAAAAATCCATAACCTCTCTCGCCACATAACCTTCAATAATACTCCCTTCAGGACGATAACGGTTTCGAACATCACCTTTAAAAACGCTCATGTATCGTTCAAAGGGATACATCCAATGCAAGAAAACTGGTCCCAACATTTTCACTTCCCTAGTCAAGTGGACAACAAGATGTACCATGATATCAAAGAACGAAGGAGGGAAATACATCTCAAGCTGACATAGGGTAACAACCACTTCTCTTTGCAAATTATCGAGAGTATCAGGGTCAATAACGTTGCTGCATAGACTGTTGAAAAAGAAACAAAGTCTGGTAATTGCAAACCTTACATGCTTCGGCAGCATTTCCCCGCTGTTCTCTAAGTACATATGTACTAAGAGAACAAACGGGGAAATGCCAACAAACACATTGGATGTCATTCTTATATATAATAAATTTGTACCACCTATCCCATCCTTGAACACCTAATCTCACTAGTAAGTGTATAATGTGTATTGGGTTTTCGAGAAAATTTCGGCAGCATTTCCCCGCTATTCTCTAAGTACATATGTACTTAGAGAACAAACAGGGAAATGCTACCAAAATTTTCTCAAAAACCCAATACACATTATACACTTACATCCTAAGTGAGATTAGGTGTTCAAGAACAGTCCCAAACCGGAGACTATCCAAGATTTACTCCTAATGAGTCCATCTTGGACGGGTTTCTAGGCCAACAAACACAATAATAGATATCTACAATGAAGCCGGACTCCATACAAACAGTATATAATTTAGTGATTGTTCATTCTAATTTATACCAATGTACAAGTAATATAAAAAACAATGATTGTTCACATTCTAGGCCAACAAACACATGTGATGTCATTCTTATATATAATAAATGTGTACCACCTATCCCATCCTTGAACACCTAATCTCACTAGTAAGTGTATAATGTGTATTGGGTTTTCAAGAAAATTTTGGCAGCATTTCCCCACTGTTCTCTAAGTACATATGTACTTAGAGAACAAACGGGGAAATGCTACCAAAATTTTCTCGAAAACCCAATACACATTATACACTTACATCCTAAGTGAGATTAGGTGTTCAAGAACAGTCCCAAACTGGGGACTATCCAAGATTTACTCCTAATGAGTCAATCTTGGACGGGTTTCTAGGCCAACAAACACAATAATAGATATCTACAATGAAGCCGGACTCCATACAAACAGTATATAATTTAGTGATTGTTCATTCTAATTCATACCAATGTACAAGTAATATAAAGAACAATGATTGTTGACTTTTCTAGGCCAACAAACACATGTGATGTCATTCTTATATAATAAATGTGTACCACCTATAACAAACACATTGTCCAACATTAGGTTCAACACTTGAAACATACATTCGTTTTCAACATAAAAAATTTGTATCATTAGGGTCCAACATGGGGATTATATGGGACATACACATCAAGGTGGTCATAAGGGAGGATATTTCCTTATTTATGAGTAAGCGATATAAGATTAAGATCCATATAAAAATTAGGGCAGAAGTAAGAAATAAATCTTCTTTAGGATACAATAGACCCTTATGGATGTATTTAGGGTCATAGGTACCATCATAGAACAAAAAGGGTACAATCTAGGATTTAAGATCACACTACATCATGTATTTTATACAAAATTACATGTATGTGTATATAAAAAATATATTTATAAGGAACTTCTATACATATCTAATCAACAAATCAGTAATTAACTAAGTATTCATCAATACTTACTATTAATCAGTATCTCTAATCATTAAAATCGGCAAGCAGATCAGTAATTGTAAATAACAAACTATGAATTGTTGAATTAAAGTAATCACTAAAGTAATACTAACCAGTAGTACCAATCATTAATCACTGAAAGCAGCAAGGAAATCAGTAAAACTAATCATGCATTACTAGTATATAAGGAAACCAGTAGTACCAATCATTAATCACTGAAAGAAGACATACCTTTTCCAACAGTGGTGGTCGAAGCAGGAAGAAGGGGTGGCGTCGGGCGTGAGCAGGTGGTTGGAGCTAGGGCGGCGGTGGGCAGGCAGGTGGGCACCAGGCGTGGCGGCGGCGCCTGTTCTCAGGCGTGGCGGCGGCGCAGGCGGTTGGAGCAGCAGGGCGGGCAGTAGGGGCGGCGGAGAAGAAACGCGCCGGAGAGGGGCGCTGGAGAGGGGATGCCGGAGATGGGGCGCCGGAGAGAAGCACCGGAGAAAAACTAGCAGCAGCAGCAGAGAAATCGCCAGAGAAATCACCGCAACAGGGAAATAGGGTAGCAATGAAACAGAAGAAAGGGGAAGAGTCGGGCGATCGCGGGTTATAAGTTCCCAAATAGCGTCGGTTGTTTACAACAACCGACGCCTAAACAACTTTAGCGTCGGTTGTCGTAAACAACCGACATCCAATTGGATGATATTTTCATGAAAATGTTTGGCGGGAACCACCTTCAGCGTCGGTTATACAAGGATAACCGACGCTGAAAGTGACATTTTTGGCGCAAATTTTCATCGCACATAGGCGTCGGTTTTCTAGGTATATAACCGATGCTGACAATGACACTATTTTTTTTATCGAAAAAAGGATTTCGCGGGCGACTTTAAGTGTCGGTTTTTTTATAAACAACCGACGCTTAATACAAAGCGGTACCCGTGTCTGGCTGGTCTTCGAATATAGACGTCGGTTTGCTTAAACAACCGACGCCTTATATGATAGGCGTCGGTTTTCCTTAATAACCGACGCCCAGAAAAGCGACACTGAATGCTATTTCTGTAGTAGTGGTCGTCTTCCATATTCTCTCCATCCTGTGATACACCATACGCATCACGCAACATCACTCTCATGTCATCTTTGGATGTGTCATTTTGTATTTGTGAATCCTCAGAGCTATCAGATGAACCCTCACCGTGAAAAATCTAATTTGTGTAGGTGGTCAAGAATCCATTCCATAACAAGTGTTCAGTTGCGACTTGCCGATTCTGCCTATGCACATTTAAGCACTGCTTACAAGGACATAAGATAGTCCTATCCCTGCTGGATTTTGAAAATGCATGCTCTATAAATTTAACCACCCCAAGTAAATATGATGTGCTTGTTCTATGTTCCTCATGGATCCAACTTTTATCTATCATGACTACCTATAACAATTAAGAAAAAAAAATATTAATACAAAGTATTAAAAATCATTACATAACTTATTAAGAAAAAAAGATAAGAATACAAAGTATTAAAAATCATTACATAACTTAGTTTCAATCAGATTTAAGAGCTCTTTCTCAGATCTTGGGCAGAGTTTTCCCAGAACAATAAGAAATTGGACTTTTCAAAGCCTGATGAGAGACAATGGCACGAAGGCCAGTTCAGCCTCTACCAATGAAGAAAGCATCAGCTACTCACTTTCCAAAGAAATCCCACTTGTTTATCATTGTAGGGAAAATATAGTATAATTAAAATACAATCCATAACTTAGTCACAATGTTAAAAAAATGAGAGTTGCACGTATGTTGTGGAAGGAGAACCATGCAACTTATAGCATAGTTTCCTTGTGGAGTGCCCTTTTCTTCCATAATGAGCACACTCCTTTTTTTTATCCCTTGTTCCTTTTTTTGTATATATCAAAAAGTGAGTTTTTACAATGCATTGGCTTGAGCCATGAACTATAAATAAACACACAAAAAAACTATGTACAATAGTTCATGTAAGCCTCAACAAGCCATATGACTCAAAGCAAAATATCTATATTAATCTTCAGTCTGATCCAAATAGGCAAATAGTAGTCATATTCATGGACAAGCCGATCATGATTAATGTATATTGTCCATCATGAGGGGGAACCTTAAAGTGAAAAGGAGGTTACGTAGTATTAGTGGGCCTATTAGGCGTAACATGATTATCATTACTCAATATATATGTTAGTCATACATTGTATAATTAGGCAATTGTTCTTCTTCCCAATGCCTATTTAAGAGGTATGGTGTATCCATTACGATAATCAAGAAAAAATCTGTCTCCTATTTAATAGAAGAATGTGCTGACAGAAATGTCAAACGTTCCTCTTGTTGCATATGTACGAATGATATAGAGGGGAATAAAGAGAACAATTGCTCTCACAAGTGTAGGAAAAAATGGATGGCCCTTACAGAGGGATGGTATTCAATGGAGCCTAAGGTCTGTGTGTCACTTCTAATATGGGATAAACCTATGAGTATTCAATGGTATTCCTAATGCCTACTTTTACAGGTATTGTGTATCCACAACAAGCATCAAGCAATAGTCTTTCTCCTATTTCATAGAGGAAGGGGCTGACAGAAATATCGAATGTTCTTCTTGTTGCAGTTGTAGGATTGATAGAGAGAGCAAGAATGAGAATTGAATATAAAATATATATGACATATATGGAGAGAAGAGCAGAGAGTAGGCACCGTCGTACGTCGGAGAGCGCAGGGAGCACCGTCGGAGAGAAGAGCAGACAGGAGATGCTGCCAGAGAGCACACAAAGCAGGGGACCGCTGCAGGAGCACCACCGGAGAGAATCCAGAAAGGAACGCCTCCAGAGAGAAGACTAGAAGGTGCACCGTCGGAGAGGGGATCCACCGGAGAAGGCCTGCTGCTGGGGGGAAACCTCACCGATCGGACGGAAGGGGGCGTAGAAAGATGGTGGCGCAGAGAGATGGGGGCACAAAGATCGACAGATGGCTTCGGAGTCGGAGGAGGCAAGGAGGTTTCAGGCGTCAGGCTTCAGGAGTCCACCGTTGGACTACGTGCAAACGGCGGAAGGCGGATGGAGTCTGTGCACGGAGGGTGCCGTTTTCGGAGGAGGCAAGGAGGTTTTAGGCAGCGGGCTTCAGGAGTCCACCATTGGACGATGTGCGTACGGCGGAAGGCGGACGGAGTCTGTGCGCGGAGGGCGCCGTTGTGGACTGGGGTCGGGCGATCGAGGATGGGGAAGCGGGGGTAACTGTCTATGCTACGTAATGGGGGAGTGAGTTTGGGTTTTTCCTCTTTATGATCATTTTGCATACAAATAAAATGAAGTGAAAAATTGTAGCTACACCTTATTTTCTAAAGTGGCTACAATCATTTTAGTTATACAAAAATATTTTATAAGTAAAAATAGTTCTAGCTACATATAAAGCAATTGTAGCTGAAGCAATCGTAGCTAAATCATTGTTTTTTTGTAGTGATCCACATTCCCTGGCACACTCCCTTGTATAAGTTTGTATGTAGATTGCACAATAAAAAGACCATTCTGATTAGGGGTTTAATAGAGAATATCCTCCTCACTCATATCACTAATAGGAATAGCACAAATAAACTTAGAACCCCATGCTAGAAATTTTTTTTGACTACCAGTCTGGTTCTTAACTTATTGATGCATGAGCTCACTAACCTTGATTGGGTCATCTTCTGTATGTGCAACATACATGAAAAAAGTCCTTCTAAGATTTGGGATCCACCAGTCCCCAAAACATTAATCTTCACACCATTCCCCACTCTCCATGCATACCCATGTTTTGCTGCTTGTGTGGCCTTATAGAAGTTGTGCCAAGTACAACTAGGATTACCTCCTGATAGAGATTTCACAAAAGGCATCTTTTGTGATATTTTTCTCCAAGAACCTTGTTATCCAAAGAAGTTGTATTTGTGGCGAGCCGCCAACCTTGCTTGGCCAAGAAGTTATTCATAGTTTTTTTAACACGTTAAAAATGTGTGTTTTCACTTGTTGTATATGACAGTCATTCTAAACTCCAAACCAACAATAAGTTAAAAACATGTTTATTTTGTGTTATATCATTTATTCCATTCTATACAGTTTCTTACATCTGCTTCATACTTGGTTTTTCCACATCTTTTTGTATTTGTAGCAGGGTTCCACTAAACCCACTAATCTTCCTTCTCTATACCTTGACACACTATGAGTCAAGAGGAGACACCCCTGATTGGCAAAGCATGGAGGATTTGAGACAACTTCCATCTTGGGGACAATGGTCGTTCCTCTCAGTAATGACTTTCTTCTATAGGCACTTCTCCATTTTCCTCTTCCATTCTCCCCCTTCCTCATTGATTTGTATCCAATGCTCCCACTTCTTCCTCCACCATCCCCTCTTCCTCCCTGATTTCTCCCTACTACTTGCTGCATCCACTTCTTCCCCTTCTTTCTCCTTCGCCATCTCCTCTTCCACCCCAATTGTTTCCAATTCTTCCCCTTCTTCCTCCTCCATCGCCCCTCTTCCTCCCCCATTTCTACCTGCTGCATCAACTTCTACTTCTTTGCATTCTTCCTCCTCCATCATCTCCTCTTCCTCTCAATTTTTTCCTCTTCCTACTTATTTCTTCCACTTCCATGTTCCACCTATTCTTCCTCCTCTCTTCTTTATCATTCTCCTACTTCCAATTTTTTCTCTTCCTCCTTCCTCCTCTTATTTTGCACAATTTTCTTATTGATATGTTTTCTTCTACATCTTCCCTTTTATAACCTAGACAATTATTTCCCCTTATACTATATCATCAACCTGTTTCATCTGTATATTATATCATCCTCCTATTATCCATTTTCTTCTATTTCCTTCTTCTTCCTCCTAATTTCACCCTTTATTTTGTTTCCAGATATCCTCCAACACCCTCATTCTCGGTCCTCCCATTCCCCTCCTTCAACTTCTTCCCTTTCATCCAACATTCAACATCCTTATCCATGGGTTTCCCCAGCTTTTGTTTTTTATTTTCAATTTTTTTAGCTCAAGGAAGCTGGGATCACTAGATGTGATAGAATTCACATGACATTCAAGCTTGATAAGCTTGCCATCCATCCACAACACCCACTCCATAACCCTTCTTCCTTTCTTGTTCATTTTTTTCTTATTTGTAATCAATTATCAGTTTGTCTGGTGATTTTTCTAAAATCTATGATATATTTATGTACTAGTTGATCTTTCGATATTATGGTAACTGATTTGATGTTTAGTCATCAATTCAATCATTATATAAGTTTCTATAAACACACATATTATGGTAACTGATTTTATGTTTAGTCATCAATTCAATCATTATATAAGTGTCTATACACACATATGCACATGCACACAAGCACATACACACACACACCCATGCGCACACACCACACACCCATACAATCACAGACTCACACATGCACACACACATACACTGTAACATACCCGAGTCTAGGTATACATGTTAACTCTCCCTCTTTTGATCTCCCTATAAGTACTATAACATATATTAATTTTTTCATTTAATTTATATTAAATAAGGAATATTTAGAATCAAATATTATCATAAATTTATAAACAATATCCATATTTGAAAATTTTTAAATAATATAAACCAATAAATTCATTAGTAGGGTTAGATGTACAAATACACCAACCAACAGTGGTTACCTACAAATTGGTACTTTAGAATCTTCCTAGGTATGATGTATCAAACAAAGTGTGATAACACAAGATATTATTGTGTACCAATTGATCAAATAGGAGAAATGAATGCATAAAATGAGTCAAAAACAAAAGTGATAAAGTTTAACACCAATCAATGTCAAAAGTAAAATTGAGGCCAAATTTTGTTTCCCTATAGCCCAATTAGGAAACCTATGAAATTTAATGTCCTTCATGTAACCTGAACGCTTCCTCCCTCAACTTAATTTCTAAATAGAAAAATGAGTTACATAGTTTTAATTACTCTAGTCATTTGATTGGTCAATTCTAGGATTATTACATCTGGTAACACCGTCCTCCTTTCTCCAGTTCACATAGCTTATCCAAGTCTTTCTCCCCCAGGTCACGCTTGGTGTGTGGATCCTAGGCCATGGGCTGTGAGATACCGATGTAACCGACAACCATTTCTCCTTTCCCCCTTATCTTCTCTTCATCTCCTATTTCTTCCCCTCCATCATCCTTCTTCTAAGCCAAACCCTATCTTCCCTATTCCTTCCTCCTTGCACATGATGTCGAATCATTAGAGTTTGATGTTGTCTATTGTAGTATCTGTCAATAGCCCCGTGACTACCAAATATCTTGAGCAAACCACTCATATCCATTCATGGTCCTCCACTACCATCTAGACATTATTCTTCCTCCACATGATGGAAAAACCGAGCCACCAACACCCCAAGAATGGCATTGACATGGTCCATCTACTGACCCTTAGCACCACCGGCATCACCTCACCAACAATAGATCTACAACACCACCATCTAGCTTCAAGCCCACAACCGTCTGCCCTCCAATGTGAGATCTCCTCTACCACCAGACGTCGTAGATAGGTATGGAATTACATAGCACAAACTGAAGTGATGATGATAAGATCTCACCACCTTCCTAACTCCACCCTGCCATTGGACACCCTAGATCCTTATGACCTACAAACTGACTGCTCCAATCTATATCCATACCCAGACCACCTTCATTTTTTTTCTTGTTTTTGTTATCATTTGCATTGAACTTGACCTAATATCAATTTCATTCTCTTAAATACTCTGTTCGACATCTTTAAGTAATATATGCCTCTTACGCTATGATATGCTCTATTTTCTTTCAGGAAACTAGTGCTAGTAATCTGCTAGATAGTCCATTGTCCTCTTATTAGAGTTTGGAAGGTGAAGATGGAATCAAACTATTGCAACATATATTGCATTTGAAACAAAAGAGATATAAAATAGATAAGTTTGTAAGAGTTCACTTGCTGCAATGGTGATGCTACAAAAGAGAGCCTCCCTCGAAGACAGTTCAATCTCAGCTGCCTATTTTCATCGTAAGTTAATAGAAACCTACTACTTAATTCAATGGACATTATAAATTAATCCACTAAGGAGTGATATCCTCTCATATAAAACCTGAAGTCTCCATTTTCAATATAGTTCACACAAAGTGAAGATCAGTAGTTCAGCAACAAAGTCATTAATATATTTTTTATAAGGTCTTCACTGAGATTCATGATTTTGGATCCTTTTACAGTCCATCCCTTTACTGAACATGTTATCCTTTTTCTTATTTTATCTATGTCTTCGTTACATCTGTACAATGTTTGGTATGCCTCCCAAAGACGCATGTCAAATTTTTTATGCTTTCCCAACATGCAAACAACACTACTGCCTAACACAATTGATTGGTGTCTGGGCTTAAGCATATTTTAATGTGTTGTTACATAGGATGTACTATTTGATTATATAAAGTCTCTTTTGCATGGATTTCGAAAGTTACCAGCCCTTGGTGTTACAAATTTAAGGTAACTAGATATAAATGGATGTCTGCTTTTGCATATTTCACAACTGTTATACATGCCTTTTATTTCTGTAAAAATCCCTATAGATTCTAGTTTAGCTCTGAAATGGAAGCACCTGCAGCAGTTATGAGGTAAATTTTGAGTATTCAATAATAGGATAGTGTGATGTATGAAAATCTAGATCTTATGTGATGTCTAACCGAGAAAAAACTAATACAAAAGAGCATTAATTCTAAAAATAATGTGGCAGCAAACATACTACGAGGAACTGAAATCTACACAACAACTGGAGGTGCTGGTTTTGTACCGTAGCTTTCTCTTTTAGATCACTACTAACTTGTTTTTTTTAAAGTACAAAACATACTATTTGCGCAAATGAAAGAAGCATCCTCAATCAATGTTTGTTGCTGTTGTGTCATGATACAATCATTCTACCTTCTTACCGACTGAAATGAGAACAAACTATATTAAAAAAGGAACTTCCTACGCTTGTCATATGTGTCACAATCATCCGTCCTCCCTCTTTAAGAAGCTCCATATATGCAGAAGATTCGTAGACTTATTATTACTTGCCCAATCACTATTACTTGCTCGCTTTTTCAATCACGAGCCTTTTGTCAGTGGAAGAAGGGCAGGCACAACAAGCGTCAAGCACATTACCAAACAAACATTTTACCTAAAAGTTGCTTGAATTAAGTTAAGTAATCTTATAAATAGAGAACCTATGCACGAATTCAGAAAATGAAGCTTGTAGTAATCGACTAAACCTCATGAAAATCATAATATCATGTAGGCTTAATAGGAATCTAAATTTTTTTTCTAGTAAATCTAAAACAGAAACCAAGGCTCAGAAGTTGCATATGTATAACAAATTGATATTCAAACCCTGGATTTGACATCATGACCTCATGATAATAGACCCATATCTCATTAATATCATAGCCTATTGCAAACTAGGTCATAGAGGATTAAAATACAATCTAAAAATCTGATTATACCTTACATTATCTCTTAATGATTGTGCATAATCCTAGGCCCGTATGCCTATAATTATTTGTCATACAGTTAAGAACATGGTGGTTCTTTATAGCTTGTATTTTGTGAAGAATGAATTAAACATATTGGAGAACCCATAAATGGTGTTGAGTGTTAGAATATAAAGTTGTTCTAAATGTCAAATATGCAATAACTTTGTTCCAAATTTCATAGCTTACATACAATAAATTTGTTCCTGATTTCGCAGCTTACACACAATAACTCTGTTCCACATTTTGCAGCTTACATACAATAACTCTGTTCCCGATTTGCTTTTCCTGTCAAGAATATTTGAGCAATTTCCTTGTCTCCATTTTCAAATTTAATACTCTATATATTACAATCAATCCTCTACATACATGGTGTACCTCATATTGGAAATGTATCAAACTCCTTCAAGTTTCTACAAAGATGGTTTTCAAATATTTTCAAATTAAAAAACTACATTAAAGGATTTTCAAATATTTTTTAAACAAGTTGATGAAGTTCCAGCAGTGGAAGTCACATATTTGCTCTCTAGACTCCAGGTGAATTCTGAAATGGAGCTACTGAGAATGTAAAGACCTGAGCAGAACCGGAGACGTCATTCCCATGGCCAGACTCCAGTTATGTAATATTCAAATCAAGTTTCTAAACTGGTGAAGTAAATATGGTGTATCCCTCTCTGATGGTCCCAGAATGACTTGCAATCATCTATTGAAAAAGAGGGAGACATGGCCCTCCAAGACAAAGTGATGGAAGATACAAAGGATAGGAAAAATGCAGTTGAATCCTATGTTTATGCAATGAGAAGCAAGGTGGTGTTTCCTGTTTGATTCTTCTTGTTTACAATTCCCTTTAATGAATTGTAAAGGAGAGTTGGCTTACCCTATTATTTGAATTGCAGTTGCTTGAGAACTACCAGGAATTTGTTACTGAGTCGGACAGAGAAGCATTTTCTCAAAAGCTGCAGGAAACTGAAGATTGGCTTTATGATGAAGGTGAGGATGAGACCAAAGGTGTCTATATAAATAAACTCCAGGAATTGAAAAAGGTATGTGCCTCTTAATCTTCTTCTTCCATTTTTCTGTTTATGTTCTAGTTCCATGGTCTCATTGTTTTTGACCTTGGAAAACTTCAGATTGGTGATTCCATTGAGGAGTGACACAGGGAGTCTCTGGAAAGAGGACCTGCAATCGATCAACTTATATACTGTCTTCGCAGCTTCAGGGATGCTGCACAGTCTCAGGATCCTAGGTTTGATCACATCGATAAGCAAGAGAAGGAGAAGGTGCTTACAATTTTACTTTTACTTGTTTGTTTCTTTTCTTAACGTTCAGGTAGTGTGGGTGTTCTTCTTTGTTACTAATTTGTTACCTTATTGTGGTTATCATGGCCCCCTTTTTGGGACATTGGTTGTTAAACGATTTCAAAGAACTGAGAATCGGACATCTTATACAATTAAGCTGATTTTTTTTTTATTTTTGGCTGGTTTGCTCAGGTCATTATTGAATGTGGACAAGCGGAATCATGGCTAATGGAGAAAAAGCAGCAGTAGGATGTGCTTCCCAAGCTTGCTGCTCCAGTTCTCTTCTCTGCTAATGTAAGAAGGAAGACTGAGGCCCTAGACAGGTATGCCAATATGGAGCCAGATCTCATCTTTTTGGATTTTCCAGTAGACAATGATGTGGGAGTACTTAGAATTTTGACCGTGTAGCTGCATTGGGTCAGCCCATCTGCTCCGAGTCTTTTTTGTCTATTTGGTTCTCTGGTGTTCCTATTATAATTATGGTATTTTCTACCTTGTTATTGTGGACTAAATTTTGCTTCTGGGTATCTTTAATTGCAGATTATGCAAGCCTTTCATGACCAAACCGAAACCTGCACCTCCCAAGCCACAAACCCCGCCTCCTGCTGAGTCGCCCTAGACACCTCAGCAAAGCGAGCAAGATCAACAGCAGCAGCTAGGAAACCCATAGGGTAAATAGGAGCCGAACTCAGCAGATGCTAATAGCAGTGCCACCAGCGAACCAATGGAAACAGACAGGCAAGAGGGAGCGACGACACCTTCAGCATGATGGTCGTGTGGCTGTTTTACCTTCTAAGAGAGAATCACCATTTATTTTCATTTGGATTGTCCAATCGATGAAGTGCCCACGCTAAGACGAAGTTGCCAAGTAGTTATCCAACTCATACATTCTCCCCTTCCGACATTTGAGTGTGTTGCTATGATACAATATTAGATGGGATTAGACAAAAAATTGCATACAAAAATGATTGTAGTCTGCAGTGGATAGATGTAGTCAGAAGAAGATATTGTATACATGTATCTTTTTTCCATGCATATTGTAAAATAGGGGCCAGGTTAATGTCCTCCCCATGTGTACTCATTGTTCAAATATAAATAAAAGTATCATTGGTGATATTGTAAACACAACTCGATCTTGATTAACATTCATCTATTTTCTTATTGAAAACCACTCTATGTTGGCAAGCGACTGACTGGTTACATAATGTCTCTCACTACATATGTATGTATAGTACATGGTGTCTTTCACTACACACTAGCTATAATTACATGTGTAGCAAGTGCTAATTTTTGCTATACATGAACTACAAATACAAATTGTAACCAATGTCATCTCTCCCTACACATCATAGGTACAAATTGAATTGTAGTCATACATTTGGCTACAATTGAAACTACATGTTTATGTGTAAGGACATTTTTACCTACAACTAGGGTTACATATGAATTTGTAGTGAGAGGAATAACTAACTACAACTTTCAAAAATGTAGCCTAAACAATTAGCTACACGGGTATTAGCTATATATTATAAATGTAAGGATAAATGTAGCCAAAGCTTTTAGCTACAAATTTTAGGGTTTTCGCTAAAAAACATTTTTTTAGTTAAAGATCATATTTTTCGTAGTGGATGTAGAAAAAAGTGATTGGATGATGTGGGCAAGGAGATGGCCTCTGAAACTTTATTACTTTATGTGGAGACTGACAAAAGACATTCTACCCACAATGGGCAAGTTGGTAGCAAGAAGGGTGAATGAGAATGGTAGGTACCAACACTTATCTAATGGAAGGGAAGATTCTCTGTATTTGATCTTAACATGTAATCAGGCTAGAAAAATTAGGGTTTAGAGTAATCTTGACAAGGTCAATTAAGCAGAGAATGTGAAATCCATTGGGGAGTGAATTAGGGAGTTGATGCAAGAAGTAGAGGAAGCAATGTATATGAAGTACTATAGATGAGATGGATATCCTACCATGGATAGCATGGATGGCAAGAAATAAACATGTCTTTGAAGTAAAACAATAAGTAATCACAATTCATGTGGGTGAGCTTCTGAACGCTCAGGCATGACTATAAAATATATCACACTTTCTAAGATACTGATACAGAGGAATGGGAGAGACATACGATGAGAAATTGGTCCCCACACAAGGAATTCTAAAAATTAATTTGGACACTAGCTGGAAGATGAATGGACCTTTTGGTGTGGTTCTTTCTTGGTGGGACTACAAGGGTCAAATTATTTCCATCTTATAAGCAACAATCTAGCATGGCCCATGGACTCTTGTAGTAGAAGGTAGAGTAGTTGCAGAAGGAATCAAAGTGGCGATAAGATGGGGCAAATATTTTTTTCCTAACATACTGTATGACTAGTGACTGAAGCTCGATATGATGCCTATGGTTGGGATTACTAGGACATGATTATCAAGGAAATTATTCACTTGTTTGGAGAGCTGAAGGATTTAAACTTCTCAGAGTATTAAAGTAACACAGTTCCTAGCTAGAAATGCTTGTTTTATGCCAAAATCTCATTTTCTAGTTGTAGATTTTGGTGAGCATGCAGTTGTATTGGATTCCTATGATGTAGATAAATAGTAACACTAATATGAATTAAGAAAAAGAACTAGAGAATTCCAAAATTTCACTCTCTTTCTTTATTTATTATTGCACATAATAGGTGTTTGGTTTCTCAGTAATTGTTTTATATCTCATGATGTGCCCATAACATTAAAGATTTTTCTCCTTTTTCATTTTGCCCCAACATCTATTGTTGTGGTTTCTCAAGTTCATCCTCAATGGTACAAAAGTTTTCCAGGTCAGTACCTTAGTATAACTCTACACCATTCTTTATAAAGTATAATGGACGTCGATGTTGTAGGCATCTACTATGAATTCTTCTCATTGATGTTTCATTGATTGTGAAAGCATGAGAAAATGTGCAAAAGACAAGAAAGGACTTTCAAAGAATTGGCAGTGGGTTTAAAACACTACAAACCTTTTCTTTTGCACATTGTTCATATACCATGTTCTGGATCTATTTACTCAACTTATATCAATGTTTAAGACCAAATATTTCTAGAACTATGGCTAGAGGTAAACACCTCTATTCTCGAAGTAAACTTCATCAACATAGTTTTTTTTTCATTTGTTATAAGAAATGGTGAAATTTATGCATGTTATATTAATAATCGATGTCTTCATATCTCTCATGATCATATAATGATGTGCTTTATTAGGGGACTGGTAGATGAGAGATTACTTTCCACACTAGAAAGTGTTTGTGCACCAATATGGTTTTTTATACTTTGACATTGATTGGGAAACTGATATTTCAGGTTTAAGGGATATATGATTGTAATGACCCCACCTCCCAGTAACCCCCAATTAAGGGATACCAAGAGGTCAGAGTTGTTATCCCGATTTCCCAGATCAAAGGTTCGACAAATAATCAGTAATAATTATTAAATTCTACCATGACTATACTAAAAGCTAAAATAAAATAAAACTTTGCATACCTTTTTCAAAAACTTGGATATCTAACTTCTATCCACATCTGGACTCTATTCTAACTAATCCCCCTTGCACTTTATTTCTTAATTTCACAATATGCCACTTTACTATTTGTCCTTTTCAATTTGTACCTAAAATGCCGACAAACAAAACATCGGTCAGCATAAATGAATATGTCAGTATGTGGGGGAAACAATAATTATGCAGTTATATGTAACAACATATTGCAAACAATTATTATTTAGCAAGAAAACTTTACATTTTAGGCATAACTACTCAATCCATACAAACCCTAGCCTCTACGCTTGTCCCTGCAGTGGACATGGATATTACCTCTCATATGGTAGATCCCAACTAACCCCCACAATCCTACCTAATAGGTAGATCAATACCTAGGGTCGAAGAGTCACATGGCACTACCCATAGGTAGCCCAATCAATAACTCATGATAGGATAAAGAGTCGCATGGCACTATCCATAGGTAGCCCAATCTTTGACTTGTAATAACCTTATGGCCCTACCTAACAGGTAGTACATGTACTAGGTCATCCTTTTATCATTAGTAAAGCCACAGAGGAGGACTAGGATTTGAGCTAGTTAGGTATACATATTTCAGGTGATAATCATAGTCACTTTATAGTTGCATGAAATAAAAGTCATCCAACCAGTTATTTTCAAGCAACCGATAAAACATCTGGGAATCGCTATGAAACTAAAATCATTAACCATAAGAGTAACCACATACTTGATCCAGAGAAACTTGATGTCCAAGTGATAATATTCAAGAATCAATCAAACAAGCAATCAACAATATCCTAAAATTAATGCATAACATCCAAGTGTCATTGTTTTATCCAAAACATTCTCAAGATTGACTTGGATTCTACCTTAGGATTTCTAGGCCAATTTAAGGTTTTATTAGGGTTTTAACCTCCATAATGCTTTTATCACGTTTAATGCTCTTTTAATCCAAAAACCCTAATTGCATCATCAAAGGCATACTTGAATGTCAATTAAGTCTAATATATCTCTTTTACACTAAGACTACCATTTTTATCTTTTTAAGTCATGTCAAGATCATTAAACTCAATTATCATGCTTGGTTTCTTTCGAATTGACAACTCATATTTCATCATAGTCTAATTCACATATGAACTCTATTTGTCGCTAGTTCCACATTTATTCACTAGAAAACCCTAATTACCAAATTAAGGGTATTTATCCATAATTAGAGTCTTTCATACTCAAATTGTCTTAGAATCATCATATCTCAGTTTTATTCATGGATTTGCACAATTAAAACCATTAAAATTCATATCAACATAAATTAGGGTTTCTAAGTCCATTATATTCATGTACATGGAACCCTAAATTAAACCAAATATGCATGAAGATCATCCTTTTGGATCTAATAACAAGTTAATATCAACTTTAAACATCCATATAACCCTTCCCAATTCATTAATCATAGAAGATTAGGGTTTTTCATTAATAAAACCTTTAAAGATAGCACCTTTACATAATTTTTGAATTGCAAGTAGAATCAGGCTTCAATTACATTTTTATTGCATTTCTTGCATTTTTCTGATAAAAAAAACTACTTATTTGTATTTTCGGCCAAAGAATGTATTTTTAGTGATTTATCCAAGATTCACCTATTTCTTTGATTTTCTGTTTAGAGAGTGAGTAATTACCTTAAGTCAGAAAAAGGCCAGCCATTTAATCATGGTCACACCGACCGACACACAGATTGTGTGGCATATTACGTGCGCCCACTATCGGCCCGTTGAAGGCACGGATGACCAGGGCCATCGATCTGCTCCTGTGGTCAATAGTTGACCACGATCGAATGATGCCTATTGTTTGTCCTTGCTCAAACTAGCCATGAAGACCCACGGTGGTGCCACAGCCTGGGCTTGCTGGTGATGCTTCTTCTCATCAGTTCAGGGAACGAGGGAGGTAGGGAATAGTCCGGTCGAGTTCATTAGGGTGAGAGGAGTTGAGAGAGGGTCCTATTTATAGGATTGGGAGGCCCCTCTAGGGTTTCCCAACCTCATCACCGCCCAAGATCTAGGGTAAATTGTGTGTTCTCTCCAAAACCTCCTAAAATACCTAAAACCTAGGAAAGGTTGGCTCGGAATCTTCTCCTGGAGCCTCCTGTCCACTTTCTATCCTTGCACATGGTCAGGTTTGCGAGGAAACTGAGATCGAAGATCTCGTTTCTCTCTGCTTCCTTTCCTAGTTCTTCCAGACCTAGGCGATGTTCATGCACTGTTGGATCCTAGATCCAATGACTGTTATGAGTGCACTCATTCGTATTCTTTTTAGTAAAAGAAAATCTTATGTGACATATAATACAATTTAATGGTTATCTTTCCACTTCAATAAAACTTGCAAAAATCATATCTTCCAAACTATTTATCCAATTGATCCCAAATTTTGAGGGAAAGTTAATAATAACTTAATATTTCATATTGCCAAACGTGGGCTCATTATTCAAATAAATCGTTCCCTTTTCCTTAGGTGCAAGTTATTACTCTATTATGCATATTTCTCATATTTTCTCTTTCTTATTTCCTTTTATTTTCTTGATTTTGATTTCTTTTTCCATTAGAAACCATGTGAACACGAAATCTTTTCCAATATGGATCTATTATCCATATATCCACATATTTCTTGTAATATTATCATTATCTCACATTTATTCTAAATAAAGCAATATTTAATTAATCTTTTCTCTTTCTTGCTGCATTATGTTTGCAACTTGGACTCCATGGAACCCAAGGAACCCAAAAGGCATGAAATCCACCTTTGGAGAATATTCCTTTTCCTTCTAGAGGTTTATACCTCTTTCTTTTCTCCATTTCTTAATTATTCATTTAATAGTTGAATTTCCTTTTTCTTTTCTACGCGCCTACTTTAATTTCACTTGGTAGTTATATTTCACTTGTGGTCCCTTTACTATGTGCGCCTTTATGAAATAGGATGCACCAAGTCAGACGATAATCCCACTCCAAGCGCCATGGATATTGCCATGTTGGAAGAATTAGCGCAATACAACTCACAAAGCCAACAAATCATACCTATTAAAATATCAGAAGATTCACCAATAGGGAATGACAAATCAGAAACTCGTCTTCAAATCAAGCTAGATAACACTGCAATAGAACACCTTGATGATGCAGATCAAAAGTTTTTACAAGAGATATTATCAAACTATACTATTGGTAAACCACTGTGGTCGTATGCAGATGTTGGAGTGATGTCGGACGACTTATTTCCAACACTACAATATTAGGGGCTTGTATCTGAAACGGTAAGAAATTTACTATGTTAACATGAAACTACAGTTGTATATTTCAAATCTTAAATAATCATTACTAACAATTACTAACAATTCATTATTTTTTTGGTGTACGTAGTACATACAATCCATCATTCATATCATTCAGAAAAATTATGTGCCAACTGCAGATCGTCCTATGCCTGTAATATTTGATGTTAACACGTGTCGTGCAATAGTTAATTCTCATGAAGATTACATAAACATGTACTTCAAGAGAAGAATGGATGAGATAAAATGCAAAGAAAAACTAGTAATGGTGCTTCACTCAAACTTGCATTGGCATTTGATAGAGATTCGCATGAAAGAAAAGCTTATAATTCATTACAACAGCGCATCCTTAGCACGTCTTGTAAAGAAAAGATCATTGCCACACCTACCAAAGAATGTGCATGAGAAGCCGGCAATGCAAATAGTAAGTAGTATTGCACCATCTTGTTGTAGTGAGCGTACAACTTTTTGTAGTGTGCAGAATGTGCCTATTCCATGCAGTCTGACATTTGAATTATTTTTTTGAAGGCAAAGTGGTTGAAAGATACTTTTAGCACCAGCTTGGACCACAATGTCAAAGATTGGAAATTGCAGTACTGTAGAAACTGTCCACAATAGCCTACTGATAGCAATGACTGTGGTTTTTTCACACTTCATTGGATAAAAAGAATAATGGATGGCGAGGACATTGTTGGTGATGAACTACAGCCAACACTATCCACAGGATGAGAGGGACATTTGCAATTCAGATATTAAAAGACGAATGTAGTATACTCAACGGCAATGATGAATGAGCCTAACTTTCATGTAAACATATTTTGTAACATATTACTTTCATGTAAACATATTTTGTAACATATTTTGTAAGCCTAACTTTGGGAATGCACCTAAGTTGTAGTTGTACATTTAACCGGCCGCATTTAATGTATATGCGCCTACTTGCAATGTAAATGCACCTATTTTAATGCTAAATGTGCCTATTTTAATGGTAGATGAGCCTATTTGATCAATAACACACGCGCCTACATAAGTAGTCAATGCGCCTACTTTTAAGGAAAAGTAGGTGCATTTCATACAACAAGTAGGCTCAGTTAAATGAGAAGTGGCCGCATATACTTTAAGTACGCGCATCCAGGCACATCCAGGTACATTCACACTCCAGTAGGCGCATTCACACTCAAGTATGCGCATTGACATTCAAGTAGGCGCATTCCAGATACTAGTAGGCGCGTATACGCCCAAGTAGGCGCATTCACACTCAAGTAGGCGCATTCCAGAGACTAGTAGACGCGCATACGCCCAAGTAGGCACATTCACAGTAAAGTAGGCACATTCACACTCAAGTAGGTGCATTCACACTCAAGTAGGCTGACGTGTATTTTACTACGCGCTTAAACGCAAGTATACGCGTCGAGTAATATAGGCCTTGTGAGGCCCGAGTCGAACTCAGGGATACGTGAATTATTGGAGACTTCTACTAACTAATCGCAATCAGCTAGACCGATTAACAAAATAGGGTTTTGTTGTTCAAATTAAAAAGAAAATAAAAATCAAACAAAGAAAACAATCGATTAAAGGTTAATTTAATCAATTCAAAAGGATATCTTTAGGATGGCGGTTTCACCGCGGGTCAACATTGTATTAGGTTTTATATAATTCCTCACACTTCTCTCTCTATCCGGGTAGTGGCCTGAAAACAGAATTACCCACTGTCGTGGTGTAATTCACTACTTAGATTTAGGTTGATTCCACCGTCGTAGTAATCATTCCCCTAAACTAAGTGCATTAAAAATGGTCTCTCAGTTCCCACCATTAATTTTACAACTCCTTTGTCAAGGGTTTTATTGATTAATGTAGAATTCGTCTCTTTTCAACCGTTAATCCTTCTGTCGAAGTGATTAAGGGCATTAAGTTATTATTATGGTGATCAAGCATAATAATAGAAATGGAGAAAACGAATCTATACCACGGATTTGAGAGAAAAATATGAATTATTGATATAAAAATGTCATACAATGCATTCCCGGGCTACTCCCGGTCCTAAAGATTGAAGGTTTTAGCCTCTCATGTTCATCTCACACGAATACATGGTAGAAATTGGGGAATTCATAAGAAAAACGGGAAATAAATGGGAAAACCCCTGAACGGAGAAGAACCGGTGGATCCTTGGCGTAAAACACGAGCTTCCCCCGCCTGTCGGTGGTGGAAATCGTCTTCGGCAGCGTCCGAATCACCCGGGATGAGCTTCTCGGCCTCCGTTCTCCTTTCTCTCCTCCTCGGCACTCGTGCAATCCAAAAATGAGATCTCTCCTGTTCTGGGCGGCCGTCATTAGGTATAAGTCCCTAATTAGGTCGTCAAATAACAACAGCCGTCCGATCGAGATCAAAACAGATCCAACGCATATCTGCCGGCGTCGATACCATCGACGCGGGTCGATGGTATCGACCCAGCGGATTAGCGGCAGCTTTCCTTTCTTTTATTCTGAGCGCCTGTGGTGATCTCAATACCATCGACTTGGGTGTCGATGGTATCGACTCCTTTAGCGTCGGTTGTTGTCGTTTAGCGACGCTGTAGCTCTCCTTGTGTCGATGGCATCGACTTGGGTCGATGGTATCGACATTGTATTGCTTTTCTCGGCTGACAACCTGTGGCTTGGTCGATGGTATCAACTTCCGTCGATGGTATCGACGGAAGCAGATACTTGTTTTTCCTGAAATTTCACAACAAGACCAAGTAAATCCACACAATTTATAATAAGATGATAAATAATGCTCAAAATAGTAAAACAAAGGGGATTTGATATAAAATGATGGAAAAGACCAAATAAAGTGAATTATGCAATAATATCCACAGAAGGAGACTTGGTGGTGGAATGATGAAGTACAAAAGGCTATTAAACTGAAAAGGGAGATCTATAGGAGCTTGCCCAAATCTGGAGATGATGCAACGTTCCAAAGATACAAGCAAGCAAAGAAAGAAGCTAAAAATGTGGTTCGGGAGGCAAGGTCTAGATACTTTGATGATATGTATAAGAAGCTGGACACTAGAGAAGGGGAAAAAGATATATATAAAATGGCTCGTATAAGAGAAAGGAAAGGAAGAGACTTGAGTCAAGTAAAATACATAAAGAATGAAGATGGTAGAGTATTGGTGAAGGACGATGATATCAAAAACCAGTGGAGAAATTACTTCCATAAGCTTTTCAATGGAGATAATGCATATAATGTTAGTGACTCGTGTGACATGAATACGAGAGATATCATTTACACACGACGAGTTTCACCATTTGAGGTCAAGAATGCTTTGAAAAAGATGAAAATGAGAAAGGCATGCGGACCGGACAATATTCCCATTGATGTATGGAAGAGTATGGGGGATGAGGGAGTTACATGGTTAACAAATTTCTTTAACAAGATTATGAAGACCAAGAAGATGCCGGATGAGTGGAGAAATAGTATTATAGTCCCAATCTACAAGAACAAAGGTGACGTTCAGAGTTGTACAAACTATACAGGTATCAAGCTGATGAGTCACACGATGAAGCTTTGGGAGAGGATTATTGAGCAGAGGTTAAGATCTATAACACAGGTATCAAACAACCAATTTGGTTTCATGCCTGGAAGATCAACAACAGAGGCTATTTTTCTGATAAGGAGGCTTATGGAGAAGTATAGACAAAGCAAAAGAGATCTTCATATGGTGTTTATCGATCTAGAGAAGGCTTATGATCGAGTACCCAGAGAAGTGTTATGGATGGTTTTGAAGAAAAAGGGTGTGCCTATCCAATACATTGACTTGATCAAAGACATGTATGATAACTCTACTGCAAGTGTCAAGACTCCTGGAGGAGAGACACCAACTTTTCCTATTACAGTTGGGGTACACCAAGGATCCACACTCAGCCCATATCTATTCGTTCTGGTTATGGATGAGTTAACAAAGAATGTTCAGGATGATATTCCTTGGTGTATGTTATTTGCTGATGATATTGTTTTGATTGACGAAACAAAAGATGGATTGAATGATAAAGTTGAATGTTGGAGAAAGGCATTGGAATCAAATGGATTGATGATTAGCAGGAGCAAAACTGAGTATATGCATTGCAATTTCAGCCAATCTCGCAGTGTGAATGATGGAGCCAAGTTGGACGGAGTAGATATACCAAAATGTGACAAATTTCGTTACTTAGGCTCTATTATTCAAATAGACGGGGATGTCCAAAATGATGTTTGTCACCGGATCACTACAGGATGGTTGAAATGGAGGAGTGCAACTGGAGTTTTATGCGATCAGAAGATCCCTCTCAGGTTAAAAAGTAAGTTTTATAGAACAGCTATACGACCAGCCATGCTCTATGGGAGTGAATGTTGGGCGGTGAAGAAACAAGGTCTCAACAAGATGAACGTGGCCGAAATGCGTATGCTGAGATGGATGTGTGGGAAGACAAGAAAGATCATTTGAGAAATGACTATATCAGGAATAAAGTGGGGGTGGCGAGCATTGAGGACAAGTTGCGTGAGGGCCGACTCAGATGGTACGGACATGTGCAACGCAGACCTACTAGTGCGCCTATACGAAGCAATGCTATTGAGCCAAACACTATAAATAGAAGAAGAGGAAGGCCTAAATTAACATGGGATGAACTTATAAAGAGAGATTTTGAATCTCTACATCTCAATCAGAATATGACCCATGATAGAGCTGAATGGAAACGAAGGATCCATGTAGCCGACCCCAACATAGTTGGGATTGAGGCTTAGATGATGATGATGATGATGCAATAATATCCATGAAAATGAGTAATTAAGGCACAAAACACATATGAAATAGGTCTCTAAATGCAACTCAAAATCATCGCATCATAGGCGCATTCCAGATACTAGTAGGCGCGTATACAACCAAGTATACATTAGAAGTGGGCGCATATACATTAGAAGTAGGCGCATGCAGGCACATCCAGGCACATTCACATACTTTAAGTGGGCGTAAGTATTTGAAAATACAAAATGGCATCACATAAAAAATGGCACCACATATGAAACAAATGATCTGCAATATAAATTAATGTGATTTAGTTACAAAATTTCAAAATGGCACCACATACGAAAATATGTTTCCACTACTTGCACTGTAAGTTAGTGAGCTATCACTATATCTCTGTTAAGTATAATCTTTCTGTAATATAATCTATAAGTGTATGTGGTTGGGGTATCACTGTGTCGCTATTTGAAAAGACTATCACTGTCTATCTATCTCAAAAAGACTTGAGCCTTTCTTCTAATTATAGTGACATTTCTGTGTTTTGTGCATCCTTTCTTCAAAAGACTTGAGCCTTCTCTTACGTGGATGACCAACTTGACCAACCATATTTGGATTTTTGATGCATCTATCAATATGTGCTTCATTAACCTAGAAGAAAATACGATAGTTGTTTATTATAATCCAAAAATGATAGTTGTAAATCAAATATAACAAAATTTGTAAATCAAATACAATTTGGAATTACTTACAGTGTCTGCTATACCAACGTCCCTTTTTACTTTTTCTAAACCTCTCATAATTTCATCAAATTTTTCTTCAGAAATGGAAGTTGCTTCTGTTAACAACTCAACATTTTGTATAACAGCATTATACTGATTGACAGAGTCAGGGTAGTCAACAGATTCGATGGTATCAGGTTTGGTTACAATTCGCTTCACATCTTTTCTCCATCTATCAATCAAGTGGTACTCCTCATTCAATTTGTCAATTCCTAAGAAAATATAGACTGCAAACATGTGTCTACATACAATGCCTGATGATTCAAACATCAAACAATGGCAAATAGCTCCCTGGAGTTGAGTGTTAAAGACAACACTAAAAGACTTAGTTTGTGGCAAAAAAGTATTGGTATCAACAAGTATCCTTTTCTTTTACAATATTTAAAGCAAGTATATGGCCCGGATGAGTATGTTTTAGTTGTGTTGCAGTACATAAGTCCCTGTAGCTCTCTTTGAAATTTCTTCAAGATTTCCAGAGTAAACCATTTAGCAATATGTCCCTCCATTTCAAATGAAGTCCGCATAACTGGAGTTTTATGAATACATGCATAGTCTGCTTCAACTTCTTTCTTGAACTTGGAACTTACAGCAAGTTTAAATTGTTGAACAAATTCCTTCAGTGAGGTTCTCTCTTTGAAATATCCTTTGAAAAATGCATTTATTGATTCACTCCTTTGCGTTGTAGACATTCCAGCCCAAAATGATAGTTTCACATAGCATGGCACCCACATCTGACGGATAGGGTACATCCGTTGAACCCATCTATTTTGCTGTAAATTGTGAACTATTACCAATTCAGCCCACTTGGCTTCAAAATCAACAGCCGTAACAGAGTCATACACTGCTCCTTTAATAGCTTTTCGAGCTCCTTCAGAATTCTCAAACTTCTGGGGTAACTTTTTCATTATATGCCACAAACACAATCTATGTTTACTGTTGGGGAATACTTCAGCTACAACATTAATGATTGGTTGTGCTTGGTCTGTAATTATACCTTTTGGATGCACACCTTCCATACATAACAACCAGGTTTTGAATAGCCATATAAAATTCTGAGTTGTCTCTTCACATAAAAGCCCACAACCAAGCAAGATGGTTTGCCCATGCTGGTTGACACCAACGAAAGGTGCAAATGGCATCTTGTATTTGTTAGTGAGATATGTACTATTAAAAGAGATAACATCACCAAAGTACTTGTACGAAGATCGTGCTCTTGAATCAGCCCAAAAAACATTCCTTAATACACCTCTGTCATCTACATCCATGACATAGAAAAAGTTCGAGTGCACATTCTGCATTTTTGTAAAATACTCTTTCATTGCTTTGGCATCTCCATTCGTAAGATTTAATCTCCTAGCTCGGCTTAGAAAATTGCGTGCATCGGTCTCTGTAAAACTTAGGTTGGAAACCCCTCCGGCTTCAACAACAAGTGCAGCCATTGACTGTGATGTTGATATACCAGCCTGGTCATTAATAAGAAGCCTTTTCTGCTGCATAGCGGATACACTCCTCATGGAAGGTAAAAATCTTATATGGTCCTCACCAAGCATAACATGGTTATGATCATTACAATATTTGTCAATAATATATTTGTCATTCTTTAGATGAACTAAATAAGCAGGACAGTTCTCTCTAGCACTACACCTTTGGGAGAATGACAAGTTATCCTGGGCCCTATTACTCACTCCTTGTTTAACACAAACCATCTTCATCCTAGATATTTCACCATGAATATTCTTTCTGGAAGACAAAACTCTAACACCAAAACTTTGATATGCCAAACCTTCTATAAAAAACTTTGACTTCATCAATTGAATCAAATATCATTCCTTCATAGGGGATACTTGCATCTACAAAAAATACAAAATATATTTTAAATGTATGAGAATGGTGAGTGTGTTAGGGGCTTCAACTAAAGATGGGCGTATATACCAGTAAAGTAGGCGCATTGACGTCTTAAGTAGGCGCATTGTCCTATATCAATCAGGCAGGCGCATTTCTAATTAAGTTAAGAACATTTTGCATTGAAAAGGCGCACAAATAACTAAAGTAGGCGCATTGACGTCTCAAGTAGGCGCACTGACGTCTCAACTAGGCGCATTGCCATCTATCAGTAAGGTAGGCGCATTAGCATCTCAAATAGGCGCATTCTTCTAAAGTATGCACATCTACGTCTTATGTAGGCGCATAGACGTCTTATTTAGGCACATTAGCATCTGAAATAGGTGCATTTCTATTTAAGTTAGCATCAGAAATAGGCACATTAGCATCTGAAATAGGCGCATTAGCATCTGAAATAGGCGCATATACATCTAAACTAGGCGCATTAGCATCTGAAATAGGCACATTCGTCTAAAGTAGGTGCATACAGGTGTAAAGTAGGCGCACTTTCATCTAAAGTATGCGCATCTACGTCTTATGTAGGCGCAAAGACATTTTATGTAGGCACATAGACGTCTAAAGTAGGCGCATTCGTATAAAGTAGGCGCATTTCTAATTAAGGTAGGCGCATTAGCATCTCAAATAGGCACTTTCGTCTAAAGTAGGCACAAATAGGTCTATAGTAGGCGCAGTAACGTGTAAACTACGCGCGTTCATCTAAAGCATGCGCATCTACGTCTTATGTAGGCGCATAGACGTCTTATGTAGGCGCATATACGTCTAAAGTAGGCGCATTCCTCTAAAGTAGGCACACTACGAGCGTTCATCTAAAGTATGCGCATCTATGTCTTATGTAGGCGCATAGACTTTTTATGTAGGCACATAGACGTCTAAACTAGGCGCATTGCCATCGATCAATAAGGTAGGCGCATTAGCATATCAAATAGGCGCATTCGTCTAAAGTAGGCGCATATACATATAAAGTAGGCGCACTAACATGTAAAGTAGGCGCGTTCTTCTAAAGTATGCGCATAGACGTCTTATGTAGGTGCATAGACGTCTTATGTAGGCTCATTAGCATCTGAAATAGGCACATTCATATAAAGTAGGGGCATTTCTAATTAAGTTAAGCATCTATCAATAAGGTAGGCGCATTAGCATCTCAAATAGGCGCTTTCATATAAAGTAGTCACAAATAGGTCTATAGTAGGCGCAGTAACGTGTAAACTACGTGCGTTCGTCTAAATTATGTAGGCGCCTAGTTCATCTAAAGTATGTGCATCTACGTCTTATGTAGGCGCATAGACGTCTTATGTAGGCGCATAGACGTCTAAAGTAGGCACACTGACGGGTCAACTATCATTTTCGTATAAAGTAGGTGCATAAACATATAAAGATTAGGCGCATGTACATCTAAAGTAGGCACATTGACGTCTTAAGTAGGCGCATTCTCAATAATATTTGAAAATACTATGCGGAACAAGATTCTGGGAATTACAAAACAGTTAAATCTTTTACCTTGATCATTAGGGGGTACTTCTTGCACATCTTCGTCCTGGTATACTGGAACATTTAGATCAAATGCATTACCATGTTTCTCGCTACCATGGTTATCTACATCTTCAGTAATTTCTTCGTAATGACTTCCATGCTCAAGTTCTGCGAAATCAGTTTCGACCTCTTCTTCTTCTTCTTCTTCTTCTTCATCAGAGTATGTTAACTCGTAATCACTTCCGAATTCAACATCAAGATCTAACGACAGTGAGGGAACATAGGGTTAAAAACGTACAAGTAATATCTCTCAAACTACAAATAAATGAACTTGAACTATATATGTAGGAACTTTACACGAAAATGAACTTGAACTTTAAAAAATAAATGCATGGAAGTCCTACCATCGTCGAACTCCATGCCAAATTAATGAACTTAAGCAATAAATGCAGCAGTTTGCATACAAGCAAGTAGTTCAAGTAGTTAATGATGTAGCTGGGATGAAAACTTGAAGAGAACGTGCTGTTAGTTGGAGAAGTTAATGATGTAGGATGAAGACTTGGGGAACAAGCACAAAATTCCCTCCAAAACTTTCGTTTGCTGCCCAACAGTTCCCTTCGTTTTGTCCCTCCATTTCCACCCATTCCATTCGTTCCACATTGTAAATTGTTGGCAGCCTGCTATGGTGCATTAATTGCAACTTCACCTACCAGCCTACTACAATGCATTAATTGCAACCTCACCTACCACTCCAATACCACCCGCTCAACTCAAAACCACCGGGAATACAGCCGCGTCCGGGACGCGTCAGGGCCTAGCCGCGTCAACATAGGATTCTACAACCACCCTAAAACACTCTAGTCAGAGTTTCATCACCTTCTTTTCCAGAGAAGTGCATCTGAGGTTCTACAACGACCCTTCTATCACAACAAGCACTAGGCTGGCTAATCAAGCAACCACTAACTCGATCAACGTATCTCATTATATTGGAGTGTTAGTGAAACATATCTCATGAACTTAGGGTTCACCTAACCACCTCTTCCAGCCATTAGCTAAACTAGGCAACTGCATCTCAACCAGAGCATCTATTACCACCTCACATCCTTATTTGTTAAGTAATGTGGAAGACACACACCTCCATGTATTCCACTTACCATCTCATATTAGACTTTAGGTCTATCTTCATCAAGAAAACTCAGAGCTCATCTTCCTAGTTATCAAACTCAATCTTATATAACTCATAAATTCCACATAGCTCATGATAAGAACATCCTCATAAGATGACTACCTTAGTTCTCTTGATGTTTGTGAACCATCCACATATTGTACATTCCAAAAGGGTACAGTATTACCTCTATCCTCATACCTCATAGCAACGTTTCAACTCACATCATCTTTATCCTTGGTGTATGGCATGCATACTATCCTATCTCTCACTCCCATAACATGAGGAAATAAGCATTTGGAAGCTGTCCAAATACAAAGTTCTTCTTGTTCCAAGAGTAGAGATGGTACATCCCACATTACCAGTACACCTTCAAATCTAACTTGAAATGTGCATCACATGTCTCTACATCATGAACATCTCGACATCAGGGTTACTTCCATGGAAAACTGGTCTCGAACCCACCTGGGTCACCACATAATCCTTGGTCTCCTCCTCTAGGTCTGTAGGGTGTCGGTACTTTTAGGGTCATCCCTCTTCCCTTATCCATTAGAGAGTGCCCTCCTCATTTGCCCTTTGGGTCCATGAGTTCATGAAGGTGATCAATCTCCTAACCCATGGTCCTCATAAAATGATAGTTGTTACCTCCTGACCCTATGGTCATGTGCAACTAGGGAATTAGGCAACTCCTACTCTCATTGGTTTTATCCCTACTTGAACCTAGGATAGACTTAGGATCCAAACATAGCACATATCCAACTTGAAACCTTACCCAAGTCTACATCATCTCTCTCAGCATTCGTGGTATGACTTACATCCTTTCGTATGGATCATGGTGACCTATCTACCTTAGTCAGGCCCCATATTGGTTACCTCCATGGTAACACATCCACATGCACCTTATACTATGTACTCTCCACTTAGCTTCCCAAGATTATAAGAGACCCCTAAGGTTACCTCAAATAAAAGCTTATACATACCCTACAAAAGGGTCCTCTCCCAGGATGGGAGGAAACTATCTCTTGATAGAAACAAAGGTCACAAACATCCTCGCATCTAGGGCTTACATCAACATGAGCATGCTTAGTCCTATCAAGCTACTAAGGCACGTAGTTAACAAACAGACCACCTAACTATTCTAGTTTTCCATGTTTGGTCATTCTTGTTCTCATTCCTCAACATTGGACCATCATCATACATGCCCATGTCACCAACCTATATGTGAGGGTTTCATCAAACATATTCCTTAGTCTAAGGGGTTCCCTTTTCCCCCTTGAACATGTAAAGTGCCATGCTCTAATCGATAGAAACTCAAATCTCATCATGAGCATCAGGCGCACCAAGTACTACTACTTCCCCTCTTAGATATAGGAACCCTAGCTTCACTTTTTCTACAAGAGTTATCCAACTGCATGCTCAACCTTTTAACCACAAAACAAGCATGTACAAGGTATGGCATGCACTTCCTATTATCCTTCTACTTGAGCAACACCTCAAAGTTGAGTCCTCCTCAAGGACAACCAACTAGGTATAAGGCCTTACAACTTGTTACTAGACCTCCTCAGGGTCTAAGGAACTCTTCTTCCTATCCTTAGAAGATAAGCACCTATATCATCTACACATAGGTACTAGCAGCCTCATCCTTCTTCTAGGGTTTAGTTCTTCTAAAGACAACCAAGAAACCACCATGACCCTACACGAGGCAACCACAACCATCCACTTAGGTCATAACATACTCAACTTCTTATATCCCGGAGTCCAATCTTCCAACCTTCTTGCTTGGGTGTTTCTCTCTCTATCTAGAGCTAACCCTACAAACAACCTTACTACTAGAGGTTCTCTCACTAAAAAGGTGGATCAAGCTCACATGTATACCCCTATATGGGTGAAACCATCGTTCGCTCAAGATCATCCATAACTCTTTATGCTTATTTCATAAGCTATCCATCATGCCCTTCTGGCCTCAGTTTTAACCTACTTCCAGCACTACTGACGTACCCTGGGTGCGTTTTATGCCCTACTCGTATAAGCCCATAGGGTTTCTATATGTTTTTCTCTAATCTCATCAATGAAGGAGTTATCCTTCACCCTAACGTGCACGACCCTTCACAGGATTGGATCGCCGAAGGTACTAGGTCATCCAACCTCACATGGAACATTCTATCATAGGTATCCAAAACCAAAAGCATGTCAACCCACACACATGGTCGACCATGACATCCATCTCATCATGCCATCTCTCTCTAACCACCACTTAGGGTTAGGGTTAGCATCATCCTCAGAGGATGCGTCGGGTCTCTACCTTTAATGGAGGTCTCTTCCTCCAAGACCAACTCTACTTCATCCTCCTGATAAGAAGGTCTAACCTTAGGTCTCTCCTGAGGGCATGAAAACACATGTCAAACGACCTAAGAATGCAACTATTCTTTAGTTTATGCTTAAACTATTAAACGTATGTCCATGACATCTTATTTACATGCTTTTAATTAATTTGGTGGAGGATTCATTGACCATATTATACATACCCTGACCTCAAGAGGGTGAGGAAGAGAGAGAAAAACCCTAAACCTTAGAATCATAATAAAATTAGGCTTGAGAAGGGACAAAAATAGATGAGAGAGTCCTAAAGATATCTTATTTCGAGTCAGATCCAAAGACATTGGATAGGAAGTCATACATATCCGGGAGTCCTCGTATTCTGACTAGCGGTGTGGAGGAAAATATTGCCAGCCCCTAGACGTGATCCTTTTCTAGACACCTCTATCTTTCAAAAAATCCTCTAATAACTCCCTCAGTTCTATGGAATTTGTAAAATTTAATAATTACTAAAGATTAAATGAGGAACCAATGCTCTGATACCAAATGTAACGACCCCGCCTCCCGGTATCCCCCAATTAAGGGACACCAAGATGTTAGAGTCGTTATCCCGATTTCTTGTATCAAAGGTTTGACAAATAATCACTAATAATTATTAAATTCTACCATGACTATACTGAAAGCTAGAATAAAATAAAACTTTGCATACCTTTTTCAAAAACTTGGATATCTAACTTATATCCACATCTGGACTCTATTCTAACTGATCCCCCTTGCACTTTATTTCTTAATTTCATAATATGCCACTTCACTGTTTGTCCTTTTCAATTTTTACCTAAAATGCCGACAAAGAAAACGTCGGTCAGCATAAATGAATATGCCATTATGTGGGGGAAATAATAATCATGTAGTTATCTATAACAACATATTGCAAGAAATTATTGTCTAGCAAGAAAACTTTACATTTTAAGCATAACTACTCAATCCATACATACCCTAGCCTCTACGCTTGTCCTTGCAGTGGATATGGATACTACCTCTCATATGGTAGATCCCAACTAACCCCCATGATCCTACCTAATAGGTAGATCAATACCTAGGGTTCAAGAGTCCCATGGCACTACCCATAGGTAGCCCAATCACTAACTCATGATATGCTAAAGAGTCGCATGGCACTACCCATAGGTAGCCCAATCTCTGACTTGTAATAACCTGATGGCCCTACCTAACAGGTAGTCTGTGTACTAGGTCATCCTTTTTATCATTAGTAAAGCCACAGAGGAGGACTAGGATCTGAGCTAGTTAGGTATACATATTTCAGGTGATAATCATATTCACTTTATAGTTGCATGAAATAAAAGTCATCCAACCAGTTATTTTCAAGCAACCGATAAAACATTCGGGAATTACCATGAAACTAAAGCGATTAACCATAATTGTAACCACATACCTGATCCAGAGCAACTTGATGTCCAAGCGATAATATTCAAGAATCAATCAAACAAGCAATCAACAATATCCAAAAATTAATGCATAACATCCAAGTGTTATTGTTTTATCCAAAACATTCTCAAGATCGACTTGGATTCCACCTTAGGATTTCTAGGCCAACTTTAGGGTTTTAGCCTCCATAATGCTTTTATCACGTTTAATGCTCTTTTAGTCCACAAACCCTAATTTCATCATTATAGGCATACTTGAATGTCAATTAAGTCTAATATATCTCTTTTACACTAAGACTACCATTTTGATCTTTTTAAGTCATGTCAAGATCATTAAACTCAATTATCATGTTTGGTTTCATTCAAATTGACAACTCATATTTCATCATAGTCTAATTCACATATGAACTCTATTTATTGCTAATTTCACATTTATCCACTAGAAAACCCTAATTACCAAATTAAGGGTATTTATCCATAATTAGAGTCTTTAATACTCAAATTGGCTTAGAATCATCATATCTCAGTTTTATTCATGGATTTGCACAACTCAAACCATTAAAATTCATATCAACAAAAATTAGGGTTTCTAAGCCCATTAATGCATATTCATGTACATGGAACCCTAAATTAAACCAACTATTCATAAAGATCATCCTTTTGGATCTAATAACAGGTTAATATCAACTTTAAACATCCATATAACACTTTCCAATTCATTAATCATCAAATATTAGGGGTTTTCATTTATAAAACCTTTAAAGATAGCACCTTTACATAATTTTTGAATTGAAATCATAATTAGGCTTCAATTACATTTTTATTGCATTCCTTGCATTTTTCTGATTAAAAAGCACTACTTATTTGTATTTTTTGGCCATATAATGTATTTTTAATGATTTATCCAAGATTCACCTATTTCTTTGATTTTCTGTTTAGAGAGCGAGGAATTACCTTAAGTCGGAAAAAGGCCAGTCGTTTGATCACGGTCGCACCGACCGACACATCGATTGTGCGGCTCTTATTACATGCACCCACTATCGGCCTGTTGAAGTTGTAGATGACCAGGGCCGTCGATCTGCTCCTGTGGTCAGTTGTTGACCATGATCGAATGACGCCTGTTGTTTGTCCTTTCTCAAACCAGCCATGAAGACTCACAGCTGCGTCGCAGCCTGAGCTCTCCGGTGATGCTTCTTCGCATCAGTTCAGGGCATGAGGGAGGTAGGGAACAGGCCGGTCGAGTTCGTTAGGGTGAGAGGAGTTGAGAGAGGGTCTTGTTTATAGGATTGGGAGGCCCCTTTAGGGTTTTCCAACCTCCACCCAAGCTCTCAAGTAAATTGGGCATTCTCTCCATAACATCCTAAACTACCTAAAACCTAGGATAGGTTGGCTCAAAATCTTCTCCTGGAGCCGCCTGTCCCCTTTCCATCCTTGCACATGGTCATGTTTGTGAGGAAACTAAGATCGAAGATCTCGTGTCTCTCTGCTTCCTTTCCTAGTTCTTCCAGACCTAGGTGATGGTCGTGCGCCGTTGGATCCTAGATCCAATGGCTGTTGTGCATGCTCTCATTCCTATTCTTTTTAGAAAAGGAAAATCTTATGTGACATATAATACGATTTATTGGTTATCTTTCCACTTTAATAAAACTTGCAAAAATCATTTCTTTCAAATTGTTTATCCAATTGATCCCAAATTTTGAGGGAAAGTTAATAATAACTTAATCTTTCATCTTGCCAAACTTGGGCTCATTATTCAAAGAAATCATTCTCTTTTACTTAGGTGCAAGTTATTACTCTATTATGCATATTTCTCATATTTTCTCTTTCTTATTTCCTTTATTTTCTTGATTTTGATTTCTTTTTCCAGTAGAAATCATGTGAACGTGAAATCTTTTCCAATATGGATCTGTTATCCATATATCCACATATTTCTTGTAATATTATCATTATCTCACATTTCTTCTAAATAAAGGAATATTTAATTAATCTTTTCTCTTTCTTGTTGCATTATCTTTGCAACTTGGACTCCTTGGAACCCAAGGAACCCAAAAGGAACGAAAGCCACCTTTGGAGAATATTCCTTTTCCTTCTAGAGGTTTCTACCTCTTCCTTTTCTCCATTTCTTATTTATTCATTTAATAGTTGAATTTCCTTTTTCTTTTCCTTGTTATTGGGCCCAATAGCCAATAAAGCCCACAAAGCAACCTACAAGGCTATTGTAAATGAAATTCATTCATTTTAAATCTAATCACACCATTATTTATTCATATATCTTTATTATGAGAAATTACATTTCTCATCAAAAGAACCCAAAATTGGGGTTGTAACACTGATGCTACCATATGTGAAATATGAACAAAATTGGGATGTATATATTGTAAAAGAATATCTTATAAACTTTCAAGCTTCATCATGAATCTTTTGTACATGACTAGAAACACAAAAACAACATACCTTTTTCATCCACACTCATGTTGATATGTAGCAACATTAGTTGTCCTTAACTTAACTCTTATCTCACTACAATGTTGTGCTATTAGAATAGTAAATCACAAATTTAAAAAAAGCTTCAAAAAATATAGTAAAGCACTTGTAAAAGATTTTGGAGTAAAAAACTAAAGCCTAGAATAAGAGCATACTTGGGGTTTTTTAAGAATATGTGCACTAAATAGCGCCATTGATTTGCATATTGTATGTGGTAGTTAACCTGGTCATGTTAAATGATGTAATTTGGTCCTTTCTACTGAAGCTAGTATCGTTTTCGGGTTTCTTACACTATTGTCAAATCATGCATCTAGGTCGACTAAACATTTCTTGATAGCAATGAAGAAAATCACATTGCCAATCTGTATGACCCATGAATCATTTTTTAGTAGGCTATCCATCTATCGTTACAAGTCACTACAAGGTAATTTAAGTTTAGAAAGTTTGTTATCAGTTAATTTTCAGCACCAACATGCACACTTTACATTTCTTCAATATCTTACCCCTGTAGGACAAATTATCGTCATGACTTTCGATGGTGTTTGTACTACACTAGATTTTTTATTCAAAATAATATGATATAATGTATGATAGTACACTTAAGAATGGGGAAGGAAACTTCACTGTTCCAGATATGAAGAACTAAGAAAACCACATTGACAATATGAAGGATCCATGTATCATTTTAAGTAGGCAATCCATCTAGCTTCCCCTTCATTGTATGCTAATCCAAGTTTAGAGAGTTCTTGTCAAATTGTTTTCAGAAGTAGCACACCTTACATTGCTCTAGTATCCCAGCCTTGCATGAACAATCAAAATCATGACATGTGATTGTGTTTGGACTAAAAATGCCTTTTCCCAAAATAATTAAATATAATAGGACATAAAACACCTAAAGGTGGGTCAGAAAACTTCTCTATTTCTGGATGTGAAGAACTCACTTGTCAAGTTACCTTAAATTTTATTCATAGCTTCTATGCTAAATAGAGCTAGGCGCCCTGACTATTGTTCCACCCAACACTGGAAATAATGAAACTCCACATCTGAGGATTCATTAAAAGACACCTCCTGACTGATGAAGGTTGCAATATATAGGATTTTTTTATCCTTAATATGCCCCTTTGTTGCACCAAATGATAAAATGTTGTGCACTTTTTTTGTCTATTTTATCAAAAATGTTGTTGGATTTTTGTATATGTACTTGTATGTGCTTTCATTTTAATTCCCACACAAAGTCATTTTATTAGCTTCTTTGTTTGTGAAAAAATATATTCACATCATTTCAGGTGTCTTTGAAACTATTGGCATTTCTGAATCCGTGATTGGCTATGATAGTGAACTTGAGAAATTTGACCTCACTGCATCATTGTCTTAGACTCACAAAGATGTCATCAACTTGGACTCATAACATTTTCGAATGGAGGACACATTAGATATTTGGATTCTAAAAGTATTGGATCTTCTAAGCACTATGAAGTTTGCCTTGAAGAATTGTGGATATCAAGAGCTCTTGTCAACATGAATGACAATCAAAATCCGTTTCTTTGTGAGATATTGACAAAGTTCTCAGAGAAAAGTGCAATGCTACTTAGTTATTATTGATGTGTTTCTCAGCACTCTCACTCGGGATAAATGTAATGCATGCAACTGTTGTTTATGCTGCTCATTTACGTAAATTTAGTAATAGAACTTGTGTGAGTCGTCAAAGCCTGGTGTGTAATATAAACATTGCAGCAGTAGTTCTCTGAAATGTAGAGGATGCTAAACGAACAATATATGTTCTATTGTGAGTTTGAGATTTTTCCAAGACATATGGTACAGACAAAAAATGTAACCATGCCAAGGCAGTCTGTATGTACGGATGTAGCCATGTACGTTCTATACATAAAGAGAAATAAAATAATGTTTACATAATTTCAGCAGTGCTCCATAGACTATCTAACATTCATGAAAATTTGATATTAATTATGAAAAGATGGCGAGTTTTTATCTAATGTCTAATATTCATGAAAATAGTAACATAATTATGGAAAACATCTCTCCCGCCATGTTGGTCGTGCCGGCAAAGATGTATAAAATTTATGGCACAAGTTTGATACCACTATCCGGCAACATTTAAATACCGAGTTGCTAATATGCTGGCGCTTTGTTAGATGCCATGAGTCTCTTTCCGGCATATCATAGGCATCCTTCCGGCATTGAGTAAAATGTCTAGAAATTTTGATTCCGGCATATTGTTAGTTCTTTTTAGGCATTTTGACATGCATGATTAAGTAAAGCTGGTTGTAAGGCATGTTGATATTAGTTTGTTTCCTTCCATGTATCTTGTCTAGTATCCTTTCATTTAACTACTTTCAGGTACTTCTTCGACCGGTCATTTCCTTATATCACATACTCATATCCAGATTAGATTTGTCTAGTAATATGGTAATGCGATTCACACAATTAGTGAATCTAAACAACCAAGGACACATGACCAATCAAAGAATAGTGAGTTTTGTGTACGAAATATCATGGAGTCGTGCATTTCGTTAACAATACATGTTCTATAAGAAATGTCTTATAGAAATTTGATAAGATCTAATAAGATTTCGCTATATACCACAACATGCGTTTCTCTCTCCTTATCATCTTAGGAGGTTAGGTTTTAAAGTGGAGTGAAAAAGAAACAAACGCGTGAGGCATTCAGATTGCTTGGCTATGCTTCTCACGCAAGCCAGTCGGTGGACGTGTTGCATTAAGCTTTTATGATGTGGCAATTGCTGAGCAAAGTTTGTCGCCAAGCGATTAACAATATAACATGCGACATGATAAAGTAATAATTGACTAATAAATGGAATATATAAACCACTTGACTAAATACATATACACACATGTACTATCGTAAAGAACAAAATCGGTATCCTCGCGAGAAGATGTAAAAATGAATGAAAGAATAGGTGTATTCATTCGCTGGTACACTCAGCGTATCGGAGCCACCAAATCCATCTCCAAATAACTCGAGCACCAAACGGGAAGTGCACGCTGCAACCCTTTTAACGGACGCGAGCAACAAACTAGTTAAAGCATATCCAGCTAGCTGCCGTCGATCGAAGACCAGCCGCTATCTAGTAATCACAAGATGCATTATCTAGTTCATCTAGTAATTAATCCGTCCATCCATCCATCCATCTGGATGCCGTCCGCGACAGCGTGGGCATCAAGCGAGCCCCGGAAGAGGAAGCAGCAGCCGAGTTCTCACCTCCGGCCGGCATGTCGGACAGCACGGCGAGGATCTTGCGGATGCTGGCCGATCGCATGGTTCGGATCCCGGTGACGGAGCGCGTGAGGCCGGCCTTGGCGGGTGCGAAGAAGGAGGAGGAGTTGGAGAGGATGAGGTAGACGAGGGCCTGGACTAGCAGGAAGATGGCGATCTTGGAGAGGACGTCCGGGTTGGAGAGGTGGGATAGGAGGAAGGAGATGAGAGCATCCATCGTAGATGTCGTGCTTGCTTCCTTGCTGGAGTCGCTGGTCACGGTTTGGTGCGCCGTCCCTTGCTGCTGAAGTTGACGGCCGAAGGAGATGACCAAGGGAGGTGGGAGCACAGGGCAAGGTTACCTGAAACTGGGAGGAGAGGTAGAAAGAATTCGGATGGGGAGGCGCAAGTGGGCGTATTTATAGCAGAGTGGGTGCAGATAGGATGGCGGTGGCGGTGGCGGGTATGGTGTTGGCGACGACGCAGTCGCACTGTCCTTGCTAGTTACGCACGCTGGATAGATGAAATATTCCCTCCGCCGATGCTCCATTTCAGTTCCAGGCACGGTACATCTGGATGATATGGTCTCCACATCAACGCTAAGGGAATTTCTTGGGTGTTTCCTTTTACTTCCTTCCATTCCATATAGGTCTGCTGTCGAATTGGGCCGCAATCTAGGACGAGAGATATGACCGTTGTCGTAAGCAGGTTCAGGTTACACGGCAGGATTACTGTGTTTGGGTGGCGCAGTCGTCACTGCTGCTGTAGTTAATGAGTACAGGATTTTAACTACACAATTTACAAATGACCAGTAACAAACAAACTCTCGCAATTTACAAATGATTTTATCTCACAAGAAGGGATTCACGTAACGGGAGTGGAAAATAATGTATAATAATATTTTGCAGAGCTTTACCGGGACAACATCTGGTATTTTGAACAATCATCTTCGGCTGAGCGGTATAAATCTCGATTGCTCGTATCAAAATGGCTCCTTCCACCTAGCATTTGTCTTGGCCTAATGGCATTGCCTGTTTATTCTCGCAAAGGTGATACTCACTCACATGGTTTGTACGGTCTAAAGAAATCTAGAAAAAAACACCAAGTAATGGGACCCACGTTACGGGAAATCAGATCACATATGTTTATTGCTTTGGATTATGTGTCGATCTCGGATTTGGTGAGTAGGGAGGGGAGGAAGGCAAGTCAGATTCGGCAACACGCAACGCGGCGTCCAGATATCTCTGACTGACTTGCAAGAAGCAAACACGAGTGAAACATGCTGTTCCCGCTTCTGTTGTTTCTGCCGTGCGCATCATGCAACAAACAAACTCTCGCACGCTTCTACTTGTGCAAGTACACCAGTCACAGGGTTCATGTGGAAGAAGTGCAGCCTGCTTTCTTACCTTCTCGACATTTGAGAGTGAAGGCTTTTACCAACTAACTAAATAAAACAGCTCAAATGTCAAATCGATCTGGATCTCTCTTTATCTATCTGTCAGGAACGTACCTAGCTGTTTTGGAGCTCTTTACAGGATTAAACGTCTAATAGCGTGCTCTGTTTACAGATTCTACTAGATTATATATATGTTCAATAAATATCCATGATACGTCTAATTGCTTTGTCACATTATGACTCTGCCGTTTGGGTCAATTGTCGCCTATCTACCTCAACCCCGATACCATTTTCACTGTTACTGCCACAGCCAAACGACAGGTCTATAAACAGCCTCCTCTACGATCATGATCTCTTAAGCACACCAGACCTCTCCATCAAATCTTCTCATATTCTTATCATACTTGTCAATGGTTCATTTATTGTTATCCTATTCTTCTTTCTTAATTCTGTCACAACTTTTGTGAAGTATATGTTAATAAATTAATGTGTCGCAAGGACCCCAGAAATAGCGGTTAAATATCATTAGTTTGGACCAATTTGCAACTGATTTTTTTTTCCATACTTTGTTTTCATATAAAACGTAGCAATTCATCTAGTGACAATGAAATAGAAGGCATACATACAATAAGTTAAGCCATCAGTCCCTTTTAATATGTAAAACCATTCCTCTAAAACACTGCACTCATAGACATGTGGGTCATAACATTACTATTGTAATTTTTAAATCCTTTTGAGAAGCTCCACAGTGTCTGGTTCAAAAACCTATCGTATTTTGATTTTTCCTTCAATATTAGCTTATTTGGGCTTTATATGTACCAATTATTGGTTAATCTAGTGATTGGTGTTAAAATCATCCCTGACTTAGCTTAACTTTACACCTCTAATAAAACTTTATTTGATTTCATTATATGATTCATTGAATCAATATAGATTTACTTTAAAAATAATTAAAAATTAAAAAATATGCTTTTTATATTATGTACATATATTTTAAATAATAGGAAAATGATATGTTTACAATTTTGATTTCATGACATGTTTGTATACTTTAACAAAAAAATACCTTAGTGTGCTTGCATTTGTTGATGAATCGACCGATGCAAGGGTTCAATCTCCATGAGCGCATTAGGCGATCAATGTCACTACAACAAAACTTTACAAAGGCAAAGGTAATATGGTCAGGGATAACAGCCCTGGGCAGTTACCAACACTACTCAAGGCATATCCTTGGCTTATAAGAACCGGAACCTTGACCACTAACTCCATCGAATAATAATACACACAACCACACATGAATTATTTAACCACAACTACCGCAAACCTAATCTATTTCTTCAGCACCCCGCCGCCCGACTGTTCGGTTCCCACGTTCTTCCTCCCGCACCGGAGAATAGTTCTCGCTTCCGATGCCAATCTTGGAACTGCATCTGGAGGTTGCTCTCCCTCCCACCTCCGGTCGCCAGTCCTCGTCGCACTTCGTACCACTGCTCTCTGCTAAGTTTTGTTCTCTACCTCCCCCTCTTGCTTCCGATTATCTACTTTCCTACTCAGATTTCTCTCCTGGTTCTGCTTCTTACATGTTATCTCCTTCTTGGCAATGATAGAGCCACATGATCTTTCAGATTTGGCGAGGGTTCATGTATTCACTTCACTAATCTTTGATGTTGTCGTTCTCTACGCATCTTGTCTATGCGGCAAGTTGGAAGAACAACCAAAAAAAAGGTTCAGATCGAGGTCTATGCGGTAGGTGAAAAGTACTCCACACTTTTATATATGTTTATTATGCGTTCTAATCTGATTTGGTAACGAGTAGCTACTATTGATAACAATCGAGAAAACCACACTCTATATGAGTAGGTTTCTTTTTGTATTACGGTTCAACCATGAGAAGCAGCTTGTGGGTGCCAATTTTTAAATTAAAGTCAACTACACATCCTTTCATTTCTTTTTGCATCAACAACAGTCCACATTGTTAAGTGGATATTGACTATTGTTCTTTCGTGTGCCATTGTTATGTACTTCATTTTCATATATTTGCAAGTCATATAGGTTGATAGCTAAAAAAATATACTTTATCAATATATAATCCTTTAGTTTTAACTAAAAATATGCATATGGTGTTAGGGAGTTGGCATACATGGTATACTCAATCTCATGTTAGGGAGTTTGCACAAATTGTATTCTGTATTTCAGATCCACAATTTATACTATGCATATAAAATAAGTTTTGGGTTCGATTTATATTTTTTACCACACATACATAAATACGTTTGAGCTCAAATCAGCTCTTATTACTAGGCATATATAAAATTATTTAAGTTCAGATCAACTGTGGTACCGAACATACATACAAATAACTCAAGTATAAATTACATGTTATGTCGACTATGACAATCATCTCTATTGAGCTCATAGATACATTGATTTCATCTCCTTTCTACCATTGTGATCTTGGTCTCTACCTCCTTTTCTTCCTAATTTGCCTCCTCCCCGGACTCATCTTATTAACAAAACTTCTTACCGTTTAGGCGCTTATTGTTGAGTATGTAATTAAATTTGATGTTAATGTATGTGTGAGTGCTTGCTACATAATGTCTTATACACAATGCACTTCAAATATAAATCAAGTTGGAGGCAATGTTTGAAAATGAGGACACGCCCATCGATAAATCATGACACACTTATTTAACTAGTGCTACTACAGTGTGTAAGAGATTATATCTTTTATGTTGCTATTTATTTTCATGAAATTAACTTATTTTCCTTTTAGATAAATACATTTAGTTAGTTAATCTAAATGACTAAAGAGTTAGACGATCATATTTTTTATATATTGATCATCAACTTATATTTATTTTTAGCCTTATAATGCAAAATGATACAACAATAGAGCACATTCTTTACGATATAAATTTATATGGCAGCTATATGTCAAAACATTGCAAGGTAGCATTTCTATTTTTTATTGTTAATGACTGTGATTTGTACATGCTTAATGAAGCTATTTATTACTTCTTTGATATTCTTGCTCAATGAGTGGTGCTTATGTTTTCTTTGTGATCTCATAAAAGATGAGTTACATGAAACTAATATAAACTATTTTGTAGTGCAGGATATTGACAACAATATATAATGAAGAATGTACTAGAGAAACTGCCCAAGACAGAACTCGTAGAATCATTAGCAGAAAAGAAAAGATGAAGTACACTTTCTCGGGTGGCAGGAGTTTATTTTTTAGTCTTGAAAATATGTCAGACGATACAATGTGATATAAAATGTATATGAATACTATGTCAAAGTAAATTCATAAGATGTCTTAATATTTTTAGACAAGCATTATGCTTCAGTCATGTGTGTTAATTGTAAACATTTAATAAAGTTCAATGAAGTTTTGTTGTGCTTTACAACTTCATTTTCATCTGATGAATGATGAATCAATTCTCATGTTGACACTTATTTTAGAAGTTATATGCATTAAAACATGAATGTTTAAAAGTTGATTGATAATTTATTTCTATTAGTCAAGGCCATGCCTTTGATATAAGGTGTTGACAATGCATCTAATTTACTCTTATGTTTGTTGACTTGTCAAGCCTTCTATCTCTATTGGTCAGGGATATGACTTAACCAACCACTATTGGTCACCAAGCTTTTTCCTAGGATACGTTGGTCAAGGACTGGTCCTGACCACCACCTTTTGGTCAAGGATTCATAGATATTGGTCAGGGATTTGTCCTTCAGCTTTACCAAATTTTGTAGTAGTGTGTGTGTTAAATGCATGGTTACATTGAGTTGTGGGATGCATTACATATTGGCCACATGGGGCGATGAGTCATTTTCAACCCTTGTCTAATGCGTGTCCTAGGGGTGGCCAATGCATGTGGATTTGGGACCATTTTGGCTGATGAGTAGGGACTGAGCGTCAGACTAGATTATACCAGGTTTTGTTTATCCCAAATTCAAACCCACATCTTAAAACAGGTCTCGGGTTTGATTTGGGCACAGATAAAATTGGAAAATTAAGTATGTATCCAGTCCACATAAGAATTATGAGTTTCTAGCCAGCTTTGGATCACCTATTTAATATCTAATGAGCATACCAAACTTTTTTAGATATAACTTGCTAACGTGAAACATTAAATTATTATGACATATACTTTGTGATCAACATTTAAATAAATAAATATGTAATTTGTGATCTATGCAACCAGAATATGTATACCTTAGTTGCCTGATTTCCTATATGTAATGAAAAGGACATTGAAAGAGAAATAAATAATTTTTTGCTTCCTCATGCTATATGTATATACAATGAAATGAGTGTTAGAAGGGCAAAAGATCATTTGTCTCCTACATTGGGCATATGAGCAAAAAAAGAGTAGAATCCACCACGCACTGAGCTAGTTACTTCTGCTGAAAGCATATAGAGGATTAAATGGTAGAGCACACTGCATATTGGACTTTTTGAGGGATTGTTAGATATATGTGTGCTACAGCCATGTATATAGAATAGGTTAAGCCCAATGTAGTGCAGCTAGTACATGTGAGAAAAGGTAGTTTTGTGTCTACTGCAAATGGGAAAGAAGTTTTATCCCACATTGCTCACTCCTAGAACTTTTGTGATCCTTATATGTAGGATCACATGTGATACTAGTTTCCAAGGGTCCTAGGAGGAGGGTATGCTCACTTCCTTGGTGGGTGTGGTGACCACAACAACACGCGCGCGCATGTGCATGCACCGCATCACGCCTTGCCTCGCCTGGCCTGGCCTGGCATGGTCGGGCCGGACCAGGCCGGGTCGGGCACTAGCTCGGGTTTGTGGCTCATGTCTTATGGATTGTGGATTGTGGATTGTGGAGAATGTATTACGTCTTCTTTTTTGCACTAGGATACAACTACATAATTGATTATTAATTTAATTAATTGTTTTTTTCCAAATCAAATTTATTAATCCTAATTAGAAAGTGTCTCTTTGTGAATTTTTCTGCAATATGTACTAGAGAAATCGAGTGATTGCGTCGAGAATAAGATTACGTGAAGTGTAAGGATATAAATATGCCTCCGGTCATTAGTATTAAACACATATTTTCAAATATGCAATCGTCAGCATTTGAGTGCGTGTCTGTGAACCAAAACCTCTAGTCGTCACCTTCATGTTGCTACATGGGGATCTTCTACTAGACGTAGTGAGTTCGTCCATCCTTCCTCTTCCGACACGTGACCTGTCAGGCGGTAGCATGTAGTCGCTGGGCTGTACTGGTGGTGTGAGTCGTCGACGTCTGCATTGTTCATTGGCAAAATGAGCGAAACCTATGTTCTTCAAGTTCGAGATCAAGTCGACTAGGAGAACGACGCCTATCGAAAAGGATTACAAGGCACTGATTTTTTTAGTATATTACATTTTTTCAGCAAATGACCTATTTGATCCTGACCTTTTTTTATTTTTGTTCTCCTGCATTGGTTTATTCTAGATTTTCTTATCTGGATCGACCTGAACTGTTAACTTAATTGCATTTGTCGCTGTTGCGTGTAACGACGTAAATTCAAAATTAACAATAGTCTTAAAGAAATCATTATAGGTCATTAGTTAATTGTGGGTTCTCAAAGTTCTGGCATGAAAATTGATACGTCTCGTATGTCTGAAAAATATAACAGGACTTATTTTTCTTGTTGGCAAAGTAAGATGCAAATCTGGCTTAACATGATAGGATATGATCAGTATATAGAAGAAGACGAACTCAAAGTTGATGAAACTATTCTTGTTAATGCTAATATAATTGCAACTTGGAAGAAGGGTGATAAGACGTTCTAAGGGTTGATTCGGTTTGTATTAAACATCAAATTGTATGACTCATACTCAAAGCCACCTATTACTACATCTAAGGTTTTGTGAAATGCATTAGAAAAGAAATACAATACTAAGAATCAGGAAACAAAAAAATATTGTGTCTCTAAATTTCTAAAGTTTAATATGTCTGAGGGTAAGTCTGTTTCTGATCAAACACACAATTTTCAACTCTTGGTGCAAGAGCTCGTTGATGCGGGCATGGTACTTCCTCAAAAGCTTGTTGCAATGTCAATAATTGAGAAATTATTAAAATATTGGGAGTCGTTTGGCATGACTCTTAAGCACCACAAGACATGTCAATAAATGATCTCACGATGGGAATCAATATTTAGGAAGAACATTTGAAAGAGAAGACTATCAATGTACACATTGATGTTAATGTGACTATTAATTTTACTACTACTAAGAACAAGGATAATAAATCTTAGAATTCACTTATACCTAAGGCCAAGATCCATAAGAAACTAAAGAACAAACCCTATTGGACCTGTGGACAGGTTGGTCACTGGAATATGAATTGTCCTTCAAAGAAGGACAAGAAAGCTGCCACATTTGCAACTAAGGAGGCCGTGGTCAACATTATGATTCTATCCTTGAATCTCAATGATGGGTACGTATCTATAAAACCTAAAGTTATTTCTATTTTTCAACTGCTATATTAGATTATAGACATTGGGGATAATGTACATGTATGTACTAACAAGTCCATGTTTGTATCTTATCATGCCTCTAAAGGTTGATCCGTGACTTTGGACAATTCCAATGTTGTAGAAGTCAAAGTTGAAGGATGGGTGGACTTAAAGTTTCCTTCGGGAAAGGTTCTAATGCTTCATAGAGTCAGACATGTTCCATCAATATGACAGAACATTATTAGTGGCACAATTTAGTTAGAGATGGTATTAGAATATATTGTAAGTGTAGTAAGGCTATTATTACTAGCCTTTGAGATTCTTTATTTGTGGGAAAGGGGTATCTTTGTGATGTGAAGAACTTGTTTAAGGTTACTTCTCTATATTCACCACAATCTAATGGGATAGTTGAATGTAAAAACTGAACCCTTATATATATGGTAAATTCTTTACTCCAAACCTCAAGTCTACCCAACTTCATGTAGGGGGAAGCTTTAAATATGGTTTGCCATATTCTGAATAGAGTTCTCTATAAACATGCAGAGAGTAGTCCATTTGAGTTATCGAGAAGAAGAAAACTGAGTCTCAAATATCTTCAAGTGTGGGGGTGCTTTTCTAAGGTACTTGTCCCTTAACACTAAAGGAAGAAATTGGAATCGAAAATGGTTGATGCCATATTCTTGGGTTATGTAGAGATAAGCTATGCCTATAGATTCTTGATTGTAAGATATGATATCTAAGGCATTGAGGTCAATAAAATTATAGAATTATGTGATTCTACATTCTTTGGGGTTGTGTTTCCCATGAAATCTGGTGTGCCCAATGAAGTATCTCAAGAGGATTCATTCACCACAAGTTCCATCCCTGAGCACGTGGAAAGGATGACAAATGTTGGGGGAAACTCAGAATAAGCTATTTCTAAATCTGAGGATTCTCAATAAATACTTGAACCAAGGAGAAGTAAACGGCCTAGGACATCCAAAGACTTTGGAAGTGAGTTTCTCACTTATGATGTTGAGGTTGATCCTATAATTTTCAAACAAGCTATGGAATCTCTAGAACATAAGTTTTGGAAAGAAATCATTAATGATGAAATCCAATCAATTCTCTCAAATGAAACCTAAGAATTGGTGGACTTGCCTCCTGGTTGTTTTTTAGTTGGATGCAAATGGATCTTTAAGAAGAAACTTAATGCAGATAGGAAAATCAATAAGTATAAGGCTAGGTTAGTTTCTAAGGGTTACACATAGAGGGAAGGAATAAATAGTTTTGATACCTATTCCCATGTTTCATGTATGACCACAAGCCGAGTGCTTATAGCATTGACTTCCATTTATAACCTTTGTATCCATCAAATGGATGTGAATACTACGTTCTTACATAGTTATCTTCAGGAAGAGATATAAACGGAACAACATGAGGGATTTGTGGGTCGTGGGAATGAGTCCAAAGTGTCTAAACTTGTTAAGTCATTATATGGCTTGAAACAAGCCCCTAAGCAATGGCATGAGAAGCTTGATTATGTGATATCATTGTTTGGCTTTGTTTCTATTGAATTTGATAAGTGTCTCTACTGCAAAAGCGTCAATGATGGATTCATTTTGTTATGTTTATATGTCGATGATATGTTGCTTTTTGGTTTTGATATGGAAGTAGTAAATGAGACAAATACATTCTTGCATAGAAAGTTTGAAATGAAAGATATGGCAGTCACCGATGTGATTTTAGGGCTTAAAATCATAAGGTCTACTGATGGTATAACTCTCTCCCAGTCTCACTATGTTGAGAAGATGACGCAGATTTACCGTGCGTAGAAACGCAAGTGAACGCGTCGAGTAGTACATGCCTTTGTGAGGCCCGGGTCAAACTCAGGGATACGTGCAATCGTCGGGGACTCCTACTAACTATTTGCGATCAACTAAACTGAATAAAAAGTTGAGAATTGTTGTTTAGAATTAAAAGAAAAATAAAAACAAAACAAAACAAGAAATCGATTAAATGTTGGTTTAATCAATTCAAAAGAGAACTTTAGGGTTGCGGTTTCACCACGGGTTTTCATTGTATTAAATTCTATATAGCTACTCAATTTTATCTCTCTATTCGGGTAGTGGCCTGAAAATAGAATTGCCCAATGTCGTGGTGCAATTCACTACCTAAGTCTAGGTCGGTTCCACCGTCGTAGTAACCTATACCATAAACTAGGTGCATTATGAACGATCTCTCAGTATCCACCATTAATTTTACACCACCTTGTTCAAGGGGTTTGTCGATTAATGTGAATTCTGTCTCTTTTCAGCCGTTAATCCTTCTTTCAAAGTGATTAAGGGCATTAGGTTATTATTATGGTGATCAAGCATAACAATATATTGGAGAAAACGAAATTATACCACAGATTTAAGAGATAAGATATGAATTACTATTATAAAATCATCATACAATGAATCCCCAGGCTACTCCCGGTCCTAAAGACAAAGGGGATTAGCCACACATGTTCATCTCAAGCAAGTACATGGTAGAGATAGGGGAAATCATATGAAAAATGTGAAATGAGCGGTGAAACCCCTGAACGGAGAAGAACCGATTGATCCTCATGCTCTGTTCTTCTCTCCTTGCTCTCTGGGATGTGTGCAGCGGCTAATGTCGTGACTCCCCAGTCAAGGGCGCCGTCATTAGGTATATCTCCCAAATTAGGTTGCTAATTAACCACGGTCGTCCGATTAAGATCATTCCAAAGCAAACACATATCTTCCGGTGAGTCGATGGTATCGAACCAGTGTGGTAGCGGCCGGCTACAAATCCTTTATTTGTCGTGCTTGACATCATCTCGATACCATCGACGCGGGTCGATGGTATCAGCTTCCTTTAGGCGTCGGTTTTTGCAAGATTCTGACACTGTAGCCTCCGTGTGTCGATGGTATCGACTTGGTGTCGATACTATCGATTGCTTTCTCGCCAGCAACCTGATGGTAGCTCGATAGTATCGACATCCCTATCGATAGTATCGACTCTTTGCTGATACTCGCGGCTGGCAACCTGTGGTCCGGTCGATGGTATCGACTTCCGTAGATGGTATCGACGGAAGAAAATACTTGTTTTCCCTGAAATTCAAACACGAAACCACATAAATTCACACAAATAATATTATTTTGACAACTAATGCTCAAAATGATGAAATAAAGGGGATTTGACATAAAATAGTAGCAAAGACCAAAGTGGATGAATTATGCAACATTAACCATAAAAAATGACTAATAAAAGTATAAAACACATATCAAACAGGTCTATAAATGCGACTCAAAATCATCACATCAAACTCCCCTAAGCTTGAACGTTGCTCACCCTCAAACAACTATTTCTTAGAATAGAATTGCCAGAGTCAACTAAAGAACAAAACATCACAACAGACATCCCCTATGACTCCCACCGGACATTCACATACCGGCCTTCGCTAACCACAGAATGATAATTACCCTGAAGGTGACAATAATCATCCATAAAAGATGTTGACCTCAAAACTGATGAACACTATCACATAAGGCAGTTAACATAATAAAACTCACCAGTTCAGACTTGGTGCATCTTGTGATCTCCTATACTACGTTGCTCGCCCTAACTACCATCTACATGGAAGCAGTTCTCCTGATAAACCTTACTGAGGAGAAATTCACGGTGGCCTACCAATCCGAGCAACGGGTGGATGAAGATGGATGGTTCATAGAAGAAAGTGGAAGTATTATACAGTTTCAACATGCATAAAACAAAAATGTCCTAAATGATGCAAATGCACATGAAAAATGCCCTAATGCCTAAAATTGGGTGGAATGATGCATGTACTAACCATCCATCTCAAAATGAGATGGACATCTAATTAAGCTACATCATGTACTCAATTATCTTGAAATGCAGGTGATATTACGTTCCTTTCTCCTTCTTATTCTAATTGCTTCTAAATAACTCTTTTTTTCATTATGCAGATTTTTCAAATTTTTCTCTTTTTTTCATTTTTTCAACCCTTATATCCATAATTGATAATGAATATTTTATTGGGCTTATTTTTCTTCATACTCAGAAATTTGCACTATTTAGAAGGTATGGAACAATTTAATTCACCATTGGAGAAAAATTGAGATACATGATATACTTTATGCATGAAAATTATGAATGCAACTACATGGCATGCACCTAAGGGTAATGTGCATGTATCACTATTCTAATTTTTTCTCCATTTTTCATTTTCCATGCAAACATAAGAAAAATTGCAATGCAAATCCTATCTACATGTCATGCAATCAAGAAGAGTTAAAATCGTACTTCACTTCCAATTCTTGGGTGGATTATGAAAACAATGAGGTAAATAGATCACAAGACTAGTTGACTGAACCTTAGAAAAATATTATGGGTCCCTCCTTATTGACCAGTGTAGTAGTTAAGAGGTTTCTCTCTCTTACTTCAGATTAGAGTCTCATTACCATTTGGTCAGTTTAGGCTCAACAACCAATTGTCGTCCACTTTCATGAATCATTAGGGATATACAGTTGTGAATTTCTGTTTGAAAGTTGGCAAAACCAATCATTTTCTAAGTTAAGTGATCAAGGTTAAACAAAACTCAAGCTTGTGAACACTCAAAATTTTTTTAGTTTCCCATTCCCATACACATGTAACAGAGATGACACAAGATTAAAGACATCCACGATTACACTAGATAGATTGTGGATCCTACAACAAACTAAAATTGCAAAAACAAATAACAAGAACAAAAACAATAAAACTAAAAACAAAGAAAATAAAGATAGAACTGTTCCAACTACCCCCCTAAGCTTGAATTCAACTATGGCCTCATAGTCAAAAACAAACTCAAAGGTTGGAACAGTGATACCGATTTACTCATGTGGTGGAGGCGGGTACTGCGGCGCCGTAGGGTCCCAAGAAGGATACTCCCCCTGGAAGCTTGGATCAAATGGGGCCCTAGGTGGAGGTTGTGGATAGCCTCCAAAGTAATCTTGGCTCCAATAGTGGTCATAGAAGGGCTCCTGCTACATCTCCATCCGATACAACCGATCATGTATCTGTTGTTGGTTGTTGAGGAGAAGATGCTCGTTCTCGAACATCGCCCTTTGGTTGTACAGAATCCAGTTCGTAGTGTCTTGAATACCGGTATACATTGTCATGTGTTGCTGTTGCGTTTGCTGGATGTCTTGCAGCATAGTGTACATGCCCTGCATAGAATAGGCATCCTCACTTGGCTGTGAGGGCGGTGGTGGTGGCGGCGTAGGCTGTGATGAAGAAGATGCACCCGGATGCATCCGAGGACGCTTCCGTGGTGCCACTCATGCTCGAAGAGGTGTAAATGCCTCCTCTTCCTCCTTAGCCTCGTCGTCATTTCCGTCGTCGTCACCGTCGTTGACGCCTTCTTCACCGGAGTCGGCGATGGCTATGATTGGCCACCGGAAGTGTTGCGCCCCTTCAATGTTGAAGACTGGATCAGGCAACGAGCACGCCTGATAGGCATGGTTGACGTGGCAATGCGCATACGCCAAACCATCTCGAAGAAGTAGGAGATTGGACCGGTGCAAATGTTGCAAGTTCACCTTGCTCCTAGTAGATAGAGGAGTGAGGGTCTGGAAATTCAAGCCGAGGTATGAAGCCAGCTTGGTGATGAGTCTGCCGAAATGAATCAGCGCTTTCCACATACTCCTCTTCACCACCAATACTCTTTGCAGAAAGAAGGCACCCCAATTACATTCCTGACGCTTCAGGAGCTTATACAAAAAGAAAAGATCCGGCTCCTGGAATTTGCTTAGCAAACAACGTCAAACTGAGCATCCGGTGCAGTCTCCGGATGAAAGGGTGCTCGAAGTCAGCTACCGCAGCATTATGGTAGCTAATGGACTTCCCTGGTGGCACCATAACCAGCTCGGCGAAGATGACGTCGTAGTCGGTGCGGTTGTCCGGGCACTGATAGTCGTTTGGCGAGTGGTTCCAGTTGAATATCTTGTTGAATTGCCAGAGTGTGAGGGTATAGTCAATGTTGAACAGCCGGAACGACACCCGGCCTTTGATCCACTCGCGGTCGGTGGCAATAACGTGGTTGGGCACGACGCAGACGTCCAGAGACGCCATAAACTCTGCCACCAACTCCTTGTACGTGGGCCAGTCGCCGAAGAACGACTGGCCATCTGCATGAAATTCCAGCTCGTCAGGTCTTCGATTTGTGTGGCGCGCCTGACCTTTTAGAACGTAGGCCAAGTTGGCCTCGAACCCTAAGTCGCGGATCATGTCCCGTTCGACATAATGGGTTGGCTCTATCTTCCTTTAAGATCTCCTCGTAGATCTTCTTCACCTCCGCGGATGGATGAATCAGCCGCGGGCGTGAAACCGACGTGGGAGGAGGTGGCACGAACTCCGGGATATCCGCCAAGTTCGCACGTGAAGATGACGCACCAGCTCCATGCACCATGGTTGCGAGAGAAAGGGAATAGGGAAGGAGCTCGGTGAAGATTGGAGAATCAAATCTCCACTTGATGAAGAACTTGCTCATTGTTGCTCGTCGACGGGCTTGCACAGCTCTGGAACTTGCTCGAAACAAGTTGAGGAAGATTGCACTGAAGGTGTGATGTCATCTAACGCAACTACTCCCCATATATAGCTGTGGATGGCGCTATTGTCTGCCCGTCGATACCATCGATGCGAGTCGATGGTATCGACTCAGGTAGCACGATCTGTACCTCCGCTAGTATCGACGGTCGTCGATGGCTGGATCTGCGGGGCCCGGATTGCTGACGCATCGATACTATCGACGCGGGTGGGTCGATAGTATCGACCCATCCCCCGGATCGACTTCTTTGTTTGTTGTGATGCCATTGATCTTTCTCGCGGATCGTTGACGTGGCGCGTCGATACTATCGACGCGAGTCGATAGTATCGACCCGTTGATTAGGGAAAAACCTCGCGAGGCCCGGCCGCCGCCATCTTTCACTTGAAAGTGTCGATACCATCGACACACCCGTCGATAGTATCGACTTTCCTGAGTCGATTTCTTCTGTAAATCTCCAGAGATCTCGATGGTATCGACTGGCATCTCGATACCATCGACCTTGTATTTGCAATCTGCCTATAGGTATGTCGATACCATCGATGAGGCCGTCGATGGTATCAACGCAGTGTGATTCTTGCAGTCGTCAACCTATACCATGGTCGATACCATCGACACAAGGGTCGATGGTATCGACTTTGCCTCACCCCTGCACATGTAGCAAATGATCACAGTATCTTTTTTACACTAAAAACTAAGTAAAAACAATTTAAACTACGAATGTAAATGAACTAATCTAAAATACCAATGGTTGGGTTGCCTCCCAACAGGCACCCTTATTTAACGTCCTAGGCTAGACGACTTGAATCTCATCATGCATCCAAAAGTGAAGTGAGTTTGACCTCATTCACCTTCCTTGTGTAATCTCCGCCAAAATATAGCTTCAACCTCTGTCTATTCACCAAAAATGTCGTCTCACCATCGCGCACCAAGATTGCGCCATGTGGTTTGACCTCTTCTACCACGAACGACCCACTCCATCGAGATTTGAGCTTCCCGGGATGCAACTTCCGTCGTGAGTTGAACAACAATACACTATCTCCTTTCTTGAACGTGCGCAACTAGATGTGGCGATCATGGATTAACTTGGTTCGCTCCTTGTATATCCGTGAGTTCTCGTATGCCATCATCCACAGCTCATCCAACTCATTCAATTCAAGCAATCTCTTCCTCCCCGCTCCATCGTAACTCAAGTTGAGCCTTCTAAGCACCCAATGTGCTTTGTGCTCTAACTCTACCGGTAAGTGACAAGCCCGACCATATGCTAACCTAAAAGGTGTGGTGCCTATAGGTGTTTTGTAAGCCGTCCTGTACGCCCACAATGCATCCGGCAGTAAGGCACTCCAGTTCTTCCTCGTGGAAGACACTGTACGCTCCAAAATCTTCTTAATTTCTTGATTGGAGACTTCCACCTGTCCTTGAGTTTGCGGGTGATATGGGGTACCTATGTTATGTTTTACGTCATATTTCTTCAACAATGCCGAGAACTTCTGATTCCTAAAATGCGTACCCCCATCACTGATGATCATTCGGGGCACTCCAAACCTGCAAAAAATGTTTTCTTTCACGAACCTGCACACTACAGTGGAATCGTTAGTCCTTGTGCGTATTGCTTCTACCCACTTCGACACGTAATCAACTGCTAAAAGAATATATAAATTTGAATTTGAGGACACAAACGGTCCCATGAAATCTATGCCCCACAGATCAAATACCTCCACTTCTTGGAACACATTTAGGGGCATCTCCTGTCTCTTTGAAATATTACCTGCTCGTTGGCAGGAATCACATTGCCTTACAAACTCGTAGGCGTCTCGGAACAAGGTTGGCCAATAAAGGCCACTCTCCAAAACTTTAGCTGCCGTACGAGAGATCGCATGGTGTCCTCCTGTAGGTAGTACGTGGCAATGACGGAGAACGTTCTCGTACTCCACCTCAGGCATACACCTGCGTAGGATACCATCCCTGCATTGCTTAAGAAGAATGGTCATCCCAAAAATAATATCGTAAAGAATGGAAATTTTTTTTCTTCTCTTGATATGACCAATCTTCCGGGATGATCCCGCAAGCCAAATAATTCACAATCTCAGCGAACCAATGGTCTTTAGAATTAACTTTCAAAATCTGTTCATCTGGAAATGTCTCGATTATGGGTATATGTAAATCTTTTTCATCCACCCTCTCTAACCTAGACAGATGATCCGCCACAACATTTTCAATCCCAGCTTTATCCTTGATTTCAATGTCAAATTCTTGTAAGAGCAAAATCCACCTAATTAATCTAGGCTTTGCGTCTTTTTTCTCCATTAAATATTTAATTGCGGCATGGTCAGTCCAAACGAATACTTTAGATCCAACTAAATATTACCGAAATTTTTCAAAAGCATAAACAACGGCGAGTAATTCTTTTTCAGTAGTTGTATAATTTAATTGGGCGTCATTCAAAGTCTTTGAAGTGTAGAAAATCACGGTGGGTTTATTTCCACCCGCTGCCCCACCACGACTCCTACCGAAAAATCAGAAGCATCACAAATGAGTTCGAACGGTTTAGTCCAATCCGGCGTTTGAACAACCGGCGCAGAAATCAGTTTCTCCTTCAACACGTCGAACACATGTAGACATTTTTCACTGAAATCAAATATAGCATCTTTCTCAAGCAGTTCAGATAGAGGTTTTGCAATTTTTGAAAAATCTTTTATAAAACGACGATAAAATCCGGCATGTCCCAAGAAACTCCTTACCCCTTTAACAGAATTTGGTGGGGGCAATTTGGAAATAACTTCAATTTTTACCGGATCCACCTCTAAACCTTTGCTAGACACCTTGTGTCCTAGCACTATCCCCTCAGTCACCATCATGTGACATTTTTCCCAGTTGAGGACCAAATGTGTGTCCTCGCAGCACTGTAAAACTTTGTCCAGATTATAGAGACATTCGTCAAACGATGCACCATACACCGAAAAGTCATCCATAATTACCTCAAGACAACATTCTACCATGTCAGAAAAGATAGCGAGCATACAACTTTGAAAAGTTGCAGGTGCATTGCATAAACCAAAAGGCATTCGGCGATACGTAAAAGTCCCATAAGGACAAGTGAAAGTAGATTTCTCTTGGTCCTTAGGATCGATTGAAATCTGATTGTATCCCGAATACCCGTCTAGAAAACAGAAATGAGATCGGCCGGCTAAGCGCTCTAGAATTTGATCGATAAAAGGTAAAGGAAAGTGATCCTTTAGCGTAGAGGCATTCAGATGGCGGTAATCAATACAAATTCGCCACCCGGTTACCAATCGGGTGGTGACAGGTTCATTTAAAATATTTTGAGTGACAGTAATACCCCCCGTTTTAGGGACTACCTGCGTGGGACTTACCCATGTCGAGTCTGAAATTGCATATATGATACTTGTGGATAGAAGCTTTATCACCTCTTTCTTCACCACCTCCATCATGCTTGGATTCAGTCGACGTTGTGGTTGGATCACCGGCTTGGCTCCTTCCTCGAGCCGAATCTTATGCTGACACAAGGTAGGGGAAATCCCCTTGATGTCTGCGACAGACCACCCAAATGCTCCTCGGTGGTTCTTCAACACTTTCAACAATTGGTCCTCCTCTTCCGCACTCAGATATGCAGAAATGATCACAGGTAGCTTTTCTTGCTCTGCTAGAAAGACATATTTGAGATGCGGTGGCAGCGGCTTTAACTCCAACTCCGGCGGGCTGATCAGAGATGATTGAAGCGGCGGGGGAAGTTCACCTAAATCTTCATAATGCCTCGCATAGAAGCATGGAAGCATCTGAAGCATTTTGGTGCACTCCTTGAGTGATTTGCTCCGCATCCAATCATGTGTAATATTTACCAAGCAAGCCTCCAATGGTAATTCAGGATATGCATCAAAACAGAAATTGCAATAACATCATCTGTCGTAGAAGGCGGAATGTCCTCATCCTCATCATTAGGGAATCCGACATCCTTGCAAAGAGATACTACTTTAGTATGCTCCATGATGTCTATAGCCAAAGTCCCTTTGTCCACCTTGGTCATTACATGAGCCATATCCAGAAATGGCTTCCCTAGACAGAGTGAAATATTATTATCTAGATGTTTTACCACACAACATTGTTCCTTTGCTTTAAACGACACAGTACTAGAGGGCATGACCATCTCAAATCGGTCATCGACTATACCTAAGGTAAAACGACCTATCCCCATCTGTAAAATCATGTCGGCTGTAGCTTGGAAAGGACGTCCAAGTAATAGCTCGTTGCCATGTTCATCCTGCATCTCCATGACTACAAAATCTGTTGGAAAAACAAATTTGTCCACTTTCACTAACACATCTTCACAGATTCCATATGGCTTTACCACCGAGTTGTCTGCCAATTGAATAGTCATGTTGCTTGGCTGTGAATCCTTCAATCCCAGCTTTTTGAATGTAGAAAGGGGCATCAAGTTGATGCTTGCCCTTGAGTCACATAATGCTTCACCAAATTTGACTTTTCCAATATAACAAGAAATGTTAAAGCATCCTGGATCTTGCCTCTTTGGTGAAAAAGTACCCATGATGAAGGCACTCACTTGCTCCTTGAGCACGACAACCTCCGTGTCTGGAATTTTTCTCTTCTTCGTGATGATGTCTTTTAGAAATTTTTCGTAAGACGGAATTTTCTCAATGGCTTTCAATAGAGGGATGTTTACTGAAAGCTTTCTAAAACTATCCAAGAACTTTTTGAATTGATCATCTACCTTCCTTGCCTTAGCACTGTTCGGATAAGGGATCAGTACAGCCTGTTCCCTTTGATGCGGTGGCACATAGGGTGTCCTTTTCTGAGGTCCCTCCTCCTCTGCAATCGGGTCTTCAGTAGCCTCCACAACTGTGTCATTGACTGGTTTTGTGACCGGTATGGGAAGCTCCTCAGTGGGATTAACTTAATTTTCAGCTTGGGGTGTGCGTGCTTCACCGGCCCTGGGATTTAACAATTTCTTGCCACTTCTTAGCAAGATGCCCTTCGCTTGTTGGTTCCCTCCTGGAACATTAGTATTTCCCGGGAAACCTGGATGTGCCGACTTCTTCAAATTGGCTATCTCTGCAGCCATATGTTCCATAGATGTCTCAGTGGTCCTCATTTGCTCCCCATGGCTCTACAGTGTTTGCCCAAACTGATTCATAAACTCCCCTTGCTGTTTAATTTGCTGGCCGAACGTAGTCATGAGTTCTTGATTTTGCTTTATCACCTTTTTTTTTTAGGAATGGCGGGAAGTCCTATGATTGGGACTCCCCAACATCTATTCATTAGCTAAATCATTAATTACAAAAGGCATAAAGTTCAAAGGGAAATTCTACGAAAAAGAAAACCTATCTACTTGGCCCCTACGTGCAACATTTGCTACCTCATGAGCGACCATGTTACATCTACGTCTAACATAATTAAAACTACAGAAAGAAAAAAATTGCTTCAACTGGAGAATGTCGTCCACAACGGAGCCAATGTAGTCCTTTCTTGGGCTGCTGCTGTTACATGCGTGGATGATAACCTTTGCATCGGATTCCATTTCAATCCTGCTCATACCCTTCTCTCGTGCCCATGCGAGCGCTTCCCTAATCGCAATCGCTTCTGTCAAAGCAATATCACCTCCTGTTGTTACCCTTGCTCCCAGCATCCCAACGACCACCCCCCCCCTCATCTCGAGCTACAGCAGCTACTCCCGCCTTCCCTTCCTCCCCACATGATCCATCCACATTAATTTTAATGTTACCCTGTTCCGGTCTCATCCACCTGTTCCCAGTGCCCGCGCGAGAGCTCTCGCTCCCCAGTTCTCCACGCTGCTGACCTCCCGTTCCCGCCCGCACTCCATGCACGCATGGCCTTTCCTCCCCTTCCACCCGATTTCTTACCATTGCCATGTAGCTACGGAGAAGTACTCCCATATTCAGAGCGCCATCCTGGAATATCCTCATACAACGACCCCTCCAGATGGCCGCCATAGCAGCCACAATTAGGTCCCTCTCACCAGTGGTCGTGTCATGTAGAGCTGCCTCCATGATCGATTGGATTTCTCCATCCTTCCATGCCTCCACCCATTGTTGAGTCTCCCTTGAGGTTTGGTCCCATAGATCCGTCGCATTCGGAAACCTAAACAGCATGTGAGGTATGGTCTCTTTTTCGGACATGCATAGCCTACACGTTCCGTCCTCAATACAGTGCCTGTCAAAGAGCCGTCCCCTCGTAGCAAGCCCGCCCGTACATACTCTCCACAAGAAGTGTGCCGTCTTTGGACTCCATCCATCCTGCCAAACCCTCTTCCATAGTCCATCTCCTACCCGGTCATTGTAGCACCGTGCCTCCTCCACTCCAAGCAGTCCCATCCAGTATGCAGACCTCACTGTAAACTCCCCATTTTTAGACGGCCACCACATCAAAGAATCAGTGGGCTTCCTAATGCTAATTGGGATTGCACTGATATTTTTAGCAATGCTGTCCGGGAAGCAGTCCCTCACCTTGATCTCGTCCCATCTCCTCCCGTATTCCGTCATGAGCTCCTTGACTTTGTAGTAATCCGGACTGCCCTCATGCTTGAACCGTCTCAGCGTGTCCACTTCCTTTGGAACCCATTTATCCTCCCATATGTCAATGTCAACCCCATCCCCCACCCTCCACTGGTTCCCTTCCTTCAACACTGCCTTTGCCCCCCAAAGACTCCTCCAAACATGACTCGGATCATACCCCCTTCTCGCCTCCCAAAACGACGTCCTTGGGTAATATCTCGCCTTGAGCACCTTGGTAACTAGAGCTTCCGGGTGACACACCAGCCTCCATGCTTGTCTGGAAAGAAGGGCTTGGTTAAAGGTATTTATGTCCCTAAAGCCCAGACCTCCCTGCCTTTTCGGTTTACAAAGCCTCTCCCAACTCATCCATGAGAGCTTCCTCTCCTTCTCCTTTACTCCCCACCAGAATCTAGCCACCATCCGCTGTATCTCCTCCATAGTTCCTACGGGCAACTGGAAAACACTCATGACATAGGTAGGTATTGCTTGTGCCACCGCTTTGATGAGGACCTCCCTTCCTGCTTTGGACAACAAATTTCCGGACCAGCCTTGAAGTTTCCGCCATATTCTTTCTTTTATGAAGCTGAACACCTGCTTTTTCAACCTGCCCACCATTGTGGGGAGACCGAGGTAGCAAGAATGACGATCCACAACCCGAACTCCCAAAAGATCACACAGCTCCTCCCTTCTTGTGCCTCGTACCCCCTTGCTGAAAAAAACCTCTGTCTTTTGAAAATTTATTTTTTGACCGGATGCCTGTTCATATTGGCTGATAATTTCAGCTATCTTTAGGCATTCTGCATTGGTTGCTCTAGCAAAAAGAATACTATCATCTGCAAAGAAAAGATGTGAGATATTGGGTGCTCCCCTACACGGCTTAATACCATGTATGTGGGAGTCTCGGACAGTAGTGCTTAACAAAGAAGAAAACGCTTCAGCACATAAAATAAAAAGATATGGGGAAAGAGGGTCACCCTGGCGAAGTCCGCGAGCAAGCCTCATACTCTTGGTCCTATCCCTGTTAACGGAAAACATATACTGGACAAAAGTGATACAATCCTGGATCTTGTGTCTCCACTTCCCTCCAAACCCCATCTTCTCCATCACGGTGTCAAGGAAGCTCCATTCAACTCGATCATAGGCTTTGGACATATCAAGCTTCAGCGCAAAACTGCCTTTCTTCTTTCCTTTGTCCCTCTTCATGCTGTGAAACACCTCATAGGCTATGATAGAATTATCCGTAATCATTCTCCCCAGCACGAAAGCACTTTGGTTTTCAGAAACCAAATTATATATAAGCGACTTTAATCTATTCGCCAGCACCTTGGAAGCAATCTTATACATCACATTACACAAGCTGATTGGCCTGTACTGGCCCACTGTTTTTGGCTGCTCGGTCTTCGGGATCAGCACCACAAGAGTTTCATTCACCGCCGACCAGTCTTGCTCTCCCTTCCACCACCCCTTAATATAGTTTGCAACATCCTTGCCCACCACTCCCCAAAATTTCTGGTAGAACATCGCCTTCATACCATCTGGTCCCAGAGCTTTATTTGGATGCATCTGGTCCGGCGTCGTCTTGATTTCCTCATCAGTAATGTCTCTCTCTAACTCCTCTATTTGGTCACCCGAGATAGCCTCCCGGATTCCTTTAGTGGCCTCCTCAAAACCCGACGGATCACTAGACTTAAAAAGCTGAGTGAAGTAATTAACAATGATGTTGTTAATTTCTTCTTCTTTATGTCTCACCTGTCCCTGCTCATCCTCAAGCTCCTCAATCCAATTCCTTCTTCTCCTATTTGTAGCTTTTTGGTGGAAGTAGGCAGTATTTGTATCCCCTTCTTTCAGCTCTTTTACTCTCGCCCTTGCAGCCCAGTATTCTTCATTTCTTTGCAGCCAATATTGCAGTTCTTTAGATTTTTCCTCCGCCTCCAGTAGATGTATGTGGTCTGGGGGACAAGATTGAAGTCTTTTTAAGGCATCCTCCAACTCTTTGATTTTCTTCTGTCATTTCCCAAACTTTTCCGCAGCCCATTCCTTCAATCTATCTTTACATGACAGCATCTTCATATGCAAATCAGCCTCCTTGCCTTGCTCCCAAACTTCCTTGACTATTGTAGCACAGTCATCTTCATTCACCCACATGGGTTCGAATCTAAACTTCCCTCTCCCCCTCCTCTTTTTGCTGCCCTTATTGTCCGCTTTTAAAATAATAGGTGCATGATCTGACTCATAGATGGGAAAGTGGATCACCTTACAGAATTTAAACAAATCTCTCCATTCAAGCTCCGGTAGGAATCTGTCCAACCTCTCCTTCACTAGTGTTCTTTCCGTCAGCCCCCTTTTCCATGTGAACATGTTCCCCTCAAAACCCACATCAATCAAGTTGCATTCATCAATGATGTCTCTGAAGTTCTGAATAAACTTTTCATCCTTTGGCGGGCCCCCTCCTTTTCAGTGTTTGAAACGATCTCATTGAAGTCCCCGAAGAAGATGACCGGTTCATTTGCCTCATTTTTCAGCCTTCTCATAAGTTCCCAAGTTTTAATCTTGCTTTGCTGGTCCGCCCACCCATAGATCCCAATGGCCCTCCATGTACAGTCTGTAGCCCCTTCCTTGACCAACGCCGACACATGCCTGTTAGAGTAACTCAGAATTTCCAGCTCTATATCCTTCCACCAGAAGCCAAGCCCTCCCGCTCGTCCAGTACGAGAGATGCACATCCCATCTGTGAAACCACAGCTTCTTTTGACATCCTCGAGTTGCTTGTCCATCAGCATAGTTTCCATGACGAAAACTATATTTGGGCGCTCCCTCCAGACCCATGCCCGGAGAGCTTTGCCTGTGTCAGGGTCGCCCAATCCCTGACAGTTCCAACTAAAGATTTTCATTGTCCTTCGCAGGACTGGACACCACCAGTCTCCGCTACTTGGGCTGCAACACCCTCTGCCGTCCCAGCCATGACCGCTGCAACTGTCCTCTGTCTTTTTTCTCCTGTAATCTGTGGTGCCTGTTCATCCAAATCCATATCACAAATTTCCCCACTTCTGACCCGCTTTCCAACTGCGCTCTCCCACACCACCTCTTCCTCAGGTATGCCCAACCGAGCACCTCGACTCATTTTATAAACCCATGGTTGGCGTTTCTTCTTTCCTTGTCCCTGCTTTGCTCCCTGCTTTTTCTTTGTTCCCACTTCCATTCGTCTTTGTGCTCTCGTGATAGTCCTATTCCCACGTTTGTTTAGATACTGGACTTCCTCTAAACCTTGTGCAAAACTTAGCTCGATGCCTGCGCCATGTCCTTCACCCCCATGCAATCCTTGATTTTCACCACTCTTCATATCCATGTCATGCTCTTCCTGATCACCATTACCATTAGAGATATCTTTGTTAATGTGCTTGAAAATCCGGAATGAGTTACCGCATTCCACCAGTCCCCCTTGCTCCCCTACCTGCTCCAGCATCTCCTTCACCCGCAGCCTCGCCACATGGCTTCTCCCAGAATCCCTCAGTGCTATGGGTTCTTCCCTCGACATTTTTTTGATGCTCCCGACCCTCTTCAGCCTATGCGGCACCGTCCCACCATCTTATGACTCCCGGTTACCCTTCTCCACCCTGGCAAAGCAATAGCCATTGCTTCCGTCCCCACCGATGCCTTCTCCCGACTGAACTCCCACGCTGTCCCCCGCCGCACCCCCATGTGATCCCGCACCCTCACTTTCCCCCCACCAAAGTTCACTGCTCTTCCGCCCTCCTCCCTCCACTCCTCTTCTTCCCGCCACAGCACCCTTCCCCTCCGCCACGCTCCCACTGTCACCGGCCTCCTCTGTCTTCCTCCCATCATCCGCCGAACTCGCCCTAAACGTAAGCGACTTCCTCGCTACTCCAGTACCCCCCTTCCCGCGGTCCTCGTGCCGCCGTTGCTTCCATGGGGAAGCTCTCAACCAGTTTCCCCACTGGTTCTGTTGCTCCAACTCATCGCCGAGTATGTGACAGTCTTTGTCAATGTGGCCAAGCCGCCCGCACACGAAGCAAAGGTTCGACAGGCGTTCATACTTGACCTCCAATTCCACGATCTTCCCACTCTCAACCCTAATTTTCAGCGATCGTTTGAGGGGTTTGGAAACGTCCAAAGCGACCCAGACTCGTAGCAATGAATCCCATCCCCAGCTGTCTCTGTCTGTCTCCAGTACTACTCCGATGCGTGCCGCGATCACCCTGATGGTTGCGTCCACTCGGTAACCTAGTGGGACTCCGTAGAGACGGACCCAGAAGGGAGACGAGTCGATTCGTAACTTCCCTGGCTATTCCTCCTTGTCGATCTCCTTGAATAAGAGCAGCCGACCGTCGAAGTTCCACTGTGTGCCCTCTATCACCCGTTGCTTGTCCGACCAGTGCGTGAATTGCATAACAAAAGCTCCGCCCTCCAGTTGCTTGAATTCCACCGATTCTCGCAGACTCCATGCCTGTGCCATTGTCCGCTCCATCGCCCAAAAATTATACGATCTGTCCGTCAGTATCCTACCCACCAAAGCCAACGCGGTGTGATCCTCCGCCTCCTCTCCGTTCCCAGACGCCTGTACGTCAATAGGTTCCTCCTCATCCTCTGTCAACCGAAGACCCGCGTACCGTTCTTCCAGCTCCGCCGCCATCCTGGGACGGGACCAAGAGAAGACCCGCTCGCTTGAACCTGCAAGAGTAAACCCTAAACTAAGGGAGGAGGACGTTCACGCCCGCCAGCCCTAATCGCCAGAGCGACGAGGACGCAGGGGAATGGGTTAGTTCTATATTTTGCTTTATCACCTGATTGAGCAGCTCTGTGCTCTTATCCTCCGCAGCTGGCTGGGGTTTAGCATCCAGATCCTGCAAAAAGTTATTTGGATCCTTCCAGGAGAACTTCTTGTCTTTCCTCCATGCATAGTCATTGTTCCTGTAACCTAGCTGCTGCCTCATGAATTTCACTTGAGCCTCGTCCTCAGATTCAGTTTCCTCCTTTGCAAGCAATTTCTTTGTGAGAAGATCCATCTTCTCATTCAGTTCCTTTATTGCTTTTGATTCACCTGTCACTTGAACTTGTTCCACGGGGCCTCTTTCTCTCTCACCCCATGATTGCTTCCTAGCCATGTTCTTTAATATCTCCCAACACCTGGTGTCCGTGTTGTTCAAAAAGAATCCTGACCCAGCTGAATCAAGGTTGCTCCTATCGTGCTGGGAGAGAGCAAAATAGAAGATCTTTACCTGTGTTTTTTTATCCAGCCCGTGATGCGGGCACCGTCTTAGCATAACCTGAAACCTCTCCCAGGTCTCAGAATATGTCTCACCTGCATGTTGGGTAAAGTTATGGATCTTCCTGATCATGTCGTTGGTCTTCTCAGGAGGAAAGAACCTCTCAAAGAAAACCTCCACCATATGGTCCCAGGACTCCAAAAACTCATCATCTAAATTGTGTAGCCATTCTCGCACGGCTCCTTCCAATGAACTCGGGAAAAGCTTAAGATAAAGTGCATCCTGTGGAAACCTGTTGATTTTAACCATGCCATAGTTCTCAACAAACTGACTTATGTGCGCGACGGGGTCCTCATTCTTGAGACCATGAAAAGCATTGGACTTCACCAGATTTATCAAAGCCGGATCAATCTTATATGTAGGTATGTTGATTGCTTGCTTCTTTATAGGCCCTTTTGAAGCGGATGCGGAAGAAGCCTTGATCTTCTCCCATATTGTCTGTGGCTCGTCCATCTCTTCTTGTTCAGGTTCTGACTCTGTTTCTTCTAACTGGTCTTGATTGTGGCTTTCCTCGTCTTCTGGTCCTGGCAGTGGAACCTCTGGTGCTCTACCTATGTAGTCAGTACTACACGTCTGCACCGTGCACAATACCTGAAAATAAACAGATTAAATTTAGTAAAGTGCTTGACGATTGCAAATATTTAGAAAATAGATTATGAATTTTTGGAATGATAATAAAAAAATAAAATAAAAAGGTGGCCTAGAGTGGCCGCTCACAGCACTCGAAGTGCCAACAAATAGCCGTATCCCCGGCAACGGCGCCAAAAACTTGACGCAGATTTACCGTGCGTAGAAACGCAAGTGAACACGTCGAGTAGTACAGGCCTTTGTGAGGCCCGAGTTGAACTCAGGGATACGTGCAATCGTCGGGGACTCCTACTAACTATTCACAATCAACTAAACTGAATAAAAAGTTGAGAGTTTTTGTTTAGAATTAAAAGAAAAATAAAAACAAAACAAAACAAGTAATCGATCAAATGTTGGTTTAATCAATTCAAAAGAGAATCTTTAGGGTTGCGGTTTCACCGCGGGTTTTCATTGTATTAAATTCTATATAGCTACTCAATTTTATCTCTCTATCTGGGTAGTGGCCTGAAAACAGAATTGCCCACTGTCGTGGTGCAATTCACTACCTAAGTTTAGGCCGGTTCCACCGTCGTAGTAACCTATACCCTAAACTAGGTGCATTATGAACGATCTCTCAGTATCCACCATTAATTTTACACCACCTTATTCAAGGGGTTTGTCGATTAATGTGAATTCTGTCTCTTTTCAGCCGTTAATCCTTCTTTCAAAGTGATTAAGGGCATTAGGTTATTATTATGGGGATTAAGCATAACAATATATTGGAGAAAACGAAATTATACCACAGATTTAAGAGATAAGATATGAATTACTATTATAAAATCATCATACAATGAATCCCCGGGCTACTCCCAGTCCTAAAGACAAAGGGGATTAGCCCCGCATGTTCATCTCAAGTAAGTACATGGTAGAGATAGGGGAAATCATATGAAAAATGTGAAATGAGCGGTGAAACCCCTGAATGGAGAAGAACCAGTTCATCCTCGTGCTCCGTTCTTCTCTCCTTGCTCTCCAGGATGTGTGCAGTGGCTAATGACGTGACTCCCCAGTCAAGGGCTCCGTCATTAGGTATATCTCACAAATTAGGTCGCTAATTAACCACGACCGTCCGATTAAGATCATTCTAAAGAAAACACATATCTTCCGGTGTCGGACCGTCCGATTAAGATCATTCCAAAGCAAACACATATCTTCCGGTGTCGATACCATCGACGCGAGTCGATGGTATCGACCCAGTGTGGTAGTGGCCGGCTACAAATCCTTTCTTTGTCGCGCTTGACATCATCTCGATACCATCGACACGGGTCGATGGTATCAGCTTCCTTTAGGCGTCGGTTTTTGTAAGATTCCGACACTGTAGCCTCCGTGCGTCGATGGTATCGACTGCTTTCTCGCTAGCAACCTGATGGTAGCTCGATAGTATCGACATCCCTGTCGATAGTATCGACTCTTTGCTGATACTCGCCGTTGGAAACTTGTGGTCCGGTCGATTGTATCGACTTCCGTCGATGGTATCGACGGAAGCAAATACTTGTTTTCCCTGAAATTCAAACACGAAACCACATAAATTCACACAAATAATATTATTTTGACAATTAATGCTCAAAACGATGAAATAAAGGGGATTTGACATAAAATAGTAGCAAAGACCAAAGTGGATGAATTATGCAACATTAACCATAAAAATGACTAATAAAAGCATAAAACACATATCAAATAGGTCTATAAATGCGACTCAAAATCATCGCATCAGAAGATACTAGAGAGGTTTGAGTACACATGATATAAACCTGTTAAGAATACATATTATTCATCTAAGGCCTTGTTCATGAATGAGACTAGGGTTCCAACGTCTCAATTATGATACTCTCAGATTATCAGAAGTTTAATGTATCTTATGAACTACACACATCCATACATTGTGTTTGTCATGAGCAAGTTAAGTAGATACACCAGTTGTCCCGACAAGACCCATTGGGAAGTTATTAACAGAGTTTTGAGGTATATCATGGGAACTTGTTCCCTTGGGCTGCATTATGGCAAATATCCTTCTGTAGTCGAAGGATATAGTGATGCAACCTGGATTCCCACCAACTCTGGGAGTAATGGTGTCTCAGGATATGTATTCCTGTTGGGAGGTGGAGTTGTTTCCTGGAGGTCTAAGAAATAGACCATATTGTCTTGGTCTACTTTTGAGGCAAAGTTGTGTGCTTTAGATAAAACTAGATTGGAAGTTGAATGGCTGCATGTACTTATGTCCAATTTACCTATGGTAAAGAAGCTACTTCCTGCAATTTCAGTTTATTGTGATAGCACTACAACTATTTCCAAGATAAATAGTCACATGCACAATAAAAAATAACATAGACACATTCAAGTCAGACTCATGACTATAAGGGAGTTAGTGTCTAATGAGGTTGTAGCCGTGGACTACATTAGTACCAGAGAAAATACAACTGATCCTTTCACTAAAGGTCTTACTCTAACCTTAGTGGAAAAATCTAGGTTGGGGATGGGATTGAACCCCCTCATTATTCACAAGCAGTAGCAACCCAACCCAACAGAGTCGAGATCCCACAAATTAGGTTCAATGTGGTAATAACAAGTTGTTGGGTGAATTGGATGAGACTATGTAATTACTCTGATGCTTCATGTATTTGTGTGTCTATCTCCTGGGAAACTTGTTAGTGTCATGACTACAAGTAAGTAAGAGATTAGTCTATGAATGGTGTTAAGTCTTAGGATAGGATGTTAGTAGTACATCCTTGGAGACTCCAACTATGATTGATGTTGTGTAGGCCGCAACAAAGAATTGGGTTATTCTCTTATATCAATCATGAATAAAAACATTGTATGCATGGCCTTAATGCATTATTTTCTTTTCTGCCACGTCTTTATTGTGTTGTTACCAACCTATACTCTTGCACCCAAGGTTTAGGTTCAAGACTTTTCTTCACCTTGTTTCTGCAGGGGTCACAATCGGATAACTTAGGCAGAATCGAACAGAAAGGTATCTACTAAAAGCATAGTATGGATGACTAAATGGTAGAGCACACTACATATTAGACTTTGTGAGGGATTGTTAGATATATATCTGCTACATCCATGTATATAGCATGGGTTAATCCCAATGTAGTACAACTAGTACATATGAGAAAAGGTCGTTTTGTGTCTATTTCAAATGGGAAAGAAGTTTCATCCCACATTTCTCACTCCTAGTGTAATAGACGGAATCTTAGGGTCCTATTGCAATTTACCCACTTTCAAGCTTTCTATTTCTTTTATGTCCTTTTGGGTCTTTTTCATAAATTTCCCTATCTTTTGTATCCTTATTGGCCTCAATATTTAATTTGAGCATTTATTGATGATGTAATCTATATTTGCCCACATTCATCTCTATGTAGGGGTGTTTGCACAAGTAATCCAATTAATGTGATAATTGGGGACTAATGATGCAATATGACCATTAATGAGCGATAGTTAGTGGATAATTTTAAGTTGGATTTTTTATATTTTTTTGGAATAAGAAATAAGAGTTAAATGTGAAATTGAGTTCAATTAATGTAATAATCACCCTCATATCTTCTCTCTCATCCAAATGATTATTAAGGCCTTAAAATGAATAAAAAGTGGTGGGACATGACACTTAAATGACTTTATGACAATTACCTCGAATTTTATTAAAGGAATTGGTAAGAAATAGTTTTGTATTTTAAAATGCATTAATAAACACATTAATGACCAATATGGTAATTAAGGGCTAAAGCTTTTGCAAAACAAAAATCTAATTATATTAATTAATCTAGACATCATTATTAGCCTATGGTTCAAATCTGGTGCCATTTGGACTTCAGTTGACCCCTCAAATAAATTTTATAAGAGTGGATTAAAGTGTGATTAAAGTCCTTAATTTGCATTTCATTTATGTCATATAAATCTCGGTAACGCCTAGAGTTGGTCATTTTTCTACTATCACGCGTTACTCCACTCACGTGCTCCATCTGATAGCTACTACTTGATCATCTGAGCTGTGCCACCGATTCGATGGTGAGGGAGTCATCCCCTACCTCCCGTCGTGTAACGCCTCAGACCATAAATGAACCCCGATTGATTTCTCCCACTTCTCTCAACCGTTCTGCATTAAATTTCTTCTGTTAGATTCATCTCTCAATGCTCATTTGAATGAGTCTTTACTCACCCACTCCCTCGTTGTGTTCGCAAAATGCCCAAAAGTTTCAAACTTCCATTCTCCACCTCCAAGTCACAGACGATCCCTCAACCCTCCTCCCGCCTATAAAAGGCGCCGTCGAGCACCCTCAGACCTCACACACTACTACTCTTCCTCCAATTTCTTCCCCACTTCCCTGGAGCTACCCGACCTATGCAAGATGGATCTTCAATGACGACGATCGAGAGCTCATCCTCCCGACCACCTCAGTTCAATAGTCTATGCGGTGAGCTTCCCTCAACTTCGCTCTTCAAATTCCTTTTATTACTTGGTCTCGCAATGCACTATATCACTAGGTACTATAGATCGATTTTGGCCATCGGTGGCACCATGCTTTTCCTTGTTCTGGTGGTCCTCCACCCACGACAATGCACTCTTTCGACTTGCCTTGGCCTCATGAAGGTGATCCCAACCTTAGTTTCTTGTTGCCTTGCGTTTTCAGTAGTTTGTTTCCTCATTTCTTCCACCTCTGTTCCAGCCATGTCTTATCCAGTTTCCACTATTTTGAGCACGCGAAGGCTAGCACTTGTGATCTTTGTGTTCAAGGGGGGACTGGGGATCTCATTCTCAGTTTCAGTTCCTTGATGGTGACTTGAGGCGAAGAGTCAAGAGCCTGAGAACCTGCTCGTGCCATGACCATGGCTGGAAGAAGCCAGGTCGTGGAATGACCAAGATGGTCATGTACGGGAAATGAAACTATTTACCCTGCATGGGCAGTTTAGTAATTTCCCTTATTTTGTTTAATTCTCTCTTACAAGTTTTGTACATTCAAATGACCTTATTACCCCTGTTATTTTAATTGAATCAATTACCTAACCATGGGCATTTTGGTAATTTCACGTTTCACTCACTCGCCTTTGACTGAAGCCAAGAAGGTGTGGACAAATGACTGGGCCAAACATAATTGGCCCATGTTAGCGTGGGTTCACCCACTGTGGCATGTGTTTCATAAATGGAATTGCCTATGTGGCATTCTCCTAATTTATGATTGGCCTGAATTATTTAATTCATAGTAAATTGACCATTAGTCAGAAAAATACAAATAAATAGTCAATGGAAAGGATTTTTCATGTAGAATCTAATTTTGTGATTTTTGAGCCTTGATTCTCTTTACTTTTCTAAGTTTGCCTTGAATACCATTTTATTCATGTTAAATGTTCTAAAATTAGTAATTAATTCATTTTAACTCCAAATTGATAAATAAGATAGGTTTTCTTAATCAGTGAAACTCAACTAAGCTTTTGGTCTAGGTTTTGAGTCACAAATTGAGATTTGGTTCTGAAGGTAGAAAATTAGGGTTTCAACCCTTATATATTACATTAAATCCTAATCCATGTATATACACTTGAATCAAGGACAAAAGTGGATCGGGATACAATATAATCAATGAAAGTGATGGTTGTGAATCTATAATAAGGTATGTGAACCCTATTTTTTGAATATCTATAAATGTGAAAATTACACCCTATTCCTTCAGTTGGGCTTTTTACCCACACCCTTTTTCATAATGAGGCTTGAGCCTATTTTACTTATTCTTGAAATTCTTCTATAAATGTTTTAAGGGTCTTCGACCCCACTGGCAATTGTTGATAACTTATTCTATCTGCCATTTAATTACTTAGCATGATGATGAAAATGACTAGTTAACTAATATAGTGTACATGAGTACAAACCACCCATAGTGGGCATGTTAAAATTCGCCCAAGGGAATGTTAAAATCCTCCCCATGTTATATATTCATTTGAGGTTAGGGGATGTTAAAATTCCCCCTCTCCTTTTGGTTGAGGACCGGTAGGTGCCTCAACCCTATATTAGATTAATCTAGCCACATTTAATCATGCATGCAAATATATTATTTTTGCTGAATTATGGCAGAAATCCTATTTCTTATTTGATATACTTGCCTCATACTTTTGACACTCTCTTAGTATAAAGGAACTTTTATTATGCAAGGCCTTAGCTTTACCTTTGTCCTTTACCTCTATTGACACATACTTTTTATATTCTCTTGTTGGGTGATCCCAACCACCCAGGTATAGGATCAAAGTGCACAGTTGAAGCTTGGTGAACCAACCTAAGGCTAGGGATGTGGAGTTCAACCATCTAGCTTGGACTTAGCTATATATGTGTTAAGTTGTTTTTGTGTTTGGAGACAATATTGATTTGGTTTAGTCTTCCTCTACCTAGATCCTTGTTTTGTATAAATTTGTACCCATTTTGGAAAATTTTGTAAAGTACTCTTTATACTTTTGAATATAGTCAAAGTTTAAAATTCCGTTGCTTCATATTGATGTTATTGTTTGCCATTGTGTTTTTGTAGAGAGTTGGTTTATTCCAGCTCTTTACACCTAGAACTTTTGTGGTCCTCATATTAGGATCACATGTGACACTAGTGTCCAAAGGTTCTAGGAGGAGGGTATGATCACCTCCTTGATGGGTATGGTGGTCACAACACACACACATGCGCGTGCGCCACACCACACCTTGCCTCACCTGGCCGGGCCAGGCTGGGTCCGGCACTGGCTCAGGCTTGTGGCTTGCGGCTTGTGGATTGTGAATTGTGGAGAACTTGTCTTCCATCTTCTGTCTTATTTTTGTACTAGGATACAACTATGTAATTAATTATTAATTTAATTAATTATTTTTTCAAAATCAAATTTAGTAATCCTAACTGAAAAGTGTCTCCTTGTGTATTTTTTGCAATGTGTACAAGAGCAATCAAGTGGTCATGTCTTAATGAGAATAGGATTACAGGGAGTGTAAGGCTATAAATCGACTCGATTATCATATTATAAGTTCATTCCATACCGAACCAGACTAGAATGAATAGGGTTATGTATATTATCATTGTGAGAAGGGGGTCATATGCCTCCGGTCATTAGCATTGAACACATCTTTTCGAATGTACAACCATCAACATTCGAGTGCGTGTTTGTGAACCCTAACCTCCGATGTCTCCTCCATTCGTCGCCTTCATGTTGCTACGTGGGGATCTTCTCTTGGACGTAGCGAGTTCATCCATCCTTCCTCTTCTGAGACACAATTTGGCAGGCGGTGGTTCCTATGGTCACTGGGCTACACTGATGGTGCGAGTCGTCGACGTCTACATCGTTCATTGGCGAAATGAGTGAGATGTCTGTTCTTCAAGTTCGTGACTGGGTCAACTAGGAGAATGATGCCTATCCAGAAGGGTTGCAAGGCAGTGATTTCTTTAAGTATATCACATTCATTTTTCAACGAACGACCTATTTTGATCCTGACCTTATTTTTTTGTTCTCCTACATTGATTTATTCTAGGTTTTCTTATCTAGATCGGCGTGAAATGTTAACTTAACCACACATGTTGTTGCATGTAACGACGTAAATTCAAAATTAACAACAATCTTAAAGAAATCATTATATGTCGTTAGTTAACTATGGCTACTCAAGGTTCTGGCATAAACATTGATACGTCTAGTATGCTTGAGAAATTTATTGGAACTTATTTTTCTCACTGGAAAAGTAGGATGCAAATCTGGCTTAACATGGTAGGGTATGATCAATATTTATAAGAAAACGAACCCAAAGTTGATGAAACTATTCCTGAAAATGTTAATATAATTTCAACATGGAAGAAGGGTGATAAGAAGTGTTGAGGGTTGATTCTACTTGCATTAAACAACAAATTGTATGAATCATACTCATAGAGTCAGAAATGTTCTATCAATACGACATAACATTATTAGTGGTACAGTTTTAGTTAGAGATGGTTTAAGAATAGACTGTAGATGTAAGAAGGCTATTATTACTGTGCATAAACCCTCTTATTGGTACAAATAGTGAATAAGTGTTCACCAAACAACTATAAATTTCAAAATTTAAACATCAAGTCCAAAAAGGATAGAAACGAAAGGAAAAGCTTGGAAAAAGGCCAAAAGGAGAATATGCCCAAGTTTCGGTATGTTATTGCACTCCACCCCTTATAAAAGATTTTGTCCTTGAAATCACCAGCAAATAGAGGAGGGTGAGTATGAAACATCTTATCTTTAACTCCCAGGTTATTTCCTCCAAACCATAAAACTTCCACCGAAACTTTCACTACCCAAAATCCTTGTTTTTTTCAACTACTTAACTTGGGAGTTTAGAATCTTCTCAAGCAACTCCACATAGGTCAGTTTGTCATGGATCACTAAGGTTTCCACTTTTACAATTTATTTTTAACATTTTTGGCTTATTAGCATTATATTTATTATGATATTACATCAGCCTCATTATTCTTTTAATTGTATCTCATTATATTAAAAATAGTTATATTTCATTATTATGCTCAAAACCATATATATTTCTTATTTACCTCATTATGAGTTTTAGCACAATTAGAGTTTACTAAATTATCTCAATATGCACTATTATATCTGATCATCATCTTTAATAAAAAATTTTAGACTTCATTACCACCTTATTGAATTATATCAGATTATATTGTATGAAATAAGACACTTTATCTAATTTGCTACAATTAATCCAAATAATGACACATTAATCAATTTTATCTATATTAAACATTGTCACATTGTAACATTAACTTTCTTACTCACATTAATGTCATCATTAATCATTTTCTCATATTTATTCAGTTCTCATGATTGATTATGCACGTTTTTGTGAATCCAATTATTTCCTATCCATATTGAATCCATTATATGTATCTTAGTGAACAAAGTGGAACATACTATTTATTAATGATTTGATTTACCTACCAAGTCATGATTATGTGATTAATTAGGTGTGTATTAGAAAACAAGGTGATATACATTTCATATTGATGTCTTGATATATGTATTAATCTAGGGTTAGTTTATTATATATCATTTATGTGTATTAAAGTATGTCATCTAATTATGACATCTAATGTCACTAATGTATCAAGAATTCATTAAGGATGTATATTCTAAGGTTAGATGATTGCAACTTAGGGTTTAGGTCATTATGATCATTATTCATCACCTATACATTCTTAGTATGCATTATGTCCAAGATTAGGTTACTATTAACTTGCTCATCATATCATTAGGGTTTATTCATCCAAGACATGGTTAGCATCATATGTACCCACTATTAGTATTAATATCTGAGTTACTCATATTATGTGCATTAAGTATTCATTAGGGTTCAAACATGTGAACTATTAATTAGATGATCATTATATATTCTTTAGGATAATAACAAGCATATGGGGTTACAACTATAACTTGTTTGGTCAAAACTAAGGATCCAAGCAAACTATCCTCCTAATCATGGAGTTGGGGTTTCTAGGGTCAGTGTAGCTAGATTTCGATATGTTACAAGACTCCATCTCCTTATAAAGCATTTCTTCCTTGAAATCTAACTACCCAAACATCATCAAATTCCAACTACTCTCCACCCCTTAAAAGGTTTGACCTACCAAGCAAAACTAATCTAGAGGTAAAATGGTGAGTCTAACTAAACCATGTATAAGATCCATCATGCTTCCACTGTTCACTCTAATTTCTTACTAAACTCCAAACTTCAAAGACTAGGTTATTAGGGATAGACTATCCAAACATGTGGTTCTAGGGGACATAAGGGAACTATATCGGGTATCCATCCTCAAACAAGTCATTGCACCTGAAAGACAAGGTCAACATATTAGGTTCTCAAGAGTATCCAACATGGGTGCCTAAGGATGCTACTATCTATATGCATGCTATTTTAGATAGTCAGTATCATCTCAGGCCAGGCAGGTATCATATGGATCCGGGAGTCCCCATAAACTAAGCTAGGGGTGCGGAGGAAAACCTTGCCAGCCCTTGAACCCTCCTGATCCTTTGTAGACACCTTTGCTTTCAATTTCATGTCCTAGTAGCTACCTAACAAGATCATCATGTTATGGTTAACAAAACATGTCTCGAATGTGAAACTCTTGTGATCCTAAATCAATCTTTCATCATCTCAAGTGTATCATAAATCAATTATACGACAAACATGCCACTTAAAGAGGAACAATTTGAGGAAAGGGATCTAATTAGGGAGACAAAGTTCAAATAGTCAGATTCCGACTGACATGAGTTCTGATACCTTGTTGTAAGGAGGAGGGATCACCCCTTATAGAAAATTTGAATAATAAAACATCCATTCCAAACACACTCAAAGGTATGTTGGAATAGGTGTAAAATTTAAATATTTCAATAAAAATGGTATTCAAAACAACCAAAGTGTAAGGACCCTAACCTTCATTTTGGGATTACCCTATTTTCTTTGCCTAAACCTTGTGTTTAGATGCTTGCTAATCACCTCAAATGGTGATTAGGGTTTATTTGTGCTTTGTTGAGAGTTGGAGGTGCAACTTGCAAATAACCCAAGTTTTAGGGTTGATGTGCAAGTTTGACACCTTGAGAGATGTTTCTCTCTCTCCTTGCATCCTCTAGGGTTGGGAGGATGGGTTGGGCTCATTGTTTGAGTAGCTTTGGGCTTTGCCTAGCTTTGTTGGGATTTGTATCGGGTAGGGGTGAGCTTGGTGCTTTGTGTCAGCCATGGTGTATCGGCAAGGTGGTAGTGTCAGGCAAGTGGTGTGTCACCCATGAGGTGTATCGGCCAAGTGACCTTCTTTGACCTAGCATCATTTGTGTCACCCCCTTGTGGACACTTAGTGCTTGTTGCTTGCATGTGGCAAAAGCTTTGGACATGTGGAGGTGGTGAGCTAGTAGGTGGCTTTGCCCCATGGACAAGTGTGCCTAGGTTGGGCGACACCTTGCCTTAGTCTCCCCTTCACCCTCTTCTATATATTTCTCTCCTTTCTCTTGCTTAGGATCCCTTTAGTTCCTTAGTTGCTTTCCATTTTCCTTGGTGGATGATACCTCCACTTAGTAGAGCTTGGTGGTCGATCTTCTTGGTGGTCTTCTTCTTCCTCTAGTGGTAGCCGAACCCTAGAGTGTGTCTTGCTTCTCATCTTGTGTTGAGCATATCCCCCTCTTTCCTTAGCACCTTCTTCTCCTTCTTGCTTGTTCTTCGACCATGGTGGTTATAAGATTTGTTTTTCTTCTTGTGGTGGTCGAAGGTGGTGCTTGGAGCTGGGAAGCTTGGTTCTAGGAGCTTGGAGCTTGCTTAAGGTGGGTTACATAACTCCTAACTATAGTTATACTACTTCTTTTTCATGTTGCATGTTTATATGTCATCTTGATCGACCATGCATCTTCTTAGATATGTTTCTTTCCCTAGTATGCACCCTTTTATCTTGTTATATATATAGTGGTTATGTTGTTGATGTGTTCTTAGACCTTGTGTCTGAACCTTGAGTTTATGGTTCCTTGGGAAAAACCCCTTTATCTCCCATTTGGTTTTGAGAAATGAGTTTCAGCTCTAGTGGTGTAGGCAAAACCCCTCTCTTGGTTGTTGAGAGGTGAGTCTATGCTCTAGTTTCTCGGGCAACACCCTTCTCTCACCATGGATTTTAGAGGTGAGCCTTTGTTGGACGTTCACCTAGTGAAGGTTGGAATCTTGACCGATAAGGGGATGATCCACCTTTTTCCTGAGATGTGATGGAGGTTGTGCAAAACCCCTCTCTCTTGGTTGTTGAGAGGTGAGACAACTCTCTTGATCTATTTGGGTTTTATGATGGTGATCTTGAGGTTAATGATGACCAAACCGATATGGTCCTTGTGCCTTTCATGATACCCCTTTGTGATGAGTTTCCCGATACCCCTCTCCTAGGGTTGAGTCTTGGGTGATATGCTAAGAAGCATTCTTTGTCCCTTTTTATATATATGAACTCCTACCTTAGTTGGTGCTTATGGGCATTATGCCTTTGGCCGACATTATGCGTGGTAGACATCTCTGTTTTGTGCGTTGGGAGATATGGGTTGGTTTTTGTGTTGCTCGATATAGTGCTTGGGTGGTGGAACCCTAGTTAGGTGCCCTAGTGTTGACCGATAAGTGGTGCCTGCCTTGTGGGGCGATAGGTTACCCTGGGCGCCATGGTGTCATTTGTTAGTTGTGTGCTTGTTGGGCGATACAGTGGTGACCTTGGGCGTCATAGCCTTGGACGATATAGTTGTGGATGACATGACCTTGCTGGTTGCCCAACATAAAACCTCAACCCATTATGGGCGATAGGGGTGATGGTCGATATGTGAAGCCGATATGTTGACCGATATCATCTTGCACCTGGTTGCCCAATATCCATGGGTGCACGACACAACTCTTGGCCCCAGGTTGCACGATATCCCTTGTGCATGGGCGCATGTTATGCTGGTGACCGATATGGGTGGCTTATTGCCTTAGGGTTTTGATGCCCTAGCCGATAGAACTTTGGTGAGGGATATGATCCTTCCTGATACCCCCTTTGGGTGAGGGATGCACTACCCGCCACACCTATAGTGAGGGTAGGCGATATCTATGGCAAGGGTTGCACCTAGCTCAAAAACCCTAGTTTTGGTCTGTCGTTATCTTATAACCGCACCTTTGTGGATGATGAGTTATGAATGATAGGTTTAGACCAGTGATATGTTTGATACCTGAGTTGGTGCTAAGAAAGATGATAAGATACATGTTTATCTTCATAAGATAAAGGCATAGTGAATGCTCATGGTTTGATTACAATAATGTAATTTGTTTACAAGACACAGCTTTGTGTTTCATGTAACTATGATCCTGGATGTTGATCCAATCATGTATCTTCAACCCTAATAGCATGATAATCGTAAATATCTATGTTTGGTGATTTAGTTATCTCTCTTGATATGCATACTAATCATGCAAGTGTATCAAATGAATTCATAGCCAGGTAAGAGCTATGAGGTATATATGTTTTGAATAACACTGAATAATGATAATCCTTGATTGATGGGATAACATGTATCACCCGTATGATGTGAAAAGGTCTGTTGACCTGATAAAGGCTGAGTGCCTAGTTGAGGTGATATCCTCTGGTGTTGAGATAAGGGATTTCTATCCCATGGTGATGATGTAAGCCTTGAGAGGCAGTGGCATTCTGTGATGAGGGATTGAGATCCCATGGTAATAATGAAACTCAATGATGTTTATGTTTTACAACTTGGTTGCCTCAACAATCCCCTTAAAATATACTAATTAATTACAGTGGAGCATATCATGTAGTTTGCCCTGGCTATAGATCCATCATCGTCAATAGTTGGTGATGGTGAAACAGGTTCTCCTGCGGGTTAACCCGGAAGCACATATTGTTGAATATGCATGGTTTCTCCTAGCCAAAAATAGGAGGATTAGTGTGAAACTTAGGTTGTAGACTCCAGATTGCAGTTTCAGGCCTGTGGCTCAATATGAAAGAACATGGTGAATAGGCCCATGGGTCAGGATGTGTGATAAGAGCATGGTGAATAGGCCCATGGCTCAATGATTATGGTGTGAACAGGCCCGTGGCTCGAATCACTAGCGTCGATAACTGTACCAAGGTGGGCTAGGCAGAGGGTAGCCTAACCCCATGTGGCTACGGCCACCTAAGCATGAGACTGCAGTCCTACTTGTTAAGCACTCATGCACTAACCACAAGGTGGTGAGGTCGTGGAGTCTGACTCTTCCATTGACATTGTATGGCATCAGATTTGGGCTTCGCAGCTGATGGTTGGATTTGAGCGGTACAACTCACTTTCTTAGGGCATGATAATATGTAATCCATCCGAATAGTATATACTACTTAGGGCAAAACACAAAACATTGATTGAGGCCTTGCTTGTATATTTGATCTCGTTATACCTTGCGGTTATTTGTACGATCCTTATATTTTGTGATAAGTTCTTATAAAGATTATCTTGTCAATCATGTTCCATAAATAATATATGGTCATATGCCTCCTGGATACCCTGGTAAGATTGTTAATAAAATAAGTTCTGCTCAGGATGTTGCTCTTATGATCTGCTGATATCAGTTATCCTCTTGACCTGCTTTTTCTGAAGTTTTGTAGTTTCAATAGGGAGTTATGTTTCTAACTGGGACTGTGTGTCTCACCCCGTTGGTTTACAACCTTTTTAGGTGATCGTGCTAGATGTGGCGGTCATCATGAGGTTGCGGACGAGCAGCAAGAAGAGTAGTAGGAGGCAAGATATGGATATGCTACTATTTTGGTTGTTTTGTAGTAGAGTCATAGAGTCATCCCTATACTTTTAGGCCCTCTGAGGTGTTTTGACAATGTTTTACAATGTATAGCTGATGTAACTTTGTATATCCTACTACTGGCCTAATGTGGCCCGTTATGTATGTATAAATAGGTGATGAACTCTTGTGTTGATAGGACAACTGGTCCATATAAGATGTGGACATATATCCATGCTTGTGCATATTTATATAACATGTTTCCTTGCAGGATGAGGATCTGGATGTAATAGTTTTCTTTTATCTTCTTTCTGCAATCGATTTTAATTAACCCGTGTTTTCAGTAATATGTGGTTTATGGTGGTTCCGTGCGTTTTTGCGTGGCAGCTCATTGTCTGTGTGATGGAAGGATGTCACATTAGAAATTTGGTATCAGAGCTCTAGGTTCGTTGAGTTTACAGGGATCTAGGACTGGGGTTATGTCTGTTCTTATGAGTATTCCATATTTTCTTACAAAAACCTTCTACCCTTAGCAGAAGATAAAGCTTAAAGATGTCTAGAAACCATGAAGAACATGTTTTTGAGAATAGTGATGCTGCATCTATTGATGGAGCACGAGTGTAAGCACATGAAGATCAGGTGCCTGAGCTCCCCCAACTTGACCCAGCCATTCTTGAAAACCATGCCTATCAGTAGCTTATGGGGCAGTTAATGGTTGTGATGAATCTCATGGTGGAAAGATTGCCAGTGCCTCTGCCAAGAGTACATACTTCCCATGGTGAAACACTGGGTATTGGGGAGACCTTTGAGCGGATTTACTGAGTCGACACTTCAAATTATGCTGGAACGGCTGATCCAGCGGATGTAGATCTGTGGCTGATAGGTCTTGAGGAGGTCTTCCAGATCCTTGACATCCTCGAAGCAGACAAAGTTAAACATGCTGCCTACCCTCTAAAGGGTAGTCCTGGCCACTGGTGGGCCATTGAAGAGGAAAAGCAGCCTAGTGAGGGGATCTGTTGGGATGTTTTCCAACGGGAGTTCATCAGTTGATACTTCTCGAATACGTATCTAGATGAGAAGATCAACCAGTTTGAGTGTCTGTGCTAAGGATCGATGAGCACCACCGAGTATGAAGCCAAGTTTATGGACCTGGTGAGGTTTTGTCCTCACATGGCGATGATAGATGATGAGAGAATCATATGGTTTGAGAAAGGTTTGAGCGCTGAGTTGACAACACCTACTGCTGCTTTGGAGAATCGGGAGCGGTTTGCCACGTTTGTGGAGTCTATATAAAGGATAGAACGGTATAATAAGGAGAAGAGAGAGTCCATGACCAAGAAAAGGCCTGCTCAGTTCCCGAGAAAGAGGTTTGATGGCTTCATGAAGCCAAGGTTTTCAACACCTTCTGTGATATAAGGTTCTAGTGTGCCGTCGTAGTGGTCTTTGACTAAGGGAAGAGGGCGTGGATTTTTGCCATCCAAAGCCCACAGTACAACTTCAATGGCAGTGACAGGGTTGTCTAGGCCACAACAGAGAGACTAGTCATGTCATCGATGTGGTCAGGTATGGCATTTCAGGACAAATTACCCAAAGAGAGATGTTGAAGTGACACAACAACTGAGGTAGAATCAACAAGGGTCAGATAGACATCATTCTAGTGGTAACAGAGGGCGAGGATGCGGTCAAGCATCGCAAGAGGGATCACCTTCCCAAGGAAGTAGATGACGTGGATGACAGCAAGCAACAACTCGATTCTATGTTATGAGTGAGTCGGAGGCGATAGTCAACCCGCAAGTGGTGGCAGGTCAGATGGAGTTATTTCATTCTAATTTGTCTTCTTCTTACTTTGTATCTATTCTGGTTAACCCAGGTGCTACACACTCTTTTATCGCACGTAGTACGCTTGATAGCTGTCTTTTACCTGTTAGCTGTAAGATAGATAGTCTGATGTTAGAAACCCCTCTAGTTGGACCCGCGTTGCATTGAGAGGAGTGTCCATCTTGTGTTTTATTCTTTTCGGGACACAATATACAAGTGGATCTTATACCACTTGATATGCATGGATTCGACGTGATCCTTGGAATGGATACCTTGGAAAAGTATAAGGTTGTGTTGGAATGTGGTTCCAAGTAAGCAGTGTTTGTTGACAATAGTGAGAAGTGGATCTTCCAGGGAGATAAAAAGATCCTTCCGACATGTTTAGTGTCAGCTATGGTGGCAGAGAAGTTGTTGCGGCAGGGATGTAAGGTGTTCTTAGCTCACGTTATAGATACCAAGGAAAAAGGTCCTAGCATGGAGGAGGTGACTGTTATTTGAGAGTTTGTGGATGTGTTTCCCGATGAGTTCCTTGGTGTTCCCCCACCTCGAGAGATTGACTTTGAGATCAATCTCATGCTAGGAACACAACCAGTTGCTCAGACACCGTACAGGATGGCTCCAGCCGAGATGGCAGAGCTAAAGAAGTAGTTATAGGAGTTGCTAGATAAAGGTTTCATCAGACCGAGCACATCATCGTGGGGTGCTCCGGTCCTATTTGTAAAGAAGAAGGATGGATCAATGTGGTTTTGCATAGATTACCAACAGTTGAACAAAGTTACGATAAAAAACAAGTACCCGTTACTGAGGATAGACGATCTGTTTGATCAATTGCGTGGTGCTACAGTGTTCTCAAAGATCGATCTACGGTCTGGATATCATCAGTTGAGGATTAAGGAAGAGGACATACCAAAGTCAGCTTTTAGGATGAGGTATGGTCACTTTGAGTTCATGCTTATGCCATTTGGGCTAACCAATGTGCCTGCTGCTTTCATGGATCTGATGAACATGGTGTTCCGTCCATTTCTAGGTCAGTTTGTTGTGCTTTTTATAGATGACATCTTGACCTATAGTCGGGACAGTCAAGAGCATGCACAACATCTTCGACAAGCATTGACTCTTCTTCGCCAACACCACTTGTATGCCAAGTTTAGTAAGTGTGAGTTCTAGTTGGATGAAGTGACTTTATTGGGTCATGTGATATTTGAAAAAGGAGTCAGAGTGGACCCTAAGAAGGTGGAGTCAGTTGTAGACTGGGAGCAACCAAAGACGCCAACAAAAGTTCATAACTTTTTGGGTTTAGCAGGATACTACCGGAGGTTTATAAGGAACTTCAGTGTGATTGTGTTACCATTGACAAAGTTGACTAGGACGGATGTACCTTTTGTTTGGGATGATTGTTGTTAGCAAGCTTTCCAAAGTTTGAAGGAGAGGCTGACTAGTTCTCTAGTGTTAGTGTTGCTAGAGCCTGGGAAAAGGCTATGTGGATTTCTACGATGCTTCCAAGAAAGGCCTAGGATGTGTGCTGATGTAGGAAGATCATGTGGTTTCTTTTGATTCACGATAGCTTAAGAAACATGAGGAGAATTATATGACACTTGATTTGGAGCTGGCAGTGGTGATCCATGCGTTAAAGATTTGGAGATAGTATCTTTATGGGGAAGTGTGTCAGATCTTTATAGATCATAAGAACTTGAAGTACATCTTCTCACAAAGTGAGCTGAACATGCGACAACATCACTGGATGGAGCTGATCAATGATTACGATTGCACCATTGATTATCATCTTGGTAAGGCAAACGTGGTAGCTGATGGGCTTAGCAGAAAGTCTTCTTCTCTTCCTATGAAGGCAAAATTGAGTTCCTTGGTATGCCATAAGCGAGATATGTTTGTCTCTTTATGGCAGATGAATGTACATTTGGAAGTTTCCTTGTTGGCAAGATTGTTGGCACAGATGCAAGTAAAGCCTACATTGAGATAACATATCAAAGACACACAACAGGAAGATGCTTCAGCTCAGTTGCTAAGATCAGAGTTTGGCAGTGAAAAGTGTGATGGGTTCCATGAGTCTGAGGATGGACTAGTTTGCTATCATGGTAGGATGGTGGTCCCCGATGTTGATGATCTGAGAAAGCTAGTACTCGAGGAAGTGCACACGTTGATGTATGCCATGCATCTAGCTGTCACCAAGATGTATCATAATCTAAAGGACCTATATTGGTGGCCTGACTTGAAGAGAGATGTAGCTGAGTTTGTGGCTAGGTGTGCGGTATGCCAGCAAGTCAAGGATAAGCATTAGAAGTTGGCAGGTATGTTGCAACCCATGCTGATACCGCAGTGGAAATGGGATCATATAACCATGGATTTCATAGTTGTTCTGCCGAGGACAACTAAGAATCATGATTCCATCTGGGTGATAGTGGATAGATTGACAAAGTCTGCTCATTTCACACCTGTGAAGACAATGTATACAATAGAGAAGCTTGCTCAGGTGTATGTGGATGAGATAGTGTGTTTGCACGGTGTGCCCGCAATGATAGTCTCTGATAGAGGACCCCAGTTCATGAGTCATCTTTGGGAACAATTGCACAAAGCATTGGGAACACAGTTGAGGTTCAGTACCCACAGATAGATGGGCAGTCTGAAAGGACTATTCATACTTTGGAGGATATTCTCTGAGCTTGTGTTTTGTAGTTACTAGGTAGTTGGGACGTGCATCTCAGTTTGATAGAGTTTGCCTACAACAATAGTTACCAGCGAAGCATCGACATGGCTCCTTATGAGGCTTTATATGGTAGGAAGTGCAAATCTCCTTTGTACTGGTATGAGTCAGGTGAATATCAGCTTTTAGGTCCTGAGTTAGTGCAACAAACAACAGAGAAGATCAAAGTGATACATCAACAGTTCAAAGCGACACAGGACAGACAGAAGTCGTATGCAAATAATTGGCGATGACCCCTAGAGTTCCAGGTGGGAGACAAAGTGTATCTCAAGGTCTCACCATGGAAAGGTGTGCTGAGGTTTGGACAGAAAGCCAAGTTGTCACATAGGTATATGGGACCATATCTAGTAATAGCATGTGTGGCAAGGTATCTTACAAGTTAGAACTGCCTCCAGAGTTGCACAGGTTACATCTGGTGTTCCATGTCAGTATGCTGAAGAAAAGTCATCCAGACACAGGGACAGTGATACAACTAGTTGAGGTTGAGCTTGTTGAAGACATGACCTACGAGGAAGGTCCAGTGATGATTCTTGATAGAAGAGTAAAGACGTTGAAAAGGAAGGACCTGGTGCTTGTGAAGGTTCTTTGGCATCATCGTGGCGTTGAGGAAGCCACATGGGAGCTCAAGGAAAAGATGAGAAGGAAGTATCCCTCACTTTTCTCTTCGGATTTTCAGGGCAAAATCCCTTTGTAGAGGTTTATGGCTTGTAAGGACCCTGACCTTTGTTTTGGCCTTACCATGTTTACTTTTCCTAAACCTTATGTTTAGATGCTTGCTAATCACCTCAAATGGTGATTAGGGTTTGTTTGTGATTTGTTAAGAGTTGGAGGCGCAACTTGCAAATAACCCAAGTTTTAGGGTTGATGTGTAGGTTTGACACCTTGAGAGATGTTTCTCTCTCTACTTGCATCCTCTAGGGTTGATAGGATGGGTTGGGCTCATTGTTTGAGTATCTTTGGGCTTTGTTTTGACTTGTTTGGGCTTTGCCTAGCTTTGTTGGGCCTTGTATCGGGTAGGGGTGAGATTGGTGCCTTGTGTCGGCATGGTTTATCGGCCAGGTGGTTGTGTCGGGCAAGTGGTGTGTCACCCATGAGGTGTATCGGCCAAGTGACCTTCTTTGACCTAGCATCATTTGTGTCACCCCCCCTTGTGGACACTTGATGCTTGTTGCTTGCATGTGGAAAAAGCTTTGGACATGTGGAGGTGGTGAGCTAGTAGGTGGCTTTACCCCATGAACAAGTGTCCCTAGGTTGGGTGACACCTTGCCTTAGTCTCCCCTTCACCCTCTTCGATATATGTCTCTCCTTTCTCTTTCTTAGGATCCCTTTAGTTCCTTAGTTGCTTTCCTTTTTCCTTGGTGGACGAAACCTCTCCTTAGTAGAGCTTGGTGGCTAATCTCCTTGGTGGAGTCTCCTTCTTCCTCTAGTGGTGGCCAAACCCTTGAGTGTGTCTTTCTTATCTTCTTATAGTGAGGATCTCCCCCTTTTTCCTTAGCACCTTCTTCTCATTCTTACTTTTCTTCAGCCATGGAGGTTATAAGCTTTGTTTTTCTTCTTGTGGTGGCCGAAGGTGGTGCTTGGAGCTTGGTAGCTTGGTGCTAGGAGTTTGGAGCTTGCTTAAGGTGGGTTACATAACTCCTAACCCTAGCTATACTACTTCTTTTTCATGTTGCATATTTATATGTCATCTTGATCGTCCAAGCATCTTGTTAGATATGTTTCTTGCCCTAGTATGTACCCTTTTATCTTGTTATATATAGTGGTTATGTTGTTGATGTGTTCTTAGACCTTGTGGCCGAACCTTGAGTTTAGGGTTCCTTGGGCAAAACCCCTTTCTCTCCCATTTGGTTTTGAGAAGTGAGTTCGAGCTCTAGTGGTGTAGGCAAAACCCCTCTCTCTTGGTTGTTGAGAGGTGAGTCTATGCTCTAGTTGCTTGGGAAACACCCTTCACTCACCATGAATTTCAGAGGTGAGCCTTGGTTGGACGTTGACCTAGTGAAGGTTGGAATCTTGACCGATAAGGGGATGGTCCACCTTGTTGCCTGAGATGTAATGGAGGTTGTGCAAAACCCCTCTCTCTTGGTTGTTGAGAGGTGAGCCAACTCTCTTGATCTATTAGGGTTTGATGATGGTGATCTTGAGGTTGATGATGACCAAACTGATATGGTCCTTGTGCCTTGCACGATACCCCTTTATGATGAGTTGCCTGATACCCCTCTCCTAGGGTTGAGTCTTGGGCAATATGCTAAGAAGCGTTCTTTGTCCCTTTTGCCCGATATGAAATCCTGCCTTAGTTTGTGCTTGTGGGCGTTATGCCTTTGGCTGACATGATGCGTGGTAGAAATCTCTATTTTGTGCCTTGGGTGATATGGGTTGGTTTTGTTGTTGCCCAATATGGTGCTTGGGTGGTGGAACCCTAGTTAGGTGCCCTAGTGTTGACCGATATGTGGTGCCTGCCTTGTGGGGCGATAGGTTACCATGGGTTACATGGTGTCATTTGTTAGTTGTGTGCTTGTTGAGCGATACAGTGGTGACCTTGGGCGTCATAGCCTTGGACGATATTGTTGTGGATGACATGACCTTGCTGGTTTCGCAACATAAAACCCTAACCCATTATAGGCGATAGGGGTGATGGCCGATATGTGAAGCCCATATGTTGCCCGATATCATCTTGCACATGGTTGCCTGATATCCATGGGTGCATGACACAACTCTTCGCCCCTGGTTGCACGATATCCCTTATGCATGGGCGCATGTTATGTTGGTGACCGATATGGGTGGCTTAGTGCCTTAGGGTTTTGATGCCCTAACCGATAGAGCTTTGTTGAGGGATATGATCCTGCCCGATACCTGCTTTGGATGAGGGATGTTCTGCCCGCAACACCTATAATGAACGTAGGCAGTATCTTTGGTAAGGATTTCACCTAGCTCAAAAACCCTAGTTTTGGTGAGTCGTCATCTTGTAACCAAACCTTTGTGGATGATGAGTTATGAATGATAGGTTGTGACCGGTGATATGTTTGATACCTATGTTGGTGCTAAGAAAGATGATAAGATACATGTTTATGTTCATAAGATAAAGGCATAGTGAATGCTTGTGGTTTGATTACAATAATGTAATTTGTTTACAAGACACAACTTTGTGCTTCATGTAACTATGATCCTGGATGTTGATCCAATCATGTATCTTCAACCCTAATAGCATGATAATATTAAATACCTATGTTTGGTGATTCTCTTTTCTCTCTTGATATGCATACTAACCATGCATGTGTATCAAATGAATTCATAGCCAGGTAAGAGCTATGAGGTATATGTGTTTTGAATAACACTGAATAATGATAATCCTTGATTGATGGGATAACATGTATCACCCGTATGATGTGAAAAGGTATGTTGACCTGATAAAGGCAGAGTGGCTAGTTGAGGTGTTATCCTCTGATGTTGAGATAAAGGATTGCTATCCCATGGTGATGATGTAAGCCTTTAGAAGCAATGGCATTCTGTGATGAGGGATTTTGATCCCATGGTAATAATGAAACTCAATGCTATTTATGTTTTACAACTTGGTTGCCTCAACAATCCACTTAAAATATACTAATTAATTACAGTGGAACATATCATGTAGTTTGCCTTGGCCATATATCCATCATCATCAGTAATTGGTGATGGTGAAATGAGTTCTCTTGTGGGTTAACCCAGAAGCATATATTGTTGAATATGCATGGTTGTTCCTAGCCAAAAATAGGAGGATTAGAGTGCAACTTCGGTTGTAGACTCTAGAGCACGGTTTTAGGTCCATGGCTCAATATGAAATAGTATGGTGAACAATCCCATGGCTCAGGATGAGTGATAAGAACATGGTGAACAGGCCCATGGCTCAATGGAGCGTGGTGAACATGCCCATGGCTCGGATCACTAGCATCGATACTTGTATTAATGTGGGCTAGGTAGAGGGTAGCCTGACCCTGTGTGGTTGTGGCCACCTAAGAATGAGACTACAGTCCTGCTTGTTAAGCACTCGTGCACTGACCACAACGTGGCGATGTCGTGGAGTTTGGCTCTTCCATTGACCTTGTATGGCACCGACTTTGGGCTTCACAGCTGATGGTTGGATTTGAGCGGTATGACTCACTTCCTCAGGGCATGATAATATGTAATCCAGCCGAATAGTATATACTTCTTAGGGAAAAACACAGAACATTGATTGATGCCTTGCTTGTATAGTTGATCTAGTTATACCTTGTAGTTATTTGTATGATCCTTATATTTTGTGATAAGTTCTTATAAAGCTTATCTTATCAATCATGCTCCATAAAGAATATCTGGTCATATGCCTCCTGGATACCCTGGTAAGATTGTTAATAAAATAAGTTCTATTCAGGATGCTGCTCTTATGATCTGGTGATATAAGTTATCCGCTTCACCTACTTTCTCTGAAGTTTTGTAGTTTTGGTGGGGAGTTATGTTTCTCGTTGGGACTGTGTGTCTCACCCCCTTGGTTTACAACCTTTTTAGGCGATCATGCTAGACGTGGTGGTGGTTGTAAGGTTGCGGTCGAGCAGCAAGAAGAGAAGTAGGAAGCAAGAGATGGATATGTTGTTGTTTTGGTTGTTTTGTAGTAGAGTCCTAGAGTCATCCCTGTAATCTCAGGTCCTCAAAGGTGTTTTGATGATGTTTTACGATGTATAGCTAATTTAGCTTTGTATATCCTACTGCTGGCCTGATGTGGCCCGTTATGTATGTATAAGTAGGTGATGAACTCTTGTGCTGACAAGATAGCTGGTCCATATAAGCTGTGGACATATATCCATGCTTTTGCAAATTTATTTAACATGTTTCCTGGCAGGATGAGTATCTGGATGTAATAGTTTTATTTTATTTACTTTCCGCAATCAGTTTTAATTAACTCGTGTTTTCGGTAATATGTGGTTTATGGTGGTTCCGCGCATTTTCACGTGGCATCTCGTTGTCTGTGTGATGGCGGGATGTCACACAAAGTGTGACAGCAGAATTAATCAAATGACTATATTCAATTTTAACAAAAGATTACAAAAGTACATCATAATATCCCATAAGGGTTTACATGTATGATACAACATAAGGATCTCAGTAGAGGGAAGTCTAAACTATTTCAAATTTGTCTCCAAGCAACATCTCCAAGAGCTAGGTCCATGTTGTAAGCTATGTTCTCCTTGATCATGTTCAACACCTCGAGCTAAACTTGGGTGGTTGGGAAATCACCCAGAAAGAGAGAGAGAGAAAACCAAGGTATGTGTCAAATAATGAATAAGAATAAAAGATAAGGAAATCACATGAAAGTAAAGGCTAAGATTTCATCATAAGATGAAGAGAACAAGAGATGAGGCATAATCATATAGATGATTGCCATAACATTAAAATAGTAAAGGAATTGCATGAAACATTAATATTGACTACATTAACTAAGCAGGGTTGAGGCACCTACCGGACCTCAACCTATAGGTGAGGGGAGAATTAATACATTCCCAGTCACCTACACATATTTTTATGGGGGAGAATAAGAAATTCCCTAGGGTGAATTAATGCATTCCCTATCTATGAGTGGTTGTACATAAGTACCACTACTATAGCTAAATAGTCCATAAAATCAACATTCTAGAAAAGAAATCATGGCAAGTAAAAGCATCATATCAATTAGAACATGGAAGTTGGGTACAAGACCCAAGAAAAAGAATATCATTATTAAGTTGGAGGAAATTTAACAATAGGGTCAAAAATAGAGGGAATAGGGTTCATTTAAGCCTCATTAGGGAAATATAGGGTTTGGTTTGAAAATATCCCAACTTAGGGTGTAAGAATGCACATACATAAAGAGGGATTGCACATACCTCTCTTACTGATATAATTACTAACTTTCATCACTTTAATTGTGTCCAAGTTCCACTTTGCCTATTTTCAATGTATTAACATGTATTAGAGTACATAATGCACATTAATGTATAGAAGCCCTAATTTTAGAATATGTTAGAAAATATTACATTTAGATTATGAAAATCTCACCAATTAACTTATTAGGTCCTCTTGATCAAGATAAATATTTTTATGTTAATTTTGGAGTTATGATGATTAAGATGTACTTTTTATGGATTTTATGCATTCATTTCATTTTACAAAAATCACCCTTCATCAAACCTCAAAATTAGACCTTGAAAATATTTTATTAGATAGAGATTAATTTTCCAATTCTAAAACATATTTATTTGTAAAATTTGGATAAGCGGATTAAAAGATATGATTTTTTCAATTTGAATCAATCAGGAAAGGACAAGTCAGAAATCCTCGAGAGAGAGAGAGAGAGAGAGAGAGAGAGAGAGAGAGATAGATAGATAGATAGATAGAGATAGATAGAGAGAGAGAGAGAACACCATTTGACCCAAGATCAGGGTTGGAGATTCATAGGTAACCAAACTATATCTTCTAGACAAGGTAAAATAGCAAGAAACAAAAACCCTAGAAGAACATGGTAAATATATATGGAGATCATCAACTTTAAACATGGAAACATGAGTTTTAAGAATGTAGTAAGCAATATATGAGAAGGGTGTTATAAAACACACCTCTAGGGAAGGTGGATAGGTTCAAGAAGAAAGATTCCCAAGTTAAAGAGGCTATTTTCTCCAACAAAGCTCCTATCTTGAGCAAGAAGTACCTTCTACACTTTAGAGGTGAAAAATCCAAGCAAAAGAACATGGAGATGAGGTGTTTAAGGCTCTAGGCAGGGTTTCACCATGGAAGGGAATGGTTCTGACCTGGAAGAAGGTGTGAGGAAGACTATCGACATGAAAATAGGGAAGGAAAGGAGACAACTTACTATTTTTGGTCGAAATCACCAAGAAGGAGCTTTAGAAACCCTAAATAGAGCAAATTTGGAATCCTAAGAGCCTTCTTCACCAAGGTATGCACTCTCGTTTACCTCGAGATAGCACTTTCATGGCCAAACTGAGTAGGAACTGTCACGACTCACTCTTTTGATCAATATAAATACCAATCATTAGAGATAATCCCAAAACCTAAATCCAAATTATGAAATATAAGAATGAATTCTCGATAAAGGCGAATAAAAAATATACAAAAAACACAGATAAATTTTTCCTTTTTCTTTGTTCACAAACTCATAAATCAATGTCACATCAAGGACATCACATTCAAATATCACAAATGATATTCAACTCCATTAAATCCATAATCAAATCTTGTTCTCATATGCGATTCAGTTTACATCAAATACATGAACATTGATGAACAAACTTAATCTACAACCCATCCTGGGAAAGGGAGAATACATGGACATTTTAATCTATCTAGATTATGCTATTTATATCTTCTTTGTCATAACTCTCTGTTGGATAGTATTATACCTAAAAACATTTGAAACAACCTCATGAGACTCATATAGAGCCCCAGTGAGTGGATACCTTCAATTCAAGCTAGGTACATGCATCCACATCAGATTAAGTATAATAAACTTAACATAAACATGTAGATATTGAAAAGTCTAGCAGATAGTTCTATAATGAGTCAAATCTAGCTTACAATGGTAATCTAATCCAACAGATAAGGTAATCACTTAAAATAATTATAAATTTGAAACATCTTTTAAAGAATGTCTATGAACAAATCAACAAATACTTCTTAGTTCAGATTAAGAATCCTACTACACGAGTAATAAGTCAAGTTCTTAGCATTTTGAATCAATACAAAACTATAACATTATATTTGTGACACTCCACCATCCAGACCAGGAACACATCATGTAGTCCTGAAGCTGAAGTACACATAATACATATCTACCAAGCAATACTATAAAATAGCAGGCAATCTAGCTCATATTCAGAATGGATATAAATCCCATCATTTATAACTTGTCAGCATGATAGATCATAATATGAAATACAAAATGTCCATAGCAACATGATTACTTTCCACAACATGAAGCTTAATCAACAATGAAAAATCATCAATCAGAAGTACAAGGAATGCAATAATCATTCAAATCATGTTCTACATGACTTACCATCTTTTATTCATTTGTCCTTAAACTACTTGGCTTGTACCTCACCAAGTAGAAGTCGCCATGCCTAATTCTCGTGTCAAGGACTCACTGTCACTATCTTAGGGTTTAGCTGGCCACCCTAAGATATCAACAACAGACCCTGGCCACCTCAGGGTTGCCTATAGAGGCTCACATCATCATCTTCGGTACACGAGATAGGAACCAACAAAATAGTATATCACATATCATAGTATTTCACATATTTCATTTCAACAGAGTCTATTCCATCTGGACATAGACTTTTACATCAAGGACTTAGGGCCAGAGCTACTCCAGATGACTCACTCCTAAATCCTAGTGGTCTAACCTTTAAGGTCACGATCCACACTCCGGAAATCCATCTCATAATTCATTGATTATTACAAGAAGATCCATTTTGTTTCCCTAGTGTGGTCCTCGGGGGAAACTCGTGGTGTTCAGGGAACCTAACTAGATGTTCCATCATTTCACTTATTATTAATCTCTTTCACTCATCTTACAAGAATTCAAAACATCATATATCATATCTATGTATTCTCGTGTAACTAGAATAACATGAAGCAGATCAAGTTTATCAATAAGGACAATGATCAAAGAAAGAAGCACAATAAATCTTTATATTGCAACACATGATTATTTCTATCTTCTACTTCATCTCATAGAAATCATCAACAATGGGCTTTCTTCCATGTAAATAATCTTATTGTCCAACATTTACTCCATTAGGGTTTTATCATCATTAGTGGGCTTTAAACCCTAGACATGATCTTATTATGCAATATTTACCCTTATCAGGGTTTCTCAATATGTAAGGAGTGCATATTAAATTCAATTTCAACATATTCCTTATTTGTTCATTGTATATCACAGTTCTTAACAAATATTAGAAGAGGCATTAGAACTAGCAACAGTAAAAGCATATAGACATCATGTATCATTCATCATATTTAGAATAGATTTATCATATAACATATTCTTGTTCCATCCAATCTCAATAGATGCAAATAAATTTCATGCATATACATGCATAACATACTTAGTTCTCTTCTTCTTTTATTTCACGTTCTTCATACGGGTTACTAATCAAAACATGTTGATTATCATTTGAATTCCATCAAAATAGTTCATTCTCATAGTACAAGTATTCTATCAAACAATCACAATACAAGAACACATTCTTGTAAATAAATTCAAATACTTGAGTTTCATCTTTTAGTTGAATTAAACAACATTTATGTACATTCCTTAATCCCTCATTTGAGATTGTTATTCATTAGTACCATCTAGCTCATCATTTTAGGGTTAGAGTTTGTTTCTTAAATTCGTCTAATAATTCTCATCTTTTTCCTTCACTTTCATATTCATTAATCTCAACTTCTCTCATGTCATGTTCATTAAATTACTGGAACCAATCATTTTTAACTCACTTGACATACAATACTTCTATTTTCATTGATATCCATCAAAGTCTAGTTTTAGTATGTTTCATTCAATTTGGATTAAACCACATGTAATTAATACAAAGGATTAAAGACTTCATCATAATAACTTCATTAGTTTCATCTTTAACTTGCCATCACCATCAATAAATTTTTTTCTTCATATCATTTCTTATATTTCTATAAATGTACCATGTCATTAACTTCTAATGTCATTCCCATAATCAACAATGATCATTCTTTATTATACTAAAACAAATGCATTAGACTTAGATGATATTAATAAGACTCATCATATTCAATTGAAGTATTAATACTTTCAACTTCAACATTTGATCACATTTACAACATCATATACAAGTTCTAGCTTTATCACACATAATATTCTTAATAATAAACTTTTAGGATTTTCAAGAAGTCATTCCTTAGTTCAACATATCATAAGAATCATATCATTCAGTAATCCAATCATGACTCAAGGTTTCATTACGGTTATTCACAAACATGGAAACCCTAGTTTCCATTTTCACACATTTCATTCATCAATCATAAGTATTCATTGATCAATTGACTCATTTGATTCACTTCCTCAACATAAATCCTAATCAGGATATGTGGCCATTCAAATCCATTAACATTCAACAATACACTTGTATAATACAATCTAATATAATTCAAATATCAATCTATCCATGTTAATTCAATTCCAAGCATACCAGCCATTAGGATGACATTTAGGCAAAATTCACATAAAATAGAATTTTCATCTATCCGTAGGATTCTACATGGATCCTCAATCAATATATCAGGAACTAATCAAGTTTTAATCAATGAGAAATAATCAAAATCAGTTGAAGTTGATCCCCTAATATCTTTCCCAAATCAAATCCAGTCACATACATATACAAGAAGGGTTTCTGAATGTTTTTGCTGGATGGAATTAGGCTTTCAACATGAATACAAAGCTTAGGAGGGAGAAAAACACTCACCTCAGGTGCCAAGAACCTTAAAAATGTAGGTCAGCCTCTGAATTTTTGGAAACCCAATCAAACTCTCACAAAAGAATCCAATTCTTTCTCCTCTCAACTCGGAAACCCTAGAAATGGGGATTAGAAGAGAAAGAGTGAGAAAAAGGGGGAGATTTGATGTGATTTCGAATCAAATTAGAGGAGGGATGGACTCTTGACATGTGAGAGAAGATTCACCATGAAATGCTATGCATAGAAGCTAAACTTGATTTCATCATATCTTGGATAGAGAAACCCTAGGTCAACATCTCCACCACTTTCTCTACTCAAAACTGTAGCTCTCCTCTCTCTCAAGAATTTCATTTCTTTAATAGGAATGACGAGTTATGAGAGCTATTTGTGTGTCAGGTTAGTTAGATAGATGAATTGAGGGGCTTAGAACATTTTCAAACAAGCCCCTCTATGTATTTTCATTTTGCTCAGACTGGTTGGTCGGATGAGTTATAAAATTGACCAAAACCACACGTTTCAAAACTCAATACTCATCAAAAGATTATAAAACTTCAACCCAATATCTAAAATTTTATTTATGAGAAACACTAAAAATTTTAGATCTTTTGGAGTTAACAATAAATAAATAAAAATCAAATACTACACTATGATATTGCAGTCAATAGCATGGCCGGTCGAGTTTGTCCTTCACAGAACTCTACCGACACCCCTCTCTATAGAGATCAAAAATCATAAAAAAATTACACCAATTTGATAGAGTATCTATAATGGAGTTTAACAACTACAGTTAATATTTGAGATCAATTTTATATACCAATAAAAAGATAAAATTCAATTTCGACACTGCTATATCAATATGAAAATATGATCTGTCGAGTTTGAAACTTGACTGACAAATAGGTCAGAACATTCTTCACAAATTCTGATACTTTTCAAGAATTTTCAAATTTTGATATATACAAATCATAGAAAAATTTGAATTAAATCAGATTTACACATAAAATATTAAAAATCATTTAGTGAGACATTATATTTATCAAATTTTGTATTCATATGTCCTCAAAACCCTAATTTGGGCCGATTAGGGTTTCCAAACCTTAACCCTAATTGTGTGAATCAAAGTATGATTAAACCTTCTCATTATTTTTAAAATATAAAAAATTAAGTACCATCACTAATCCAACATTAAACAATGATCAACTTAGTTAAGCATACAATCATCGAAGTAAACCCTAATTAGATGACTAATTTGAAAACGGGTCATTACAAATTCTTCCCTCCTTTTAGGATTTCATCCCCAAATCCAAGAAAAGATATGGAAGAATATCATATCATCTAATCATTCATCTATCTCGACATCCAGTTAGAAAGTTTTCCATTTTATCTTTCTTTCATATGATTTTTTTTGCATTTAATGGATATTTCATCCCTTTTCATCATCATATCTCTCCTTGAGTATTACAAACACTCACTTCAAAGATATTAGTAATACATCATTTATCAAGATCTGATTCACATCACCTTTCTCATCCTTTATAAATTTTTATTGTGTATCTCATGGATAAGATTATGACTCATTCACATATTATAATCCACATTCATCAATTTTCTTTATGAAGAAAATCATCTAGTGTGCATCTTAGTTCATAGGTTTTTCTCACAATTTCATATTTCATACTCAAATTCAAACTCATTAGAGTTTGTCTTCATAATTCATTAAGATTTCATCTTTCTTATATGAAATTTCATGATTTCCATAGGTTCCATATTGAATTATAAAATCCTTTTCTTTTTCACCATTTTATCATTATGCATCTTTTAATACTACAAATTGTGTTCATCTGGATACTTGGTCAGGGAATCCAGAAGAAGTACAGTTATTAGATCCATACTAGCTTAGTTCAATACCCAAATACTTGACCAGAGTATCTACATACTGAATTCAGTCAGTATGCACATCATTCAAGTTATATTCAACATCCACATTATCATTTAGTCCTAGACCCTATTGTCCATATAGACTCATCTAACCTAGGCTCTGATACCATGCTTGTTGGGACCCACTCTTTTGATCAGTATAAATACTAATCATTAGAGATAATCCCAAAACCTAAACCCAAATTATGAAATAAAATAATGAATTCTCAACAAAGGCGAATAAACAATATATGAAAAACACAGATAAATTTTTCCTTTTTATTTGTTCACAAACTCATAAATCAATGTCACATCAAGGACATCACATTCAGATATCACAAATCATATTCAACTCCATTAAATCTAGAATCAATTATTGTTCTCATATGCAATTTAGTTTACATCAGATACATGTACATTGATGAACAAACTTAATCTATCTAGATTATGCTATTTATATCTTCTTTGTCACAACCTCTCCGCTGGATAGTATTATACCTAAAAACATTTGAAACAACCTCATGAGACTCATATAGAGCCCCAGTGAGTGGATACCTCCCACTCAAGCTAGGTACATGCCTCAACATCGAATTAAGTATAATAAACTTAACATAAACATGAAGATATTGAAAAGTCTAGCAGATAGTTCATCATGAGTCAAATATAGCTTACAATGATAATATAATCTAACAGATAAGGTAATCACTTACACCAATTATAAATTTGAAACATCTTTTAAAGCATGTCTATGAACAAATCAACAGATACTTCTTAGTTCAGATTAAGAATCTTACTGCATGAGTAATAAGTCAATTTCTTAGCATTTTGAATCAGTACATAACTATAACATTATATTTGTAACACTCCACCAGCCGGACCAGTAACAAATCCTGCAGTCCTGAAGGTGAGGTATACATAATACATATCTACCAAGCAATACTGTCAAATAACAGGAAATCCAGCTCTTATTCAGAATGGATATAAATCCCATCATTTATAACTTGACAACATGACAGATCATAATATGAAATAGAAAATGTCCATAGCAACATGATTACTTTCCACAACATGAAGCTTAATCAACAATGAAAAATCATCAACTAGTAGTACATGGAATGCAATAATCATTCAAATCATGTTCTACATGGCTTATCATCTTTTATTTATTTGCCATGAAACTACTTGGCTTGTACCACACCAAGTAGAAGTCGCCATGCCTAATTCTTGTGTCAACGACTCACTGTCACTATCTTAGGGTTTAGCCGGCCACCCTAAGATATCAACAACAGACCCTGGCCACCTTACGGTTGCCTAAAGAGGCTCATGTCCACATCTCAGGTACACGAGATAAGAACCAACAAAATAGTATATCACATATCACAATATTTTACATATTTTTCATTTCACATATTTCATTTCAACAGATTCTATTCCATCTGGACATAGACTTTCACAACAATAATTTAGGGCCAGAGCCACTCTAGATGACTCACTCCTAAATCCTGGTGGTCTAACCTTGAATGTCTCGATCCACACTCCGGAAATCCTTCTAATAATTCAGTGATTACTACAAGGAGATCCGTTTTGTTTCCTCAGTGTGGTCCTCGGGGAAAACTCATGATGTTCAGGGCACCTAACTAGATGTTCCATAATTTCACTTATTATTAATCTCTTTTACTCATCTTACAAGAATTCAAAACATCATATATCATATTTGTGTATTCTCGCATAACTAGAATAACATGAAGTAGATCAAGTTTATCAATAAGGATGATGATCAAAGCAAGAAGCACAATAAATTTGTATATTGCAACACATATGATTATTTCCATCTTCTACATCATCTCATAGCAATCATCAACAATGGGCTTTCTGCCATGTACATAATCTTATTGTCCAACATTTACCCCATTAGGGTTTATCATCATCAGTGGGATTTCAACCCTAGACATGATTTCATTATGCAATATTTACCCTTATCAGGGTTTCTCAATATGTAAGGAGTGCATGTTAAATTCAATTTCAACACATTCCTTATCAGTTCATTATATGTCACAGTTCTTAACAAATATTAGCAGAGGCATTAGAAATAACAATAGTAAAAACATATAAACATCATGTATCATTCATCACATTTAGAATAGATTTACTCATACAACATATGCTTGTTCCAGCCAATCTCAATAGATGCAAATAAATTTCATGCATATACATGCATAACAAACTTAGTTCTCTTCTTCTTTTATTTCACATTCTTCATACGGGTTACTAATCAACACATGTTGATTATCATTTGAATTCCATCAAAATAGTTCATTCTCGTACTACAAGTATTCTATCAAACAATCACAATTCAAGAGCACATTCTTGTAAATCAATTCAAATACTTGAGTTTCATCTTTTAGTTGAATTAAACTACAATTATGTACTTTCATTAATCCCTCATTTGAGATTGTTATTCATTATCACCATCTAGCTCAACATTTTAGGGTTCAAATTTGTTTCTTAAATTCGTCTACTAATTCTCATCTTTTTCCTTCAATTTCATATTCATTAATCTCAACTTCTCTCATGTCATGTTCATTAAATTACTAGAACCAATCATTTTTAACTCACTTGACATACAATACTTCTATTTTCATTGATATCCATCAAATTCTAGTTTTAGTATGTTTCATTCAATTTGGATTAAGCCTCATGTAATTAAAAAAAAGGATTAAAGACTTCATCATAATAACTTCATTAGTTTCATCTTTAACTTGCCATCAACATCAATACATTTTTTTTCTTCATATAATTTCTTATATTTAAATAAGTGTACCATGTCATTGACTTCTAATGTCCTTCTCATAATCAATAATGATCATTCTATATTATACTAAAACAAATGCATTAGACTTAGATAATATTAATTAGACACATAATATCCAATTGAAGTATTAATACTTTCAACTTCAACATTTGATCACATTTACAACATCATATGCAAGTTCTAGCTTTATCCCTCATAATATTCTTAACAATAAACTTTTAGGATTTTTAAGAAGTCATTCCTTAGTTCAACATATCATCATAATCATATCATTCAGTAATCTAATCATGACTCAAGGGTTCATTAGGGTTATTGACAAACATGGAAACCCTAGTTTCCATTTTCACACATTTCATTCATCAATCATAAGTATACATTGATCAATTGACTCATCTGATTCACTTCCTCAAAACAAATCCTAGTTAGGATATGTGGTCATTCAAATCCATTAACATTTAACAATACACTTGTATAATATGATCTAATAACATTCAAATATGAATCTATCCATGTTAATTCAATACCAAGCATATCATCCATTAGACTGACAGTTAGGCAAAATTCACATGAAATAGAATTTTCATCTATCCGTAGGATTCTACATGGATCCTCAATCAATATATTAGGAACTAATCAAGTTTTAATCAATGAGAAATAATCAAAATCAGTAGAAGTTGATCCCCTAATATCTTTCCCAAATCAAATCCAGTCACATACATATAGAAGCAGGGTTTCTGATTGTTTTAGCTAGATGGAATTAGGGTTTCTGTTGGGTTTTAGGGGAGTCAGAGAAGGCAGCATAAACAAAAATTTTCTTCTCCTCCCAAACCCAGAACAAAGGAAACGCGTCAACATCTATACAATAGGAAGGATGGTTTGTGGAGGCGTACCTTGTCATGAGGCTTGCTCGGTGACGTTACCTCGAGGCTTGCGCGGTCTTCACCTCTGGTCTTGGATGGTCTCTGTGCAGCTCCTAGTCTCACCGGGACTATCAGGATTGACAGTTGTCCTTCGAGCGACAGAAGTCTCCCGCCTTAAAGTAGTCCACACGGACCACTTGGAACTCCAATCTACTTGTCCCACAAGGAATCATAAGGATTCACACCCTCCTGTAGTAGTCACTGACACACTCTCCTACCACGAGTCCCTTTCTATAGTTGTCTTTCCCTTGTTGTGCCTCCCTTATTGGGTAACACTTATTTGTGCACTCTCTCGGTTACCAAAACCAGAGAGAACGACAACTTTGCAGAGCAACTGGTGCACTGAGTTGTTCATCAGAGAAGCCCCCAATACCCCTATATATAGGAGGGTCATGGGACATGGTTCTCTTTCCTGGGCAATGCATGATTAAATAGGAGTAGAAGGGTTCGAGATTTTTCCACAAAAAAATCAACTTGCGCCAGCAGAACCGATCATTTCATACATGAAACAGTCGGTTGGGGAGTTGAGCCAATCGGTTCAACCTCAACTGATCAGTTGGGACCCCTGAGCCAATCGGTTCACATATGAGCTGATCAGTTCGTAGTCCTGATCCAACTTAAATTGACTTTCAAATTTATTTTCGATTAATCAAATATTAATCCTTGTCCAAATCGAATTTGTACAAGTGAAACAAATTATATTTGCAAAATAGTCTTCTGGCTTTCCAAATGATCTTGGTTGGTCCTTGAATCGACCGGTTCAACAATTGAATCGATCTTTTCATGACACATGAGCCGATCAGCTCACAATATGAGCCGACCGGTTCACCAACCTGAGCCGATCAGTTCATCTCATCAGCCAATCGGTTGGGGCAGCAAACTTGTTCAAATCAGTCACTCACAGTTTCAATCAATCTGATACTCTAATCAATTGGTCTAACACCTTGAACACTATGATATTGAGCTATCAATTGATTGAGTGTTTAATTGAACTACTAAACTCCTTTAGTAATCAATCTAAACATAATTTTTTGATAAACTCCTCTTCCAGGTTAAATCCTATGTGTGTGACCCTGTAGGTCCATTTCACATTGGCAGTGAAAGTCCATAACACTTATGACTTCACAAGCAAAGAGTGGTGCCTAGTCGCACATCAGTGCTACCCAAGTGAAATAGAAAGTTGGAGAACAAATTTCAATCCTACAATCTGTGAATGGTGTTATAGCGAGTGTATAATTCCTTTGTCACTGACATCCCGAATGAACTCAAGGCACAAAACAATCATCCTATCAATGTTCATTCACTTTCTTGATCTCAAAGTAGATTGGGGGAGATAAGTATGACATCAATATCACATACTAATTCACACATGTGTGTGCATGCCTATCTCAATCCTACTCATCAAGTGGCCATGAATATCAAACTCCCTCAAGAGGGACAAATCCTATATCTATCACTCACCCCTCAAAATCACCATGTGTCAAAGCCACCCAATCATCACCTTTATAACAACCCATGTTTCAGGTCTGCATTTGATGATGTCAAAGTGTACCCAACGACATGTGTTGAGTGTAGTGATTTCAAGTCATAGAATCACACACACCACCATCACTGTGAGAGCTGACTATGACTACCATGTCATGGTTCCATGTGTCAAACTCACGGTGGGTCTATCCGGTAAACTTGTTCTCTAACAAGTACCAATGTGTTTGGTTTGATATCTCCATATCATGACTAACAAGATTCTATCATCAACCAACACCACAATATAGTCTTGTGTGTCATTGCTGTCTATCTACCTTCCATAATGACATCCGACTAGGGGCATAATCAAGAATGTACAAACTCTTAGCATCTGTATGATCTCATCGTTTAGGTCCTAAACCTAAACGCATATGTCATTGAGTACTGTCATTCTCTAGAGATTCAATCTGTTCTATCACTATCTCATATGACTGAACCAGAAAGAATTGGAAGCTTGCCTTTGATGCTTATCAAATCAATATTAATGTATCCCACCAATCATCCCATGATTGGCTCTCAGGGCATACATACCAACATACTCCCACTTGCACTGTGAGCCAATCACCCTTGAATCATATTCTTAGTGATCTTCAAACATGTCCCACATGTTACTGTGCTCTAGTGCTCACATAGTGAGTTATGGAAACACCTTGCCAAAGTTGGTATTATGCGATCTAGTATTCCTTTGCTCTAGTGCTCTCATCTCTTCACTGTACATCAATCATATGAGATAGAGTTGTCGTAATATGCGATCTAGTATTCCTTTGCTAACATTTAGCCACATTGCATGACCAAGTACTCCTAACTTGTCATCAATGATCATAATATCTATAAGTTTATCTCATGAACTTCTAGATCCATATAGTATCCACTATTGTTCTCTAACACACGGATACTCGTCTATTTCCTTTTAAACGAATTTCTTGGAACGTTTCCAATTATCAACAAACATTCACTTTTATATATCCCATATATATATTTGCGATTAATTTTCTATCCGTTTTTGGAAGTTCGCATCAGTGTAACTCTTTACATGGAACCCTTCCTTTCCATAGAACTAGTACTTCTCAAGTTCTTATCAAGTTGTTATGGTATTCCAATAACTCTTACTGGAACTAGATAGACATCCACTCGTCATGTCCCACATATGAGTTATCAGAATGAGCACATCATATTGTCATGTCCTACATACAAGATGATGAATGCACTTTATTTTGCTATGTCCATACATGCAAGATAATGGGATGATTACATACATGATAGATCCACATCTGCTCATAGTGTTCCCATTCTTCATAAGAATTGAACACTTGTCCTTGGGATACCAACTCCATGTAACATGGACAAGTTTTCTCCCACTGAATCTATGCACACTGAACCCTTCAGTGAAGATTGCCAATGTATGCTCTCTCTTTTTAGGTCAAGAGTTTTTTCAAGAACTATCTCTATAGATCTCTATTCCTATCACATAGGAAACATCTCTATATTCCTTAAAGACAATTTCCACTTTGGATTTCCATTCTAAAACATTTCCATTTCACATCAACATGTGGAATTTGAATACACTCCCACTAAATCACAGATCCCTTCTTTATCTTTGTCATATGAGTCAAACCCTTTGACTATATTATCAAAGTAAAGATCCAACTCTGAGTTGCTTGTCCCCAATCAATCACATTGATTATTCCATTGGAACTTATAGACTTTATTTGCATTAATGGATTCATAAACCTTATAGGTTGTGTCACATACACATCATTGCTTTATTCCTTATAGGAATGTGGTTTTTAGTATCCATATGCCAAATCTCTTAGTCATTAAGTTGCAACAAGCATCATCCTTCTCAAAATGTTATCCATGTGTCTTAATCACTCAAGACTCATTTGCACTTATGGATTTCATCCCAATGGGTGCTACCATCAAGGTTATACCTTATGGTTCACATGGAAGTCATTTAGGATGTGATGGTCATAAACCATAACTCAAAATCCAGTTCCTCATATTCATTTAGATAGTTGATTCATCACATGACCAACTCATCACATAGATAATCGAGGTGCATCTGTCAAGGATATCAAAACTCACAACTCCTTGTGATTCTTAATGTCCTTTATTAGTATGGGGTATTCTTTATTTAAGAAGAATTTAGTTATTTGATAATCATCCTCTAACTCCTTAGAGTATGACTCCTTTTGATTTAGACATCACCATGCCTTAATCATGAGCTTACTATGATACACTATCATAATCACTCATAAGGATCTCAAACACTTGGTTCAAGTATTTCATTCATTGATCTCAACAAGAATTAACACTTTACCAAATTTGTACTTCATCTATGATATTCTTGAACACTTCAAGATATTCATATTAGTATTTCTATAAACACCATTTGATGTATTAACATTAACTCCAATAGGTATGTAAATACATCACATGTATTATACCTAATAGGATAATCATTCTCCCACTACCACTAGTGATGATTGATTAATCATGTCCAAGAGATTCATGTCTCCAAAAGAGTCTAGATTTATCCATCGTATAGACACTCGAAATGAATTTCTCATGATTTATGCTAATTTGATTGTTTGAGTTATCAATAACCTTTAGGTATCAGTTTATCTTATGCATACCAAGTACCACAAGATAAACAAGGCATTGCCATAAAGATCATATCTTTGAGATTGAAACACCAACTTTATTAATTGCTATCATTGTCATACAATATGCAGAAATAATGTGTTTCTATCCATTGGAAAATATGAAATAGCAGTTCATAACTCTATTACATGCCTTTAAGGCTGAAAATAAACTAAATTACTCGTATCTATGGCGGCAACACTTGCCCCATTTATTGAGTGCTTTGCCTTTTATATCTTGGTGTCATATACCTCAAAAATGTTGTAAGTTTATTTCATGACACCTTTAGGTGGAGACATTTGTCATCTCCTTCTTCTTTAGTTCTTCCAGATAGAGTGGACAATTCCTTTTCCAATGTCCTGGCTTTTGACAAAGTGGCAATTGCCTCTCTTGGTCACGCCTCCTTTGGCCTTGAGAGCTGAAGACGCCTTGGGGTCCTGGCTAGCATCAGAAGCCTTCTTAGATTTGCCCTTGCCCTTGCGCTTGGACTTGCCTTTCTGACTACTGATCATCATCACAGACTTAGGATTGTCCTTCTTCATCTGTGTCTCGGTTGTCCTCAACATGCCCAACAACTCTGTCAATGGCTTGTCAAAGTTGTTCATGTTGTAGTTCATCACAAACTGACTGTAGGATTCTGACAATGATTGCAGTATCACGTCAGTAGCCAATTCTTGGCTTAGGGGAAATCCCAATCTCATCAGGTTCTCCACATACCCAATCATCTTGAGTGTGTGAGGACCAACTGGATCTCCTTCTGTGATGACACACTTGAACAATGCCCTGGAGACATCATATCTCTCTTGTCGTGCTTAATCTTCATACATGTTCTTGAGATGTTGAATCATCTCAATGACACCCATGTTCTCATGTTGTCTCTACAACTCATGGTTCATGGAGCACAACATCAAGCACTTTGCATCAATGGCATCATTAGAATGCTTCTTGTAAGCATCCCTTTCTGCCTTTGTTGCAGTAGGAGCAGGTTCCTCTGGAATTGGAGTATCCAGGGCATAGAGCTTTCGCTCTTGAGTGAGAACAATTCTCAATGTCCTAAACCAGTCGTGGAAGTTAGTCCCATTCAGCTTGCCCTTCTCAAGGACCGATCACAACATGATTGTTGTTTGTTGTCATTTGTACTACAAAAGAAAATGTATGCAATTTAGTCCAAAACTCAATTTTGACTTATTTGATTGATTTGAAAGGTTGACGATATAATTAGGACTTTAATTAATTATCGCTCCCACTATTTTATTCAAATTGATAGCCCTCACCATCAATTTGGAAGATTGCAGTGTACAATCTTCTACTGGGTCAAGATCCTGAAATCCTCTGAGTCATGGACCATCTAGGGTTGTCACCCACAAATTAGATCTTACAGGTAGGCAACTTTTGCCAATTGCATCATATGCAACTCTTGAAAGATGTCATATGCAACACCTTGCCATGATCACCTCCATGCCTCAAGGTGTTAGATCCTATCTAGGTCACCTTGTTAAGTCCGAACCAAAGCCAACACGATGAATATGCACCCTGTTAGGGCAGACCCACATATCCATCCTTCATGCTTCCACGAGAAAGATGGTGCACCACACTAGGGCGTGCCCACACTTGGCCAATCAAGTTTTTCACGTATGTCATATTTGGAAGGCATCTAAAACTTTAATATTTAATGAGGAACTTGGTTTTTATAGGTACATATACATATTCAATCACCACAATACATAGTATGTATCATATACATGCTATATCCCACATTAAACATGCGAAACAATAAAAGTGATGATTATGGCCATCCTAATGTGATTCCTCAAGCCAAGAGGAATCACGGTCATCTTGGTCTAAATCACATGCAACCTGTCCATGATGAAGTGCTATATCCGTCCGAGTAGATCAACTCATCACATGAATGACCTGCTTGCCCTGGTCGGTCGTCTGGGTGCCACCAGCTGATCGATTGGCTCCTCCAACCGATCAGTTTGCCTGGTCGTCGTACATATCCTCATGGCTGCCACCTGATCATCTCGCTCCATGAGCCAGTCATCTAGATTGCCAACTGATCGGTTCACACCTTGAACTGATCGTCTCAGTCATCATCAGATTGTCCACCATTCTTTGACATATCAGGAAATAAAAATCTATCCTATTTTACATTTGAAAAGGGAAACCCCAGGTTACATTCAGGGGGAGCAAAGGTAGGAAATAAATCTCGAATTATTTTGAGTTACATCAGGAATAGGAGATAGGGAATCGGTGCGCAGACCGAGATGCAAACAACCACATACAACCAAACACACACATAGGGTTTATTGGCCATAACCAAGCTATACATCCACCACAAAACTCATTTAAGGGCGACACGTATCGAATGCATTCATATTACATATCATATATGTATATTGGGATTCGTGGATTTATGATTGGACATGCATAAAGCCAATTTTATTCACATCGTATGTAATAAATAAAGGCGACAAACCTAAATCCATCACATCGATAATCCTAAAGTATATAGCAGTTGACGTGGCTCTGATACCACTGTTTGGTTTTAGGGGAGATAGAGAAGGCAACAGAAATAAAAATTTTCTTCTCCTCCCAAACCTAGAACAAAGGAAATGTGTCAACATCTATACAATAGGAAGGATGGTTTGTGGAGGCGTACCTTGTCCCAAGGCTTGCTCGGCGATGTTACCGCACGGCTTGCGCAGTCTTCACCTCCAGTCTTGGACGGTGTCTGTGCAGCTCCTGGTCTCACCAGGACTGTCAGGATTGACAGCTGTCCTCCGAGCGGCAGAAGTCTCCTGCCTCTAAAGTAGTCCACACAGACCCCTGGAACTCCGATCTCCTTGTCCCATAAGGAATCAGAAGGAGTCACACCCTCCTGTTGACGTACGAGTCACCGACACACTCTCCGGCCACCAGTCACTTTCTGTAGTTGTCTTTCCCTTGTTGTGCCTCCCTTATTGGGTAGCACTTGCTTGGGCTCTCTCTCAATTACCAAAACCAGAGAGAACGACAACTTTACAAAGCAACTGGTGCACTGAGTTGTTCATCAGAGAAGCCCCCAATAACCATATATATATATAGGAGGGTCATGGGATAAGGTTCTCTATCCCGGGCAATGTGAGATTAAACAAGAGTAGAAGGGTTCAAGATTTTTCCACAAAACAACCAACTTGCGCCAGCTGAACCGATCATTTCATACATGAAACAGTCGGTTGGGGAGTTGAGCCGATCAGTTCAACCTCAACCGATCAGTTGGGACCCCTGAGCCAATCGGTTCACTTCTGAGCTGATCGGTTCGTGGTCGTAATCCAACTCAAATTGACTTTCAAATTTGTTTCTGATTAATCAAATATTAATCCTTGTCCAAATCAAATTTGTACAAGTGAAACAAATTATATTTGCAAAATAGTCTTCTGACTTTCCAAACAATCTCGGTTGGTCCTTGAATTGACCGGTTCAACAATTAAATTGATCATTTCATGACACATGATCTGATCGTCTCACAACATGAGCTGACTGGTTCACCAACCTAAGCCGACCGGTTCATCTCATGAGATGATCGGTTGGGGCAGCAAACTTGTGCAAATCAATCAATCGCAGTTTCAATCAATCTGATACTCTAATCAATTGTTGCAACACCTTGAACACTATGATATTGAACTATCAATTGATTGAGTGTTTAATTGAACTACTAAACTCCTTCAGTAATCAATCTAAACATCATTTGTGGATAAACTCCTCTTCCAGGTTACATCCTATGTGTGTGAGCATGCAGGTCCATTTCACGTTGGCAGTGAAAGTCCATAACACTTATGACTTCACAAGAAAAGAGTGGTTCCTAGTCGCACATCAGTGCTACCCAAGTGAAATAGAAAGTTGGAGAACAACTTTCAATCCTACAATCCGTGACTAGTGTTACAGAGAGTGTATAATTCCTTTGTCACTGACATCCCGAATGAACTCAAGGCACAGAACAATCATCCTATCAATGTTCATTCATTTTCTTGATCTCATAGTAGATTGGAGGAGATATGTATGACATAAATATCACATACTAATTCACACATGCATGCGCACGCCTATCTCAATCCTACTCATCAAGTGGCCATGGATATCAAACTCCCTCAGGAGGGACAAATCCCATATCTATCACTCACCCATCAAAAGCCCCATGTGTCAAAGCCACCCAATCATCCCCTTTATAACAACCCATATTTCAAGACTGTGTTTGATGATGTCAAAGTGTACCCAATGACATGTGTTGAGTGTAGTGATTTTAGGCCAAAGAATCACACTCACTACCATCACTGTGAGAACTGACTATGACTACCATGTAATGGTTCCATGTGTCAAACTCACGGTGGGTCTATCCGGTAAACTTGTTCCCTAACAAGTACCTATGTGTTTGGTTTGATATCTCCATATCAAGACTAAAGAGATTTTGTCATCAACCGACACCACAATCTAGTCTTGTGTGTCATTGTTGTCTATCTACCTCAGACAATGACATCTGACTAGGGACATAATCAAGAATGTACAAACTCTTAGCATCCGTATGATCTCATCATTTAGGTCCTCAACCTAAAAGCATATGTCATTGAGTACTTTCATTCTCTAGACATTCAATCTGTTCTGTCACTATCTCATATGACTGAACCAGAAAGAATTGGAAGCTTGCCTTTGATTCTTATCAAATCAATCTTAATGTATCCCACGAATTATCCCATGATTGGCTCTCAGGGCATACATCCCAATAGTTTCAACATGAATACAAAGCTTAGGAGGGAGAAAAACTCAACTCAGGTTCCAAGCACCTCAAAAATGTAGGTCCGCCTATGAATTTTTGGAAACCCAATCAAACTCTCCTAAAAGAATCCAATTCTTTCTCCTCTCAACTCGGAAATCCTAGAAATGGGGATTAGAAGAGAAAGAGTGAGAAAAGGGGGATATTTGATGTGATTTTGAATCAAATCATAGGAGGGATGGACTCTTGACATGTGAGAGAAGATTCACCATGAAATGTTATGCATAGAAGCTAAACTTACTTGATTTCAACATATCTTGGATAGAGAAACCCTAGGTCAACATCTCCACCACTTTCTCTACTCAAAACCCTAGCTCTCCTCTCTCTCCAGAATTTCATTTCTTTGACAGGAATGATGAGTTATAAGAGCTCCTTATGTGTTAGGTTAGTCATATAGATGTATTGAGGTGCTTAGAACATTTGCAAACAAGCCCCTCAATGTATTTTTATTTTGCTCAGACTGGTTGGTCAGCTGAGTTATAAACTCGACCGAAACCACATGTTTCAAAACTCAAACCTCATCAAAAAATTATGAAACCTTAACCCAATATCTGAAATCACGTTTTTAAGAAACAGTAAAAAATTTAGATCATTTGGAGTTACCAATAAATAAATAAAATAAAAACTACAATTCTATATTGTAGTCAGCAACATGGTCGGTCGAGTTTGTTCTTCACAGAACTCGACCGACACCCCTCTCTGTAGAGATAAAAAATCATCCCAAAATTACACCAATTTAATAGGGTGTCTAAAATGGATTTTAACGACTACAGTTAAAATTTGAGATCAATTAGATATACCAATAAAATAATAAAATTCAATTTTCCACACTGCTATGTCAATCTGAAAATATGATCGGTCAAGTTTGAAACTCGACCGACAAACAGGTCAGACCATTCTTTAAAAATTCTGATATTTTTCAAGAGTGTTCAAATTTAATATATACAAATTATAACCAAATTTGAATTAAATCAGAGTTACACATAAAATATTAAAAATCATTTAGTGAGACACTATATTTATCAAATTCTGTATTCATATGTCATCAAAACCCTAATTTGGGCCGATTAGGGTTTCCAAACCTTAACCCTATTTATGTGAATCGAAGTATGATTAAACCTTCTCATTATATTTAAAATATCAAAAATTAAGTACCATCACTAATCAAGCTTTAAACAATGATCAACTAAGTTAAGCATACAATCATCCAAGTAAACCTTAATTAGATGACTAATTTGAAAACACGTTATTATAGGAACAATGCTCTAAGCTGGGGGAAAGAGAAGGATAGTATTGCTTCTTGGATTAGGAGGTCGAAAGGGGTAGACATGGCTTTATAAAGAAGGGGGCAATCATGAGGTGTCTATGGTACTTTCCATGTGTCCTTAGGCTAGGGCTTCATGGCCATGCAAGAGGACATCTCATAGAGACTGCTTGTATATTAAATGTCAGTCCTAAAAGCCCATGGAGACTTATACAACATCCCCACCATCCTCCAATCAAAGAAATAACCCCATTGGTTGATAGCTTTTAAAGATAAGCTCATTTATAAAGAGGGTAATTCCTAAAATGCCCTTCGAGAGAAACACCTTCAAACCAAGGTGCAGCTAGGTGACCCATGGTTCAAAATCTTGAGAATGGTAAGGGAATATCTAAGTATTAAAATTCATGTGATAATTTGCAAACAAAACCTCCCATTTGGATAAATTTCATACAAGTCCAACATGTACCTAAATTTGCATAACTTGCATAAACAACATCCAAATTGAACAAAATTTGAAACTTAGGCTCATTTTATGATTTACAAACACATAAAAAAGTTGGACTAAGGTTTAGAACACCTAAATAATTTCCTTCAATAGACTTTCACTGAGGTACTTGTGCGTAAACCCTTTTATTGGTACAAATAGTTAATAAATGTTCACCAAACCACTATAAATTTCATAATTTAAACATCAAGGCCAAAAAGGATAGAAAGGAAAGAAAAGCTTGGAAAATGGCTAAAAAGAGAATATGTCCAAGTTTCAGTATGTTACACCACAACACACAAGCACGCACGTGCGCGTGCCATGCCATAACTCACCTCACCTGGCCTGGCCTGGCATGGTCGGGTATAGGCTTGGGCTTGTGGCTTGTGTCTTGTAGATTGTGGAGAATGTCTTTTGTCTTCTTTTTTTACTAGGATACAACTATATAAGTAATTATTAATTTAATTAATTATTTATTTACTAATCATATTTATTAACCCTAACTAGAAAGTATCTCCTTGCAGATTTTTCCACAATGTATACAAGATCAACCGAGTGGTCTTGTCTTAATGAGAATAGGATTACGGGGCATGTAAGGATATAAATATACGTCCTACCATTAGGGTTAAACACATCTTTTTGAACATACATCTCTCAGTGTTCGAGTGCATGTTTACAAATCCTAACCTCCAGTGTCTCCTCTAGTCGTCACCTTCGTGTTGCTACATGGGGATATTCTCTTGGACATAGCAAGTATGTCCATCCTTCCTCGTTCGAGATGCGATCTGTCTGGCGGTGGTTTCTGCAATCAATGGGCATCACTAATGGTGTCAGTTGTTGATGTCTACATTGTTCATTGGCAAAACGAGCGGGACGTCTCTTTTTCAGGTTCGTGACCAGTTCGACTAGGAGAACGATGACTATCCAGAAGGGTTTCTAGGTGCTGATTTCTTTAAGTATATCATGTTCAAACGACCTAGTTTGATCCTAACCTTATTTTTTTTCTCGATAATTAGTTTATTCTACATTTTCTTATCTGGATTGGCCTAAATTGGTAACTTAATTTCACATGTCACTATTGCATGTAATGACATAAATTCAAAATTAACAACAAAATATCCATGTTACCAGTCTATTCTTGCCATCTTCTACTAATTGCTTTGTCACATTATGACTTTGCGGTTAGGTAAATTTTGGCATATCTAACTTAGCCCCCATACCAATTCTTTACCATTTTGTTTATTCTAACTACAAAGCTTCATTTATTGTTATCCTTTCCTTCTTTCTTAATTCTGCCACAACTTTTGTGAAGTATATGTTAATAAATTAATGTGCCGCAATGACCTGAGAAATAGCGGTTAGATATCATTAGTTTGAGCCATTTGCAACTGATTTTTTCTATACTATGTTTTATTTTAAAATGTAGCAATTCATCTACTGACAATGAAATAAAAAGCATATAGACAACAAGTTGAGCCACCGGTCGCTTTTAACAGGTAAAACCAATCATCAAAAACACTACATCCATAAAAATATGAGTCATAACTACTATAACGTTTTAAATCCTTTTGATATGTTCTGCGGTCTCTGGTTCTAAAAACTATCCTATTTTGATTTTTCCTTCAATATTGGCTTCTTTGGGCTTTATCTCTATCAATTATTGGTTAATCTAGTGATTGTTGGTAAAATCACTATGTAAGATCCTTGGCTTAATTTAAGTCTACAAGTCTAATAATACTTTATTTGCTTTAATTATATGATTCATAGAATTAATATAGATTTATTTAAATAATTAAAAGTTGAAAATTATGCTTCGTTATATTATGAACATATATTTTAAATGATAAGAAAATGATATGTTTAAATTTTGATTTCATGACTTGTTTATATACTTTAACAAAAATACACGTTACTGTGCTTGCATTTGTTGATGAATCAAATGATGCGAGGGATCAATCTCCATAAGAGCATTAGGCAACAATGTGTGTTAAATGCATGGTCACGTTGAGTGATTGGATGTATTACATATTGGCCACATGGGGCAATGTGTTTGGCTAAGGGGTGGCCGGTGCATGTGGACATTTAATGAGCATACCAAATTTTTCTAGATCTAACTGGCTAACATGAAAACTAAATTTCTATGATATATACTTTGTGATCAACCTTTAAATAAATAAATATATACTTTGTGATCTATGCAATGAGAATATGTATACCTTAGTTGTGTGATTTTCTATATACAATGAAAAGGGTATTGAAAGAGAAATAAAACATTTTTTGCTTCCTCATTGTGATGTCCTCAGATTTTCTAAAACTTAATCTGATGTGTGACGTACAAATTGAAACCCTCACCTCAGTGAGAATCCCAATTTAAACACCCCACCCCAGGATAAGAAGAAGAAAATTGAGGGAGTCAGAAGGAACATACATCGGTAGCAGATGTACATGAACAATAATAAAACCATACATACATGTTCACCATTCAACATATAATTACAACATGAATTGCTACAACATTTGATATTACATATTGAACATCAAACTTATGCATATACATGTACTAACACTAAACTACAAGATCTTAAGACAACAAGTCCACCTGTACATCAGCTCGCCACACAACTCTCACTATCCTGGATCTTCAAGAGCATACCCACAACCTAAACAAAAAGATTACATGCGGTACACATCAGCACAATATTCAAGAATATTGTACTGAGTACGCCTACGTGTCTTTTATATACCTCTCATCATATCTTGGCAATAAGATAAAACTAATACTTGGCAGCTATAAAGAAATATAAGAAAAATGTATACTTGCACAAATATATTCATTAACAAAAGAGAAAACATATTTTTTAACCACATTTCCATCATATATCTCGTGTGTCTGCCACCAAGTGGCTTTGATGTCTTCAGGCCTTATGATCTACCACCAAGTGGTTTGTGATCATTATACAAACATCATATGATCTACCACCAAGTGGTTTGTGATCATTATGCATGCGCTCTACCACCAAGTGGTTTATGAGATATATTCTGATGGAACATATATATTAGGTTTACAGGTGTTCATAGCCATAAATATGGAAATCATGCAACATACCATACAAGAACAATCACTTCATCCAATATCATATGTTAAGTATTTTACTACACCTATAACACAAGCATATTGTATAATAAGCCAAGTAAGAGGTAATGGCATACCTTGATCAAGAGATATCACTATCACATACTCCTCATGTCATCTATAACTTTGTTCAAACCCTAATCAAGACAAGATCATATACTATCACCAGGTTCCCATCATCTCACATCTCATCTTAATCCTAATCGTGTTCATATTAGGGTTTGCTTATCTCATTATGATATATACATTATTACTTGTCTTATCTTCATCCTTATGTGGGATTTATGTTACTGATGTTATGTTCCAGATTAGGATACATAATCTGAATATCAGGTTCCATATCATTATTTATACATATTAACCCTAAGTTACATGTATTACTCAATTTAGGGTTTCATCACATGTTTCAAGGTTCATCTTCATATAACATGGATTTCCTGAATCATCATGATCTCATAATTAAAATTGAGGTTCCATATACTGATATAAGCTTACTCTATAAATTTCATCATTTATTGAGCATGTGTGCATTTATTGCATTTTATTTAGTTTTATTATCCCTAATTATCCATATAAAGCAAATTACATAATTTCGTGTATCAACATCACAATTACTGACATCATATGGATTCTAAACATGATTTATGATTTACTGCTATTTTCTCATAATTTTAGGCCATCATCTGGTATTTAGTATCCATTAAACAAGCATTATAAATCTTACATAATATCCATGATATTAGTGCATAAAAACACTGATTTTATGGTTCCATATGATTCTACTCATTTTTCTGAGAATTTTGGTACTTTATTAATATTTTTCTGACATTAGAGCTAATTACTAGGAATTATATACAAACTGAGCTTTTACTGATTTATTACCTTTTGTAGCCAATGGTGTGTCGCCAGGTAGCTCCTTGCATCAACAATTGAGGGTGCTGCTCCTCACTTCAGCTGGGACCCGATCCAGATCTTGGGACTGGATCCACGGATCCTTAGATCTATTTGCTTGGTCAGGCTGCCCCTTTCATTCCACTCACGACTCGACTTAGTCCCAAGCATGACTATGTTCCAAGCGGGCGCCACCGCACAGGAGAACTCCGGTGAGCAAGAAGCTGCACTGGGGTGCTCCTCTTCAGCTCTGAAGGCCAGTCTCAGTTCGGAAGACTTCGTAATGAACTTCGTGGCTGATTTACTCTCCAGGTTTTGCCTTTGGAGCTCCGCATCGACGAGCTCACCGGCCATGATGGTCCTCCACGGCTGAGCAAACGAGGAATCTTGCCTCTGGATCCCTTTCTCGACCCCCTTCTGGTTTGACTAGCTCTGAGAGACCACTAGAGACCAAAGAGCACTCAAAGATTGTATTGAAAGGACCTAAAGCACCATCCCCTAGCTCCAGGCTCATCTCCGCCCAAATGAGGTTGGTCGACTCCCATAGCCACCTAGATAGTCCACAGAAATCACGAAGTTGGACTCTCCGGAACCTGACCATTGCTTTATCCTTCTCCATCTTCCTCAAAAAAACCCCTTCTAGCTCTCTTCTCTACTCCTGGCTACCACCTGCTCGTAGTTGTGGAGAGACAATGCCAGACTGGGACTCGTTCTCTCTGTCTACTTCACCAAAAGATGTGATATCAAGTCCAGGATGGAAGTACTCGCTTAGATGAGGTCAACCACCCAATTTCTAGCACCAAACACCCCACTATCAAAGATCGTGGCTGCGTGAACGGTTGATCATCTCACTGCTCCATGACCCCTCTAAAGCCGGAGCTTGGAGATGAGCTCAGAGCCATCCAATCTACATCCAATAGATACAATAGGCCCATTAAAGGACCAGATCCATGGCTCACTGGAGTAGGCAGTCCCAACCACTGGATCTCAGATCTATGACTACAAAACCTCCACGCACCCCACCCACAAATAAGGGGTGCGTGACACAACTTATCTTAGGCTTAGATTGTTGCACTTAGGTCTATTACCCATCAATCAAGCACATTATTTCTCAAATATCAAACCTCACTAACTCCCTCAGGAACATCCAAATGCCACCAGATTTTAACCGTAGCTTCCTTGCTACTCAAGGTACCTTGTACACGAATTTGGTGCCAAAACTCAACTATTTTACAATCCAATTAAATTTCTCACATAGGAATAAACTTATGGTCCTAATCATTATATAAACCCCAATCAACACTCCAAATTTACCAAAACATTTGGGATTCTCCAAAACAACTCAACATGTATGACTTCACTTGTGTAATTGGACATTTTAGGATTCTAAATGTCCACTCCATCACATCCTACACACCTTAAAAGAAATTCCATCCTCACAATTAAGCTAGAAAATCCAGTCTATCACATCATATACATCTTAAAAGAACTTTTGTCCTCGAAAGTAAACCATTCTCTTACTCCAAGGAATACTAAGAATATTCTTCCATATGTAGGGCACTATTCTATGTGTAATATTTCCTTAAAAGTTACCTAGAACCATGTATCCAAAACACTATTAGGGGGGTTTTACAACCACCTTGGTTCACAAACACTCCATTCCAGGTTAAACTCAAGGTTTAGAAACTTAGGTTATGTCATGACATATTTCATATATCAGGGCTGCATCCTTATCTTAACCCATGCATTAGTGTTCCCACATCATATTACCATGTTCTAAATGAGTGAACAAAGGTTAACCCATTATCTCAAGGTGTCATCAACATTTTATTGAGCTGATTATTAGAACATGTTCAACATTAACATATGCCTTTTAGGAGGGTATTAACTATAAATAACCCACTTTATCCATCTAGATCATATCAAGGTGTCATAAAAATTATGATGTGCTAGTTGTCAAACTTTATTTTCTTTTGTCTTTATTAAGCACTAAGATTAACACCTCATGTAATATGTTTCATTCTTTTGATCTCATTTCATTTCTTATCATAATAAATTGCAACATTTACCAGTGATTTCATCACAAGATTAACCAACAAATCACATTATCATTATTATTTCTGTATATGGTTAACCATTTATACTTTGATATCTATTAAACCATTTCTAGGTTTCCATCATATTATGTTTATATCTCACATCTCGAGATTAGATCACATCCTTACATGCATTATATCATGACTGTGCTAAACAAACTTATGTGAGTGACTAATCAAACATATATCGAAACTTTATCTAGTCCAACTAAGGTTCTCCTGACCCATATCATGAGGGTAGTGCCATGCTCAGTCTCTCTGAGCTAACTCAACTCTATGAATATCACATGCAAAATCTCTTTCTTCCCTCCTGGTCTAGGGTTATTAAGTATACCTCATTGGCACTAGAGATAGCCTTACAAGCTCTAACCACATAAGCACAAACCAAAACACGATATGGCATACTCTTCATAGATCTCTAATCATGAACATCTTACCCAAAGCTCTCTTATATACACCACTATATTCCTATGTGGGAAATCACCAACCCAAGCATGAGGCTTCACAAAAACTAACATAGCTACTTCCTCCAGGGTCTTGGGCTCTCTCCCTCACCCAGATGGTAGGCACTCATATTCATGTTCACATGCACATATATAACTAGCCTCTCTCTGTATCTAGTGTTTGGTCCTCCCAAGGACATCTTGGGTTCAAGAAGACTATAGGAATCATACATAGAGCAACTCAACTCAATCACTCAGGAGTAGTCTAGTTTAGGACATACCATATCACATATCTTAGAATTCTCATATCATGGAGACTAGGTTCTTTAACCTTCTCCCTGTGGGTCTCACTCTCTCTTGAGCTAACCCCAAAACTGGTCCTAAAACTAGAGGTCCTACTTTGTAAAAGAGCGTGAGGCTCATGCTGACTCACAACCTTGTCTTAACTTAGCTTATCTTAACTTAGAAAAGCACACATACTTTCATCATGAAAACTTATCTCAAATCCTCAAATCTGAACTTAAGTCCTCAAAGACAACCATATATCATCTTATATCATCTATATAAGACTTACATCATATCATCAAAACTTATATCATTTATTCCATCTATCATATATATCAAAAAGGCTCTAGACATCTAATCTAGAACTAGTCTCTCTTCTAGACTGATGTCATTCACTTTCGCTTTGGTTGCATGACCACCTCCTACTCGTACGTGTGTGGAGACAGATTTTTATAATACATATATATATAATAAAATATTATACAGTTTTCCTCTGATAAAATAAGCTTCAGAGAAAACTATCGAGGTTCTATTCATTTGGAATCAAAAACCAAATCCAGAAATGAGTGTCCCACACATAGTAGAGAGTCTAGTGTCATGCAAACTAGTGAAAAGGGTGAGAACATGGTGTAGACTAGTGTATCTACTCTAGACAATGTGCACAATATGTCTAGGGTTTCTCTTCCCTTGATGCACGTCATTTCCAAATAGTGCAACGTCCCATACCGCTGCACTATAAAGAAAGAACGACATCTAAAGACTTGCTACTCAACAAGCACCAGTCTAGACCTAGTTCTCAGACATCTAGGTGCTAACCTAGAGGCTAGGTCAGATCTAGTCTCTAAAAGACGACTAATCTAGCCCTAAAGATTTGTTTTAAGTTCAAAGTTCTTAGTTTGAGTTGCATCATGAGCAAATGTCAAGCTTTGCTATTGTTCATGCTCTGATACCACCTGTGACATCCCCAAATTTTCTAAAACTTAATCTGATGTGTGACATCCAAATTGAAACCCTCACCTCAGTGAGAATCTCAATTTAAACACCCCACACCAGGATAAGAAGAAGAAAATTGAGGGAGTCAGAAGGAACATACATCAGTAGCACATGTACATGAACAAAAATAAAGCCATACACACATGTTCTCCATTCAACATATAATTACAACATGAAATGTTACAACATTTGATATTACATATTGAACAACAAACTTATGCATATACATGTACTACCACTAAACTACATGATCTTAAGACAACCGGGCCACCTGTACATCAGCTTGCCACACAACTCTCACTATCTTGGATCTTCAAGAGCATAACTACAACCTAAACAAAAATATTACATGCGGTACACGTCAGCACAATATTCAAGAATATTGTACTGAGTACACCTACGTGTCTTTTATATACATGTCATCATATCTTGGCAATAAGATAAAACTAATACTTGGAAGTTATAAAGAAATATAAGAAAAATATATACTTGCACAAAGATATTCATTAGCAAAAGAGAACACATATATTTTAAGCACATTTCCATCATATATCTCGTGTGTCTGCCACCAAGTGGCTTTGACGTCTTCGGGCCTTATGATCTACCACCAAGTGGTTTGTGATCATTATGCATGTGCTCTACCACCAAGTGGTTTATGAGCTATATTATGATAGAACATCTATATTATGTTTGCAGGTGTTCATAGCCATAAATATGGAAATCATGCAACATATCATACAAGAACAATCACTTCATCCAATATCATATGCCAAGTATTTGACTACACCTATAACACAAGCATATTGTATAATAAGCCAAGTAAGAGGTAATGGCATACCTTGATCAAGAGATATCACTATCACATACTCCTCATGTCATCTATAACTTTGTTCAAACCCTGATCAAGACAACATCATATACTATGATCAGGTTCCCATCATCTCACATCTCATCTTAACCCTAATCGTGTTCATATTAAGGTTTACTTATCTCATTATGATATATACATTATTACTTGTCTTATCTTCATTCTTATGTGGGATTTATGTTACTGATGTTATGTTCCAGATTAGGATACATAATCTGAATATCAGGTTCCATATCATTATTTATACATATTAACCCTAAGTTACATGTATTACTCAATTTAGGGTTTCATCACATGTTTCAAGATTCATCTTCATATAACATGGATTTCGTGAATCATCATGATCTCATAATTAAAATTGAGGTTCCATATACTGATATAAGCTTACTCTGTAAATTTCATCATTTATTGAGCATGTGTGCATTTATTGCATTTTATTTAGTCTTATTAGCCCTAATTAGCCATATAAATCAAATTACATAATTTCGTGTATCAACATCACAATAACTGACATCATATGGATTTCTAAACATGATTTATGATTTACTGGTATTTTCTCATAATTTTAGGTCATTGTCTGGTATTTAGTATCCATTAAACAAGAATTACAAATCTTACATGATATCCCTGATATTATTGCATTAAAACACTAACTTAATGGTTCCATATTATTCTCCTCATTTTTCTGAGAATTTTGGTACCTTATTTATATTTTTCTGACATTAGAGCTAATTACTAGGAATTATATATGAATTGAGCATTTACTAAATTATTACCTTTTGTAGCCAATGGCGTGTCACCACATGGCTCCTTACATCAGCAATTGAGGGTGCTGCTCCTCTCTTCTGCTGGGACCCGGTCCAGATCTTGGGACTGGATCCATGGATCCTCAGATCTGTTTGCCTGGTCGGGCTTCCCCTTTCATTCTGCTCGCGATTCGGCTTAGTCCCAAGCGGGACTCTATTCTAAGCGGGCGCCGCCGTATAGGGGAACTCCGGCGAGCAAGAAGCCACACTGGGGTGCTCCTCTTAAGAATTGAAGGCCAGTCTCAGCTTCGAAGACTTCGCAATGACCTTCACGGCTGATTTACTCTCTAGGATTGCCTCTGGAGCTCCGCGACCACGAGCTCACCGGCCATGAGGGTCCTCCACGGCTGAGAAAAAGAGGGATCTTACCTCTGGATCCCTTTCTTGACCCACTTCTAGTTTGACTAGCTCTGATAGACCACCAGAGACCAAAGAACACTCATAGATTGTATTGAAAGGACCTGAAGCACCATCCCCTAGCTCCAGGCTCATCTCTGCCTAACTGAGGTTGGTCGACTCCCATAGCCACCTAGATAGTCCACAAAAATCATGGGGTTGGACTATCCTGAACCTGACCATTGCTTTATCCTTCTCCATCTTCCTAAAAAAAACCCTTCTAGCTGTCTTCTCTACTCCTAGCTACCACCTACTCGCGGTTGTGGACAGACAACGCCAGACTGGGACTCATTCTCTCTGTCTACTTCACCAAAAGATGTGATATCAAGGCCATGATGGAAGTACTCGCTTAAACGAGGTCAACCACCCAGTTTCTAGCACCAAACACCCCACTATCAAAGATCATAGCTGCATGAACGGTTTCTCGTCTCACTGCTCCATGACCCCTCCAAAGCCGGAGCTTGGAGATGAGCTCAGAGCCGTCCAATCTACATCCAATAGATACAACAGGACCATTAAAGGACCGGATCCATGGCACACTGGAGCAGGCAGTCCCTGCCACTAGATCTCATATCTATGACTACAAAACCTCCATGCAGCCGACCCACAAATAAGGCGCGCGTGAAACAGCTTAGCTTAGGCTTAGATTGTTGCACTTAGGTCTATTACCCATCAATCAAGCACATTATTTCTCAAATATCAAACCTCACTAACTCCCTATAGGAACATCCAAATTCCACCAGATTTTAACCGTAGCTTCCTTGCTACTCAAGGTACCTTGTACACAAATTTGGTGCCAAAACTCAACTATTTGACAATCCAATTAAATTCCTCACATAGGCATAAACTTATGGTCCTAATCATTATTAAAACCCCAATCAACACTCCAAATTTACCAAAACATTTGGGATTCTCCAAAACAACTCAACATGTATGACTTCACTTGTGTAATTGGACATTTTAGGATTCTAAATGTCCACTCCATCACATCCTACACACCTTAAAAGAAATTCCGTCCTCAGAATTAAGTCAGAAAATCCAGTCTATCACACTCATGCTAGATGTATATACAATGAAATGGGTATTGTAAAGGCAAAAGATCATTTGTCTCCTACATCTGTGCATATGAGAAAAAAATAGTAGAATCTACCATGCTCTGAGTTAGTTACTTCTTTATTTTTCTTTTTTTAGCAAATGACATGAATGTTTTGAGTGTTATATACATTGGAAACCAAAGTACAGATGCCATATTTTATTCATTTGTTAAAATATACATATCTAAACAACAAAAACTTTCATTTGAATGACACAGTGAGATCAAAACAAAGTAATCAAGTACATATATCCATGTCGATGAAGTTTATCTTATTAGTATCCATTCACTAATCATATTCACTAATTCTGGTTTATCCATGTTGCCATTGATTGGATACCTATTATTTCATCAAAAAATATGTATATTTTTCTTTTAGGACAAACATAGATGTATACATATAAAATGTAAATTAAATCTAATCTGGGCATCTGGGATTTCAGATCTGGGTGTACTTCATCCCGTACCCAGCCCTAATAAAATATGTGTTTGAATTTTAGGCCCATCCCACGTATATTATAAATCAGATTTGGGTCTGGATTGGGTTATGTGGGTTAGAACACGGGTTGGATTGGGCCAAACTGACCTAATGCTCATCCCTAATGATAAGTGAGCTTTATGAGAACTATTGAGGGAATTATATGCACATTTTCACCACTCTCGGGCTATATATATGTGACCCCATCATTCCTAACACTCAACTGAAACATCCTGGGCTACTGGAGTGAGGAGAGATAGATCTCATGGTTGTTTCTCTTGCATGTTCTATCATGTTGGTGATCTAGCTAGGTTTGGAGCATATAAGGCTAATTGTAACACCCCTCTAAGTACATACACAACATTAGGAGCAAGTTCCATGTTATCCATAACTTGGGCCACTTAGTTTGGATAAATGTCTCAAAGCATGATATACATAAATACAAGATGGATGAAACACTAGGCATCTATAAAATGTATTCATAAAATGTTCTTGGAAAGAATGTTTTATAACATAAAACATCTCATCAAATAAAACCCTATATATGAATATTAAATAAATATAAAGCATAAATATTCCATTTAAACAAGATATTAGATCTTCTAAGGTGTAGATGGCACCCCACTAGACTAAGTCTACCCATATGTCTATTATACTAAAGTGCTTGCGACAATCCTCATTGACTCCTTGATCTAGGGACATATGATCCTCATTCGTGCAAAGTAAATAAAAAACACCAATAGTAAGTGGCACTAAGTGTTCTAATAAACTAAAAATAACATTTATATATATATATATACTTTGAAAACATGGAATACACAATAAATATCTTTTCAAGTTCTTAATCATTATCATGCTCTTGATTTTTGAACTTTATCTGACTCATTTGAGATTATTTCTCCACATAACCTTGCAGCAAAATGATCATTTCTCCCAAGAGTTTGGTGCACCAAACTGCTCATAAATTTTGGGGAATCACTTATTGACATACTTTACATAAAGAGGGCTCTTTAACACAACATATTAAAACATTGACCTTAATTAATTGATATGTGTGATATTACTTAATATTGCATATACAAGAGAAAATATTGAAAAACATAAATCATGTCATAATTAATCATCTTTCAACCATCACATGGAATCATATACTACATGATATTTAATCATGATCATATATGCATAAGAGGATAAAAACCCATTCCCATACATCATATATCAATGTGCAAATACATTTACCAATGACACAAGAAGTCTTACAGTTCTCTTGAGGTAGATGGAAACCTTATTTGTCCAAAAACTAATAAAAGTTTCATTCAAATCCATCTTAGTAGCACTTAAACCTATGAAAGGTCTTTTAGAAAATGTGGTATAATATCATTGAATTTTGGTTTAAAACCAAAGAAATCAATTTTCTTATTTAAGTACTTTCATATGACTATTTTTGCATATTTTTCTGAGCATGGATATAAGTATTGTGGATTTTTTAAGGACTAGACAATTGGAAGTCGACAAACACCATTTTCTTGCTTTTCTGACAAAGTACAAAAAAACCTTTAAAAATGTTGATGTGGACCCCATATATGCTAATGTGGCACTATGGGTTGTAGATACGATGCTAGTTTTTGTGTGTTAAGTCCTCATGGCCAAGGGAAAAATCTACAAACAAATACCCTATATACCCATTATTGGTTTGAGTTAATAAAGATGCACCGTGGGGGGGGGTAAAAGAGAAAAATAAAACCTATGATATTCACTCTCTAGGAAGAATATGATGACTAAAAGTGTGAGATCTAGTGATTTGTCTTATAGTAAAATGAATTATCATAGCAAGATACCACCATCGATTATGATAAGTGTTGGTTTCCCATACTTTCCCAGTCCGTACAAGCTCAAGATTGGGTTGTGAAGCACATAAAAACTCCATCATTGGTATTCACCACAGAAAACCAAGGGAAGCATGTCAGAGGTTGTGCAAAACACCTAAATAGGGGAGAACACCTTACTATGTGAGTTCTTGATCACCCTACAAAGTTGACAGGGGTTAAAAACGTATAAAATGGTACTAAAATACTTAAAATTCTACTTTGAGATTGTCATAATAGTAAGTAGGGATAAAAGAGAGGGACATGGTACATGTTGTGACTATTGCCAAATTGTTGACCTCTGCATCTTTCAAGTGTGGTAACGAGATGATCTAGAACATCAAGGTTGTTGTTTATGGCTTCATTCCTCACCTCCCAACTATCAATATGTAGATATAAGAGGTGGAGTTTGATGTTAATGATGGAAATTGACTAGGAAGTTTTTGGATTATGTGAGTTTTAGGAGGTATGAAGATGCTTTCTGAAGAATTAATTTATAGGTGAGAGTCCTTAGTGGCATAGGTGAATCAAATAAATATAAGGAATGACGAAAGTCAAAGATGATTTGATTTCTATAGAGAATAGTACCCTATCATGTGGTAGATCATTTGGTTTCCGCATTGTTAAGAGGTTGTTAGAGGGATAAATAGTTGTAGATATAAACTAGAAAGAGAGGACATCTATTTATTAGAAAATGGGACTATAGATTTCCAAGAAAGGAGTGAGTCGAGTGAGGAAGGGGACTCACTCATAATAACGAAATGATTTGTAAATGAGAGAGATAAAGGGTCTCAAAGGGTTGTAGCACACTCAACTATAACAAGGACTAAGGACATCATGAATGAGCAACCTTGGAATGAACTCTAAGAGGTCATGTTTATAGCTGGGGGTGTTCCTTTAAGTGTGGGATCACTTAAGAATTAAAAATAGCCCCTTTAAAACTTGCAAAGGATCTATTTTTCATTTCTAACAACTCTCCAACTGTTAGAATCAATTTTTTTTTTCATTTTTTTATTGTACATTCGATCAAGTTTCAATAAAGGTAACTCAACTAATCCACTAACTGACAAAGCCAATTTTCAAACTATCAGTCGAGTTTGAGCTGGGGTAACTTGATCGATCAGTCAAAATAAACTTTTGTCAAGTATTTGGTTGGTTGAGTTTTGTGAGTGTGCAACTCGACCGATGCAATCATTTTAGAAAATGCATCACAGATCGATCAAGATTCAAATTCGACCGACAAATTTGCTATAACAAATTTTCTAAAATTATTTTTGGGTGATCAAACATTAGAATTAAGTGTCCCTAATTTTTCTCATCTTAGTTACAAGTCATATCATCAATAAAAATGATTAAAAAATATTCTAAGGTGGTTCTGAGTGATTTCCCAAAAAGCACATTTGCATTGCTTTTGACTTGAAATCGGACAAGCTAGGGCTTGTGTAATTTGATCCTTTTCATGAAACTAAAGCCTAAAATCAACCTTAAACAAACATATTAGATACATATGAATGGAATGGTTAGGTAATTATCAAAATATGGACAATGTATAACTATCAAATCAAAATTCTCCCCCTTTTTGACAATGACAAATCATTCCTCAACATATTGAAAAGGATATCTAAAGTTATACCTTAGCCTTGTTAATTATTCATAATTTTAACAATGTGAATTTCTCCCCCTCAATATATGATCACTCTTACCTGCATATTTAGTCTTTCTACACAAGACTATATAACATGTATACTGCATGGATCTTTAGCAAGTCACATGATAAAACATATACTAGACAAGAAAAGGATCATATAGGTAGTAAAAGAAATATGGTTGAGCTTCAAAATATTGTACTTCTTCTATCCCTCTTTTGGCATTATAAAAAATTAAGGGGATAGAAGAGAACAAAAATGGGTCTTCTCCAAGCACAACCAAAACATCCAACCACAAGATAAAACATCCAAGCACATTACACACAACAAATAGAGATGAGAGAAAAACAAGCAACTAGTGTCATAATCAAAATATGGGTAACATACCATTAACTCATGAGATATAGTCAACCAGAGAGTAAGGTTACATATGATAAAAATAGTACATTTCAGATAATGTGCCCAAATGTTTTAAGTACAAAATAGCCTAGAAAGATATATATGATTAGAATATAAGGACTAAGAACTAAAACATCTAAACATCTATATCATCTATGTCCACTGCATCATCATCGATATCATCATCATCAACTTCAGGCTCATAGTCATCATCTCCATCTAAAGGTGCAACAACATCACCTTCATCACCAGAGCCACCAGTAAAGCCATCATCAGAACCATCTAAACCATCCTTGCCATTATTATCATATACCTCCTCCTCATCATCAACATTAGCTTCCTCATCAACCTGGTCGGGCATCTCCTCATGGTAGAAGGACTGAAACCAGGACCGAGCCACATGGTATTCTGCTCAGCCCAAGACATACCAAGGTCATGCAACTCCTAGGCTTGAGGAAAAGTGGGAGCAGAGGTGCCAAGTCCTACAAGCAAGGTAGCTGTAGGGCCAACATGGAGAGGTAGCACTCCAAGGGTAGATCCACCAATAGAAGAGGGTGTAGTAGAAGAAGCAATAGGTGGAAGGGTTGTGTAGAAGTGATTATATGCATAGGATGCATAATCACCACTTGGGTAGGGTTGGTTGGAAGGATAGGGATGAGAACATGATAGGATCATGGAAGACATGATAGAACAAAGATCCTGATGTAGATGCTCCTGAACCTGAAGGTTGTACACCTACTGATGCACCATGTAACCCATGAGGGCTTCATTGGATACATGAAATGAGGCACGAGAAGGTTGGGATGGTGGTGGAGGTGGAGGCATCTGGGTGGAGGTAGAGGCTTCAGGTGTGGTAGAATAATATGTAGGCAAGCTTTTCTTGATTGTGATTTCACTGATATAGAATCCTTTTCTAGAAGGATTATAATGAAGATCATGAAAATGAGACTTCCCTATGGCAGATTAGAAAACACCACAAACCAGGGCTGGGTAGGGTGGGTGGTGATGCGACGATTTTGAGTCGCATTTATAGACCTGTTTCATGTGTGTTTTATGCTTTTATTAGTCATTTTTATGGTTAATGTGGCATAATTCATCCACTTTGGTCTTTGCTACTATTTTATGTCAAATTCCCTTTATTTCATCATTTTGAGCATTAATTGTCAAAATATTATTATTTGTGTGAATTTATGTGATCTTGTGTTTGAATTTCAGGACAAACGAGTATTTGCTTCTGTCGATACCATCGACGGAAGTCGATACCATCGACGTGATCACAGGTTGCCAGCCGAAAGGAGCAGCAAGGCATCGATACTATCGACATGGATGTCGATGGTATCAAGATACCAACAGGTGGCTGGCGAGAAAGCGGTCGATAGTATCGACACCAGGTCGATACCATCGACGCACGGAGGCTACATCGACACAAAATGACAAAACCGTCGCTACAGGGTAGTCGATACCATCGACCTTCGTCGATGGTATCGAGACTACATCAGACACTCAGACGAAAGGAAAGAAGGGTGGCCGCTACTACAGCGGGTCGATACCATCGACTCGCGTCGATGGTATCAACACCGTAGGATATGAGTTGGCTTCCTAATGATCTCAATCAGATGACTACGGTTAATTAGCGACCTAATGACTGAGATATACCTAAGGACGACTGCCCAGACGAAAAGGAGGATCTCATTAGCCATTGTACAAGTACCGAGGAGGAGTAGAAAGGAGAACGGAGGCTAGAAGCTCATACCAGTTGATTCAGATGCCGCAGAAGACGGATTTCACCACCGAAAGGCGGGAGAGAACGTGTTCTACGCAAAGGATCAACCGGTTCTTCTCCATTCAGGGGTTTTCCCTTTCATTTCACGTTTTTCACATGTTTTCCCCTATTTCTACCATGTACTTGTGTGAGATGAACATGCGGGGCTAATCCCCTTCGTCTTTAGGACCGAGAGTAGCTCGGGGATTCATTATATGACAATTTTATAACAGTAATTCATACTTTATCTCTTAAATCCGTGGTATAGTTTCGTTTTCTCCATATATTGTTATGCTTGATCACCATAATAATAACTTAATGCCCTTAATCTCTTTGAAAGAAGGAGTAACGGCTGAAAAGAGACGAAATCTACATTAATCGATAAATCCTTTGACCAAGGTGGTGTAAAATTAATGGTGGATACTGAGAGATCGTTCATAATGCACCTAGTCTAGGGTATAGGTTACTACAACGGTGGAACCGACCTAGACCTAGGTAGTGAATTGCACCACGACAGTGGGCAATTCTGTTTTCAGGCCACTATCCGGATAGAGAGATAAAAATTGAGGCATTATATAAAATCTAATACATTGAAAACCCGCGGTGAAACCGCAAGCCTAAAGATACCCTTTTGAATTGGTTAAATTAACATTTAATCGATCGTTTGTTTTGTTTTGTTTTTATTTTCTTTCAATTTTAACAACAACCCTCAATTTGTTCTTAGGCTTAGCTGATCGCAAATAGTTAGTAGGAGTCTCCAACAATTCCCAGTATCCCTGTGTTCGACTCAGGCCTCACAAAGGCCTGTACTACTCGACGCGTTCTCTTGCGTTTCAGCGCACAGTAAAATTGCGTCAAGTTTTTGGCACCGTTACCAGGGATACGGCGAATTGTTGGCACTTTGAGTGCTACGAGCGGCCATTCTAGGCCACATTTTTTTTATTATCTTGAAACAACTTCAAATATTTTCTTTTTATTGCTCGTTAATTTTTATACTCGTCACAACACTGTACTGAACTCGATTTTTCTTATTTCAGGTACTGTGTATGGTACGGATGCGTAACACTGATTATACGCGACGCGCACTAGAGGGCCCACTTACGGGACCAGAAGACGAGGACGGTTATAATCAGGACCATCTTGAGGAAACAGAGTCAGAACCTGAACAAGAAGAGATGGACGAGCCACAAACGATATGGGAGAAGATCAAGGCTTCTTCCGCATCCGCCTCAAAAGGGCCTATAAAGAAGCAGGCAATCAACATACCTACATATAAGATTGATTCGGCGTTGATAAATCTGGTGAAGTTGAATGCTTTTCACGGGCTCAAGAATGAGGACCCCATCGCGCACATCAGTCAGCTTGTTGAGAACTGTGATATGGTTAAAATCGACAGGTTTCCACAGGATGCACTTTATCTTAAGATTTTCCCGAGTTCATTGGCAGGAGCCGCGTGAGAATGGCTACACAATTTATATGATGAGTTTGTGGAGTCTTGGGACCATATGGTGGAGGTTTTCTTTGAGAGGTTCTTCCCTCCTGAGAAGACTAACAACATGGTTCGGAAGATTCATAATTTTACCCAATAGGCCGGTGAGACATATTCTGAGACCTGGGAGAGATTTCAGGTCATGCTGAGGAGGTGCCCACATCACGGGCTGGATAAAGAGACGCAGGTGAAGATCTTCTATTTTGCTCTCTCCGAGCATGATAGGAGTAATCTGGATTCAGCTGGATCAGGATTCTTCCTGAACAATACAGACACCAGATGCTGGGAGATACTAAAGAATATGGCTAGAAAACAATCATGGGGTGAAAGAGGTGCCGTGGAGCAGGTCCGAGCAGTAGGAGAATCTAAGGCAATAAAGGAACTGAATGAGAAGATGGATCTTCTCACAAAGAAGTTGCTTGCAAAAGAGGATAATGAGTCAGAGGATGATGCTCAAGTGAAATTTATGAGGCAGCAGCCCGGTTATAGGAACAATGATTATTCATGGAGAAAAGACAAAAAGTTCTCGTGGAAGGATCCAAACAATTTTCTGTAGGATCCGAATGCCAAACCCCCGCCAGTAACAGGAGGTAAGAGCACAGAGCTGCTCAATCAGGTTATAAAGCAAAATCAAGAGCTAATGAATACGTTTGGCCAGCAAATCAAACAACAAGGGGAGTTTATGAATCAGTTTGGGCAAACATTGTAGAGCCATGGGGCTCAAATGAGGACCATCGAGACATCTATGGCACAGATGGCAGCAGAGATCGCCAGTTTAAAGAAACCGGCACGTCCAGGTTTTCCGGGAAATACCAATGTTCCAGGGGGAAACCAGCAGGCAAAAGCCATCTTGCTCAGAAGCGGCAAGAAATTGTTAAATCCAAGAGCTGAGGAGACAAGCACACCACAAGCTGAAGTAGAAGGTGAAGCCAATGAGGAGCTGCCACCACCAGTCACAGGGCAGGTTGATGACACCGCCATGGATGATACTGAAGAATAGGTTGCAGAGGAGGAACCTCAGAAAAAGACACCTTATGTGCCACCTCATCAAAGGGCATAAGCTGTCCCGGTTCCGTATCCAAATAGTGCGAAGGCAAGGAAGGAAGATGCACAATTTAAGAAATTCTTAGACAGTTTCAGGAAGCTTTCAGTCAATATCCCTTTACTGGAAGCCATTGAGCAAATTCCTTCATACGGGAAGTTTCTAAAGGACATTATCACGAAGAAGAGGAAAATACCGGATAAAGAGGTTGTCATGCTTAAGGAACAAGTGAGTGCCTTCATCATGGGCACTTTGCAGCCAAAGAGACAAGATCCAGGCTGTTTTAACATCTCTTGTTATATTGGAAAAGCCAAATTTGGTGAAGCATTATGTGACTCAGGGGCAAGCATCAACTTGATGCCCCTTTCTACATTCAAAAATCCAGGATTGAAGGAGTCACGTCCAAGCAATATGACTATTCAATTGGCAGATAACTCTGTGGTAAAGCCTTATGGAATCTGTGAAGATGTGTTAGTAAAGGTGGATAGGTTTGTCTTTCTGGCAGATTTTGTAGTCATGGAGATGCAGGATGAAAATGGCAATGAGCTATTACTTGGACGTCCTTTCCAAGCTACAACCGACATGATCTTAGAGATGGGAAGAGGTCGTTTGACCTTGGGCATAGCCGATGACCGCTTTGAAATGGTCATGCCTTCTAGTACTGTTTCATCTAAAGCAAAGGAACAATGCAATATGGTAAAACATCTGGATAGTAATATTTCACTCTGTCTTGGGAAGCCATTTTTGGACATGGCTCATGTGATGATCAAGGTGGACAATGGAACTTTGGCTGTGAATATCATGGAGCAGACCAAAAAAGTTTCTCTGTGCAAAGCTGTAGGATTCCCGAATGATGAGGAGGAGGACATTCCGCCTTCCATGGAAGATGATGTTATTGCTATTTTTGTTTTTGATGCATACCCAGAATTGCCATTGGAGGCATGTTTGGTAAATATTACACATGATTGGATAAGGAGCAAATCTCTCAAGGAGTGTGCTAAGATGCTCCAGATGCTTCCATGCTTCTATGTGAGGCATTATAAAGATCTAGGTAAACTTCCCCCGCCACTTCAATCATCTTTGATAAGTCCGCCAGATCTAGAATTAAAGCCGCTGCCACCGCATCTCAAATATGTCTTTCTAGCTGAGGAAGACAAGCTACATGTGATCATTTCATCTTATTTAAGTGTGGTTGAGTAGGAACAATTGATGATAGTGCTGAAGAACCACCGGGGAGCTTTTGGGTGGTCCGTTGCAGATATCAAGGGGATTTCCCCTACTCTATGTCAGCACAAGATTCAGCTCGAGGAGGGAGCCAAGCCTGTGATTCAACCTCAAAGACGTCTCAATCTGAGCATGATGGAGGTTGTGAAGAAGGAGGTTATTAAGCTTCTTGCTGCAGGTATCATTTACGCCATATCAGACTCAACATGGGTGAGTCCCACACAGGTAGTCCCTAAGAAGGGGGGGATTACTGTCACCCAAAATATGCTAAATGAACCTGTCACCACCCGATTGGTAACCGGGTGGCGAGTTTGTATTGATTACCGCCGTTTGAATGCCGCCACGCTAAAGGATCACTTTCCTTTACCTTTCATTGATCAAATCCTAGAGCGTCTTGTCGGCCGATCGCACTTCTGTTTTCTAGACAGGTACTCAGGGTACAACCAGATCTCGATTGATCCTTTAGATCAAGAGAAATCTACCTTCACTTGTCCCTATGGGACTTTCGCGTACCGCTGAATGCCTTTTGGTTTATGCAATGCACCTGCAACGTTTCAACGTTGTATGCTCGCCATATTTTCTGACATGGTAGAGCGATGTCTCGAGGTTTTTATGGATAATTTTTCGGTGTATGGTGCATCATTTGATGAATGTCTATATAATTTGGACAAAGTTTTACAGCGTTGTGAGGACATACATTTGGTCCTCAACTGGGAGAAATGTTACATGATGGTGACTGAGGGGATAGTGCTAGGACACAAGGTGTCTAGCAAAGGTTTAGAGGTAGATCCGGTCAAAATTGAAGTCATTTCCAAGTTGCCCCCACCAAATTCTGTTAAAAGGGGTAAGAAGTTTCTTGGGACATGCCGGGTTCTATCATCGATTTATAAAAGATTTTTCTAAAATTGCGAAACCTTTATCCGAGCTTTTAGAGAAAGACGTTGTTTTTGATTTTAATGACAAGTGTCTACATGCGTTCGACGTGTTGAAGGAAAAACTGATTTCTGCACCGGTTGTTCAAATTCCGGATTGGACGAAACCGTTCGAATTAATGTGTGACGCTTCAGACTTTGCGATAGGAGCTGTGTTGGGGCAGCGGGTGGACAATAAACCCGCCGTGATTTTTTACGCTTCAAAGACTTTGAATGACGCCCAATTAAATTATACAACTACTGAGAAAGAATTACTCGCCGTTGTGTTTCCTTTTGAAAAATTCCGGCAATATTTAGTTGGATCTAAAGTAGTTGTATGGACTAACCATGCCGCAATTAAATACTTAATGGAGAAAAAAGACGCAAAGCCTAGAATCATTAGGTGGATTTTTCTCTTACAAGAATTTGACATCGAAATCAAGGATAAATCTGGGATTGAAAATGTTGTTGCTGATCATTTGTCTAGGTTAGAAAGGGTGGATGAAAAAGATTTACATATACCCATAACTGAGACGTTTCCGGATGAACAAATTCTGAAAATTAACTCTAAGGATCCTTGGTTCGCTGAGATTGTTAACTATTTGGCTTGCGGGATCATCCCGGAGGATTGGTCATACCAGGAGAAGAAAAGATTCTTCCATTCTTTGCAATATTATTTCTGGGATGACCCAATCCTACTTAAGCAATGCAGGGACAGTATCTTGCGCAGGTGTGTGCCTGAAGTGGAGTACGAGAGCGTTTTACGTCATTGCCACGCATCACCTATGGGAGGACACCACGCCAGCTCGCGCACGGCAGCTAAGGTTTTGGAAAGCGGCCTTTATTGGCCAACCTTGTTCCGAGATGCCTACGAGTTTGTAAGGCAATGCGATTCTTGCCAACGAGCCGGTAACATCTCAAAGAGACAGGAAATGCCCCTGAATGTGTTTCAGGAAGTGGAGGTATTTGACTTGTGGGGCATAGATTTCATGGGACCCTTTGTGTCCTCAAATTCCAATTTATATATCTTGTTAGCAGTTGATTATGTGTCGAAGTGGGTGGAAGCAATACCAACAAGGACTAACGATTCCACTGTAGTGTGCAGATTCGTGAAAGAAAACATTTTCTACAGGTTTGGGGTACCCCGAATGATAATCAGTGATGGGGGTACGCATTTTAGGAATCTGAAGTTCTCGACTTTATTGAAGAAATATGGGGTCAATCACAACATAGGTACCCCATATCACCCGCAGACCCAAGGGCAGGTGGAGGTCTCCAATCGTGAAATTAAGACGATTTTGGAGCGTACGGTGGCGTCCACGAGGAAGAACTGGAGTGCCCTATTGCCGGATGCATTGTGCGCGTACAGGACGGCTTACAAAACACCTATAGGCACCACGCCTTTTAGGTTGGCATATGGTCGGGCTTGTCACCTACCGGTAGAGTTGGAGCACAAGGCCCATTGGGCGCTTAGAAGACTCAATTTGAATTATGATGGAGCAGGGAGGAAGAGAATTCTTGAATTGAATGAGTTGGATGAGCTGCGGATGACGGCATATGAGAACGCACAGATATAAAAGGAGCGCACAAAGCTGATCCACGACCGCCACATCCAGTTGCGCATGTTCAAGAAGGGAGATAGTGTTTTGCTGTTCAATTCACGACTCAAGTTACTTCCCGGGAAGCTAAAATCCCGGTGGAGTGGACCGTTCATGGTAGAGGAGGTCAAACCACACGGCACAATCTTAGTGCGTGATGGTGATACCACGTTCTTGGTAAATGGACAAAGATTGAAGCTCTATTTTGGTGAGAACTACAAGAGGAAAGTGAATGAGGTCAAACTCATTTCACTTTCTGATGCATGAGGTGCCGAAAGCCGTCTAGCCTAAGACGTTAAATAAGGGCGCTTGTTGGGAGGCAACCCAACCATTGGTACCTTAGTTTAGTTCATTTACATTCATAGTTTAATTTGTTTTTACTTAGTTTTTAGTGTAAAAACGATACCGTGATCAGTGTGTTCTTTGTGCAGGCTGGGGCAGAGTCGATACTATCGACGCACTGGTCGATGGTATCGACCATGGAACAGGTTGACGACTGCAGATTTCGCACTGCGTCGATACCATCGACGACCTCGTCAATGGTATCAATAGGCCTACAGGCAGATCGCAAAATCAAGGTCGATGGTATCGACATGCCAGTCGATACCATCGAGATCTCTGAAGATTTACAGAAGAAATCGACTCAGTGAAGTCGATACCATCGACGGGCGTGTCGATGGTATCGACACTTTCATGTGAAAAAGGCGGCGGCCGGTCGCGCGAGGATTTACCCTAATCAGGAAAGTCGATACTATCAACTCGGGTCGATGGTATCAACCATCCACGTCACCAATCCGCACAAACAAATCAACGGCAATCGCGGTAGCCACATCATCGATCTAGGTGAAGCGTCGATACCATCGACCCGTGTCGATGGTATCGACACGTCAGCGATCCGGGTTTCAAGATCCAGCCATCGACAACCGTCGATACTCGCGATGGGGGCGGACACTATCGACTAGTGTCGATACCATCGACTCGCATCGATGGTATCGACGGGTCAACAGTGGTGCCGGAAAAGTCTATTTAAGGAGATTCATTACGTCAGTTAACGTCACACCTTCATAGTGATCTCCTCCCTTTGCACCGAGCACTCCCCCGAGCCGTCCAAGCCCGAAGAAGAGCAGCAACGAGCGAAGGTCTTCATCGAGCGAAGATTCAACTCTCCAATCTTCACCGAGCTCTCCTTCTGATCCCCATTTCTCGTCGTCAATATGGTGCATGTGGCCAGAGCTTCATCCTCGTACGCGAATCCGATGGACATTCCGGAGTTCGTGCCACCACTCCCATCGTCGATTTCACATCCTCGACTTGTCCATCCTTCCTCGGAGGTCCGGAAGATCTACGAGGAGATCATGCGGAGGAAGATATAGCCCACCCGGTATGTGGACCGGGAGATGATCCGAGATCTGAGATTCGAGACCAACTTGGCCTACGTTCTGAATGGGCAGGCCCGCCACACACCAATAAGGCCTGGCGAACTGGAATTTCACCAAGATGGCCAGCCGTTCTTCGGTGACTGGCCCACGTACAAGGAATTGGTGGCAGAATTCATGGCGTCACTGGATGTCTGCATCGTGCCTAACGACATTGTAGCTACCAACCGCGAGTGGATCCAGGGTCGGGTGTCTTTCCGGCTGTTCAACATCGACTACACCCTGACGCTCCAGCAATTCAACACGATCTTCAACTGGAACCACTCGGCACATGACTACCGATGGCCAGACAACCGCACCGATTATGACGCAATCTTTGCCGAGATGGTGACGGTGCCGCACGGAAAGTCGATGAGCTACCATAATGCTGTGGTGGCCGATTTCGAGCACCCTTTCGTCCGGGTCGTGCACCGGATGCTCAGTTCCACAGTTTTTGCTCGGGGTGATCTGGCCCTCAACAAATTTTAGGGGTCATACCTCTTCTTTTTGTATAAACTCCTGAAGAAACAAGAATGCAACTGGGGTGCCTTCTTTCTGCAACGCGTTTTGGATGTGAAGAGGAGTACGAGGAAAGTGCCGATTCACTTTAGCGGGCTCATCACCAAGCTGGCTTCATACCTTGGCTTGAATTTCTAGACCCTCACTCCTCTCTCTACAAGAAGCAAGGTGAATTTGCAGCATTTACACATGTCCAATCTGTTACTTCTCCGAGATGGCGTGGTGTTTGCCCACTTCCACGTAAATCAAGCATATCAAGAATGTTCTCTTCCCGATCCAGTTTTCAACATCGAAGGTGCGCAACATTTTTGGTGGCCAATCATAGCCATCGCCGACTCCGATGAAGAAGGCGGCGATGACAGAAATGATGACGAGGCTGAGGAGGAAGAGGAGGCATTTACGCCTCTTCGAGCACGAGTGGCACCATGGAAGCATCCTCAGATGCATCCGGGTTCATCTTCATCATCTCAGCCTACTCCTCCACCACCACCACCCTTGCAGCCAAGCGAGGATGTCTATTCCATGCAGGGCATGTACACTATGCTGCACGATATACAGTAGTCGCAGCAGCAGCACATGGCGATGTATACCGGTATTCAAGACACTACGAACCGGATACTGGACAAGCAAAGGGCAATGTTCGAGAATGAGCGTATTCTCCTTGACAACCAACAACAGATACATGATCGTTTGTATCGGATGGAGATGCAGCAGGAGCCCTTGTACGACCACTGTTGGAGCCAAAATTATTTTGGAGGTTATCCACAACCTCCACCCAGGGCCCAGTTTGATCCAAGCTTCCAGGGAGAGTATCCTTCGTGGGACCCTACGGCTCCGCAGTACCCACCTCCACCACCACAGGAGTGATCCGGTATCATCGCTCCAATCTTTAAGTTTGTTTTTGACTATGAGGCCATAGTCAAATTCAAGCTTAGGGGGGTAGTTGGAACAACTTTATCTTTTACTATTTTTAGTTTTTTTAACTTTATTGTTTTTGTTCTTGTTATTTGTTACTTGCAATTTTAGTTTGTTTAGGATCCACATGCTATCTAGTGTAATCGTGGAGGTCATAAAGTTTGTGTCATCTCTAGAGTGTGCATGGGAAAAATCAAGGGAAATTTGAAATTTTTCTGTTTTTGGAAAGCTTGTCGTGTTTAACCTTATGCAATGAACCTACGAAAATGATTGGTTCTATCAACTCTAAAACAACAATTCACAACTGTACTCCTAATGATTCATGAAAGTGGATGGAAATGATTGTTTGAGCCTAAACTGACCAAATGGTACTGAGACTTTAATTGGATGTAAGAGAGAGAAATCTCTTAACTACTACACAGGTCAGTAAGGAGGGACACATAATATTTATCTAAGGTTTAGTCACCTAGTCTTGTGATCTTTCCACCTTTTTGCTTTGTGTAATCCACCACAAGAATTGGAAGTACTTTACAGTTTTAACCTCTTTGATTGCATTGCACGTAGATAGGGCTTGCATTAATTCTTTTTCCATATCTCTTAAAAAAAAATTAGAATAGTGATACATGCACATTACTCTTAGGTGCATGTCATGTAGTTGCATTCATAATTTCCATACATAAAGTATATCATGTATCTCGATTTTCTCCAATGGTGAAGGAAATTGTTCCATACCTTCTAAATAGTGCAAATTTCTGAGTATGAAGAAAATAAGCCCAATAAAATATTCATTATCAATTATGGATATAAGGGTTTGAGAAAAAAAGAGAGACAAAAATCTAAAAAATCGGCATAAAAAAAGAGAACAAAGGAGTTATGTAGAAGCAACAAGAATAAGAAGGAGAAAGGAACATAATCTCACCTACATTTCAAGATAATTGAGTACATGATGTAGCTTAATTAGATGTTTGTCTTGTTTTGAGATGGATGGTTAGTGCACGCATCATTCCACCCAGTTTTAGGCATTAGGGCATTTCTCATGTTCATTTGCATCATGTAGGACATTTTTGTATTATGCATGTTGAAACTGTACAATACTTCCATTTTCTTCCATGAACCACCCATCTTCATCCACCCGTTGCTCGAATTGGTAGGCCACCGTGAATTTCTCCTCACCAGTGTATATCAGGAGAACTGCTTCCATTTAGATGGTAGTTAGGGTGAGCAACGTAGTATAGGAGATCACAAGATGCACCAAGTCTGAACCGGCGAGTTTTATTATGTTAACTGCCATACGTGATAGTGTTCATCAGTTTTGAGGTCAATTTCTCTTATGGATGATTACTGTCTCCGACAGGGTAATTACCATTCTGTGGTTAGAGAGGGTCGGTATGTGATTGTTCGGTGGGAGTCATGTGGATGTTGGTTGTGATGCGTTGTTCTTCAGTTGACAATTAGGGGAGTTTGATGCGACAATTTTGAGTCGCATTTATAGACCTGTTTCATGTGTGTTTTATGCTTTTATTAGTCATTTTTATGGTTAATGTAGCATAATTCATCCACTTTGGTCTTTGCTACTATTTTATGTCCAATTCCCTTTATTTCATCGTTTTGAGCATTAATTGTCAAAATATTATTATTTGTGTGAATTTATGTGATCTTGTGTTTGAATTTCAGGACAAACGAGTATTTGCTTCTGTCAATACCATCGACGGAAGTCGATACTATCGACGTGATCACAGGTTGCCAGCCGAAAGGAGCAGCAAGGCATCGATACTATCAACATGGATGTCGATGGTATCGAGATACCAACAGGTGGCTGGCGAGAAAGTGGTCGATAGTATCAACACCAGGTCGATACCATCGACACACGGAGGCTACAACGATGCAAAACGACAAAACCGTCGCTACATGGTAGTCCATACCATCGACCTTCGTCGATGGTATCGAGACTACATCAGACACTCAGACGAAAGGAAAAAAGGGCGGCCGCTACTACAACGGGTCGATACCATCGACTCGCGTCGATGGTATCGACACCGTAGGATATGAGTTGGCTTCCTAATGTTCTCAATCAGACGGCTACGATTAATTAGTGACCTAATGACCGAGATATACCTAAGGACGGCCGCCCATACGAAAAGGAGGATCTCATTAGCCATTGCACAAGTACCGAGGAGGAGTAGAAAGGAGAACGGAGGCTAGAAGCTCATACCAGTTGATTCGGACGCCGCAGAAGACGGATTTCACCACCGAAAGGCGGGAGAGAATGTTTTCTATGCAAAGGATCAACCGGTTCTTCTCCGTTCAGGGGTTTTCCCTTTCATTTCACATTTTTCACATGTTTTATCCTATTTCTACTATGTACTTGTGTGAGATGAACATGCAGGGCTAATCCCCTTCGTCTTTAGGACCGGGAGTAGCCCGGGGATTCATTGTATGACAATTTTATAATAGTAATTCATACTTTATCTGTTAAATCTGTGGTATATTTTCATTTTCTCCATATATTGTTATGATTGATCACCATAATAATAACTTAATGCCCTTAATCACTTTGAAAGAAGGATTAACGGCTGAAAAGAGATGAAATCTACATTAATCGATAAATCCCTTGACCAAGGTGGTGTAAAATTAATGGTGGATACTGAGAGATCGTTCATAATGCACCTAGTCTAGGGTATAGGTTACTACGACGGTGGAACCGACCTAGACCTAGGTAGTGAATTGCACCACGACACTGGGCAATTCTGTTTTTAGGCCACTATCCGGATAGAGAGATAAAAATTGAAGCATTATATAAAATCTAATACAATGAAAACCCGCGGTGAAATTGCAAGCCTAAAGATACCCTTTTGAATTGGTTAAATTAACATTTAATCGATCGTTTGTTTTGTTTTGTTTTTATTTTCTTTCAATTTTAACAACAACCCTCATTTTGTTATTCGGCTTAGCTGATCGCAAATAGTTAGTAGGAGTCTCCAACAATTCCTAGTATCCCTGTGTTCGACTCGGGCCTCACAAAGGCCTGTACTACTCGACGCGTACTCTTGCGTTTTAGCGCACAGTAAAATTGCGTCAAGTGGGTATCTTGGGTGTTCTTCCCAGAGTCAAAGTAGGTCATACAGTGAAGAATGTAAGTATACCACTTGACTTCGATGTTTTTAAATAGGAAAAACATAATCACTGCGGTATTCTCTACAATTTTAGTCTGATTCTTTTTGCGATGAATATAGCAGTTGACTACCAGAGCGAGAATGTAGTTTTTAAGGTCCAAGGAAGATGAAGGTAGGGTGGACTTCTTCCTATAGGAAAATTGAGGGTTCTTCAAGTACTTTTGTATTTTAGGAAGAGTGATATATATTGCTTGTAGAAGGCCTCAGGGTCTAGGAGGTCAAAATACTCAGGGTAGTTTATCCTCCATGGTCAGTCACCTCCGTACCATTAAAAAAACATATTCAAGGTATCCTATGAGATTTTGAACTTCTTACCGACAATCATGGAAGTAAGAATTACTTGAGTATTAGGTGGGAGTATAAGAGTGTCATAACTCCATGACAAATTAGTATAGAACTCATGAACTACCTTAGTTCTTGTGATGGAGTTGTTATAGCACTGACATTTGACACTTAGGGAAGCTAGGTGGTGATCATACAACAACTCAACTACCTCATCTATGACCTTTTGGCTATGCGTATGAGGCTCAAACAAGGCATGAAAAGGGAATGGGTTACTAGGGAGGATATCCTTATACATATTTAGAGCTTTGTCAGAGGCAAAGAAGGTATCATCAAATAGAATGAAGCAAGAGTTGGATGAAGAGGATGGTTCTCAGGAGGGGGCCACTCTCTTTCTCCTATTTGAAGCCATGAAGGTAGGAAGAAGAAGATTGAGAGGTCAGAAACAAAGGAAGCACCACCAAGGGTCATCCAACCACCTAGGGATGATAGGAAAGGAAGCTAGGAAGGTCAAACAAGGGCTGAATAGGGATAGTAAAGGGAAGGTTGGGATACAGTTGAGAGCTTGAGAAAGTTGGAGAAGGAATCATTTGATTTTTCTCTAGTTGAGGGGGAGAAAAGTCGACCAAACCCTATGTAAGATTTTCTCCATCCCGGCCATCCGTAGAGTTCTGTGAGATGGAAACTCAACTGAATGGATTTTTACAAAAGCCCTCGACCACGAATTGGTCGAGTTGGCAACTTGACTGATAGTCAACCTGATTCATCATTTGAAATCTTAGATTCTAACCATTTGAGTTCTAATTAAATTTATTTTTTGGTCCATTTTGCATTTGAAATGTACTTAGGCACATATCACTCATCATTGCATATTATTTAGCGATAAAACAAGTATTTGTGAAAGAAAACCCAAAACAACCAAAAAAAGGCAAAAGAACATGAAAAGTTTAGCACTTTAGAAAGAAAGGGTGATCAAGACATGAGCAAAGCATATATGATAGATAACAACTATCTAGAAGGAATATCAAATTCATCCAAAGCAGTTATGAACAATTTAGATCTAATAAAATTAATTTTCTCTCTAGCTAGAGGTTTAGTAAAAATGTCTGCCAAATGATTTTCCATGTCCACATGTGTGATATAGATATCCTTTTTGGCAATTTGATCATGAAGAAAATAATGACGAACCTCTATATGCTTGGCTCTACTATGAAATATACTATTGTGAGATAAATTGATTGCGCTAGTTTTATCACAATAGATAAGAGACGCATCAAAATAATTGTTAATTTCTTGGAGCATTTTATTCATCTATAGAACCTGGGCACAACAACTATTGATTGCGATGTATTCAGCCTCGGTAGTTGATAAATCCACTGTGCTCTAATTTGTGTAAAACTAAGACAACAAGCATGATCCTAGGAGGAAGCAAGTGCCACTTGTGCACTTTCTATCAATTAAACATCATGTGTAATCAGCATCACTATAAGCAGTAAGAGTGAATTCCCTTGACTTGGGATACTATAGTCCAAAATTCTGGGTTTTGGCTAAGTACCTTAAAATCCTCTTAACAACTATAAGATGTGATTTCTTGGGATTTGATTGAAAGTGAGCATACAAGCCACTACTAAACATTATTCCAGGTCTAGAGATAATCAAGTAAAGTAAACTTCCAATCATACCTCTATAGAGCTTCTCATCCACTTTCTTACCTTCTTCATCTTTATCAAGTTTGGCGGTGTTTGACATGGGGATGTCCATTGGCTTGGTGTTCTCCATCCCAAAGCGCTTGAGTAGCTCACTTGTGTAATTTCTTTGGTTGATGAAGTTCTCATATTTAGTTTGCTTGATTTGAAAGCCGAGGAAGAATGTAAGATCACCCATCATGCTTAACTCAAACTCACTCTGCATAAGATCACTAAACTCCGAGCAAAGATCAAGATTAGTTCTTCCAAAAATGATATCATCAACATAAATTTGAATGATAAGAAAACTGTTAGAAGTATGTTTGAGAAATAAGGTATAATCTACTTTGCGCATGATATAGCCATGATCTATCAAATAGTTCTTTAATTTTGCATACCAAGTTTGAGGTGCTTGTTTGATTCCATAGAGAGATTTTTGAAATAAATAAACATGGTTAGATAAGCTATTATGTTCAAAGCCCAGAGGTTGTGAACATACACTTCCTCCATATTTATACCATTCAAAAATGCACTTTTAACATCCACTTGATATAGAAGAAAGTTCTTATAACTAGAAAAAGCAAGCAACATACAAATGGACTCAAGTCTATCTACATGTGCATATGTTTCATCAAAATCTATACCTTCCTATGAATTGTAGCCTTGACTCACTAACCTTGCTTTGTTTCTTACCACCTTGCCACTTTCATCTAGCTTGTTGCGATAGACCCACTTGGTGCCAATGATCTTTCTATCACATGGTCTTGGCACTAGACTCCACACTTTTTTCTTCTTGAATTGCTCCAATTCTTCTTACATTTCTAGGATCCATTCATCATCCCCAAGAGTTTCTTTGACGTTCTTTGGCTCAAGTTGTGTGATGAAGGAGTTTTTTTCTTGTTCCTTATTGTAGGCAGCCCATGCGTTCACTCTTTTAAAGGGTTCACCTACGATTAGCTGTTTAGGATGATTATTTGCAAAGTGGGGAGTTGGATCCTTCTTCTCTTCATCTATCTCTTCTTCTTGTGTGGCCACCCTTTTCCCTTTTGGGTGATGTTGAGTTCTTTGAGGATATGAACTACTTCATCTGCAACATCATCATTAGCAATATCCTTGGGAACATAGGGGTTAGTCTCAATAAATTTGACATTAATAGATTCTTCTACTTTATATAGATCAACATTAAACAATCTATAAGACTTGCTAGTAGTGCTATAGACAAGAAAGAAAGCCTTGTATGATTTTAGATCAAACTTGTCAAGAGAATCTTTTGTGTCCAAAATAAAATAAGGACACCTAAAATGTGAAAGTACTTAATAGAAGGCTTCCTACCACGCCATAGCTCATAGGGGGTTTTCTTCAAGGAAGGGTGTGTGGAAACTCGATTTTTCACAATACATGAGGTACTAACGACTTCGGCCCAAAGCTTCTTTGGAGTGTCATATTCTAAAAGCATGGTCCTATCCATTTTCTATAATGACCTAGGCTTCTGCTTTACAACCCCATTTTGTTGAGGTGTTCGAGGTGAAGAGAAATTATGTGCATAGCATGATTCTTCACAAAATCATTCAAAAATATCATTTAAAATTCTCACCAATGATCACTACAGATGGAAACAATTCGGCAAGAAGCTTCATTTTCAACTTTTTTACAAAAACTAGAGAAAAGATCAAGTGTGTCACTCATAGAAACGAGAAAGAAGGTTCAAGTATATCGAGAGAAATCATCAACAATAACAAGACAATACTTGAAACCACAGAGCGAATGTCTCATAGGTCCAAATAGATCAATATGGAGAAGTTCAAGAGCTCTCTTGGTGCTAAGGAATCCTTTTGGATTTGAAGGAGGATTTGGTTTGCTTTCTTTGGGTACAAAGTTGGCGTTCTTCATCCTTTTCAAAATCCAATTTGGGAAGTCCCTTGACCAAGTCCTTTTTTCTCAACTTATTCAATTTACATATTTACATGAAAAAGACGATGATGCCAAAAAGAAATATCATTCTAATTGGCTACTCGGCATCTATGAACAATAGGTTTGATAGAGTCAAGCACAATTACATAAATCTTACCATTTCTAGTTCCCTTATATATGACATTGTAGTTGAGGGAATCTAAAACCAAGCATTCAAAAGAAGTAAATAGCACAAGATAACCATTATCACATAATTGATCAAAACTTATTAAATTGTAATGCAGGCCATCCACAAAGATAATATTCGTGATACACAAGGATTAACCTACATCATCCTCACCTTTTACCATACCTTTTTCATTGTCTCCGAAAGTAACTGAACCTCCTTTCTTCTTTGTGAAATTGTTGAAATGGCTTATATCACCTGTCATGTGTTTTGTGCAACCACTATCAACAAACCATTTTCCTTTTTCCTGCCAGAAAGGAGAGTGTCAGTTCGCAACACAAACTTTAGGATCCGAAGTTAGCTTAGGGACCCATTTCATTTTTGGGTTGGTCCCCTTAGGCATGTAAGGACAATAACTAGAATAATGATCATCACTTTTGCAATGAGAGCAAATCATAGGGTTCTTAGAGCCAGAGGACTCTCCAATAAAAATAGCTCTTTTGCTTACCTTTAGCCTTACTCTTGCCCTTAGGTGCTCCCCCTACAAATCCCAAGCCACTAGTACCATTTGTTTGATAGAGTGGTCAAGGATTTCATTTAGGGAGTTTTTCCCTTTGAGGAATTTTTGTAGAGAGACTCTAAGTCTATGCTTGTCACCAGTAAGAGATATAACAGTAGGAGACAAACTAGAAAGATCATCTCTAGCATGAACAAGGTCAGACTCTAAACAAAGGGCTTTAGTTAAATAAGAATCCTTTTTAGGAGAAATAGAAGAAATATCATTACTAGGAAAAATACGTCAGAAGACAAACCATTTACTTGACTAAGTAACCTAGCATTTTTAGATTTAATAAATTGAATTTATTTAAGATAAACATCCCTCTCATCTCAACGAGCATCACTAATAAGCTTAAGTTTAGCATTTTCAATTTTAAGTAACTCAAGCTCATTCAGGAACTTTTGGTTGTCTTCCTTAAGAGATGCAATATTCTTAATATAGACACCATTCTCTACTTTAACTCCATTGTATTGGAGCTCAAGATCAAGAAATTGTCCTTGTAAGGAATCAATCATGTCAAGATGAATTTTCTCATTTTGATCAAGAATATCAAGTTTTGCATACAAGTCATCAATGATTTTACCCAACCTCTTCTTTTTAGATTTACATTTGGAATAGGAAGAATGGGTAGTAACAAGTATGCCAATAAGAGTTTATTTAGCTAACTCATGCAAACTTACCTCATACCTCACCAATATCTTCACTTATAGAGGCCATGAGTGCAATGTGGCACTATCCATCTTCGTTGGAGCTTGAGCCACTAGAGTATGATCCTTTGCAAAATGCATGAGCTGCATATTTTTCTCCTCTCCTTCTTGTCCTTCCTCTTGTATTTGATATCTTTCTTGTACTCTTCCTCCTTCTTGGAGCTGCTCTTGTGGTGTGACTTTCTAGCCTTACCACATTCACTCTTATAGTGTCCTTTTTTACCATGCTTGTAGGACTTTGGAGTAGATGAAGAAGATTTCTTTCCTTTGAAGTGCTTTCCCTTGGAGAAGTTGGCTTCATGCTCACTAGGGCCATCATCTTCACTAGAGGAGAAAGGAGAGGTCTAACAAGAAAGTTGTTGTTGAAGGATGAGGGCCTCCACTTGAGCTTTGATGGCACTATCTTTGATCTTCCTTGATTCTTTTTCTTCTTACTTTGCTTCCTTTTCTTGCTTGTCAAGTCTTGGCTCATGAGCTTGTAGATTGCCAATAACCTCCTCTGTTGGAATGTCACCAATACTTCTTACTTTTTCAATGGAGGTCAGCTTTGACTCCCATATCTTTAGAAGAGACCTCAAGATCTTTGAGTGATTGCTCCTCTATCCAAAGTGTGTCCCAAAGCAGCTAGGCTATTGCTGATGATGTTGAGCCTTGAGTACATCTCGACAACTCCTTCTTTCTTCCCCATCTTGAAGTTCTAAAGAAGGTTGTTCGAAATGTCGATCTTTGTCTCCTTGACTTACTTTGTGCCTTCATAAGTGATACACAATTTGTCCCATATCTCATAGGTTGTATCCCATGAGGAGATGCGGTTATAATCAGATGGAGTGAGGGTTTCATAGAGGATGCTAATTGCTTTGGCATTGAGCTATGCAGTCTTTAGGGATGCTTCATCCCAAGTTGATGCAACTCTGTTTGGCTCCATGTATGGTGTAATAATCACCTTCCACATATCAAAGTTCCTATCTTGAATGTAGAATTGCATCTGCCATTTCCAATAGAGGAAGTTGGTGTTGTATAAGACTGGGGGGTGCATGGAGAAGCCTCCCTCTAGGTTGAGGGAACCAAGTAGGTTCTCACCCATCTTCTAGTCTTGTAGGAGATTTGTTGGAGAAGATCCTTTCTCTGATACCACTTGTTTGATCTAGGGCTATAGAGGGGTGTGAGTAGAGCTTCAAAATTCTCACATGAATAGTTTGACCTTCAAATTATATCAATTGGAACAAAAAGCTAAAATTCAATTTGAAGTTCTATCTAAACAAACATAGCAAGGATGAGAGAGATTGAAAGAAACACTTGAACAAGGTGGTTATAGTGGTTCCATTCACCTAACTGGGAGACCATCAATCCTCTACCTAGAGAGGTAAACCTCTAGGACTTTGCAACCCATTTATACTTATATTCCATTATAAGAGATACAAGAAGACCACCATACATCCAAGGACTTATCAAATCAAGACAAGAGTCTTTCACCTACACAAAGACTTAGCCACTTGATCAAGATGTCTGCATTCTTCACCAAGGACTTACCCACACTTGCATCAAGTCTTTGGCCTCACAGGGATTACCTACTATTCTTAAATCTTCCGCCTTGTCAATCTCCTTCACTTGGAGAAGATCTTCACACCTTTGTCAACCTTGAAGATGAACAACAACTCCTTATTCACTTGGAGAAGATCACTTCAACCTTTATTCTTTTAGAAAGGAGTTTGGGAAGATGGAAAGATGGAAATATTTATAAGATAACATGGAGGTAGCTCTCTTAAAACATGCCTAACTCACTCATAATCACAAAATGCTTTGTAAATGAGATATATAAAGGGGATCAAAGGGTTGTACCACACTCAACTATAGCAAGAACCAAGGGTAGCATAATGAGCAATATTGGAATGAACTCCAAGAGGTCCTATTTATAGTTGGGGGTGTTCCTTTGAGTGTGGGATTACTTAAGAATGAAAAATAGCCATTTTACAACTTGAAACAGATCTATTTTCATTTCTAATGACTCTCCAACTGTTAGAATCACTTTTTCTATATTTTTCGTATAATACATTCGGTTGATTTTCAATAAAGGTAACTCGGCCGATCCACTATCCGACAAGGCCAATTTCCAAACTATCAGTCGCATTTGTCCTAGGGTAACTTGACCAATACGTCAAAATCAACTTCGGTCAGTGAGTTGGTTGTTTGAGTTCTGTGAGTGTGCAACTTGATTGATGCAATCATTTTAGAAAATCCATCATGGATCGGTTGAGATTCAAATTCGACCGACAAAGTTGTTGTGAGAAATCTTTCAAAATGATTTTTAAAAGATCAAACATTGGAATTAAGTTTCCCCAATTTTTTCTCATCTTAGTTACAAGTCATATCATCAATACAAGTGATTACAAAAATATTCTAAGGTGGCTTGGAGTGATTTCCCAAAAAGCACATTTGTGTTTCTTTTGACTTCTACTTAAATCCTAAAATCAATCTTAAACAAAAATATTAGATACATATGAATGGAATGGTTAAGTCATTATTAAAATATGGAAAATGTATAACTCTAAAGTCAACAAATTTTTTATTCCCCCTTAAACATGACTCTAAAAAAATAAAAGATCTGATGATGCCACTTTTGAAGTTATGCTTTGATATATGGAAATACTTGATCTTTGTAGAAGATCTTTTGAAGTGCACAATGAATGAATAACATCACCATAAATCTAGAGCAGACAACTCTACACTATAACTATGCCATCTTCACTAAAAAGGAGTGTGTGAATGGAACAAGCATAACCAACACAACCAACAATGTAGCGGTAGAGGTATCGTTAAACACGGATATGCAAGATGACAATGACTATAAAATGGATCCATCTAGTTTTTGATGCTTGGAGCATTGAGTGATGAAAGACACCATCAAGGAAGTCCAAGTAGATCAATATAAGAGCCATCTGGAGTGTGAATTTAGGGGGCTTGGTGGAAATGAATGACACTATCAAGGACAATAGAAGTAGATCCGTAGAAGAAGAATTTGATACTTCAATATGGAAATTTGAGAAGAGAAAATAAAATATCTTGATGTAGATAAAATTTGGACAATTCATTAACCTTGTAGGTGTAGTATTTGTAGTCTTGAAATTGGCAAGCTTTTTAAAAGTAACCTTTCATCTTATGAAATGCAGTAGGATCCTCGCAGACTAGGGACAATCAAAATAAGAGGTTGGAATAAGCACAAAATGATATGTCCAAACTTGTGTTAATGATATAATTGAGATCTTTCAATTTACATGAAAGTGGTATCCAACCATAATAAGTGAAGATAAAGATATCCAACCAATGTGCATATGAATGTGAAGAAGCAAAATGCCATTGGGAAAAAGATACACCAATGATGCATTAGAAGAAAGATGATGAGTGGGAATAAAACACCACAAAGACATTGGAAAGACATCTATGCCAAAGGGAACAATCTCCATAGAGATCAGAATAGTATAAATTGACACATTTTATTTTTGTGATAATATTTCTCTCCATACTCCCTCTTTATACATTCTTTCTAAGCATCCTTGTACTCTCTCTCATATATATCCCTAAGCACACCAATTATGAACTAATTGAGTAGTTTTTTTGGAAGAGATACAATAACCCTTGCACATGGAAAGAGATGCACGCATTAGGGGTGGTAGGGAACAAAATTGTCAATGGAGAGCTGGCTGGTTCTCCATTTCCTGATGACGACCTAATTTTGTCCATGTTTTGAGAATGTAACACTCAAGTGAGACATAGAGAGAGAGAGTTTCTTCTCTCTTCTCTCCCTTCTTTCTTTGGCTTGATTTTGGGGTTTTACTCTCTCTTCTTGAGCTATCCTTTGAGCTTGGTGTTTCTCCCTTCTTGAGGTACTCTTGTGGCCAAGAGTGGAGTTTTGGTTGAGCTTCTTCAACCCTTAGATTGTGTGCTTGGAGCTCTTGATATTGGAGCTTGGAGATTTGGTGCTGATCTTCTTAAGGAGGGTTATATAACACTAAAATTCTCTATTATTGCACTTCTTGTTATGTTGTGTTGTTGTTTTCTCTCTTTAAGATGTTCCTACATCATGCTAGAATATGAAGCTTAACACTAGAATTAGTTTGGGAGAGTTATCATGCTTGATTTGGAAGTAAACCAAAACCCTAATCTTCTTGTATCAGTTTTGAGTAGAGATGATGGTTTGGAGTTTCTTCCCTCAATTTGACCCTTGTTCTAGTCCCCATGCTTGGTGTTTGTACACCTAGAAGTAAATGAGAGGTTAGTTTCAGTTTTGGTGATCTTGGATATGATTTCTCTTCCTTTAGTTATGCTTTTCTTGGACCTTTACTTTAGGGTTTGTGGAGATCAATTTGCTTGATTCTCCGTCATGATGATCATGGTTCTTGCTTAGTTTTGAGCCCATTTTGGTGACCTAGGTGTCTACCCTTGGCATGGTCACAACCTAGGAGGTTTGGTGGTCGAGACATGGGTATGGGCTTTGTAGTCGTGACATAGCCCATTGAGATGGTCGTGACATAGCCCATTGAGATGGACGTGACCTAGTTGTCTTTGGTTGAGATGTCCCTTCTTGTGGTGATGTTTAACCTAGTGATGTTGGGTTGAGACCTATGGATCATAGAAGCATTGAAACTCTTAGTCTCTTGCCATAGATTAGTGGAGGCAACTCTTGGAGTGGTGTTCACGATTAAGGGACACCACGGTCATGACATGGTGGTGTTGAAATGCCATGGTCGTGACATAGAGGTGCTTGAGGAGCTTGGTCACGACACATGGTTGAAGGGTGAAGAGAAACCATAAACCCTAATGTCATAGGCATGACATGTAGGAGGTAGCCATGACATGGTGAGGGATTGAAGGTCGAGATACCCATGGTGTATGTCATGGTCATCACATACTATGGAGGGTGGCCGCAACCTATGTACCTATGTGGTTAACATGTGGTGATGGTAGGTGGTTATGAAACATATATGAACATCTAATGTTAATCATGTATACATATGTGTCATGTTGTTTTGTATGATCTCCAATCTCCTCTAATGATATTGCTTAATCCTACACACTCAATGATGGTGGAGGGTGGTTATTCTATGATGGTTGATGACCCTAACCTTGTGGACTCTAATCGGCAAAGAGTGGAAACCCTAAACCCTAAAAGTGAATAAGTCTTTTTTATTACCTTACCATGGATGGTTCTAATGTTACATGATTATCTCTCTTGATTATTATCTTATGACCATGTAGGTGTTTTGGAATTGATCATCATAGCTAGTGTGTACTATGATGGCTATGATGTGAGAAAAAATTGAATATGCCCTTGTGAGGCATGCTGATTATATAGGTATACAAGAATAAGGTGGTTAGGCCTTATGACCTAAGAGTGGTTAACGTTCTAACATGTTTCCTACTGATAGACTTGAGGGAATGATATCTTAAGGCATGTGGCTTTGTTGATGATGTTGTGAATGGAAATAATGCATGCATCATATGGTGATAAGTGACAAGTTCGCACGCTATATGTTATATTTGTTGGAAGAGTACTATGTCCTTATCTTTGTAGAATTTGTTACGATTTCATAGGTTGTAACTTGATTAATGCTAAAAGACACATAATGACCTAATTAATCTAGTGGAACTTAATCATGTAGCTTTGGCCTGTGCCATAGATCCATTTAGTGTCAACACTTGCTGAATGGTGAAACGAGTTTAACTCAGAGCACATATTTTTTAATATGTGGGGGTGAGGATGAATATCCCCATACGTCCAAGATATATGAGACAACCATGCATGAGATGGTCTCCCCGTAATATGTGATACAAGATTGGCTACAGGCCATACCCTGACAGGAGAGTGTGGCTTCCGGTCGCAGCTCAATGATATGTGATACATGATTGGCTGTGGGCCATACCCTGGTAGGAGTGTGTTTGCATATCATAGCTCAGTTTCACTAGTGGTGTGACCTATACCAAGGTAGGATAGATTTGTACAACTGGATTATATGTTGCTGGTAGCAGTTTTACTGATGATGTCACTATAGGTTCAGTCATACTGACCGAGGGGGTGAGTTTATGGATTCTGAATCTTCCATGGACCTTGTATGGCATCAATTTCAACTTAGAAGTGGTCAGTTGTATTTGGATGGTACGAATCAAATCCATGGGGCATAATAAAACATGTAACCAACCATGTAGAATACTTGCTTAGGTTCAAATATGAGAATATTGGATGAGGACTTGATTTCTTTGGACAATATTGCTAGTAGTGAATATACATGTTCTTCATATTCCTTTTATGATGACAAGATGTTTCATAATCTAATGGCAATTGCTTAATCTGTTAGTGATGATTACCTTCTTATCATGATTATAGCTTTACTGGTGTTCTTTAATCATCTTACATGTGCTAGTAATGGTGTTGGTGGAGAGTTATATTTCCTACTGATATTTGGAATATCACCCCATGGGTTTCCCACATCTTTTTAGGTGGACATGTATAAGGAGGTAGAGATCGTACAGTAGAGTTTGAGCAGAAGCGAGAAGGATAGAAGTAGACAAGGTTGGAAGTGTAGTTGGTGGTCCTTTTGTTAGAGTCCTAGAGTCATCCTTGTACACTCAAGTCTTTGGGATGGTTTTTGGGTGTGTTTTGTAGATGTTTTTTGATACATGTTTTGGCTTGTATGTCCTTTTCATGTATGGATACAGTGGATATGTATATATAAGTTCGGGATAGGTTTTCTTGTAACAGGATGATGGCATACATGGTAAGTATCTTGTGACATTAAAGGGCTCATATGTAAAGGTTTTTTCTATTCTAGATTTTAATGAAAATGCTTTTAATTTCCAATGTTTTCTGGTAATCTGTTTGTTTAAGTCTATTTCCGCAATTAGTTTTGAGTTATCTTGTGGTTTGTGGCATGGGGCACCACATTGTCATTGCTAGAACTCACCTTTTCCCTATGACCTTAAGTAGCACTACTCCTTGGAAGACATGGAAAGCCATGATGGATAGAGAGGAATCAAAGGCGATGTGTCTTCACCTGGATAGTGTGATATCTTGTGAAATTTCTTGATTTTTTTATAATGCAGAAAGAATTGAACTAATCTCCCCAATGTGCTAAATTCAATATACAAGTTACACAAGTTCAACCTCTTCTACATTTCTTCCATCACCTTCTTATCCCTCCATTTTTCGAAAAACAAGCACAAAGCCAAAAATAGTATCTAACTCCAAGTTTAGGATGACACACCCTTATCCCTCTCTACCACTTCTTCCATAACCCTCGTATGTAATAGGGGTGTACCAACAATTAAACAAATATTCCAATGTGCACACAAAAAGTGCATTCAATGTAATTGCAACAAAAATTAAATGATCCCAAGTCGTATAGATGAGAGATCACCTTTCTACATCCCTCCTTTTGCTCCATTTTTTCTTCCTAGGGGAACCTACATACCCCCACATCACTTAATAAATAAACCATGTTCTTATGCAGAACTAATAAGAATACATGACAGTAGCAAAAATAGAAGAAATATGACATTTGTTTATTTACAAACCTTGACATTGAAAGAAGCTGTCAAATAATTTTGAGTAGAGAATGTATAAAATTGCATTTTCTCATTTCAGGAATTTAGGTTGCTTGGTAATGAAAGGTGGTAAGGATGCAACTAGTGATATGCAAGAGAGGATAACATGTTGACAATATAATTTGGAAATTGTTTGTGATTCAATGTTTCTTGAGGAAGAGCAATGTTCAAGTTCATGATGATTTGATGAATGCATATTCATCCATTTTACTGCTTCTTTTTTAATCAATATTTAGGATCATTTTTTTGTTTTTCCCTAGTTTTAGGATTTAAATGCATTAATTATACCTTTCACTCCTAAATAAGATTTTTAATTAGATTAGATCTATTACAAGGAAACAACTCAGTTGTATCTATTCACTACAAAGATCAAGAACCCGAAAAAATACTTTGAGATTAAAAGATCTAGGAGGCTTCAATTACATGTCTTCAGTCTCCTGGAATCCTAACTCGCTAGATGACAACTCCATTCGGTTGTCAACTCAAGTTGGCTGACTCACTAGCAAGACCATACAAATATAGAATTTCCAAGTAACCAACCGCCCATGACGTCGACCAACCAGTCGCCTAGAAGATGAATTTGCCTCCCACTTGACCAACTATCCACCTAATCAACCAATTGGCCACCTAAATGACTATTTGGACTCCAATGGACCAACTGGCCTCTCAATTAACCAATTGGACTTCAACTGATCGAATGACCTGCATTAAATTCTGAGCATCAACTCACCTTAGTTGACGTATCAGACCCCAACCACCAACTGGAACCCATTGACTATTTTTGTTGATCTGGTCTTTGTAGCCATCACCAAGATGCATTTTAGGGTTTTGTGGTCACATTCCTTCCCTATGAAAGAAGGGGGTAGTCCAAACACAAGGGGGATCATAATGGTCATCTTAGATCCTCCCTTGGGTACATAGAGCAAGGAAAGGAGAGAAGGATCCGTCATCATCCTCACAGAAACTTCCATATTGTTGATAGATTTTGGCAACATGACTCTTTCTATTCCAATATGTACTTTTGTGCGTGTTTCTACTATGAGTGAGTTGACATTCTAATTGAGGCATGGGATATGACCCTATAGCCCATATTTTGTCATAACTTAAACCAACTCTAAAATTTTCATTTGTTAAATATGTTTCTTCCCTTCTATGCACTTATTCTATTGTTTGATATTTATATTCTTGTGGTTATAATATTGGGTGAAGAGATCATGTATCCTATGTATAAGAATGTTGAACAAACCCAAAAAAGCTGGATGAGATCCCAGATGGAGTTCTGAGATAGATCTATCATTTCTTCTTATTTGTTAAAATTCTAGTTAATGAGATCCCATATCCTAGGATTAGAACATCGGTTGAAACAAGTAGAACTTCAAAATAGACCCCATATTGAGTTCTATTTGATGAGTGGATAATGAACGGGTTCGTGGGGAGTTTGATCCTTGCAAGGTTAATGAATTGTAAGGAAATAAATATTTTTGGTCCTAATTTGACATATTCAATTTAAGGAGTAAATTACATTAGGATAACTGTATATGGTGGTGAGCCCCAGTTGCCCGTTACTTTTTATAATTGAATTAAATTGTTAAGTTCATTAGTTTTGATTTTACCATTTTTATTTCCTAGTTTAGTTATAATCTCTCTTGACAACTAGATTTTGAACATTATTCTTAGTAATAGATTTGAAACAATTTTTAATCATGATGTCTCATGGGTTCAATCCTTTTTTGTACTACAATTAACTTATTCTCTTACGGGTGAGTTGATTTTCATTGTTAATGTTAAACTCTAGGGAATCATCTTCCTTAGTGAATTTTTGTGCAAATAACACACATCAACAATCATCTGAGCAGAAGGGTTAGGATTTCCATCATTGTGTAGTACAAAAATCCCATCGACAGACACATATTATCTTTAATGAGCTACACTCTTGTGTATAGGATTTCCATTGAAGTAGAAGATCTTCCATAAATGTTATGGTAAAGACCAAGCATCGGAGGTAGATATGCATAGGATTGTTCATTTGAGATTGACCAACAAGGTTTCAACAGAGGTCGACCATTGGGTTCTCATCAGAGTTGACTGATGGGAAACCAATTTTTTATATGTCACACAACATGACTTTCATTGAGGGTTGGCTAATAGATAAGCTAAAGGATGGTTAGTCATCAGTGTGTGGTGTCAGCCGTTGATGCTTGATGCCATGCCAATCATTAGTCATACTTCTCATCAGGCTGATGAGATTTTTGGGAGTTTAAATCCACTGGGGGGCATTGGCGTATGCTCAATGGCACGCATCGATGAAGCTTATGAATAGTGAAATGTGTGACATGATGAAGTTTTGTATCATTGAAAACTTTGTCCATTCATTAGAAGTTTTTTGTTTCCTCAAGTCAACTATTGGGACCATCATCTCCTACATTGTATGTTTTGAAGTACAAGTCTACCATGTAAACTAAGAGATTGGATCAAAACCCTATAATATAACATAAAACAAAGAGATCCTAAATGTAATCTAGTTTAAAAGTAAAATGATGAAAATGAATTCAAAATTAATATGAAAATACAACTAAAATCAAAATGAATATACGTTCATCAATGTCTTGGAAGAATGAAATGGGTCTTTGTTGAAAAAATAATGTATTCTCCCCCTTCTTTCTGATCCCTGTGGCATATCATCTACTCAATTAATCCCCTACAATGACTCCTCCCTATTATCTTAACTTCTTTTCGATATTAGATTGACTTCTCATTCATGGTTGAGAAGCCAATCAAACATCAACCCCATTAAAAATCAAGTCATGGAGTTGAGAATTCATTAAAAAAGTAGAGATGTCTTACTATTATTCATCATCTCTCTCTTTGTTGGTGTTCCTCTATGCACGTCATGGTCATCACAACTACAAAATCTATGATGGTGATGGTCAAGGACATGGTCATAGGAGAGAGGTGGGCATCATGCATTTCTCACAGTTTCTCTATACTCATCTAGTAATGGACCATGTTACTTCATCATAGGACTGATGATATTCGACTTGGTCAAGAAGAGGAGGTTCTAGTATAATTGATACATTAGTATGTGGATAGATATAAAAAATGCAAACAATCAAATGTTGCCTTCTAGTCAATGATCCATCCGAGTGTTTTTTTCCTGAAAACTTTGGAAATTCAGAAAGATATATGTTTATTGAAGATAGAAAGTGTTTGATTTTTTGTTCCATTACCACAATCCTACATACAAGTCTCCCTCAATTTCTTGTAGTTTCCCATGTACACAATATGTCTATTGCTAACCAGATCTTATTCAGATCTAAGTTTGTGACCTAATAGGGATGCACAAAGATCCATTTATTTCTTGATCAAGATCTATCTAATCACGTATTGTAGAATATTGACTTGCTTTATCATTTACATTTAAAACATATTGGCATATAAAAGACCCACGTTAGTTTATAAAATACCAGAAAATGGGGCATTGTGCTAAATTTTTTTCTTGAAGAATCAAGGTTTCCTAAACCTTGTTTTCCCAGGATGTGGACCCCAAACTTGTGGAAACTTATTTCCTAAGTCTGGGTCCATATTTTATTTAGATCCTCAAAACTTAATTTTAGGTCCAATTACGTCCATATTTTACAGTTGTGTCCAATTCAGCCCTTCTAAAAATTATATCTTTGGCAACAACCTTGTAGGAACCATACTATTTTGGGAATGTATTCATTAATTCAATATTAAGACCTATAAGCAATAAGCAGTGTTTAGCTAAACATTTTTGCTATCTAAGTAGTAGGATTAGTCAGACAAGACTAAACCATCAATTACCAGTGTCACCATGTTGTATAGTCCTCTTTCATCATAGATATCCAGATTGAACTAGAGTCATGTACATGTAATCCCCGTTACATTCAATTTATGTTCCTTGAGCTTATAGTAGACTGACAAGATACATATGAGCCCAATATCATATACTGATTCACATGAGCATGGTCATGCATTTCTCTAGTTTCACTTATCAAGCGGCCTTGAATATTGTTCCCATTATATGGGAGGGATAAATTCCTTCTACATCACTCACAATTCATATCATGGTTCTCATTACAACAGTCACTATCTTTATGGAAACCTTCATTAATATCATGTTGGGTAGTGTCAAAGCATGATGATTGTCATATCATCATTGTAGTGACTTTAGGTCAAAGGAACACAACACCATGGTCACATTTGAGAGACTATTATGAGTATCATATAATAGTACATGAATCACTCTCAAGATGGGTCTATCTAGTACACACATTCTCCAACAAGTACCCATGTGTCTAACTTGGTATTCAATATCTATCACCCATGAGGCATGGTCATCAGTCACCTCACATTATAGTCTCATATGTATTATTGTGATGACCATCGCCAAAAATATGAGATTAACTCAAAAAACGCATGGAATCATTACTAATAACAACATTACCACAACCCAGGGTAAATTAAAACCAATTGCAAGTCGATATTTCCAGCTAAAGTATCTCATAACAAGACTTCAACACAGGACATCTTCATTTCATAACTACCAAAATATGCTACATAATATGTTCCCAGGCTATCTAGCCACCATCCTGGTTATATGTACAAACCATTCCATACAACTATGGTACAATCTAAAATCTACTTATTGATAGCAAATATAAAATCTCCCCAAATACGTGAGAGTATAGGGAGGACACATAAGACTTATACTAAAACTCTACACCAGTAGCATGTCCAACCTTTTGATAGCTATTCATTTCCTTGTTTCTTATCTCTAGAACCATGAACTCGATTTCCTTGTTCATGACCACCTAAAAAGTTATGGAACCCACGGGGTGGGACCACACATCCCAGTGAGATTTATAACTCTTTGACAACAAATATTATAATCATAATTAATAGTGATGGTAGATTAAATACCTAGAAAAGTGAGCATATTCAATTAAATTATATGTGTTCAACAAACTGTGCAGATTAAATAACTAAGAAGATATTGCTGAGCAATAGATCAATTAATATGTTGAGAAGGAATATGAAGAACATGTTTAATTGTTATAGCCTAACAATGCAAAAATAAGGCATGGGGTCATCCAATGTGATTCCTATTGAACGCTAAAAAATATACTACACAACTATTTAACCATTTTGATTATTATTATTATTATTATTATTATTATTATTATTATTATTATTATGCCTGAAGGATTTGAGTTGTACCACTCAAATCAAACTGACCATTGTTAAGTGAAAATAAGTACCATACAAGATCAATGGAAAAGCTGGACTCCATGATCATCACCAACACTACTTGGTCAGTTATATTCTGCAATACAATGACACGTTAGTCAAACTACTAAATATAGTAACTTGTAATCATAGCTACAGTTATGTCGAGACAGTAACTCATAGTCAAACTATGGTCCTGTAAAACAACTAGTCTGGCTTGGTACATGGCACAACACTAGAGAACAAGCTCATGCATTGCTATTCTATAACAAAGTATTACATTAGTATATCAAAAATTTAAGGGTACAGCAAAACAATTTACCTGCACCTCACATAATCAATAATATGCGCTCTGAGTTTCGCATAGGAATTACTCATTTTATAATCTAGCTAGATATTGATGCTGAAAATAGATATATGGTACATGGCAATGACACAATTGAACTATACATGTAAAACACAAGTGTATGCATCGAAGTAATACATGCCAATGAGGCCCAAATATCAAACACGATGAAATGTAATTAAAAAAACTACTAATAACTACTTTCGATCAGCTAGGTTGAAGAAAACTTTGATTTGTGAGTTATGAAACTAATTACAAGAAAAGAATCTAATTTATTGGCTTGTGATCACAATGAGAAGCAATTTCCTAGGACTATGGTTTCACCATAATTGACACTACAATTTACCCTAAGATTAATATATGTTCCTCTTGATTGTGGACAAAGAGACATGTAGCTAGAATTATCCGCTCTCATGGTGTAATCCACTAACTATCATTTTACCAATCCCACTCTCGTATGGATTGAGTTATTAGATATGTACTTTAACGAACTACTCTGGGTTATTCCCTTCACGCTCGTAGGCTTTCTCTCCAAATAACGTGTGTTAAACGTGTGTTACTATAGATTTCCAATCCTTAACCCTCCTCTCAAAACTATCAAGGATCTAATTAATCATCTATGGTGCACAACATAGATAATTTAATACAATTTCATAGCAACATGCCCAAAAATAAGGAGCAAACACTATACTAATACAAAAGATCTATATATAATCTACAACTGGGCTACTCTCAGGTCCTAGATAACACAGGGATTAGCCCCTCTTAGTTTCTACAGACAAAAGCATGCTAGGAAGAAGGAAAAATGTGGAGAACATCGAAAACCAATGAACCCCCTAGAGAAACATGACTAGGATGCTCCACGTTGATGAATGGATCCGCAAGCCACGCATTATACCTACCAAACATGCCCAAAACCTCCTGAACATGCAATTCTCATCCTCATTTTCCTCTCCCATGCCTTGTCGGTTATGCAATGGAATAGAACGTGACCCTTAGGTCTGGTCGCACTTCCCCTTAAGTCATAGAAGTGACACAGGATGAAAATAAATCCTCAACCGTCGGATTAAACTTAATTTTAGATATGCCTAATTATGGCCGGTTAGTACTACTGACATGATGTCGGTACTACCAAAACCCTTGATTAGTTGTAGTCACCTATCAAGTTATCAGTACTACTGACATCATTGTCGATAGTATCAATTTGCTTCAAATTCTTTGACAAAAATATTGGAACATCGTCGGTAGTATCGACTTGAATGTTAGTACTACCGAGTCTTCTTGATTTCTTTCTATTCAAACCTGAGCATGTGTCGGTCCCACCGACTCCAAATTCAATAGTATTGAGATGTGTAGATTCTTGTAAAATTACCTAAAATTCACAATATCCGAACATAAGCTCTTGAAATACATTAAATCATTCAGAAACATTAAAATTACATATATTTGATGCAATTTAATAACATAGGTTAATATTAATAAATTATGCACTAATTAATATGAAACAGAATAATAAGTGACAAAAATAAATAATGAATAGCTTGTAAAAATGACAAACATATCGTGCATCAAACTCCCTTAAGCTTAAATGTTGCTCGTCCTCAAGGAACACACCCTCAACACTATTTGAGACAAGTAAGTAAAAGGACATAAACTATAAATTTCATTTCTCAACCATCCCCACCTCTTGGTTCCAAACTGGCCTTCACTGTTCACTGAACAATCAACTGCTCTATAGCGACCAAAATTTTCCATAAAAGTTTTCCACCCTTATATTAATGAACACTATCAAAAGAGAAATTAATATCATAACCAATTAGGAGTTCTCTTGGTGCATTATGTGATTCCCTATTCTACATTGCTCTTTCCTAACTACCAACTACTTGGAAATAGTTCTCCTTATAAGAATGGATGACGAGAATAATCATTAAGTGGCCTACTGATAAGAGCAATGAATGGTATGAAATGGGTGGCAAATGAAGAATGAGTACATATGAATTATTTATGAAAAAATAAAACATGATGGACCTATATGGTAAAGAGAATTAAGAATGCATGAATACTAATGCATACTATTATTTTAGTGATATGATGCATGAAAAAAAATCTCATATAATAAATGAGAATGAAGTAACAAAGCAAATGAATGCATCATTTGGTTGTTTCCATCATTTTGTGAAGAGTCGAGGGCATCCTTTCTCCCTCTTAACTTTGAAACATTAACAAACTTTTTTTTCTTTTTTTTCATTGGCCCCTTATTTTAGCATGATGGAACGTTATTCTTGGGCTTTACTACACATCATTCTATTTTTTTCTATTTTTCTAAGGGTATGAATATATATTCCTACACTCAAAGTTTGAAGGAAAATGATACCCACATGATACGAAAATGAATGGTATGGAATGCATATCATCTACATGTAATTGTTTATGCAACTAAAATGATATACAAAAAAATTGTTTGTGCACATGAATATATATATTTTTTCATTTCGTAACAAATGCAATAAAACAAACAAACTATTATGTTACTTACTATGCCATGCAATGCAAACAAGAGGAAATAATTTAGATTACTTGAACATTTTAAGGTGGTGGATTAAAATGAAAGGAAGATGAATGGAATCTCATAATTAAGAGACAATGTATTTCATGAATTTATGATATGTCCCTCTCTAATAACTTGTGTACAAGGTAACCTTAGGGTTTCTTTCTTAAATTTCCATATAAGAGCATGTTCACTATTTGATTAACTGAGGCTTAGACCCCATCTTCATCCACATTTCATGAATAATTAAGATGTCCATTCATGTTAAATTTCCTTAAGATGACTTTCCCATACACTTACTCTAGGTGAGGTTACTCAGGTTCTCACAACTAAGCTCACAAAAAGGTTTTCAATTTCCATTGCAATCTTGAAAGCACACATGAAAATTGCAAGGAACAAACAAAATTTAAACTCCACATTATACTAGATAGATTGTGGATCCTACAAATTATAAAAATAAAATTTAAAACCAAGTAAAAGGAAAGATAAAGTTGTTCCAATAGCCCCCTAAGCTTGAACTCGGCTGAGACCTCATAGTCAAAATTCAAATGTAGAAGTGGAATGGGGGTACTAGTTGCTCTGAAGGGTGGTGGTGGTGCATGATTGGTGGCTCTTTGAATCAAGTTGTGTTAGCATATATCCCTCTTTTTGGTGCCACTAATTTGTGTCTTTTTGGCATCAAGATATGACATTCTCTCTCCTTCTTTGAGCTTTAAAAATTGGTGCCCATCCACATGTGTGTCAGTGGTATTGACAACCTTTTTTCTTGTAGAACTTGTCACTTTTGCTGAAAAAGTCGGTAGTACCGACTTTGGACTTTGTAGTACCAAATTTGGTCCAGGAGTTTATGATTTTCCCTAAGAAAACTCGTTGGTACCAACTTTGGTGTCGTTAGCACCGACTTTCTACAAAAATTTAAATGATAAGGAGTCGGTAGTACCAAATTTGACCATGTCTACACACCAAACAAGAGTATCAAGGTACCTTTTTGCATAAACAAAAATCTAACATAAAAAACATGAAATGTAACTAACAAAAACACCTGAAAAAATAGTAAATAACTAAAATAAAATTGGTTTGCCTCCCAAGAAGTGCCCTTGTTTAATGTCCTAGGCTCAACATCAATGATCCTCCCCTGCCTGGGTTGTCATGGGATGGTGGTGAAAAATAATCTGGCAGTATGAATCCACTCTATCACCATCTATCCCAAGTGTCAAATAACCTCTGTCAATGGCAGTGATCACATCGGTCGTAGCTTGGAAGGGCCAATCCAGCACCATCTTGCATACTTTCATTTCCTTCATATCCATCACCACAAAGTCAACCAGATAGATAAACTTGTTGACTTTAACCAACACATCCTCAAATATCTCGTATGACCTCACAATAGAACCATCCACCAACTCAATTTCCATATTACTTATTGTTGGTTCATTTAATCCTAACTTTCAAAAGGTGGTAAGAGGCATAAGATTAATTCTCACTCTTGAATCCCATACTGCCTGCTTGAAATGTTTGCCACCTATAGAACAAAGGATATAGTGTTGGGTTTTACAGGAGGCAGAGAAGCAGCGAAAAAAAACATTTCTCCCCAAAACCCAGAACAAAAGGAATCGCGTCAGTACCTTGCGCCTTGCATGGTCTTCACCTCTGGTCTTGGACGGTGTCTGTGGAGCTCCTGGTCGCACCAGGACTGAAGACTCCTGGTCTCACCGAGACTGTCGGGATTGATAGTTGTCCTCCGAGCGACAGAGGTCTCCTGCCTCTGTAGTCGTCTACACAGACTATCTGGAACTCTGATCTCCTTGTCCCATAAGGAATTAGAAGGAGTCACACCCTCCTGTCAGAGTACTAGTCACTGACACACTCTCTTGCCACCAGTTGCTTTCTACAATTGTCTTTCCCTTGTTGTGCCTCCCTTATCGGGTAGAACTTGCTCGGGCTCTCTCGGTCACCAAAACCAGAGAGAAAGACAACTTTACAGAGCAACTGGTTGCACTGAGTTGTACTTTGAAAAGCCCCCAATACCTCTATATATATAGGAGGGTCATGGGATAGGGTTCTCTATCCCGGGCATTGCGGGACTAAAGCAGGAGTAGAAGGGTTCGAGATTTTCTGCAAAAACAACCAACTATGTAAATTGAACCGATCGTTTCACAACTGCAACGGTCAATTGGGGATCTGAGCCGGTCGGTTGACACCTCAACCGATCGGTTGGGACCCATGAAACAGTCGGTTCACTTTTGAACTGGTCAGTTCGTGGTCCTGGTTAGGTTCCGATTGACTTTTCTTCTTTTGTTTCAAATTGGTATCAAATACCATCCTTGTTCCAATCAAATTGGGCAAGTGAAATGAAAGGAAAATTCTCACCAATTTTACTTTCCCAGCTTGCTTGGTTGGACTTGAACCGACCGGTTGAATACTTGAACGGATCATTTCACCCTGTCCATGAGCTGATCGACTCACCAGTGGAGCCGATTGGTTCACCAAGCTCAGCCGATGAGTTTATCACATGAGCCGATCAGTTGGGTGTATAGATTGTACCAAATTAGTCAATCGCAATTTCAATCAATCTGATACTCTAATCAATCAGTCCAACACCTTGAACACTATGATACTGAGCTATCAATTGATTGAGTGTTTAATTGAACTATTAAACTCCTTTAGTAATCAATCTAAACATGTTTGTGGACAAACTCCTATTCTAGGTTAAATCCTATGTGTGTGACCCTACAGGTCCATTTCACGTTGGTAGTGAAAGTCCATAACACTTATGACTTCACAAGCAAAGAGCGGTGCCTAGTCACACATCAGTGCTACCCAAGTGAAATAGAAAGTTGGAGAACAACTTTCAATCCTACAATCTGTGAATGGTGTTACATGGAATGTATAATTCCTTTGTCACTAATATCTTGAATGAACTCGAGGCATGGAACAATCATCCTGTCAACGTTCATTCATTTCCTTGATCTCAGAGAAGATTGGGTGAGATGTGTGTGACATCAATATCACATATTGATTCACACGTGCATGCACATGCCTTTCTCAATCCTACTCATCAAGTGGCCAAGGACATCAAACTCCCTCAGGAGGGACAAATCCCATATCTATCCCTCACCACTCAAAATCCCCATGTGTCAAAGCCACCCAATCATCACCTTTATAACAACCCATGTTTCAGGACTGCGTTTGATGATGTCAAAGTGTACCCAACGACATGTGTTGAGTGTAGTGATTTCAGGTATAAGAATCACACTCACCACCATCACTGTGAGAGCTGACTGTGACTACCAAGTCATGGTTCCATGTGTCACTCTCACGGTGGGTTTTTCTGGTACCTTGTTCTCTAACAAGTACCTATGTGCTTGGTTTGATATCACTATATCATGACTAATGAGATTCTGTCATCAACCAACACACAATCTAGTCTTTAGTGTTATTGATGTCTATGGTTATTTCCACAATAACAACTGACTATGGACCAAACAAGAATGTATACTCTTAACATCCGTATGATCTCATCGTTTAGGTCCTCAACCCAAAAGCATACGTCATTGAGTAAAATAATTCTTTAGACATCTATCATGTTACACTATCATCTCAGAAATAGTTTAAACATATAGATCAGAGATTGCCTTTATTTTTATTCAAATCATTGATAAAGTATCCCATTACAATCATCATATGACTTGCTCTATGGGCATACATACCAACAGACTCCCACTTGCACTTAGAGCCAGTCACCAAGGAACCTCAGTCCTTATGACCTAGCATGACCATCATGCTTCTGCTGAGAAAGGGCCTTAGTCAGTGGATCAACTATGTTGTCTTCAGTTGGTACTTTGCAAATCTTCACATCCCCTCGTTGTACGATATCTCGTATGAGATGGAAGTGTCGCAGTATGTGCTTGGACCGCTGATGTGATCTGGGTTCCTTAGCTTGTGCAATAGCTCCATTATTGTCACAATAAAGCTCAGTTGCATCACAACAACTGGGAACGACACCAAGTTCAGAAATGAACTTCTTGATCCACACAGCCTCCTTTGCTGCATGTGAAGCAGCAATATACTCAGCCTATGTAGTAGAATCGACAACTGTTTCTTGCTTGGAACTCTTCCAACTCACAACTCCATTATTAAGGCAAAATATAAATCCTGAATGCCATCGGTAATCATCTTTATCGGTTTGGAAGCTTGCATCAGTGTAACCCTTTACAACCAGCTCTTCCTCGCCGCTGTAAACAAGAAACTGATCCTTAGTCCTTCGCAAGTACTTGAGGATGTTCTTTACGGCTGTCCAGTGAGCATACCCAGGATTTGACTGGTACCTGCTCGCCATGCTGAGAGAATACAAGACATTTGGGCATGTGCACAACATAGCGTACATGATGGATCCGATGGCTAATGCATATGGGATCCCATTCATAGGCTCCCTCTCTTCATAAGATTGGGGACATTGAGCTCTAGAGACGGTGACTCCATGTAGCATGGGGATGTTTCCTCTCTTTGAGTTCTCCATGTGAACCGCTTCAACACTTTGTCGATGTACGTGCTCTGACTTAGTCTGATAATCCTTCTAGATCTATCTCTATAGATCTTAATTCCTAGAATGTAGGATGCTTCTCCTAAGTCCTTCATTGAGAAAGTATTCCCAAGCCAAGTCTTTACCTTCTCTAAGGCTAAGACATCATTCCCCATCAAAAGTATGTCATCCACATATAATATGAGGAATGTGGTTGAGCTCCCACTAACCTTCTTGTACACACAAGGTTCATCCTCATTTTAAATAAAGCCAAACACTTTGACTTCCTCATCAAATCGACGATTCCAACTCCGAGATGCTTGCTTCAATCCATAGATTGACCTTTGTAGTTTACAGACGTTATTGGCATTCTTTGGATCTACAAAACCTTCAAGTTGTGTCATGTACACATCCTCATTTATATTCCTGATAAGGAATGCATTTTTAACATCCATCTGCCAAATCTCATAGTCATAATAAGCTGCAATAGCAAGCATGATCCTGATGGACTTAATCATGGCAACTGGAGAAAAGGTTTCGTCATAGTCAACACCTTGAACTTGTCGAAATCCATTCGCAACCAATCTTACTTTATAAGTTTGCACATTGCCATCCATGTCGGTCTTTTTCTTGAAGACCCACTTGCACCCTATGGGTTTTACCCCTTCGGGTGGTTCCACCAAAGTCCATACTTTTTTGGAGTACATGGATTCCATCTCGGATCTCATGGCTTCAAGCCATCTTTCATAATCTGGTCCTTCCATAGCCTCTACGTAGGTAGTTGGATAATCATCTATGATCAACTCTCCACCTTCCTGTGTCACAAGGTATCCAAACCTCTCAGGTTCAAGGCGGGTCCTACTAGATCTATGAGGTCCTTGTGTTACCTAAGGAGAATGAGATTCTACAACACCTTGTGAATCTTCATATTCCTCTCGTACATCTACCGGTTCAATGTTTTCTTATTGGGCTTGAACCTCTTCAAGCTCAATTTTCCTCCCACTGCTTCCTTTGGAAATAAATTCCTTCTCTAGGAATACAACATCCCTGGCAACAAACACTTTCTTGTCAGTAGGGTGGTATAAGTAATATCCCCTCATTTCCTTAGGGTATCTGACAAGATAACATTTTTTGGATTTGGGCCCAAGCTTATCAGGAAAGATTTTCTTGACATAAGCCTCACAACCCCAAATCTTCATAAACAACAATTTGGGACGCTTCCCATACCATATCTCATATGGTGTCTTTTGAACCGATTTTGATGGTACTCGGTTAAGTGCAAACGCGGAGGTTTCAAGAGCATAACCCCAGAAAGAAATTGGAAGATAAAAAAACTCATCATTGATCGCACCATATCCAATAATGTGCGATTGCTTCTCTCAGACATGCCGTTATGTTGTGGTGTTCCAGGCGGAGTCCATTGTGATACAATACCACGGGCTCACAGAAGGTCCTCAAACTCCTGGCTTAAGTATTCTGCACCTCGATCAGATCGAAGTGCCTTAATACTTTTACCATGTTGGTTCTGTACTTCATTCATGAAATCCTTGAACCTTTCAAGGGTTTCTGACTTATGTTTCATCGGGTACACATAGCCATACCTGCTGAAGTCATCAATAAAGGTAATGAAGTACTGATACCCATCTCTAGAATTAGTTCTAAAAGGCCCACATACATCAGTATGTATGAGTCCTAATAGATCACTAGCTCTCTCACCTTTACCTGAAAAGGGAGTCTTGGTCATCTTGCACAATAAACAAGATTCACATGTCTCTATTGATTCATAATCAAAAGTGTCTAGATAACCATCTTTATGGAGTCTAGAAATGTGCTTCTCATTTATGTGCCCTAGACGACAATGCCAAAGATATGTTTTGTTTGAGTCCTTGAGTTTTTTCTTTTTGGTGTTTACATTGTATACACTTGTCTCCAAATCTAACAAGTATAGACCATAAGACATTAGGGCACTGCCATAAAAGATCCCATCTTTAGAAATGGAACATTTTCCATTCTTAATAAGAAATTCAAATCCATCTTTGTCCAAATAAGAGACAGAAATGATATTCCTATTTATGGTAGGTACATAATAGCAGTTCCTCAACTCTATTATTATCCCACTTGGTAAAGTTAACTCATAGGTTCCTACGACACTGTCGACAACTCTTGCCCCATTTGCAACACATAGTTCAACCTCGCCTTTCCCCAAAGGCCTACTTATCTTAAGATCCTTCACATTTTAACAAATGTGAGATCTGCATCTGGTATCAAGTACCCATGATGAAGAAGTAGTAAAGTTAATCTCTATCACGTATACACTAGAAGTAGAGATCTCTATCTCTGACTTCTTCATCCATCATTCCTTCCATCCTCTCCATGTAGAAGAAATTGGTTTGGCGAGAGAACCCATCTCTCCCTTACCTTTTGTTCCATTGATCTCAATCAATGAACTTTCTTTCTTCTTCACTAACGCATTAAGCGTACATAGAGTGGATTCAAAGGCTCCTGGTATATCTGGATTGTGTAGAACACTTCTCACAGTCCTCAACCAGTTATGGAATTTGTTCTCAATTAATTTGCCCATTTTAAAAGATGATTCCTTTACCATTCTACAAGAGAAAATTGCATTTTGTCAAAACACCTTTTGATTTGATTTGAATAAAATTTGACGATAGTTAATTAGGCCTTTAATTAACTACCGCTCCCACTATTTTGACTCAAATTGACATCCCTCACCATCAATTTTGAAGATTGCAGCGTACAATCTTCTAGTGGGTCAAGATCATGAAATCCTCATAGCCATGGACCAGCTAGAGTTGTCACCCACAACTCAGATCTCCCAGGTAGGCAACTCTTGCCAATTGCATCATATGCAACTCTTAAAAGATGTCATATGCAACTCTTTGCCATGATCATATCCATGCCTCAAGGTACTAGATCACATCTAGATCACCTTCTTAAGTCCGACCCAAAGCCAACACGATGAATATGCACCCTACTAGGGCAGACCCACACATTCATCCTTCACGCTTCCACGAGATAGACGGTGCACCACGCTAGGGTGTGCCCACACTTGGTCGATCAAGCTTTTCACGTGTGTCACATTTGGAAGGCATCTAAAACTTTAATATTTAATGAGGGATTTGGTTTTTATATACATATACATATCCAATCACCACTATATATAGTACATATTATATACATGCTATATCCCACAGAAAACATGCAAAATGATAAAAGCAATGATTATGGCCATCGTATTGTGATTCCTCGATCCAAGAGGAATCACAATCATCTAGGTCTACATCACATGCAACCTGTACAAGATGAAATATGTGACTGCCTTTCTGGGTATCATCAACTCATCTTCATGACTGATTGGCTTGCCATCAAGTTGGTCGTTCGGGTGCCACCAGCCGATCGACTGGCGCCTCCAGCCGATCGGTTCACCGGTCGACGTGCATCTCCTCAGATCGCCACCCGCTCGTCTCGCTCCTCGAACCGGTCGTCTAGAACTCGAACCGATCGGTTCACTCCTTGAACTGATCATCTCAGGTCGTCCGCCGTTCTTTGATATAATGGGAAATAAAATCTATCCTATTTACAATTGAATTGTGAAACCCCGAGTTACATTCAGGGGGAGCAAAGGTAGGAAAGAAGTCTCTAATTATTTCGAGTTACATCAGGAATAGGAGAAATGGAATTGGTGTGCAGACTGAGATGCAAGCAACCACATACAACCATACACATATATAGGGTTTATAGGCCATAATCATGCTACACATCCACCACAAAACTTGTTTAAGGGAGACGCGTATCGAGTGCATTAATATTACATATCATATATGTATATTTGGGATTTGTGGTTTGGATATGCATAAAGCCAATTTTATTCGCATCGTATGCAATAAATAAAGGCGACAAACAAAAATCGATCATATAGATAATACTAAAATATAGAGCAGTTGACGTGGCTCTAATACCACTGTTGGGTTTTACGGGAGGCAGAGAAGCAGTGGAAACAAAAAAATTTCTCCCCAAAACCCATGACAAAAGGAATCGCGTCAACATCTATACAATAGGAAAGATGGTTTGTGGATGCATACCTTGTCCCGAGGATTGCTCGGTGATAGTACCTTGTGCCTTGCGTGGTCTTCACCTCCGGTCTTGGACGGTGTGTGTGCAGCTCCTGGTCGCATCGGGACTAAGGACTCCTAGTCTCACCGAGACTGTCGGGATTGACAATTTTCCTCCGAGCGACAGAGGTCTTCGGCCTCTGCAGTCATCCACACGGACTGCCTAGAACTCTGATCTCCTTGTCCCACAAGGAATCAGAAGGAGTTGCACCCTCCTGTCAGCGTACTAGTCACCTACACACTCTCTTGCCACCAGTCGCTTTCTACAGTTGTATTTCCCTTTCTGTGCCTCCCTTATCGGGTAGCACTTGCTCGGGCTCTCTCAGTTACCAAAACCAGAGAGAACGGCAACTTTACAGAGCAACTGGTTGCACTGAGTTGTACTTTGAGAAGCCCCCAATACCCTATATATATAGGAGGGTCATGGGATAGGGTTCTCTATCCCGGGAAATGCAGGACTAAAGCAGGAGTAGAAGGGTTCGAGATTTTCCGCAAAAACAACCAACTGCGTAACCTGAACCGATCGTTTCACAACTGAAACGATTGGTTGGGGGTCTGAGCCGGTCGGTTGACACCTCAACCGATCGGTTGGGACCCATGAAATGGTCAGTTCACTTCTGAACTGGTCGGTTCATGGTCCTGGTGAGTTCCCGATTGACTTTTCTTCTTTTGTTTTGAATTGGTATCAAATACCAATCCTTGTTCCAATCAAATTGGGCAAGTGAAACGAAAGGAAATTTCTCACCAATTTTACTTTCCCAACTTGCTCGGTTGGACTTGAACCGACCGGTTCAATACTTGAACGGATCATTTCACCCTGTCCATGAGCCGATTGACTCACCAGTTGAGCCGATCGGTTCACCAAGCTCAGTCGATTGGTTCATCACATGAGCCGATCGGCTGGGAGTGCAGATTGTGCAGAATCAGTCAATCGCAGTTTCAATCAATCCGTTACTCTAATCAATCAGTCCAACACCTTGAACACTATGATACCGAGATGTCAATTGATTGAGTGTTTAATTGAACTACTAAACTCCTTTAGTAATCAATCTAAACATGTTTGTGGACAAACTCCTATTCTAGGTTAAATCCTATGTGTGTGATCCTGTAGGTCCATTTCACGTTGGCAGTGAAAGTCCATAACACTTATGATTTCACAAGCAAAGAGTGGTGCCTAGTCACACATCAGTGATACCCAAGTGAAATAGAAAGTTGGAGAACAACTTTCAATCCTACAATCCGTGAATGGTGTTATAGAATGTATAATTCCTTTGTCACTGATATCTTGAATGAACTTGAGGCATGGAACAGTCATCCTGTCAATGTTCATTCATTTCCTTGATCTCAGAGCAGACTGGGTGAGATGTGTGTGACATCAATATCACATATTGATTCACACATGCATGCTCAAGCCTTTCTCAATCCTACTCATCAAGTGGCTAAGGACATCAAACTCCCTCAGGAGGGACAAATCCCATATCTATCACTCACCCCTCAAAAGCCCCATGTGTCAAAGCCACCCAATCATCACCTTTATAACAACCCATGTTTCAGGACTGCATTTGATGATGTCAAAGTGTACCCAATGACATGTGTTGAGTGTAGTGATTTCAGGTCTAAGAATCACACTCACCACCATCACTGTGAGAGTTGACTATGACTACCAAGTCATGGTTCCATGTGTCACTCTCACGGTGGGTCTGTCTGGTACCTTGTTCTCTAACAAGTACCTATGTGCTTGGTTTGATATCACTATATCATGACTAATGAGATTCTATCATCAACCAACACACAATCTAGTCTTTAGTGTTATTGATGTCTATGGTTATTTCCATAATAACAACCGACTAGGGATCAAACAAGAATGTATACTGTTAACATCCGTATGCTCTCATCATTTAGGTCCTCAACCCAAAAGCATACATCGTTGAGTAAAACAATTCTTTAGACATCTATCATATTACACTATCATCTCAGAAACAGTTTAAACATATAGATCGGAAATTGCCTTTATTTTTATTCAAATCATTTACAAAGTATCCCATTATAATCATCTTATGACTTTCTCTATGGGCATACATACCAACATATAGAAACACCTCAGATCCTTCCTCTTCCTTGCCAGCTTCCCCTTGATCAGTGCACTCATCGCCTCATCAACTTGTACAATATCTATATGGTTAATCCTCCGCTTTTTGTTGATGATATGTTTCAAAAATATCCCATAAGCAGGAATTTGCTCTATCACCTCCACTAATGGCAAATTGATGTGGAGCTTTTGAAATATGTCAAGGAACTTTTTGAGTTGTGTTTCCTTTTTCCTCGGCTTTAGACTATCTGGGGATGGCACATCAGTCTTCTCTGCTCACTTATGTGGGGGAATGTATGACACTTTATGAACTTCCTCCCCTAAGATTTCTTCAGTACCACCTCCTGGAATAGAAATTGGCTTATCTACTTTGGGTGGAATGACTTGTAGATGATCTTTCTGGTGTGTAGGTGTTCCTTTATTAACTGTGACTATCTCGCTACAGAGTAGAACCTTCACCTTCTCCTTTTGTGTGGGCACCTTTTATGGAATGGGGTCTGTTGAGATGCATGCACGAGTACAATGCACTAGACATTTTCACTCCCCTCGCCGTCCATATAAACTGTTGGGATATGGAACTTTAGGAACTTATGCCTGCTCAGATGCTAGAGTATGCTTCTTTGGTAACTCAATAAAATCATATTCCACCTTATTAACAATAGAGACATATTTCACTTGATGGTGTGAAGTCTCTATATTTGCTGGGACACCATGTTGACTAGGATTCTTCAAGGAAGCCACCTCTTCTGCCAGTTGAGAAATTTGATATTCAATATCGCAGATCTATGCTCCTTGGATTCGCATCTCCCTCTTAGTCTAGCCAATAATGGTTTCATTCTGAGTGACCATCTTGTATAACATGTTTTCTATGCGATCTATCATGCTAGGGCCTCTATCCTGCTGCTACTGTTACCGCACGAAAATACAATTTTCATGTTCACTTCCAGATGAAGTGTGGGATTTTTGTTCAAGCTTCTTGGCAAGAATATCCAGCTTCTCATTCAACTCAAAAATTACTCTAGACACTCTGATGCTATTAACTAATGTTGTGTGCTCTCTCTCTCTCTCTCTCTCTCTCTTCACCCTGGGATTGATTCTTTGCCATGTTCTTTAGGATCTCATGGCAACTAGAAGGCTTGTTGTTGAGGAAGAAGCATGTCCCTACACTGTCTAGTGTGCTCCTTTCTCCCTGATGCAATCCATAATAGAAGATGTTTGCCTAGACCAATCAACTAAATACCATGTTGAGGGACCTTCCTCAACATGTTTTAGAATCTCTTCCATACTTTTGAGTATGACTCTTCTGCCTATTTCTTAAAGTTGATTATATTCTTGGTCTACTCGTTCATCTTCTGGGGCAGAAAGTAATGCTCGAAGAAAGTGTTTATCATTTGTTCCCATGTTTCTATTCAGTCGGGATTGAGGTTGTAGAACCAAGACTTAGCATTTGCCAACAATGATGGGAAAAGCTTTAGGTAAATGATTGTCACTGACACTTTGTCAATTTTTATCATGTCGTAGCTTTCTACAAAATTGTTGATATGCATCATCGGGTCCTCAATACTGTGACCATGAAAAGCATGTCCCTTGATCAATGCCACAAAGCCAGGGTCTATCTTATAACTACCCACATTGATAGCATATCCTTTTATCAGGCCCAACTGAGCTGTTGTAGATGAGGCCTTTATCTTTTCCCAAATGGTCTACTCTTCCATTGCATCAACTATACCTTCTGACTATGGATTTGTTGTGGGGTCATAGTTAGTGGGTTCATGTTTGAACAATGCACTAGTACCTGAAATTTGCAATATCAATGTGAGAACAAGATACTAGTGATTGAATTAAAATATATTTGCAATCCAGATTTGCAAAGATTAAAAAGAAAAATAAATAAGGTGCCCAAGAGTGGCTGATTACATCACTCGTAGCACTTGAATATGTTGTTTCCCCAGCAACGACACCAAAACCTTGACACAATTGAACTGTACATGTAAAACGCTAGCGTACACGTCAAAATAATACATGCCAATGAGGCCCAGATATCAAACACATGGAAACATAATTCAAGAAACTACTACTAGCTGCTTTTGATCAGCTTGGATGAAGAAAACTTTGATTTCGGAGTTATTGAACTAATTGCAAGAAAAGAAACTAATTTACTGGTTTGTGATCACAATGAGAAGAAATTCCCTAGGACTGTGGTTTCACCAGAATTGACACTACAATTTACCCTAAGATTTTATATATTCCTCCTAGATCTAGACAATGAGACATGTAGCTAGAATTTTCCGCTCTCACGGTATAATCGACTACCTATCCTAATACCAATCTCACTCTCTTATCGATTGTGTTATTAGAGAGGTTCGTTAAAAAACTACTCTAGGTTATTCCCTTCACGCTCATAGGCTTTCTCTCTAAATGAGGTATACAATATGTTACTATGGATTTCCAATCCTTAACCCTCCTCTGAAACTATAAAGGATCTAGTTAATCACCTATGGTGTGTAACATAGATAATTTAATACAATTTCATAGCAACATGCCCAAAATAAGGAGAAAACAATGTACTAATGCAAAAGATCCATATATAGTGTATAACCAGACTACTCTCAAGTCCTAAAGAACATGAGGATTAGCCCCTCTCAATTTCAATTGAGAAAAATATGCTAGGAAGAAGGAAAAATGTAGAGAACATAGAAAACTGATGAACCCTCTGGAGAAACGTGACTAGGATTCTCCACACAGATGAGCAGATCCCCAAGCCAAAAATTCTACCCACTGAACGTACCAAGAACCTCTCAAATGTGTAGTTCTCCTTCTCGTTCTCCTCTCTCGTGCCTTGGCCATAGTGCAATCAAATAGAACATGATCCTTAGGTCTGGCCACACTTCCCCTTAAGTTATAGAAGTGACTTAGGGCAAAAATAAATCCTCAGCCATCAGATTAAACTTGATTTTGGATCTGCTAGATTCCACTCATTCAATACTACCAACAAGATGTCGGTACTATTGACTCCCTCAATTAGTTGCGGTCAACTGTCAAACATTCGGTACTATCGACCTTGTTGTTGATAGTACCGATTTGCTTCAAATTCATTGACAAAAATGATGTAACATTATTGGTAGAATCAACTTGAATGTCAATACTATCGAGTCTTATCAATTTCTTTCTATTGCAACCTGAGCATGTGTCGGTCCAACCAACTCCAAAGTCGGTAGTACTAGGTTGTGTAGATTCTTGTAAAATTACCTAAAAGTTCACAAAATCTGAACATAAGATCTCGAAATATATTAAATCATTTAGAAACATTAAAATTACATATATTTGATGCAATTTAGTAACACATGCTAATATTAATAAATTATGCACAAATTAATATGAAAATGAACAATAAATGCCAAAAACATTAATAAATAGCCTATGAAAATGACAAATATATTGTGCATCATTAAACTACATTATTAGGATTTCACATGATTATATATTCCAATAGGGTATCTTTTAATGCATCAATCAAGTTACAATGTATTAACCCTAAACAAATTCGACAAAATTAATAGTAAGATACAACTTCAGAAGATATAAAATGTACAAGTTGAGAACTTGTTTAACCATTACAAGATACTTGTATCACAATCATTACAAGGTCATAGATATCACATCACTATGGGGTATCAACCCCTCAATTCTATCTTTAGAGGATTTTGCTTCAAACTATGCACAAGGCACTCAATGGGTCATAAGATTTATATTACATAAAACCTATGGAATTAATATCAAAATATATCTCAACAATGATGTATGCTTGTAATCACCGCCATGTATTATACAAGGTTCACCATAGCATTCTCTTAGCTATGCACATTCATCTCACCTGCAAATTTAGTCTTTCACACATAGGAGAGAGAAAACTCTATTTTGTAGAACAATATTCTCCAAGTAAAGTAAGCATGTACATCATATATACATTGGATTAGGGTTAGAGTACATGTGTAATAAATTAGGGTTTCATATCAGTATTCACCCTTTAAACCCTAATTCCATAACCTTCCACATTATTGGAGAGTTCTAGAGTCAAGCATTATGATTAGTAATTAACCATTCAATGTCACATCATCTCATACAGATCATTATACTATGCATTGACCATATATACATACATGAGTATAAGTGTATCGACCCATCACTATACATGTGTTACGACCTAGGCACACCCAATGTGTCATGACTGCAACACTATGTTTGGAGGTAAACATCATTTGTCCTCCTCATATCTTCCCAAGAACATCATGGTGTAGCGACCTAGGGGTGTTAGCCTCAAAGGACTTGAATGTCTCGACCTGAAAATCAAAGTGTTTCAACCTCCACACTTCAAGGTGTTCAACCTTAAACATTCATGGTCTCAACCCACAAGGGGATAGTATTTCCTCCTCAACCACATGTGGTGTATTGGCCTTAACAAGGTTCATGGTCTAAACTGTCATCTTCACATGTGTTTTGACCCTAAACATAAAGGTCGCTACCTTTATCTGGTCGCTACCTTCAAAACCCTAAAGTGTTTCGACCCCTTAGAATGCATGGTCACAGCCACACATCATCTTAGGTGTTGTGACCTCATGCAACCGGATGTTGCAACCTATATGGTGTATATCCCTCTACCAAATAGGTTGTAACACCTGGGAAAAAAATATGGAACACCAAACGTTTAACCCAATAACAAGGACCCTTCATAAGGGTGTTCTTCAAACCCTAGAACAAGATCATAGACGGTCACCTTAAGGATCGTGCTTCAGAGAGTGGAAATCATGATTATCACACATGCAAATATCATCAAGACCATCATTTATACTAAATGAATCATCATAAATAGAAAAAATAGTTCCATAAACAAAGAACAAGAGATCATCACTCATTTCTCCAAAATCTCCAATTTGGGTACAAGAATTTTAGGTTTTATAAGAAGTGTAACTTGTTTTTAAGATGCTATATGGTTCAACCCACACCATTGTTACTTCTTATACTACAAAGAATACATGATTAAGATATGTAACATCAACATCTGAACAACATATGATTGGTGTAAGGTGCACATAATAGAAGTGGGAAAAAGTTATGAAACCCACCTATAGCTGAGGATCCAAGCCTCCTTGATCGTAAGCTCCAAAGAAGAAAAGGAAGCCCCAAATAGATCCAAACCTTTGGCCACCAAATATCCTTCAAAAAGAGAGGGAAAAATGGTTAAATAAAAGTCTAGGGAAAAGAAAACCCAAATCCTAACTTTGAACCGAGATAGAAGATGAAGAATCCCATGTTACAACGTGATTTTTGACCCAAGAGAAGAAGAAATCCCCAAGAGGTATCAACATGGACCATCCACAACCCTCATGGTTGAGATGGAGGAAGAAGAAGATAAAGAAGAAAGGGGAAACTAGATCCAAGTTTCGAATCAGTTACCAAGAGAAGAGATTCTATAAGAAACCACCACCAAGAATATGATCTAGCACCAAATCCACCACATGCAAGATGGATCGGCCACCCTAGCTTCAAGATTTGCTCCTTCTTTCATCTAAAGCTCCAAGGTCAGTTCACATTCAAGGGAGGAAGAAGTGTAAGTCTAAAAGTCTCTCATACATGAAGAGAAAAGGTTATATACCCAAAGGGATAGAGAGAAAGTGGTCGGTGATTTGTCACCATTCTAGATCGTCCAAGGACACATGTCCTTCAACCCCATGGTCTTATCCTCTTCCATATGAAAAAATACAAAAAATCATATTTATCTAAAAATTGTAGTGACCTCCATCATCTAGGTCGCAACACCTTTAAGCACATCCTATTTCAATCCAAAATACTAATTCTCATATATGTATTTGCGCATGGTCGATACACTAAGGGACAAGAGGTGTTTTGACCGCTAGTTTGTTTAGGTCAAAACCACATGACTTTAGATCATCTGTTGTGGTCGCTACCCTCACCCAAGAGTGGGGTAGTGGTCACAACACTCAAACCTTAGTTTGTCACCACATCCATGTAGTAAACCCTAGAAACCCTAGAACACCGTGATGTGTTCCATCACCAAACATGATTCAAACAAGGCACCCCATGTCACCATATTCTCTCTCATAATGCTATAACATAAGAAACACTTTCTACATTTAACAATGGCAAGGTAATCCCTCACTCATGGTAAACTGCAATTTAGTCCAAAACATATACAAATATAGCAAAAATAGCTCAACCATTATTCAAAATTGGGCCAAAATGCAAATGTAAAATGGTCATAGGCTATTAAAGCATGTCAAAAGATTAAATTACGGTTTAATCAAATTATTTCAAAAAGAAATTACAATTGATCAAAAATCTAGGTCAAGGATTATACAACTATAAACCCCTAATAGGGATTTCGCCCCCAAAATCTTATGTAAAAAGAAACTGATATTTCTTTCGCATCTCCTCTTTATATTCCCATGTGCTTCCTCAATGGAAGGATGATGCCATAAGACCTTGACCAACATGATGTCCTTTTTCTTCAACTTTTAGATCCTTCTGTCCAGGATCAAGACACGACCTTCTATATAAGATATGTCATTATCTAACACCACCTCAAGAGGTTGAAGCGTCAACTCCGTATTAGGGTGACACTTCCTCAACATAGAGATATGAAAAATAGGATGAAACTTGTGCAACTCAGGTCGCAACTCTAACTTATAGGCTACCTTCCCAACACATGCAACCACATGATAAGGTCCCATAAATCTGGGAGCCAACTTACCCTTTTCCCAAACCTTAGAACACCCTTCCAAGGAGAGACTTTGGGATACACCATGTCTCCCACTTGAAACTGTAAAGGTCTATGACAATTATCAGCATAAGACTTATATCTGTCATGAGCTTCCTTCAATTGTTGCTGATTGACTTTGATATTTTCTATTGTCTGATGCACTATCTCATGACCTAAAAGTTGATATTCTCCCAACTCATACCAATACAAAGGATATGTACAACATCTCCCATTTAACACGTCATGTGATGTCATGTCAATGCTCCTATGTTAACTATTGTTATAGGAAAACTCTATCAAACTAAGGTGTATATCCCAACTGCCTAAGAATTATAGTACACATGCTCTTAATATGTTCTCCAAGGTCTGTATTGTCCTCTCAGACTGTCCATCTGTCTGTGGATGGAATGCAATGTTGAATCTCAATTGCATAACCATCGTTGTATGTAGACACTCCCAAAAGAGACTAGTAAACTATGGACCTCTATCTGACACTATAGTAGCTGGAATCCCATGTAGACATACTATATCATCTTCATACACCTGAACAAGATTTTCAGTTGTACATGTCATCTTTGCTGGCAGAAAATGTGTTGACTTAGTTCACCTATCCACTATTACCCAGATGGAATCATGACCATTGGCTGTCCTTGGAAGTCCAACCACAAAGTCCATTATGATAGGATCCCATTTGCACTGTGGTATAGGCATTGGTTGCAAAGTCCCCATAGATTTTTGATGTTTTGCTTTAACATGTTGATACTGCACACTTAGACACAAACTCAATTACAACATGCTTTAATCCTGGCCACTAATATAGATATTTCATATTTTGATACATCTTGATGCTACATGGATGCATAGCATACACAGAAGAGTGATCTTCTTCTAGAACTAAAGTCCTTAGATTATCTATATCAGGCACAACTAATCTACCATGACCAACACAATGTCCCATGATCATATTCATGGAAGCCATCACACTACTTAGTGCCCAACTTTACCCAAATATGTCATGTCATAGAATCATTTTGTTGTGCATCTCTCATCTGCTGACTCACCATTGGATTTATTTGTAACTATGTTAACAAACCTACTAATAAGGATAACTCTAACTATACATTCATCTATCAAACAGAGACTGATATATATCTCATATAGAACACCAAATCACTCAACTGTGCCTGCTCAAAAGATGATGGCGAGGCAGGCTTCCTTCTTAAAGCATCTGCCACTACATTCGCCTTTCCGGGATGATAATCTATAGTGCAGTCATAATCCTTTATCATTTCCATCTCGCGCCATTGTCGCATGTTCAGCTCCTGCTTCGAAAAGATATATTCTAGGTTCTTGTGGTCAGTAAAGATATGACACTTTTCCCCATACAAGTAGTCTCTACATATCTTCAAGGCATGGACTACCGCGGCTAACTCTAAGTCATGTGTCAAATAGTTCTCCTCATGTTTCTTAAGCTGTCGTGAAGTAAAATAAATCACATTCTTATCTTGCATTAGCACACACCTAGGCCATTCTTGAATGCATCACAAAAGATCTATAATCTTTTCCTTACTCTGGAAGCACTAATATCGGTGCATTGGTCAACTTCTCCTTCAGAAGTTGAAAGGAACGTTGACATCTGTCATTCCAAACAAACGAGACATCCTTCCTAGTAATCTTTGTCAGGGGTAAAGCGACTTCACTGAAGTTCTTAATGAACCTCCTGTAATATCCCACTAAACCTAGAAAGTTGTGAACCTCCGTAGGTGTCTTCGGTTGATCCCACTCCAGAACTGCTCCTACCTTCTTTGGGTCTACACATACTCTCGTGGAAAATGTTATATGTCCTAAAAAGGCCACTTCCTTTAACCAGAACTCACATTTACTGAACTTTGCATATAGTTGATTCTGCCTTAGTAATGACAAATCCTGACGTAGGTGTTGCTCATGTTGTTGGCCATCTCTAGAGTAAATTAGAATGTCATCTATAAACACAACTACAAACTAGTCTAGATGTGGTCTGAACACTTTGTTCATTAGACCCATGAATGTTGTCGGTGCATTGGTTAGCCCAAACAGCATAACCATAACCTCATAATGACCATACCATGTCCTAAAGGATGACTTAGGTATGTCATATGCCTTAATCTGCAACTGATGATAATGTGACGTCATGTCTATCTTAGAGAAAACTATGGCACCTTGTAACTGATACAAAAAATCTTATATTCATGGAAATGGGTGCTTATTAATTTCTTATTTAATTATCACAACCTCATTGATCCATCCTACTTCTTTACAAATTGAACGAGAGTACCCCAAGGTGACATGCTCGGCCTAATGAAACCTTTCTCAAGCAGTTCTTGCAACTATTTCTCAAGTTCTTTCATCTTTATTGGTGCCATCCTATAGGGTGTTTGTGTTATAGGTTGGGTACCTTCAACTAGATTGATTTCAAATTCAATCTCGTTAGGAGGAGGTACACCTGAAAACTCGTCAGGAAATACATCCTCAAACTCATGTACAACTGGAACTTCCTTAATAGTAGGACCCTTTTCCTTTGCCACATGTGCCAAGAATGCGTCACATTCCTGTCTCATCCAATTCTCTCCTGTGATAGCTAAAACTAGATATGTCAGAAGGATCTTCCTATCACCTCAGAAAACCCAAGAAGCATTACCATTTACAAACGTCACCATCTTATCACTACAATCTAAGATTACCTGGTACTTTTCCAAAGTATCCATCCCAAGGATTACATCAAATCCATGCATTTTAAGTGGTAAGAGATCCACTTGAATGATATGTCCTGAAAAGGAAAGAACATAGGACAAACATACTTGCCTTAGCTCTATGGAACCAACTAGAGGTGTTTCGAGATGAAGACTAACATGTCTATGACTAACAGGAAAGAAATAGTTAGCTATCACTTCTCTTGTGATGAAAGAATGTTTTGCACCTGGATCAATCAAAATAGATATAAAACATGAAGAAGACAAATCAGAATGAAGTAATTTCATATGACATGTCACAAACTGAGGGTTAACGACTTCTTCTGACCGACTATTCGCATAGAATCATATAATCACCTTTTATTTCCCTATCCCTCTGCTAGCATGTCTTGATGAATTGACTTGTGATGCATGTTTACGTCCTCTGTCACTATGTTGCTGTTATTTTTGCCCTTGTTGACTCTACCTTGTATGCTAAGTCACCTCTTCATCCTTCACAGGTCAGTACCACTTTGTATGCCCTACCTATCACACTTGAAACAAGTCTTTCCCTCATACCATGGCTTAAATAGCTCTGTCACAGACACCGACATCATAGTGGCAGCTCCTACATGTGGAAAACTATGACCCTTGCCTCTACTATGTGTCCATTGTGACTATTTCACTGACCTCTGTTGAGAATGAGGCGTAGAGTACCTAGTCTTCTTGAAAATTCCAGAAGATTATCATCGGTACTGTATAGATCTCTTCTTAGCCTTTGACTCGCTCTTTTCTATAATTGACCGTTCTACCCTCCGAACTAACACCAAAAAAGTGGCAAACCTCTCTATTCTCTAAGGATGATACTAGAGTGGTCCGCTTAGAACTCAGACCCTTCTCAAAGCTTCTGATCCTCTGCTTATCCATTGCAGCCATGAGTGGATAGAACTATAGAATCTCCATGAACCTGGCTTCATAAGAAGTGACTGACATATATCCCTATCAGATATTCTCAAATTGTACCATCATTTCATCTTCGTAAGTATCAAGAAAATACCAACTTACAAACTCCCATCAAAATTCCTCCCATGTAATCATGACTCCTTGCCTTTTCTCCTCCTCAATGGCCCACCAGTGGCCAACACTCCCCTTAAACAAGTATACAACATGGTTTACCTTGTCCTCCTTGGGGATGTTGAGGATTTTAAAAGCCTTTTCTAGCTCAATCATCCACATATTTGAATCATTTTGATCAGAGATACCTACATATTCCAACTCTCCTACACGTCATAGTCTCTCAAAAGTCTTTCCAGACCCTACATCGTAAACTATTGCCCTAGGTTGAACTATAGACATTCTATCCATCAAATGATTCATTTTAGTCATAAAATGTCCAACCATGGATTCTAAAGAAGGATTGGAAACATTAGCTAGATCTACTTGAGGCATCTCGAGCACATCTTCTTCCCTCTCTTTCCTCCTAGCAGCATCTCCTGGTATAGCAACATTGCTCTCTACAACATGATCATGTTCTCCAGACATCTTCTCTATCTTCTTCTACTTCTACAATAGCAGAAGCTACTATAAGATATACTAGAGAACATTAGAACAGTCTCAAACCCTAGTCCATGTCCCTATAGACTTAGAGAACCTATAGCTCTGATACCAACTAAATTTTGATAACCATCGCCACAAATTTGAGATTACTCAAAACAAAGCGCACATTCATTACTAATAACAACATTACCACAAAATAGGGTAAACTAAGATGAGATTTCTCAAAACAAAGCATGGAATCATTACTAATAACAACATTACCACACACACAGGGTAAATTAAAACCAATTACAAGTCGATATTTCCAGCAAAAGTATTTCATAACAAGCCTTCAACACATGACATCTTCATATCATAACGGCCCAAAGATGCTACATAATATGTTTGTAGGCTATCAAACCACAACTGATACATATTCAACATGGCTATTGCTGGGTTTTAGGGGAGGTAGAGAAGGCAGTAGAAATAAAAAATTTCTCCCCAAACCCAGAATGAAGGAATCACATCAACGTTTATACAATAAGAAGGATGGTTTGTAGAGGCGTACCTTGTCCCAAGGCTTGCTCGGTGACATTACCTCACAGCAAGTGTGGTCTTCACCTCCGGTCTTGGACGGTGTATGTGGGGACCCGTCATGTGAAACGAGATTACTCAAAACACAAAACACAATCAATCGCTAATTAATCACTTACCCAAAAAATGGGTAAATTAAAATGGATTTCAACATCAACACCCGCTCAAAAACGTTTGAAGGATCCCGACAACTTTCTTGTATCCATGTTATACCACACAAACAAGAATTAATATGCTAACAAATGTCTGATTCATTTGAAATATTATATACAAACTTTATCTCGCCCAAACCTGAGAGTACAGGGATGACTCTAGAACAAACTAGACATCTAATCAACTTTATCAAATATTCATTACCATAGCTCCTCTTGGCTGCCACGTGTTTATTTTTGTCATTTCCGATTACCTAAAAAAATGTGGCGAACCACAAGGGTGAGACACAGTCCCAACAAGTGATATAACCATCAACAACGTTTATTGATTACAACATTTTAAAGTAATTAAGTAGTTAACAGTTTAATCAGATATAACAAATAAGATCAACAGTATTGATGATTAACAAAATACATAAAGGAGCAGATAACAATTATCATCATCAAGCTGACTATCATCATTTTCCTTATTAACTATATAAGAGATTCAATAGCATATGCATAACTAGCATAAGAAAGTCTAGTAGCATGTTATCTCTATTAACATGAATAAGTCTAGCATCATAAGCATATCTAACAACATTAGCATGTCTAACTGTTTGAACAGATCAATATCATAAGCAAATCTATCACATAAGCATGAGTATTTGCATAAGCATGATTAGCAATATATGCATTTCTAATTATAGAGGCATGGCTAGCATGCTAAACATAACTAACAACATGAGATAGCTAGCATCATGATTATAATCAACAGTAGCACTATAGATATCAACATAAGCATGACTACTGTATGTACACATTTACAGTCTTATGCATATCCACAACATAAGTATAATTACTATCTCTTAATTGCACTAAGCATCATCTTTATGTAAAGAGAACAAATAAGGGTTATCATCCAATGTGAAGCCTCATGTATAACCCTAAACAGATATGCTATACGGCTGTATTACATCTTTTATTATGCCCTGGGGAATTTGAATCGTACCATTCAAAGTTCAACCTACCCCTACGAAGGGCTATTCGGTTCCGTACAAGATCTAGGAGTACCGACATCCTAAGATCTCTTCCCCCCGGTCAGTACGAGTAAAAAGGTAGTGACATATCAGCCAAAGCTGCCACCACAGCGACATATAGTCAAGCTGAAAACCACTAGTCCGACCTTGGTACAGGTCACGACACTAGAAACCAGGGTATTGAAACCCAAACACTGAGGTGCAACCGCAGTTGTCCTCTAATCACATGAAGTTATAACCACAGAGACACGACCGCAGCCGTTCTCAATCACATCAGATGTATGAGGCATGACCATAGCCAACCTCCACAATCTGTATTGTGGATGACAAGGATATATCCTCAACCTGCCACCCCCGCATATTCAACAATATGCGCTCCGAGTTTCCCTTAGGAATACTCATTTCACCATCCAGCAAGTTCTGACACTGAAGATGGTTCTACGGCACAGGGCACTACATGATTAGAGTTGCACTTGATTAGTTATACCAAATGGGTGAATTAAGGCTACATCAAACAAGTGGACATACAAATCGTAATTCACTTCTAGCAAGCATATAAATATCAGAACTTGAAAAGATATAAAATGTGTGAAACATAAATTCCCATCTCATCATCACATGGTACTATTCATTTGCCACTCATGAGACGACACCAGTCATCATGCTATCGCAAGATAATAATCTTTTTCACAATATTATAGGGTATCAACCCTTATCAACATAAGAGGATTTCACCTCATGCAGGGCTCAACCATGCCCAAAGGTCATTAAGACCATCATATTATTCCCTGCAAGATCATCATTATCTTTGCATGCCTTATAACAAGGCTCAACAACATCAATTATATATAATACACCAGATCAGTACAATATTGCATTTATGAACTAGGTGGTATTCATAAACAATCGTAGCAGGGTTATATTAACATTAAGAAGATTCCTTTATTACATCAACATGCAAGGAATCTAGATATGATTAACTCTCATCATATTCATTATACACATGTTTAGCATAAGAAAGTATCAACCATGTGACTATAATAACCACATATTAACTTATCAAGGTTATGATCATAGTAAGGATGTTATTCTACCATCATTCCATTATATAAGAATGTTAAACATGAATACTCATCTTTATCTAATTGCATTAGAGTTAGGTTCAACATGATATTATTATATCAATGTTACTAATCAGCACTCATACCCAAACCCTAACTCACGACATCCCCATTGGATCATGGATGCATAAGGTGAAGCATCACCTTCACATTCCATACTATTCTCAAGTATGAACCCACACATAAATCAAGGTGTGACCATCAAGTTATAGCATACTAGGGTTTCAACAATAATAACAAAGTCTCCATGATTGTATTAGTCATTCAAGGACTATTAATACCCACACTACAGGAAAAGTTAACAATAACGACGGAAAAAGTTGGTCGTAAATGTGAATAAGTTTGTCGTTAAAACTATTAACGATTAAAAAAAAAGTTGTCGCGTCTTGTCATTATTGGTCTTGCCGTTCATAAAGATAACGACGAATAATTTCAGTTCGTCGCTATTACAAATCACGACGACTTATATAGTTGTCGTTAATAGTTTTAACGACTATATAAAATGGCTGACGTTGATACTAGTTACGACCACCCAATCTTGTCGTTGATACTAGTAACAACAACTAGCATGCTTGATCACAAAGGTCAACAATGACGTTCTTTTTCCGTCGTAAATAGCTATAATGACAAAAAAAAATACCAAATTGCTAAATTTGTCTTTCATGTTTGCAACACACTTGGATCCTAACCTAGGAAACACGAACATGGACACGAGCATGGATTTAGCGACATACTAAGAGGCACCACAATTTCCAACAATGCAGGACATGAAACGACAATGGGAACAATTAACTTATTATTATACAAGTATGTATATTTATATATGAATATTTTGGCATACAATAAGCTTTATTTATAAACACACAAATTGATCTAAATCAATCATCTATGATGGAAATCTCCATGAAATCCAACCAACAATCAACATATAATAATATATCCACAAGTCAAAGTATGAATTAACTCACAACATATATCAACATCCTTAATTATATAATTATTGTAGTAAGAATATATGGAATGATAAAATCAAAGTTAGTAAAATTTTGGAGACATTAGTTTTTGTTATTTGTGTAAGTCATACTTGTCAAGGCGTGAAGGCGGCATGGCATTCCAGTTGAATGCCTTGTGACTAGGCACGACTAGGCATTGCTTAGGTGACCTTTAAAAATAATAGTTTATGCATATATACATGTGTCATGGTTTTCCCCCACTCATATACACACATTGTATAGTTATACATGTAGTTATCTACACATTGTTGGCAGCTCTAGCTGCAAATGGCTGTCACAAAAGGTTGCTGCTTATGGTGGCTTTAGCTCCTACTGGTTGCTGATGCAAAGGCTGCTAGTAGCAACTCCATCTCTTTATGGTGGCTGCTTGCAGCAACTTCAGGACCTAGCTGCTACTTGCAGCAACTGGTGCTAGAAGTGGTTTCATTCGCTCTTTACATGAATAACAACAATTAGAGGGTGAGGGTAGTTGGTCACATCTCGAGGGAAGGGATGAGGGGTTTGGTGAGGAGTTGGGGTTTGGTCGAGGAGTCTACGGGTTGGGTCTTATTTTCTCTTTTCTTTTTAGTTAGATCTTATGATTTAGAAAACTATGTTCTGAACAACTAAAGATGTGACTACCAAATTATATAGTGTAGAAAATTGATACGTGCAACTAAGTGTATTCAACATAGATTATTATAATGTTAAAATACTAAATTTATATCAATTATGATAGGAAAAAAGAATGAGTACTCACAGTTGTATATTTTAATGAGTAAGAAAAGAGTACTTACCTTTTGATTGCACATATTTAGTTTATCTTGATCCAAAGACAATGAGACACTCGTAGTGAAGAATAAGTGGAAGAAGAAAACCATTTATAGCTAAATCCCATAATAGAGTGTAATATATAATCTGAATATCAATCACCATCACCATAAATGAAACCTACAAAAGAGATTTTAAGTATTAGAAACACAATTCATGGAATGCACATATCTCCGGATGTGCGTCCGACACATAAAGCCAAATGTGCAATGGACACATATCTCCGGATGTGTAAACAGACACATTTTCTGCATGTGCAAAAGACACATATCTCCGGATGTGCAACAGACACATTTTCCGCATGTGCAACGGGGCATATTTTCCATATGCTCACTCGAAAACCAAAACAACATATACATTGTGTGTTGAAAAACAAAACGGCATGCGTTTAGAAGTTTAGGGGATGGGGAGGGGTTTCCAAGAAGTGTTTCAATACAAGACTCCACTCAGTCTTTTAATGGATGTGACATTCTTTTCTTTCATCAAAGAATTTACTGTGTGTTAACCGAAGAATGAATCGAGAATAAAATAATATATAGCTCTTTTCATAATGAGTGTGCACATATCATATGAATAGAAATCATCATCACATATATAAAACTATGTACCTGCAAAAAAATGATATATTAGGGGCACATATCACTGAATGTGTAACAAACATATAACTTCATATGTGCAACGAATACATTTTCTACATGTGCAATGGATATGCATGGCTTACCTTCTGATTGCACATATTTGGTTTATCTTGATCCAAAGACAATGAGACACTCGTAGTAAAGAATAAGTGGAAGAAGAAAACCATTTATACATAAATTCCATAATAGAGTGTAATATAAAATTTGAATACCAATCACCATCACCATAAATGAAACCTACAAAAGAGATTTTAAGTATTAGAAACACAATTCATGGAATGCACATATCTCCGGATGTGCGTCAGACACATAAATCCGAATGTGCAACAGACACATATCTCCGGATGTGTAAACGGACACATTTTCTACATGTGCAACGAACACATATCTCCGGATGTGCAACGGACACATTTTCCGCATGTGCAACGGGGCATATTTTCCATATGCTCACTCAAAAACCAAAACAACATATACATTGTGCGTTGAAAAACAAAATGGCATGCATTTAAAAGTTTAGGGGATAGGGAGGGGTTTCCAAGAAGTGTTTCAATACAAGACTCCACTCAGTCTTTTAATGGATGTGACATTCTTTTCTTTCATCAAAGAATTTACTATGTGTTAACCGAAGAATGAATTGAGAAGAAAATAATATATAGCTCTTTTCATAATGAGCGTGCACATATCATATGAATAGAAATCATCATCACATATATAAAACTATGTACCTGTAAAAAAATGATATATTAGGGGCACATATCACTGAATGTGCAACAAACATATAACTTCAGATGTGCAACAAATACATTTTCTGCATGTGCAATGGATATGCATGGCTTACCTTTTGATTGCACATATTTGGTTTATCTTGATCCAAAGACAATGAGACACTCGTAGTGAAGAATAAGTGGAAGAAGAAAACCATTTATAGCTAAATCCCATAATAGAGTGTAATATATAATACGAATACTAATCACCATCATAACAGAGTGGGAATGTACATATCACCCAAGATATCAATTTGAATAACTTGAATTTAGAGAAAAACATATGAAGATGAGGACAATAAAAGAGATAACCTACATAAAGAAATATTTATATCAAAATAAAGTGAAAGAACGAACCTTGTGAAATTTCAGCAACATTAATAAATGTTGCATGAATGAATTTCAAAACCGGGGATGCATTTTATCCACGAATATATTCTAAAAAAGAAGGCTGAATAGTTTCCCATATCCCTAGGAAATCTGGCTGTAACATATCATCATTCTGCTAGTGTAAGATCCTTTAATACATCTCGAGCATAGATCAAAGAGTACTGCTTGGATTTGGACTAAGAAAAATCTGAAAAAAGAGAGAACAATATAATCTAAATTTTTTTGGACAAATATGCTGGAAAAATCTGAAAATATGGTGGAAACAAACCTGAAAAAAGCATAAGGAACTTGATAACTCTTTCATCTTGTTATTCACTTGGAACAATTAGCATAACCCAAGCTGTAAAAGAAAACAAGTATGGTCTGTAAGATGCCTTTTGATAAACTCTTTAAACAACACTATCTTATTAATGGAGCAATATAAAATGTCATGTTCAAGTAATAAAACACTCCCAATTATAAGTCAAGTTCAAATCAAAATGGCATGGGATGTAATGCAACATTCATGCTCAACATGAAGAAGAAAGGCTATTCCAAGTAGAAAAAGAAACAAGATACTAAATAACAAAATATATTGGGAAATCAGTTGTGTATACACTAGGAGAACATGCAACTTAATTGATGCATGTTAATATTTCAAACTAATGCAAATCAGCAACAACTACAAGGGGTCTTACATGTTGATATCTCACCAATAGAATGTGTGGAAATCGGTTCAGCAGCCATGCCATGTTGATTGGGAGATTCTTCAAGAGGTACATGACCTGATTCAATTGGTGGAGGATCATGTTGAATTGGCGGAGCATGTTAATATTTCAAACTAATGCAAATCAGCAACAACTAGAAGGGGTCTTACATGTTGATATCTCACCAATAGAATGTGTGGAAATCGGTTCAGCAGCCATGCCATGTTGATTGGGAGATTCTTCAAGAGGTACATGACCTGATTCAATTGGTGGAGGATCATGTTGAATTGGCGGATCATGTTAATATTTCAAACTAATGCAAATCAACAACAACTAGAAGGGGTCTTACATGTTGATATCTCACCAATAGAATGTGTGGAAATCAGTTCAGCAGCCATGCATGTTGATTGGGAGATTCTTCAAGAGGTACATGACCTGATTCAATTGGTGGAGGATCATGTTGAATTGGCGGAGAAACATTTCTAATTGGGGGAGGACTTTCAATTGGTGGAGGAGTACTCTACATTGGTCGAGATGGAACAGTTTTCGAGGTAGAATCATTCCATGTTTGTGGAAGAGAAGAACTTTTTTTGTAAGAGAAAGACTTTTTCCCACTATTTAAATCCAATAAATTACTATCACAATACCCATCCATACCATGGATATTATCTCCTTTGAGATTTGGTAAAGTACTTTTAAGTACCAATCCATGAACACATCTTTTTCCAATTACACTTAGTTATTGTGGCAAGAGATAATTCTTAGACCTAGACTTATTAGGATCCTTCTCAATTTTTGATCCTCTTGTAGACATTGTCCTGTACCACCAAGGAAAATAATTAGAAGATCAACTATCAATAAATGTAGTTGATCAAACCAATAAAAATGACAATTATTACACATGTTTACATAACAACACTTGATTGTATAGAAAATTAGGCTGAAAATGCCATGACAAGATATAAGACATATAATCTTTTCTAGTGGCATCACTACAACAAATTCAATGAAAAATAAATCTTCTAAACATCATCACAAATATCAATAGGAACTTCTGCTGCTTCATCTGCATCAACTAGCTCAAATTTATCGCGTGGCTCAAACTTTATCACCACATGCCATCCCTTGTTATTGAGATCATTGACATAAAACACTTGAGATGCTTGAGTGGCTAATACATATGGCTCAGTACTTTTCCAAATGCGTTTGCAATCAATACTTGTAAAATCATACTCATCAATCTTTAATCCTTTCACTTTATCACCAACATCAAACCAATCACACCGAAATAATGTTTCTCGGTTATCACCCAAGTATTGCATTTCTATAATCTCGGTCAATTTTCCAAAATAATCCATAACTTCACCACTATCATCACTACCTCCCACAACCACTCCACTACATTGTGACCTTATTTTTTCCTCATGAGACCTAGTATGAAATCGATATCCATTCACCACATAACCATAAAAACATGTCACAGATTTAGATGGACCCCTTGATAATGAAAGAAAGTCTTCTATTTTTTGCTTTTATCATTCTCAAATTGATCTGCAACCTATGTAAATTATAATGGTGAAATTAGAAACATATAAACAATTTTGTATATATATTTCCATATTGAGAGAATAGACAACTTACCTTTGTCTTAAACCACTCAATGAAATTGTCATTTAATTCCTTATAAGATATTTGTTCTGCATTTACCCCATGAATTTGATAGTATTCCCTATGTTAAATCATTTAAATATTAGATCAATTATATATAGTCTTACTAAAAGTTATAAATAAATAACATATAATATTTTGTAGGAAATCACTTACTCAATGAAAGGTTCAACTTCTTCACAATTATTAAGAATGTATATATGAGCTTGCTCCAATTCAAGTGCATCAAGGTCTCTTGTTTTTCCACAACCTAATCCTCTTCCCTTGTATGCAAAAGTAGATAAAACTGAATTTTCCTTGACATTATCTTCATAATTTTGATTTGGGCGATTGAACTTTGTCTCCACCTTATGCAAATATCTTGAACAAAGATTCATACATTCTTCTTCTATGTATCCTTCTGGTATGGAACCCTCTGGGAGGGCCCTGTTGCAGATATATGATTTTAATATATACAAATTTCTCTCTATAGGATACATCCAGTGCCCATGAACAGGTCCACATAGCATAGCCTCATGTGCCAAATGAATAGGAAGATGCAACATCACATCAAAAAATGATGGTGGAAATATCTGCTCTAACTTACAAAGAGTAACTGGAATTTGAGCTTCAATTTGCTTCAACTCCCTCATATTTAAGCACTTAGATCCCAATACCTTAAAAAATTGAGACAACTCAAGAATTGGCTCATAAACAACCTTAGGAAGAAGACCACGAAGTGCAAGTGGAAATATGTGATGCAATAGAACATGATGGTCATGACTTTTTAATCCGGAAAGTTTAGTCTCTTTCATGTTAACACATTGTGAAATGTTTGAGGAATACCCATCTGGGACCTTTAAATCTTTCAAAAATATATAAAACTTCTTCTTTCGATCTCGAGATAGTACAAATGATGCATCTGATAAAACTATTTTCCCCTCCCTTGTTACGGGGTGCAATTCTTGTCTAATTTTCATAGCTTGCAAATCACGACGAGATTTGCAATTGTCCTTTGTCTTATTCTTAACATTCAGAATAGTTGCAAGAATACTATCACATATGTTTTTCTCTATATGCATCACATCTAAAGTATGTCGTATCAAAAGATTTTTCCAGTATGGAAGTTTGAAGAAAATGCTTTTCTTATTCCAATTGTCCCCCTACTCTTGTGAGATGTCTTTCTAGAATCTTTACTTAAAGGATTTCCCTCAAGATTGTCAACTTGGTTAAGTATATCATCACCAGTTAGTGGTGGCATTGGTGTTCCATTCTCAATAGTGCCATCAAATTTAGATTTATTTTTTCTCCACTTGTGATTCATAGGCAAATATCGGCTGTGACCCATGAAACATTGTTTTCCACCATTAGCTAAACGAGTGGAATGGGTACCCTTATGGCAACATGGGCAAGCAAATTTTCCCTTAGTGCTCCATCCAGATAAAATCCCATATGCAGGAAAATCATTGATCGTCCACATAAGAGCTGCATGAAGATTAAAATTTTGGTGCATAGTTGCATCAAATGTCTGTATTCCATTATTCCACAACTCTAACAATTCATCTATTAGAGGTTGCTAATAAACATCAATAGCATCACCGGGATCACTAGGACCAGGAATGAGCATAGACAAAATCAAATTGGGTTGCTTCATGATCATCCAAGGAGGCAAATTATATGGAATAAGAATAACTGGCCAAATTCTATATGATGGTCTAGAATTGTTGAATGGTTGAAAACCATCACTAGCTAGTCCCAATCTAACATTTCTGCTCTCAGCAGCAAAATTTTCATTTAATTCATTGAATCTCTTCCATGCCAATGAATCAGCCGGATGTTGCATATCACCATTATCATGATGCCACCTCATAAGTACAGATGTTTTTGTAGACATAAACAACATTTGAAGTCGAGGAATTAGTGGAAAGTAACGCAATATTTTTATTGGTATTTTTTCCCATTTGCTTTTACTTTCTCCACCCCACTACACTTGTCATGTTTCCATCTAGAAGTATTGCAAATTTTACAATTATCAAGATCGTGGTCTTCCTTCCAAAACAACATACAATTGTTTGCACATGCATCAATCTTGTTATATGAGCAACTAAGATCTTTGATTGTCTTCTTTGCTTCATAATAAGAGGTAGGCAAAGTTGAGTCTTGTGGAAATAGCTCATCTTTCATTAGTTCAAGTAACATTGTAAAAGACCGATTACTCCATCTCCCAAGACTCTTGATGTGAAGCAACTTGACTAGTGCAGACAACTTTGAACTCTTTGCAGCCATTATAAAGAGGTTGTTTGAGGTCATTTAGCAACCTAAAAAAATTTTGGGCCTCACAATTAGGTTCCTCTTCAAAATTATTGTGGTCGAAATATCCCATATCCCCAACATTTCCCTTAATATTATGATGGATTGGATGCATATCTTCCAGAAGCTCTAACATTTCATCATCTGTCTCACTATCTTGTTCATTGTCATTATTTTCAGCATCTAAATCAGAATCGGTTTCATGTCCCGTCTCACCATGATGATACCAGAAGGTATAACTCCTCATGAAACCATAAATCATTAGGTGTGTTTTGACTAAATCACGATGCATAGATACATCATTTACACAACGAACACATGGGCATCTAATTTTTGTTAAGCAAATTCTTCGACATGCATAAATCAGAAACTCTTTGACACCAAATTTATATGATGGATCATCAAGTCGGTCATCAACAAGTCTAATCCATTGTTTACATGGTGCCATTTTCTACATATAAACATAGAATTTTATTATAAATAGGGATATAAATTTAGCATTATTGTTGTCTACTATTGTTAAATAAAAATGAATCACAAGACACTTCGTCAAATAATACATCGTTGTTGTATGTATCATTTATTGTATGGGAAATTCCAAGAGAAACACATCATTGTATATCCACTTATGTTATAACAAAAATTAGAATATGTTTCTTGTTTGAAGCAATATCTCTTGGCATGAGTTTAAATGAGTAAAGATCTAAAACCTATTTCTTCAAAAGTTTTCCATAACCTAAATTATCAGTAAATATGTAGTATTGTCCAGCAATTAACTACCAAATCAACAATCTAACTAATAGATACAATTTAAGATCTAACAGTGAACACTCCAAGCAAAAACAAGCACCTAACAGTAATTATAAGTGTAATGTGACCAACCAAATCAGTAAGACAGTAACACACGAGAAGGAAATATGGAGAAAATGAAACATGAGAATGATGAAGGACTGAAGGAAATAATGAAGAGAAGAATAGGAAGTAGGAATAAGAAAGGGGATACCTATGAGTAGAGGAGAATTGAGGGTGGCGAACAGTGAGTGGGAGTGAGTGTCTCAATGGAGAATGTGGGAAAGAAGAGGCAAAAAAATACTTGTGAAAATGCAAGAAGAGGGGAGGGGAATCGACCAAACAAAGAGTTGCTAATAAAGTAGTGGTGGAGCCAGAATTTTTTAGTAGGTGAGGCAAAAGTATGAGTTGGTTATCAAATTTTAAGTTAGTGTCCAACATTGTCAAATTGACACTCAAATTGAGATCAATGTTGTGATCCGCTTCACTACTAATCCTACTTTCTTTAACACTAACTAATGGTCTAGAGCCTCAGGGTGCCTCCTAGTGGCTCCACCACTGTAATGAAGCAGCAACTTCTACAGGGAGTTGAATGAAAAGATAGAGAAATGAAGAGGAAACCAAAGATGAGAGGAGGAAGATGGGAGGACGATGAAAATGTACGAAAGAAAATAGAGATGTGAAAGGGGGGCAATCGACAAAAAAAATGCAGCGTAAGTAGGAAAATGCTGGAAAATGCTGAGGAAGGGGAGGAAGATGTGAGGAAGAGGAAGAAACGAGGAAGAGGAGAAAGATGCGAGGAGGAGAGTGTACCTGCGGGCTTTGGTGGGGCTTTTCGCCAGTCACGAGGAGAGGAGAGTTTCCGCCTTTGGGAGAATGGCCACCACCTTCTTCGGAGAGCAATGGTGCTGCCGCCGGAGTGAGACGGAGCGTCAGCCACAGGGGAAGCGTCGGCTGCTGGGAGAAAGAGGTTGCTGAGATGGAGCGTCGGCTATTGAGATGGAGCGTCGGCCACCATGGGAATCGTCGGAGAATCGGATTCTCCGCCTTGCCCTAGTCTCCTCTCCACTGGTCCGCTGCTGGGAGAAAGAGGCGCAATTTCAGGGTCGGGGGCGGGGTGAGTGTGAGGGATCGAGGAGTGGGGTTTACGGGCCATCGTTTTAGTTAAAATAAAAGCAACTTAATAAAAAACGATGTTTAAATGCCCATATTATAACCTGGATCGGACAACTTTTAGCAGAGTAAGCTTTAGGGAAGAGTTTTAACGGCGGCAAATTTATTTATTTATGTCAAATAAAAAAGTTGTCGTTGTTTCCTACACCAACAACGGCGGAAAATTTGTTTATTTACGACAGACAAAAAAATTGTCGTTGTTTCCTACACCAACAACGGTAGAAAATTTTGTTTGTCATTTTTACTGTATTTATTGTGATAAGATAATAAAGTGGTCGTAAACTTTGACGTTAATACACCAGTTTCCTATAGTGCCAATTACCATCATTTAGTTATATTAAAGCTAGGTATAACAAGCTATACCTACTTAGGATCACATATCAACACAATATGGTTATCATCCCTTCTATTCATATGAATGAATAGGTAAGACTAACTTATTAAGGTAACCTTCCATTAGTTCCATAATCATTCAACCCATATCACTATACCACAATGCCATCCAGAACCATTGGATGATTAAAAGGCAAGACTATTGGTTATTTACATAAGTAAACAACTGGATAAACCACCTACGAAGTCCTTGATTTCTGCTCTAGAAAGAGTCACCATCTAACCCTAAACATCTCTTAATTAACAACACAAAAGGTTCTATTAAAAGTAGGGTAAAACCCACAATCAATTGTTCATTTCGAACAAGCCATCCATTGCCAACAAGTAAAATCCTTAAGTTGATCATACAAAGAAAATCATCTAAATCCCATTATTAGGATTAACATATTAAATTATCCATAATTCCACTTTATTGGAGGAATAAACATTATATCTTGACCATTGGGTCAAGTTCATATATTAAAACCATCAATTACAGTATATGTTTGACCATTGCATCAAGACCTAAGAAACCATTGGTCTAAGGATTAATTGATGCTAAAACTATATGATTAACTCGCCAAAAATTGTAGACCTGATCCACCATCATTAGTGATCATTAAATCACTATAGGTTGTTAGATCTACACTATATTGCTTAATCAACATCAAATATCAAGCTAATGTCAACATTGATTGATAACATCAGTAGGGTATTTAATGGTTGATCATTAAACTTCTAATTGGTCCAAAACCTGACCTAAGGGGGGTAAACATAGGTTGTCAAAACAACCTGATCCAAGTCACATTATACCTTAGTGCTAACACACACATGATCACAGATTCATATATAACTGAAATCAGAACAGGAAACATTATAAAAATCGAAATCTAAGTCAAGTATAGCTTTTTAGTGCATGAATCATCATTTTCAAGCAAGAACATGACCTAGAAAGTTTATGGTAAGCAATAAACGTGGATCAAGTTATAAAACTTTCCTCTAATGTGAAGATGAAACCCCGCAGAGAAGAAATCTCGAGCAGGTAGGGTAGAAAATCCAAGAGTAAGCTAGGAATTCGTCCATCTAGCACCTTTCTTCATCAAATGAGCAATTTAGGTTCCGATGAACCATGTAAATTTACTGGTCCAATCCACACTGATCAAATGATAAACTATATGATATAAAAGCATAAATAAGTGATTTATGAAATAAAAAGTCAGGGGACGCCAAATACTGCCCAACGCCTGATAACTGTTGTTATCAGCGAAAATCGCACAATTAACCAAAACTTTTCAAATGCCAGAGTTAATTCATGATAAGTGAGAGAAACTCTACTCACAGTGATTTGGGATATCCAGATTTGTCCAGAATTGTGTCCAGGGCTTGTTTCTGGGCACACACAAGTCTTCTTCTACCTTGGTATTACTTGGAATTAAGCCTGCGAAACCCAGTAGGTGCTTCACGCATGGCAGGTTGAAGAAAACGAGTGCAAATGAGTACAAGAAACTATGAATTCCTATTCTACCTTCATGGCCGAGCTCAAGGGCATCATCCCCTTGATATATCCCACGCCACTAAGCCCTGGTTCAGACCAGCTGCTTACAGCTACTTCTACGCTCACTAACAGGTTGAAGAAGAGGGTCGTGCTTGGTGCTAGATGCAGCTACAACTACGGATTTGGATCCAAAGCCATCGATCGTAGTTGGGAGTACCTTCCCGAAGAGGTAGCTCAGCCAAACAACCCTTCCTTGGTCATGCGCCACTTTCAAGCGGTAGTCCTATTTTATCGGGTGAAATAATTTGGGAAAGAAGAAGATAAGGGTAAGGGGGCTATTAATTATGGGAAATTTGCAAATTAGGTCCAAAGAAAATAAAAAGGCTATAACTTTTGCCTCGAGGGTCCAAATCGAATGATTCTTTTTACAAAAATTAAATCACAAAATCCACTACGACCTCGAAGCAAGAAATTATGCTTATTAGCTTGTCACAACTGGTCAAAGCACTAATTGCATCAATGGGTACTTAATTCAACTTAATCAACTTAAAGATGCACTAAGCATTAAATTATGGTAATTAAGGTTGTTCAACACATTAAACAAGTTTAGGGGTGTTACAACTATAAACCCCTAACAGGGATTTCGCCCCTGAAATCCAAGATAAACAAAGATGGGTACTTCCTTTGCACCTCAACCAATTACCTTCACATGGTTACCTACATATCATGGTGATGTCATATCATTCATACATATCTCATCTTGGGTCAGCACAAAAACTCCCACATAAGAAGACATATCATGATCCCATTAAGAAATTTAATCAACCCCATCTCACTCTTATTCAACTTGTTCTCATAGCAATTACTGCTTCGGCAACCCTAAGGTTTTTGAATAAATATTGATCATATTTTTGACCATATTTGAAATACTTTGACATGTCATCATTCAAAGATGGATATAACTTGTATGACATGACTGGAACACTATGTTCCTCCTATTCATAAATTCTATTGGTACATTGGTTAGTCTAAAGGACATAATTCTAAACTCATCATGGTCATGTGAATTATGTCATCCAATCTAAATCTTATGCATTGATATTTGATCATAAGTTTATCTTAAAGGAACACAGTATCACATATCTATTGACCAACAAACCATCTATCCTTGATAGTGGTCTTGTCCAGCTATCACTGAACCATACACAACATTATAGAATCACTTTTTTTTCTTCCAAACAACATTTATAGGATCATCATCAACTCTCTCTCTCTCCTTCTATAGGATAGGAATATTTGGAATGTTCATTTAGTAAACATCTCCAATCTTCACATATTTCTCATATTATTGATACATCTTGGATACTAGGATTCATTACCTTGGTATCCACCTCAGGTGTTATAAGGAACTTACATCCTTATATCATCTACTTTTACCAACATAAAAAATTTCAAAACATATAAGAGGAGTCTTCCTAATTATTGGAAGGCCCAAAAGAAAAATCATCACAAACTTTATGATTGTGGAACCATAGTCCAAACAACCTTATTCTATAGTAAGATATACATCCTCATGTTTAGAACAAATCCACATATACCAAGTGGCAATGATCCACTTGAAAGATGTTCCCTAGAAAGGAAAGACACAAAGGAAAACACACTTCCCACACCATAGCAACATTGTTCAGGGGTCACTAGCAAAAAGATAACCAATTCTATTTTCATTATGCATATTACAACTTCTTATGTATCACCTTTTTTAGTTTTTGGTTCCTTGCCAATAGCATAGGAATCATCATGATTAACATATCTCATTACTCCTTCCTTGACGACTATTTATTCCACTTGGGTATGTTCTCTTATTTTATTATATTTTTTAACCACTTATCAACATGTAAATCCTCATATTCCACATTTTCTTCACTAAATTGGGATCATCTCCCTTAATTTCTTTCACATGCCATGCTGATTTTACATTAATACTTTCTTACACACATAGGTCAGTTTGAGATTAACTCAGGTTCCACCTTATTTCTTTTCCATTATTCCCATTCATATTCTCATTTTGTACTTGTTATAGGAGTTCTCTCTATCTTATGTGGATTTCATACCTTGATTCACTTTATAAGCATAGACTTATCTGTCTTTTACTTTATTACCTTCTTGAATCAAATCTTCAAGAACTCCTCTTTTCCTTATTTGTTTTCAGATTTAGATTTCATGGTGTTGTATCTTTCTCTTATAGTTACCAAACATTCAAGTTTTGATAGATTATGTGCAATTTTCATCTTCTTTAAGGTAGGATTGAGATATTCACACCATGATTTCTTATTCATTATGCTCTTTAGATTGTCTCAAAATGACTACTTGATCAGAGTAATAAAAAAGATAACAATCTAAGAGTTCCATACTTACCTTTCTTCAATAATTGAATACCTGGCCAGGGCACCCAAATACTGAGATTAGGGAGTATGCACTATATTTTTGTGTCATGTTCCTGACTTAGACATCATCCTAGTCTTATGTCCTAGTGTCCCTGTAGACTCAGTGAACCAAAAGCTCTGATACCAAACTTGTGGGGACCTGTCACGCGAAACGAGATTACTCAAAACACAAAACACAATCAATCGCTAATTAATCACTTACCCAAAAATATGGGTAAATTAAAACCGATTTCAACATCAACACCCGCTCAGAAACGTTTGGAGGATCCTGACATCTTTCTTATATCCATGTTATACCACACAAACAAGCATTCATATGCTAACAAAAGTATGATTCATTTGAAATATTATATACAAACTTTATCTCACCCGGACCTGAGAGTACATGGATGACTCTAGAACAAACTAGACATCTAATCAACTTTATCAAATATTCATTACCATAGCTCCTCTTGGCTGCCACATGTTTGTTTTTGTCATTTCTGATTACCTAAAAAAATGTGGTGAACCACAAGGTGAGACACAGTCCCAGCAAGTGATATAACCATCAACAACCTTTATTGATTACAACATTTTTAAGTAATTAAGTAGTTAACAGTTTAATCAGATATAACAAATAAGATCAACAGTATTGATGATTAACAAAATACATAAAGGAGCAGATAACAATTATCATCATCAAGCTGACTATCATCATTTTCCTTATTAACCATATAAGAGATTCAATAGCATATGCATAACTAGCATAAGAAAGTCTAGTAGCATGTTATCTCTATTAACATGAATAAGTCTAGCATCATAAGCATATCTAACAACATTAGCATGTCTAACAGTTTGAACATATCAATATCATAAGCAAAGCTATCACATAAGCATGAGTATTTGCATAAGCATGATTAGCAGTATATGCATTTCTAATTATAGAGGCATGGCTAGCATGCTAAACATAACTAACAACATGAGATAGCTAGCATCATGATTATAATCAACAGTAGTAGTATAGATATCAACATAAGGATGACTACTGTATGTACACATTTACAGTCTTATGCATATCCCCAACATAAGTATAATTACTATCTCTTAATTGCACTAAGAATCATCTTTATGTAAAGAGAACAAATAAGGGTTATCATCCAATGTGAAGCGTCATGTATAACCCTAAACAGATATGCTATACATCTGTATTACATCTTTTATTATGCCCTGGGGAATTTGAATCGTACCATTCAAAGTCCAACCGACCCCTGCAAAGGGCTATTCGGTTCCGTACAAGATCTTGGAGTACCGACATCCTAAGATCTCTTCCCCCCGGTCAGTACGAGTAAAAAGGCAGTGACATATCAGTCAAAGCTGCCACCACAGCGACATATAGTCAAGCTGAAAACCACTAGTCTGACCTTGGTACAGGTCACGACACTAGAAACCAGGATATTCAAACCCAAACACTGAGGTACAACCGCAGTTGTCCTCTAATCACATCATGCTATAACCACAGAGACATGACCGCAGTCGTTCTCAATCACATCAGATGTATGAGGCATGACCATAGCCAACCTCCACATTTGTATTGTGGATGACAAGGATATATCCTCAACCTGCCACCCCCGCATATTCAACAATATGCGCTCTGAGTTTCCCTTAGGAATACTCATTTCACCATCCATCAAGTTATGACACTGAAGATGGTTCTACGGCACAGGGCACTACATGATTAGAGTTGCACTTGATTAGTTATACCAATTGGGTGAATTAAGGCTGCATCAAACAAGTGGACACACAAACCCTAATTCACTTCTAGCAAGCATATAAATATCAAAACTTGAAAAGATATAAAATGTGTGAAACATAAATTTCCATCTCATCATCACATGGTACTATTCATTTGCACTCATGAGACTACACCAGTCATCATTCTATCACAAGATAATAATATTTTTCACAATATCAGAGGGTATCAACCCTTATCAACATAAGAGGATTTCACCTCATTCAGGGCTCAACCACGCCCAATGGTCATTAAGACCATCATATTATTCCCTGCAAGATCATCATTATCTTTGCATGCCTTATAACAAGGCTCAACAACATCAATTGCATTAGAGTTAGGTTCAACATGATAAATTATATCAATGTTACTAATCAACACTCATACCCAAACCCTAACTCACGGCATCCCCATTGGATAATGGATGCATAAGGTGAAGCATCACCTTCACATTCCATACTATTCTCAAGTATGAACCCACACATAAATCAAGGTGTGACCATCAGGTTATAGCATACTAGGGTTTTAACAATAATAACAAAGTCTCCATGATTGTATTAGTCATTCAAGGACTATTAATACCCAATTACCATCATTTAGTTATATTAAAGCTAGGTATAGCAAGCTATACCTAATTAGGGTCACATATCAACACAATATGGTTATCATACCTTCTATTCATATGAATGAATAGGTAAGACTAACTTATTAAGGTAACCCTCCATTTCTTCCATCATCATTCAACCCATATCACTATACCACAATGCCATCCAGAACCATTGGATGATTAAAAGGCAAGACTATTGGTTGTTTACATAAGTAAACATCTGGATAAACCACCTACGAACTCCTTGATTTGTGCTCTAGAAAGAGTCACCATCTAACCCTAAACATCCCTTGATTAACAACACAAAAGGTTCTATTAAAAGTAGGGTAAAACCCACAATCAATTGTTCATTTCGAACAAGCCATCCATTGCCAACAAGTAAAATCCTTAAGTTGATCATACAAAGAAAATCATCTAAATCCCATTATTAGGATTAACATATTACATTATCCATAATTCCACTTTATTGGAGGAATAAACAGTATATCTTGACCATTGGGTCAAGGTCATATATTAAAACCATCAATTACAGTATATGTTCGACCATTGCATCAAGACCTAAGAAACCATTGGTCTAAGGATTAATTGATGCTAAAACTATATGATTAACTCGCCATAAATTGTAGAGACCTGATCCACCATCATTAGTGATCATTAAATCACTATAGGTTGTTAGATCAACCCTATATTCCTTAATCAACATCAAATATCAAGCTAATGTCAACATTGATTGATAACATCAGTAGGGTATTTAATGGTTGATCATTAAACTTCTAATTGGTCCAAAACCTGACCTAAGGGGGTGAACATAGGATGTCAAAACAACCTGATCCAAGTCACATTATACCTTAGTGCTAACACACACATGATCACATATTCATATATAACTGAAATCAGAATAGGGAACATTATAAAAATTGAAATCTAAGTCAAGTATAGATTTTTAGTGCATGAATCATCATTTTCAAGCAAGAACATGACCTAGAAAGTTTATGGTAAGAAATAAACGTGGAGCAAGTTATAAAACTTGCCTCTAATGCGAAGATGAAACCCCTAAGAGAAGAAATCTTGAGCAGGTAGGGTAGAAAATCCAAGAGTAAGCTAGGAATTCGTCCATCTAGCACCTTTCTTCATCAAATGAGCAATTTAGGTTCCGATGAACCATGTAAATTTACTGATCCAATCCACACTGATCAAATGATAAACTATATCATATAAAAGCGTAAAGAAGTGATTTATGAAATAAAAAGTCAGGGGACGCCAAATACTGCCCAACGCCTGATAACTGTTGTTATCAGCGAAAATCGCGCAATTAACCAAAACTTTTCAAATGCCAGAGTTAATTCATGATAAGTGAGAGAAAGTCTACTCACAGCGATTTGGGATGTCCAGATTCGTTCAGAAATGTGTCCAGGGCCTGTTTCTGTGCACATGCAAGTCTTCTTCTACCTTGGTATTTCTTGGAATTAAGCATGTGAAACCCAGCAGCTGCTTCACGCACGACATGTTGAAGAAAACGAGTGCAAATGAGTACAGGAAACTACAAATTCATATTCTACCTTCATGGCCTAGCTCAAGGGCATCATCCCCTTGATATATCCCACGCCACTAAGCCCTAGTTCAGGCCAGCTACTTACATCTACTTCTACGCTCACTAACAGGTTGAAGAAGAGGGTCGTGCTTGGTGCTAGACGCAGCTACAACTACGGATTCAGATCCACAGCCATCGATCGTGGTTGGGAGTACCTTCCCGAAGAGCTAGCTCGGCCAAACGACCCTTCCTTGGTCGTGCGCCGCTTTCAAGCGGTAGTCCTATTTTATGGGGTGAAATAATTTGGGAAAGAAGAAGATAAGGGTAAGGGGGCTATTAATTATGGGAAATTTGCAAATTAGGTCCAAAGAAAATAAAAAGGTTATAACTTTTGCCTCGAGGGTCCAAATCGAATGATTCTTTTTACAAAACTTAAATCACAAAATCCACTACAACCTCGAAGTAAGAAATTATGCTTATTAGCTTGTCACAAATGGTCAAAGCACTAATTGCATCAAAGGGTACTTAATTCAACTTAATCAAATTAATGATGCACTAAGCATTAAATTATGGTAATTAAGGTTGTTCAACACATTAAACAAGTTTAGGGGTGTTACATTATCTATGCAGCTCCTGGAATCACTGGGACTGTCAGGATTGACAGTTATCCTCCGAGTGAAAGAAGTCTCCCGCCTCTGTAGTAGTCCACACAGACCACCTAGAACTTCGATCGCCTTGTTGCACAAGGCACTGGAAGGAGTCATACCCTCCTATCGGTGTACTAGTCACTGACACAATCTCCTACCACCAGTCGCCTTTCTGCAGTTGTCTTTTCCTTACTGTGCCTCCCTTATCGGGTAACACTTTCTCGGGCTCTCCAGGTTACCACAACCAGAGAGAATGACAACTTTACAGAGCAACTGGTGTTCTGAGTTGTACATGAGAAGCCCCCAATACCGATATATATATAGGAGTGTCATGGGATAGGATTATCTACCCTAGGCAATGTGGGATTAAAGCAGGAGTAGAAGGGTTCGAGGTTTTCCACAAAACAACCAACTGCGCTAGTTGAACCGATCATTTCAAGCATGAACCGATCGGTTGGGGACCTGAGCCGATCGGTTCACACATGAACCGGTCAGTTGGGATACCTGAGATGATCGGTTCACTTTTGAACTGATCGGTTCACTGCCCTGGTCAGTTCCCGATTGACTTTTCCTCTTTTGTTTCTAATTGATCCAAATACCAATCCTTGTTCCAATCAAATTGGACAAGGGAAACGAAAAGAAATTTCTTGACAACCTAACATTCCCAACTTGCTCATTTGGACCCGTTGAGCCGATCGTTTCAACCCTTGAATCGATTGATTCACCCTATCTTGAGACGATATGTTCATCACATGAGCCGATTGGTTCACCAACCTAAGCTGATCTGTTCATCACATGAGCCGATCGGTTGGGAGTATAGACTGCACAGAATCAGTCAATTGCAGTTTCAATCAATCTGATACTCTAATCAATCGGTTCAACACCTTGAACACTATGATATTGAGCTATCAATTGATTGAGTGTTTAATTGAACACTAAACTCCTTTGGTAATCAATATAAAGATCGTTTGTGGATAAACTCCTCTTCCAAGTTAAATCCTATGTGTGTGACCCTACAAGCCCATTTCACATTGGCAATGAAAGTCCATAACACTTATGACTTCACAAGAAAAAAGTGGTGCCTCGTTGCACATCAATGTTGCCCAAGTGAAAAGGAAAGTTGGAAAACAACTTTCAATCCTACAATTTGTGAATGGTGTTACAGTGAATGTATAATTCCTTTGTCTCTAGTATCTCGAATGAACTCAACGCATGGAACAGTCATCATGTCAACTTTCATTCACTTTCTTGATCTTAGAGTAGATTGGAGGAGATATGTCTGACATCAATATCACATACTGATTCATACATGTGTGTGCACACCTATCTCAATCCTACTCATAAAGTGGCCATGGATATCAAACTCCCTCAGGTGGGAAAAATCCCATATCTATCACTCACCCCTCAAAATCCCCATGCGTCAAAGCCACCCAATCATCACCTTTATAACAACCCCTATTTCAGGTCTGTGTTTGATGATGTCAAAGTGTACCCAATGACATGTGTTGAGCATAGTGATTTTAGGTCAAAGAATCACACTCACCACCATTACTGTGAGAACTGATTGTGACTACCCTGTCATGGTTCCATGAGTCAAACTCATGGTGGGTCTGTCTGGTACACTTGTTCTCTAACAAGTACCTATGTGTTTGGTTTGATATCTCCATATCATGAATAATGAGATTCTATCATCAACCAACACCACAATCTAGTCTTGTGTGTCATTGTTGTCTATCTACCTTCCACAATGACATCCGACTAGGGACATAATAAGAATGTACAAACTCTTAGCATATGTATGATCTCATCGTTCAGGTCCTGAACCTAAAAGCATATGTCATTGAGTACTATCATTCTCTAGACATTCAATCTGTTCTATCATTATCTCATATGAATGAACCAGAAAGAATTGGAAGCTTGCCTTTGATGTTTATAAAATCAATCTTAATGTATCCCACAAATCATCCCATGATTGGCTCTCAGGGCATATATACCAACAGAATCCCACTTGCACTGCAAGCCAATCACCCTTGAATCATATTCTTAGTGATCTTCAAACATGTCCCACATGTTACTGTGCTCTAGTGCTAACATAGTGAGTTATGGAAACACCTTTCCAAAGTTGGTATAAACTGCATGTCTCTCATCTCTTTGTTGTACATCACACGTATGAGATGGAGTTCCCATAATATGCAATCTAGTATTTCTTTGCTAACCTTTAGCCACATTGCATGACCAAGCACTCCTAACTTGTCATCAATGACTGAAATACCTATAAGTTCATTTCTATGAACTTCCAGATCCGTATAGTATCCACTACTATTCTCTAACACACAGATACTCATCATTTCCTTTAAAAATGACTTTATTGGAATGTTTCCATTTATCAACAAATATTCACTTTTATATATCCCATATATATTTTGCGATTTATTTTCTATCCTTTTTCGGAAGTTCGCATCAGTGTAACTCTTTACAGTGAATCCTTCCTTATTTCCATAGAACTAGTACTTCTCAAGTACTTATCAAGTTCTTATGGTATTCTAGTAAGCCTTACTAGAACTACACAGACATCCACTCGTCCTGTCCCACATACGAGTTATCAGAATGATCATATCATATTGTCATGTCCTACATACAAGATGAATGCTTTTTATTCTTGCCATGTCCATACATACAAGATAATGGGATGATTACATACATGATAGATCCATATCTATTCTTAGTGTTCCCATTCTTCATAAGAATTAGAAACTTGGCCTTCGGATACTAACTCCATGTAACATAGATAAGTTTTCTCCCATTGAATTTGTGCACACTGAACCCTTCAGTATAGATTGCCAATGTATGCTTTCTCTTTTCAGGTCAAGAGGTTTTCAAGAACTATCTCTATAGATCTCTATTCCTATCAAATAGGAAACATCTCTATCTTCCTTAAATATAATTTCCACTTTGGATTTCCATTCTAGAACATTTCCATTTCACATCAACATGTGGAATGTGAATATGGTCCCACTAAATCATAGATCCCTTCTTTATCTTTGGCATATCAGTCAAACCCTTTGACTATATTATCAAAGTAAAGATCCCATCTCTGAGTTGCTTGTACTCAATTAATAACATTGATTAGTCCATTGTAACTTATAGACTTTACTTTCATTAATGGATTCATAAACCTTATAGGTTGTGTCACGTACACATCCTTGTTTTATTCCTCATAGGAATGTGGTTTTAGTATCCGTATGCCAAATCTCTTAGTCATTAAGTTGTAATCAACAAGTATCATCCTTCTCAAAATGTCATGCATGTGTTCTTAATGCTTAAGACTCATTCGCACGTATGTATTTCATCCCAATGGGTGCTACCATCAAGGTCATACCTTATGGTTCACATGGAAGTCATTTAGGATGTAATGGTCATAAACCATAACTCAAAATTTGGTTCCTCAATATCATCTAGATTGTTGACTCATTATATGAACAACTCATCGTATAGATATTTGAGGTGTATTTGTTAAGGAATTTGAGAACTCACAACACTATGTGATTCTTAATATCCTTTATTAGTGTAGGGTATTCTTTATTTAAGAAGAACTTAGTTATTTGACAATCATCCTTTAGCTCCTTAGAGTCTGACTCCTTTTGATTTAGTCATCACCATGCCTTAATCACGAGCTTACTATGATACACTATCATAATCACTCATAAGGATCTCAAACATTTTGTTCAAGTATTTCATTCATAGATCTCATCAAGAATTAACACTTTACCAAATTCGTACTTCATCTATGATATTCTTGAACACTTCAAGATATTCATATTGGTATTTCTCTAAACACTGTTTGAAGTACTAGCATTAACTCTAATAGGTATGTAAATACATCACATGTATTATACCTAATACGATAATCATTCTCCCACTACCACTAGTGAAGATTTAATAATCATGTCTAAGAGATTCATGTCTCTTACTGGTTCTCTAACCAAAAGAGTCTAGATTTATCCATCATATGGAAACTAGAAATGAATTTCTCATGATTTATGCTAATTTTATTGTTTGAGTTATCAATAACTTCTAGGTATCATTTTATCTTATGCATACCAAGTACCACAAGATAAATACGGCATTGCCACAAAGATTGAAACATCGACTTTAATAATTTCCATCATTGTCATACAATATTCAAAAAATTAAGTGTTTCTATTTGCAAATTGAAATAGCAGTTCTCAACTCTATTTCATGTCCTTTAGGTTGAAATACTAAAAGGTACTCCTATCTATGGCAGCAACACTTGCTCAAATGATGAGTACTTCTTTATTGGTCCTTTCACAAAGGCCATCACTTCTTTGTGGATCTTGTATATTATAGATCCATATCTTGGTATCATATACCTTAGATAAAGAAGTGTTTATTTCATGATACCTACGGTGGAGATATCTATCCCCTCCTTTCATCTTCTTTTGTTCTTCAAGATATAGAGGGCATTTCCCTCGTTCACCCACCCATGTGCGTTGAGGCTGAAGACGACTTGGTCTACTGGCTAGCATCAGAACCCTTCTTAGCTTTGCCCTTGCCCATGTCCTTGCCCTTGGACCTACCATTCTTTCTGTTGATCAACATCACATACTTAGGCTTGTCCTTCTTCATCTATTCCTCTACTATCCTCAACATGTCCAACAACTCTGTCAATGCTTGTCAAAGTTGTTCAGTTGTAGTTCATCATGAACTGTATGATTCTTGCAACATTTGTAGTATCATACCAATTGCCAACTCTTGGCTTGGAGGGAATCCTTCTTAGTCAGGCTTTTACACATACCCAATCACATTGAGTGTATGAATACCTTACTGGATCTCCTTCTGTCATGACATACTAGGATAGTGTCTTGGAGACATCAAATGTCTCATGTTATCTCTGCAACTCATAGTTCAGAGAATACAACATTAAGCACTCCACATCAATGACATCTTTGGTATGCTTCCATAAGCATCCTTTAAGCCATTGGTGTGGTGGGATCGAGTTCATCTGATTCTGGTATAACTAGGACTTAGATATTTCACTCTTTGATTAAGAACACTTCTCAACGTCCTAACCAGTCGTGGAATTATTCCCATTTAATTTGTCCATCTTAAGGACTGATCGCAAATAAAGTGATTATTATTGATTAACCATTTATTGTACAAAAGGAAATTATGCAATTTAGTCCAAAAACTCCTTTTTTTACTTGATTGATTTGAAAGGTTGATGATATAATTAGGACTTTAATTAATTATCACTCCCACTATATTTGTTCAAATTGATAGCCCTCACCATCAATTCGGAAGATTGCAGCGTACAATCTTCTAGTGAGCAAGATTCATATTTCATCAAGTCATGAGTCAGCTTTGGTTGATCACCCACAACTTGACTATTTAGGTAGGCCATTATGCCAATTGCATCATATGCAACTCTTGGATAGATGACATGCACAACTCCTTGCCATTTATCCCATGCCTATGGGCTTAGATGCTCTAAGAATCACCAGTTAAGTCTAACCCAAAAGCCGACACGATAAACATGCATCCTGCTTTGGCAGATCCTACATGTCTACCCTTCACACTTCCGCAAGATGGACGGTGTTGGTATGTATGCCCATGGAGTAAGTCATATGATGATTGTAATGGGATACTTTGTAAATGATTTGAATAATAATAAAGGCAATTTTCCGATCTATATGTTTAAATTGTTTCTGAGATGATAGTATAACATGATAGATGTCTAAAGAATGATTTTACTCAATGACGTATGCTTTTAGGTTAAGGACCTAAATGATGAGATCATGCGGATGTTAAGAGTATACATTCTTGTTTGGTCCCTAGTCAGTTGTTATTGTGGAAATAACCATAGACATCAATAACACTAAAGACTAGATTGTGTGTTGGTTGATGACAAAATCTCATTAGTCATGATATAGTGATATCAAACCAAGCACATAGGTACTTGTTAAAGAACAAGGTACCGGACAGACCCACCGTGAGAGTGGCACATGGAACCATGACTTGGTAGTCACAGTCAGCTCTCACAGTGATGGTGGTGAATGTGATTCTTAGCCTTGAAATCACTACACTCAACACATGTCGTTGGGTACACTTTGACATCATCAAACGCAGTCCTGAAACATGGGTTGTTATAAAGGTGATGATTGGGTGGCTTTGACACATGGGGCTTTTGAGGGGTGACTGATAGATATGGGATTTGTCCCTCCTGAGGGAGTTTGATGTCCTTGGCCACTTGATGAGTAGGATTGAGAAAGGCATGCACATGCACGTGTGAATCAATATGTGATATTGATGTCATACACATCTCACTCGGTCTGCTCTGAGATCAAGGAAATGAATGAACGTTGATAGGATGACTGTTCCATGCCTCGAGTTTATTCAGGATATCAGTCACAAAGGAATTATACATTCACTGTAACACCATTCACGGATTGTAGGATTGAAAGTTGTTCTCCAACTTTCTATTTCACTTGGGTAGCACTGATGTGTGACTAGGCACAGCTCTTTGCTTGTGAAGTCATAAGTGTTATGGACTTTCACTGCCAATGTGAAATGGACCTGCAGGGTCACACACATAGGATTTAACCTGGAAGAGAAGTTATGTCCACAAGCAATGTTTAGATTGATTACTAAACGATTTTAGTTGTTCAATTAAACACTCAATTAATCGATAGCTCAATATCATAATGTTCAAGGTGTTGGATGCATTGATTGGAGTATCGGATTGATTGAAATCACAATTGACTGATTCTGCACAATCTGCACTCCCAACCGATCGGCTCATGTGATGAACCGATCGTCTGGGCTTGATGAACCGGTCAACTCAAGTGCTGAGTCGATCGGCTCAAGGTCAGAGTGAAATGATTTCTTCAAGTGTTGAAACGATCGGTTCAACTGATGCAACCGAGCAAGTTGGGAAAGTAAGATTGGTGAGAATTTTCCTTGTGTTTCACTTGCCCAATTTAATTGGAACAAGGATTGGTATTCGTTACCAATTAGAAACAAAAGAAGGAAAGTCAATTAGGAACTGATCAGGACCACCAACCGACCGGTTCAAGGTCCCAACCAATCAGTTGAGGTGTCAACCGACCGGTTCAGGTCCCCAACCGACCATTTCAGTTGTGAAACGATCAGTTCAGGTTGTGAGTTAGTTGTTTTATGGAAAATCTCGAACCCTTCTACTCCTGCTTTTAGTCCCATATTGTCGGGGACAGAGAACCCGATCCCATGACCTTCCTATATATAGGGGTATTGGGGGCTTCTCAGAGTACAACTCAGTGTAAGACGGTTTCTCTACAAAGTTGTCGTTCTATCTGGTTTTGGTAATCGAGAGAGCCCGAGCAAGTGCTACCCGAAAAGGGAGGTGCAGCAAGGGAAAGACAACTGCAGTTGCAAACGGTAGCAGGAGAGTGTGTTGGTGACTAGTACGGAACCAGTAGGATGTGACTCCTTCCAGTTCCTTGTGCGACAAGGAGATCGGAGTCCAGGTGGTCCGTGTGGATGACTGCAGAGGCGGGAGACCTCTGTCGCTCGGAGGACAACTGTCAATCTCGATAGTCCCGGTGAGACTAGGAGTCTTCAGTCCCAGTGCGACCAGGAGCTGCACAGACACCGTCGAAGATCGGAGGTGAAGACCACGCAAGGCGCGAGGTACTGTCGCTGAGCAAGCCTCGGGACAAGGTATGCATCCACAAACCATCTTTCCTATTGTATAGATGTTGACCTTATTCCTTTTGTTCTGGGTTTTGGGGAGAAAATTTTTGTTTCTGCTACTTCTCTGCCTCCTCTAAAACCCAACAGTGGTATCAGAGCCACATCAACTGCTCTATATTTTAGAATTATCGATATGATCAATTTTGATTTGTCGCCTTTATTTATTGCATGTGATGCGAATAAAATTGGCTTTATGCATGTCCAATCCACAAATCCCATATATACATATAGGATATGTAATATTAATGCACTCAATATGTGTCGTCCTTAAACGAGTTTTGTGGTGGATGTGTAGCATGATTATGGCCTATAAACCCCTATATCAGTGTATGGTTGTATGTGGTTGCTTGCATCTTGGTCTACGCATCGATTCCCCTTCTCTTATTCCGTATGTAACTCAAAATAATTCGAGAATTCTTTCCCTACCTTTGCTATCCCCAAATGTAACTCGGGGTTTCAGAATTCAATTGTGATTAGGATAGATTTTATTTCCTGTTATGTCAAAGAATGGTGGACAACCTGAGACGATTGGTTCAAGGCGTGAACCGATCGGTTGGTGATTGAGATGACCAGTTCGAGGAGCGAGACGAGTGGGTGGCGACATGATGAGATGCACGACGACCGGTGAACCGATTGGCTGGAGGCGCCAGTAGATCGGCTGGTGGCACCTGAACAACCAACCTGATGGCGAGCCAATCAGTCATGGAGATGAGCTGATCAAACCCAGAAAGGCAGGCACAAATTTCATCTTGTACAGGTTGCATGTGATGTAGACCTAGATGACTGTGATTCCTCTTGGCTCGAGGAATCACAATAGGATGCCCATAATCATTGCTTTTTATCGTTTTGCATGTTTTCTGTGGGATATAGCATGTATATAATACGTACTATATATAGTGGTGATTGGATATGTATATGTATATAAAAACCTAATTCCTCATTAAATATTAAAGTTTTAGATGCCTTCCAAATGCGACACACGTGAAAATCTTGATCGACCAAGTGTGGGCACGCCCTAGCGTGGTGCACCATCTATCTCATGGAAGCGTGAAGGATGAATGTGTGGGTCTGCCCTAGAAGGGTGCATATTCATCGTGTTGGCTTTGGGTCGAACTTAACAAGGTGATCTAGATGGGATCTAGTACCTTGAGGCATGGATATGATCATGGCAAAGAGTTGCATATGACATCTTTCAAGAGTTGCATATGATGCAATTGGCAAGAGTTGTCTACCTGGGAGATCTGAGTTGTGGGTGACAGCTCTAGCTGGTCCATGGCTCTGAGGATTTTAGGATCTTGACCCACTAGAAGATTGTACGCTGCAATCTTCCGAATTGATGGTGAGGGTTGTCAATTTGAGTCAAAATAGTGGGAGTGGTAATTAATTAAAGGCCTAATTAACTATCGTCAAATTTTATTCAAATCAAATTAAAAAGGTTTTGACAAATGCAAATTTTCTCTTGTAGAATGGCAAAAGAATCATCTTTTAAAATGGGCAAATTAATTGAGAATAAATTCCATAATTGGTTGAGGACTGTGAGAAGTGTTCTACACAATCCAGATATACCAGGAGCCTTGGAATCCACTCTATGTACACTTAACGCGTTAGTGAAGAAGAAAGAAGGTAAGGGAGAGAAGGGTTCTCTCGCCAAACCATTTTCTTCTACATGGAGAGGATGGAAGGAACAATGGAAGAAGAAGTCAGAGATAGAGATCTCTACTTCTCGTGTATACGTGATAGAGATTAACTTTACTACTTCTTCGTCATGGGTACTTGATACCAGATGCGGATCTCACATTTGTTCAAATGTGAAGGATCTTAAGAGAAGTAGGCCTTTGGGGAAAGGCGAGGTTGAACTATGTGTTTCCAATGGGGCAAGAGTTTCCGTCAGTGCCGTAGGAACCTATGAGTTAACTCTACCGAGTGGGCTAATAATAGAGTTGAAGAACTGATATTATGTACCTGCCATAAATAGGAATATCATTTCTGTCTCTTGTTTGGACAAAGATGGATTTGAATTTCTTATTAAGAATGGAAAATGTTCCATTTCTAAAGATGGGATCTTTTATGGCAGTGCCCCAATGTCTTATGGTCTATACTTGATAGATTTGGAGACAAGTGTATACAACGTAAACACCAAAAAGCAAAAACTCAACGACTCAAACAAAACATATCTCTGGCATTGTCGTCTAGGGAACATAAATGAGAAGCACATTTCTAGACTCCATAAAGATGGTTATATAGACTCTTTTGATTATGAATCAATAGAGACATGTGAATCTTGTTTATTGGGAAAGATGACCAAGACTCCCTTTTTAGGTAAAGGTGAGAGAGCTAGTGATCTATTAGGACTCATACATACTGATGTATGTGGGACTTTTAGAACTAATGCCAGAAATGGGTATCAGTACTTCATTACCTTCATTGATGATTTCAGAAGGTATGGCTGTGTGTACCTGATGAAGCATAAGTCAGAAACCCTTGAAAGGTTCAAGGATTTCATGAATGAAGTACATAACCAACTTGGCAAAAGTATTAAGGCACTTCGATCCGATCGAGGTGGAGAATACTTAAGCCAGGAGTTTGAGGACCTTCTGCGAGCCTGTGGTATTGTATCACAATGGACTCCGCCTGGAACACCACAACATAATGGTGTGTCTGAAAGAAGGAATCGCACATTATTGGATATGGTGCGATTAATGATGAGCTTTGTTGATCTTCTGATTTCCTTCTGGGGTCATGCTCTTGAAACCGCCACATTTACACTTAACTGTGTACCATCTAAATCGGTTCAAAAGACACCATATGAGATATGGTATGGGAAGTGTCCCGTTTTGTCTTTTATGAAGATTTGGGGTTGTGAGGCTTACGTCAGGAAAATGTTTCCTGATAAGCTTGGACCCAAATCTGATAAATGTTATTTTTTTGGATATCCTAAGTAAATTAGGGGATATTACTTATACCACCCTACTGACAACAAAGTGTTTGTTGCCGGGGATGTTGTATTCCTAGAAAGGGAATTTATTTCCAAAGGAAGCAGTGGGAGGAATATAGAGCTTGAAGAGGTTCAAAACCAACAAGAAAACATTGAACCAGTAGATGTACCAGAGGAAAATGCAGATTCACAAGGTGTTGTAGAATCTCACTCTCCTCAGGTAACACAAGGACCTCATAGATCTAGTAGGACCCGCCTTGAACCTGAGAGGTTTGGATACCTTGTAACTCAAGAAGGTGGTGAGTTGATCATAGATGATGATCCAACTACCTACGTAGAGGCTATGGAGGGACCAGATTCTGAGAAATGGCTTGAGGCCATGAGATCTAAGATGGAATCCATGTACTCCAACAATGTATGGACTTTGGTGGAACCACCCGAAGGGATAAAACACATAGGGTGCAAGTGTGTCTTTAAGAAAAAGACCGACATGGATGACAATGTGCAAACTTATAAAGGCAGATTGGTTGCAAAGGGATTTCGACAAGTTCAAGGTATTTACTATGATGAAACCTTTTCTCCAGTTGCCATGATTAAGTCCATCAGGATCATGCTTGCTATTGCAGCTTATTATGACTATGAGATTTGGCATATGGATGTTAAAATCGCATTCCTTAATGGGAATATAAATGAGGATGTGTATATGACACAGCTTGAAGGTTTTGTTGATCCAAAGAATGCCAATAAAGTCCATAAGCTGCAAAGGTCAATCTATGGATTGAAGCAAGCATCTCGGAGTTGGAATCTTCGATTTGATGAGGAAGTCAAAGTGTTTGTCTTTATTCAAAATGAAGATGAACCTTGTGTGTACAAGCAGGTTAGTGGGAGCTCGACCACATTCCTCATATTGTATGTGGGTGACATACTTTTGATGGGGAATGATGTCTTAGCCTTAGAGAAGGTAAAGACTTGGATTGGAAATACTTTCTCAATGAAGGACTTAGGAGAAGCATCCAACATTCTAGGAATTAATATCTATAGAGATAGATCTATAAGGCTTCTCGGACTAAGTCAGAGCACGTACATTGACAAAGTGCTGAAGCAGTTCAGCATGGAGAGCTCGAAGAGAGGCAACATCCCCATGCTACATGGAGTCACCGTCTCTAGAGCTCAATGTCCCCAATCTTGTGAAGAGAGGGAGCATATGAATGGGATCCCATATGCATCATCCATTAGATCCATCATGTATGCTATGTTGTGTACATGCCCAGATGTCTCGTATGCTCTCAGCATGACGAGCAGGTACCAGTCAGATCCTGGGGATGCTCACTGGACAGCCGTGAAGAACATCCTCAAGTACTTGCGAAGGACTAAGGATCAGTTTCTTGTTTACAACGATGAGGAAGAGCTGGTTGTAAAGGGTTACACCGATACAAGCTTCCAAACTGATAGAGATGATTACAGATCGCAGTCAAGATTTGTGTTTTGCCTTAATAATGGAGCTATGAGCTGGAAGAGTTCCAAGCAAGAAACAGTTGCCGATTCTACTACAAAGGCCGAGTATATTGCTGCTTCACATGCAGCAAAGGAGGCTGTGTGGATCAGGAAATTCATTTTTGAACTTGGTGTAGTTACCAGTAGTTGTGATGCAATTGAGCTTTATTGTGACAATAATGGAGCTATTGCACAAGCTAAGGAACCCAGATCACATCAGCGGTCCAAGCACATACTGCGGCGCTTCCATCTCATACGAGAGATCGTATAGCGAGGAGATGTGAAGATTTGCAAAGTACCAACTGAAGACAACATAGTTGATCCACTGACTTAGGACCTTTCTCAGTAGAAGCATGATGGTCATGCTAGGTCACAAGGATTGAGGTTCCTTGGTGACTGGCTCTAAGTGCAAGTGGGAGTATGTTGGTATGTATGCCCATAGAGCAAGTCATATGATGATTGTAATGGGATACTTTGCAAATGATTTGAATAATAATAAAGGCAATTACCGATCTATATGTTTAAACTGTTTCTGAGATGATAGTGTAGCATGATAGATGTCTAAAGAATGATTTTACTCAATGACGTATGCTTTTAGGTTAAGGACCTAAACGATGAGATCATGCAGATGTTAAGAGTATACATTCTTGTTTGGTCCCTAGTCGGTTGTTATTGTGGAAATAACCATAGACATAAATAACACTAAAGACTAGATTGTGTGTTGGTTGATGACAGAATCTCATTAGTCATGATATAGTGATATCAAACCAAGCCATAGGTACTTATTAGAGAACAAGGTACCAGACAGACCCACCGTGAGAGTGACACATGGAACCATGACTTGGTAGTCACAGTCAGCTCTCACAGTGATGGTGGTGAATGTGATTCTTAGACCTGAAATCACTACACTCAACACGTCGTTGGGTACACTTTGACATCATCAAACGTAGTCCTGAAACATGGGTTGTTATAAAGGTGATCATTGGGTGGCTTTGACACATGGGGCTTTTGAGGGGTGACTGATAGATATGGGATTTGTCCCTCCTGAGGGAGTTTGATGTCCTTGGCCACTTGATGAGTAGGATTGAGAAAGGCATGCACATGAACGTGTGAATCAATATGTGATATTGATGTCATACACATCTCACTCGGTCTGCTCTGAGATCATGGAAATGAATGAACGTTGACAGGATGATTGTTCCATGCCTCGAGTTTATTCAGAATATCAGTCACAAAGGAATTATACATTCACTGTAACACCATTCACGGATTGTAGGATTGAAAGTTGTTCTCCAACTTTCTATTTCACTTGGGTAGCACTGATGTGTGACTAGGCACCGCTCTTTTCTTGTGAAGTCATAAGTGTTATGGACTTTCACTGCCAATGTGAAATGGACCTGCAGGGTCACACACATAGGATTTAACCTGGAAGAGGAGTTTTGTCCACAAGCAATGTTTAGATTGATTACTAAACAATTTTAGTAGTTCAATTAAACACTCAATTAATCGATAGCTCAATATCATAATGTTCAAGGTGTTGGATGCATTGATTGGAGTATTGGATTGATTGAAATCACAATTGACTGATTCTACACAATATGCACTCCCAGCCGATTGACTCATGTGATGAACCGATCGGCTGGGCTTGGTGAACCGGTCGGCTCAAGTGTTGAGTCGATCGGCTCAAGGTCAGAGTGAAATGATTGCTTCAAGTGTTGAAACGATAAAAGCGATGATTATGGCCATCCTAATGTGATGCATCTAGGTCTACATCACATGCAACTTGTACAATATGAACTTTGCACTTTGTCATTCTGGGTTTGATCAACTCATCTTCATGATTGATCGGCTCGCCATCAGGTCAGTCGTTTGGGTGCCACCAGCCGATCGATTGGTTCCTCCAACTGATCGGTTCACTAGTCATCGTGCATCTCCTCAGGTCACCACCCGCCCATCTTGCTCCTCGAACCGGTTGTCTAGAATGCCAACCGATCAATTCACGCCTTGAACCGATCATCTCAGTTGTCTTCAGGTTGTCCGCCGTTCTTTGACATAACAGGAAATAAAATTTATATCCTATTTACATTTGAATCGAGAAACCCCAAGTTACATTCGGGGGGAGAAAAGGTAGGAAAGAAATCTCGAATTATCTCCAGTTACATCAGGAATAAGAGATAGGGAATCAGTGTGCAGACCGGGATGCAAGCAACCACATTCAACCAAACACACATACATAGGGTTTATTGGCCATAACCACATTATACATCCACCACAAAACTTGTTAAAGGGTGATGTGTATCGAGTGCTTTTATATTACATATCATATATGTATATTGGGGTTTGTGGATTTAGGATTGGACATGCATAAAGCCAATTTTATTTGCAACATATGCAATAAATAAATGCAACAAACCAAAATCGATCACATCGATAATCCTAATGTATAGAGCAGTTGACGTGGCTTTGATACCACTGCTAAGTTTAAGGGGAGGTAGAGAACGCAGCAGAAACAAAAAATTTCTCCCCAAACCCAGAAATAAGGAATCGCGTCAACGTCTATACAGTAGGAAGGATGGTTTGTAGAGGCGTACCTTGTCCCGAGGCTTGCTCGGAGACATTACCTCGCAGCTAGTGCGATCTTCACCTCCTGTCTTGGACGATGTTTGTGCAGCTCCTGGTCTCACTGGAACTGTCAGGATTGACAGTTGTCCTCCGAGCAGAAGAAGTCTCCCTCCTCTGTAGTAGTCCACCCAGACCCCCTAGAACTCCGATCGCCTTATTGTATAAGGAACTGGAAGGAGTCATACCCTCATGTCGGCATACTAGTCACCGACACACTCTCCTGCCACCAGTCGCCTTTCTGCAGTTGTCTATCCCTTGTTGTGCCTCCCTTATCGGGTAGCACTTGCTCGGGCTATCCTAGTTACCACAACCAAAGAGAATGACAACTTTACAAAGCAACTGGTGTTTTGAGTTGTACATGAGAAGCCCCCAATACCCCTATATATAGGAGGGTCATGGGATAGGGTTCTCTACCCCAGGAAATGTGGGATTAAAGCAGGAGTAGAAGGGTTTGAGGTTTTCCACAAAACAGCCAACTGCGCCAGCTGAACTGATCGTTTCAAGCATGAACCGATCGGTTGGGGACCTGAGATGATCGGTTCACACCTAAACCAGTCAGTTGGGATACCTGAGCCGATCGGTTCACTTTTGAACCGGTCGTTTCACTACCCTGGTCAGTTCTTGATTGACTTTTCCTCTTTTGTTTTGAATTGATCCAAATACCAATCCTTGTTCCAATCAAATTGGACAAGTGAAACAAAGAGAAATTTCTTGCCAACCTGACTTTCCCAACTTGCTCGTTCAGACCAGTTGAGCCGATCAGTTCAACCCTTAAACCGGTCGATCAGCCTATCCTGAGCCGATCAGTTCATCACATGATCCGATCGGTTCACCAACCTGATTCGATCGGTTCATCACATGAACCGATCAGTTGGGAGTGCAGACTGTGCAGAATCAGTCAATTGCAGTTTCAATCAATCTGATACCCTAATCAATCGGTCCAACACCTTGAACATTATGATACTGAGCTATCGATTGACTGAGTGTTTAATTGAAATACTAAACTCCTTTAGTAATCAATCTAAACATCATTTGTGGATAAACTTCTCTTCTAGGTTAAATCCTATGTGTGTGACCCTACAGGCCCATTTCACTTTGGCAGTGAAAGTCCATAACACTTATGACTTCACAAGCAAAAAACGGTGCCTAGCCACACATCAATGCTACCCAAGTGAAAAGGAAAGTTGGAGAACAACTTTCAATCCTAAAATCCGTGAATGGTGTTATAGTGAATGTATAAATCCTTTGTCTCTGATATCCCGAATGAACTCGAGGCATGGAATAATCATCCTATCAATGTTCATTCACTTTCTTGATCTCAGAGTAGATTGGAGGAGATATGTATGTCATCGATATCACATACTAATTCACATATGTGTGCACACGCCTATCTCAATCCTACTCATCAAGTTGCCATGGATATCAAACTCCCTCAGGAGGGACAAATCACATATCTATCACTCACCCCTCAAAAGCCCCATGTGTCAAAGCGACCCAATCATTACCTTTATAAGAACCCATGTTTCAGGACTGTGTTTGATGATGTCAAAGTGTACCTAACGACATGTGTTGAGCGTAGTGATTTCAGGTCAAAGAATCACACCCACCACCATTACTGTGAGAACTGACTGTGACTACCATGTCATGGTTCCATGTGTCAAACTCACGGTGAGTCTGTCCAGTACACTTTTTTTCTAACAAATACCTATGTGCTTGGTTTGATATCTCGAAATCATGACTAATGAGATTTTGTCATCAACCAACACCACAATCTAGTCTTGTGTGTCATTGTTGTCTATCTACCTTCCACAATGACATCTGACTAGGGACATACTAAGAATGTACCAACTCTTAGCATCTATATGATCTCATCGTTCAGGTCCTAAACCTGAAAGCATACATCAATGAGTATTTTTATTCTCTAGACATTCAATATGTTCTATCATTGTCTCATATGACTGAACCATAAAGAATTGGAAGCTTGCCTTTAATGTTTATCAAATCAATCTTAATGTATCCCACCAATCATCCCATGATTGGCTCTCAGGGCATACATACCAACAGCTATATGTCCAAACCATTTTATCAAATTATGGTACAATCCAAATCATGTTGATAGCAAACATAAAATCTCCCCAAAGTCCCAACAATATAAGGATGACAAATAGGACTTATACTAAGACTCTACACCAGTACCATGTCCAACCTTCTGATAGCTATCGATTTCCTTGTTGCTCAGCTCCATCACCACGACCTCAACTTCCTTGTCCACGACCACCTAAAAAGTTATGGAACCCATGGGGTGAGACCAAACGTCCTAGTGAGAGTTATAATTCTTCTCCTACAACTATTATAAGAATAACTAATAGTGTAGGTAGATTAGATACCTAGAAAGTTGAGCAGATTCAGTTAAATGATATGTATTCAATAGATTGTGCAAATTAAGTAACTAAGCATATATTATTGAGAACTAGATGAATTAATATGTTGAGAAGGAATATTTAAGACATGTATAATTCTTATAACCTAAACAATACAAAGATAAGGCATGGGTTCATCCAATGTGATTAGTATTATTTTTTGAGGAAGCCAGAAGATACTTTTATTCATCATGCTCGTCTCCTGCATGCAAAATGGGGGTAAAATTACAAATTGACTCTATGAATTTGGTAGTAAATATGGTACTACTACTACGATCACAAACTCCACCCTCACATTTCTCAAGCACCCAATCAGGGGGTCGATTGTAGTGAATGGTGCCATGTTTGTTTTTAAAATGGAATTTGGCTAAGGAGTCAGACAAATGATTGCCTTCCCTTCTACAATATCTGGTAATCGCCGAGTTAGGGATGAGTCGTTGTATCTCCCAAATTAAGTTTACATAGTGAGGATTCATAGTATGCTCCTGTCCTATCATCTAGACCGCTTAAAGACAGTCAGATTCAATCTCAATATTGCTATTGCTACAGGTCTTGGCCAAGCGAGAAACTAAGATGATGGCTTTGAGTTAGGCCTGAAGGGGGTAGTATGTGCTGATGGATTGTCCAAGCCCCCCATGCCATGCATGAGTATGGTCTCTGGCAATGATAGCTACCGCACCTTTCCTCCTCTTAAACGAATCATCAATATTAATCTTAATGGTGTTTGGTGACGGCGGAAGCTAGATATCCTCATGGTTCTTTGTGATGGTCATCTCAGTCTGGTACCAAGCTTCCATGCTAAGGTTGGCCTCCTTCCTTATCAGGTACACTTGCTGCTCAATGGTGCAGTTGATCCCTTCAAAAATGAAGTGGTTGCGCTGCTTCCAAATGTACCAACAAGTAATAAGAAAAGTAGTCGGATGTGTATTATTGAATTTGAGATTCAAGTTAATCCACGCTTCTCAGCAGGATTCACTCCAGAACTCAGTGGGGATAGGGGATGCAGATAACACCAAATGCCATATAGTTTTTGGTTGGAGACAATTTTGAATGGCATGGAGGTTTGTTTCCTCCTCCTGGTTACATCTAGTATAGGTGGTGATCGTAGTCATATGTCTCTTAGCTCTCGTCACATTAGTAAGGATAGCATTATTAACAACTAGCCACATGAACACCCAGAAAGGACCATTGACCTTGCCTTTGAATCTCTTTCCCCTGGTAGATAGCCGAGTAGGAAGATTTGGTAGAGTATAGTCTGTTGTTAATTAGCCTCCAAACTTGAATGTGCTTTACATTATGTTGGGAAGATGTTTGGATCTTCTCAATATGAGCAATAATGTGTGTTGGGCACCATATTTTTAAGAAGTCTAAGTCCCATTTACTGTCAAGATTAACAAGGCAACTAACTTTTATGTCCATGAGATCCTCCGGGATAGGATGCAAAACTTCATCCTTGATCAAGGGACCCTCCAAAAGACAACAATCCTCCCACTTGTTGATCGACTCTCCGCTAAGCGACAATAAGTAGGAATTGTCTACTATAAAGTGCTTGGATTGAACTACAAACTTTGCCAGTCTCGACTAGTAGGAGCAGCTATTTCTGTCTTTGTTCACAACTTTTTCTGTCATTTTTGCACACCATAGAGACGGACATTTATTAAGAACATCCCAGCTATTCTTCATAAGCAAATTTGTGTTCCAATCGTGCATACTTTTGAGGTTGAGGTCATCGTGTTCCTTCTTGCTAGTGATCCTTTCCTAGGATAGGAGGTGTATATCTTTCCTATTGCCACCTCTACTCCACACAAAATTATGAGCCGTGGTATCTATTCTATCACATAGCCTCAAAGGGAGTTTTGCAGTTTGCATAATGTAAGTGGGAATACCCATTAGGGTACTTTTTACTAAGCAAACTCGACCTGCAAGATAAAAGGTCCTCGCAGCCCAAGAGTTAACTTTGCTAGTGACTTTGTCCAGAACTTCACTATAAGTAGATTTTGTCACTCTAGAGTGTATAATGGGGATAGATAGGTACTTGACAGGGTTTTCAATTCTGTCATGGACACTTAACCTGCATATATGATCTGCCTTAGCTCTCTGTACACTTCTAGAAAAGAACACCCTCGTTTTCTCCATGGAAATGGCCTGCCCCAAAGCTTTCTCAAAATTTTTAAAACAGTTCAGGATAGTCGGTATATTTTCATGTATGCCTTAGAAAACATGACATTGTCATCCACAGAGCACAGGTTGGCAATGCGCGGACCTCCTCTACCCATCTGGATAGGGTGCCACTCTCGGTTGTCGACACACTCCTAGATCATCTGACTAAGCCGCTCCAAGCAAAGAACAAAGAGATATGGGCTAAGAGGGTCGCCCTGCCTGAGGCCGTGTGCTAGTTTAAATCCATTCCAAGCTATGGTGGCCATGCCTCTAGAAATGGAAGACATGATAAAGTTAATAATGTTTCTCAGCAAACAAGTTCATTCTAAAGTATCTCTGATGAATCCCCAATCCATTTTGCCGTAACCCTTCAATAGATCAATCTTTATGGCCATGGTATTTGCAGTCATAGTCCTATTAATGGAGTGAATGATTTCTTGGACCGCCACGATGTTGTCTGTTATTCTATGACCAGGTATGAAGGAACTCTGAGTAGGGCTCACCCACCATGCAATCCATGGCTTGAGTCTTTCCACTAACACCTTAGACGATAGTTTGAGAACATAATTATTGAGAGAGATGGGTCTAAAGTGGCTGCTGACCTCCAGTCTAGGGCACTTCAGGATAAGCACGATACTCGAATTATAGGTGTTGGTTGGTTTCCAGCATCCCTCCTCCAAGATCATGATTAATATATTTCACAATAGAAGGTTTTAGAATAGTCCAGTTGTTCTTCAAGAAATGGTATGAGATGTCGTCAGGGCCAGCAGCTTTAAACAGGTCAAAATTACTCACAATTTGAGTTACTTCAGTGTCACTAACCTCTGCTTGTAGCATCTGACACTGGGTTGCGGACAAAGGTTTGAAAGTAGCTGGGATGTTATAGATTGCATTAGGGTCAGCACTACTATGTGAAGTGAACCTATTAATAAAATGATCTCTTGCTACTTTGAAGATCTAGTCTGGAAAGAATTCCCAAACACCCTCAGGATGTTTGATCGAGTTAACCATATTTCTCCTTTTTCTTTGGTTTATAAATGTCTGGTAGAACTTAGTGTTATTATCTCCTTCCTCCAGCCAATTCACGTGGCACTTGTGCTTCCAATCCTCCTCCTCCTTTTGCAGTAAGGCATTCAACTCAAATTGCATATCAGTGCACATGCGGTCTGAGATGCTATCGCAGCCCTCAGCCAAATTCAATTGTAACATGTCGATGTTCCGAATAAGTTGGTCTTTTTTTGCTCGCTGATCCTTTTTCATCTTATTATCCCAATGCATCAAGTTGTGTTTAGCCTTTTCGAGAGCCTCATGAAACTGAAGAGAGCTATCATAGTCCGATTGGAGGCAGTCAGTAAATGATTCTTTGTTGTTCCAAGAGGCCTTGGTGATGAAGCATTTCGGAAGTCTAGCCTGAGTTTGCCTTCTAATGAGAATGGGGCAATGATCGGACTCAATCATGGGTAGGTGGGTGACTGTGGTCTCAAGAAACAAGTTGAGGAATTTCAGATTAGCTACAATCTTGTCTAGGTGGCTTTGTTCCAGGCCTTGTCTATAGGTGAACCTATGCCCCGAGAAGCCCAGGTCAGAGAGTCCAGCTTTGAACAAGGTGTCAGAAAACAACATAGAGTCTCGGTGACTTTCAAAATCATACCCGCTCCTTTCTCTTGGTGAGATAGTAGAGTTGAAATCACGTGCCATTAACTAGGGCTCACTGATACGGCTTCGCATGTCTTGGATATGACTCCAAAGGAGTTTTCTCACTTGGGATCGAGGGTGAGCATAGATGAAAGTAACGAGGAATGCTTTATCTACTCTACAAGTGATAAACAGTCTGTGGGTTGAGATGATCTCTACCTGGCATCTGGCAGCATTCCAACATACCCAAATGCCTCCTGAGAAACCACGGGCTTTAGATCTGTGGGAGTTGGAGAAACCAAGACATTTAATAGGCCTAACAGCATTCTCTCTGCTAATACTTGGTTCAAGGATGATAGTTAGAGCGGGTTTGTGGTGGGAGATGAGCTCCTTGGGAATTATGCTAGTATTTGACATGCCAATGCCCCTCACATTCTAGCAAAGGATGCTAACCGTTAATACTAGTGGAGTTTGGCGAGGGGTTGACATATGTTATCGACAGTTTTTCCTTGTCAGCTACATCTTTCAACACCTCTAATATTGCCTCTATGGTGGAATTATTCTGATGCCTAGGACTTCTACGACGGTCCAGGACCGGTATTAGCTTACCCATTCTTTTCATTTTAGTTTTGTTCCCCTTGAAACTTTTGTTGTTAGAGTTGGTTTCTGTAGTGTTGTGTTTCCTTGAATGCCCACTCTATTTTAGAATTGTAGTAGCCTCAGTCTCCACTATACTATTAGAACTTGGTTGGGCTATGTTAGCTTCGACTCCTTGAACAACCTCATTAACCCCCCGATCCACCATGGTGTGCCCCTCTATGGATTTGGCTACATTGGGCGACCCATTATTACTATTTTGAGTGATCTGCATATTGGAAATGTCTTCCAAGGCATTCCTTTTCTGGTCTTCCATTTCCAACTGGGGAGTATTTTTCTTCTTCTTCCCCACTTTAGGTGTACTATCGACTTTAGTTTGATTCTCTCAAGTCTGGCCTACTTCGGCTGTAGATGTTCCTCCTTCTACTTCGTCTTCTCCAAAAGATAGATCAATAAATTTGTTTCTTGAACTCCCTGATGGGTCTGGTGGCTTTTCATTTTTGAGGTTTCTTCTCTAACGAGCACGCTTGTTCCTGTGTCTGCCATACAGCCTCCCCGTTGTCTTGGTTGTTTCTTTGTTGATGATGAGGTTTAACTTGGTTAATTATCTGCTCCTCTGAGAGCCCAGTACTGTGTCCTCCTTGTTTGTGTTCCTCTGAGCCATAGCTCTCCCTCTCATTGGGAAAACCTTCATATTACACTCTATATTCAAGGTAATTGATCTCTATCGAAGGTATCATTTCTGAATCAGTATCAACTTCAATAGCTAACCGGGAAAATTTGCTCCTCGTGCGATTGTTCGTGTGCTCATCCACCTTTATCAGTCTACCCAAGGTATTATCGATACACCTAAACATGGTGTTGATGTATAAGTACAAGGGGAGATTTAAAATTCTGACCCAACATATGATATAAGGAGGCATCTCGTGTGAAGGTACAAATGAGGGATGCCAGCCCCATACCAGAAGGTTGCAACCGAAGATCTTCCACGGACCTCCGGTCATGGGTGACTCGTAATCCTTTTTGCACGATAGTTTGATTACAAAGTGGTTAAGATCAAGTTCAAAGATATTGAAGTGGCCTATAAGTCCCCACATCGCTTTCAATCTATCTCTTAGAGTCATGAATCCGATCTCCGTGCCTATAGCTTTCACAACTACGAAAAACTGCCATGGACACATCAGGTTGTCTTCTTCTCTTAGGTTTTTCATAAAGGCCAGCCTCCCTTCCTCCTTTGTAACTGATACTTCCGAACGATCAAGGTTTTCTTCAAAAAGTTTATCAAGGAAGAAGACTTGTTGATCATTGTTATTATGCCATGAGAATTTGAGGTGTACCACTCTAAAGACATGACCAAGGTGCACCCCCTCTTTAGGGAGCCCATCTCTAACGAACTCTATAGTTAAGTGTGTGATTCGTATTTGATCCTAACCAAATATACTAAATGGCTATTTACCTGATTTATTACTATTATTATGCCCTGAGAATTTGAGGTGTACCACTCAAATCCAACTAATTATTATTGAGTCGAAATCAGTACCATACAAGATCAATGGAAGATTTGGACTCTTTGATCATCACCAACACTACTTGGTTAGTTCAAGTCTGCAATGCAGTGGCACATTAGTCAAACTGCTAAAGACATCAACTTGTAGTCATGGCTATAGTTCTATAGGGACAATAACTTATAGTCAGACTATGTTCATGTAAAACAACTAGTTTGCCTTGGTACATGGCACAACACTAGAGAACAAGCTCATGCATGGATGTTCTATAATAGAGTATTACATTACTATATCAACAATTTAAGGGCACAATGAAATAATTCACTTTCACTCTGCATATTCAATAATATGTGCTCTGATTTTCCCATAGGAACTATTCATTTCACCAACTAGCCAGATACAGACACTAAAAATGGATCTATGGTACAGGGAAACTACATGGTTAGGATTTCACTTGATTAGATATTCCAATTGGGTATCTTTTAATGTGTCGATCAAGTTACAATGTATTAACCGTAAACATATTTCACAAACTATGAGTAAGATACTACTTTAGAAGATATAAAATGTACAAGGTGAGAACTTGTTTCACCATCACAAGACACTTGTATCGCAATCATTACAAGGTCATTGATATCACATCACCATGGGGTATCAACCCCTCAATTCTATCTTAAGAGGATTTCACATCAAACTATGGTAAAGGAACTCAACATGTCATAAGATTCACATTGCATAAAACCTGTGTAATTAATATCACAATATATCTCAATAATGGTGTATGCTTATAATCACCACCTTGTATATACAAGGTTCACCATAGAATTCTCTTAGCCATGAAAATTTACCTCACATTCAAAGTTAGGGTTTCATACACAGGAGAGAGAAAATTCTATGTATAGAACACTAATCTCCAAGTAAAGTAAGCACATAGATCATATGAATATTCGATTAGGGTTAGAGTATGTATGTAATCAAATAGGGTTTCATATAACTATTCATCCTTTAAACCTGAATTCCATCACCTCCCACATTATTGGAGAGTTCTAGAGTCAAGCACTATGATTAGTAATTAACAATTCAAGGTCACATCATCTCATTTAGATCATTCCACTATGTATTGACCATATATACATACATGACTATAAGTGTATCGACCCATCACTATACATGTGTTACGACCTAGACACACTCAATGTGTCACGACCGCAACACTATGTTTGGACCCAAGAACATCATGGTGTAGCAACCTAGGGGTGTTAGACTCAAAGGACTTGAGTGTCTCAACCTCAAAATCTAAGCATTTCAACCTCCACACTTCAAGGTGTTCAACCTTAACCATTCATGGTCTCAAACCAAAAGGGCATAGTGTTTCATGTGGTGTATCGGCCATAACAAGGTTCATTGTCTATTCCATCATCCTCATATGTGTTTTGACCCTAATCATATCATCTGTAAAACTATCATATGGTTGCTATCTTCAAAACCCTAAAGTGTTTTGACCCCTTAGTATGCATGGTCACAACCACACATCATCTTAGGTATTGTGACCTCATGCAACTTGATGTTGTCACCTATGTGGTGTCTAGCCCTCTACCAAACAGGTCGTAACACCTAGGAAGAAAATAGGTAACACCAAACATTTAACCCAAGAACAAGGACCCTTCTTAAGGTTGTTCTTCAATCCCTAGAACAAGATTATAGAGGATCATATTAAGGATCGTGCTTAAGGGTGTGAAAATCAGGCTTCCCACACATGCAACTACCATCAAGTCCATCATTTATACTAAATGAATGCATGATAAATAGAGAAAAATAGTTCCATAAACCAAGAACAAGAAATCATCATTCATTTCTCCAAAATCTCCAAATCAGGTACAAGGATTTTAGGTTTTATAAGAAGGGTAACTTGTTTTTAAGATGGTATATGGTTCAACCCAGACCATTATTACTTCTTTTACTACAAATCACACATGATTAAGATCTAGAACAACAACTTATGAACAACATACAATCAGCTTAAGGTGCACATAATAGAAGTAGGAAAAAGATATGAAACCCGCCTATAGTTGATGATCCAAGCCTCCTTGATCTTAGGATCCAAAGAAGAAAAGGAAGCCCCACATCGATCCAAACCTTCGACTACAAGATCTCCTTCAAAAAGAGAGGAACACCATGGTTAAAGAAAAGTCTAGGGAAAAGAAAACTCAAACCCTAACTTTGAATTAAGATAAAAGATGAAGAAACCATAGGTTACAACATGATTTCGACCCAAGAGAAGAACAAATACCCTAGAGGTATCACCATGGACCATCCACAACCCTCATGGTCAAGATGGAAGAAGAAGAAAGGGGAAACTAGATCCCAATTTCAAATCACTTACCAATAGAAGGGATTCTCCAAGAAACCACCACCAAGAAGATGATCAAGCACCAAATCCACCAAATGCAAGATGTATCGGCCACCCTATTTTCAAGATCTACTCCTTCTTTCTCTTGAAGCTCCAAGGTCATTTCACGTTCAAGGGAGGAAGAAGAGGAAGTTGAAAAGTCTCTCATACATGAAGAGAAAGGGATATATTCCCCAAGGGAGAGAGAGAAAGTTGTTGGTGATGTGTCACCATTCTAGATCACCCAAGGACACATGTCCTTCAACCCCATGGTCTTATCCTCTTCCATAAGAAAAAATATGCAAATTTCATATTTATCTAGAAAGTGTAGCGACCTCCATCATCTAGGTCTCAACAACTTCAAGCAAATCTTGTTTTGACCCAAAACCCTTATTCTCATATATGTATATGTGCATGGTCGATACACTAAGGGACAAGAGGTGTTTCGACCTCTAGTTTTTTTAGGTCAAAAACACATGACCTTAGATCATGTGTTATGGTCACTACCCTCACCCAAGAGTGGGGTAGTTGTCACAACACCTAAAACTTAGTTTGTCACCACTTCCATGTAGTAAACCCTAGAACACTATGATGTGTTCCATCACCAAACATGATTCAAACAAGGTTCCCCATGTCACCATCTTCTCTCTCATAATGTTAAAACATAAGAAACATGTTCTACACGTGACAATTGCAAGGTAATCCTGCACTCATGGTAAATTGCAATTTAGTCCAAAACATATACAAATATAGCAAAAATAGCTCAACCATTATTCAAATTGGGACAAAATACAAATGTAAAACTATCATATGATATGAAATCATGTCACAAGATTAAATTAATGTTTAAGCATTTTATTAAAAAAATTACATTTGAGCACTAGTTTAGGTCAGGAATCTTACAATTATTGTTGTCCAATCCTCAATAATACTTGACTATGAAAATTTAAGAATATTGTTCTTAGCATCCATTAGGATCTTGTTTTCAAGTCACATACATGAAGTCCCATGGCTTTGAAACAATCAATCGAACTACAATTATCATGTACATGAATATCTCATTAATTAAATGTGCATCAATAAATTGGAATTGTCTTCATTAACAAAATCAAAAGTATAAAATATGCCTATAAACAACATCTAATGATTCTCTTCCAGGGCATATACACCAACAAATACATGCATCTTGTCCCATATGTATTTATTATTATTTTTTCTTTCCAAGTCCCATGTCAATGCTTTCCATTGAAGCAAATGTGGCATACGTTCATTAGGAAACCACATCAAGGAACATAGACTTGAAACCCATAGAATTATGCATATATATCCATTAGTTAATGGATCCTTGTAAGGGTAAATGACTAGTGATAGGGATTAGTTTCCTTATTAACTATCACTCAGTCCATGGTCCATAAATGGAGCGGGACACATGCTCTGGTCTTACCCATGTTGTTTAGTTTGATAGCTTTTGATTGGATGTTTGTGAATGGACGTGACCCTTATACATGGTTGATTAGTACATATTCTCCCAAATAGCTCATTACCTCCATCAAGCAACTTAAACTCTAATTTGCCTTCTTACTAGATAATTGCTTTTCCTACTTAGTTTGATTGTCTCTTCATGTTTAATTTCTCTTTCTATGGTAAGTAGAGATTTTTTAGTTTCTTGTTCTAGAATTACTTAGTCAGTTTATTAGAGTAGTTCCTCCTCACTTGCTTAGTGGAATTGCTAGTTTAGTCTAGTTATTTTCTCTCCCTTACTATCTTTCTAGTGTGCAACTTAATTTAGCTCAATTATCTTGCTCTCTCTTTGTTAGTCTTAGTTGAATACCATTGCTAAATTAGGGTTAAATTAGGTTTGTTTCTTTCTTGGATTTTCTCTTTGTTAATTTTTATTAGTGTAATTACAGCCCCCAAGCAAACCCTAATCCCTATCCTCTAGAAACCTAAAGAAACAACACTAGCTAGTCTCTCTTCCCCACTCCTTGTAGATGTAACCCAATCATGTCCATTCTCTTCACCACAATACAAACCCAATGGTCTTTGGGGATATGTTTTATTTGTTGTATTGGGGCATGAGCCTCTTAGGACCTCTTATAAATCACTTCTTATTTGTACACTCCTCGAGCATGTCAACATACAATTTGATACAATACTATGACAAATTTACCAATGAAGGTCATTCCATATAAGGAAACATTGTTGGATCAAACAAACAAAAATAAACTACTAAAATTTGCTCACTTAGATTGTCCAAAAATGGTTACATCATATATGAATGCATTCATACAACTTGAAATTGTTGTCCTATACCATGACAATTTTCTCACAATGAAGTTAATATTGGTCATACATGCTATGTAGCTAAGAATTAGATGACAACCTCTAGAAAATCTAATTGTCACTAGTGTTGGTAGGTGATGGTGATTATATTAAACAAAATGGAAGGCAAATATATAAAAAACATGGTGGATAGTGTGAATGATGATAATGTAGATAGAAACAATGTGTGTAGTAAATCTGTATACATTGATGGGGATGTAAATTCCATTGCAATATATATTACAAAAGTAAGAATCGAGTAGGTTCCCAGTGGAAATAGAATACATGGACGTATATGCATGTAACATACCACATGACGAGGTGGTATGATTCACTCATTGTGTTATGATGATCTTAGATTATCTAGGTGCATATATTATTGCATGAATTTATCTATTTTTTTGGGTCCAAAACAAAGCACTTTTTCCATTTTTGTATGTTTGTAAATAGAGTCTGTACAAAAAGTGTGAGAGGAAACAAGAAAGGTTGCCTATAAAAAGAAAGAAAAGGAGAAATCAGACATGATTTTAAATAAAAAAATAGTATAGAAGATGAAGAATAGAAAGTGAGAATCTAGGAAACAAACAAAGGAAGAAAAAATTATGTATCAATAGGAACATCATTGAAAGTCAAGGCTTTGCATAAAAGTATGAACAAGTCAAAAAATCTTCCGTAGAACAAAACATCAGGTAGACATTAAACACTCAATTTGGGAAATATCCCAACATATCTGCCTTAATCCCTTTCTAATGGTTTGAAGTTGATCTTTCAATATTCTCCTAAACCCTTATGTTTCACTCCCATCTGATGTGATCAAAGAAACACATCAATAGAAATTTATCTTTTTTATTTGAGGACGTGATTAGGTCATTCTAGAAATTTTAGTGAATATCCATATTGAGATCAATATTAGCCTAGATTCAGATACTATTTGCATAAGGGAACGAAAAGAAATGTGTGAAAATCTTCACAATCACTTTTTCAAAAGAAACACCTAGAGGTTAAAGGAAGGTCTTAGCATCTAGCATAGTCAGAAGTCATAAGCTTATTATTTATACCCTTCTACATGTGAATTTGAAATCTTCTAGGAAAATCACCCTTCGATATCCAAATAAAGTTATCTATCTCAGTTCTATGATCTCAAATAGAGTTCCAGATGAGTCTCATATTAAGGTATTTTTTTCACAAAATGATATATGATGCTCTCCTCCATTTGGACTAGAATTTGTTTGGATAAAGTCAACAAGCTTTTTGTTATTTATGATATCATGAACCACCCACACCACCTTATCAATAATATCATGGATCAAATAGTAGGTTGTAAATCCAAATTTTAGAATAGCATCACTTCCATTATGATTGAAAAGAAGTTTATCAGGTGCCCAAGGGTTCATCCATAGATTAGTACTACGACCATCTCCAACATTAAACTTTGTAAACTTTAAAAGAAGATCTTTATTTTCTATGATATTAGTGAAAAGCCAGGGCATATGTGAACTAAATAGTAATTGACCAAAAGGAACATGTACTCATATAGTTTTTTTTTATCCATTTGACCCAGAGAATGTCTTTCTTACATTTAATATCTTAAATATTGAGAAGAAGAGAAGCTTTAGAGATGTATAATGCCAAGACCTCCCTCTCTCTTTGCTAGGATAATAGTATCCCAGTTGATTAGATGGATCATAGGTTTCTCTTCTTTCCTAGCCCAGGGAAAATCTAGACACAACTTTTTGATATCATAAACGGTGGCCCTCAGAATAGGAAAGGAGTAGAACCCGCATAAATAGATTACATTTAAAGTAGACTTAATAAGTTCTAGTTTCCCTGCAATCGAGAGTAATCTTTCTTTCCAACATTCCAACAATATTTTCACCTTCTCAACCAAGGATACATAGGATGGTCGGTGAATCTTCCCAATGATTAAAGGAGTACAAAGATATTTTGGTGGAATCTTACATTCTGTGAAGCCCAAAATTTTTAGAATAGCATCTATACCATAATTTATTACTAAAAATATGTTCTCTATTCATTGAGGTGACTCTTAAACCAAAAATATTGCCAAGTTTAACTGTAATAGAAAGAATATTTACTGTATTAATAATATTAGTTCAACAAATATCATCAAATCATCAACAAATATTAGGTCATATAGGGATGAAGTCTTAGAAGATTTATTAGGATTGATGAGATTACACTTTGTTGTTTGATTCATGAGGACAATCTAAACCTCCATAACAATCACAAAGAAATATGGGGCAATTGAGTCCCATTGACAGACCCAATTAAAAGTTTTAAAGAAGTCAGTAGGTTCTCCAATAATAAGAACTTGATACAAAGTTGAATTAAAAATGCTAGAAATCCATCTTATCCAAACAGTGGGAAAACCCATTTTGTACATAATAGCATACAAGAAGTCCCAATTTATTGGTTCACAAGCTTTTGAGATATCAATTTTCCTTCTCCTTCTTAGCTGAGATGGGAACTCTCGCTCCTTCTCCTTCTTAGCTGAGATGGGAATGAATCTGGCGGTGAAGATGGTCTTGAAATCAGTCCACGCCATCAGTTCTTCACTTAGGTCTCTTCCTGTGATATGGTTCTCCCACCATATCTTGGTTGCACATTCCAAAAGGTAAGTAGCAAACAAAACCTTCTTCTTTGGCTGCACTTCCAGCATACGGAATCCATTCTCGACTGCGAGCAGCCAAGCTTCTGCCTTGTCGACCACTTCACACTTATCTTCTCCCCAGAACTTCTCGATGTTCAGCTTGACGAAGTCTAAGATGGCGGCTCCTAGTCGAGGATGAATAGGAAGTGGCTCACCATTCTCATCTCTAGTTATGTCCCTGAGGGTTAAAGTATGGATAGACTCAGTCAGCCATTTCTGTTGTTCCATCCATTTTGTACTGTGAACTACCATGGTCAGTTTCAGACCTCCAGACTGGTCCTCCTCCATCTGGGCGATTTCCTCATTCTCATATTGTTCCTCATATCCTGGTCCTTCCTCTTGCTCAAGGTTGTTGAAAGGTATCGGGTCAGGGTTGGGGGCCTCATGAGCAGTTCCTTTAGGTCTCTTTCTCTTCTTTGAGGTTTCACCACCATGGTTCCGCTTGCTTTTCTCATAAGACCCACTCTCTTTGTGAGGAGGTCCACCATCGTTAGTGGAAACTAGGATAGCCACAGTCTTTGTACGAGCCATCTACATAAGCACACAAACAAACCTTTAGTCTATATTTAACTAATTATACTTATGTCAATGACATCTTAATTATGTACCTTTTATTACTTTGGTGCAGGATTCCTTAAACCTTATCAACCTTACCCATACATCAAGAGGGTGAGGAATAGAGAGAAAATCCTAATCCTTCAAAACCTTAATAGAATTTGAGTTGAGAAGGGATTAATCAAGATGAGAGAGTCCTAAAGGTATCTTATTTCGAGTCAAATCCTAAGACATTGGCCAGGCAGTCACACAATCTGGGAGTCCTCGTATTCTGACTAGCGGTGCGGAGAAAATATTGCCAGCCCCCGGAAGTGATCCTTTTCTAGACACCTAAGTCTTTTGAAAAATCCTCTAATAACTCCCTCAGTTCTATGGAATTTGTAAAATTAAATAATTATTAATGATTGCATGAGGAACCTATGCTCTAATACCAATTGTAATGACCCCAACTCCCGGTAACCCCCACTTAAGGGATACCAAGAGGTCAGAGCCATTATCCCAATAAACCAGATCAAATGTTCAACAAATAATCAATGATAATTATGAAATTCTACTATCTAAACTGAATTCTGGTATTAAAATAAAACTTTGCATACGTTTTAAAAACTTTGGAAATCTATCTATCCACAACTTGGATATACTTTATCTAATCCTCCTTGTACTTTATTTCTTATTTTCGCAATGTGTCACTTTACTATTTGTTCATGTTAGGGTTGTACCTAAAATGCCGACAAACAAAATATGATCAGCATACGGGAATATGTTGGTATGTGGGGACAACCAAAAGTTCACTAATAAGGCTAACAATTTAATTATCACAATCAGGGTAATTTAGCAAACCAATTTACATTTTCAATATGTCATTCTCCACCGCTTTTGCCCTAACCCTGGAATACCCCTCAAGGGTTTTTGTTTTTCCATTGACTTAAGGCCACCTTCTCAATCCCGAGATTGGTTCATGGGGGTCACCTCTCATGGTGCCCCATAGTCATGCAACATAGACCACCTTCTCATTCCCGAGCTTGGTGTCTGGGGTCACCTCTCAGGGTGCCCATTGGTCTACCCTCCTGGGCCTGACCTTTATGGAATCATCCATCAGTGTGGCATGTAGGTGCGAGAATACACATGTATTTATAATTGTGATAACCACAATGAATTTATAATTGCAGTATGAACATCCAAACTATTTAGTTTCAATCAATGTGATTAACCATCCGGGAATCCTTTGGGAAAACTAATGTGATTCATCGTAATTAACCACATACTTGCCAAGAAGACTTGAATGCAGAAATAACTCAATCAATCCAGAAATCAAGCGAGCAAGCACAATTCAGTCCTAAAATAAACATCCAATATTCTCTATCATGGATCATGTTATCCAAGTCTAATGGACCTAATCGTGCCCTAGGGTTACTAGCCCTTTTTAAGGTTTCGACCATAATTAGGGTTTCATTTCCTTTTTACACTCTTTTATTTTACTTTTATCAAAATATCCATCAAACCATAATTATCTCATCTTATTTTCCTTTAAGATTCTAAGATCATGTTTGGACCACAAAACCCTAATTTTTGGATCAATTATATCTTTTCTTTCCCTTTTTCCTTACTTAGGGTTTCTAAGGGTATTAATTACAACATTAGGTTTAAAACCCTAATTCTTGCAATTCCATCATCAAAATAGGTTAAAATCTAACTTTATCAATAAACAAGTTAACCATGCTTGAATTAACCAAATTGTAGTATTAAATCTCTCCTTGTTTAACAATTAGGGTTTCTAACCACAAATTAACGCCTTTTCCATCCAAATTAGATACTTTTGCAAAAAAAGATAGCTTTAGGCCTTCAAAATATTTTTATTGTATTCCTCGTATTTTTCTGATCACTTTTCATGTATTAACTTTCATCATCCGAGTTCTCTATCAAAATATATCATTTTAACAAGAAAATTCCTTTTTATTGATTTACTTGCTATTTTCAGAAAAATATGGATCATCTGATTCGTGGTCCGTGACCGGCCTAAATCGCGCATCCAAAAGTGGAGGCGGATTTGAGGTAGTCGAGCTTTTACATTTATAAACCCGAATCCTTCTAGGCCCCCACAACTTTGTTTACGAGGTCGTAGTAGATATACGGTGTCGAACATAGGGACAAGGGGGGTAGTGTTGAGAACCCAAAATCGACATGCTACACTCCAGCAGGTATAAAGAGATAATAAATTCCCCAAAAGGGAAATAGCAAGATGTCATAAACAAAATAAGAAAACAATCTCCAACTGGAGCTACTAGAGAGATTTAAGGGTTTTAGTCATTTAGCAGTTTTTAGGGGGTTTCATGTAACAGAAACAGAAAGATAAAACTAGAGCTAGAGCAAGGTACAAAGGATAAGACTACAGTAAAACAAGCAGTATCAGTAACATCCTACACCCCTCCTCTCAGAGTGGGTACCTCTAACCAAGCGTCAACACCCCTCTCGAGGTTGTCAGACTTAAGTTAGAGTGGAATGTTACTGAAACAACTCCGTTCTAGGCACTCTCATACTCAAGAATCAGACCAAACACTAGAGCCACAACACAACTCTCGAAGTTGTTGCTACGGGAAAACACGGTTCGGTAGCTAAGAGAAACGCGATCCAAACATGCAAGCTAGAGATCAGATATCAAACATAGCAGTCATCCAACACATGCACCAAGCATAGAGCAGTAAGTAATTAAGCTATTCTATTTCCATAAACATTAAAGGTCTTAATTACAATGCGTAAATAAAGAATTAAATAACATAATTAAAGATAGATGTCGCCTTCTTGATGTAGAAGGTCGACATGCTATTGTGGCTCTCCATCCCGATATCAGTTAGGAGCCTAGCCCGATACAGTAGTGTCGGGAGGCACACCCTCTCGGGCAGTACGCATGACGTCCGACTGTATCGCTCAAAGACCCTGGCCGATAAGCTCATGTCAGGCGACGAACCCTCTCGGGCGGCACGCCTGACAAGCGAAGCATATCGGGTTTGATATCTTGTCGGGCATGGAGCAACGCGTTCTACTGTCGGGCACTTGTGTCGCTTATCAACGTTGGCCGATATCAGCCCGCAGTGTCGCCCGATACGGTCCTAAGTTAACCATCCCCTCCCTCTCGGGATGAGGAAGAGATCACCTAGAGTTTCCTGGCACGAGCACTGGGGCACGATACTCTCGCAGTTCTCCCTCGAAGATCGCTCAAAATTCCCAACTATCTGAACTTGTCTTTTTGACTTCCTGTAGCTACTATTTATAGGCAGCGGTTGGGGGAAGTTATGGTGCTCGAAGCGCCACATGTCCTCCTTATTCGCGGGTAGCTGAACGGCCGATACGGGTATCGCTCGGCGCAGGGGTGTCGGCTATCGGTCACGTGACGGGCGGCGTGCCTGCCGGTGGGTGGTTGCGTCGCCCGACAAGCTGGGTTGTCGTGGCGAGCTTGGCTCCCTGTCGGGTAGAAGGCATGTCGTCCATCAGCTTCTTCTTGCGTGGCATCCCTTTGTCGTGCGTCATTGTGTCGCTCCACCCTGTCGGGCAGAGGTTGTATCGGGCGTCAGGAAGGCCGAAACAGACTTGGACTTATTTGTGGGTTGGGACGGCCTTATTGTACCAAAATAAGGAAAAACTCTGCAAAAGATGGAAATTTTGGATTAAGAGCATTGCTTGGCTAATTATTGCGAAAGTGCTAATAAAAGAGAGGAAAATAGCAGAAAAGGGAAGTTTTGATACCAAAATAAAGGGAAAAAACATCACAAAAATAGGTGTTATCAACTCCCCCAAACTTAGCATTTTGATTGTCCTCAATCAATATTTAAACTATATTTATTGATGCTTCTTCTGCTCAGGATAGCTCTCTGTTCAAAAGGTGAAACAAGAATCGTAATGCCTTAAAGATAATGTTGTCTCATTACGAACAAAAGACTTAGTTTTTCCTGCTTATTGTTTTAAGTAAGATTCTTCTCTACAGCTTCGGCGAGACTTTGTTGTATGATTCTGAAGTTAGCTTACACACCAAACAACGTTATTTTTGGGGCAGAAAGTTGTGTAAAGGGTAGGCTAAGGCTTTTTGGGGGTTTTCTTGTTTCCCATCGGTCCATCCAGGTAAGGGTCTGTTAGCGGGCAAGTGTTCCCTGTAGTCCAAGCCAGTTGGCTTTAGAGAAGTGATTTCACTTCCTACATACCACTGCCCCAGATCTACCATGCCTAAAGATGGGTACTTTTGGAAAACAAGTGTGTGTATATATATTTTTTTTTCTTTTCTTTTATTGGGCACAACTCTCCTGCTTTTATTCACACTCATAAGGCTTCTCTCTCTTTTTGGGATTTCCTTTGGGTGAGGGGAAACAAAGAAATTTCTGTTGTTTGGGAAGCTTTTTCCTTCTCCATACTCATCTCTTAGCTGTTTGCGAGATTATTATATTTTTCAAAATTTTTGACATGGAAAAACATACTCTTTTGTTCGTTTGAGGCAACATTATCAAAAAGATATAACAGAACTTGTATCTCATTAAGCACAAAGAAAACTAACTTTGCAAGAAGTGGCAACAGGTTTTCACTATTATAGAAACTTTGTACATAAGCGAAATTTTTCAAAAATTTCTCTCTTGCATTTTTTTATTATGATCATGACATTTTATACGAGCATGGGTACATGCACATGATAAACAGCAAGGACAAAATGGCACAAAGGGTGGAGGTGAAGAAACTTTTTATACCTCCTTCACTGGTACATGGGTACCCCCCCCAAACTTACTCCGCACTCTGTCCCAGAGTAGCGAAGTATACCGGGTGAGGTCATGTTATCTCAGTGAAGGTTATGTAGTGGGCTCGCTTGTGCCTTCGAGAAGCTGCAATATGCTTCTCTGCTGTAGCCCTTTTATTTCCCCGGTCGGAAGTATCCGGAACAAGTGCAAAGCTCTCATGAAGGAAGCTCGAAGCTTGCGCATGGTAGATAGAGAGCTCTTGAAAACACTTTTGGATGCTCCCCCCCTCCTTAAGAGGATGGAACCGGAGTGCCCAGATAGATCCGGACTCCATCGGGGCAAGACTCGTGTTATCTTTGAAGATGGTCCTAAACCACCACAGAAGACAGACTATAATAAGGGAGTATTCCTCTTTGGGGTTTTGACGTTTCTGTCCGAGAGTTGTTGCTTCAGCTGCGGTCGCAACTCTGATTCTTGTGTGATCTGTTCCTGTTATCAAGTTCATTAACCATTTAAATGTTAGGTAGGGAAAGCAAAAGAAACTCAATAAAACTCGACTTATTTCAAAATCCGGGTATCGTCCATCAAAAGAAAGCTCGAGGCGATACAAGGTTGGACGATACGAGGAGAGCTGTGCAGCACAACACTCCACCCAACACAGATGTATTGGGCGATAAGGTCACCAAAGATCAACTGCCTGCCAGGACGTCACAAAAGAAAAATGTGTCGCTCGATATGGCGTATCGGGCAAACACTATCGGTCATTATTTCGTGCTTAACTACGTCGGGCGATATGAAAATCGACTAGGCTCTTAAACCCAATAAGTAGTGCGCGATATGAAAACTCGTTTCGGGCGATGAGCCTGTCGGGCTATACCTTTGCTCATTGGAGCCATCGCCCGATACAAAGGTGAAGGCAAGATGGCCGATACTGGAGCAAAAAGCGGCTTACTAAATAGAAAGGGTGGCTAAAAGGAGTAAGTGTGATAGCCCGACATGATAAATCCACCTTACTATATATAGCAAACTCAGTTGGGGGTAAATCGGGCAGTTTTGGGCGCGCATCGACCGCTTGAGTCATGTCGTTCCCGAGACGACGGTCCCATCAGTCTAATTAAGGGCATTTATTCCCATGCACGATACGGCTGTCGCTCGGGAATACCATCCGTCGTGACTCTTGTGGTGCCCAAGAAACTGTGGCCCGATACAGGTGTGGTTGCACGCCAGCTGAGCTGCTGCCCGGCACGGCATAAAAGAAGGCGTCAGAAACTTAAAGCAAGGCGGGGAAAAAGCAATTGGACAGGCAAAACATCATCGGTTTAGGGTAGAACCCCTGACCTCAGATAGAATTACTCCTCAATGCTTTGCAAAATTCAGCGATGACCCATAAAACAAAAGAGTTGGTTCGCTCGACGCGTACTTTGACTCAGGCCTTATTACAGTACATAAAGTTTGTTTTTACAAGTAATTAGAAAAATGCATCCTACTCTATCAAAGAAAGACAAACTCGGGCTGCCTCCCGAGAAGCACTGAAGTTTGTGTTTCCAGCTCGACCGATGTAAGATCATCTTGCTCCGCCCTCGACTATGCCCATATCTTGCAGACTGACCTCTGCTCTCCTGACAAACGCTTCATCTTCATTGAACCTTTTTACCCTGTGCCCATTCACTTGAAAGACATTGGTCGGATCGTCTTTGTCGTAGAGTTCCATCATTCCTGATGGGTTTATCTTTGACATGGTGAACGGTCTGGACCACCTTGTTTCTAACTTCCCAGGGAAAAGACGAATAGAGGACTTGAATAACAAGACCTTATCCCCTTCGCTTACATCTTTTCTCCTAAGGCGGGCATCATGCCACAATTTTGTCCTCTGTTTGTAGATTTTTGCATTTTCATAGGCATTCATTCTAAGCTCTTCGAACTCTTGAAGCTGCAAAAACCTCTTTTCTCCTGCCTTGTCGAGGTCCATATTTAGGAACTTGATTGCCCAAAGGGCCTTGTGTTCCAACTCTAAAGGCAGGTGGCAGGACTTTCTGTAGATGAGACGGTAGGGGGTGGTTCAAATGGGTGTTTTGTAAGCAGTACGGTAGGCCCAAAGTGCGTCGTCAAGCTTCATGGACCAGTCTTTCCTCGTTCGGTTGACAGTTTTCTCCAAGATCTGCTTGATTTGTCTGTTGGAAACCTCTACCTGCCCTGACGTCTGTGGGTGGTAGGGTGTAGCGATCTTGTTCTTCACTCCGTACTTGCGCAGAAGTGCTTCAAACTGTCTTTCTCCAAAGTGTGACCCTCCGTCTCTTATAACAGTGCGCGGTACATCGAAATGAGGAAAGATGGTCTTCTCGAAGAGCTTGATAACTGACTTGGCGTCGCAGGTTTGGGTGGCTACCGCTTCCACCCACTTCGATACATAATCCACTGCCATGAGTATGTATTGATACCCCCGGGATGGGGGAAACGGTCCCATGTAGTCGATCCCCCACACGTCAAATATTTCTACTTCGATCCAGCTTGTCATTGGCATTTCATTCCTCCGCCCTATGTTCCCTGTAAACTGGCACTCTTTGCAAACCTTCACAAATTGTGCAGCATCTTTAAATAAGGAAGGCCAGTAGAAACCTAACTGCATCACTTTTGTAGATGTTCTCTCGCTACCCAGGTGACCACCATAGGGGGAGGCGTGGCATTCCTACAGGATGTCCGTGGTTTCTTCTTCTAGGATGCACCTCCTATATAAGTTGTCGGCGCACTTTCTGAATAGGAGAGGATCATCCCAATAGTAGTTTTTAGCGTCCGCGAACAGCTTCCTTTTCTGATTGTATGTGATGTCAGGAGGCAGTTCTCTGCAAGAAAGATAATTGCAGATGTCTGCAAACCAGGGTAAGCTTTCTTCTTGACCTTCGGCCAACATAAGAGCCTCGTCGGTGTAGTCATCGTTGATTGGAGGCCCTCCATGTTTCTCAGCCACGATCCTTGATAGGTGGTCTGTGACTAAATTTTCTGCTCCCTTCTTGTCGATAATCTTGTGGTCGAACTCTTGGAGCAATAAGGCCCACCTCAACAGTTTGGGCTTTGCGTCTTTCTTTTTCATCAAGTATTTTATAGCCCCATGATTTGTGTATACTTTGACCTTAGCTCCGATGAGATACGACCTGAACTTATGGAACGCGAAGATGATCGTGAGCATCTCCTTCTCAGTTGTTGTGTAGTTTACTTGAGCCTCGTCCAACGTGCGACTAGCGTAGCAAATCACATGGTGCTTTTTGTCTTTCTTTTGCCCCAGGACTGCTCCAACCGTGTAGTCGTTAGCGTCGCACATCAGCTCAAAAGGTAAACCCCATTCTGGCGCTTGAAGGATAGGTGGTGACATTAAAGCATTTTTCAGGGCCTGAAAAGCATTGAGACAATCGTTAGAGAAAACAAATTCAGCATATTTTACCAGAAGATTGGACAGCAGTTTGGAGATCTTCGAAAAGTCCTTGATGAATCTTCGGTAATATCCAGTGTGCCCGAGGAAGCTGCGCACTCCCGTCACAGATCTAGGTGGAGGAAGCTTAGATATTGCTTCAACTTTTCTTACGTCCACCTCGATCCCACGCCTTGAGATCTTATGCCCTAGAACGATGCCCTCCCGCGCCATGAAATGGCACTTTTCCCAGTTCAGAATTAGGATGTTCTCCTCGTACCTTTGAAGGACCAATGACAGATTCTTCAGACAGCTATCGAAGTCCTTCCCATAGACTGAAAAGTCGTCCATGAAAACTTCTACGATGTCTTCTAGAAAATCTAAGAACATTGATATCATGCATCTCTGAAAGGCAGCGGGGGCATTGCAGAGTCCGAAGGGCATCCTTCGGAAGGCATAAGTGTCGTAAAGGCAGGTGAATGTTGTTTTCTCCTGATCGTCGGGCAAGATGGGTACCTGGTAAAAACCTGAAAAGCCATCAAGAAAACAAAAGAAATCGTGATGCGCTAACCTTTCAAGAACTTGGTCAATAAAAGGTAGCGGAAAATGATCCTTCTTTGTAGCCTGATTCAGCTTTCTGTAATCAATGCACATCTGCCATCCAGTGACGGTCCTAACCACCACCTCGTTACCCTTCTCACCCTTAACCACTGTCATCCCGCCCTTTTTGGGCACTACATGGATCAGACTCACCCAATTGTTGTCGGTGATTGGGTAAATGATCCCCGCATCCCTAAGCATCTAGTTCAGCTTCCTCTGGGGTTGGGCCAGAGGCTTGGTAGATTCCTCTAAGTTGATGTGATGCATGCACAAGGCGGGGCTAAGGCCTTTGATATCATCCATTGAATATCCTATAGCCCCCCTGTGGAGCCTTAACTCCTCAAAGAGTCGGTCTAGCTGATTGCTTGAAAGATTGGCGTTTACGATGACAGGGTGTTTGTGCTCTTCATCCAAGAACTTGTGCTTCAGGCCTTCAAGTAGCGCTTTCAACTCTGGCTTTGGTCTGGGTGCCTGCTCTCGAGGCTCCCCCTAGAGAGAGGCATACATCACATACTCCACCACCTTATCCTCTTCTTGTAAGTCTTCGTTATAAAGGTCGAAAAGGTTGAGATGCCTTGCGACCTCAGGATCTTTGAGGTCGGGATCTTGACAGTTTATAGCCCTCAAGAGGGGGTCTACTGTCTGGATATCTTCCTCTATTTCCTCGCAGAATTTGTTGTAGCTATCTGTGAAACATGCTGATTCAGACAGGGACGGGCTTCTCATGATCTCTCTCATCTTGAAGTCCATATGGTCGTTTTCAACCCTCAAAGTGATCATCCCCTCGGAGACATCAATCAGCGCTCTCCCTGTTCCCAAGAAAGGGCGCCCAAAGATGATCGGGCAACGGGGGTCTTCAGCTCTGTCGATGACGACTATATCGCAAGGGATGAAGAAATCACCGACCCTGATCGGCACATCCCCGACAATGTCGACGGGTCTCTTAAAGGTGTGATCTGCCAGTTCAATCCGCATGTTGGTTCGAACCATGTCAGTTAAACCCACCCTTTGTGCGAAACTTAGGGGCATGAGGCTGATGCTTGCCCCCAAGTCCGCTAGACCCTCACGCTCGACATTGTCCCCGATGGCGAATGAGATTGTGAATGCTCCAGGGTCCCTTCTCTTATTCGGCATGTCAGGCTTCACGAACACAGAGGAGGCAGAATCTAGGTGCACTGTCTCAATCCTTTATCCCATTCTCTTCTTTGTGATAAGGTCCTTGAGGAACTTGGTGTATGTAGGCATCTCCTCCAAAGCGTCGAGGAAGGGCACTTCGAGATGCAGTTTCCTGATCGACTCCATGAACTTCTCCTGACGCTTCTTCAGATTCGCCTTTATCATCTTGCAGGGGAACATGATCCTAGGAGTGTAAGCATTCCTTCTGCCAGGTAGATCTTCAGGGAACCTTTGTGCAGACTCTCGAACGTCTGTTCGTCTTTCTTCCTCCTCTGCTGGGGCTACTTCCTCAGGCCTTAGTTTGGGCTCAGGCCTGGCTTCATCTGGACGCTCTAGCGTTCTTCCAGACCTCAGGACTGCCATTCCGGTAGTTTCCGGGTATGGGGGTGTCTTTATTGCAGGATTCTTCATCAGAGCAGTCATCTGTGTCAGCCACTGATCAACCTCACGTTGGCACATTCGCAAGCTGGCCATCTGGTGTTGCATTGAATTCAGAGCTCCAGGGCTAGGCAGCATGCCCTGCACTAATTGGATGATGATGGTATCCTGTCTCTTTATGTAGGCGGAAAGCTGACCAACCAAGTTAGGCTGGCTCGACCTCTCACCTTGGCCCTGACATTCACCCTCAGAAAGAGACTACTCACAACAAGACATGGTATCAAAGCTCATTGGAACAGGTCACAATTCTTTCGAGTTCCTGAAATGGCACAAAAAATCGAGCTTAGGAAATTGAATTTTTACTTTTAAAAGAATAACAATAAGAAAAAAAAGGAAAAGAGTGTTGTCAAACTCATTTCTAAGCTTGAGGCACTGGAGTGTAGTTAGTGGATTCAGATTCTTCTACAGTACCATTTTTGCCTTGTCCCCAGCAACGGCGCCAAAAAGTTGACCGGCCTAAATCGCGCGTCCAAAAGTGGAGGCGGATTTGAGGTAGTCGAGCTTTTACATTTATAAACCTAAATCCTTCTAGACCCCCGCAACTTTGTTTACGGGGTCGAAGTAGATATACGGGGTCAAATACAGGGACAAGGGGGTAGTGTTGAGCACCCAGAATCGACACGCTACACTCCGGAAGGTATAAAGAGATAATAAATTTCCCAAAAGGGAAACAGCAAGATGTCACAAACAAAATAAGAAAACTATCTCCAACTGGAGCTACTAGAGAGATTTAAGGTTTTTAGTCATTTAGCAGTTTTTAGGGGTTTCATGCAACAGAAACAGAAAGATAAAACTAGAGCTAGAGCAATGTACGAAGGATAAGACTACAGTAAAACAAGCGGCAGCAGTAACATCTTGCACCCCTCCTCTCAGAGCGGGTACCTCTAACCAAGCGTCAACACCCCTCTCGAGGTTGTCGGACTTAAGTTAGAGTGGAATTTTACTGAAACAACTCCGTTCCAGGCACTCTCATACAGTCATCCAACACATGCACCAAGCATACAGCAGCAAGTAATTAAGCTATTCTATTTCCATAAACATTAAAGGTCTTAATTATAATGCGTAAATAAAGAATTAATTAACAGAATTAAAGATAGATGTCGCCTTCTTGATGTAGAAGGTCGACAGGCTACTGCGGCTCTCCAGCCCGATATCGATCAGGAGCCTAGCCCGATACAGTAGTTTCGGGCGGCACACCCTCTCGGGTGGTACGCATGACAGACGACTGTATCGCTCAAGGACCCTGGCCGATACGCTCATGTCGGGCGGTGAACCCTCTCGGGCGGCACGCCTGACGGGTGAAGCGTATCGGGTTCGATATCTTGTGGGGCATGGAGCGACACGTTCTACTGTCGGGCACTTGTGTCGCTTATCAACGTTGGCCGATATCGGCCCGTAGTGTCGTCCGAGACGGTCCTAAGTGAACCATCCCCTCACTCTCGGGATGAGGAAGAGCTCACCTAGAGTTGCCCGACACGAGCATTGGAGCATGATACTCTCGCTGTTCTCCCTCAAAGATCGCTCAAAGTTCCCAACTGTCCGAACCTGTCTTTTCGACTTCCTGTAGCTGCTATTTATAGGCAATGGTTGGGGGACGTTATGGTGCTCGAAGTGCCACGTGTCCAACTTATTCGCGGGTCGCTGGACGGCCGATACGGGTATCGATCGATGTAGGGGTCTCGGCTATCGGTCCCGTGACGGGCGGCGTGCCTGCCGGTGGGTGGTTGTGTCGCCCGACAAGCTAGGTTGTCGTGGCGAGCTTGGCTCCCTGTCGGGTAGAAGGCATGTCATCCGTCAGCTTCTTCTTGCATGGCATCCCTTTGTCGTGCGTCATTGTGTCGCTCCATCCTGTCGGGCAGAGGTTGTATCGGGCGTTAGGAAGGCCGAAACAGACTTGGACTTATTTGTGGGCCGGGACGGCGTTATTGTACCAAAATGAGGAAAAACTCTGCAAAAGATGGAAAAATTGGATTAAGAGCATTGATTGGCCAATTATTGCGAAAGTGCTAATAAAAGAGAGGAAAATAGCAGAAAAGGGCAGTTTTGATAACAAAATAAAGGGCAAAAACATCACAAAAATAGGTGTTATCAGTCCGTTGGTCCATTTAGGATCCAACGTTCATGGATGCGTGCACCCTTTATTTGCGATCAAAAGAATATAAAAGACCGAACTGTCCTCACCTAGCCTGAAGGCTCCACGGTGGTAGCTTGGTAATTTCGTGGGTCGACGCCTTCTTCAACCTCACGACCATCAACTGTTGTGAGGGTCAACTCCTCAGTTGACTCCTCGATTTCGTTCGTCTGTGATCACGCCAATGGGTCAGGAGGCTTCGCCTCCCTCCAACGAAGTCGGCTAGGGCATTAATTATAGGCCGTGATCACGCCTTGATGCTCCCCTACTCGTTGGACTCCGACGAGGTTCATTGAAGTGACGAGGGTGGAGGTCAAGGTAGACTCGGGAATTGAAGGCACCATAGCAATCCTTGTGCTCTTCTCAAGAGTTTGGACTAGCAAAAAGAGATGTTGATATCCTCTACATCCCTCCCTATATATAGGGTTGGGCAACATGCTTGTGAAATTGGGTATTTCCTAAAACGTCAACCAAACCTAGTCAAATTAGGGATGATCCTCTACAGTTTCCTCTCCTGAGTCCAAAAGAATCATCAGCAAACTTGCACACCCACTGAGTCACGAGGAATCCATGAGGGAAAGTCCCTATGTAAAATGAAGAATCACAGTCCCAGTGGGACTTAGTCGATGATCGTCCCTCGTTAGATCAAGATCCAACGGCCTTTGTTGCACGCAATCAAACAAAAGAAATACCTTTTTTCTATTTGTCAAATTAATGCCTTAATTTGGAGATAACTTGAGAAATTCGTATCTCCTAAACCCTTGCTCCTTTTTAACTCAAATTTTAAGGGAATATTTGTCTTTGCAATATCTAGCTATATACGAAATTTGGGAAATAAATTGTAATGGATGAGAAGGCTTCCTTCTCTCCCAAGTTATCCTTTAATTAATCCAAAATTAATTGGTATTTATTTTCCCTTTGCTATTATTTTGTTATTTTTGGTCACTTGGACCTCAAGACAACCTAAAGGCATGAACTCCCATATTGGAGAATATTTACTTGCCTTTATTCTCTTATCTATTTCAATTTCACTTATTCTCCTTTTATTTAATCAAATCATTTTCCTTTTTATTTCTCTTTTCTTTTCAATTGGGCTTAATGGAAAACAAGGCCCATTATCAATCAATCAAAGCAAATTCACACGAAATCCATCACAAATCAAAGAAATAGATTTCATTTATTCTTTTAAAAGAGAATTACATCTTTTACTACATTCTTAAGAAATTGAGTTTATAACAGGAAGAGTAGAGAACAAAAGTAGAAGAGAAATTATTAGAAAGAGGCTTGGTGGTGGAGTGCACCTCATAAAGTCAAAAGATTGTAGATAAAATTGCCCAAGTAGGTTTGAAGATGAGAGATAGAGAAGGTTTCTGAAGAATGGATGAAATAGGTTGCTTTTATAGGCTATTGAATGGTTCTTGGTAAAAAAAAATGGTTGAGTTCTCCAAAGGTAAAAAATTGGCTATAAAATGGCTAGTTCCAGTCGAAGAGAGTGGTGTCTGTGTTTTATCGTTTGAACTATATCTCGATTGAGGAGGTGTCAGTCAAATATTTGTAGACTGAGCCCTTACCATATTCAAATTGAACATAGATCGAGGGACCAACTGGTCCAAATCTTCTTCGACCGAGCATGTCCCCGATCAAACTATTCATCGTGAAAAAGATTTTTATTTTAATATTAGAAGAAAAATGATTTGGACTAAGTCATCAATGATTTAAGTGATGGAAAATTTTCATATGATAATTACAGGTATACAAAATATAAATAAAATATTTTTTGGTCAATTTGAACACATGAGTGACATTATTTTATAAAAAGATGAAAATGGACATCTTTAAAAGGAACAATATTTGATTTTTCTTTAATAACTTGAAAATGTTCCAAGCAAGAGGTTTAGTGAAAGTATCAGCTAATTGATTTTCAATATCAACATGATGAAGACATATGTCATTTTCAGCAATATGATCATGAAGTAAATGATGCCTTACCTCAATATATTTGGCTTGGCTATGTAATATTGGATTATGAGCCAAATTAATGGCACTAGTGATATCAGAAAAAAATTGGGAGTCATAGATAGTGAAAAATCATAATCACTTAATACTTGTTGCATCCAAAGGACTTGTGCACAACAACTAATGGCTACCATATATTCAGCTTCGGTTGTAGATAGAGAAATAATATTTTGTTTCTTACTAGACAAAGAGACAAAAAATGTTTGAAGTAAGAAATGACCAACATTTGTACTCTTTCGATCAAGATGACAACCAGCATAATCAGTGTATTTATAAGTTTGAAGGTCAAAAGATTTGTTTTAAGGATACCAAATTCCATAATTGATTGTTGTGGCCAAATATCTTAGAATGTGTTTAATGGCGACAAGATGTGTCACCATTAGAAAAGATTGAAATTGAGTGCTTAGGCCAATGGAAAAATGATATATGCACGAAAGGTGGTTAAATATGATAAACTTCCAATCATTCCTCTATATAATGAATTGTCAATAGGTTCTCCATTTTATCTTTTTTAATTTTAGTAAATGTGGCTATGGGTTTAGAATCATGTTTTTTCCATGTTAAAACATTTTACAAGTTCTTTCATATATTTTTCTTGATTAATAAAGATGCCATGTGGAGTTTGTTATATTTAAAATCCTAAGAAAAAGGTTAATTCTCCAATAAGGCACATTTAAAATTCTTTTTGCATGATGTCACTAAATTGGGTACAAAGGGATTCTTGAGATGATCCAAAAATGATATCATCTACGTATATTTGAACAATAAGGAAATCTGAATCATAATTCTTAATAAATAAAGTAGAATCTTATTTGGCGATAGGAAATTCATTCTGAAAAAGAAAGTTTTTAAGACAATGATACCAATTTGTAGAAGCTTTGTTTAAACCATATAATGCCTTATTATCTTATAAACATGATCAATGTGTTTTAAATATTCAAAACTGGGAGATTGAGCAACATATATTTCTTCTTCAATTATACCATTTAGAAAAGCACTTTTTACATCCATTTGAAAAAACAATTGATGTTTTTATGTGTAGCTAGATCTATGAGCATTCTAATTGATTCAAGCCTAGCTACAGGAGCATACGTCTCATCATAATCTATTCCTTCTTGTTGATTATAACCTTGAGCAACTAATCTTTCTTTGTTTCTAAAAACTTCCCCAGCTTCATTTAGTTTATTTCACGATACCTATATAATCCCAACATTTATTTTATCTTTAGGTCTTAGAGCCAGATCCCACACATAACTTTTAGTAAAGTGGTTAAATTCTTCTTGCATATCTATCATCCAATAATCATATTTAAGTGCTTCATCAACTTTCTTAGGTTCAGCAATAGAGACCAAATTCATATTAGCTTCATCTCTAAGGTACGATCTGGCTTATATTTTATTAAAAGGATTTCTGATGATAAGCTCTTGTGTATGATATTTAATTGGTTTTGGAGTATATTGTGGTGGTTCCATATTTTGTTCGTGTATTTTTTCATTTTTATCGTGTGATCCTTCTATGTTTTGTTCTAGTGTTTCTTCATTTTCAACAATTTTATCTTCTTTTGAGATAGTAAATTCTTTTGTAGTATGATCTATTTCATTTTCTCATTTATTACTAATTGATGTTTCATGAAACTTTACGTGAATTCATTATTCTACCTTTTTAGAAATAAGATTATAAATTCTATAAGCTTTAGTTTTAGTAGAAAATCCTAGAAAGAAACATTTTGATGATTTAGGATCAAATTTGTCTCTTTCATCTTTAATGTTAAGAATATAATGAGTGTTACAAAGGTATGAAAATAATCCAATCTTTACTTTTTAGAGAAAAGTATATCAAATAAACTCTTTTTAAATTGTTGATGAATTGAAATATGATTTTGAACATAAGAAGAAGTACTTACATAGCTTCAGCCCAAAATATTTTAGGAGTATCATATTCTAAAATCATAGTTCTAGACATCTTTTGTAAAGATCATTTTTTTCTTTAAAAAACACCATTTTTATGATGTACGAGGAGTAGAATGATTGTGGCCATAACCTTTTGATGAGCAAAATTATTCAATTTACAATTTTCAAACTCATCACCATGGTCACTTCTAATAGTACATATTTGTGTTTGAAGTTGATTTTCTATTCTAGAGAAAGACTTGATTAAAAATTGTTAGTATCATCTTTGTCAAAAAGAAAATGAACCCATGTGTATCCACCATAATCATCAATAATCACAAAATAATATTTTTTTACCACCTGTTGATTGAGTTTGCATAGCGCCAAATAAATCCATATGAATAAGTTCAAGAGGATGAGTAGTAGTAAGCATAGATTTTTATTTGAAGCAAGTTTTGACTTGTTTACCTAAAGTGCATGGCTCACAGGTTTCCAGCTTTATCAAAAGAGATTTTAGGTAAGACACAAACTAAGTCATGATTTATTAATTTTCTTATCACATGAGTACTAGCGTATCCAATTTTCCTATGCCATAAAGTTTGAGTATCATCATTTGCAATAAAACAATTTTCCTTGAATAGATTTACTGGAATTTGGCCTAAGTATGTATAGATTGCCTACTCTTTTTCCTTTATAAACAACATTACTCATATTTTCTTCAAGTAATTTTTTTCTCTAAATAAGACAGCATATCCACTATCACAAAGTTGATTAACACTAAGTATATTGTGATGTAAATCATAAACTACAAGCACATTTTTAATAGAGAGATTTGATCCAATATTATGAATCAGATGGCAGTACCTTTGCCATTATCACTGAAGGTAATGGTACCATTTCTTTTCATTTCAAGTTTGTTGAAAGCTTTCTTATTTCCAATCGTGCATTTTGAGTAACCATTGTCAACCACCCAATATTACAAGAATAAGAAATTTTTGGTACCCAAGTGAAGTCATTGATGGTTATATAGAAACATTATTGGATGGGAATATTTTTGTAATTCTATAATTTTTCTTGATAGTTAAGGTAAATATGATATTTCATATAGAGATGCAACATGTTTATTTAAAAAATTGACTGAATTATTGTTGTTCAATCTATGTTCTGTCTAGAGAATGCCTCGGTTGAAGTTTTTGTGAACCATGAGGTACTCTGTGAAAAACATTATAAAACAAAAACATATCAACTTGAGAAAATGACATAAAGAAGTTTCTAATTAAGTGTTGGTCGTTCTCAAGTGTACTTCCAAATTTAATTTAAGTTTGTGGCTTTAGGAACCAAAACCTTGTTAGTGGATCCCTTCTGGTGATAAGAACATGTAAATGAATAGTATCCAAGGCGTTGACAATAATGACATGACACACATGATATTAGATTTTTCTTCACAACTGCTTGAGAATCAATCACTTTATTCTTAGGTACATATATGGTTTTGTTCTTAGGTAAATTTGTAGTTTTATTCTTTGGCACATATATGGTTTTGTTCTTTGATATATGTGTGGTTTTGTTATTTGGCACATATCACAAACCTCTTCGTTCTACTTGCCTGTAAGAAGTATCTAGAACTTTATAAAGATTTTTTATTCCTTGCATTAGTCTAAAAATTAGTAATTTGTAGTTTACCATTTTCATAAATCAATCTAGACACATCTTTGTTTAAATAATCAACATAAAAAACAAATGTATATTTTTCAACTACTAAAGAATCATACTTTGAATGATTGCATAAAATAGAATGAGATTGATAGCCATTTATTTTATCCAGAAACCCAACCTTTTCAAGAGAGAGATTAAATTATTATTTTCTAGAACAAGTGGTTGAGCATGATAACCTGTAATATAATCTTTTAATGCATTATTTGAAAGTTTAAGAGTGTCATTTTTCATATTTAAACTATCCATATGTTCATAAAATTCACCAACTATTTTAGCTAGTTTCTTCTTTTTGCTTTTGTATTCAATATATTATTACAAGTTTCTTCAAGGATGCTAATAATTTTATTTGAGGTAAATAAAAAATATCTACATCATTTGGTTCTTCTTCATCCATGGTAGGCTTAGACCTGAGATTATTCCACTTCTTCATTTTCATCATGACTTTCACTTTCTTCACTTGACGCATCCCATGCTGGTCTATAGGACTTGTCCTCTTTGTCCTTTTTCTTCATGAATGAGGTTTTCTTACTTTTGCATAGATTAAGACATTCATTATGTATGTGTCCATTCTTTTCAAATTCAAAACACCTAGGGCACAAGAAGAGAAAATACTAGAATTTTTGTTAGAATGATATTTTTATACTTTTTACCATTCACAAATAGGGCATCCTCATCATCATCACTTATTTCACTACTACATTGCATGATGATTTGGGCGGCAGCTATGGTGGAGAATTTGGGAGAAATGTCCTTCTTGGCTTTATTTTCTTCTTCTTCTATTCTTTCCTCATTTTAGAGCTTTACCTCATGTATCTCCAAGTTGCCAATAAATTCCTCCATCATCAATGTAGATAGATCACTTAATTATTCTAAAGTAGTTACTTTATACTTGAATTTAGGAGGCAAGGATCTAAATATTTTAGAAACTTGTTCATCCTCAATCATACTCTTTCCTAAGGCACTCTAAGAATTTATAAGAGTAAAAAATCTAGCATACAGTTCAGCCATAGACTCAATTTGAGTCATGCGGAATAATTCAAACTCATGGTTTAACATATTTATTTTTTTTCCTTTTACTTGTTTAGTTCCCTCATGCGTCACATATAGTTTTATCCAAATTTCATATGTAGATTCCCATGAGGAGATGTGATTCAACTTAGTAATAGATTGATAACTATAATGAATATTAGTAGCTTTTGCATTGAGTGTAGCATTTTCTATTGTATCCTCATCCCATTTTTCTAACTCCTCCTTTGGAAGGGCATATGGAGGCTACCTTTTTCCATAGGTTGATTCTTATTCCTTGAAAGTAGAACTTCATTATTCTCTTCTAATATGTATAGTTTGATCCCTCAAACTCTGGTGGTCAGCTCTCATGAGATCCTTCAAGATTGAGGTTGTCAATCACACTTTCCCCCATCCTTCAAGACATGCTACGACTCCTTGAAGACCTACTCTGATATCAAATGAAAGATATAGAGGGGAGTTTAATAGAGATAATTCGATAATTTTAATTAAAAATTAAATGTTAAAGAAAAGAAAGACAATCAACCACATGAGGAAAAGATATAGAGTGGTTTTGTCAAATAATGCCAGTCCACTATCCAGTTGTTTCCACCTAGGATTTGCAACAATTAACTTTTATTAACCTCACAAAGAAAAATACAAAGTACAACTCTTACCCTCTTCTTTCACGGCAATGGAAGAGTACCAAACCTTTACCTATTCTTTAACGACAATAAAAGCACACCTAACTCTTTACCTCTTCATTAACAATTTTGAAGAGATGATGAATGCATGTTCATCACAATTTTAGTTGCATTATTAGTCTAATTTAGCTTTCATATAGCCAATTTTCACTAGAATAGTTGTGTTTCAATCTACTTAGGGTTTTATGATAATTTGTAGGAATTTGATACTTTTCTTAACTCCCTTTGTAGGTTTTGAACTTTTCATCATGCAACAAGTTTGCTAGGGGGGTCCGGGTGCCCTTCAGTGAGCAGGAGTCGAGAGGAGAATGCCTCTCACGGGGTGTGGGGAAATGCCCCAAACCAAAACAAATTTTTAGCACTTCTAGAAGGCAGATCAATATACAAATTTTATATGTGAGGATAAATTTGACTTGTCAATCAACCTGCCATAGAATATCAAAATCATCAAGCAATCAATCCATCAACGATCGTAACAACCTTGTCGACCCTCTAGATTGACAACGTAAATAACCCACCTAGTCAACATGAAGAAGAATGACACTCAGCCTCACCGATGATCAAGGTCGATAGATCCATCAATCTCTCTCCTTTGACAACATCATCGATCTGCATCTGACAACAAATTAAGCCATCAACATGTTGTTGTCAAAACCCTTATCAATGACCAACATCATCAACCATCGATAGACAAGCCTTATCGACTTTCTAGGTCGACAGACCTATCAACCTCCAAGATCAATGATCAGAAGTGCAAGAGTCAAGACCCATCGATTGACAACCCATGATCAACACTAATTGAGAACAGAAGTGGTTGACAACCACACCACTATAAATATGTCCCTAGTGCAACTCTTCAAGTCATCTCGAAATTCTAGAAACAAAACACGTCGAACGGCTGACATTGAGATCAAAGCCAAAGACAAATCATATCGACCAATCTAGTTCTATCAACTTAGCTTGGTCGTTGACTTGTGAATTTGGCAACTCCCATCAACAAAAACAACTCCAGGATATCAACCTCCCTCTCTGGGTGATGGATCTCTTCTCTGAGTTGTTGTCCATCCACCTACTTCTCTTACAAGTCAGGGTTAATACCTAAATCAGAAGGAAGGAAGGAAGTCTATTGTCATACACTATGCTAAGCCACTTCTTCTATGATCATGACCATGCTCATTTCCTCTTCCTCTACTAGTGATAGTAATCTTGCAATGTTGAGGGAGTAGTCTTTTCACTAGAGTGTGGGGATTATCCCTATACCTATTTCTTGCAATTTCATTCATATTCCAACTCTTGTATGAACACATTCAATTCATAGCTAATCTCTTGCATTGCATTTTTGTTGGATTGATCACCCGCTATACTTGATTTATTATATATTATTATATGAGAACTTTGACGTTTAAGATTTGAATACCGGTTGGTTTTGGTTGATGCCCTGATGATAAATTCTGATGGGAAGTCTCCAGAGTAGTAGATGTAGGATCTATAAGTAATGAGACATTAGGCTTACTGTGATATCTACTCATACAAGTTTCTAACGTCGAAAGGAGAAACCTGCATAACTTCGATTATATCTTCATATATGCTTCGATTTGAATGAATGCACAGATTCGAGTAGTGGCAGTGAAACCTAGTTCCACCCTAGTGTTTTTATACATTGATAACTAGAGCCTTAATTTAGCTCTTTTTATTCTTACAACCTTAGTTAAGCAAACCAAACTCAACTTTTGTGATAAATACTAGTTCTTGCTAAGTTACTTTGATTAGATAATTCTTAGACAAGTTGTCCTTTGGGATTGGAACCACAACCGTACTCCGATAAGACTCACCCACTTTCTGGTGGCATTATTGCACGCTAGTTTTGGTAAACTCTAGATATTCCATTCCTAGTGAATTCATAGTGCGATAATATTTATGTTAAGAGCACCAATGAGAAGACTCCTACTTATCTAGCAAGTCCCCAGACAACCTTCTCACAAGAAGTAGTCCAAGAATAGTCGATCATAATTATAGAACGTGACTGGAAAAAGAGGAAGAACAATATTGATTTCACAATACATAAGGCTTTTATATCAATCTTATGAGTCACTTCTACTATAGATAGAACAAAAATTGAGTGGTGGAGAAGGACACTTGAATAGAACTTAAACAATTATTGCTAGAAGGAATTTGCAATTATTTAGTCTAAGCTCAAATATGCAAGAATGGAGTGCTCAAGTGTGTTTTGATTGTTCATAAGGCTATCATATTTATAGGTAACACTTAGGAAAACTTTGGATAGTTTTTGGAGGTGTTTTGCATGAAATAAGAGTCAAATTAGTCGTTAGACTAACAAAAGACCAAGTAACAATGGCTAGTGGAGTGCTAATAAATAATTACTATTAGACATCATCGGTTGAACTTTTCATGAATCGAGGGACCTCTTGCTCGAACTATACTTTGACCTAAATTTTGCTCGCTTTGGCAAGTTCACACCGACTCTTTTTCTACAACAACTATTTTGACCAAAAGGACTTCTTCTCATTCAAGAAAGAGTTTAATGAGGATGACTTTGGTCCAGTAATAATTCGACTGAAAAGGTTACTGTAAACACATCATTGAACTTTTAGAAAATACACAAAATGATTTTTCTAATGGAATCTAACTATGTTAAAGGATTGATATGAATGTGAAATTTGGTTTAGGATTCTTGGAGTTGACTCATAGCTTGATGTAACATGATATATAATGACTTATAATTATGCCTTGTACAAGTGTGGTACATTGAATAAACATGATAAAATAAACACTTGTGCTTAATCAAATATCTTCAAATTATTGTCTATACATCTCTTTATCTCTGAAACACTAAAGAGTGTGTTAGATAAACAAGATAGAAATATTGTCATCATCAAAAGAAGAAAGTATGCAAATATCCAATTTATCCAACAAGAGGATCAAGGTGATCCTCATGTTGGGGCTATATCTTCTCGGTATTTCAAATTCATAACATTATCAAAGAGATTCATGACTACTTTTTGATTCTAGACTTTAAAATAATGTTTGATTCTATAAACTCTAAACATGGCAACATCCTCAACTTCAGTTTCCCAACCACTTTTAACAATGTCGATGAAATTGTCTCTAGTAGCCCAAGAATTAATAAATCTGAAAGGAGACTTGATGGTCCTAGAGATGCCAATGTTGAAAGAGATACATCTATGGTCACTCACCTGTATCTAATATAAGTTCACCTGAAAAGTTATTCATCTATTGTAAAAACCTTGAGTTATAGAACATTTTATCATTTTTTATAAGTGATAAAATCATCTCCATATTGATGATATCTCAGGAGAAGTATGAGCCTTTTAAGTCAAGCTCAAAGAGATCAAAATTTAGAACACAAGAATTAAAATCTTCCATAGATTTCTTATAGGGAAGAAGATTTCCTTTAGTAATAGAGAAGATAGGAGGATTCTAAACGATCACAATCCTTCATAGAATATGGGAATCCAAATTAGCAATGTAAATAAAGCCAAGAAAGTGGATATACATAAAGTGATTGATTTTCCTCTTTCTTACTTTAATCTCAATCAGAATAATAACTTGATTCCTTGGTCTCCTTAAATCCTCTCAAATACCCTTGATATTGTTATTGATGCCTCTAACATTCCAAGAGGAAATTCTAAGAGGTGTAGTCATTTAGAAACTTGTGTTGTTAATATTTTGAAGTCAAATTCTTCATTAATAGCACCCAAACTTAGTCTACTACTCATTGGAGAGAAAACCAAATTTATCACTCTATGAGAAATCCCTGAGATAGTTGTAGTAGTAAAGAAATGGAGAGAATACACTCCTCAATTTTCCTTGACTTCATCTTTCTAATTTTTCAAGACATTTTCATTAATATCTAAGCATGGCATTTCATCAAACCTAAATAGGTGTAGATGGAATAGATGTCCCACCTGAAAACAATTATTCATGCAGTACATCAAAAGAAGCATTTAAATCACCATGCATGTTGGAGATATCATTAGTTTCAAACACAATAGGAATGTCCTTCATTAGAAATAAATGAGTCTCATGGCTAAATAGATTGCACTTTTGATAACATTTAAGATACCAATCATATTTTAAGAAGATATATTGTTGAGAACCACTATTATTTTCCATTTCCAAAGAAGAAGGAAATGAGAAATTTAGTTAAATCAAAATATGCACAAGAGCATATTTCAAATAACAACATTTATTTGTAGAGTTGTTGGCACTAAGAGGCAAACCCAAATAGGAACATATTTCTTTGAACATTCCCACAATTCAAGCAGAAGCCCCTAGATATGTACCCATAATGGTACATATTTTAGACCAAACTTTTGAAGCAGGAGTCGAGGTCTCCGTATCATTAGTACCATGGGTGGTGTTTGACATACCAAGGACCTAGTTCCAAAGCATATTCAAGATTTGACTAGTTTAAGAATCTGTAAATAAATGTACAATTATCCTTAACAATGACTTCTAGATCATCCGTTGGATTCCAAATACAAAGAAGATGTTGAAAAAGAAGATATGTATTCAGAAGAAAATCAAGAACATATCTCGCCAAGCAATATTTCCACTTTAAAGAGTTTTCTTGAATTTCAACATTTGATAGATAAGCCGGCAGTTCTCCAAGCATATATGCTTCTTCTGGAGAGGATTTTTTATTATACTACTAGCCATATTGAAGATTTTTTACCATTCTTTGAGAGAATCAAAAGAAACATCATTGATTCCATGCTTCTTCCTCTAGATCTGGCAATTTGGGGGCACTGTATCACATTAATTCTCACTCTCGCTGGGGCCAGTCACACTCTTGGATATTTCATATTATCTATCCATTATATGGGTTTTATCTTTGTTAATTTCATATTCAACTATGCTTCCTACGTGATAATAATTTTCAAGAAGAAATTATTAATTGGGGTAAGGAACAATCATGACATGTAAGAGGTGAAATGTAAAGAAGAATCATAATGAAGGAAAATGGAGCAACAAAGAGAAGAAGGGGACTATGAAAGGAAAAGGAAGGGAACAAGTGAGAGAAAGGAGGTAATTATGAAATCAGAGTGAGTGAAAGAAGGGAACTGAACTTTAGGGAAAGAAGAAAATAGATGAATGAAATATGAGTGGAAGATGAAATAAATATTAAAAAATAGTGATGAGAATAGAGGAGGGAGAAAGATGAGTTTTTAGTCAAGGAAGAGCTGGCATGGGATAGAATGTAGAGAGAGATAGTTCAACTGAGAAATATGTGAGGGATGATTGATAGGGCATTGAGTTGGTCATAATAGGTTTAGATAGACCTATGTCTAAACTCATATTGCTAAATGGGTTGCGGGCATGTCTGGGTTCGAATAACATTTAAACATATGGATCCATATCTAGAAAACTTACTAGACCTAGGTTTTGGATCGGATTGGGCCCGACGTGAAGAACATACTATGATGAACATATTTTCAGACATATGTAGGTACATGTTTTTAAATATAATTTAAGAAGTTTATATCAACCTATACAAGTAACTTACATGTACTATCTACAAAACTAGAAAAGTTACTTTTTGTCAACTATATCAAAACATATTGATAAAAAGTTATATTTATAAATTAGACAAATTTTGTCTAATCTAAAAATCATTGTTAGATCCCATGTATTAATGAGATATTACTACAAATCATTCAATTATTCATGGCATTTATGCAAATTTTTTTTTTTGAAAATATATGATCCACAAATGTTCAATTGAGATAAATTGTGAAGCATATGATTTCTAAGTATATACATCAAATCAACAAGTTTATATTATATTTTAGATTATTATAAACATGTTAAATAAAAAGTAGATACATATAATGTGTACTTTCAACACTAGATCTCCCATTGATTGGGGGGAGACAATTGAACGAGCAACCCATAAGAGTCACACAAAAAGAAGTCTTTGCCTCGTGTAGTAGATATTTCCAATCTCCCTTTGTTCGCTTGTGAGAAGCTTGGTTAGTTCCTTTTTTTGGGCATTATGTTCGTCTTTTTTTTGTCACATATTTTATGATTTGATATTTGGAATGTTAACCTTATTAGTAGGACCAACTAAATATATTATAAATAAAATGTAGTTTCAAAAGTTTGCAAATGTATATAAACTTGTAGTCATACATACATATACGTGTGATAAATTTGGACATTTACATTTTGGTTTACCCCGATCCTGGACCAATCCCATATATAAATTTGGATTTAAAATTTGATCTCAGCCCATCCATGTAAAAATATGGCTCAATCTGAGTCAGGACATTGGTTGGATCAAACTGGCCTGGTCCAAAGCTCATCTCCAGTGGTTGTATAGAGATAGTGACTGAGAACGCCATTGCTGCTTTGAAAATATTTTTTACTAGACAAAATCTAATAATTTAAACATTGGTTCTATTTGTATCCTTCACTCAAATATATCCTAGCCTAACCATATATCCATACATACCTACATACATACGTACATACATACATACATACATACATACATACTTACATATATACATACATACACACACAATTTGTTTCAGCACTTTGTTTCTATGTCTGGTAGGAGAGATATAATAGAAAATTTGGTGGCAAGCACCTAGAAGTTGATAGCATAGTAATAAAAATTTGTAAAGGTGTAAATTAAGAAAAAAAAGATAGAGGGTGAGTCAGAAGTGTAAGGGTGTAGTGTTGGCTGCATGTAACTTTGTCCTTCCAACTTAGGTTGGGAGGGTCAGAATAAAATTTACCAAATATTGATACATACATATATCTTTTTTGTGAAGTATTCAATGTGGAAAGGGGAAGCCGTAAAGCTTGTTTGAAACATGACATATCCAAAGATTATAATAGTGTTAGATGGGAGATATTATGGTGGATCATGAGGGAGATATTCTATGATAAATTGATATGATAGATGAGGCAATGTATTGAGACTACAAGTTTTTCAATGTTGATCAACGACATGCCAGCTGGACTGATTAAGGGAGGCAACATACTTAGACAAGGGGACCCACTACCCCCTTTGTTGTTTACAATCATCATGGAACACTTCACACAAAAGATGGGGTGTTCTGAAAGGGAGGAGAAGATTAAACTATAAAAAGTATATAATATAAAGGTTATGAGTCATCTTATCTTTGTAGATGATGTTTTAGCTTTCATGAAGGCCAAAGAGAAGACTCAACAAGGGCTAAAAAATATCGTGTAAAGCTTTGGAGAATAGATAGGACTGAGAATGAACATGTACAAGACACATCTTTTCCTCTTAAAAAATTACTCAAGGATGCATGAGAGACCAATTGAGGCCATGGGTGTGATCCTATCTAGGGAAATCGGGGCGACATATAAGGAAGTAGAAACAAAAATATTTAAAGTCTGATTCCCCTAGACAACAAGATTGCATCAACAACAATGTATCTAGTAAAGAGAGCAGCAAGAGTTATACCTGGTCCTAGAGCAAGTCCAGCAACAACTCTTGTTGTAGTACCATTCTTCTTCTCCAATAAGCAACAAGCTTCTTCTTCAAGCATCAACATGCTCCTTTTTCAGCAACACTCGAACAGTCGCCAGCAGCACTCGAACAGTCACCAGCAACAACCTCCTCATCTCGCACCACAGATAACAGTTGACGATGTCCTCCTAGAGGAAGACAATAGCCTCTTGCCTCTAGAGTAGTCCACGTGGACTACTGGGAACTCTACATTGCGATGCTAGAGCCAACAGAAAGGAGTTGGATCATTCAAATGTCAAGTTACTAGAGTTGATTTACTCTCCCACAATTGTCTCTCCATTGCTATCTCTCCCTTTATTGGGTAGGACTTTATCAGGCTCTCTATTTATTACCACAATGAGAGAGGACAACAATTTTCAGAGCAATTGTTGTGTCTGATAATCCCCCAATATCCCTCTATTTATAATAGAATCTAGGGTCATGATCCCCAATTTGTATGGGATTCATCAGAAGGGTCAGATTCATAAATTTTCTAAAAACTTCGAGCGGCGAACCAATCGAATTACACACCCAACTAATCAGTTTGTGCACGAACTGATTGGTTTGTGCCACGAACCGATCAGTTTTTGTAGTTTCCTATTCTAAATCACATTGATCTTCAATGCACAATTATTGCAAAACATGACATCAACACTAATCCTTGATCCAATTGAATTGACCACTGAACTGGACAATCCCGATGATGAACTAGTCGATTCACATCATCAAACGGTCAGTTGGGATTTGTGAACTGGTTGGTCCACTATGTGAAATGATCTTTTCACAACCTAGATCAATCATTAATCAACCAATGTTGATTCCAATTGACCTGACACTCCAATCGATTGGTTCAACACTTGAACTGTTCGGTTCAGAGTCCATTTAGTCAACTTTGAACCTTAGTTATTTAATTGAATACCTAAACACTTTTAGTAATCAATCTAAATATCATTCATGAATAAGCTCCTTTAATCCAAGTGTATCCTATGTGTGTGACCCTATAGGTCCAAAATTACGTTGGCAGTGAATGTCTATAACCAACTTATGACATCACAAGCATCCTGGGACAATTTCCTACTAAGTATCTGGGGTTTCCACTAGTAGGGGGCTTGATTGTGAAGGACTTCTCAGGCTACTATGAAAAATTAGAGGAAATGTTGTGTAGATGGCCAACACAGAAGACTTCTATGGACTCCTTACATTTTGGGTGCAACAAGGTGAAATACCAAATCCAGTGCGGGATAGAATGGAGACGAGGATGGAAAATTTTCTGTGGGTATATGACTACCGCCCGATGAGGTATGTACGAATGACTCTACCGTTAAAAGGAGGCTTGCAACTGAAGAAACCATGTAACATAGAAAAGTGGGACACAATCCAAAGGAGGATAAAATTTCAAAATGCTACGCCTTAGTGGGGAAGATGAATGAGAGAAAGATACCCAAGGAGTTTAAATTATAAACCAAGAACAAGGGAGGGATATTCGAGAATGATCAATTTTAACAGCTACATGGGTAGAAGTCAAGAGATACTTTGTTCCTTGTGAGATGAGCTAGAAACTGACATCAGAAAAGATGAACATGTGGGACATTGTTAGACGACGAGAAGGGAAAAAGGGATGAACCAAACATGTATGGTTTGCGGGGCACATACCAAAATAGAGATGTTGCATTTACAAAGCAATACAAGGGGCATTGCCAATGCTTGAAAGAAATTTAGAAGTGGAACAATGAGTAGTGTGACACTAAATGTATGTTATGCCTAGTGGGTAAAGAGACACATGCTCATATGTTCAACCAATTTAAGTTTACAATGGATATCTGGGAGATTCTGAGAGAAGAATGGGGATTCAAATGTACCTCCCAACTCCACCTACAAGACATGCTAAGGTGGTGTAAAAAGGAGATGGAGAAGATGTTATTCTCAGCACTCTAAATATGTGTTTGGTCGGAGTGGGATAATAGAAGGCAGTGGCGAAGTCAAAAATTTTAATAGGGGGCACAATTAGGTGGAATATGGAATAGTCTATCAAAGGGTTGGCTTTGTTTCTTTCTCCTCTTTAGACATTATGAATATTGTGTGGTAACTAAGTTATTAGGTCACTTTTGGGATAAGATATTTTAAGATTTTCAAAAATTAAATGTTTCGGTAGAATCTTTATAAAAATTATGTCGTTTTGGGTAGATCAGAAATTGCATATTTTGGGCCGGTTGGTCAAAATTTGTCGATGCCATGTATCATAAAGGAAAACCTTGGAAATCTAAATTTCATTTATATCTTGTGTTGAATCCCAAACGGGGACTTAAATTTGACTAAGAATTTCAATACTATTTCCAATCAAATTGTTTCGTTTATGCTGCCAAATATCGAGAGTTTCTACGTTTAATTACTTAAGATAGACATAGTTCTAGTTTAAATCTAAATGCAGTTCTATGCCTAACAGTATATATGACGTGTAATTTCCTATAGAAATATAGTGCACCAATCGTAAGTGTCTTATATTAGAACTTCAATGTGTAAGTAACGTTATATATAAAAGGAATTATTAGCATACCCACCATATTTAGGATTACATGGTTGCGTCTTTATTCGGCAGATTGATTAGTAGGTGATGTAAAATACTTATTGATTAGCAGGTGATGAAAACTGTAGACTGGTGTTTTAAATAATTGAAAACAGAAAATCGTTATTTGTATAAGGAAACAATCTCGTAAAGAGGACCCGACCAGTGTGGCTCAGGTGGTTCGGTCTGGCTTGTCCTCCCTGGAAGATCCGGGTTCGAATCCCCATGAACACATTGTATTTACCAACTCCTTAAGTCATCCAGACTCTGGCACCTGTTTGAGGAGGAGGGGGAGCAGAGTCTCCTAAGACAAAAAAAAAGCAGAAAAGTTTAAAAACTGATAGGATAGTAAAGAAAATTTGTAAACATGTAAAAGTGTAAAATTAAAGATAGAACGTAAGGAGTGAGTATAATTGTAAGGGTGTAACATTGACTGCAAGTGTCTATTTGTCTCCTAACATTTTTTGGAATGATTGTAATAAAATTTATCATATTCTAATGCATACATACATATATGATTTGTATTTTAATCCATTTTACTTTATCCATTGATGATATTGTATATTTGCTATTTTGAAGGGTCTAGCTATATATGAAAGATCGATAAGATCGATCTAGAGATATCAAATTTTCTTTTTCAACGTGGATTCTAAATCAAATATAAGGGTCTAGGATCTAATTGTTACGGATGAAGTTCAAATGTAATATTTTTTTAATTTGATCCACTGTTTGGTACGGTGTAAATGGTTGTAGCTGTTTGATTACTAACTACTTCTTATTGCTATTTTATCCCGAAATTCTTGAATATGTACCACAGAAAAATCGGGTGTGGTCGCATGAGGATGACATGCCATTTTTTGTGAAGTGCACCGTGTACGTAAGATCAAGTTGGAAGAAAATGTTCCAGGACAACATAAAAAGAGTGTGATATGCGGCGTGAACAGGAGCAAGATGAAACTAAAAACATGCCATGCTAGAGAGAAATGGTAGTGTTCAACAGCATTGACATGCTTTTCTCTCCCGATTATATCCTCATACTCACGCAACTAAATAGAAGAAAATAAATTTATTCAATTTAATTCACGTTCAAACAAAAGGTGTGTTGTTTCAATACTAGTTTCTTATCTCAATGTTTTCTAATGCACACCCAAATTATATCCTAAAGGCCTAAAGTATGACATACTTAATTTATAGTTCGTTGCCTTCTCTTGGTGTTCACCTATCAGTTAGCTCGTTGATTAAATAGTGAGAGGTTAAAATCGAATAAGAAATAAACCGGAATATAATTTGGAATCATAATCCGTTTATAATGTGTGATTTCAAATCATCTCATGCCTATCTATATTATATAAAAAAGTGAGGTTGGATGCATTTTTCTCTATTATTTTTCAAAATTATAAACAGACCCTTGTATGTGTATACTATATTTTTATCTTTAATCTATAAAATTATATATTCTTTAAGGAGATTCATCAATATTTATATAAGAAAATATACAAAGGAGGTTGGGTGCAATTGTTGCTATTATTTTTTGAAATTACAAATGGGTCCCTATGTGTATACTTTTGTCTTTAATTTTTAAAATTACATATGTTTGAAGAGATTCATCTATACTATATAAGAAAGTCTACATTGGGGTTGGATGTATTTTTTTTTAAATTAACGGATGCCTGTATATGTACACTATACTTTTGTCTTAAATTTTTAAAATTATATATTATTTAAGGAGACTCATCTGTAATATATAAAAAAAAACAATGAAGAAAGTTGGATACAATTTTCTTCATTATTTTTTAAAATTACAAACGAATTTCTCTTTATATGATATTGTACATATTTATTGCATCTCCTTTTTTAAATTCAACCTATAAATTACTCATTGTATTCTACTAAATCCCCTGTGCATAGCATGCCTAGTTATATAGAAAGTCATCTACTGCCTTAATTTGAGTTTGTCCTCTGGAAGTTCTCTTTTGATTGAAGAAAAGTAACCGTTTATCTTACATGAACAGTTGAATCTCACATTCCCGGGATTGAGCTGGTTGGATTGCCGGGCGCAGCTAGCGTATCGATTGCTCTAACCCGGACCCTATTTCTCTCCGTTCCTACTGCACACGCCGAACCGACAACCCGCCTTCATCTTCCAATCCCGCTCTTCCTTGTCGCTAATAAGATCCTTTTATCTCATCGCCAGCCAGACGCCACTGCCTCCACCGGACGTGCTCTGCAGTTGCTGCCTGATATTGACATCAAGCCGTTGCCAATATATGTTCGCCGGCAGTCATGATTCTTTCTTCCGTAGGGTGGCGCTACTGCTGCCCCTGCCATAGCTTTATCAATATTAACATAAAACCAGTCATTCCCACTTATTCTTCTCTGCGAACATCCGGACTTTCAGGTTTTAGTTCCTCCTCTGTTTCCCCGTGGTTCATTCTGTGTGGTTGGTTGATTGCCTGGTCGGTATCTATCTCCACACATTGCTGTTTCCAGAACCATTGTATTTAGTTGAGAACGGTTACCTACGATCTGGTGTACAATCACAGCACGGTATAAGCTCCATTTCAGGAATAACTTTAGTACAATGACAGCACGGCTCATGGTTCTCCCATGAGCTTATACAGTATTTCACCAGTTATGTGTGCAAAAATCACACCGTGCTTCTTACGGGATATATGTGAGTATTATATATCTAAGGCTGCGTTTGTTACATGATAAATTATGGTATGGAGAGTGGAATGATGGTGAAATAAAAAATATTTTTATTTGCTATAGTGAAAGAAAAGGAGAAATATTTCATGGTAATTTAATCTGTTTTATCACCATGGAAAAATATGGTCATCATGGTGAAAAGTAGTTCTTTCAAGATTCCATTATTTATTTAGACACATACGCCAAAAGAACTCCTGTGTAGGGCTTTTTACAAAAAAATATTCTTCCTTCCTGTTCTATATCTATATAACAACAACATTTTTTATGTTTTTCTCTATCACTATGCTGGCAATAACCATACACATGTTACCAAACAACACATTTTAACAATTTGTCCATTTCCAATACGGTTCCTTTTCACATCACCATCCCCTTCTCTATCACCATCTGTTTTCTCACCAACCAAATACAGCCTAAAGAAAGCAATGGATGATAATAGAAAATAACAAAACAAATAAGACTTGTCTTACGAAAGCATTATGTGTGCATAGCTTATGGAGATGGAATCTAAGATACCAGGGGATAGTGCCTCAGGATATCAACGCCCTCTAACTGAAGAACATGAACTTTTACTATATCGCCTTGCTCTCATGCCAAATCGATTATCAACTAACCAATCAATTGGCCCCTGTTTACATGGCGATGCAAGTATGCCATATCCTAAGCTATGAATGAAGCACCTCACTGACCCCGTTTCTGTAGATACATAAAATTGACTGAGATCCTAGTTCAACATCTAGCGGTTCCGTTATTGTCTTTCTACATGTGCAAGGTTCTTCTCAACATCAACACATTATAGTTCACAGGAGCAGTCACAAGTTTGCAGTTGACAATCATGCCTTTATACATAGTAGCAATTGGAAGTAAAACTTGTTTTGTTTTCAACTTGGCTAACCAAGGCTAGAATAATGACTAAATTGTCTTTGACTTGGTATTTAGTCTACTCTTACTGCTCAAGTTTTCATCTATAGATTTTTTTGTATAAACATGTGCTTACCCAATCCAGAGCATCACTTCACCCTCCTTTCTGACATTGGTGGGAAACTGAATAAGGGCTCGATTGGGCTTCCTCTTCCCACTTACAGAAGGAGATCAAGGATAAATTCTGTTAGAAGGATCTTCTCCACAGAGAAGAAGAATTGTATACAAGAATAAGAGATTATAGCCCACCAGCTCTTGGAAAGCGTTGATGAGCACCATTACATGACGAGAGGATGAACCAGTCTTGGGACAATATAATTGATTTCTACATCATGGTAATAGAACTTACTAACTATATCTGCTAGAATTGACCATGAGATTTGGAGGCCTAAGGGAGGTTTTTATGGTCATTTGTTATCTAGATGGGGTTTTAACTTCTTCAAATCTGACATTCTATTCCTAGTTATGGATAAAAATAAGGAAGATTTGAGCAAAGGTCTGCGGTGGTTTGAATAAAAAATATTTTGTGAACAAATTGGAAGCAAGGGGATGGACTATAAAAGGAGTTCTATGAAGTGTTCATATTTGGAAATAGAGGCCAAGTCTTAGTTGAAACTAGTCTAGAGAAGCTGTTAGGATAGTTGCAAGTGATCTTGATCGTGTCTTCAGTGTTGATCTTGCTGCTCTACTGAAATCCTTAGGTGAGGCCTAATCTCTCAGTGAACATATATATGATGCGGGGTGTCGTTTTATTTTTCTTGCACATCACACTCTCAAAGATAATTCATGCTACAAGGTTGATACAGCTGCCACCATGCAGCTATTAGTATGAGTTGGCTTTTCCCTACCAGTGTCCAAAGATAAAAGGAAACCACTCATTTTTATGACACCCCGAAAGAAAAATTGATCTTTGGCCAATTTGTGTACTACTCGTTGCGTGTCAATTCTTCTTTATTAACGTTCACAAACTTCTCTAAGTTGTCTGAAATATATAGCACGTTAGGCTTAGTATGTCTAGTTTTGAACACAACCAAGACTTTCATGCTCGGCTACAATCATTACAATGATCAATTTACTTCAAGTTAAACTTGAGCATATAAAGAGGAAGCCAAAGTCTTAGAGTTTAAATTTATGTAAAAAATAGCTTAGTATAATGACATCATCATTGTCATCTTTGTCCTCGTCCTCTATATCATCATCATCATCATCATCATCATCATCATCATTGTCATCATCATCTTCATCTAAGCCTCAGTCTCAATGTTGTTGGTGTCGGCTACATAAATCCTTTTATTCCTCAACGCTTGCTACCACCACTTTAATCTTTATATAGTTTGTTTTCAAACGATCTTTATGTTGGTATATATGTCCATAGAGTCATCATGTGTGATTGCATGGAGTCAAATATTAATTAATCAATTACTACGATTATTTAGTTAATTAATTAATTTCAAAATATTCTAATTAATCTACGATCATTTTAATTAATGCAGTCTTTCTGTATACCGATGGGTTTAGGAAACTCTGCTTTCTTCCGTCTCCTATTTAAAGGGGTTTGACAGCCGATATCTTTATAAGATATTGAGAGAGGCGTTTCAGTTTACACTCACGTACGTAAACCCTAGCCGTCACCGTCCTCAGGAGAGAAAGGAGAGCACCACAATGTTAGCACGTCGCCGCACAGAGACTACTCCTTCCCGCCGGCTTAGGAAGTGCGACGTGGAGTTCCAGTCCATCCGCATGGATCAAGTAGAGACGCAAACGCTGAGATGCCTGTATTTAGAGGACGTCAACGACCATCGATACGCGCTACGAGCAGCGTATCACAGCACGAAAGGAGTGCCACTAGATCTTCCCGTGATGCACTCATCGATCGGGAGAGAAGTACCGTCCGTGTAGGCCAGTAGCGTTGTACACCATCGTACAACAGGACATCACCGAACTTACTCTGCGATAAGGTATATCCCGCAAACACTCTTTCTAAATATGTTGTTGTCGACGAGATCCTGTTTCGGGTTGCGTGGAATTTTTTTTGCTTTTGTTGCGCATGTTTTCTCTACAAAACTCAACACTTTTTTTATCTTCCAGCACATCCATATTAACATACAATTTTATGCCAAATTCATCTTGTTGACATCTTGTTTCTTCAGTGTCACACTCACTCCCACATAACGTGGTTGGATGTATAACTATTCTATAAAACATATTTTTCAATTTCAGATGGATCTTCTTGATGCACTCTACTATTTCATCCATACTGTTGTGATCTTGTGACCCATCATCTTTGACATCGCCATCTAAATGAATAATAGAATCCAAAAACTAGAAGTATTATATTTTGTACATCCACTCCATCCAGCTTGGCACCACCACTCATAATAGTTGAATGGTTAAGGATAACTCATGTTCAATAGATATGTCAGTCGAGGTAGCAGAGGTGGGGTCGACAACACTATGAGTTGTAGGTGTAACCTAAGATCTCGAGTTGTCTCTCAGAGGGGGATCTACCTTGATGCTGAAATGAGAGTTTCTTGGTGTAGTTAACTCATCTGGAAGGTCAAACTCAAGGATAACACTGGTATCGTCAAATAGGTTGGTCCTCCTGAAATGTAGGTATAACATATAAGGGGAAAACATACTAAGGAAGAAATCTTGACATACTCAGATTACCAACCACAAAAAAAACATTAATACCATCTTGTAAGGATTGGCACCCAAGAGGGATCCACTCCTTACTCAATTTAAGAAAATAATACATGAAACTCCATTCATTCACAAAGACCAAATAAAAATTTTCAACTAAGAGGTTGCATATTTTCTCAAACAGATTGGTAAAGAACATAGTTTTGTTGTAGTAGAAAGGTAAATCTAACTATTACTAAATTGTGTCCAAGTTTGACAAGGAGGCCAAAAAGGGCATATAACAAGATATGTAATCTAATCTAGAAAGATTAGTTTGCAGTGAGATACCTTTCCATCTCATAAGTATTTGTAAATCTAGTCCTAGGCGACGCCTCCTACTTCCTAGTGCTCAGGTTATTCAACCTCTGGGTGGGCTGAAGGTAATACCTAGAATAGGAAGACAAAAGAAAGGACATACAAATAAAGTTGAGACGTGAAGAGTAAAATAATATGGCATTAATTAAGGAAAGGGAAGCTCAATCAAAGAGATGACAATAAAGGGGTATCAAAAGAATTTTTTTCCAAAAGATTTAACATGTCTAATAGATGAGGCAGTTATTAAAAATGATAAGATTATTAAAAGGATTCTTGCCATGTACTTTCATTTGAACATAATCACAAAGATAAATAGTTTCATGGAGAGAAAAATACCGACTAGCATATACTAAATATGGGGCAGGAGGAGTAAAACCTCAGTGCCAAACAAATATAGAATTTTGCAAGTGAATAAAACCTGATGCTTGTCAGCGGAATAAAATCCAATGCCTAATATAATATGTTGTCGGGGAATAAAATCAATGCATAAACTCTTTTTTGCTCCTTCTCATCTTGAATCTATTAAACTCAGTGCATTTCTTCAAAAGCCAAGCTTTCTATTCAATATATATTGTTTCATCAATCAACACAATGTCACTAGAAACATGCACCAAGGGTTACAATCCTTTCTTTTTTGAAGTGAGAATTTCATGAAGAAGAGAAAGTGGTCATTACATGACTATAAGGAAAGATGGGGGAGAGGACCTACTATACACTTCATGTAGGAGGGAAAATCTAGCTTTCTGGCATGCCAAGGTGGCATGTCGTCCAACTTAGAATTATCAAAAGTAACTATGTTCCTATATTTCCACATATGGTAAGTAGTAGTGAGTGCAAAGAGATGACTTGATCTATTACTCATAACAAGCAAATCATTATAGGATTATGGTATCTTGGGAATGATCACATCTTTGCAACCTTTGTGCCAAAGGGAATCCATGTAGGAGCATGAAAAGAGGTGTCCATCTGTTTCAGATTCTTTTTGTAGAGTTTGCCTCGAGATGCCAAGTTGATACCTTGTACATGAATTTTGTCATCCATGGGTTGTCTTTTTCATAGACCTTTCCAACATTGCACTCAAAATCTCCTAGGGGGAGATCTGTCCCACAACCATTTCACCCATTTGGATCTCCAGGTAAGAATCCTGATGGTAGTTCCATACATCCTTGATGAAATAAATTGATTTATTTTTCAAGAGATAGCAATCCTCATTTTCATGAGGGGTGGCGGTAAGGAAAAATCTAGTTTCATTGCATGCCAAGGTGACCTGACGTCCAACATAAAATGGCTAAAAATAACTCTATTTTCCATACTTACACATGTTGTAAATAGTAGTGAGTATAAAAAGACAACTTGATGAACCTATCTTTGCAATCTTTGGGCAAACATCATAGGATTGTAGTATCTTGGGAATGATCCTATCTTTGCAACCTTTGTGCCAAATTGAATTCATCTAAGAGCATGAAAAGAGAAGGTGTCTGTTTGTTTTAGATTCAATTTTATAGAGTTTGCATCAAGATGCTAAGTGGATACCTTACATTAATTTTGTCATCGCAGGAGCTGTCTTTTTTGCCGATCTATCCAACATTGCAATTGAGATCTCCTAGGACCAAGTCTATCCCACATCCATTTTACTTATGTAGGCTCTCGGTAAGTATCCCGATAATAGCTCCATGCATCCTTTATGTAATAAATGGTTTATTTTCAAGAGATAGCAGTGCATATGGGGGGTTGTAGGTCCTTGAAGCATCAACGATCTGAATCTGGAATTTATTTGGAAGCAACTAGCTACTTGTAGATGTTCTATCTGACATTTTGGTTGTGCCTGGGATTCCAAATCTCAAAGAACAGTACATCCAACCTTTTCATCCAAGTTGTATCCAATTTGAAGCCATTCGTCAAGCCAGATAGACACTAGCCTATGATCCTAGGTTATCATCCTGAACATGCTTCTCTCAGCTCACCCATAACTAAAATAAAATGATACAAGCTTAGAGATGATCTTTAATGTGCCCTAATTGTAATCAAATAATTACAATGATCCATCCCATAAAATAGATTGACAAAGATTAACCTACCATCAACCTTCCTTTATGCGTGATTCAGACCATATGCATTTGCACATAGTTAGAATTATCTGTGTCATTCATTAAATCAACCTAATTTTAGTCTTAAACACTCAAGAAGTGACATCAATGGATGAAGAGGAAGAAAATGTATCATGAATCAATATCAAGAGTGAATGATATCAAACATAGTATCTCACACTGCTCCCCCTCTTCTTCCTTAGATTCATAACGTTCTTCATTTGGAAACCCATCATTAAAATTATGTGCAAATGCATCTATCTTACTTAAATTAATAGTAAATGCTCCATCCTTCTCCTTGGCAGTTATCTACATTAGTTGCAAATTCATTCAAACAAACATCAAGATTTCCATCCTTCCCAGGTCAAGGCAATTTCACTTTTTGGGATGTATGGCATCAAGATACTCCATTTTGTAACAAGAACAACAACAAGCTTGTCTTAGTATTTCTAATTCCAACTTTTACACTAGTTCCCACCATATTCTTACCAATAAGAAATAAACCGCCTACATTAAAACAATTAGATTTTACTTTTATTAGCAAAAATTGGAATTGTAAGGTGAAGTCTTGGGTGAGTCATTTTGAATACATCGATTCTTTTCCTCTTCAAAATTTTCCATGTATTCTTGGACTGACATGGATCCCTGATTGAGTTTCATCCAAGAAGATAAGATTTGGCATCTATATTGGGTAGGGACATAACACTCATACAACTTAGTTTTCATCTCATCCCAAAATAGGATGGGAGGTAGACTGAGGCGCTCTTTGTCGCATTGGACACCTTGCCAATATGCTTGATTGAACCTTTTGGTTTCATTGTTGCAAATTGAATCCACTGATCATGTCATTGAGTACCATTCAATGTAATCCCATACTAGAAATCCAATCCAAGAAGGTTTTCTGGTTGAGTTTGTTGTCAAAAGTCAGGGCATCCACTTTAACTTGCAAGTAATGTTAATGTGTGTTGGTCGATACTGGTAGAGGTAGTAATGGGCATGATGGTTTTGAGATAAGGTAGGGCTGTGAGATTGGATTCAGTGATATTCATAATAAGGGGATGAAACAGAGGTCAGAGTTCCTGGGGAAGGCTACCAAGAACAAGAGGAAAGGGTTCTATCAAATAGTATTAAGGTGCACAAGGTGTAACATGGGGAGGTTGTCTTTATGGGGGGGTGTGCATGTCGTGGAGGTTTGTAGTGGGTTGAAGGAGTTGGTAGATTATAGAGGTTCAGATAGAATGTCCCAGGCTTGTGGTCTTGGGGCCAATGAAGTGATTGATGACTCACTGAATATTATGCACTTTTCATAGTTTATTTTGTTATGTAATTCATGCATTCTTACTCATTTTGATATTATTTGTGTATGATTTATTATTATTGACCTTAGAAATACATTTGCATCAAGTGTAATCTAGTTATACCATTTTATATTGATTTGTCATAATTTATGGGACTTATGTTCTTTATTTCAAATTTAAGGTAAATTAACAAGTGTTGATTCAGCTTAGTGCTACAAACAGTCTTGTCGGTAGTATCGACAATGGAAGAAAAAGAACAGGCTTGAGTCACAGACGCTTCGTGGTACCGACAGCAGATTCGGTACTACCGACTTGATGGACAATAACGCAACCAAACTAGTTCGGTGCCACCGACCTCAACTTGTACCGATTTTTACATGAAAAAAAATAATCGGAGATGTTAGGGAGAAACTCGATGCTATCGACGCCTTAGTTGGTAGTACCAACACTTACTTGGAGTCACAATCCATAAGAGGACTCGGTGCCACCAAATTCCTATTAGTAGTACCTACTGTTGACTCAAGGTCTAAATTGACTAAACCCTTGTTTTGATGATGACTAAACCATTCCAATTAATTGTGTCTAATGTCTCTACTTGAGTGATTTCAGATTAGGTATAGACACACTCCAAATGCCCTAACTTGCACATCTCAACTTGGAGAAAAGACAAGTCAAAGTCCATACAAGTGCATGTGTTTGGAATATGATGTAAATCCATTAGAATCATGTTATAAATCACTTGTAATGATTGTATGACTTGTAATTAAGCTTAGAAAAAATCAGGAGCACTTAGATCATATATTTAAGCACTCAAAAGCCATTTTCCAAAATTCACATCAGGTTGTTAATCGGTCGAGTAGCAAACTCGACCGATCCTGATTGGATCTTGAAAATGACTTTTGATCGGTCGAGTTTGCACTTCACAGAACTCGACCGATCCCTCTACTGACCAAAACTAATTTAAGTGAATCAGTCGAGTTACCCCAGGACAAAATCGACCGATGGCCTAAATTGGTCTTATCTTTTAGTGGGATCGATCTAATTACCTTTATAGAAACTTGACCGATTGTACTATATGGAAAAGTGCTAGAAAAGTGTTTCTAGCCATTGTGGAGTTGCAACAATCGAAAATCTATCAGTTACAAGCCAAAAAATGGCTAGTTTTCATTCTTAAGTGTTCCCAAAGGTTAAGAGGCATCCCCATCTATAATAAGGATCCCTTGGGCTTCATTCCAAAGTTGAGCATTCAAAGCAAAGCACTATGAAGGTCCTTATTATATAGTTGAGTGATCCTACAACCTCCTCTCTCTCTAAGCTTAATCACTTGCTACATCCATTAGAGTGAGTAGGAGATTTGTAGGAGAGCTCATCCTACATGTATATCTTGTGAGGCTCTCAATTCCACCACCTCCCTATCTCTCATTTCAACCATGGAGATGAAGGTTCTCTCTCTTGGCTAAGAGAGGTGAAGAAGAACAAGGGAAGGCATACCTTAGTGAAGATCAAGGCTGAAGACTTAGAGCAAGAGTGGGTAAGCCCTTGGTGAAGGCAGAAGAATCCTTGCTCAAGTGGGTAAGTCCTTGGTGGAAGCTTCTCCGAGTGAAGGTGAAGTCAAAGGTTGAAGATCTAAGAGGAGTGGAAAAGTATTTGAAGGTGGAAGACTTATGCTTGAGTGGGTAAGACCTTAGTGAAGGCTGAAGACTCCAGCAAAGTGGGTAAGTCCATGGTAAGGTGGATATCTCCTTGTGCTTGGATGGGTAAGTCCTTTGGTGGTCATGTATTGTAAGTCTTATGAATGAATATAAGAGTGCAATGGTTAAGAAATCCTAGAGGTTGACCTCTCTAGGTAGTGGACTGGCCCACTTCTAGTTTGAAGTGTGGAACCACTCTACATAGCTTGTCACTTGGTGTATGTTCAATCTCTCTCTCCCTTGCTATGCATGTTTTAGTTACATTCAAACTTCCTATTTAGCAACCTTATCTTGTGATATATCTTGAAGGTCTAATGAATTTTGTTTCAGTGCATTCAACTCTATTCACCCCCCTCTAGAGCATCCAATCACCCATCTAGGATCCAAAAATTGGTATCAGAGTGGGCTTCTCCAAGCATACTCCAACAAGTAGGAGAAGATGGGTGACTACTAAGGTGGGATATACTTCATCAACCTTCCAATATTTAATGGGAGTAACTTCCTCTATTAGAAAAGAAGGCTATAATTCTACATCCAAAGATCAAGTTTTGAGCTATGGCAAATGGTGGACCATCCATACAAGCTACCAGTGAAAAAGATAGAAGAATGAAATAAAGCTACCATGAAGAAAGCCACCATGAATGCAAGAGCAATCAACATCCTCTATGCCACCATGACCTCCACTGAGTTCAACTGGATTTCTTCTTGTGAGACGACCTATGAGGTATGCAGAAAGTTATGCGTCACTTATGAGGGGACTCAACAAGTGAAGGAAAGAAAAGTCTACATGCTCAAAGGGATGCTTGAGAACTTCAAGATAGGAAAGGAGGAGAAGACAGCCAACATATACTCAAGGCTCAACACCATTGTGAATGGTCTTGCTATTCTAGGACATCCTATGAGTAGAGGAGAGATCAACTCAAAGATCCTTAGAACCCTCCCCAAGAGATGGGAAACCAAGGTAACGTCCATTGAAGAAGTAAGGTCTCTTGATGATATCCCCATTGAAAAGCTCATTGGAAATCTACAAGCCCATGAAGTCACACTTGACAAAAGAGAAGAAGTTGAAAGATAAGAGGAGAAAGAGCTCAAGAGAATGAAGAAGGCTGAAATGAAGGCTCAAATGAAGCTATTATGGGACAAGCCCCTCCATCCTCTCATGTTGAAGGTTCACTTCAAGATATATTGTCTACAAGGCAAGAAGACCCATCATCACAAGAAAAGAGAAGAGAAGTACAAGATGAAGGAGAATTGACACTCAAGCTCAAGTGACTCCTCCAACTCAAGCTCAAGTGAAGAATCAAGTGGAGGATCTAGATCTAGCTCAAGTGAAGAAGGAGAATGTCATTTTGCTCTTATGGCTTCTACAAGAAAAGACTCAAATGAGGTAAATCTAAACTCTTTAGATAAAGAACCTTTAATTTCCATCATTAATGGTACTCGTGCCTCTCTTAAGCCTTCTAAAAAGAAAAGGAAAAAGCTTGCTAGAATTGTTGATAATATGCATATAGAATTAGATAATTTTAAAAATGCTAATTCTTGCTTGCTTGATGACAAAAATGCTTGTCTTTGCCAAGTAGACTCTCTTCAACTTGAAAATACTAGTTTGCTTGATAAGATTAAATTTCTAGAAGATCAACCTCTTATGCCTAGTTCTAATGAAGAGCATACTTTAATTGTTGATTCTCTCATGCATGATATGGATGTTCTTAAGTCTAAAAATAAGAAAAATTATTTTGTTTTGCAAGGACTAGAATCTGAAAATGGTGTGTATCTTTCTAGGATTTCTTTGATTGAAACAACAAATGCCTCCTTGCTTGCTAAAATCAATGTTCTTGAATCTTGTTATAGCTCTACTAGTAGAAAGAATAATGTTTCTTCTCTTCATATTGATAGAAATTCTTATTTAACTAAAGCTCTTTGCCTCGAAAATGATCTTTTTCATGCTAGAGATAATATCAATCATTTGTCTTGTACTAATGCTTCTCTTATACATGATAATCATAGTTTGAGATCTTCTTTGCAAAGATTCTTAGTTGGTAAAAGGAATCTTAATGATATCCTACACCATACTACTAAACAAACTGGTAGACATGGTTTGGGGTATGATAGTAGTCAAAGGAACAACAAAGGTAAAGGACCTCTAATATTCCAATGAGAATCTACTAGTTCTAAGACTATGGACACATGCAACTATTGCAATGATATTGGCCATTATTCTAATTGTTGTCCTTTTAGGAAAGCACCCAAGAACAATAGGACTTGGGTTGCTAAACTAACCCTTTCGGACCCAAAAATATGATTGGGGACCATTTCATCTTTCTTCTTATAGGTACTTGCAAATGGATTGACTTGAGATAATGAATTGCAAATTGACTTCTCAATACACATGAAAAAAGAAAGGTGAGATGTGTAGAAGGTGACAACAAGTGGAAAAAGGAATGGTAAGCACAAAGATAAAGATTTTATTTCTTTTAGCCAATCCCAACTTGTTTTTGTCAAGTTAGTGTGCACTATGAATGTAGTTTTTGAGTCAAAAGTGGTATTTTTTGATTTTTTTTCACACTCTTGCTCAAAAACTATTTCAAATGCTATTTTAGTGCATTACTAACTTGCTTACACATGTTTGGATATGGTTTGTATTTTTAGCATGCCTTTAAATATGTTTTTATGAATATATGTGCTTTTTAACAGCAGCTTTGTTGGTCGAGTTTGTTCTATTTGAAACTCGACCAATAGGCACCAATGGATGTTGCCAACATCTTTCATCGGTTGAGTTGTCAATACACATAACTCGACCGACAACACTATGCACAAAATATAAATTTGGATTATTGAATAAGAATTTCCCTCTCAACTAGATTTTCTTTGGCACTATTATTTGGTACCTTTATGTATGCATATTTACATGTTCTAAATTGCTTTTCTTGCTTATAACTTTTGAAAAACACTAGAGGGGGGGTGAATAGAGTTTTTAAATAATTTTAACAATTTATTGAACTCAAACAACCACAATTGAAAATTGGAAGAAGGAGACAGGTGTTTAGAGTGGTTCCAACTTTAGCAACTACTAAAGTTGTCAGTCCACTACCCGGTTGCTTACCCAACCGAGATTTTGAAAGTATTTATTTTATTACCTTCCCAAGGATTTATACAAAATACAATACTTTCCTTTACACCCTTTGAACAGCCTTCACTTGAAGTAGGTGCACCAACCTTGAGGTAGCCTTCATGAAGTAACTCCAAGCTCCCCCTTGAAGTAGCCTTCCTCTCTAGAAGTAACCTCCTGTTGCACCAGCCTTCTGAAGTAGCTCAAAGTCACCTTCTTCACCAAGAAGATCTTCACCCTCTCCAATCAGCAGCCTCCAACCTAGGAGTAGCATGGAGAGTACAAACGGTAATAGAGAACAAGAAAGGAAAAAGTAAATTACAACTTATCCTTTGTAGCCCAAGGCTTGATTTGCCTAGATCAAGTGTATAGATCTCCTAACCAAGTGTGTAGTCTTGTGATTGCAGTGGGTAGGAGATACTAGCCTATAGGACACGAATTATGAGCTAAGGAAGGAAGTAGCCAATGTTCACAATGCTCAGTTTTCTCACAAACAGATTGCTCAAAGTATGCTCAAAGAGTTCTCAAGTGTAACAAGTGAGTTTTAGTGTCCTATGGCTTGTCCTATTTATAGGAATGGCCTAAGGATGCTTAAGGACGTTCTAGACAACTTCTAGGGGTTTCTAAGTGCTTAACTAGCCGTTAGGTACAAGTTTGTTGCTTTAACAACGGCTAATTAATTAATGCTGCAGTTGCTGTCAGAGACCATCTCGGTCAAGGAATGGTCGATCGAGACACCTACTCCGTCGAACAATTGTCGACCGACAGGCTCTCTGGAACAAGTGATTTGCAACGTCTATCTCCAACTGCCAACTACCTTGTCAGTTGTGTCTAACGGCTACTCTGGATCTTTCTCGGTTGAGAAGATTGTCGACCGAGAGTGTCTCGGTCGAGGAGTTTGTCGACCGAGATTGATCTTGTTTCAATGTTTCAATTTAGGCACTAATTATATGTATGAGTGTGCAATTGTGATCCTATTTGAAGGGGATGACTTATCTAAATGTGGTGTTTAGCTAGGGAAGATCTAACGCTTGATTTACATGCAATCTAAGTACTTGTACATTATATATTTGTACAAGTTTTTTACAAAGCGATTACATTGCATGAAAACATAAACATGTAAGCATATGGATTTCCCTAGTTTCTTTGTCATCCACCTTAATCCTGCACACTCAAGTAGCTCGTTAGATCAATAAGAATGAAATGTTTGTCATACTCAAAACAAAGGGATTTATAGATGTCCATTTAGCCAACAATCCCCCCTTTTTGAAGATGACAAACATTTCTAAAAATATAAATAAAGGAAATATAAACCATATGAGTTTCATACCTTTAGATTACCTTTTGTAGCTTTCTTGTTTTGCAAGTAAGTGCTTGGCCTTTTTCATTATGAAACTCAGTTATTATAGTTTGGATCTTTATTTTATTTTGATATTCTTTTCTCCCCCTTTGTCATTTCAAAAAGATATCCATGTTGAATTTTTTGATATTACTTCTCCCCCTTAATTTTGTACTATGCTCCCCTTTAGATAGGTATCCCAAGGTATAAGTGCTTTGCAATAGATATCAATTTAGCCATAACTTTAACTTTTAGGTAATTGCAAAGATTTTCATCCTTTTTGATTTATTTGTATTTATTACTCCCCTTATTTTGTATGCTCTACAATAGTCTTATAATCCAAATTCAAATGATGCCAAAAAGATATCCATTATAAAGATAACCAATTTCATTACAAGCATGAAAAGATAGCCAAAACATGTAAAGATAACCCATTTATTACAATTTTGCAAAGATTTCATTACAACTAATACAACTCCAAATCTCACTGGAAAGACTTAAGAATTACATCAACATCAGGGTCTTTCCCAAGAAAAGGCTCAGCTCCATAATACTGGACCAAAGTTTGTCACTCCAGAGCACCTGTCTTGGTTAAGGCATATGTCTCCAAGAAGGTTGGAACACGATCAAATCAGAAATGAGCAGCAATATCTTGTAGTTGCATTGATGAAAACTGAGTATGCGTGAGATCTGTAGATGGTGGAGGTGGAGGTTGATAGTAGTTGTAAGATGGGTTATATGGATTGAGCATGCCAGGATTTAAAGAATAAGGATATTCATCTGGTTGGTTTGGAGAAAGAGTTTGCATTCTTTGGTTTAGATAAGTCATGGCATGATGGTTATAATCTAGTTGTTTACTAAGATGATATTGTGACCCAGCAACATAGGTTAGAGTGTTTTGGATGGGATCATAGGGTAGGCTGGTAGGAGGAGGTGGAGGTGGTATATCTTGTGTAGATGTTTCTCCTTCTACCCTAGCCCTCTTATGACCGAAATCAATCCCCATTTTTTCTACAGTATTCTTACTTATTTTTTGTGGTCTACGCTCCCATGTATATCCCATATCCTCAAGTTGGGTCTTAAGAAAATGTTGAGTAATTTGGCATACAAGATCAGCATATGGAGGATTGCCAGAAAACTCAAGCATGTTTTTAAGAATGATGCGGATAAAATTTGTGGGAATACGTTGGATAATGGCATATATTAGACACATACGAAAAATAGGAACTTCAGACTTATTTGCTTTAGGATGTATGTTTGTTGAAACAATAAGGTTTACAATCCTAGCAGCTGGTTTTAGATTGATAGCATAGTATGTGCCTCTATCTTCGTGACAGGTTGTATTGGATTGAAAAATGGTCCTTTTGATGTCACTAAGACTAACGGTATGGTTATCTTGGGAAAATTGATTAAGTGGGTTTCCAGAGGTAAGGTCAAGGGTGTCTTGGTATTCATCTATGTCAATATCTAGCATATCAAGAATATCCCCTTCAGTAAATCGAAAACTATGCCCATTGACCATAGTATAGAAGAAGATGGTTTCATTTTCAGAGTGGGAGATGATGTTGGCATAGAATTCATTCACTACCTTGGTGGAATAGGAAGGGAAAGAAGGGTTGATGAATTCTTTCAACTTTTACACTTCAAAGAGGTCCTCCAAGTCGACAATGTTGAGGAAGTCCATAACTTCAACTGGTCGTCTTGGGAGAGGAGCTTTGGAGGAGAGCCGTAGATAGCGATCACTAGCATCTCCGTCGACGAAGGCAATGTCGTTGATGATCGTCAATGGTGGAGTAGCCTCCCTTTGTTTCCTGCCAGCGAACTTCTTCTTTCCACGAGCAGAGGATGATGCCATTGCGTTGCTTGAAGGTGGAGAAGAAGCAAGGAAGTCTTGGGGATGAGGATGCTAAAGATGTGCACAAGAATTCACTAGAGAGAGCCTATGGAAACAAGAATATGAAAGTGTGAAGAAGTGACCCGTTTTTGGTCCTTTTAACCATGTGATAGGTAAATGAGGTAAATGAAACCCTAAGGATAGGGTGTTCAATGAATCAAGTATTTTGATATCATTGTTCTCAGTATGAGATGTGGTGATGCACAACTCAAGATTTGGGTTGAGGTGCACGTTTTCCAAGAAAGTACAAATAATTTACATGTGCGATGAAGAAGAAGACGACTTTAGTTTTGTAGCTATATGGATCTTCATGCCACTTTTACTGTGGATAGTACTGGAATGAGGGATTGATATCCCAGGATAATGTGTTGATGATGATAGCCTTGTGGTAGGTAGTGACACAGTATCCTTGTGGCTGGTAATGATACAGTAGCCTTGTTGTTGGCAATGATACAATGTTATGAGATGATGGGAATCGGTTTGTAGTTTAAACAATGATATCTGTTGTTATAATACCATGCCCCTTTCCTTTGTACATTATAACTTGATTTATGCTAGAAGACACTTTAATTGGTCTAACTAACCAAGTGTAATTTAATCATGTAGCTTGCCCTGTGCCATAGATCCATTCTAGTGTCAGTCTTATTGTTGGATGGTGAAATGAGTTTAACTCAGAGCACATATTTTTGAATATGCGGGGTGCAAGTTGAGTATTCCCTTGCATACTTAATATCAAGTTGTGTGAGACAACCATGCATGAGCCAATTCTCAGTGTGATATGGATGGCCATGATTGAGCCACTCCTTGTTAAGAATAGTCATGCATGAGCATGTTCTCTTAGCACCATTACATGTACCAAGGTGGGCTAGATGTTATATGGGTGCCCATGCGTGAGACAACCCCTTTAATGTAACTGTATGTCACTCATGCAGTTGACTGATATGTATCTGCGATGTTTTCTCTTGTGTTGACCAAGAGTTGTGGTAAGGCCGTGGATTCTGGCTCTTCCATTGACCTTGTATGACACGAATTTTGACTTAACAATGGTTGGTTGGGTTTGGGCTTGGGTGGTAAAACTCAAATCCCCAGGGCATAAAAATACATAATCAGCCATGTAGTGTACATGTATAGGGTCAAACACAAAAACATTGGATGAATCCTTGCCTTGATTTGTAGTTTAATTCTCCCCTTGCATTCCTTAGAGTAGATTGTTCTCTTTCTTGCCTTACCTTGTCTTTCTTGCTTAGTAGAACAATTGTCTAGGGTTAACTTAGGTTTTAATCTTGTTTTCTTTCCTTTACTTGCTTTCTTTCTCAACTTAGTTTAACAATCAAATCAAACTTTAAACCCTTCAATCCTAGACTCTTCCATAGGAACCTAGCACCAAAAACTAACCTAAATCTAGTGCCCCCTTTTCTCCCTATGGATTGACCCTACACTTGTCGCCTTCCTATACTACGGCATGACCCCGTGCGTTTACAGGTGTAGTGTTTTGGTTTTTGTGAGTGTATTGAGTATAGGTCATTATAAATTCAAAAGTGAATCCACCATGTGCTTCTGTCTGTGGGGTTGCATCTATTCAAAATCTCAATTGAGTAGAGTGTAACACCATTGGCAGGAGTTCACCCATTATACATACGATCCACTTATCATAGTGTGGACTAGCTTCCATCATCTCACTTAATTAATGACAAGAGTGGATGTTTTGCGATAGATTCACTATAGATATTTACTTCTTGTAGATTAATATACTCTAGAGTAAATGGGTCATGAAGTTTCCCCCCTCTTATTCATTCTTTTGAAAGTACTTATTTGAACATACAATTTGAGTACATGTTATTACAACCTCATTTTATCTTATTTGGTAATCGTAGGGTTTTCAAAACCCCAATCTTATTTGATATTACTTCTAGTTTATTTTCATAATATTTTCCTAATTAATGATTTCTTCTAACTTAGTTTATTTTGTCTATCAAAAATATTCTTTCTGTGTATATATTATTAAGAATAAAAGAATGTAAAAATAATATGAAAAAGTTCATACATACACGTTAAAAAAGTTTTATTGATTTAAAAAATTGATAGCATAGATCGATGTGAGGGTTACATTGATTCTTAAGTGGGCCACATTGACCAGAGGGATTGATCATGGGTTATTTTATTCTGAAGTGGGCCTCTTCAAATAGAAACAGCAATCAAAGACATGTCTCTTTAAACAATCGCATTGGTCAAAGCATGGACTCTTCAAGAACTTGTTTAGATGATGTTAGGTTGCTTTAAAAGAGTTATATAGGCCACATTGGTCGCTTTCTATGTTTATCGACCCACCACTTTACCCATAGTCATCACTCTTTAGCATGTAATTTTGATCAAAGTGGACCAAAATCATGTGTTTTGGGAAACATCAATCATTACTTTCACCATATTTGTTGACACGGCTTCTAACGATGCCATTTTTACATCTAACTATCTAATGTTTTATATCCTAAGATTTTACTTAGAAAAATTGGATTAAATTTGAAACATAGATTGCTAGTATCAATGTTGAAATTTAACTTCCCTAAAACTCATTTAATGAATTCAAGAATGATGAATAAGGCATCAAACGTGCACACTATGGAAGATCGATAATCTTGCACATGAACAATCAAACAAGCATTTAAATAATGTACAATGCACATATATAAAACGTTACATGGTTTTATTATATAATTATTACTACATATTGAAGGTAAATTGTAATTGAACATACATATAACCATATACAATATCTTATATAGCTTTCTACTTATCTCTTTCCCACTCCACACATATCGCCCTACGTGTATCAATACTAAATTTGGTCCTAAAATTATTAAATTACACCGACAAGAGTGGCTCAAGGGGTCAAGCACGGTGTCACCTAACAAAGAGACACAAGTTCAAATCCCAATTTATGCCTTGATTTACCACCCTCCCCGACGTTCGACCTCCGCCACGGGCATGGGAGGGGGGAGAAATCTTTATCTCTTAATCCCATAAAATCATTAGATTATTAGAAGAAGTCAGCACAAATGTGTTGAATATGTGATGTCCTATAACAAATAAATGCTAAAATAGAAAGAAGAATTGTGTAGTGTCAAAATATAGCTTCACTATATTTATGAGAAAACAATGTCAATATAAGATACAAAAGGGTTCATTATGTGAGAACAAGTCTTTTATTTCTTAATTTCCATTGTACTTCTAGTCTAAGTTGTGAACCACCTTATACCTTACAAGGTGAAAGGAAAGGCTCTGAATTTAGCTCAAACACAACACCCAAACCGGTGATCAGTAAGGTCTTTGGTCATTAATGTCACAGCCAATATAAAATACAAATCAGAATGTCATTATTAAAATATCAATACAAGTATCAAGTTGTCACACCTTTCTATAGGCCAATATTAGCCAATAGTAAAATGGACATTTCACTTATGTTTGGGTGTTGTATCAAAGCTATATGTAAAATAAAAATAATAATATTTGGGAACATGCAAGTTGAAAAAATTGCATATTGCTAAGAAAATATAGTATATTATCAATCACTTTAAAAAGTAACACATTGTGCAAACCATATTGTGACTAATTTGAATGGACTAGACAATCATCGAGGAATATGATTCCATATACCTTAGTTTAGAATATTATGATTATAGTAGTGATACAACTAAGTTAGTCTGATGGAAGACATATGAGTATTAGATTTTACATTCAAAGTTAGAAGGAAAATATTCATATTTTCATGTAATATTAGGGTTATCCTAACCCAAGCCATTGATCCATGGTCATATTACATGTAAGTTCATGTTTTATCAACATTATATTCCGTATATTCATTTCATGTAATTTGTTAAAAGTAACATAATCAGATATAAAAGACATTATATGATTATGATCGGGGCTCAATGGTTTTATAGTGACATTACTTTATTAAATAATTCCATTTATCTACATATTGTAAGACTAACCATCACATATTTCATATCTTATACTCACTAATCTGATATACACATCAATCTTGGAACTAAGTTCATATATTTGTTGATCTCATTGTCTTGATCAAAATTATGTATAGTTTCACAGTAATTGGGTGATCCTAACAATTTCAATGTATTTTGCAAGATGAACATATTTTCAGTATTAGTAACAAAAAGTAACATTTCCTAAATGTATACTCGATATAATCCACAACCTTCTATGGTCAAATGACCCAGAGACAAAAATATCAACAACACCTACACAAACTTCTTCAAAAAGACATGAGATAAAAATTGGACTACCAATCCTTTTTCCATTCCCCACACAATAACTCATGTTTGGATCAATGGATAACAAGATATTGTCATAGGGTGTTTCTTTCACGCGGTACAATGGGAGATTAACTCCTAATCATCCCCTTCTGATACAATCCTAGAGTTAGTGTGGAAATCAAATTTTGGATGATAGGTCTAGGCCATGTGGGGTGATCGAATAGCCCCCTTTGAATATTGGCTTGGTGTTGTAGGGTATAAACTCCATGGTAAATTAGGCATGTTGTGATTATGGACCATTAGTCCTTATTATCATGATTAAAAGATTTGGAAATGCTTGATCTGTTGACTTGAGAGTTATACATTGTCTAAATTTTGATAATGACTTAACCATTCCATTCATATGTATCTAATATGTTTGTTTAAGATTGATTTTAGGATTTAGGTTCATGAAAAGGATAAAATTACACACGCCCTAGCTTGTCCAATTTCAAGTCAAAAGCAATGCAAGTGTGCAATTTGGGAAATCACTCCCAACCACCTTAGAATATTTTGGTAATCACTTCTATTGATGATATGACTTGTAAGTAAGATGAGAAAAAATTAGGGACACTTAATTCCAATGTTTGGTCACTATAAACCATTTTGAAAAAGTTGTCATAGCAACTCTATCGGTCGAGTTTGAATCTCGATCGATTGGTGATGGATTTTTGGAAATCAATAAACCGATCGAGTTCTACACTCACAGAACTCGACCGACTGACTCATTGACCAAAATTGATTTTAACTCATTGGTCAATTTTCCCAAGACAAACTCAACCAATAGTTTGAAAATTAGCTTTGTCAGTTAGTTGATCAATCGAGTTATCTTTATTTAAACTCGACCGAATGTATTGTATGGAAAATGCAGAAAAAGTGATTCCAACTATTGAAGAGTTGTTAGAAACAACAATAGTTCTGTTGCAAGTTGTAAAATGGCTATTTTTCATTTTTATGTGATCCCACCCCAAAAGGAAAACCCCCAACTATAAATAGGACCTCTTGGAGTTCATTCGAAGGTTGCTTATTCATGCTATCCTTGGTCCTTGCTATAGTTGAGTGTGTTGCAACCCTTTGATCCCATTTCTCTCTCTCATTTATAAATCATTTTGTTATTATGAGTGAGTTAGGCATGTTGTAAGAGATCTACCTCCATGTTATCTTGTAAACCTCTCATTCTTTCCATCTTCCCACTCCCCTTTCTCAAAGAGAAAAGGTTGAAGTGAGCTTCTCTGAGTGAAGGTGAAGTTGTTGTTCTTCTTCAAGGTTGAAGAAGAGGTGAAGATCTTCTCTAGGTGAAGGAGAAGGGCAATCCAAAAATTCAAGAAGAGTGGGTAATTCCTTCAAGGCCAAAGACTTTATGCAAGTGTGGGTAAGTCCTTGTTGAAGGCTAAAGACATCTTGATCAAGTGGGTAAGTTCTTGTATAGGTGAAAGACTATTGTCTTGAATAGGTAAGCCCTTGGATGTATGGTGGTCTCCTTGTATTTCTTATGATGGAATATAAGTATACATGGGTTGCAAAGTCCTAGAGGTTGACCTCTCTAGGTATTGGATTGACGGTCTCCTAGTTTGGATTTTGGAACCACTCTAACCACCTTGTCCAAGTGTATGTTTCAATCTCTCTCATCCTTGCTATGCTTTCTTAGATAGGACCTCAAAATTTTCTTAGGAATTTGGCTTAAATTGATATAATTTGAAGGTCTAACTATTCTTCTGAGAATTTTGAAGTTTTATTCAGCCCCCCTATAGAGCCCTAGATTCAACATTATCAACTTCACCTTGACTTCTATTTAGAACAACTATGTTTGAAGGCTCCACCCTGATCTTGGATTCCACAGTCAGAGTGGGAGAGCTAGGGAGACCTAATGACTAGTTTCAAGAGGTGGGTGGGGTTTTGTTCTCGTCTATGCATGGTTAAGGGGATAAATTTTTAACCATAGCTGTTACTGTAGGGTTCCTTCTCTATTATGGCCTCTTCTTGAAGTTGTCTTTGATACATGGTAAATCATGGGGATGGGAATGACAGAGAAATAAAAAATCAAGTTTGTAGCATAGTGATGGGAAGAGAAATTTTTCTATAGAAAATACATGGAGAAACTTAGTATATTTTTTCCTCTTGAAAAATCATGGTGAATCAAGTAGAAAAAGTCACTTTCAGTCTCCACTAGTTATCTGGACACATATGCAAATGAAATTTTCCAATATTTTTCTTCAATAAGGAAACATGCTTCCCTTCAAAATTTCCCCACCTATAAATTTTTCTTTACCTTAAAAACATCTATTGCTCCACATGCTATTTTTTGTCTTACATCCCTCAATGTAAGATTTCCTTGTTAACAATGCTTATTTTATGAAACCAACATTTTTCAACTAAAAAATATTTCTCTCCTCTAAAATACTTTTGTTTAAAAATGTATTTTAATTCATCTAATGTTTTTGTCAAGATTTTATTTCTCACAATGATTTTTTCCATCCAAGTGAAGACTTCCTATAAATTAATGTATGTTTGATTTATACAATATTTTTTTACATATATAATTACTTCATTTCAAGTGAATACAAGTCAAAATCCTTTTCTTCAAGAAAAAGTTCCCCGTCATATTAATTTATATCCATGTAAATAGTGGCATGATTTTATATGAATGATTATAACAAACTAAATTTATGTCTTTATTTATTTTACTATTGCAATATAATAGAGATACTAAATCTTTGGTTTCTTCTAAGTCAATACCCATAAAATATTTTTTGCTAAAAGAGTAGTTTCTTGCTAACTTAATTTATGTCCAAGTAAATAGTGACATATTTTCTATGAATATGTCCAATAAATCAAGTTTATATTGTCTTCTTTTGATAATATTACAGTGAAACATCAAAGACTTGAATTTTTTGAAATTAGTACCCACCAATCATTATTCCTTCTAAGAAAAAGTTTTTGTTGTTTACATTTAAAAGAATATATTTTGAGTTTATTTATATTTAAATAAATAGGTTTTGATTCTTTCGACATTATTCTCTCATCATGTATGCTTTATATGCATCATCCTTGCACTTATTTCTCACTATTAACCTCAAGTTCGTGATTGGATATGTTTTAAAGCCTATGTAGTTTATCTTGTGTGTACCTAACAAGTGGTGACAATCAATTTTATATGAAACCAAAGTTGCACCTAGATTATTCATAATCCTCTCTCACTGCCTTTTGATGCCACCTATGGGTCTGTTACTACCCTTACCACATGTTAGTTGTGTATTGGACACTCTCATGTTTTTTATACACCATATTTTCTCAATTCTTACGTAGAATAGAGGGATGTTCTCATTTGAAATTTTCCTTGACTTAAACAACCTATTAGGCTCACTAAAATTGGATTTAATCTATTTTTAAACAAAATTGGGTGAGTCCCATCTTCCTATATTCTTTCCTTGATGATCTAGCTCCATCTCAATCGACCAATCATAGGTCAAAAAATATTTAGCTACAAATCTCATCCCTTGGATCCAATGGACATGGATCATGTCACCAATCCAACCATCATGGAGCTTCACCCTACCAACTACCATCCTATAGCAAACATATCAACTAATTCAGCCCCCTTTTCGCTTCCATTATACTCCCACTTCATTTACCCTCTTTTATTTTTCTCATCGTGTGCCCTAGTACGCCCTTCCACTTTTTTGTTTACCTCCATCTCCGATAGCCACAGCAACACCACCACAAAAGTATATCTTGGGTTCCCCTTCCACACACCACCATGGGACACATACAACTTGTGGTTGGCTTCTCACCATCAAGACAAGAGTGGGGGACACTTTTTGAGTTGTGGAAACCATCCACATCTTATCTCTTGCCTTGTATCAGTAAGTCCTTCTGCAGTAGGGCATTGCTAGATGCGTGTGGGGAGACAAACACCATCTGTGATGGATGGCATCTAGAATCTTCTTGGGATGGGTGAGACCTACTAGTGATCATAGGTAGGTCACTTTTAGTGGTCAGAGCTGATAGACGGCAAGAGCCTATGAAATTGGGTTCGTTCTAGTGATTGTCCTATGCAACCCGATTGCAAGTACAATTCAACTCTCTTTCTCTCTTTTCCTACGTTTAATTCCAAATCTTGTAAATATGCTATTTAATCCATTATTTGGGTATTTGTGACATATAATATATAAATTTTGATCTACCCAATGAACCCTGTTCATTAAAATGGGTTCAATACCTAGTTATGCTCGTAGCTACAGTGGATTCCCAAATATGCTCATTTTAAGTTGTGTTGGTATGATTTATGACTTCTATTCACTCAACTATGCTACCCTCATGACATTAATGAACCCCTTCCTTTCCTGTATCTCTAAATCTGTAACTCATCTTCACTTATGACATGTATAATGCTTTTGATCATATGGATGTACCCTAAATGATTTTTTGATCTAGAAATGACCCATTTTATGTACATACACAATGTACCTCATTAAAAGATAGATGATTTGTATATTTTTCTATCATATGGTCATTTATCTTCAAAATCAGTAAACTTGAGGATACTTTGTTCCATGATTGATTAAGACCTTATGCCTTTTGTCATGTGTAACTAATATGACATAAAATAATTACCTTTGTACACTAATATGTGCTAAAATGTGATGTTTAACTATTTATATGATCAAAGAAAACGTGATTCTAATCGTTCACATCTCTAATATGACCTTAAAAACGTCCTTTATAATGTCCTTTTACACGAAATTCCATGTAACTTGCTCTTGTGTCCCTTTTGACGACATATGACATACATGTGATATCTAACATGATCTAATTGCATATGTTAATTATTAGAGTCTAATCTAGAAAGAATAATTATCTAATGTCTCATATATTATCCTAATACTTCATATTAGTATATTTATCATGGTATAGCTCGAAATTCCAACTTTAACTATCTTATGCTCCCTTATGATCTTATTACTTGGGAATATGATATTATTGAGTGAAATTGATCTAGAATATGACTCGACCATGACCTTGCGTGTTGAAAATTGGTAACATTTCAAAAAATAATGTATCCTCAATTTCTAAATTGGAGTTTACTTTTGTCTAGTATCCCTCATAATGTGGATGTTATGCCTAGACCTTGAGTAAACTTGTGACATTTGAACTATGTTGAAGAAGTGCATGCATGTTTGATATGATGGAACTGTACTAGAAATTATGCAACCTAGTCCTATGGGAACACCCACATGACATTAATGATGTTCATACTATCAAAATCTTTCTGATCTTAGACCCCATATGATCACTTTTTACATTTTAGGTCCCCTTGTAAGAATCTTACGGAAGTATAATAACAAGCTCACTTCTCACAAGGTACAGTTAATCTTTTGACCCTATTATGATATTTACTTGTTTGTATGTAAGATTTTAAGAATGATTCAATACTTAGTTATTTGTTTGAGATGTTGTTCCTATGAATACTTTTTTCATTATTGATCATCTTATGTTAACAAACCTTGAACATAAATATAAAAATCCATTGTATACCCTGGTGTACTTGCCTAAACTCTCGAGGTCAAGGAACAAGGCATATTGAAATAGGGTTAGATCATTGACTTTGGTCTTTAGGTCACTCACTTAGAAATAGGGTGACATTCAAGCTTTGAGCCTCATATTCCCGGACTCTTCCTTTGGAAGTTGGACAAAGGAGTAATGTTGATATAATGGGAAAAAAAACCTAAGATATGTTTTTCATAAAAGAATGGCATTTAAGTTTTTTGCCTTTTAATTGATTAGTTCTTGTTCTCACCAAGAAAATGTTGTTATTATTCCTAAACAACTCTTATTTTCTTTTCATAGAATACACAATGCTTTAGCATTAATATATTTCCTATATCAATTTCGAATTAATATATTAATGCTTTAGCATGAATATATTTCATAGCTTCATATCCTTTTTATGACTATTAAAACATTCTCAACATTCTTATTAACATGTATATGTTCCAGCTTGTTCTGACCAGATATTGATTTAATTAATTTACCATATAGAGGGTTGGGTACAAACATGTATTTATGTGTTGGTATTATCCATTGTATGAAACTTGACATCAATTATTTCATGGATGATAGTTTGTTAGTTCATTTTAAGTGCATGTGTTATTTAGATTGTAGGATCTAGGATTGATACATTAAAGTCCAATTATTTGTATATCATCACTATAAGCCATCTAAGCCCAATGTGTGCCCATTCTAGGGTATATCAAATACCTTCTTAGGGGTTTATTCTTGAACTAAAAATAGAAGTATCAAATCATTCGGGTTCGGATTTCTTGGTCTAGGAGGTCAAGTATGGATATCTTACAAAGGACCTAAGCATGACATCATGTGAATTCTAAGAATATGAATTCTTGTATATGTCCCAAGTTAGATATATTTGTGGATATTAGGATAAAAATAATACATTGTGATTAGTATGTGTGTTGCTTAATGACAACTTCTCATTAATCATGACATCAAAACACATCGGTACTTTTTATGAACATGTGTACTGAACAAACTGGACTTGAGTATGATACATGGAAGCAAAAAGTAGCTATTAGAATGATATCTTAATGTAACACTGGTGATTTTGGACTTAGATCTGAACTAACTACATTGGTCAAATTTTATTTAGTGAATTTTGAAACTACTCTACACAAACTTTAATCAGGTTTCCATACTAGTAGTGTTTGGGTTCACTATGACATATGTATATTAATGGCATAGGGTAGACATAATTTGGCCCTCCTATTGGAGTCATATCCTTGCCACTTGATCAGTGAGAGTATGAAATACATGGCCATGTTCATGTGAGTTAGTTAGTGATATTGAGCTCACACATAGCTTACTATAGATAAAGGAATATATTAAGAGGATTTCTTTTCCATGCCTTAGATTTAATTTGGATATCATATACAAAAGGATTATACATTTAGTGTAATTTTGGTCATGACACTTGTTCTCCAACTTATCAAATTACTTGGGTGGTATGAAGTCTTGCTATATACCAATCATTGTTTGTGAAATCATAATATAACTACAAACATGACTACCAACATAATGTGGATCTTATAGGTTCATAGGCATAGGATGCATAGAGAAAGGGTATAATCAAGGAGACAATTAAATTGGACACTAAAAGAATTAAGTAATCAATCAGATCATTGATAGACTGTTTAGAAACCCAATCAGCCAATTGGAAAGTACAATTGACTGAATGGACATACCATTCAATGAACTGGAAGTCCATTTGGTCAATTGATCAAAGATCATCCCAATCATTCAACTAGCCAGCCAGTTTCCTAACCAGATAAAGGCCAACCCAATTGATCAACTGGCCAGATCAGTTAACTGACTGGGTAGTCAATCAGGTTGGCCAAAATTTGCCCAAACCATCGTCTGGAGAGTCTAGTCGCTTGACGATATTGGATTTGTTGGTTGACAGGCTATTCAGTCGGTCAACTGGATATTATCAGTAACTTGAGTGACTTGATTCCATAAAGTTCCAATACATTCATGTTGACCTATTACACTAGCAAGTTAGTCGACCAATTATCCATGAGAGAACCTCTTAAAATGTAGCTATTGCCTTTTGTTTTCATGTGTTTTATAAATTGTGCTTCCTTGGATCTCCTATTTAGAGAGACATTATCTCTATTTTTTATTAGACCTTTTGAAATGAGAACCCTAGACTTTATTACCCACAAGGGAGAGATAGAAAAGGAGAGAGAGTGAATCACTAGCACATTGCCAACAGAAAGGTTTCTCCTTCCTCATCAACTCTTCTAGTGACACATAGAGTTATAATCATCTATGTGGGCTAAGTTGAGATGCAGACATCATTGAATTGTAATAGGAGGACATTGTCAACCTATCATCAGTGCACCACCACATGCACCTATATTTTCACATTAAGAACATCACTAGATCTACTCAACCATAAGGTATATCTCACCCCTTTAGTCTAAATGCATTGTTGTTGATGAGATATACTCATGGAAATGTAGAAATTTTCATTTCTTTCATTGTGCATGTTCCCTCGACATTTTCCAATATTGGTATCAGATCCACCTCAACCTATTATGTATTAGGTTTTATAATCAATGCCACATTGTCTATTTTATTCGGTTTGTGTCGTACATGTGACAGGAATGATAAAATGATGTATATCTTGTATAATTCCACATATGTCTCCATGTTGATATCAAACATTCTTCATAGGGAATGTCTCTTATGAAGATATGCAATCTTTAATATATATATATATATAAATATGTATAAGATATGATATATCTATAAATCATACTTGTCACTATTAACATCAATTTTTCTGCACATGTCATAGTCTTTTTCCTAATAAAAATCATTAGAATTAGTGTTTATATGTTTGGTTGTGTTCATTTTACTTTTAACTTATCAAATACTAGGTTTTAATTAAGTTTTGTTGATATTTGAAGATATTCAAAGAAAAAATAACAAGATTGATGGGAAACTATCGATAATCAAAAGCTTAACAGATTCCTGCAAACCATCGACCAAGTGGGTCGACATTCCAGACCTTTCCTAAAGGATCGATAATACCCCTACCAAACTTGCATTGACATCACCCATTCATCGACATTCATGTCGATAGATCCTCATCATTTCCAATCCATCGAACACAATCTTCGATAACCCCTTCGATGAAACAACCCTCAATGCATTCATTGATAGACTAGATCTTGACCATCATGTCTACAGATCCCCTATCGATCCCACAAAGATTAACACCCTCAAAGATCAATGAAGACTTGTTGAGCTTTCATCTCATTTACCCTCAACGTCGATAGATGGAAGATGAAGCGTCCACACCACATGGGACAATCAGAGATCAACAAGGCATAAGTAAATCCTATAAATAGAGCCACAAGGTGTCCCATCAAGGCATCTTGGATTCTCGAATCAACAAGCTAAAAGGTTGTCACCATGTTCAGAGCCAAGAACTAGAGCTATCGACCAGTCTAGTGTCATTAACCTAGCTAAATGTTGACCTCTAACCTTGTGGCTTAATACCTCTTCAATTGACGGATCGAAATATCACTTTCTCTAAGTCTAAGAGAATAGGGCCATCAACCCCTGGCCATCGACAACCAGTCATCAACCTCCAATTCAGACCATGACAAAAGGTGGGTAGATCGATCACTCGATCTACCCTTGTATCAACCTCTTCCCTATCTTTTCTTTATCATAATTTAATCAAGTTGTAATGTGTTTCTTTTCTATGCCATGAGTGAATAAACTCCATAAAATGGGTTGGGAGTAGTCTTCAGGCCATGCCAACCATGTAATCATTCATTCTTCTATTTATGGTCTATGTTCCTACAAGTTTTGTTTTTATACTCTTATTTTACTCCTCCTCTTGATGATTATCTACCCTCTTTTAAAGTTTGATATAAACTTTTTTGAGAGAATAATTTCATAAAGATCTAGAGTATAGATTTAACAAGAAAGGAGAGTGGGGAGTTACTATAATAAAAGTCATATGATAATTACTGATTCTTTTCTTATTACCTTGAGAGAGAGAGAAAACATTTGAATAAAAATCTACCTAGATCTTGAGAGAATAAAGGATTACATATCTTATAAGGTTGCTTACAAAACAAGTTGGGAATATATATGGATTAGAGGTGAAGGTTTTGGATGGTTGTGGTTGGTCTAATTGGTGCAGCCTAATCCAAGTTTTTTAATTTATCATTTCACATTTTTATTTCGTCTCTTTAATTTTCCATAATATAGATTTGTTGCATGATTAGCTTAATTTGTTCCTTAATAGGGACAACATTTCACTTATTTGGTTAGACTAAACTAATCTAAGACCATTCGTTTTTATTCTATAATTCTCCTTGTCCTTGTGTTCGATCTTGCACTACTACAAAGACTCTATATTGAGTTGTGGACATCACTTATAGTCAAGTAAATTTAAAGTCTGATATCTTTGATTGGACAATCGTGTTTACGCTTTTTACCCACAAAAAAGAGTGATCAACTTTTGGAACCATTGCCAGGGATAAGGAAACAAATAACCTCTAAGAACTTTTGGTCTACTTAGCATTATTCAGTTCTTTTAAATTTTGCAAAAAGTTTATTAGCATCCCTTTTTCACACTAAACCATCTATCTGCAAATGTATGGTTTATGTTTCTGGTCTTGGACTCAGATATGTTCAATATCTTATTTTTAGGTAGTCAATTATCATATCCTTTCAACATTGGAGTTCTTTGGTAAATTTCCAGATGTAGATGATCTTCTCGATGTTTCGATGGTAGCACAACAACCATTTGCAGGCAACACTCCTAAAAACAGGCCCTCACTCAAATCATTGGCCACTTATGCCAATGACAACATAGAGCCTATCATCATACTATACATTCCTATAGCAAACTTTGAGCTCAAAATTTCCCTCCTCAGTGTCATTCAACATCAAACTTTTGGGGGAACTTCTATTAAGGAAAACCCATACCATCATATAGATGCCTTCATAAACCTTTGTGACACCCTTAAAATGAATAGGGTCTCTTAGGAGGTCATCTATATGAATGGATTATAATTTTCTCTAAGAGACTAGGCCCTTGCATGTTATTTGTCTCAAAAAGTCATCACCTCATGGTAGCAACTATCTGAAGCATTTGTGAACAAATTCTTACTGATTGAAAAAACTCTCTGATGCAAGCACACGTTAGTGGGTTTAAATAAAAGCCCACCGAGAATTTGTATAAGGCATGGGAAAGATATATACAATACTTTAGATATTGTCCACATCATGAATATGTTGAATATTTTCTCATTACCACCTTCTATGAATGACTAACTTCCTCTAAAAGGACATCGCTTGGTGCAGTAGCAGGAAGCAATTTCATGAAACATGATGCTAAAACCACCAAGGAGATCATAAACAATATGGCCGCACTACAAGAAGGTATGGATAATGAGAAGAATATTTTCATTGTTAACTCTGTAACAAGCTCTTCTTTGGAGTCCAAGTTACTTGAAATCTTGAATAATAAACTTGACAAAATGGCAACTGATGTGCAAAATTTAAAGGAAGCCCAATCCAGATATCATGTTGAGGAAACAATGAAGTGTGTCACTTGTGGTGAGGGTGGTCACATAATAGATCACTTTATATACACTCATGAGTCAAAATAAATAAGATGGTTATTGTAGAAAATGTGTCTTATGAATAATAAAAGGCATGATCATCTATGGTTTTCCTAAGGGAACTCATCTACCACAGAAAACTCTTTTAGATGAATCAAACATTGTTGCCGTCAGTTGAGGGAACGTTGTAAGAAGAGGAACACCACCCAAATTTGAATAGGATAGATCCTTACAACAACAAGGCAATTACAATGGACAACAAAGGAGAAGCTTGATTCAACAACATCAAAAATCCATAACTGAGATACATTCTCTAACTGAAAGATTAGGAGAATTCTTGGTGAGTATCAATAATCTTATACAGGCATTTAAGCACAATTGGGGAATGTGAACACCCAAATAAGAAAATTGCAACAATATAACCAGATGATAGTCCAACAACTTGCCTATATAGTTGCATCAATTAAAGGATTGAGTGGACACTTCCCTTCAAATACCAAGAAAAATCTAAAGAATGAAATCTAGCCAGAATGGATACACTTCGGTCTGGAGCTATTTCTTCGGTACCACCACCTCTAGTGCCAATTGTCAAAGATAATTCCAATAAGGGAGAAGTTATGGTAATCAAGAAATCACGAGGGGTGTCTATACCTATTCCATCCCTTAGGACATTTGAAATTCCCTCAAAAGCACCCTTTCCTCATTGGTTCCTAAAGGTTGAACTTGAGAAAAGATACAACATATTCTTTGATACTATCAAGAAAATCCACTTGGACATCCCTCTTCTAGATGTTATTGATGAGATGCCTACATATACCAAGTTTTTGAAGGATGTCATCACAAGAAAGCAAAAGAGAGGAGAGATAGAGATGGTACGTTGGGCTAGAATGGTGTCTATTTTTGTCAAGCAAGCATTCCAACCTAACAAAAAGATCATGGGGCTTTTACTATCCCTTTTCACACAGGGGATAATTCACCAAGATATGGTCAATCTAGTTTGGGGGCTAGCATAAGCCTCATACAACATAGCTTGACCATGAAATTGGGGTTGACATACATCGGTCGTTCAAATAAGAGAATACATTTAGTAGATAATTCTTTTACCAAGCTTGTTGGAGTGGTAGAAGATGTCCCCATACATATCAAAAACTTCTTTATCCCCTGTGACTTTTTCATAATTAATGTGGTTGAAGATCCTACGTCCGCAATGATATTTGGACGCCCCTTTCTTTCCACAGATTGTGCATTGATTGATGTTGTTGATGGGTTGATTACTATAACAGTTGGTAAGGAATCTGTTGATTTCAATGTGCTTGACCACATGAAAGGCCCCTCTCCAATGGAAATAAGTTACTTTGCTGACTACTACAGCCAATTATGTGCTTAAATTCAAGAGCACAATGCCATTGTAGATCCCTTGATGAGGGCATTGGTCAATCCAAATTTAGGGATTAATTTATCTTGAGGTTGTTGAAATTCTAGCATATTTGGAAGCCACTAAAGAACAAAAGTCTCAACCACAAGGATCCATTAAGATGGCTAAGTATGTATCACTCCAGTGGGAACTAAAGGACACTTCCACACCAAGGCTGGTGCTTGAGTTAAACCCCTTCCTGAGGGTTTGAAGTAAGAATTTCTTGATGAAGAATAGAGGAATCCAGTAATAATAAATGCCCAACTATCGTTTGGACAACAACAAAAACTACTCCTGACTAATCTTAAGGTTTGAAGAAAGTCCCTTGGGTATTGTATAGACAATATAAAGGGTCTGACCTCAACTATTTGTATGCATCAGATCAATCTTGAAGAAAATGATAAACCACACGTACAAGGAAAAAGGTAGCTTCACAATAGAATGTGTGAGGTGGTGTGCAAGGAAGTGATTAAGCTATGAAATACTGGAATCAATATATGCTACTAGTGATAGTAAGTGGGAGAGTCCAATATATGTTGTTCCCAAGAAAGGAGGGGAAAAAATAGTAAAGAACAAAGATGGAAAAGAATTGGCCACTCGCACAATGAGTGGTTGGTGTATGTGCATTGACTACGTATTTTTGAATGCGGAAATATGCAAAGATCATTTACCACTTCTATTTACTGACCAAGTCATCAAAAGGCTAGCACATTATTCACAATTATCATACCTAGATGGGTATGTAGGGTTCTACTAGGTACATATTCATCCAAACGATTAGAAAAAGACCACATTCATTTGCCTCATGGTCTCTCATATGCCCTGCCACCTTTCAAAGGTGTATGTCAGCTATATTTTCTGATTTTATAGACAAGGTCATGAATGTCTTCAGGACAACTTTTCATTCTATGGTTGCTCATTTTAAGACTATATGAAAAACCTACCCCTCATTCTCCCAAGATGTGAAGCAAAACAACTTGTTCTAAATAGGGATAAATGTCATTTTATGGTCTACGAAGGAGTTGTCCTCAGACATAAAGTATTTGGACAAGGAATTAAAGTAGGCAAGGGAAAAATAGAAGCTATTTCCAAGCTTCCTCCTCCCACATTGGTTTCTTCTTTCCAGAGTTTCTTGTGACGTGCAGGATATTATCGTCGTTTCATCAAAGATATTTCAAAAATAGAAAAACCCATGTCTCGACTTCTTGTGAAAGATATGAAAACCTCTAGAGGGGGGGTGAATAGAGTTTTATAGAGATTTTAAAATAATTTAAACTCAAACAACCAAAGTAAAGATTGAGAAGAGGAACACAGGTGTTTAGAGTGGTTCCACCTTAGCAAATACTAAGGAGTCAGTCCACTACCCGGTTGCTTACCCAACCGGGATTTTGAAAGTACTAAATTTTATTACCTCTCAAGGATGTTACATAAAATTTACAATACTTTCTAAACACCCTTTGGACAGCCTTCACCCTGAAGTAGTCTTGCCAACCTCGAAGCAGCCTTCCTTGAAGTAACTTCAAGCTCCCCCTTGAAGTAGCCTTCCTCCTGAAGTAGCTTCCCGTCAAGACAGCCTTCCGAAGTAGTCCAAAGTCCTCCTCTTCACACGAAGAGCTTCAACCTCTCCAATCCGCAGCCTCCTACCTGGAGTAGCAAGGAGAGTACAAGTAATACAAAGGAACGAGAAAGGAATAAAAGAAAATACAACTTATCCTTGTAGCTCAAGGCTTGATTTCCCTAGATCAAGCGTTTGGATTTTCCTAGCCAATATGATGGACTTGTGATTGCTAGGGTTAGGAAAATCTAGCCTATAGGACGAGCTTGAGCAAAGGAGAAAAATGGCCAATTGATCACACAGCTCAGTTCACACAGATTGCACAAGAGGGCTCAAGTATTTTCTCAAGTATATCAAGTGTAAGAAGTGTTTCATAGTGTCCTATGGCTTGTCCTATTTATAGGAATGGTCTAAGTATGCTTAAGGACATTCTAGACAACTTCTAGGGGGTTCCTAGTGCTTAACTAGCCGTTAGGAATAAGTTAGGTGCATTAGCAACGGCTAGTTAATTAATTCTGCAGTTGCTGTCAGAGACCATCTCGGTCGAGGACTTGTCGACCGAGATGTCCAGTCGGTCGAGGATTTGTCGACCGACAGGCTCTCTGGATTAACGTTTATTTGCAACTGTTAACTGCTGTGTCTAACGGCTATTTTTGGTCAATCTCGGTCGAGAGGTTTGTCGACCGAGAGTGTCTCGGTCGACCGAGATTGACTCTGTTTTCAATCTTTCAATTAAGATACTAAGTGTGTGCATGAGTGTGCATTATGTGATCCTATTGAATGGATGACTAAGGTGTTTAGCTAGGGAAAATCCAATGCTTGATTTACATGCGATTCTAAGTACTTGTACATTATAATTCTGTACAAGTTTTTACAATGATTACATTTGCATGAAAATATAAATACTTCATGTTGGATTTCCCTTATAGTTGTGTCATCCTGCACACTCAAGTAGCTCGTTAGATAAATAAGAATGAAATGTTTGTCATAATCAAAACAAAAGGGATTTTATAGATGTCCATTTAGCCAACAATCTCCCCCTTTTTGAAGATGACAAACATTTCCAAAATATGAATAAAGGAAATATAAAATATATAAATGCCATACCTTTAGATTGCCATTTGGAACTTTTCCTCTTATTTATAAAATGTGTGCTTAGTATCCCCAGTGAATTATGGAACATGAATTCCAGTTCATTTGGGAATATAGCAACTTTCAATGTAAAGCCAAGAGTATATTTATGAAACTCATTGATTGAGTTTGTCATAAGTATTAAGTTATAGTTTTATATATCTCTCCCCCTTTGTCATCTCAAAAAGATAACCGTTTTATTTAAAAACTCCCCCTTAATTAGATATCCCAACAAAAATGAACGAAAAAAAAATGTCCATTGAATAGCCAAAATGTAAAGCAATGAGGTGTCTAGCCAAGAGGCAACAATTTGCAAATTACCAATTGAAACGTTCATATCAATAGTGATACAAATCATAAAAGCATAAGTAGTCATTTTTAAGAACCGCAGATATCAAAGAAAACATCCTCCAACGTAGTAATAAGTAGTTGCTTCCTAATGTTGTTGAATTGATCTAATGGAAGCGGTTTTGTAAAGATATCAGCTAATTGATTTTCTGTATCAACATGATGAAGGGAAACATGATTCTTTGAGATGTGATCCCTTAAGAAGTGATGACGGATTTCAATATGTTTGGCCCGGCTGTGTAGAATAGGATTGTGTGCTAAGTTTATGGCGCTTGTGTTGTCACAAAAAATAGGTGTAGATGAAAGATGAAAACCATAATCGCTTAAAACCTGTTGCATATAAAGCACTTGAGCACAACAAGACCCAGCTGCCATATATTCAGCTTCGGTGGTAGATAGGGAAACCGTGTTTTGTTTCTTGCTAAACCAAGATACTAAGGCTCTACCTAATAAGAAACATCCACCACTAGTACTTTTGCGATCAAGTCGACAACCGGCATAATCCACATCAGTATATGCTTTAAAATCCAATGATTGTCCTTTTGGATACCATAAACCAAAACAAGTAGTGCCGGCTAGATATCGAAGGATTCGTTTAACCGCAAGAAAATGAGATTGCATAGGCTGGGATTGAAATCGAGCACAAAGACCAACGGAAAACATAATGTCCGGTCGGGAAGCGGTTAAATATAGCAAACTACCAATCATGGCTCTATATAAGGAATCATCAATAGGTTCCCCATTTTCATCCTTATCAATTTTAATAGAAGTAGCCATAGGAGTAGTAGCATGTTTGCATTGATCCATCCCAAAGCGTTTTAACAGTTCTTTAGTGTATTTTTCTTGGCTTATAAAAATTCCGGCAGGTGTTTGCTTAATTTGAAAACCAAGAAAGAATGTTAGTTCACCCATAAGGCTCATTTCAAATTCTTTTTGCATAATGTCACTAAATTGTGTGCATAATGATTCATTTGAGGCACCAAAAATAATGTCATCAACATATATTTGTACAACTAAGAAATCAAATGCATATGTTTTGAAAAATAGAGTAGAATCTGAATTTCCAATAGAGAAACCATTATCAAAAAGATATGTCTTGAGCCGTTCATACCAAGTCCTAGGGGCTTGTTTTAGACCATAAAGTGCCTTTTTAAGTTTATAAACATGATCGTCCTTTTCTGGGATTTCAAAGCCAGGTGGTTGAGCAACATAAACTTCTTCTTGTATGATACCATTTAGAAATGCACTTTTGACATCCATTTGATATAACTGAATGTTTTTATGGGCAGCAATAGCTAATAACATCCTAATAGCTTCAAGTCGAGCTACGGGTGCATATGTTTCATCAAAGTCAATTCCTTCTTGTTGATTATATCCTTGTGCAACTAACCGTGCTTTATTCCGTATGACTTCTCCTGCCTCATTAAGTTTGTTCCTAAAAACCCATTTAGTGCCTATGATAGTTTTATCTTGTGGTTTAGGAACTAAATCCCATACATCATTTTTAGTGAATTGATTTAATTCCTCTTGCATGGCTATTATCCAGTAATCATCCTTAAGAGCTTCGGATATTTTCTTAGGTTCAATGATAGAGACAAAAGCCATGTTTGCAACATCTTGGAAAGAGGACCTAGTTTTGACTTTATCATTTGGATCTCCAATAATTAGCTCTTGGGGATGATCCTTGATCAGCCTAGGTGTAGGTTGTGGTTCGACCGGAGGATCGGATGTGGGAGTTTTCTCATTATCATTTGGAATGGTTATAGTTTCAAATTGATTTGTGAGATCAATGATATCTAAATTTGTAGATTTTGATTCCTCATGAAAAGAAACATGAATGGATTCCTCAACTTTTCTAGAGATAGTGTTATATACCCTAAACGCTTTGCTAGAAGTAGAATATCCCAAGAAGAATGCTTTTTGTGATTTAGAATCAAACTTGTCTCTATCATCCTTGGTGTTTAAAATATAACATGTAGAGCCAAAAGTATGAAAGTAGTCAACTCTAGGTTTCTTAGAGTGTATTATTTCATATGGAGTTTTCTTCAAGTGAGAGTGAACCGTGACTCTATTTAGCACATAACAAGCTGTGTTTACAGCTTCAGCCCAAAAGGTTTTAGGTGTGTTGTGTTCAAGCATCATGGTCCTAGCCATTTCTTGTAGAGATCGATTTTTCCGTTCCACAATACCATTTTGTTGTGGGGTACGTGGAGCAGAGAAATTGTGAGTATATCCCTGAGATGTACAAAAAGTTTCAAAAGTATGATTTTCAAATTCGCCACCGTGATCACTTCTAATGGTACATATTTTATGTTGTAAAAGATTTTCAATTTTAGAACAAAATTGCATAAAGACATGAATAGTGTCATCTTTTGTTGCAATAAAATGTACCCATGTAAATCTACTATAATCATCAACAATAACAAAACAGTATCGTTTACCACCAATAGATTGTGTTCTCATTGGTCCAAATAAATCCATATGAATTAATTCTAAGGATCTACTGGTGCTAAGTACATGTTTTGATTTAAAAGATGTTTTGGTTTGCTTTCCCATTGTACAAGGTTCACAATTTGCAACTTGATCAAAAGACAAAACAGGTAATCCACGAACAAGATCATATTTTACTAACTTTTTAATAGCATGTGAACTAGCATGACCAAGCTTTTTATGCCATAGTTGTAAGGTGTTTTCATTTGCAAGTAAGCATTTACCTACTACTGATTTCATAGAGTTTGGTTTAAGGATATAAAGATTTCCAACTCTATTTCCTTCATAAACAACAGTTGTAGTATTTTCTATCAATAACTTGCAGCAGGTTTTGTTAAATAACACATCATAACCGCTATCACATAGTTGACTTACACTTATTAAGTTATGATGCAATCCATCAACTAGTAGAACATTTTTGATTTCAAGATTTGTTCCAACATTACCTATTCCAACGATTTTGCCCTTACCATTGTCTCCAAAGGTGACCGTCCCACTTTTCTTTTCTTCAAAAGTTGAAAATGCATCCTTGTTTCCGGTCATATGTTTGGAGCAACCACTGTCAACGACCCATTCCTGCATTAGAATATAGATTTTGGTACCCATGTGATGGTCCGATAAGGTTAGAAACTTTTTAATTTGCTGATGTGTATAAAAGTTCTGATACAGGAAACCAGTCGGTCGACGATTGTTCGACCGATATAATTCTCGGTCGACAATTTATCGATCGAGGAGGTTACTGTATCACAATCAAAAAGAACAGAAAAATTTTTCGGTTGACCAGTGTTCGACCGAAATGAGTACTGGAAGATTTTCGATTTGTTAAAGACATCCAGTCGGTCGACACTACTTCGACCGACCCAGAGCTCGGTCGACAGTACTTCGACCGACGAAGTTTCTGTTTTAGTACAGCAATGCAGAAAAATAATACCAATAAGCATAGCATCGTTTGTTGAGATAGGACAATATAAATTGCACAAATTAAGTATTTTGTCATATCTCAACTACATTCCATTCTTCTAAGTTTGAGGTCTTGGGGTCCAAACTAAGTTGGACTTCTTAGTCTTGTAGGGGCATGAAAAACAGTAATGACCAAGACGTAAACAGAAATGACAAGTAATAGAATCAACTTCGTTTCTTTTTCTAGTCATTGTGTTTTTGGGTACAAACATAGTTTGGGTCTTTTTGGTTTGGTTTCTCTTTGGAACATATCCCAAACCTTTTCTTCCATTGAAGGTAGTACCACTTCTTAATATGTTATCAAGAATATCTTTTCTTCTTAACTCATGAAGTTCTTGTTGCAACTGAGCAATGTTATTCATTTTCTTATGTATATCTTTTCTTGCCTAGTCTAAATCAGAAAGCAATGAATCCTTTTCTTTTACAATAATGTCATAGTCCGAATGATTGCACAAGATAGGTTGAGTTTGAAAGGCTTGTAGTTTAGCTAACAAATCAGTCTTTTCTTTTGATAGAAGATCAACATTAGTTTCCAAAGTAAGTAGCTTTCTAGTGCAATCATCTAAAGATGTTTTTAAAGATACATTTTCAAGATCAATGTTATTCTTTTCGGAAGAAAGTTCATCTATTTTGGCAATGAGCTCATTGTTTGATTTTATAGTCCTTTTTAGTTTCTTCTTGGCATCAACATATTTATCATGAGTTTCTTGTAAGCTAGCTACTAACTCTTCTTTAGGAAGATCAACTAGGCTTACCTCTTGAGATTCTTCATCTTCTCTTGCCATTAGACATTCTATCTTGTCTTCTCCGCTTTCACTTTCACTCGTTTCATCCCATGCTGCTTTATAAGCTTTTTCTTTCTTCTTATGTGAGCTTTTCTTTCCCTTCTTAGCTTTGGGACATTCATTTTTGAAATGTCCTTTCTTTCCACATTCGAAGCACCTGGGAGTGGAAGAAGAACTAGAAATTTTATTAGATTTAAACCTTCTATATTTCTTACCATTGACTATCAATGCTTCTTCTCCTTCTTCTTCACTAGATTCCTCACTTTCTTGTGAGAGAGCTTTTGATGCTTTGAGAGCCACGTCTTTCTTTGGCCCACGTTGATGTTCATGTTCTCTTCTCTCTTCCTCTTCTAGGTCTGCCTCATGAGCTTCTAAGTTTCCGATGAGCTGTTCCATTTTGAGGCGAGTGAGGTCGTTTGCTTCTGCAATAGCTGTCACCTTTGGTTTGTACTTTGGAGGAAGAGATCGAAGTATTTTTGATACCTGATCTTCCTCAAGAACAGGTTTCCCTAAAGCACTTAAACCATTGACAATAGTAGAAAATTTTGAATACATTTCACTAATAGTTTCGTTTGGATCCATACGAAAATGTTCAAATTTGGTTTTAAGCAAACTAACTTTAGAGTTTTTAACTTGAACCGTACCCTCATATGTTATAGATAATCTATGCCAAATGTCATATGCGGTATCACAGTTTGATACTCTATTAAATTCACCTACTGAAATGGAACAATATAAAATGCTTACCGCCTTTGCATTCATTTGTGCCATTTTTACCGTATTAGCGTCCCATACTTCGAACTCGTCTTGTGGAAGTGTGTATGGTGTAGATACCATTCTCCAAAGATCCCAATTGATTCCTTGGAAGTAAAATTGCATTCTTCTCTTCCAGTATTGATAGTTTGTCCCGTCAAATGCCGGAGGTCGAGCAACGAGCGTTCCTTCAATGTTGAGGTTGTTGAGCACTCCATCCCCCATCTTTTCTTCAAGACTTTGTTAGGGCTCCTTGAAGCCTGCTCTGATACCAATTGAAAACCTCTAGAGGGGGGGTGAATAGAGTTTTATAGAGATTTTAAAATAATTTAAACTCAAACAACCAAAGTAAAGATTGAGAAGAGGAACACAGGTGTTTAGAGTGGTTCCACCTTAGCAAATACTAAGGAGACAGTCCACTACCCGGTTGCTTACCCAACCGGGATTTTGAAAGTACTAAATTTTATTACCTCTCAAGGATGTTACATAAAATTTACAATACTTTCTAAACACCCTTTGGACAGCCTTCACCCTGAAGTAGTCTTGCCAACCTCGAAGCAGCCTTCCTTGAAGTAACTTCAAGCTCCCCCTTGAAGTAGCCTTCCTCCTGAAGTAGCTTCCCGTCAAGACAGCCTTCCGAAGTAGTCCAAAGTCCTCCTCTTCACACGAAGAGCTTCAACCTCTCCAATCCGCAGCCTCCTACCTGGAGTAGCAAGGAGAGTACAAGTAATACAAAGGAACGAGAAAGGAATAAAAGAAAATACAACTTATCCTTGTAGCTCAAGGCTTGATTTCCCTAGATCAAGCGTTTGGATTTTCCTAGCCAATATGATGGACTTGTGATTGCTAGGGTTAGGAAAATCTAGCCTATAGGACGAGCTTGAGCAAAGGAGAAAAATGGCCAATTGATCACACAGCTCAGTTCACACAGATTGCACAAGAGGGCTCAAGTATTTTCTCAAGTATATCAAGTGTAAGAAGTGTTTCATAGTGTCCTATGGCTTGTCCTATTTATAGGAATGGTCTAAGTATGCTTAAGGACATTCTAGACAACTTCTAGGGGGTTCCTAGTGCTTAACTAGCCGTTAGGAATAAGTTAGGTGCATTAGCAACGGCTAGTTAATTAATTCTGCAGTTGCTGTCAGAGACCATCTCGGTCGAGGACTTGTCGACCGAGATGTCCAGTCGGTCGAGGATTTGTCGACCGACAGGCTCTCTGGATTAACGTTTATTTGCAACTGTTAACTGCTGTGTCTAACGGCTATTTTTGGTCAATCTCGGTCGAGAGGTTTGTCGACCGAGAGTGTCTCGGTCGAGGAGTGTGGTCGACCGAGATTGACTCTGTTTTCAATCTTTCAATTAAGATACTAAGTGTGTGCATGAGTGTGCATTATGTGATCCTATTGAATGGATGACTAAGGTGTTTAGCTAGGGAAAATCCAATGCTTGATTTACATGCGATTCTAAGTACTTGTACATTATAATTCTGTACAAGTTTTTACAATGATTACATTTGCATGAAAATATAAATACTTCATGTTGGATTTCCCTTATAGTTGTGTCATCCTGCACACTCAAGTAGCTCGTTAGATAAATAAGAATGAAATGTTTGTCATAATCAAAACAAAAGGGATTTTATAGATGTCCATTTAGCCAACAAGATACACCTTTAATTTTAGAATATGAATGTTTGAAGGCATTTCACACTCTTAAAGATGCCCTAACTTCTGCTCTAATTATGCAAGATCTGGATTGCGACCTCCCCTTCAAGCTAATTTGTGATGCGAGTGACTATAATGTCAGGGTAGTCCTAGGGAAAAGAAAGATAAGAAACACCATATGGTCTATTATACAAACAAAACTCTCAAGGAGGAACAAATTAGTTACACTATGATAAAGAAAGAAATGGTGGCTATAATATATGCCTTTGATAAGTTTAGGTCATATATGTTAGGTGGAGAAGTGATAACTTACACAGACCATGAAGTAATCAAGTATTTAATGCAGAAGAAGGACACTAATCCTCACCTTCTCATATGGTATGTCCTATTCAAAAGTGTTTGATCATGAAATTATTATTAAAAAGAGATCTAAGAATGTGGTTGTTGATCACCTTTCTCGTATATGGGTTGAAGAATAAAACCCTCTCCCCATCAATGAGTCTTACTACGACAAATGTGTACTAGTCATCCACACTCTAGATCAATAACGCCATGCTATGCCAATTTCTATAATTACCTTGTGTGCTAGCAGCTGCCTCCTAATATCACATATAATCAAAAGAAGAAGTTATTTTTAGACCTGAAGAATTACTATTGAGATGACCCACTTCTATTTAGGAAATGTGTAGATAATGTCTATTGGTGTTGTGTCAATCATGATGAAGCCCAATCTATTATAGAGAAATACCATGCTTCTCCATATGGAAATAATTTGGGTGCGGAAAAGACCGCGATAGAAATTCTTAACTCTGGTTTTGATTGGCCAGCTATCTTCATGTATTCTCATGCTTATGTTAGGCAATGTGATGCATTTAAACAAACCATAACTATCAACAAGAGGAATGAAATGCCCCTAGTTGAATGGATTGAAGTTGAAATTTTTGACATTTGGGGGATATATTTGGTGGGACCATTTATACCTTCTTTTGGAAAAAAATACATACTAGTAGGAGTTGATTATGTTTCAAAAGGAACTATACCATCACCCACCTATGACTCAAAGACGATTATGTACTTATTCAAAAAAATTATTTTCCTAAATTTGGAGTTCCCAAGACCGTCATTAGTGATGGAGGTTCGTATTTCATTGAAAAACATTTTGAAGTGATCTGGAGTAAAACATAAAATTTTTACACCATACCATCCACACACTATAGGTCAATTCGATGTCTTTAATAGGAATTTAAAGAAAATTTTTGTATAAAACAATGGGGAAATCTAGAAAGGAGACTTGGGCATATCAAACTGCTTACAAAATTCCCATCGGAATGTCTCCTTACCATCTCATATACGATAAATCTTTCCATTACCTCTGGAGTTGGAACAAAAAGGTTATTGGGAAATCTAGGCTCTCAACATGGATACTGACCCAGCAAAAGAGAAACACTTTCTGAAATTATAGGAGTTAGAAGAACTCCGTCTACATGCTTATGAGTGCACCAAGATTTATAAAGAATGCACCAAAATTTGGAATGATTATCACATCAAGAGAAAGGATATTTCTAAAGGTGACAAATTCCTTTTGTTCAACTCTACACTCTTTATTTTTCTTGGAAAGCTACATTCTCATTTGTTTGGCCCCTTTACAGTTATAACCATTTGTCCTTTTGTAATGATGAACATTCACATGAAGAAGTTAGGAACCTTTTTAGTCAATGGTCTTAGTCTGAGGAGATACTATGATGATGAAGTTATCACTCGGAAAGCAAACATGGACTAGTTTGATGCTCTGGATGCTGAATAAAGAAGTCCAAGAGTCAAGCTACATGACTATAAACAAGTCACTACATGGGAGGCAACCCAAGCATCTATCTTTTTTTTCTATTCATTTTTTTCGTATTTTGTGGCTTTTTTTCTTTTCCTAGGTAAACTTTCTTTGTAAACATGTCCCATCAACTTAGATGGATAGTTGTTTTTTAAATGATGATGGGATGATGATCACTTCATAGTAATCCATTGACCTAAATTATGATTTCTTCTATCAACCTTTCTTTTATTTGTGAACAATGGATCAACTTTGATTTGTTGACCTCACCCATTGACATATTTACCACTTTCTTAACTGTCAAATAAGACTTAGACACTTTGTCCCTCGCCATTTGTGATCGATGGACCTATAGACCCCCAAAACTCGATGGAAGCATCAACCTTGCCTCATAATGTTTTCAACCATACCGTTGATGATATAGTTCAAATCCTCAATCCATTTGCTTGATTAAACCTCACAATCTTCTATTTCACATCTATAAATATAAGACCCACAATAAATTCTTTTTACTGCATCCTAATCGAAGGAAGCTATGGTGCTTTTTTATCTCATCCATCTATGTGGATTGCTTATCAACACCTATCGACCACCCAGTCAATAGCCTTTAGAAACATCTTCATTTCTTCATTGACATCTTTCTAAACTTCAACCCCATCAAAAGGTATCTATTTTTGTTGACCACATTGGTCAACCCCTTCGACCATATTCCTTTGGTCATTTATTTACAAGGTTCTTTGTCGACATGATGCCACGATGGGGTCATTTTCTTTTGTTATCTATTGATGAGTCAACCTATCAACCTTCTGGTAGATGACTATCGATGACCCCACCTATGGCATTGGTCTATATACCTTTTTCTTTTATGCATAGTGATGGCTCATCATGATAGTTTCACATCTGTTGCTGGTAGCGCATCCAAGAGAGGGGAGAAGCGACCCCAATTTGAAAGTTCCTCCACCAAGGGTGACAAGAGAGCGCATATCAGTGAACCCAAAATAGATACACCTTTGGGCACACAGTTTGAAGTCTCTTATTGTGGGACATTCTGATCTTGCAACAATGAACATCTTGAGGCATTAAATGCTACGAAGAGGCTTACTTTCAAGCCCACCGTCTTCTCATATAAAACTGTTCTCAAGGAAATTGGCATTTGTGCAAGCGTTTCTATATTTCTAACTAAATACATCCTGGTCCACATCTGTCTCACAAAACCAAGGGCCCATGTGGAAGAAACTATGGAGTTCATCTCTTCCATTGAAGAAGTCTCCATCAAACAAGCTGACGACCCTACAAGTGGACATAGACAGTTGTGAGTTTGTGTCAAGAATGTTGATCATGTCCTTACTAAATTAGTACTAAAAAAATCTTTTGTTCATTGCATGAAGATGCAACTAGAGTTTGAGTGGGTTTTTAGACAAGGAGGATTCATGTTTCAATGCTTCTACCTATTGATCTTGTAATGCTCGGGCCACTATCCAAGGCTCTAGTATAGTTTCAGGGGTGATGACTAGCCCCAAAGATCACCACCATCCTTAATTGTGTGCTTTATCCTCACACACATGCAATGCAAGATAAACTTTCTGATTGGTCACCCATCCTAGGTTTATTCTAGGCTGAGCACACTTCCCTACTGGTCACCATGCTAGTACTACTCTAGGCTAAGCTTGATTAACCATCGAGTTCTTTAGTGATGAGCTCCCTAAAAAGGAGGTGCATCTTGGTGACTCCTTTTAAGATCATTTTATTTGAGGCCTCAAATATTGGGACATTACAATATCCTCCTCTTAGACTCTTTTCATCCTTGTCAAGTCTCAACTATATAGCTTCATAATATTTCCCTATTTTAGTGCAGACCCAAGTTGGCCATGTACACCCAACTCCCGATCATGGATAATGGTTCAAGGGTGGCTTCATCACCGAGAATAACCTTTTCTAACATGCCTAGACTGCACGGCTTAAAGAGTGATGTGTCAGAGGCCCATGTAGGACCCACCTACCAGAGGGGTTATGGCTTTGATACCATTTATAGTACACGAGCCACTTTCCAAGGCTCTAGCAGAGTTTCAAGAATGATGGTTGGACCTGGATATCATCACCATCCTTAAATGTGTGTTTTGTCCTCAGTTACATGCAAGCCAGGATAAACTTCACAACTGGTCACCCAACATAGTATTACTCTAGGATGAGCACGCTTAAAAGTGACAGACTCCCTGAAAAGGAGGAGCACCTTGGTTATATGCGTAGTCCAATCATTCATTTTAATATCATTTTATCTGAGGCCTCAAATCCTAGGATGTTAGGGGGCTAAACTGATAGGTAGAAATCAGTACAGATCTGGGTCTTCTAAGGCTTTTGTTATTCAGTATGGTTTATGGATCATAATGCACAAAATTGTTGCAAAAAATGTCCTATTCAAAAAATCTAAAACATGAATTATATATCATGAAGAAATCTATATACTATCTCTCATAATGAAAGCTATACCTATCAACATTGTCCATCTAATAATTCACTGATGGTTAACTATATCTTATGCTCCACAAAAGGAGTATTGCATGTCTAATAAACCTTATATACCAGGATTTTGGATGCCTATCTTCTCCCAAAGGTTTCAAGGAAATATATGGTGTTAATCTCATCACCATCCACTATCTGACATCCTCCAACATCATTCTCTCCTGAGAAGACAAGAATCACTATCATTTCATGAGAACTAATATGTACATACCTCTATCTGATCTCACAGATTATGACATGGGGAAATTGAATTTCACTGAGGAGGAAATCATACATCTTGTGAAAAAGTTTCATGGGTCTCCTATTACATTATCAGTACAACCTACTACTACATCATCCTTCTGTGTCTGATCAATACCTATTGTGGCCAAATCTCCCAAGAAACCTCTACCAAAAATTTCAAAGGAAAGGGAGAATGAGGAAACATTTGATGATAATTTTGAAGTTCTACAGTCATCACAAAGACAAGCCCAACCTTTTGTTGTTCCAATGATTACAGTAGACGTTCCAAAGTCTGTTGCAACATCACCATCTCCATATATATGTAGGAATCCTCCTACCACCTCATGGATCCCCACCAACATCCATGTTGCTTCACTAATCAAACCACCTTCTCCTCCTCATCGGGAAGTACATGATGTTCTAAATAGTCTGCCTCAACATCACCAGCATGATGCCTCATTCTCTACTCCTCGTGCGCCAACTCATTTTGAGTGTCATTCATCTTCTTATTTTGAAATGGAGTACACTGAAACTTTGAGTGGCAATTTTGGTCATGATTTTGACACAATTTGTAAGGTAATTGTTGCAAACATGTTTTCTATTCCTAAGCTTACAAAAGATGTGTAGGACATGCACAAATAGGTTAATGCCCTCCACCTACAAATGGATTATATGAACCACCTTCATTAACAACTAGCTGCCCATAAGGATGACGTGGATGCCTTATCACACCTCCCCCAAGTACTGCAAGAAATCTTGGTTGTTCAGCATCAAATCTTGAATTATTGGAAGATGGAGGAAGATGAGCAACAATACAAAATAGAGAAACACAGACATCGAAAACAATGTCATTGCAAGTTTCAAGTTCATTTTGATGTTGTGGGCTCTTTTCTGTCATATCATTCTTCCTACAACAACTCATATGTTCTGAATGCTACAAGTGAAGAAGTCTACCACCACTCTCTAGAGAATTCCACCAAATCCTTTAGGGAATATGTCTCACAAGTTTTTGAAACTCTTTTCTCTAAGAATGTCTTGAATAAACCTCTATCGGTTGACATTCATACATCCGTCTTGCATCTTCAACCAGGTGGAGTTTCTTTTCCCCTCACAGAATCCTATGTGAGTCCATCTAAAGAAATCCATGCTCAGCCATCTAAAAACGTATCATATGTCACTCAGAACTCCATATTTTTTGAAGATGATTTGATGAGGAAGTTAGACGAAGTGCTTCTTAGTACTAGCCCTATTCAATCTCTTCAAAGTCACCATACCTCAGAGGAAGCTATCTCTGTCAAAGTGTATACCACTCATTTGGACTTAGAAGCAGATGTTGACAGTCCTTCTGATGACAAATAGGCATCTTCAGGTGAAGATAATGGTGATCTTCCCACTATTCTTTCAACAGGAATTCCACGCCTACCTGACCCAGGCTTTCCTGAACCCCACTACCTCTCCCACCATAGTTTCCTTCCAAAATTAATGGACTTGATTCTGATTTCTTAAAGGGAATGCCCACCCGTGACATTTTTTCCTACATGATGTTTTGGGTAATCACCATGATGGGATTCATATCATTTATAACAATGGATTTATCTATCTTTCTCACAACAATTTTTGAGATATTTTTCATAGTCCTACTAAAATTGCTAAACGGATGTTTACTATTTTGGCATAAACTATCTTAGAGGCATGCCCAGTGATAAGGAGTGACGGTATTTTAATGCAACACCCTCCTTCGTCGACTGCGTATTCTAGAATCTTTTAGATGCTCCTGCTATTCTGAATTTTTTTGACAAACTCAATCTAAATTGCACAAGTGTCATCCTCTTACCTTCTCATTTCAAAAATCTTTGGCTATTATGTGTAGCTAATCTACTTAAGCACTAGAATACTCTATTTAATCCACATGTGGTTGATCTTTAAAATATTTATATGCACTTCAGGGACCGTCTCATTATTTAGGCCCTCAATTTGAAGGCATATGTCATCAAGTAACATAATTCCCTAGACATCTACTATGTTTGTGGCATCATCTCATGATTGAGACAAACATAATTGATAGAATTGCCTTTATCATTATAAAATCAGGTATACCATGCCCCATTTCAATCACCATATGATTTACTCTCTAGGAATACACACCAATAAAATTATGCTAGGTTTTCTGGACACCACGTCCATTTTGTACACCACAACTGTGCTGGTCAAGGTGTAGAAAAACTATGCTTAGGTGGCATGGTCGTGCTGAGAAATGGAATTAAGGTTAGATTGTTTTTGGCAGTTTTTTTGTGGGTGGCACATACATGTTGGGTAGCATGGTCATGGTGGGTTGGTGGTGCCACGGCCATGCAAGGGCACACGAGTGTTCTGGGTCAAAAATGAGCTATTCATTCTGATGGGAATGGTCATGTTGGCATTTGGCACCACGGTCGTGTTGGGCCACACGTCCATGTAGGGTCCTCCTTGGAATGACCTTGCAATCTAGCATGGTCATGCTAATAACTGATCTTTGATGCTTGTTTTGTTCTCTACTGTGATTTCTTAACTAGATTAGCACAACTATTTCTTAGCACCACGGTCATGTTGGGGTCTTATAAGGCAATTTGAGATTGAGATTTCGATTTCCATGGACTTCTTTTCTTGACTTGAGTCTTGGCCACTAGGGGTAGGCTGGGGGATCTCTAGGACCTTCGTAAGACTCCTCCAATGATAAAGGAACACTAGGGTTGCCCTCCTTCTCTCTCATCCATCAAACCATGGTCCAAGTACCTGAAAAACATGCAAAGAATGGCCACAAGTGAATTTTTTGATAATGCACATATTAAGTAAAATGAAATGCATCCTAACAGATTTGGATGCCCCAAATTAAAACATACTTGTCCTCAAGTATGCTCCAACTCAATTTCTCTTCAATTTTTCAACAAGTAAGAAAGAAAAATGCATTGCAATGGGTGTGTATTGACTTAATGAGCTCAATGATGATTAAGTACATGTATTTCACCTCTTTCCCCTCCCCTTTCACAAACCAATCATGATTAAAGTATTGAGCATACAAACTTCAAATATATGGCATAGAATGCACAATCAATCAATATGGCTTTCATACAACTCTAGGTTAACCATTTCATGGTGGTGACAATAAAAAATGACTAGGGTTGTTGTTTTACCTTCATGCATTCAATCTCATTTGTCATGCCACACTAAGTAACCCACATGGCTACCAAAAGGGAAAAATGAGCTAGTTTTGATGTTTCCTAGATTAATGGGGATGCATATAGAAGAAAGGGGTTTTTATAAGAGGTTGAAGTGCAATTACAAAGGATCACTCATTTTTTCTTTATTTATATGCTATTTAGGAGTATCTTTTATTTTTTTTTCTTTTTCTTTGCCCTTGGTGTAGGTATTAGCACATGGTGGTGAGAGTGAAGCCGGGAGATATAGTATGGGGATCCCAAACTTTTGGACAGTGGCCAATGTTGAATATGTGCTCTTTAGCATCTTTTCATGATGTGAAGAGATAAGAAATGGTGCAATAATAGTGAATGAAAGAGGAGTCACTAGTGTGGGTTTCAACATGAGATCTCCTGCTTGAACATTACTCCAACAATTTCATCAAGCAATAACAAACCACATGAATGAGGAATATGAAAACCATATTTTTAGCATGAGATTCAAAAAAACCTAAGTGCTTGTGGCTTTCTTTACTCACAATTCAACCAATCCATTCACAATCCACAATTGATTCACACATAAAAATTCAAGAACTGAGACTATATATGTTACAACCTCAATTTTGCTTGTATGAAATGAAATGCAATTTTTTTCAAATAAAAGGAATTTGAATGGAAAAGTGTATGTTTTGCTTTAAAAGAATGGATTCTTTTGCAAAATTTCCCTTGGATGCATGATTTCATGGTTTATATTGTTTTAATACATCCAATAATAACAAATGGGAAAATAGATAAAAGAAATCCCATAATAAATGAAAGGAAAAGAAATAAAGGATAATTATGTGCATATGTGAGAATTTTGTAGAATTCTCTAGAAAGTGGCATGGATGGCCACTATTAATAAATTTTCGTTTTCACATGGTTTCTAATAAGAAAAGAAACTAAAACAAAGAAAATAGAAGTGAGAAACGAATTTTAGCTGCATAATATATGCCTTTTGAGTGGATGACTTGCATATGAAGAAAAGACTCTTTTATTTTCGAATTTTGGTTCAAAACTTTACACACCAATAATTCAAGTCATTATAGAATTTCCTTTAAAGTTTGAGATAAAAAGGAGTTTCCATGTGGTGTGAATAATTAATAAAATGGTTTACTAAAAGAGCAAGGTTCGACTAATTCAGTCATTCCAATGATTCCCAAAAATTATGTCTGTTGGGAAAGTTAGTAACAGCCTATACTCAAAATTTGGAGTCAAGCTCATATTCCTAGTGGCCTAGAGAAATCTGAGAAGAAAATGGATCTTAATTGCAAATATTATGTATAATTCCATAATTGGAATATCATTTGAATGAGTCGAAATTGGCTCTGGTATAATGGAGGCCATTTATGCATTACATGTTGGGTGACCATAGGATCAAAGATCAATGATACTTCCTTTTATCTACTACCTTGATTCGATTGGGAAAGGGCAGTGTTCACACCCTACCTTCTGTTTCCCTATCTGACTCACAATTTTTGTGAAAACATGTCCCAATGGGTTTGAGAAGGAGAGAGGGACCCAAATAACCCCAAAAAATGATGGTATCGAGAAGGAATCCTTTAATGCCCAAATTAGGAAACAACATCTCCTCCAGGACTTAGAACCATGTGAAGTCTTAGCATCCAAAACCTATATAAGAGGAGGCCAGATTTCCCTCGAATACGTCAAGAGTCCATGAAACCTCTGCTATGAAGACACAACCCCAGAGTAGGAGAAATGATGAGGAACCATCCCTACGGTCCTCCACCTGCCAGCTATGATGGAGTGCTCTTTTGGAACCTTTTGGATATCAAATGACATAAGTGAATTCATGCATGTTGATTTGTTTTGGGAGTTTCAAGTATTTGTTATAGTTGAGTGTTGTTTGACATTGATATCAATATGGAGATCCATAAGTTGATGCTTGTTTGAGGAAATTAATAAATTGGTCATATAGCTGAGTTTTGTCACAAAAATTGAATAGAATGTATCTTGATGGGTAACAAAGCTATGGTTAAAATTTAGTGGCAATTGGAGCATCCTAGAGAGGGTTTGTGACATCCCCGGATTTTGATTTCTCCAAACCCTATTGGGAATGAGATGTCAAAATCCGAAAACATCATCCAATCATATCAGAAAGCGATGCGGAAGCATAATACACATACATGAACATACAACCATAACATCCTCGACATTCAAAATATTTGTATTACAACATGAATTAAAATTTGCAACTTACATTTACATAATTTGAAGAAAAGTTTACAAGTCTATGAACATGTATGCTAACAGGATCTTAACACAATAGGTACAACCTGGACAACTGCTCACTTCCCATCTTTTATCCCAAGCTAGCTCTGAACCTAAAACATACGTGAAACAACAAATCAACACACAAGGTGTTGTGCACTTGGGAAGAAAGATACATATATTTATGGCTTTCATAATTTTGAAAAAGATTTGCAGAAGGAAAGAAAATCATAGAAAACACTTCTTTATTAAGTGAAATATGCCAATTTAAGTCATTTTCCTAGATGAATTGCATTATCAAGGTGGACTAGTACCAAAACATAAATATGGGCCCATCCCCGTGTACCAAGTACTCTAGGGAAACTCCCCGTACACCATGTGCTCTAGGGAGGTGTACTAGCCAACATTAATCCATTCCCTCGTAAGGGGGATAATGAACACCTTAAATAAATACAAAACATCTTCTCAAAATTTATGTTTTCAAGTGACAAAACAACGAGTACTACATAGCAATACTACATCCAATATTTGCAAATAGAAGAGAGCATACATACGTATCATGATTGCAAGCAAGAAAACCATAGTCATATAATTAAATAAAAACCCACATACCTGAGTTCAGAGATTCCTAATCACATCATGATCATCTAGAACCTTGTCCATGACCTGATTAATAACAATTAATCGTCATTAATACAAAGGTTCATTATGTCATTATTATTTTTGGTCTAGGTTAGGGTTTAGGCCAAACCTAGGTTTAAACTGACCTAAGATTGTCTCTGATATTTTTCTACTGACCGACATGTCATAATTAGGGTCTGGTTCAAGTTTCATAATTTTCTGATGGTTGATCTATTTTGTAAAATTAATATAAGGCTAAAAGCATCAAATTATGCATTAATGAGCAAAGACCTAATATTTATCAATAATATTCAAATTATATTCCATAAATTGGTTTCAATAATCATTAGGATTCAATAAGAAATTTCTGAGAATTAATCTCTACTATATATTATTTCTTTCTTTCTATAAACCGTTAAAAGGAGCATTATACTCTAAATTGAATACCATCATTAAAAGTAGCTCAATGGTATGATCTAGGAGTGCAGTAATATAGAGAACATTTTTCTGTGTCCAGGGATAATTTTGGGGCATTTATAGGCCAAAGTAGCTAATTTTTAACCATTTTTCTAAGGTCCAATCTATTTTCCTGTAAATTAATAAATAATTTACCTTTAATGGGGTTTGGGCCGGCCGGTTCAGGTGGTTTGGACCCGGTTCAGGATGGAAGGAGAATTAACAGGGCCCAGTCTCTCTGCTCTCCTTCTTCCTCACGATCTCACACTCGCGATCCATGCCGTTCTTCTGCGCTTCGAGCATCTTCGCTGGGAGAGGTATCTCCGATGAGTAAATCGCCAGAGCTCCATGGTTTCTCGCTTCCTACACGATCTCTCTCTCCTTCCTATTTGCTGGCCCTCACTCGCAGGTTCCTTCTGGTCTGCTCAGGATCTATCCCTCGACCAGAACGGCGTCGTCTGCTACGTGGAGTCTCCGACGCTATGCCTGGCTTAGATGGGGTTGTGCCCTGGATACTTTGGAGATGGTCGTTCTTTCTAGAGGTTGTGGATCAGTCTGCCTCCCCTCATCACCTCATGTGAGCTAGAGCCGAAGCAAACACCCACCTTCATGAGTGTCGCCGCATACAGAAGCATTGATGATTGATCAACCTCTTCGGTTCTCTCGGAGGAGATCGCCTCCAGACTGACCCCGCAATTTCCGTCGTTGTGAAGTCGAGGTCTGGTGTCATGATGTCAAGGCAATCGACCTCCAACCTATGATCTATATATCGTTGCACGGGACTCTGATCATCCATTCTCCAGAGTACGGCAGCGCTTGATGCTACTTGTCTGGTGAGGACTCCAATCTTGGTCCTACCTCAACTCCCTGCGATGGGTTCTTCTCCTAGAATCTGTAGCTGCTCCCTGAACGTCTTCTAGTTTCTCAGCTATAAGCAGTGATGGAGATGATGGCAATGAGGGAGAGGAGAGTTGTAGGTTGGTTTCACTATCATCCATTCCAGATCATTGAATCCTATGTAGGTGATCTCTTGATTGCTGGAGTGAGGAGGAGGAGGGGGTTGGTATTGGACTCCCCGATCTTGCCCATATTCGCAGGCTAGAAGTTGTTGGATAGATCCGAACTTGGAGGACGGATGATGGCTACCTGTAGTTCTTGGTTACGATCCCTTTATTTCAAAGGTAGGGAACTGGGAACTAGGAACTTGGTCTTCAAGTGAACTACCGTCTCCATGAGCAACGGGGTAGGGGATAACAAATTGATCGCTCGAGCATACCTATGGCCTTAAGGCTTCATGTATGTGAATGAATAAGTCTTCCTATATAGAAACAACCATGCAACAACACAATATCATTGGTTGTGTCCCTCATATCTCGATATATATCAAACAAGTCCAAACTGCCTTTCCTGATCCTAACATACCTTAGATTTCATCAATTTCTTCTTGGGTTCATTGAGAATATGAAACGAACCTCTTGGTCTCCTAAATGCCCAAGTCGGTGAATGAAAAACTATTCATTGTAATCGAACCCAATTAGATCTAATAATCATTCATTGCATCTATGATTACCCTTTTTAAGTGAAAAGAATATGTGATTGAATAATCAATTCCTTAGTTTGGTATCATCATCTACATGACACTGATGGTCTTAAAACACTATATTGGGTATCATAATCCTAAAATTTCAGGTCATCACATTCACCCCACCTAATATGGAATTTCGTCCTCGAAATTCAACTAATGGCATGCTTAAGGTGATACCAAAGTGTCTTACCTTATAAAGGCCACCACTTCTAGGCGCCAAAGTTCTAATATTTCCATATGTATCCCAAGTTGACATATTATGTTCTCCATCATCTAGGGTGTACCCACCCCACCTTATATAGGTCAATGCAACATTTATCTCTCAATCATCGCAGGACATTCTTTCATTCTAGGATTTACATCATCATAGCTTAGGTTCTAAGACCATCATAGTTATATGCACTCTAAGTTGTCAGCTTAGGGTCTAGCGATTCTTGGGTGTGTCCACCCCACCTTATATATATGTGGAAGCATCACTTAACCATAACATGACATTATGATATCTTAGAATTACATCACCCCTAAGGATATATGTTTTGTTCATACTTTTAAGGTCAAGAGGAATTCATTTATATGCCATGATATTCAGATCGTTCGAATCTAACATCATTAACATCTTTGCAATGATTTTAGGATTAGAGGAGACTTATCTTCATCCTTGATATTAGGTTTTTCTTTTCTACATAACAAGGTCTTACACAACATGCTTGACCATTAGGGTTTCACCATATGGTGTGATATTCATACTCAACTTAGAAACATATATTGAGAAGGATCAAAGTTACGAGCTATATTTTTGATCACATATCCTATGATCCAAAAATATCTTTATATCAAGTTCATGAGTTCAACTTTTTATGTCTTGCATGTATTATGTGAAGGAAAAAAAAGAGAATATACTAAGTTTATCCCATGATCTCAACATCATATCTTTCGTATTTCATATGAAGGGGAAGAGAATATTTTAAAGTCAAACTTATCATGATTTCAATCTTTGGTACTACATGTATGATATGGGGGGGGATATAGAATAGGTCAAGCTTATACGAGTGACTCCTCATATATAAATCATCTATATAGCTCAAGTGAGGTTTCTATCATCATATATTAAGAAAGAGAAGAAGAAGGGAGAACATGTATTTTGAGTATCGTTTGCACAAAGCATCATACTCTCGTAACTAGAGTTCATATATTACCTCACTTACAACTAATGATGAGATTCTAAAAATATGTCACTCCAGCTAGGACCTAACTCAGCCAAAGGATTGACTTTTTCATATGGGTCATCTACCCATCATTTTATTTTACCCAATTCTCACATATAGATTTGAATCATGCATAAGGAATCAACTCAACACTCGAGAGTAATCTAGTGTAGGACATTTTTTTTAACACATATCTCATATATTGGAGGCTAGGTCCTATGACCTTCTCCCTGTGGGTCTTACACTCTCTAGATTTCACCACATATCTCATCCTACCACTAGAAATCCTCCTTGTATAAGAGCTTGAGGCTCATGTACACTCATCTCTATCTTAACTAAGCTTATCTTGAATAGGAAAAGGGAATATACTTTCATCATCATGACTTAGCATAGATCCTCCCAAGAGTGGATTCAGTTCATATATAACTCAAATCTTAATAAGGAACTTCTACCATCATAGATCAACTTAGGTAAGATTCTATATACTTATTTCCTTCATCTTTCTTTTGTCTATCTATCTATCACATAACCTTATGAGGCTCTAGACATCTAATCTAGATCTATTCTCTCTTCTAGACTGATGTCACTCCCTTTTGTTGGCTAAATGGACATCTATAAAATCCCTTTGTTTTGATTATGACAAACATTTCATTCTTATTAATCTAACGAGCTAGTTGAGTGTGCAGGATGACAAAGCAACAAGGGAAAATCTACAAGCTTACATATTTACATTTTCATGCAATGTAATCACTATTGTAAAAACTTGTACAAAAATATAATGTACAAGTACTTAGAATTGCATGTAAATCAAGTGTTAGATTCTCCCTAGCTAAACACCACAGTTAGATAAGTCATCCCATTCAAATAGGATTACTTGCACACTCACACACATAATTAGTGCCAAAATTGAAACCTTGAAACAGGATCAATCTCGGTCGACAAACTCCTCGACTGAGACACTCTCGGTCGACAATCTTCTCAACCGAGAAAGATCCAAAGTAGCCGTTAGACACAACAGACAAGTTAGTTGGTAGTTGAAGAAAGACGTTGCAAATCACTTGTTCCAGAGAGCCTGTCGGTCGACAAAAGTTCGACCGAGTAGGTGTCTCGGTCGACCATTTGTCGACCGAGATGGTCTCTGACAGCAACTGTAGAATAAATTAATTAGCCGTTGTTAAAGCAACAACTTTGTACCTAACGGCTAGTTAAGCACTTAGAAACCCCTAGAAGTTGTCTAGAACGTCCTTAAGCATCCTTAGGCCATTCCTATAAATAGGACAAGCCATAGGACACTCGAAACTCACTTGTTACACTTGAGAAATACTTGAGCATACTTGAGCAATCTGTTGCAAGCAATTTGAGCACTGTGATCATTGGCATACTTTCTCCTTAGCTCAATTTCGTGTCCTATAGGCTAGAATCTCCTACCCACAGCAATCACAAGTTCACACACTTGGTTAGGAGATCTATACGCTTGATCTAGGCATATCAAGCCTTGAGCTTAAAGGATAAGTTGTAATTTCCTTTTTCTTTCTTGTTCCTTTTTATTATTTGTACTCTCCTTGCTACTCCTAGGGTTGGAGGCTGCGGATTGGAGAGGGTTGACTTCTCAGGTGGAGAAGGGGACTTCAAGCTACTTCAAGAAGGCTATCGCAAGGGAAGCTACTTCAGAAGGCTGGTGCAACGGGAGTTGGTGCATCTACTTCAAGGGAAGGCTGCTTCAAGGTTGGGCGATTACTTCTAGGTGAAGGCTGCTTGAAGGGTTTGGGAAAAGAAATTGTATTTTATGTAAAGTCCTTGCGAGGTAATAAAATAAATTTCTTTTCAAATCCCGGTTGTGTAAGCAACCGGGTAGTGGACTGACGGCTATAGTATTTGCTATAGTTGGAACCACTCTAAATCCTGTGTCTCCTTGTCCAATATCTTCATTGTGGTTGTTTGAGTTTAAATTATTATTAAAATCTTTATAAAACTCTATTCACCCCCCTCTAGTAGTTTTCAGTTGGTATCAGAGCGAGGCTTCAAGGAACCCTAACAAGGTCTTGAAGAAATGGGTGATGGAGTGCTCAACAACCTCAACATTGAAGGGACACTTGTTGCTAGGCCCCCAGCATTCGATGGGACAAACTACCAATACTAGAAGAGAAAGATGCAATTCTATTTCCAAGGAATCAACTGGGATCTATGGAGAATGGTGTCTACTCCATACATGCTCCCTCAAAATGAATTTGCGGAATGGGATGCAAACATGGTAAAACTAGCCCAAATGAATGCAAAAGTTGTAAGTATCTTATATTGTTCTATTTCGGTAGGAGAATTTAATAGAATATCAAATTGTGATACAGCTTATGATATTTGGCATAGACTGTCCATAACCTATGAGGGTACAGTCCAAGTCAAAAATTCCAAAATTAGCTTGCTTAAAACAAAGCTTGAACATTTTCGTATGGATCCTAATGAATCTATTAGTGAAATGTTTTCAAAATTCTCTATCATTGTTAATGGTTTAAGTGCCCTAGGAAAACCTGTCCTTGAGGAAGATCAAGTATCAAAAATTCTTCGATCACTTCCTCCAAAATACAAGCCAAAGGTGACAGCCATTGAAGAAGCAAACGACCTCACTCGACTCAAAATGGAGCAACTCATCGGCAATTTAGAAGCTCATGAAGCAGATCTAGAAGAGGAAGAAAGAAGAGAACGTGAACGTCAAAATGGGAAGAAGAAGGATGTGGTTCTCAAAGCTTCAAAAGTCGTCACACAAGAATGTGAGGAGTCAAGTGAAGAAGAAGGAGAAGAAGCCTTGATCGTCAACGGTAAGAAATACAAAAGGTTTAAAACTAACAAAATTTCTAGTTCTTCTACCCCTCCTAGGTGCTTTGAATGTGGGAAGAAAGGGCATTTCAAAAATGAATGTCCCAAAGCAAAGAAGGGAAAGAAAAGCTCACACAAGAAGAAAGGAGAAAAAGCCTATAAAGCTGCATGGGATGAGTCAAGTGAGAGTGAAAGCAGAGAAGAGGTGTAATGTCTAATGGCAAGAGAAGACAATGAAGACTCTCAAGAGGTAAGCCTAATTGATCTTCCTAAAGAAGAGTTAGTTACTAACTTACAAGAAACTCATGATAAATATATTGATGCCAAGAAGAAACTAAAGAAGGCTATAAAATCAAATGATGAGCTCATTGCCAAATTAGACGAACTTTCTTCTGAAAAGAACAACACTGATCTTGAGAATCTATCTTTAAAAACATCTTTAGATGATTGTACTAGAAAGCTACTCACTTTAGAAACAAATGTTCATCTTCTTTCTAAGGAAAAGACTGAATTGTTAGCTAAACTACAAGATTTTCAAACTCAGCCTATTTTGTGTAACCATTCGAACTATGATAATCTTGTAAAGGAAAAGGACTCATTATTCTCTGATTTAGATCAAGCAAGAAAAGATCTACACAAGAAAATGAATGACATTGCTATGTTACAAAGAGAACTGTATGAGTTGAGAAGAAAAGATATACTTGATAACATACTAAGAATTGGCACTGTTTACAATGGAAGAAAAGGTGTGGGATATGCTCCAAAGAAAAATCAACCCAAAAGAACTCAAACTAGGTTTGTACCTAAGAACACAATGGCTAGAAAGAGAAATGAAGTTGATTCTATTACTTGCCATTTCTGCTTACGTCTTGGACACTATTCCTTTTCATGCCCCTACAAGACTAAGGAGTCCGACTTAGTTTGGATCCCAAAACCCCAAACTTAGTGGAGTGGAATGTAGTTGATATATGACCAAATGCTTTATTTTGCTATTTATATTGTCTTATCTCAACTAAACAAAAGGTGTCATGCATATTGTTATTATTTTTTCTGCATTGTTGTACTGAAACAGAAACCTTGTCGGTTGAAGTATTGTCGACCGACCTTTAGATCGGTCGAAGTATTGTCGACCGACTGGATGACTTTAACAAATCAAAATTTACAGCACCTATTTCGGTCGAAAATTGGTCAACCGAGCAAATTTCTGCGTATCTTTGATTGTAATACAGTAACTTTCTCGATCGACAAATTGTCGACCGAGACATATGTCGGTCGAACAATTGTCGACCGACTGGACTTCTGTTTCAGAACTTTTATACAAATCTGTATTTAAATGATTCTAACCATATCAGACCATCACATGGGTACCAAAATCTACATTTTAATACAGGAATGGGTGGTTGACAGTGGATGTTCCAAACATATGACCGGAAACAAGGATGCATTCCAAACTTTTGAAGAAAAGAAAAGTGGAACAGTCACTTTTGGAGACAATGGTAAGGGCAAAATCGTTGGAATAGGTAATGTTGGTACAAACCTTGAAATTAAGAATGTTCTACTTGTTGATGGTTTGCACCATAACTTAATAAGTGTTAGCCAATTATGTGATAGTGGTTATGATGTGTTATTTAACAAAACCTGCTGCAAGTTATTAATAGAAAATACTACAAATGTTGTTTATGAAGGAAATAGAGTTGGTAATCTTTATATTCTTAAACCTAACTCTATGAAAATAGTAGTAGGAAAATGCTTGCTTGCAAATGACAATACCTTACAAATATGGCATAAAAAGCTAGGACATGCTAGCTCACATGTTATCAAAAAGTTAGTGAAATATGATCTTGTTCGTGGATTGCCTACTTTATCTTTTGATCAAAGTGAAAACTGTGAACCATGCACAATGGGAAAGCAAACCAAAACATCTTTCAAATCAAAACATGTACTTAGCACCAGTAGATCATTAGAATTAATTCATATGGATCTATTTGGACCAATGAGGACACAATCAATTGGTGGTAAGAGATACAGCTTTGTGATTGTTGATGATTATAGTAGATATACATGGGTACATTTTATTGCAACTAAAGATGATACTATTCATGTTTTTATGCAATTTTGTTCAAAGATTGAAAATCTCTTACAAAATAAAATATGTACCATTAGAAGTGATCATGGTGGGGAATTTGAGAATCATACATTTGAAGAGTTTTGTACATCTCAAGGATACACTCATAATTTTTCTGCTCCACGCACCCCACAGAAAAATGGTATAGTTGAAAGGAAAAATCGATCACTACAAGAAATGGCTAGAACTATGATGCTTGAACATAACACACCCAAAACCTTTTGGGCTGAAGCTGTAAACACTGCATGCTATGTGCTAAACAGAGTAACTGTTCACTCTTATTTAAAGAAAACTCCATATGAACTCATACATTCTAAGAAACCTAGAGTTGATTATTTTCATACCTTTGGCTCCACATGCTACATTTTAAATACCAAAGATGATAGAGACAAATTTGATTCTAAATCACACAAAGCATTCTTTTTGGGATATTCCACTTCTAGCAAAGCTTTTAGAGTATATAACACTATCTCTAGAAAAGTTGAGGAATCAATTCATGTTTCTTTTCATGAGGAGTCAAAATCTGAAAATCTAGAAATTACTGATCTCACTAATCAATTCGAAAATTTAACCATACCAAATGATAATGAAAAAGCTACTACATCAAATCCCCAAGTTGAAACACAACCTACACCTAGGCTTATCAAGGATCATCCCCAAGAACTGATTATTGGAGATCCAAATGATAAAGTCAAAACTCGGTCTTCCTTCAAAGATGTAGCAAACATGGCTTTTGTTTCTATCATTGAACCTAAAAAGATATCTGAAGCTCTTAAGGATGATTATTGGATAATAGCCATGCAAGAAGAATTGAATCAATTCACTAAAAATGATGTATGGGATTTAGTTCCTAAACCACAAGATAAAACCATAATAGGAACTAAATGGGTTTTTAGGAACAAGCTAAATGAGTCAGAGAAGTAATAAGGAATAAATCTCGGTTAGTAGCACAAGGATATAATCAACAAGAAGGAATAGATTTTGATGAAACATATACACCCGTAGCTAGACTTGAAGCTATTAGGATGTTACTAGCTATTGCTTCCCATAAAAACATTAAGCTCTATCAAATGGATGTCAAAAGTGCATTTCTAAATGGCATTATTCAAGAAGAAGTTTATGTTGCCCAACCACCTGGCTTTGAAATACCGGAAAAAGGTGACTATGTTTATAAGTTTAAGAAAGCACTTTATGGTTTAAAACAAACACCTAGAAATTGGTATGAAAGGCTCAAATCATATCTTTTTGATAATGGCTTTTCTATTGGAAATTCAGATTCTACTTTATTTTTCAAAACATATACATCTGATTTCCTAGTTGTGCAAATATATGTTGATGACATTATTTTTGGAGCTTCAAATGATTCATTGTGCACACAATTTAGTGATATTATGCAAAAAGAATTTGAAATGAGCCTCATGGGTGAACTAACTTTCTTTCTTGGTTTTCAAATTAAGCAAACACCTGCAGGAATTTTCATAAGCCAAGAAAAATATACTAAAGAACTCTTAAAACGTTTTGGGATGGATCAATGCAAACATGCTACTACTCCTATGGCTACTTCTGTCAAAATTGATAAGGATGAAAATGGGGAACCTATTGATGATTCCTTATATAGAGCCATGATTGGTAGTTTTCTTTACTTAACGGCTTCTAGACCGGACATTATGTTTTCTGTTGGTCTTTGTGCTCGATTTCAATCACAACCTATGCATTCTCATTTTCTAGCAGTTAAACGAATTCTTCATTATCTAGCCGGTACTACTTGCTTTGGTTTATGGTATCCAAAAGGACAATCCTTAGATTTTAAAGCTTATACTGATGTGGATTATGCTGGTTGTCGACTTGATCGCAAGAGTACTAGTGGTGGCTATTTCTTATTAGGGAGAGCTTTAGTATCTTGGTTTAGCAAGAAACAAAATACGGTTGCCCTATCTACAACTGAAGCTGAATATATGGCAGCCGGGTCTTGTTGTGCTCAAGTGCTTTATATGCAACAAGTGTTAAGCGATTATGGTTTTAATCTGTCATCTACACCTATTTTTTGTGACAACACGAGCGCCATTAACTTAGCACACAATCCTATTTTACACAGCCGAGCTAAACATATTGAAATCCGTCATCATTTTTTAAGAGATCACATCTCCAAAAATCATGTTTCCCTTCATCATGTTGATACGGAAGATCAATTGGCTGATATTTTTACAAAACCGCTTCCACTAGATCAATTTAACAACATTAGGAAGCACTTTCTTATCACTCCTTTGGAGGATGTTTTCTTTGATATTTGTGCTACTTAAACAAAAACTCTTGTTTACATTTTTGGCTTTTAAATGGACATCTTTTTCATTAGATTTGATGGGATATCTAATTAAGGGGGAGTTTTTATTCTTAACGATTATCTTTTTGAAATGACAAAGGGGGAGAGATAAATATAAAATTAACATTTAGTAATTATGTCAAACTCAATTAATGAGTTTCATAAATAAACTCTTGGCTTTACATTGAAAGTTGCTATATTCCCAAATGATCTGGATTTCATGTTCCATAATTCATGGGGAATAATAAGCACACATTTTTTACACAAGAGAAAAAGCTACAAAAGGTATGAAACTCATATGTTTTATATTTCCTTTATTTATTTTGGAAATGTTTGTCATCTTCAAAAAGGGGGAGATTGTTGGCTAAATGGACATCTATAAAATCCCTTTGTTTTGATTATGACAAACATTTCATTCTTATTAATCTAACGAGCTACTTGAGTGTGCAGGATGACAAAGCAACAAGGGAAAATCTACAAGCTTACATATTTACATTTTCATGCAATGTCATCACTATTGTAAAAACTTGTACAAAAATATAATGGACAAGTACTTAGAATTGCATGTAAATCAAGCGTTAGATTCTCCCTAGCTAAACACCACAGTTAGATAAGTCATCCCATTCAAATAGGATTACTTGCACACTCACACACATAATTAGTGCCAAAATTGAAACCTTGAAACAGGATCAATCTCGGTCGACAAACTCCTCGACCGAGACACTCTCGGTCGACAATCTTCTCGACCGAGAAAGATCCAAAGTAGCCATTAGACACAACAGACAAGTTAGTTGGTAGTTGAAGAAAGACGTTGCAAATCACTTGTTCCAGAGAGCCTGTCGGTCGACAAAAGTTCGACCGAGTAGGTGTCTCGGTCGACCATTTGTCGACCGAGATGGTCTCTGACAGCAACTGCAGAATAAATTAATTAGCCGTTGTTAAAGCAACAACTTTGTACCTAACGGCTAGTTAAGCACTTAGAAACCCCTAGAAGTTGTCTAGAACGTCCTTAAGCATCCTTAGGCCATTCCTATAAATAGGACAAGCCATAGGACACTCGAAACTCACTTGTTACACTTGAGAAATACTTGAGCATACTTGAGCAATCTGTTGCAAGCAATTTGAGCACTGTGATCATTGGCATACTTTCTCCTTAGCTCAATTTCGTGTCCTATAGGCTAGAATCTCCTACCCACAGCAATCACAAGTTCACACACTTGGTTAGGAGATCTATACACTTGATCTAGGCATATCAAGCCTTGAGCTTAAAGGATAAGTTGTAATTTCCTTTTTCTTTCTTGTTCCTTTTTATTATTTGTACTCTCCTTGCTACTCCTAGGGTTGGAGGCTGCGGATTGGAGAGGGTTGACTTCTCAGGTGGAGAAGGGGACTTCAAGCTACTTCAAGAAGGCTATCGCAAGGGAAGCTACTTCAGAAGGCTGGTGCAACGAGAGTTGGTGCATCTACTTCAAGGGAAGGCTGCTTCAAGGTTGGGCGATTACTTCTAGGTGAAGGCTGCTTGAAGGGTTTGGGAAAAGAAATTGTATTTTATGTAAAGTCCTTGCGAGGTAATAAAATAAATTTCTTTTCAAATCCCAGTTGGGTAAGCAACCGGGTAGTGGACTGACGGCTATAGTATTTTCTATAGTTGGAACCACTCTAAATCCTGTGTCTCCTTGTCCAATATCTTCATTGTGGTTGTTTGAGTTTAAATTATTATTAAAATCTTTATAAAACTCTATTCACCCCCCCTCTAGTAGTTTTCACCTTTCACTTAGGTTGCACAAGCACTAACTACTCTCCTGTGTGAGGGACACATTTTTTTATATTTACATATATATAATAAAATATTATATAGTTTTTCTCTGAGAAAGAAGACGTCAGAGAAAACACTCGAGACTCGAGCCGATTGGAAAACAAAACCAAATCAGCAAAACTGAGTGTCCCACACACAGTAGATAGTCTAGTGTCATGTAACCTAGTGAAATGGTGAGAACATGGTGTAGATTAGTGTAGCTACCCAATACATATGAGCTCTATATGTAAAAGGTTTCTCACACTTACCTAAACCTAGTTCTCGAACATCTAGGTTCTAACTTAGAAGCTAAGTCAAACCTTATTCCTATAGAACAACTTACTAAGTTTCTAGGGTTTAAGGTGAAAGGTGAAATTTAGTTTTTATGTTTCATGGTGAGAAATTGTCAGGTGTAGCTACTGTTCATGCTCTGATACCAACTGTGACGTCCCCGGATTTTTATTTCTCCAAACCCTATTGGGAATGAGATGTCAAAATCTGAAAACATCATCCAATCATATCAGAAAGTGATGCGGAAGCATAATACGCATACATGAACATACAACCATAACATCCTCAACATTCAACATATTTGTATTACAACATGAATTAAAATTTGCAACTTCCATTTACATAATTTGAAGAAAAGTTTACAAGTCTATGAACATGTATGCTAACAGGATCTTAACACAATAGGTACAACCTGGACAACTGCTCACTTCCCGTCTTTTATCCCAAGCTAGCTCTGAACCTAAAACATACGTGAAACAACGAATCAACACACAAGGTGTTGTGCACGTGGGCAGAAAGATACATATATTTATGGCTTTCATAATTTTGAAAAAGATTTGCAGAAGGAAAGAAAATCATAGAAAACACTTCTTTAGTAAGTGAAATATGCCAATTTAAGTCATTTTCCTAGATGAATTGCATTATCAAGGTGGACTAGTACCAAAACATAAATACGGGCCCATCCCCGTGTACCAAGTACTCTAGGGAAACTCCCCGTACACCGTGTGCTCTAAGGAGGTGTACTAGCCAACATTAATCCATTCCCTCATAAGGGGGATAATGAACACCTTAAATAACTACAAAACATCTTCTCATAATTTATGTTTTCAAGTGACAAAACAACGAGTACTACATAGCAATACTACATCCAATATTTGCAAATAGAAGAGAGCATACATACATATCATGATCGCAAGCAAGAAAACCATAGTCATATAATTAAATAAAAACCCACGTACCTGAGTTCAGAGATTCCTAATCACATCCTGATCATCTAGAACTTTGTCCATGACCTGATTACTAACAATTAATCGTCATTAATACAAAGGTTCATTATGTCATTATTATTTTTGGTCTAGGTTAGGGTTTAGGACAAACCTAGGTTTAAACTGACCTAAGATTATCTCTGATATTTTTCTACTAACCTACATGTCATAATTAGGGTCTGGTTCAAGTTTCATAATTTTCTGATGGTTGATCTATTTTCTAAAATTAATATAAGGCTAAAAGCATCTAATTATGCATTAATGAGCAAAAACCTAATATTTATCAATAATATTCAGATTATATTCCATAAATTGGTTTCAATAATCATTCGGATTCAATAAGAAATTTCTGAGAATTAATCTCAACTATATATTATTTCTTTCTTTCTATAAACCGTTAAAAGGAGCATTATACTCTAAATTGAATACCATCATTAAAAGCAGCTCAAGGGTCTGATCTAGGAGTGCAGTAATATAGATAACATTTTTCTGTGTCCAGGGATAATTTTGGGGCATTTACAGGCCAAAGTAGCTAATTTTTAACCATTTTTCTAAGGTCCAATCTATTTTCCTGTAAATTAATAAATAATTTACCTTTAATGGGGTTTGGGCCGGCCGGTTCAGGTGGTTTGGACCCGGTTCAGGGTGGAAGGAGAATTAACAGGGCCCGGTCTCTCTGCTCTCCTTCTTCCTCGCGATCCATGCCGTTCTTCTGCGCTTCGAGCATCTTCACTGGGAGAGGTATCTCCGACGAGTAAATCGCCAGAGCTCCATGGATTATCACTTCCTACACGATCTCTCTCTCCTTCCTATTTGCTGGACCTCACTCGCAGGTTCCTTCTGGTCTGCTCAGGATCTATCCCTCGACCAGCATGGCGTCGTCTGCTACGTGGAGTCTCCGACGCTATGCCTGCCTTAGATGGGGTTGTGCCCTGGATACTTGGGAGATGGTCGTTCTTTCTGGAGGTTGTGGATCGATCTGCCTCCCCTCATCGCCTCATGTGAGCTAGAGCCGAAGCAAACACCCACCTTCATGAGCATCGCCGCATACGGAAGCATTGATGATTGATCAACCTCTTCGGTTCTCTCAGAGGAGATCACCTCCAGACTGACCCCGCAATTTCCGTCGTTGTGAAGTCGAGGTCTGGTGTCATGATGTCAAGGCAATCGACCTCCAACCTGCGATCTATATATCGTTGCATGGGACTCTGATCATCCATTCTCCAGAGTACGGCAGCGCTTGCTGCTACTTGTCTGGTGAGGACTCCAAGCTTGGTCCTACCTCATCTCCCTGCGATGGGTTCTTCTCCTAGAATCCCTAGCTGCTCCCTGAACGTCTTCTAATTTCTCGGCTATAAGCAGCGATGGAGACAATGGCAATGAGGGAGAGGAGAGTTGTAGGTTGGTTTCACTGTCATCCATTCCAGATCATTGAATCCTATGTAGGTGATCTCTTGATTGCTGGAGCAAGGAGGAGGAGGGGGTTGGGATTGGACTCCCCGATCTTGCCCATATCTGCAGGCTAGAAGTTGTTGGATAGATCCGAACTTGGAGGACGGATGATGGCTACCTGTAGTTCTTGGTTACGATCCCTTTATTTCAAAGGCAGGGAACTGGGAACTTGGTCTTCAAGTGAACTACCGTCTCCATGAGCAACGGGGTAGGGGATAACAAATTGATCGCTCGATCATACCTATGGCCTTAAGGCTTCATGTATGTGAATGAATAAGTGTTCCTATATAGAAACAACCATGCAACAACACAATATCATTGGTTGTGTCCCTCATATCTCGACATATATCAAACAAGTCCAAACTGCCTTTCCTGATCCTAACATACCTTAGATTTCATCAATTTCTTCTTGGGTTCATTGAGAATATTAAACAAACCTCTTGGTCTCCTAAATGCCCAAGTCGGTGAATGAAAAACTATTCATTGTAATCGAACCCAATTAGATCTAATAATCATTCATTGCATCTATGCTTACCCTTTTTAAGTGAAAAGAATATGTGATTGAATAATCAATTCCTTAGTTTGGCATCATCATCTACATGACACTCATGGTCTTAAAACACTATATTGGGTATCATAATCCTAAAATTTCAGGTCATCACAGGGTTATTGAGGTTTGAAATTTGGGAAATAATGTGTATATTTGATGATTTGAGGACCTAAGTTGCTAATTAATATCAATATCACGCACCCTTGGTTTGGACTGGGTCTTCATAGCCATGTTATGGCCTTGGATCTCTAATCCAGTGGGTATGACATTTTAAGAGTGGAATCCATGGATTTCCCTGCCTCTGGCGTCAATCTAAGAGGTAGATAATAGATCTGATGGTTGTAAGTTTATCTTCAACCTCCAACATATTGGGGCTGAGACGTAGGGAGGATGAGGCAATGTTTGCCTCCACCACTTCATGTATCATGAGATTGAGTGAGATCTTCAATTGGACAGTTGACTTCAGATTGGGATGAACTCCCATTTGACCCCTTTATTCAGTTCATGAAACAGAGCCTTCAAGGAGAGCAAGCCCTCCTTTTCCATCGGTTCTCCACTATAGGAGAGAATGTCGTGGCTATAGGTAGACATAGAGGAGAATAGAGGAAGGAGAATAAAGGAATATGAGAAGGTGGGTTACAGGAGGAGGTGGCCAATTATCATGGGTTCTGTGATCTGTTGCATGACCAATGACTTCCAGTTCGCCAGAGATGAAGTTCAGGTTGGAGAATGGACTCGCAGACCTCCGCACCACAATCGAAGGGCATAGATATTCCTAGAGGTCTAAATATCCTTTCTGTTTCGCTGATCCTAAGCTCCATCAAGCAGAGGTGGGGTGCCTCTTTCCTCCATTGCAACTGAGGACAGGCGGCGGCGAGCTTTAGGTCTTAGCGATGCGAAGCCACAAGAGGCATCCTAAGCACCCGAGGGAAGATGTATGGTGGTTTCATAGCCTATGAGACAACCAAATTGATGAGAAAAAGCATGGAATGGCTGAATTTACTTTTTGGGGTAGGACTTGGCAGTGGCGGACTTGTTCACAGAAGAATAGAGTCGTAACCTAGATCGTGAGAAAAAACACCGAATGGGAAAGGAAGGAGGATCGGGTCTAGAGCCATGAACCAGACATAGACCAAGCAAACTAGTCCCTAAACCATCTGGCTCATACCTAAACCAAGAGAGTCTATCAGTGGAACTAGTAGGAGGAGCCGCACCAAAGCAGGGCCACGTGTCAACACTTGATTGGCCATCGAGTAAATATGCAGTTCTTCAATAAATTATAGAAATTAGCTCCATTATCAAAAAAATGCAAATAAGGTACCAAAATGTTCGGAAAAATGAGTAGAACATAGTAGAATGATAATATCAAGCTTTTGATGCACTGATAATAGAGATATCATGTAAGTGGTGAAATGGTCATATGACGGATAATAAATATCAAACGATGGCCTAAAATTATGAGAAAATACCAATGAATCATAAATCATGTTTGTAGTCCATATAAGGTCAGTATTCATGATGTTGATGCACAAAATCATGTAATTTTCATAGAATGTCTTTCTAGGGCTTGTAACCTTAATTAATGTGCAATAAATACATACATCCTCAATAAATGATAAAATTTACAAAGTAAGATCATATCATTATGTGGAACCTCAGATTTAATTATGAGATCATTATGATGCATAGAATTCATATTATATGAAGATGACCCTTAATACATGGGTTGTAACCCTAATTTGAATAATGTATACAAACTAGGGTTAATATATGCACAAAAAGGATATGGAACCTAATGTTTAGATAATGAACTATAATTTTGAAAATGGCATCAGTAGGATAAATCTAAGAAAAGAATGCAAGTAATGATGCACATATCCTAATGAACTAAGCTAAACCCTAATGGACATAACTAGGGTTAATGATGATGTGAACCTGATGATAGTATTTGATCTTATCTTTATCAGGGTTTGACCTGGGATACATAGTTGACATCAGGAATGTGATATGTGATGATTAGGTTTGTCTTGGTCTAAGGTACACCATTACCTCGTACTTGGCATATTATACAATATGCTTGTGTTGTATGTGTAGTAAATACATGTCATATGATATTGGATGAAATGATTGTTCTTACATGATATGTTTCTTGATTTTTCATACTTATGGCTATGAACACATGAAACATAATATATCTATTACATTTTATGAAATCACTAAACTCTTTGGTAGTATAGTGCTTGGAAGTGACCTAACTTTTTGGTAGTCGGCCACATTGTACATATGATCTAACTCTTTGGTAGTCAGTCTTAAAGGCCTTAATCTTGAGCTCCTTGAGAGTGAAGAGAATGCATCAAAACCTTCGGCGGTCAATGCATGGACATATAATGGAAAATGAGCTTAAAATATATGTTCGTTTTTGTTAATGAATATCTTAGTGCAAGTATACACTTTTTCTTATATTTCTTTACAACGGCCAAGTTCTAGTTTTATCTTATTTCTAAGCTTTGTAATGAGAGGTATATAAAAACACACGTAGCGTACTCAGTACAATATTCTTGAATATTGTACTGACGTTACCACGTGTAATCTTTTGTTTAGGTTGTGGACATATGATCTTGAAGAACCATGATAGTTGAGAGTTGTATAGTGAGCTGATGTACATGTGGACATGTTGTCTTAAGATCATGTTGTTTAGTGGTAGTACATGTATATGTATAAGTTTGTTGTTTAATATGTAATATCAGATGTTGTAATAATTCATGTTGTAATTATATGTTGAATGGTGAACATGTGTATATGGTTTTATTATTGTTCATGTGCATGTGCTACTGATTGTTTCTTTCTGACTTCCTCTGATTTTCTTCTTCTTAGCCTTGTGTGGGATGTTTAAATTGGGATTCTCACTGAGGTGAGGGTTTCAATTTAGACATCACACATTAAATTAAGTTTTGGAAAATCTGGGGACATCACAGGTGGTATCAGAGCATGAACAATAGCAAAGCCTGACATTTTCTCATTATGCAACTCAAAACAAAAGAATCTTGAACTTAATAATCTTTAGGGTTAAATAAGTCATCTTTTAGAGACTAGATCTGACCTAGCCTCTAGGTTAGCACCTAGATGTCTGAGAACTACATCCCATACCGTTGCACTACAAGGAAAGAATGACATTTAAGGACTTACTGCTCAACAAGAACCAGTCTAGACCTAGTTCTCAGACATCTAGTTGCTAACCTAGAGGCTAAGTCAGATCTAGTTTCTAAAAGATGACTAATCTAACCCTAAATATTACTAAGTTCAAGGTTCTTTTGTTTTGAGTTGCATAATGAGAAAATGTCAGGCTTTGCTATTGTTCATTCTCTGATACCACCTGTGATGTCCCTAGATTTTCTCAAACTTAATCTAATGTGCGACGTCTCAATTGAAACCCTCACCTTAGTTCGAATCCCAATATAAACATCCCACACAAGGCTAAGAAGAAGAAAATCAGAGGATGTCAGAAGGAAACAATCAGTAGCACATGCACATGAACAATAATAAAATCATATACACATGTTCACCATTCTACATATAATTACAACATGAATTGTTACAACATTTGATATTACATATTGAACAACAAAATTATACATATAAATGTACTACCACTAAACTACAGGATCTTAAGACAATAGGTCCACCTGTACATTAGCTCGCCACACAACTCTCAACTAACTTTCTCTTCAAGATCATATGTCCACAACATAAACAAAAGATTACATGTGGTACACATCAACACAATATCAATAATATTGTACTGAGTACGGCTACGTTCTTTTATATACCTCTCATCATATCTTGGCAATAAGATAAAACTATTACTTGGAAGTTATAAAGAAATATAAGAAAAAGTGTAAACTTGCACAAAGATGTTCATTAACAAAAGAGAACACATATTTTAAGCACATTTCCATCATATATCTTGTACATCTACCCCTAGGGATTTGATGTTTTAGGCCTTATGATCTACCCTCGAGGAGTTTGTGATCATTGTGTATGTGATCTACCCCCTAGGAGTTTGTGATCACTGTAATGCACTGTACTACTAAAGAGTTTAGTGTTATCATATGATGGATCAAATATTTTATGTTTCATGTGTTCATAGCAATAAGTATGGAAATTCAAGAAACATATCATACAAGACAATCATTTCAATCAATATCATATGCCAAGTCTTTACAACCATATAACACAAGCATAATTTATAATAAGCCAAGCAAGAGGTAATGGCATACCTTGATCAAGAACAAACCTAATCATCATATCCTCATACCATCTACATCCTGGTCAACCCTGATTAATACAAGACCACATACTATTATCAGATTCTCATCATATTAACCCTAGTTGTATTCATTAGGGTTTACCTTAACTCATTAGCATATTCCCATCATTACTTATCTTATCTTCTTGGGATTATCATACTAATGTCATTTTTTAGATTATGGTTCATTATCTGAACATTAGGTTCCACATCCGTTATGTGCACATATTAACCCTAGCATATGTACATTAAGCATATTAGGGTTTATATCACATTTAGAGAAAACATCATCATATAACATGAATTATGTGTATCATCTTGATCTCCTATTTAAACATGAGGTTCCAGATACGGATATGAGGGTATTCTGTAAGTTTCAACATTTATTGAGCATTCATGTATTTATTACATTTTATTTAGGGTTAAAAGCCCTAATTATCCATATGGAGTAAATTACATGATTTTGTGCATCATCATCATAATCACTGACATCCACTGGATTATAAGCATGAATATTGAGTTACTGACATATTCTCATGATTTTAGGCCAACATTTGATATTTATTATCCATTAAACAAGCATTACACATCTTACATGATATCACTAATATTTAAGCATTAAAAGCCTGATGTTATCATTTTAATGTGTTCTACTCATTTTTTTGAGAATTTTGGTATCTTATTTGTATTTTTCTGATACTCAAGCTAATTTCTACGACTTATCGAAGTTCTGAGTATTTCAGATTAATTACCTTCATTGGGCCAATCGTGAGTCGACACCTCAATGTCAAGGGCTGGTTCTTTCTTCTGCTGGGACCCGATCCGGATCTCGTACGTGCATCTCCTTGCTCCAGCACTGTCGTTACTCTAAACTCCACGCAGGCACCAGGATGGGGAAGTCTTCAGCGGCAGTTTGCCGCCGGACAACTGCCTCCCGATCTCCCCCTCACGATCTTTGAACCTGACGTTCCTGTGCAATCTGCGTCTACGTTCGTGAACTGCCACTGCCAGGGGCTCTGCTCTAGCCCAGGCTAGCTTCTCCTTGTGAACTCCCCATTGCGATCTCAGTGCCTGATGTGGGCATCTCCACCTGCTCACATCCGCTGAGATTTGTTCCGCAAGGGCGTCGCTGCATAGCTCACCTCCGACGAGAAATAGAGTGGTGCCTCCTACTCACTGCTTGAGTCTAGTTGTGCCTATGGGAGGCCCCCATCCCTGACTTATTGTCGTTGTGAGTCCCATTTACCTCACGATGTTATCGCTGAAGGAAGACCTCCTCTACGTTGGTGCTCGTCAGCCAGAGTCGTAGCATTGCTCCTGAGGGCCTCCTCTATCAGGTTCTCCTCTGGTTCAACGAGCTCGCCAGCACTGCTCCTGCCATGGCAGATCAAGCAAGTAGAACCACCCCCTCCTTGGCCTTATTCACAGCTCCTCTGCATATGCACCTCCATAGCTCCACTCTCAGCTCCAAGATGCTTGGTGTAATGGAGGAATTGGGGGTGGCATTACGAGAAAACCTCACTCATGCCTCACTGAGCTCTATATGGAATGTTATGAAGCCTATGAGGATCTCAAACTAATCGCACATTCAAAACACACTTCAATCCATGATCCCTAAGTCAAACAATGTGGTGTATCCCCACAGTTAACACAACCATAACTGTTAGGTAGAAGAGGATGCAATCTGGGTTGTTGAACCTCATGTGTGGTTGTGATGGACTCTTCACCATAACGAATCCATGTTTGCTTCCATGTCAAGGGTCAAAGCTATGCATTCGAGTCTTGGTCACTCAGTTAACATCATTCTCATCATCACTCGGTTCACAACAACAAATAACAAGATTTGAATTGATTAAGAGCTTAGCTCATTCCCATTAATATACAAAATATCTCATAGACATCAAATGTTTATAGTTCCTTGTAGAAACCTCTAAATATCATCAAAAAAAGTACCAAAAGCTTATAATCATATAAGTTATCTACCATCCAAATCTTACCAAAGCATTTGTAACTCTTAAAATAACTCAACATACATGAATCCACTTATATCATTGGACATTTAGGATCTCAAAAGTCCACTCCATAACATCCTACACACCTTAAAAGATATTCCATCCTCAGAAATTAAGCCAAAATCCAATTTGTCACATCATATACATCTGAAAAGAAATTTCATCCTCAAAATTAAGCCATTCTCATACTCCAAGGGAAAACAAAAGGTCTACATACACAGCTAGGGCACTACTCTAGGTGCAACATTCCCATAAACATCATGTCCAAAACATATATGTACCACTCCTAGGAGGTTATTAAAGCATCTAGGGTGAACTACCCCTTCAAAAGGGTTTGGAAACTCATGTTCAGTCATGACATATCTTATATGTTAGGTTTGCATCTTTATGTTTATCCATGCATTAGGGTTCCCACATCATATTACCATGTTCTAAAGGAGTTAACTAAAATTAACCCATTATATCAAAGTGTCATGATTGTCATGTTGTGCTAACTGTCAAACTATATCTTTCATCTTTATTAAGTACTATGATTAGCACCTCATGTAACATGTTCCATTCATATGATCTTATTTCATTACTAATAATAAATTGCAACATTTACTAGTGATTTCATCACAATATTAACCAAGAATTCCACATCATCGTCATTATTCATGTATATGGTTAACCATTGATGCATTGATATCTATTAAACCATTTCTAGATTTCCTTCATGTCATGTCCATATGTCAAAACTCAAGATTAGATCACATAGTATGATCGGATTTACATATATTATATTAGGGCTGTGCTACACAAACTTATGTGACTGGCTTGTTAAACATATATCAAAGATTTATCTAGCCCAATTGGGGTTCTCCTTACCCATATCATAAGGGTAGTTCCATGCTCAGTCTCGCTGAGCTAACTCAACTCTATGAGTATCATATGCATATACTTTATCTTTCCTCTCAGTCTAGGGTTCTCAGATTACCTCATTGTCACTAGTGATCAACTTCACAAGCTTTAGCCACATATGCACAAACCAAAGTATTCTATGATATACTCTTCATAGGTTTCTACCCATGAGACAAGCTTAATCAAAACTCTCTCATCACCATAACTACTAGATTCCTATGAGGAACCACCAACCCGAGCATGAGGCTTAAAAGAAAGTAAAACATATACCTCCTTCGGGGTCTTGGGACTCTCTTTCCCTCAACCAGATGGTAGGTTCTCATATTCTTATTCACATATGCACACATAACCAACCTCTCTCTGGCCCTAGGGTTTGGTCCTCCCAAGGACATCTAGGGTTCAGTAAGACTATATGAATCATGCATAAAGCGACTCAACTCAATCACTTAGGAGTATTCTAGTTTAGGACATATCATATCACATATCTCATAATTCTCATATCTTGGAGTTTAGGTTCTCTGACCTTCTCCCAATGGGTCTCACTCTCTCTGGAGTTAACCCTGAAACTGGTCCTAACACTAGAGGTCCTCCTTCGTAAAAGAGATTGAGGCTCTTGTTGACTCTCATCCTTGTCTTAACATAACATATCTTATCTTATAAAAGAAAGCATACTTGCATCATCAAAACATATCTCAAATCCTCAAAATTGAACTTAAGTCCTCAAAAACAAACATGAATCATCATAACCATCTTATTTCATCTATATAAGACTTACATCAAATCTTATTTCATCTGTTCCATCTATAATATATTTTGACAAGGCTCTAGACATCTAATCTAGAACTACACTCTCTTCTAGATTGATGTCATTCACTTTCACTTAGTTTGCATGACCACCTCCTACTCTTACATGAGTGGGGACACATTTTTGTAATACATATACATAATAAAATATTATATAGTTTTCTCCAATAAAATAAGCGTCAGAGAAAACTATCGAGGTTCGATCCGTTTGGAATCAAAAACCAAATCCTCAAAATGAGTGTCCCACACATAGTATAGAGTACAGTGTCATGAAAACTAGTGAAAAGGGTGAGAACAAGGGGTAGACTAGTGTAGCTACTCTAGACAACATGTACAATATGTCTAGGGTTTCTCTTCCTTTGATGCACATCATTTCCAAATAGTGCAATATCCCATACCGCTGCACTACAAGTAAAGAACGACATCTAAGGACTTGCTACTCAACAAGCACCAATCTAGACCTAGTTCTCAGACATCTAGGTGTTAACCTAGAGGCTGGGTCAGATCTAGTCTCTAAAAGATGACTAATCTAACCCTAAAGATGATTAAGTTCAAGGTTCTTTTGTTTTGAGTTGCATAATGAGGAAATGTCAGGATTTGCTATTGTTCATGCTCTGATACAACCTATGACGTCCCCGAATTTTCTAAAACTTAAACTAATGTGTGATGTCTAAATTGAAACCCTCACCTCAGTGAGAATCCCAATTTAAACATCTCACACAAGGCTAAGAAGAAGAAAATCAAAGGAAGTCAGAAGGAAACAATCAGTAGCACATGCACATGAACAATAATAAAACCATATACATATGTTCACCATTCAACATATAGTTACAACATGAATTGTTACAACATTTAATATTACATATTGAACATCAAACTTATACATATACATGTACTACCACTAAACTACAGGATCTTAAGACAACATGTCCACATGTACATCAGCTCGCCACACAACCTCAACTAACTTGATCTTCAAGATCATATGTCCACAACATAAACAAAAGATTACATGTGGTACATGTCAGCACAATATTCAAGAATATTGTACTAAGTACATCTATCTGTATTTTATATACCTCTCATCATATCTTGGCAATGAGATAAAACTATTACTTGGCAGTTATAAAGAAATATAAGAAAAAGTTTAAACTTGCAGAAAGATGTTCATTAACAAAAGAGAACACAAATTTTAAGCACATTTCCATCATATATCTCATACATATGCCCCTTGGGCTTTGATATTTTTAGGCCTTATGATCTACCCCAGAGGAGTTTGTGATCATTGTACATGTGATCTACCCCCTAGGAGTTTGTGATCACTCTAATGCACTGTACTACGAAAGAGTTTAGTTCTATCATATGATAGATCAGATATTTTATGTTTCATGTGTTCATAGCAATAAGTATGGAAATTCAAGCAACATATCATACAAGAAAATCATTTCAATCAATACCATATGCCAATTCTTTACTACCATATAACACAAGCATAATGTATAACAAGCCAACAAAGAGGTAACGACATACCTTGATCAAGAACAAACCTAATCATCATATCCTCATACCATCTGCATCCTGGTCAACCCTCATTAATACAAGACCACATATTATCATCAGATTCTCATCATCTTGACCCTAGTTGTGTTCATTAGGGTTTACCTTAACTCATTAGCATATTCCCATCATTATTTGTCTTATCTTCTTGGGATTATCTTACTGATGTCATTTTCCAGACTATGGTTCATTATCTAAACATTAAGTTCCATATCCGTTTTGTGCACATATTAACCCTACCTTATGTACATTAAGCATATTAGGGTTTATATCAAATTTAGAGCAAACATCATCATATAACATGAATTATGTGTATCATCTTGATCTCATATTTAAACGTGAAGTTCCAAATACTGATATGAGGGTATTTTGTCAATTTCATCATTTATTGAGCATGCATGTATTTATTGCATTTTATTTAGGGTTAAAAGCCCTAATTATCCATATGGAGTAAATTACATGATTTCATGCATCATCATCATAATCACTGACATCCGCTGGATTATAAGCATGAATATTGATTTACTGACATATTCTCATAATTTTAGGCCAACATTTGATATTTATCATCCATTAAACAAGCATTACACATATTACATGATATCACTAATATTTAAGCATCAAAAGCGTAATATTATCATTTTAATGTGTTTTACTCATTTTTCTGAGAATTTTGGTATCTTATTTGTATTTTTCTGATACTCAAGCTAATTTCTATGACTTATCGAAGTTTTGAGTATTTCAGATTAATTACCTTGATTGGTCCAATCGTGAGTCGACACGTCAGTGTCAAGGGTTGGTTCTTTATTTTGCTAGGACTCGATCCAGATCCCGTGCATGTGTCTCCTTGCTCCAGCACCGTCGTTGCTCTAAACTCCACACAGGTGTCGGCATGGGGAAGTCTTCAGCGGCGGTTTGCCGTCGGAAAACTGCCTCTCGATCTCGCCCTCATGATCTCTAAACCCAACATTCATGTGCGATCCGCGTCTGCATTTATGAACTGCCGCCACCGCCTGGGGCTCTGCTCTAGCCCAGGTTGGCTTCTCCTTGTGATTGCCCCACTGCAATCTCAATTCCCGATGTAGGCGTCTACACCTGCTCACCTCCACTGGGATCTGTTCTGCAAGCGTGCCGCTACATATCTCACCTCCGATGAGAAATAGAGCAGCACCTCCTCCTCATTGCTTGAGTCTGGTTGCACCTATGGTAGGCTCCCATCCCTGACTTACCACCATTGTGAGTCCCATCTACCTCATGATGTTGTCACTGAAGGAAGACCTCCTCTGCGTTGGTGCTCGTCAACCAGAGTCGTAGCGTTGTTCCGGAGGGCCTCCTCCATATGGTTCTCATCTAGTTCAATGAACTCGTCGGCACTGTTGCTGCCATGGTAGAGCAAGCAAGCATAACTGCCCCTCCTTGGCCTTATTGGCAGCTCCTCTACATATGCACCTCCATAGATCCACTCTCAGTTCCAAGCTGCTTGGTGTAATGGAGGAACTGGGTGTGGCATTACGAGAAAACCTCACTCATGCCTTACTGAGGTCTATATGGCACGTTATGAAGCCTATGAGGATCTCAAACTAACTGCACATTCAAAACATGCTTCAACCCACGATCCCTGAGTGAAACGACATGGTGTATCCTCACAGTTAACACAACCATAACTGTAAGGTAGAAGAGGATGCAATCTAGGTTTTTGAACCTCATGTACGGTTGTGATGTACTCTTCACCATAACGAATCCATGTTTGCTTCCGTGTCAAGGGTCAAAGATGTGCAGTCGGGTCTTGGTCACTCAGTTAACATCATTCTCATCATCACTCAGTTCACAACAACAAAGAATGAAATTTATATCAATTAAGAGCTTAGCTTCATTCCCATTAATATACAAAATATCTCATCGAAATCAAATGCTTATAGTTCCTTGTAGGAACCTCTAAATATCATCAAAAAAAGTACCAAAAACTTATAATCATATAAGTTATCTACCATCCAAATCTTACCAAAGCATTTATAACTCTTAAAATAACTCAACATACATGAATCCACTTATATCATTGGACATTTAGGATCTCAAAAGGCCACTCCATAACATCCTACACACCTTAAAAGAAATTACATCCTCAGAAATTAAGTTAAAATCCACTTTGTCATAGGAATGGACTCATAGACCTCCCCAACACAGTCGAAGGGCATAGAGGTGTTCATGGAGGTTTAAAGATCCTTCATGTTGCTCTGATCCTAAGCTCCATCAAGTAGAGGTGGGGTTCCTCTTTCCTCTGCCTCAATAGAGGCCAGGCGGCGGCGAGATTTAGGTCTCAGTGACTCAGAGCCGCAGGCGGCATCCTAAGCACCTGAGGGAAGCCGTATGGTGGTGTCGTAGCCTATGGGACAATCAAATCAATGAGAAGAAGCATGGAGTGGCTGTATTTACTCGTCAGGGTAGGACCTGGCGGCGGTGGACCTATTCATAGAAGAACAGAGTCGCGATGTAGATCACGAGAAAGAACATCGAATGGGAAAGGAAAGAGGACTGGGTCTAGAGCCCTGAACCGAACATAGACCAAGTGAACCAATCCCTGTACCATCCGACTCAGTACTAAACCAAGAGGGTCTGTGAGTGGAACTAGTAGGATGAGCCACACTAAATCAAGGCCACATGTCAACGCTTGATTGGTCGTTAAAGGCAAATAGGTCAGTAAATATGCAGTTCTTCAATAAATCATAGAAATTAGCTCTGTTATTAGAAAAATGCAAATAAGGTACCAAAATGTTCAGAAAAATGACTAGAACACAATAGAATTATAATATAGGCTTTTGATGCACTAATAACAGAGATATAATGTAAGTGGTTAAATTGTCATATGATGGATAATAAATATCAAACAATGGCCTAAAAATATGAGAAAATACCAGTGAATCATAAATCATGTTTGTAGTCCATATAAGGTTAGTAATCACAATGTTGATGCACAAAATCATGTAATTTTCTTAAAATGTATATCTAGGGCTTGTAATCCAAATTAATGTGCAATAAATACATACATGCTCAATAAATGATGAAATTTACAAAGAATCATATCATTATGTGGAACCTTAAATTTAATTATGAGATCATTATGATGCATATAATTCATATTATATGAAGATGACCCTTAATACATGGGTTGTAACCCTAATTTGAATAATGTATACAAACTAGGGTTACTATGTGCACAAAAAGGATATGGAACCGAATGTTCAGATAATGAACCATAATCTAGAAAATGACATCAGTTTGATAAATCTTAGATAAGAATGCAAGTAATGATGCACATATCCTAATGAACTAAGCTAAACCCTAATGGACATAACTCGTGTTAATGATGATGTGAACCTGATGATAATATTTGATCTTATCTTTATCAGGGTTTGACCTGGGATACATAGTTGACATCATGAATGTGATATGTGATGATTAGGTTTGTCTTTATCTAATGTATGCCATTACCTCATACTTGGCTTATTATACAATATGCTTGTGTTATATGTGTAGTAAATACTTGGCATATGATATTGGGTGAAATGATTGTTCTTGCATGATATGTTGCTTGATTTTCCATACTTATGGCTATGAACACATGAAACATAATATATTTGTTCCATTATATGAAAGCACTAAACTCTTTGGTAGTATAGTGCTTGGAAGTGACCTAACTCTTTAGTAGTCGGTCACATTGTACATATGATCTAACTCTTTGGTAGTCGATCATAAAGGCCTTAATCTTGAGCTCCTTGAGAGTCAAGAGAATGCATCAAAACCTTTGGCGGTCAATTCATGGATATATAACGGAAAATGAGCTTAAAATATGTGTTCCTTTTTGTTAATGGATATTTTTGTGCAAGTATACGCTTTTTCTTATATTTCTTTATAACTTCCAAGTTCTAGTTTTATCTTATTGCCAAGCTTGTAATTAGAGGTATATAAAAGATACATAGGCGTACTTAGTACAATATTCTTGAATATTGTACTGATGTGTACCACATGTAATCTTTTGTTTAGGTTGTGGACATATGATCTTGAAGAACCAGGATAGTTGTGAGTTGTATAGCGAGCTGATGTATAGGTGGACATGTTGTCTTAATATCATGTTCTTTAGTGGTAGTACATGTATATGTATAAGTTTGTTGTTCAATATGTAATATCAAATGTTGTAACAATTCATTATATAATTATATGTTGAATGGTGAACATGTGTTGTATGGTTTTATTATTATTCATGTGCATGTGCTACTAGTGTTTCCGTATGATTTCCTCTGATTTTCTTCTTCTTAGCCTAGTGTGCAGAGTTTAAATTGGGATTCTCACAGATGGGAGGGTTTCAATTTAGACATCACACATCAGATTAAGTTTTAGAAAATCTGGGGACGTCACACCAGCAATCAACCATGGCTCTCACCTCCTTTTCCTAGGCCCTCCCCGACCATACTAAGACCGTCGTTGGGTCCAGGGAGGTGCGGCAGAGTGGTATGTGCCTTTGCTCAATGCTTCAATACTTTGAAACACACATTCAGCCTTTGTTTGAGCCACCCAGCCACAAAGTAGGAGCCTGTTCATGACTCACAAGGAAGAAGATGATGAAGGGGGAAATATCGACGCTGCCCCCGAGTCCAACGCAATGAGGAAAGGGTGAACTAGTATTTTCCTTCTCATTTTTGCTTTAGCCAACATTGCACGGGGAACCTGGTTGGAGAGAGTTCTTTGGCCAACACGGGGCCACATAGATAGTTCCAGGTAATTATCAATTACTGATATTACTTTATTGGCTAGGATGAGTTAATCTTAAAATATTGATAACTAATTGTTGGTAACTCCGTTCGGGGGATGTTATATATGAAAATTTATCAAAATTGATGGATTTAAATAAAGATATAAACAAAGCTTAGTTTTTCTTCTAGTTCAAACATTATTTAAAGTTGATGTCTTTAATTCTTTAAGCAAATCAAAACCCTAGTTTTGATTAATGATGATTCTAATGAACTTAGTTGATGTTATTAAGCAAAGTTTAATCTTTTGACATAAAAGAACGAATTAGATCATATTGAATTATAATTGTTGATAACTTTCTTAATTAGGGTTCCATAATGATAAATGTGCATTAATGGGATTAAAAACCCTAATTTTGTTAATTGTGAGGTTTAATGGTTTTTGATTGTGGAAATCAATCAAGAAGGCATGAAAATGATGTTCTTGAACTAATTTGTGAATAAAGACCCTTAATTTGGATAATTTGAGAAATTGGGGTTTTTATGAGTAGAAAAGTGCTCTTAGAATTTGTTGACCCAAAAAATGGTAAAAATTGGAAAGTGAAACCAACAAACCCTAATAAGGCTTAGAAACCCTAGAATGGAAACCCAAGTCAATAAAAGATGTTTGTATGAGATTATAACAATTAGGTGTTATATATGCTTTACAGAATCAAGTTGCTTGATCTATTTCTTAGCTTGGTTGATTGGACTTCTTGATTGTATTAGCTACCTTGATGATTTTGAGACTAATAAATCAGGTATGTGGTTATGCTTATGGGTAATCGCTGTAGTTTCATGACAATTTTTGATGTTTTACCAGTTGCTTGAAATTAACTATTTGGATAAACTTTAATTCTTGCAACTATAAAGTGACTACTGCTATCACCACAAATGTATGCATCACTATCTCAGATCCTAGTCCTCCTCTGTAGCTTTGAGTATATGAGAGAAATTGATGACCTAGATGTTGGTCTACCCTTGGGTAGGATCATCAAATTATCATGAGTTGATGTTTGGTCTACCTTTGGGTAGGATCATATGACTATACTACTCTATGTCTTGGTCTACCTATAGGGTAGGATCTAAAGGGGCTATTTGGGATCTACCATATGAGAAAGGTAGTGTCCATGTCCACTCCAATGCAGCACAGAGGCTTAGATATGTCAGGATTGAGTAGTTATGTTTAAGACGTAAAGTTTGATTTGTTATGAAATAATTTGGTTGCAATATGTTGTTACAAATAGATGCAAGCTTTTGGTTCCCCCACATACCAGTATAATTTGTTATATTAATCGACATTGTTTTTGGTGTTTTAGGGTTACATGTAGTTATTTGCTTACCAGAAAGTGGACAATCACTTAAAGTGACATTGAAAGAATAAAGCTAAATAAAGATTGGAGGATTGTAGATAGATAGATTCCTATCTAGGGTAAAGTTTTCAAGTCCTATGTTTTGAAAGGTATGTGAAAACAAAATCTTTATCCTATTTTAAGCTTAGTTGTGGTAGAATTTATTAAATATTTTTTATTATATGCAAAACCATATGATCTTGTTTTGGGATAATGGCTCTTGCTTCTTGGCCTTCCTTAATTGGGGGTTGTTGAGGGGTGGGGTCGTTACATTTGGTATCATAGCATGGTTTTCCATATAATCTCTAATAATTATTAAATTTTATAAATTCTTTAGAGCCCAAGGGAGTTATTAGAGAATTTTCTAAACATGGAGGTGTCTCTAAAAGGATCACGATCTAGGAGATGGCAAGATTTTCCTCCACCCTATTAGTCAGTTGATGAGGACTCCCAGAATGTATGTGACTGCCTGGCCTAAATATGAGGATTTGACTCGAAATAAGATACCTCTAGGATTTCTTATCTACTTTCGTCTCTTATTTACCCTCTTTCATTGGACAAACTTTAAGTGCTTTAGGTTTTCTCTCTCTCCACCTCCTCCTGAGTTCTGGGGATAAGAGTGTTAAGGATTAAGGAATCCTCTGCCAAATAATAAAAGTGGATATAATGATATAGAGATAGAACCCAATAAGTTGGATACCTTTGTTTGTCCATGCATGCTAGTACATAGGTTAGGAATGGATAATATATGTGGAAGACTGAAGTATGCATGGGAAACATAGATGATAAGTTTTTGCATGACCCCTAGTGCATCTTTTGGTTTTGGTGACCCGTCCTAGGGTGGGTCGTCCCTAAAAAGGAGAAAAGATCTAAGAGAGAAGTAACGCCCCAAATTAGAAGGTTAGTGGTGACCAAAAAGTTTAAACACCTCTAGGTAGGAACCCTGACGAGTGTGTTCCCACTCAGATATGAGTAGGAGATAGGCATCCACCTACTTGGAAGTGAGAAAAATCAAGGCTGGCAATGAGATTTAGTTCTAAGCCAGAGGGTGATGCCTATTGGACCATGAGACAGGCATACTAGAGGAAATGAAGGAGGAGCTTCGTGTTACGTAATGAGATAATATGGTTTATGATGACCTCAATTGTATTTGAGGATTTGACTATAGTTTTGAACTTAGACATAAGATCTAATAATTTAAATATGTACACTTAATCATATAAGGTAGGCTACATGAGAATAAGAGGTGCATCTTTAGGAGCCTCAACCTTGTCTACAAAGAGGGAGCCTCTAGTGCTAGTACTGGTTATAGGGTTAATTCAGGAGAGAGTGAGAACCAGAAAGGAGAAGGTTGGGAACCTAGACTCCATGACATCATTAATTTTGAGAAATATTTGTATGGTGTGTCCTGGACTAGACTACCCTGAGTGGATGAGTTGAGTTGCTTCATGCATGATCCCTAGAGGCTTGTTGTACCCTAGATGTCTTTGGGAGGACCAGACCCTAGAAAAGAGAAAGAGGCTTCTTATATAGATGTGTAGATCATATGAGTACCTACCATCTAGGTATGGGAAAGAGAGTTCCAAGAACCTAGAGGGGTATGGAATGGTAATGTGATGTGAAGCCTTAACCTCATATTGGTAGTCCTTGTGTAGGACTCTAAGGGTTGTTTATGCAGAAGATAAAGTTGGTAAGAATATGCCATATCATGTTTTGGTTTGGTCCGTACTTGAGAGGCTAAGTCTTGTAGTTTAGATAACTAATGCAAATGAGGTAAATATGAGGTTCCTAGATGTAAGAGGGGAAGTAGCGGTATCTAGTGTATATAATGCTCACAAGGTTAAGTGAGCTCATAGGAATTAAGTGTGGCACCCCCCTCAAGTTTTGGATAAAAGGAAACACCATTTGGACTTAGGTATATGTTTGATGAGCCACTCACACAAGTTGGTGTCATATGTATGTATGAAATAGGTCCAACCTTGAGAAATGACATACAAGTATGACATGATGGAAAACTTAGAATTGGATTAATAAGTTGTCTACTTGCTAGCCACATGAATGGGTGTAATGATAGGATATAGGCCTACATGTGATGATGTAAACTTTGATTCAAGAAAAGTTTTTGTGACCCTTGGTACTATCGAGTGATGGTTTTCTCCTATCTTGGGAAAGGACCCTTCCAAAAGGAGCGAGTACCAAGATTTGTTTAAGACTTGAGGTGACTTTCAAGGTCATTTAAAAGAACTTGGGAGATTAAGTGCATGAAACTCAAAAACACATATATTGTGTATAATCATTAAACCCATGTATGACCATCTCTAAGGAATATAAAGAAAAGTTAGTATGGAAGTGAACACTAGAATAGGGCCATGCCTAGATAGGTAGGTCAACATGTTTCCCATGAAGGGACATAAAGAAATCTATGAGTTCCTAGATAGATGATGGAAATTCGGGTGAGGATTCTAAAGGATGCAATGTTCTTGAATATCATCAAAGGAACCACAAGCAAATGTGTGGTGAAATAAAATAAAGTTACAATAGAACCCTAAATCAATCCTAAGGTCAAGTAGGAATGAGACTTATGGGAGTAGGAGTTGATTGTTCCCTGAATGCACAAGACCATAGGGTCTGGAGGTAACAACTATGTTTTCCTAAGGCCCATGGGTTAAGAGGTTGGCCACCTTAATGAGTTCATGGGGCCTGAGGGGTAAATGTGAGAGGAACTCCCTAGATGCATAAGGGTACAATCACCCCCAAAGTACCAACACCCTGGAGACCTTGAGGAAATGACTAAGGATTGTAAATGGGAGTTATGATAAGACTCTAAGGTTATTTGAAATGCTTTTCCTACAAGTGTGCATAGAATGGTAATCTGAGAAGAATGATTCAACCTAGTTTTGAAAATCAATGGTGATGTGTGATGCACCATCTCTACTCTTGGAATTGGATGAGCTTTGTATTTGGACTGCAACCAAATGCTTAGTTCATCATGTTATGGGTGTGAGAGATAGGATAGACACTTGCCATACTAGGAATAGAAGTGATATGAAGAATAAATACTTGAGTTAAAATCTATTTATGATAATTGAGGATTGGAGGAAATACCACACCCTATAGCAGATTTCAAATAAATGAACAAAGGTAATCACCAATTGGAAAATTTAGATGAGGATACAATTATCAAGTGTAGTTGAATTCTTGAAAGTTAAGATTGAATTTGGTGACACAAATAATGGATGCAAGATCTTGAAGTATCTCGTTAGAAGGACCTAAACTTGAGGCAAAGATGATGGATGGAGTATATGAAGGATTATGATTTCACCATAACCTATCACCCTGGAAAGACTAATGTTGTAGAAGATGCACTTATTCGGAGATGGTTGAGATGTGCAGCTCTCTTGTCTAGCCAGTGGAGAGGACTAGAAGAGTTTGCTAGGTGGACTCCCCATAGGTTAGAAGGTCAAATCCGTGCAGATAATATCCAGATAAAACCAAACATGTTGATCAAGTTGGTAGCTGCCCAGTTATCCAGCCTAGAGCTTGATTATATGAAAGGTTTGTTAGAGAAACCTCAAACCCATCTCATAGTGGGAGTAGATGGTAGAATCTGCATACAAGAGTCATATTTGGGTTCCTGAAGATTCGCCCTTGAAGAATCATGTCTTACAAGAAACTCATGGTTCTAAGTACATGGTACACCCTGGCACAACCAAGATGTTTAAGGACTTGCAGCAGTACTTTTGGTGGCCTGGAATGACGAGAGATATAGAGGCATATGTGGCCTGATCGGCCAGAATGAGTTAATTTTAAAATAATTATAACTAATTACTGATAACTCCGTTGGGGAATGTTATATATGAAATTTTATTAGGAAAAGTCTAGAATTTCATTAAAAATATAATCAGAGCTTAGTTTTGCTTCTAGTTCCAAATATATAAAGTCAATGTCTTCAATGCTTTAAGTAAATCAAAACCCTAGTTTTGATTATTGATGATTCTAATGAACTTAGTTGATGTTATTAAGCAAAGTTTAATCTTTTGTCATAAAATAATGTATTAGATCATATTGGATGATAATTGTTCATAACTTGCTTAATTAGGTTTCCATAATGATAAATGTGTATTAACGGGCTTAGAAGTCCTAATTTTATTAATTGTGAGATTTAATGGTTTTAATTATGGAAATCAATCAAGAAGGCATGAAAATGATGTTCTTGAACTAATTTGTGAATAGAGACCTTTCATTTGGATAATTTGAGCAATTAGGGTTTTTATGAGTAGAAAAGTGCTTTTAGAGTTTGTTGACCTAAGAAGGGTAAAAATTGGAAAGTTAAACCAAGAAACCCTAATAAGGCTAAGAAACTCTAGAATGGAATCCCAAGTCAATAAAAGATGTTTGGATGAGATTATAACAATTAGGTGTTATATATGCTTTCAAAAATCAAGTTTCTTGATCTATTTCTTGGCTTGGTTGATTACACTTCTTGATTGGATTAGCTACCTTGATTACTTTTGAGACTACCAAATCAGGTATGTGGTTATGCTTGTGGCTAATTGCTTTAGTTTCATGGTGATTTCTGAGGTCTTACAGGTTGCTTGAAATTAACTGCTTGGGTGAACTTTTAGTCTTGCAACTATAATGTACTATGGCTATCACCATAAATATATGCATGACTAGCTCATATCCTAGTCTTCCTCTATAGCTTTGAGTATATGTGAGAAATTGATGAGCTAGTTATTGGTCTACCCTTGGGGTAGGATCATCAGGTTATCATGACTCGATGTTTGGTTTACCTTTGGATAGGATCATATGACTATACAACTTTATGTCTTCGTATACCTATAGGGTAGGATCAAAATGGTCTATTTGGGATCTACCATATGAGAAAGGTAGGGTCCATGTCCACGACAGGGACAACACGGAGGCTTGGATATGTCAGGATTGAGTAGTTATGTTTAAGATGTAAAGTTTGATCTATTAAGAAATAATTTGGTTGCAAAATGTGTTTACAAATAGATGCAAACTTTTGGTTCCCCCACATACTAGTATAATTTGTTATATTGACTGATGTTTTGTTTGTCGGTGTTTTAGGGTTACATGTAGTTATTTGCTTACCAGAAAATGGACAATCATTTAAAATGAAATTGAAAGAATAAAGCTAAATAAAGATAGGAGGATTGTAGATAGATAGATTCCTATCTGAGGTAAAGTTCTCAATTCCTATGTTTTGAAAGGTATGTGAAAAGAAAAAATTTATCATGTTTTAAGCTTAGTTGTGGTAGAATCTATTAATTATTTTTTATTATTTGTAAAACCATATGATCCTATTTTGGGATAATGTCTCTAGCTTCTTGGCCTACCTCAATTGGGGGTTGTCAATGGGTGGGGTCGTTATAGACCATTTAGCAATAGATCATGATAATGTAGCATGCATTTACCAATTTTACATTTTCAATTTAATGAGTAGAGATTGGTTCAAAACATGATTTTAGGCAAGATATTCTAAATTTGGGAATATTTAAACAAAATGGTAACAACATTTCCTTCAATAATATCTAAGACTTCCTTGTGACACATAAAGAAACCAAAAAACACATTCTAGCTCAAACATATAAAAATTTCAAAAAATATACATGGAAGGCAATGCATGGAAAAAAGATCAACATTTTTTAAAATTATGCAAATTTGCAAGGAAATAATCTACTTCATATGCAAGTATGCACAGAAATAAAAATCTAATCTAGATAGAAAAGGTAATAAAACAAAAGTAAATGTCAAGGTCAAACTGAATAATTAGTGAGATAAAGGGCATACTTCCCTACGACCCCAAACTTTTGAATTATGTTGTCCTCAGCATGACACTAAAGTATAAGAGTGATAGGGTAGATGATCGATGATACTATGGTGGAAAATGTGGTTCTCCTCCCTATGGTGGGGGTAACTGGTAGTAGTTGTCTTAGTAGTCTTCATGTGGAGGTGGGTATATCTCCTGATACCCGAATAGTGCTCCCCACTAGTCTTCCCCCACTGGTGGTTTCTTTGCACCTACACACTCTGAAAGTGATACATGTCATTGATATGATGGTGCATATGATGTTCCATCCAACACATTGCATCTTGTCTCCTCTCAAAGATCTTTTGTGATCTTGAATGTCCTCTAGCTATGCTTGTTCAAAAGACATACCATAGGTGTTCATTTGGGTTGATGTGCTATAGTATCAACTGCTCATCTTTGTACTCTACAAACATCTCTCTCCACCACCACTCTCCTCTTATCTATTGAATGTGGTTATCCCACTCCCTCAAGATACATTTTAGGGTGTTTTTTCCATGTATCTTTGGGATGTTCCTCCTCCCATCTCTTAAATATGTCCAAGAAACCTAGAGATGAGCCATACTCCTGTAGAAGAGGTGTAGTATGGTAAGACAACTCAAGTGAGATTCCATCATAAGGGTGGGTGAACTAGTATACAATCTTCCTATAAACCGCTGATACCATAGATGAGAAAAATAGGTATTGTAGGTCCACATTCCCCTCCCCCCCCCACATTTGCCTTAGTGTATATGGACAAATCATGGTCTAGGTCTAGGGAAATGCAAGTCACAATCCCTCCCATTATAAAAGGATTCTTACTCTTGGATGAAATTGTTTTCATATGATCAATGATAATGCTCCTAGATTTATATGCTTTCCTTTCATCATCCATACCAACACAAGAAGATTTTTATTTGTGCATTTCCCTTTATTCTCATACCAAGAAAAAATTGTGTTTGCTAGAACCTTTTGAAAATAACACATGTAAGGGTTATGGAGCAAGTTGGTCTTCAACTTCCCTACTATAATTTTTTTGTGGAAGGTTAGTTTCTTCCACGTAACTTGATAATTCACATTAATTTGAGACCTTATTTGTCCTCCCTTGATCAAGGAGGGTTTCTAATTCAAGTTTGGGAGCAAAAATCTTATTAAGTATGGAGGCAGTGAGGAGGCGAGTTTCATTCCTCTCAAAGGGAAAGTGTGTTCCCCGTCATGTGTGACATTCTCTAAGGTGGTAAAGAATGGGTGTGTAAGCTCAATATATGTCTCCTAGATAGTCATCATCACCTCAAATAATCCAAGGGGTTTCATGACAACCTAGAAAAAAGGAAAAAATAGCCAAAGCTTCCATTGTCTCTAGGCAGACGTAGAGGGTGGAAATCACTCTATGCGTCAGACACTCTGGATGCAGTGTCTTCTTCAAATGATTGTCTCTCATAGTTGGGGCATTCACACACTATTATTCTTACACTTCCTTGTGTTGTGCATCATGCATCTCAGTTTTTTCCTCCTCCCCTTATCAAGTATAAGTCATCTCCTTTGGGCTTACAGTTACAGTTCCAGTTGTGGCTTGAAGAAGGAAGTAGAAGGTCGAGTTGATGTAAGTGGTGGTGTTGCCCGTGAATAATGTGGGGTTTCTATAGCTCCTTCATGTTGTGGATGATTTGTGGAGTCTTCTATGATGGGATCCATAATGAGTCAAAGCCAGTAGTTGCCAAATGGGTAGTTCCTCCATGAGTGTCAGAGGTGGGAGATGTTGGTGGAAGAGAAAGAGGTCTAGGTTGGGCTTAATATGAGCCATTTTGGATCGACGTCATTTGGATAGGACATTTTTGGTTCCCTCCATGGATTTCTTTGTTATCTTCTTCATATGGAGTGGAATTTGGGTGGAAGATGAGGCAATATCTGGATTTATATACTTCTTGGTATGTGGGGTGGAATGGAAGTGAGAGTGGAGATTTTGGGGTACAAATGGAGTGGAAATAGTAGCTGGAGGTATGGAATATCTTGATGGAGTGATTTGGGGGCTGACTAAAGGTATAAGGAGGAAGAAAGTGGGGCTAGAGGAGGTTGGGTGGTATTGCATAGTTGCTCGGATGTGGGCATGACCATTCTGCTCGCGGAGAAATGACTTGAAGTGTTACTAGAAAATGATGGATTAGTTATCTTAAGTGGGGTAGGCCCATGGATGCACAACCATTTTGGCTTGCTATCACCTCGATCGTGCTATGACACATAGTTGTGGTGGCTTGCTTGCAACACAGTCGTACTGTCTGGAACTACCATTCTGGGTGTTGTTGTGCTTTCTTGACTTCTTGATTTTTCCATGTTGATTTGAATGTCCCACCACATTTGTTTCATGGTACCATGATTGTGGTGGGTATTGTAGTAGGCTGAATCATTTTGAATTTCCTTAAAGCATCAAATCTTTGAACCAAAGTGAATTTTCATGAAACCTGTACCACATTTTAGCTAATTCTATTCATTTTATCACTCTTTTCACTTGCCCACATAAAAACTAAATAAAAACTATTAAAAACATGTGTGTATCTTAGAAAAGTGTAAAAATAATCAAAAAGTATCTAAAACTAAAGGTTAGGTGAAAGATCCCCAAACCTAGGTGGGTTGTCACCCACTAGTGCTAAGTTTCATGCCTTCATCTAGGCTTCTTGTAGTTCTCTTAATCAACCAATCATATGGAATCATCGTGTGTCCACGGTTGCAGTATATACATCCCTCATTTGCATTTAGTAGTTGTTCCTTGTCATGTTTATCACAAAAGTTATCACCATGTGTTCCATTCAGATCTCCGTCCTTCAAGTAATTAGTTGGACTCTTCAATTAACCATGCTCAACATCTTCATTTTGGTCTTGTCTGATGGAGTATTGAACATATTGATATTTATCTTAATGTCCATCAAAGATATTGTCTTTGTGCCACTACACACATGTATCTCAATATCAACTATAGATAGGAATGTTCTCCCCAAGTTGATGGGATTTTCTTGATACCATCCAACAAAGGGATATTCACCTTCACTTTTTGAAACATCTCTAGAATGTCAGTATTGTGTTTTTACCTACTTTTTGACAATGGAGGCGCATCCAATGCCTCGGGGAATGGTGTCTCACCTACTTTTGCAACATGCCCTTCTTGTAGCATAACACGAGGTGTAACACTATGGAATGTAGAACCTATTAATATAGTAAGGGGGAACCCACACAGTATCACATTTTCAACAGAGGTGTCATGAGATCATCTTAACCTATATATGTTATGTATCACTTCTTCGTCTCTTCAGTCTTATTTCACCAACATTCCTTTGACTCACATGATCATTACCCAATTGTTTCTTAGCCTACTCAATGACATTTCCACTCCTCATAACTATCACATCACAACCTTTCTCATGGTGGAGAGTGTTGGATCAAAGGGCTCTAGAGGTAGGTGAATAGAACTAAAAGCACTTACACAAAATTCATTAGACCTTCAAATTACTTAATATATAATATTGCAAATATGGAATTTGATGTGTAAATAAACATACATAGCAAGGATGAGAGGAATTGAATGAGATCAATAACAAGCTATGTAGAGTGGTTCTAATATCCAAACTAGGAGAAAGTCGATCCACTACCTAGAGTGGTCAAGCCATAGGATTTTGCAACCATTGCATGCTTATATTCCATTATAAGACATATAATAAGACCTTCCTTTTATAGGGCAAGAATACATAGCCTTCCTTTTTAAGGACTAAAAGGAGCCAATAAACCTTACAAGGCCTTAACTATCCTTCGGGAAAGGGTCTTAAAACTCTAAAAGGGCTTACCCACATTTGCAAGGAGTTGGACACCTTTACCAAGGAGCTCCCCTTCTTGCAACAAGTTTTCAGCCTTGAAGGAATTTCCTACTCTTCTCAAAGATCTTCAGCCTTCAACTTCTCCTTCACCTAGGAGAAGCTTTCCCAACTGTTCTTGAAGATAGGGACTGGGGAAAGAGGAGATTGAGAGCTTCACAATGATTACAATGAAGTAGCTCTCTCACAAATATCTGTCTCACTCATATGGATGTTTGGATTTATAAGCAAGAGAGATACGGGGGATCTGTATGAACAAAATCACTCAACTATAGCTAGGAGAAAGGTAGTCAAACTTGGAATGAAGTCTAAGGGCCCCTATTTATATTTGGGGGTGTCCACTAGCCAGTAAAAACACTTTGGAACAAATTCTATCCATTTGGGATGTTGCAACAAATATAATTTCAAGTTTTGCAACACTCCAACAGTTAGAAACACTTTTTTGCATATTCCATATAGCATAGTCAGTCGAGTTTCATAAAGTTAACTCAGTCGATTGCACTATGTGACAAGCTAATTTTGAATTGTTGATCGAGTTTATCCAAGATGAAACTTGAATGATGGCTTAAAATTAGTTTGCCTATGCAGGGCGTCAGTCAAGTTTATCCTGAGGTAAACTCGGTAGAACCTACACATTTTCCAAGACCCATCCTAGGCATCGATCGAGATTCTAAGAGGGAAATGCGGCCGAACGGACAACCTATGATGCATTTGGAAAATGTCATTAAAGTGCTTACTCATTCAAATTAAGTGCTCTTGATTTTTTCATCTTAATTACAAGTCATAACATCAATACAAATGATTACAAAAATATTCCTAAGTTGTTTAGGACCATTTCCACAAAAGTGCATTTGCATTGACTTTGGCTTGTGTTGGATCAATCTCGGGCTTGATTGAATTGATCCTTTTAATGTACCTAATACCTAAAATTAATCTTAGATAGACATATTAGATACATATGAATGGAATGGTTAAGTCATCATCAATATATGGACAATATATAACTATTAGGTCAACATTCTCCCCCTTTTTGACAATGAAACCCATTTCTCAACATATTGAAAGGGACTTTGAAATTTAACTTTTACCTTTTGAATTGCAAGGGGATACATGAATGAATGATGACAATTGCCCCCCCCCTAGTTCATGATTACATTTGCATGTATGGTTAATATTTCCCAAAACATAGCCATAGCACATATACTAGTGAGTCCTCTTACATAGTCACATAATATTGTAGAGGATCAACTGGAAAAGGATCACAAATCAATACGTATTAAGCTAATGTCTCCCCCTTTGTCATATAAAAAATGCAGGACAGGTAGAAGAGATATAAACACGTCTTATCCACAGGAACAAACTACACAAGCAACCACCAAGCAAGAACCAAATAGAAAATAGGTAGAGAGAACAAATATACTAGAGTCATAATCATAACATGGAGGTGCATATTCATAACTCGTAACATAGAACTAAGCATAGAGTTAAGGTACATAATATTAGATTATGATAAAAGATAAGTCCTCTCTATATGAAAACAACAAAACAACAAAAAACATTGAGATATGAATATAGTATGCCTCATATACAATGCTCAAATGTTCCGTACATGTTAGTTTATAAAAAAAGATATATATGAGCACCCTATAGACTAAGAACTAAACATTTAGGGCATCTAGGTCAAGGTCCTATTTGTCCTCTCCATCTGGTTGGTAGTCTTCATACCCATTTGAAGGTGCATTTGGGGAAGCAGGTGTAGCCTCACCACCATCTCCATCATCATCAGAGCCACCATCTCCATCTTCACCTTCATCCTCACATCATCCCCACCAGCTTCATCCTCTTTAGCCATCTTTGTGACCTCATCAAGCACATAGGAGTGAGGATCGGGCCATCTACAAGTTTTCTCTATCCATGAGATGCCACACTTAAGAAGAGATTTTACTTTCTCATTATTGGGCATAGAAGCCCAATTGAAATTAGTAAGAAAGGTAGACATAGGACCAAGTGAAAGATCAAGAGGCTGAGAGGTGGAAGGGGTAGGTCTGCCATTAGAGGTAGGGTGTAAAGTGGAAGCAGCAGGGCGGTGGTAAGGGTAGAACTGATTGCATGTATAAGAAGAATAGTCAGCACCTGGGTAGGGTTGGTAGGTCAGGTGGGGATGAGTTCATGATAAGTTCATGTTAGACATGATTTGAACTATATCTTGGTGGATGTGGTCCTGAATGTGGAGGTTGTATGCATGTTGGTGTATCATGTATCCCATCAAGGTTTCATTTGACACCGATAAAGAGGCACGGTCAGGTCTAGAAGGAGGTGGAGGATCCTGAGTAGAGGTAGAAGCACCATGTGTGGTACAGGAAGTAGGGTAAAAAGACTTCCTGATAGTGGTTTCACTGATATACACACCTTTCCTACTTGCTTTGTGACCAAACTCATGGAAAAGGGATTTCTCAGTATGGTGAGCAAACAAACCACAAATCAAGTTGGGATAGGGTAGGTGGGTTCCACTGGTATCCTTCCCAGAGTCAAAATAGGTCATGTAATTAAGAATGTAACATACTCATTTGACTTTGACATCACATAGGAGACACTACATTAACACAACAATGTTCTCCACAATATTCATTTGGTTTTTCTTTGGGAGGATATTGTAGTGACTACTAATGCAATGAGGTGGGTGATGATGTCAAGGGAAGAAGAAGGAAGGATGTATTTCTTCCTATAGGGAACACCATGTTTCTTCAAGAACTTGTGGATGTCAAGTAGGGTGAGCTTAGGTTCAAGAAGGTCAAGATACTAATTATAGGTAGTTAACCATGGATATGCATGGTGGTACCATTGAAATAAGAATTCAAATAATCCTTAGATATGGAAAACTTGGTACCAACAATCATGGAGGTGAGGATCACTTGTTGGTTAGGGGATGGCACAAGGAAAGTGTAGTTCCACTTGATATTAGCATAGAATTCATGGACACCTTTTGTGATAGAAAGAGAATTGGTGTTGTACAATCTCTCTACACAAAGTGCACTAAGATGTTGTGCTTTAAACACAGCAACAACTTCATTCACGAATCCACTATGTGATTCATGCAATGCACAAAAGGGAAAAGGATTTCTTGGAAGAAGCTCCTTATACCTATTGACAGCTTGAGAGGATATGAATGAGGTGCCATCATAGGAAATAAGTCAAGAAGTTGTGGAGGACGTGACTGCTCTAAATGGGCCAATCCATTTTCATCAGTTTGAAGGAATAGAGATAAATGGAGATGGAAAGTAAACAAAGTGAAGTAGATGGAAAGAGTTGCAGGCCGCCTAGGCTTCTAGGTTGAGGTGGAGAAGGCTAGGTCAGATGACTTGGGGATAGAGAGGGAAAGGGAGAGGTTTGGGTAGCCCTAGGGTTTAAGGACAAACAAGAAAGAGGAGCTATCAGTCGACTTTGATATAATTGAGAGGGGAAAAGACGACCAACAACCTATATATTTTTTGCCTAATAGTGTTTTTAGTCGAGTTTGTGGTTTGGGAAACCAACTGATACTGTGGTTTTGTTCAGTCCTTGCCCTATTTTCGGTCGAGTTTCTCCTAGGTCACACTTGAATGATAGGTGAGTCTGTCTAAAGATAAGAAATTTGATTCAAGGTCACTAGAGTGCTATGTAAATTTATTTTTCTATCCTATCATGTACTATGAACATATTGAGGAACATTCCACTCACCATTGGCTACTATTTTGCAATAAAACATGTGTTTGCAAAAAATAGCCAAAACAAGCAAAACAAGGCATTAAAACTAGGTAGTAAATAGCACTTTCAAGTATGAGATAAGAAAAATATGAGCAAGAACATATAGGAATGAGAACATCTATCTAGAAGGCATATCAATATCATCAATAGTAGTAACAAGTAGTTTTGATCAAATAAAAGTAAATTCCTCTCTATCTAGAGGTTTTGTGAAAATGTCCCCATGTTGATTTTCTGTGTCCACATGTGTGATATAAATATCCTTTTTGGAAATGTGGTCACGAAGGAAGTGATGGTGGACCTCTATATGTTTTTCCTGTTATGCAATATACGATTGTAAGAAAGATTGATTGCACTAGTATTATCACAGTAGATAGGAGAAGCATCATATGAACATGAAAGTCTTAGAGCATTTGCTTCATCCATTGGACTTGGGCATAACAACACCCAACTGCAATATATTTAGCCTTAGTTGTTGAAATAACCACAATACCTTGTTTCATAGAGAACCAAGATATTAAGCATGGTCTTAGGAGGAAGAAAGTGACACGTGTGCACTTTCTATCAATTAAGCACTGAACATAATCTGCATTACTATAAGCATTAAGAGTAAAGTCCCTTGAATTGGGATACCATAGTCCAAAATTTTGGGTTTTTCTACATACCTTAGAATCCTCTTAACAACTATAAGATGGGATTTCTAGTGCTTGATTGAAATATAGCATAGAATCCAACACTAAACATAATATTAGGTCTAGAGGCATTTAAGTATAATAAGCTACCAATCATTCCTTTAGAGAGATTCTCATCCACCTTCTCACCTTCCTCATCTCTATTAAGTTTGGCGGTGTTTGCATGGGGGTGTTTATCAGGTTGGTGTTCTCCATCCCAAAGCACTTAAGGAGTTTACTAGTATACATTCCTTGGTTGATGAAGTTTTCTTCCTATGTTTTCTTGATTTGGAATCTAGTGAAGAAGGTAAGCTTCCCCATCATACCCATCTCAAACTCACTTAGTATAAGAGAACTAAACTCCTTGCAAATATCAAGATTAGTTCTTCCAAATATGATATCATCAACATAAATTTAAATAATAAAAATGTTGATAGAATTGTGTTTGAGAAAAAGGGTAGAATCAACTTTGCCCATGACATATCCATTCTCTAACAAAAAGTTCTTTAATTCCTCATACCAAGATCTAGGGGCTTTTTAGAGTCCATAGAGATCTTTATGCAACAAATAAATATGGTTAGGAAGCTTGTCATGTTCAAATCTGGGAGGTTGAGCCACATAGAATTCCTCCTCGACTGCAACATTCAAAAACACATTTTTAACATTCATTTGGTAAATCAAGAAATTCTTATAGCTAGCAAAGGCAAGTAACATTCTAATAGATTCAAGTCTAGCAACAAGAGCATAACTTTCATCAAAGTTAATACCTTCTTCTTGATTGTAGCCTTGAGCAACTAACTTTGTTTTGTTCCTTACCACTTTGCCTCTTTGATTTATCTTATTGCAGTAGACCCTCTTGGTGCCAATGATCTTACTATCATTTGGTCATGGCACTAAGGTCCATACTCTATTCTTATATAACTACTCTACCTCCTCTTTCATAGCTAGGATCCATTCATCATCCTTGAGAGCTTTTTTGACATTCTTTGGCTCAAGTTAAGGAATGAAGGTGTTGTAGGCTTATTCTTCATTGATGGCAGCCCTCATCTTCACCCTTTCAAAAAGATCACCTACTATAAGCTCTTTAGGATGATCTTTAGAAAATTTGGGGGTTGGATCCTTCTTTTCTTCTTCTTTTTCTTCCTCATCTACTACCACCTATTTCCTTTATTAATGACGTTGAGCTCTTTTAATCTAGCAATCACCTCATCTACAACATCAACATTTACAACATTCTTGGAAATAGAGGGGTTAGATTCAACAAATTTAATATTAATAGATTCTTCAATTTTAGACAATTCAATGTTAAACACTCTATAAACTTTCCTAGTAGTGGTATAGTCAAGATGGAAAGCCTTGAAAGATTTTGCATCAAACTGGTCGAGAGAATCCTTGGTGTTTAGAACAAAACAAGGACAACTGGAAACATGAATTAATTCGATACATGGCTTTCTTCCAATCCATAACTCTTACGGGGTTTTCTTTAAAGAAGGATGAGTGAAAACCCTATTTTGCACAAAACATGAAGTGCTAAAGGTTTCAGGCAAAGATTTCTTGGGAGTATCATACTATAGAAGCATAGTCCTAGCCATTTCATATAGTGACCTATTCTTTCCCTCTACCACCCCATATTTTGAGGTGTACGAGGAGAAGAAAAGTTGTGTGAATAGTCAGATTCCTCACAAAAACTTTCATATAAATCATTTTCAAATTCTCCCCCATGGTCACTAGGATAGACATGATTTGGCAAGAAGCTTCATTTTCAAATCATTTGCAAAAAGTAGAGAAAACATTGAGAGTATCACTTTTTGAAACTAAGAAGAAGGTCCATCTATAGTGAGAAAAATTGTTGAAAATCATGAGGTAGTACTTGCTACCACAAAGTAATTGAGTTCTCATAGGACCAAATAGATCAATGTGAAGAAGTTCAAGAGCTCTCTTGGTACTAAAGACTCCTTTGGATTTAAAGGAGGATTAGGTTTGCTTTCCTTGTGTGCAAGGTTGGTATTCCTCATCCTTATCAAAATCTAATTTAGGAAGTCCCTTGATCAATTTCTAGTTCCCTTAGAGAGGGAATCTAGAAGCAAGCATCCAAGTGAGGTAAATAATATAAGATAAGAATTATCACATAATTGGCTAACACTAATTAAATTGTGATGTAGTCTATCCACAAGAAGTACATTCTTTATGCATAGTGAATCACCCACATCACCCTCACCTATCACTTTACCTTTATTGTTGTCACCAAAAGTAACCAATCCTCCTTTCTTCTTTGTGAAATTGTTGAAATTGCTTATCTCATCAGTCATATGGAGAAGCCACTATCAATGATCCATTGTCCTTTTACCTACATGAATGGAATATGTTAGTTCCCAATTCAAACATTAGCATCCAGAGTTGGCTTGGGGACCCATTTAATCATTGGGTTGGTCCCCTTTTCCTTGTAAGGACAATAAGTAGAGTAATGATCATCACTTTTGCAATGTGCACAAACCATATGGTTCTTATATCCATATGACTCTCCATGAAGATAGGAGGTCCCTTGATCTTTTTTTTACCCTTGCCCTTGCTCTTGGTTTTTAGAGCTCCATCATATCCCAATCTACTTGTACCAATTTGTTTGGTAGAGTGATCCAGGATTTCATTGAGGGACTTGTTCCCTTTTAGGAAGTTTTGCAAGGAATCTCTAAGCTTGTGATTATCATCACTAAGAGTAATAACAATATAAGAAAGACTAGATAAATCATCTTAAGCATGAAGCAGGCCTAACTCTAAATAGAGGGATTTTGTATGATAACTCTCAATAGTTATACTAGCTACTTCATTTCTAGGAAATAAAGGTATAGAAGAAAGATCATTGATTTCAGTAAACAATCTAGAATTTCCTAGTCTAATCAAATTAAGATCGTCAAGATGGATTCTATTTTCATCTTTAATACCATCACAAGAAAGTCTACGTTCATCAAATTGGGCAACAAGATTTTCATTTTCAGTTCTAATCAAAGAAATCTCATTAAGGCAAGTTTGGTTATCATCTCTAAGACCATTAATGTTCTTAAATCCCATTCTCTACCTATATGACATTGTTTTGCAACACAAGTTCAAGAAATTGACCTTGCAAAGAATCTATACTATCCATATGAATTTTCTCATTTTGATCAAGAATATCAATTGTAGCATACAAGAGATTAATGACTTTACCTAACCTATTCTTCTTAGATTTGCATTTAGAATAAGAAGAGTGAGAACCATTAAATATATCAATGATGGATTATTTAGTTAGTTCATTTAAACTTACCTCACTTACCTCACATATATCATCACTAGTTGAGGCCATGAGAGCAAGGTGACATTCTCCCTCATTGGAGCTAGAATCATTTGAAGAAGACTCCTTCCATGCAGCATGGGTTGCTTCTTTACTTCTTCTTTCCTTCTGAGGGTGGTAATGGAGGGTGAAAATGAGGGTTTTACACCTCAGATCACATAGCATATAGCCTTTAGGAAGCTCCAATACAACTGCACTAGATGCCTCTAAGATAGATATGTAGATTTCTCACATGGGTGTAGGAGAACTGATTAGCATGTAGGAAGGTGAATAGCTATCTAGGAATCCACTAATTGAACCTAGGAGAAATTCCAAAATTAGCTACATATGAGCAATTTTCCTATAGTCCTAGGCGATTTCAAGCACAAACCAACAAGTAATTTATGAGGAATGAGATAAAAGAAGATCATAATCATTAACAAACAAAATTACAATGTTTACATATCATTTTCACCCAAAGTTATATCATAGTAACATTTTGACCCCAAACAACCCATCTAAGGGGCCTGGCTACTCATAACAAAGGAAAACACAAAAATGGAGAAAGAAGGAGTAGATGATTGGAAAGCCATTGTAGCTCAATGGAGACTTCTCTCTCTCCACCTCCTAGCAACAATAGCTTGAGCACCTCCCTCCTCCAATGGGGATGACATGGAAATGTGGTGAAAAGTGGCCAAAACCCCTAGAATAAGCATTTTAGGGTTGACAGTGATGGACTGGAAGTGGAATGGAATAGTGGGTGGGGTGGATGGATGAGACATCGATAAGATGGACTAAGAGCTAGCTAGCTGCGATAGCCTAGATCCCTATCTCTCTACCTTGTACCCTATATATCACTAATTAGCATCTCACGTCATTGAATTTGAGTTCTATCATATATTGTGAGTGATTTTATACTTGATGGTAGTCACCTTGCTCTTCTATTCATTTGTGTGAAATTAAAATCAATTTTTGACTTATGTTTTAATGACTTCCTTACATGATGCTTTTACTTTTGAATATGAACCTTATGAAGTAATGGTATTGACTCCTAATATGTTTGGTGTTGTAGGTCTTTTAATTGTCTTTCCAATGACACAATAATCACCTCAATCTGACCTCTGAAGCTCAAGTTATGACCTTTAGAAATTCACTCAATTTACAATCATTTAAGTCAATTTAATTAAGCTTTTAGCCTTGTTGGGCCTTTTCTTTCTCTGGACACGGCCGATCCCACCCCCTCCTCTTTAGTGTGATGATCTGGATCTTTCATAAAGGACAAATCAAGATCCCATATCCAAGAGCCTATGATGTGTGGCCATTGGATCCTTCTGCCATATATTGCTCCTCAATTCAACAACATGTGGCTTGTCCCCTTCCTCGATTTGTATGTTGTGCAAAGGGGCTTTGCGACATCCAATTTATAACTACCAACCACAACTCTTTATGCCATTTTGGCGATAGTTGCTAGAACTTCTTGATACATCGTAGCCCCCTTTCGCTTTCCCCCCTCTTTATTAGCCTATTGGGGCACCGTAGCTCGGGTTTTACATCTCCCTCTTCACCCTTGCAGCCGGTGTTGTTGTCCTAGACACCCCATCTAGCTCACTCCCACGAGCTATGCAGCTACAAATTGACTATGGTTACTAGTTTGTGGAAGCCTGGTGAGAGTGGGAAGCCGCTTCGCTGGCTCACCCAAGGTTTCCTACCACCAAATCATCGGTGCTCCAATGAGCTCCTCCACCTCAAGTCATATGACTACGGAGCTATGAAGCATGAAGGAATGACGTGCAAAATCCCATGATTACGTGTGGTCCACAATGCACCAGACTTCCCATGGTCCAGATTGATGCCCAATGGGAGGGGGCCGCCTCGGTCAAATGAACCCAGTGAGCAGCCAAGGACGGCCTTGGGAAGAGATGTAGCGGTTGGGGGTGGTCACCCAACCTCAGCAGCCTCTTAGTAGTAGTGAGCGGTGATTAGAGGCTCCAGTCTGTGCCAACATGTCTATGTGGCCCATCTCGTCCCATCTAGGGTATATTTCTCTCCAAATCACAATTAAATGATGATATCTTTTAAACCTTGTAACATCTAGGCTGTTTAACCAAACCCTATGATATTATATATCATTTCGATCAAAAAATCACCATCTTTCTAATGAGACTAATGTCTACAACTAGTTTTTCATGGTTCATACCTGAATTAGTAAAGATGATTCCTTCATGATGTATGCTTGCAAATCAACCTCAATCAGGCTTTATCTTATATCCTTTATGAACCCTAACTACTCTAGTCCACTAAACTAGTAAATTTAACCATTTGTGATTGGGATATAATGTATGTGACCAGTCATATACACCCTAATGTCCTCTTGACCTATCATGACTTGAAGATGGTCCTTTTATGTACTGATATGATGTAACTTGCTCACATATGCAATTTGGAAAAATATATCATTATGGAATGTTTGAACTTCGAAAAAAAGTAGCTATTATTGTGCCTTGTTCCCTCCTTAACCTATGACTTGTACTAAATGCCATGCTCACCACGTTAAATCTCCATGTACCCCCTTTTGTGCTTTAAAATCATCTAGTTGACCTAGTTAACCTTATATGATGAAATATGACTTTCATGCAATTATCTTTCTCTATCTAATTTGAATCAGTAGTTTAATCATGCTTGAAGTGATAAATACCAACATCGTATGACTTATGCTCGTATTGTTTCTATGACTTGGTAGGGTGATACTAAGACATGAAAATGAATCTAAAGTGACTTAATCATGATCTTGCATGTTAAACCATGATGATGTAATCTAAATATCATGTTTCCCTAACTCCAAATCAGAAACGATCTCATGTTTATGTCGAACCTAATGTGAATGGTTCACTTGGATCTTGGAGCTAATGGTGATCCTTTTACTATGATTGAATAATGACATGCACGTTGGAAATTTAGAAATAAGATTGAAATACGTGGAACCTAGATCTAGGGAATCATCCACAAGACTCATATGATGCTTATTTTCTCAAACCCTAGTGAACTAAGACACCATGCTAAATCTTTTCCTTGTGAGGTACCCTTGGTTTGGATAATATCTAGGATCTTACTCAAGAATCTTTTGTTGACTCATAAGGTACGCTTAATCTCTTGAGCCTACTATGTTATTGGCTTGCTTGTATGTATGCTTGTATGAATGCTTGGCTAGATAAATATTTGTTTGAGCTACTATTCCCTATGAATACTACTTTCATTTTGATTATACTATGTTGGCAAACCTTGAACATAATTTAGAGAAATCTATTATATACCCTGGTGCACCTGCCTGAAGTTTTGAGGCAAGGGCACTAGGTCGGGTGTCTTACTTGAGAAGGTTTACCATTATGATACAAGGGCAACCTATTTGTGATGACCTTGAGGCCCCTTCTAGATTGGGTAGCTAATGTTGAGCACCCTTACATACTCTTCCAAGAGAAGTTAGTTTAAAAGGCTTACGATTGATATAATATATAATGAAATCTAAAACATGCTTTGTACGAATGAAAGCCATTAAGTGTTCTTAAATTATCTCTAGTTCTTTCTTATTATGATGTTTTCTATCCAAACAACTTTTATTGTACTCTTGAATTGTTTACTTTCCCTTTCATATCGTACTTAATGCTATAGAATTAATATGGTTTGTTTATCAAATTTCTAGTTGCCAAATGATTAGATCCGCTATGATGAAGACTCTAAGATCTTAAATGAATCACCAATGGGTATACTTGAACTATAGAAATGGGTACATGTTTCTCTATTCCCTTCTAATATCTTGTTATATCTTGCGTTATTGCTTTTACATATGTATTTCTTGTGTGAAATAATTGATCCATTCTAGGTATGGATGCCCATGTCCACTCACATTTGGCTGTGTAGACATTAGGAGTATGGACTTTGGGTAACATACAATTTCGTGACAAATGGTATCATAGCTATACACATAGGCCTCTATATATGTGTAAGGCATAACACCTCTTAAGAACCCAAGAAGGACTGCAAATCCTTTTCTCAAATTTTAGAGAGTCTTCCAGCATCTCATCTCCTCTTTAAGGACTACCTAAGTGTGAAAAAGTGAATTTTACATAAGTATGAAGTAATTCCAATTTTTCCCTCATTATACTCACTCATGGTCCCAATTTATTTTTTTGGCTACATAATCGATTTTGAGACTCAAATAAAAAATATGGTGATCAATGTAGTCTTTATACACTTGGTGATACCACATATTTGATTAATTTGTTACTTGATCCAAATAAGTAAATTGCTCCATCAAACTTCACCATCTGGTTCACAAACTTTTTCTAAAAATTAGACATATTTTTGTGAACCTATGGTCCAAGTTTCATCCCATTTGGACATACCTACAATTTTCTAAAAATTATTGAAGTTAATGTGTTGAAAATCCCTTGATTTGCCTTTTAGTTGGCTTTATCCATGCCAATGATCCAGGCAAAGGATCGGGGGCAAATTTGGGCCCTTGGATCCACACCACGTGGATTGCAACCTTGATCGAATGGCCAGACCGCTATTTTCTACCTCCCGCTAATTGCAGGTAGGAGACAAGGCCGCCATAATGGCCGATCTCTCGCCCATGACCTTGATTTGAGATTCTAACCGAGAGGAAATGACCGTATCATGAATTTGAATATAGAAAACCCTGGTTCGACCAGTGTTCATGAACCTTTGCACCGCCAAAATGACCCTCTCACTTGTCCATCTCTTTCTAGTGGTTGTGGCTGCTATCAAGACCTCTTTTAGCCCTAAACCTAAGCCCCAACACTATAAAAGCACCCCCCAAGGATGACAATCACTCCACAACGCTAGAGAGCTCATCCTTTCTCTCTCCCATGGCCTCAAGAACCTCAATTTAAACACCGATTCTTGCTACTTGGACGGTGTCACCGCTTGGTAATTTAGGCATTCATCCTACATGCCTCCTCTCCCCAGATCTACACCTCATCCCACTCGCAAGCCCTTGACAAACCCAATGACATCCTCACTGCCTTCTTCAGTGTCTCCTACTCCCAAATGTTCTTCTCCAGCAACCAACCTTCTCCTGCCTTTGTGGCTCACGCGGGGTGTTGAAAAAAGGAGAAATGCAAGCATGAACTGTCAGTCCAAGGGAATGGGCACGATTCAATGGAATCAAAAGAACCATTGATTGAACCAATAAATCAAGATCGAACCAACCATGACCCGAGTCCAAATCAACCTTTGAACTGTGGATCAGTGATTGAACCAGACCTGAGTTAGTGAGCCACATCACCTACATGGTGTGATCCTATCCATCCCATCATGTAATCCAACAATTGCCACTTTTCCATATTAAGGTATTTTACCTCCCCTCAGCTCAAAAATAAAATAAATGATCAAAACTTACAAAAAGCATATCTTTTGATTGCTAACTCCATAATTTATGAATAAATAATCAATCTTGATCAAAAACCCAAGGAATTTAATAAAAATAATTTTGGTGCCTAATTTATTATGGATTTCATTAGTATTTCTATATTTGTTCTCTTTCTAATTTAATTTTTCAAATGATTCAATAATGGTGTTTAATCCTTGGAAATCTTAATATCTGACTATAGTGATCATCTTGAAATACCAAAGCCAAAATTTACTAAATGAGAATTTAAATCTAATCTTTTGACTCTACCCTATAATATGAATCATGCACATTAAAATGAGGATTAATCTTGATATTTTGGGTGATTGGCCTAAATCTTATGAAATATTTTGATCCTTTGACCTGATTCTTGATCTCTAATTTTACTTATTATATGAATTAAAACATAATCAAATCTAGAATACCAATGATGCTAATTCATCATGATGACCTAAAGACTTGATGATTACTTAGATAATGATCATAAAATTAAGGTTAACACATATGATCCTAAAATACCTAGGTAGGTCATTCATTCTTGAAACATGCTTGACACTTGAATAATGTTGGACATCTTGTAATATTGTTTATTATAAATGGATGACCTAACCCTAAGGTTGACATAGGAAAGTGTAATCCTAATCTTGAATATTGAAACATTATCTTCATATATCATGATATTGAACTTTTATCCAAATATTGTTGATTTAAGATCTGACTCAAAGGGTTGACCTATTACTTGTTGGGTTATTACTCTAAAATCTTCGATGAAAGGTAAGATATTATATCTCCTCCTTGGTTGTATTGAATATACTTATTATCTATCTCTTGATTGTATACTTGGCTATATACTTGGTTGAGCTATTGTTCCCTATTGATTAGTCTTCCGTTTTTACTATATTATATTTTGAAGAAGAAAAAAACATGAGAACATAAATGATATTGCCCATTATGACTGCCCATATATTGATGATGATGATGTTGATAATGTTGATAATGTTGATATTGAGTGCAAGCTACCTTTTCATTCAGAGGGTGGAACTTTTACATTGACCTCCTACCTCATATGGAGAGAAGGATCTTGGTGACCTCCCCCATCACGTTGGGGCGATGGAGATAAATATAATATAAGCATGCTTCTCGATTAGAGCATAATGGGAAATTCATAATAAAATTCTTGTTGAATAAATATTGGTTTTGGAAAAATCATTTGTTATACTTTTGAGTATAAGTCATGTCAAGCATACTATTTTGCTATAAACTATTTCACTTGTTTTTTATAGTGTTTTATGAACTTGCATTGATTTCGTGTCTTGATTTTCTTGATTTTAGGCAAAACAAATGGAACATCGACTAGATCGCTTCCGCACTCTATATACTCTGATGACAAGGATAAATCTACAATATCTCCTATTTTTGGTTAGTTTGTTCTTTAAATCTCCTATTTTGAGTTATTATTTCTTATTGTATATGCCAGTGTGTGTCATCCTATTGGACCACTCAGAGACGAGTGCTTCAATCCTTCTACCACTGTCTAGGTAGTGGGATTGGGATTGGGGTAAGAATGGTTCCGTGACAGTTGGTATCAGAGCATACACACTCCCATATACTTTAACTAAATAACATCTCGAGTCCCTAAACCCAAGAAACCCTAAAATCCATAATGGTGAAAATTGAGTGTCTAGGCTCGGGGTTCTAGCATAATTTATCCTATCCATCTTCACGGTGGCTGAGATTTCCCACTCTACCTGGCCATAATTGATCCAGAACTGGACCCAAAGGTTCTCCATTGAAACCGTAGAGAGTCTTCTAGCATCTCATCTCTTCTTTATGGACTACCCTAAGTCACCCAAGTAGAGGATGATTAAGTAGTCTTCTCATCTCCTCATGTGGTCCTTATCTTATGACTGTTTGCCACATGATGTCTCGATTATGGGTAACTTATGTATGCGAAAAATAAAATCTACTAGAAAAATTGTAAAAGTTGATGCCATGATCTAACCTTAGTTTGAAAACTTGATTTTGATCAATGATAAATTTGGAAATCAAATACTCATGTATGACCCCTAATATAATGCAAACTCGATTTAACCAAATTAGACTACATGCTTTCTATGTTGGAAATAAATCTTGATTTGATGAAATAAGAAGGATTTATACCTCATTGATGGTGAGGTCCTGATTTGATTAAGTTCATGTTGCCCTATTGCTGACTAAACCTCAAAGCATATTTAAGCAAACTCGTACCCTATTTGGTACACACCAGGACCATGTTGTCAAATAACTAAGCCATGGGACCCTCAAAAGCATGATGTTAGACTTTAATACAAAATGCACCTTTCCTTATTGACTATTGATGCCTTTTGTAATCTCAATTTTGATATGATGAGCATGGACCTAAATCATGCGCTTATTTTCAAATTATATCACTACATTTATCATGAAAGAAAGATAATACAATTATAACCTTGGTCATGAAAACAAAAAAAATCTTGAACTTGCTGCCCTATTATGATCTTGAAACTCTAATCTTATGACCTTGATATATATGATTTGATCATTGCTACTCTCCCTATTTGAATAAGCTCAATGGATTGTGACGAATGTAGATAATGTGGTAAATTATTGTGGTATTTGACTCATGACTCCCCTAACCTAGGTCACATCCTTATTATGACTACCTCTAAATTTTCACCTTGTTGACTATTTAGAGTTTGGGTAGGTCCTTTCACCTGATTTGGATGGGTTGATCTAATATTAATAGGCTAAATCTAGAAGGATATCGATGCTCAATCTTGAATTGTGATTTAATGATGATCTTAAAATATGATAATGTTAACTATAGCTGGTGGTTGACTTCCTAGAAAGACCTAGGTCAATGACATCCACCAACCTTAGATATCATGATAATGAAATATTTATATGTTGCTCGAATATTGCTTGAATATTGTTTCTTAGAATTGAATATATATGAGTGATCTCCCCTAAGGTCTAAATAGGAATCTAAACCTTATGTTTAAAATATTTATACATATGATCTTGATGTCTAAACTTCAACTCTTGATATTGATTTATAAAATCTTGAAACATGATATGGATCTCGAGACCACCCTTGATAGTGACTTTCATAATCCCAAATTTTGAAATTTTGAAATATGACTATTTTGACTCTCAATTTATGACTTAGGGTTTATCTCTCATTAGGACTAGGGTGGGACCTCCCATTGATTTTTAGCTCAAAATCATGATATTGAAAGTATGATGTTGTCTCAAATTGTTGAAATATGAAATCTCAAATCATGGATGTATAACCCCACCTAGGGCAAAGTAGAAGCTAGGACCCTGAGATTTTGGGATTGAAAGTCACCTTGTATACATGATTCAAGAACTCTATTTTCCTGACCTAAAATATGATATCTCCAAATTTGTGATCAATAGGATGCTTTCCATATTTGTGACTCATATGATGACTTTGAACAATATATGCACCGACCTTGATACTCAATTGTTCTATGATGAAATGATGTTGGTACCAAGTTGGTTATGATATGGAAAATGGAATCCCAATTATGATTATTGGACTACTTGAACTTTGAGGACATGATTTTTATTACATAGTTGAGAATCTTCTAGTATTTGAGGATATGATCTATATATGGACAATCCCAATTTCGAGGATGTTTTTTAATTTTGGGGACAAAATTCCTTTCGAAGGAGGGAAGGGTGTGACAAAGTGAATTTTACATAAGTATAAATTAATTCCAATTTTAACCTCATTATACTCATTCTTAGTCCCAATTACTTTTTCTTGGCTACATAATCAATGTTGAGACTCAAACATAAAATATTGTCATCCATGTAGTTTTTATACACTTGGTGACACCACATATTTGATTAGTTTTTTACTTGATCCAAAGAAGTAAATTGGTCTGTCAAACTTCACAATCTGATTCTCAAACATTTTCTAAAAATTCTACACATTTTTTTGAACTGGTGGTCCAAATTTCATCCCATTTGGACATTCCTACAATTTTTTATGACTTGTTAAAGTTAATGTGTTGAAAATCTCATGATTTGCCTTTTAGCTGGCTTTATCCACGTCAGCGACCTGAGAAAAGGATCGGGGGCAAATTAGGGCCCTTGGATCCACCCCATGTAGATTGCAACCTTGATCAAATAGCCATGCCATTATCATCTACCTCCTGTTAATTGCGGGGAGGAGACAAGGCCGCCATAATGTTCGATCTCCCGCCCATGACTCTAACCGAGAGGAAATGATCGTCTCATGAATTCAAACTTAACAAACCCTAGTTTGACCAGCATTCATGCACCTTTGCATCGCCAAAACGATCCTCTCACTTCTCCATGTCTTTCTGGTGGCCATGGCTTCTATTAATACCTCTTTTAGTCCTAAACCTAGCCTTAACACTATAAAAGCACCCCCTCAAGGATGACCATCACTCCAAAATGATAGAGAGCTCGTACTTGATCTATCTCGTGGCCTCAAGCAGCCTAATTTAGTCCTCAATTATTGTTGTTTGGATAGTGGTGTCGACTGGCCTGGTTTGGGCATTCGTCCTACACACCTCCTCTCCCCAGATCTACACCTCCATCCCACTCATGATCCCTATACAAACCCAACAACATCCTCGCTGCCTTCATTGGTGTCTTCTACTCCCAAACGTTCTTCTTTGGAAAGATAACTCCACCTTCCTTTGTGGGTCGCATGGGGTATTGAACGAAGGAGAAATGCAAACATGAACTGCTAGTCCAAGGGAATTGACTCAGTTCAATGGAATCAAAAGAACCATTGATCAAACTGAAAAATCAAGATCGAACCAGCCATGACTTGGGTCCAAATCAAGCTTTGAATCATGGATCAGTTATTGAACCGGACTTGAGTCAGCGAGCCACAACACCTACGTGGCACAATCCTATTCATCTGATATTGTAATCCAATAGACGCCACTTTTCCATATTAAGGTATTTTACTTCCCCTCGGCTCAAAAATCAAATAAATGAGCAAAACATACAAAAAGCATATCTTTTAATTCCTAACTCCAAAATTTATGAATAAATAGTCAATCTTGATCATAAAAAACCCAAGGAATTTATTTAAAATAATTTTGGAGCCTATTTTCTTATGTATTTCACTAGTATCCCTATATTTGATCTCTTACTTATTTGATTTGTCAAATGATTAAGTAATGGTGTTTAATCCTTGGAAATCCTAATATCTTATAGTAATAATCATCTAGAAACACCAAATATCAAAATTGACTAAATGAGAATTTAGATCTAATCTTTTAACTCAACTACCTTAGAATATGAATCATTCACATTGAAATGAGGATTAATCTTGATATTTTGGGTGATTGACCTAAATTTTATGAAATATCTTGATCCTTTGACCTAATACTTGATCTATAATTTTACTTATTAGATTGAAACTTGATCAAATCTCAAATATCAATGAAGCTAATTCATCATGATGACCTAAAGACTTGACAATGACTTGGATAATGATAAAAAAATTAGGGTTAACACATATGATCCTAAAATACCTAGGTAGGTCATTCATTCTTGAAACATTCTTGACACTTGAATAATGTTGGACATCTTGGAGTATTGTTGATTATAAGTGCATGACCTAACCCTAAGGTTGACATAGGAAAGTGTAACCCTAATCTCGAATATTGAAACATGATCTTCTTATATCATGATCTTGATCCTTGATCCAAATATTGTTGATTTAGGATCTGACTCAAAGAGTTGACCTATTACTTTTTGAGTTCTATACTCTAAAATCTTTGGTGAAAGGTACGCTATTATATCTCCTCCTTGGTTGTATTGAAGATACCTTTTATGTATCTATTGATTGTATACTTAGATATATACTTGGTTGTGCTACTATTTGTTCCCTATTGATTAGTCTTCCATTTCTCCTATATTACACTTTAAAAAAAACATGAGAACATAAATGTTATTACCCATTATGAGTACCCATATATTGATGATGATGATGATGTTGATAATGTTGATATTGAGTGCAAGCAAACTCCTCATTCAAAGTGTGGAACAGGTACATTGATCTCCTACCTCATAAGGAGAGAAGGAGCCCGGTGACCTCCCCCATCATGTTGGGTCGATGGAGACAAATATAATATAAGCATGATTCTCAATTATAGCATAATGGGAAATTTGTAATAAAATTATTGTCAAACAAATATTGGTTTTGGAAAAATCAGTTGTTATACTTTTGAATATAAGTCATGCCAAACAGACTATTTTTCTATAAACTGTTTCACTTGTTTTTGATAGTGTATCGTGCATTTGCATTGATTTTGTATCTTGATTTTCTTGATTTTAGGCAATATTAATGGAACATTGACTGGATCACTTCTACACTCGATATACTCGGATGACAAAGATAAATTTACAATATCTCTTATTTTGGGTTAGTTTGTTCTTTAAATCTCCTATTTTTCAGTTATTATTTCTTATTGTATATGTAGTGTGTGAGATCCTATTAGACCTCAGGGACGGGCGCTTCAATCCTTTTACCACTGTCTAGGTAGTGGATTGGGATTGGGGTAAGAATGGTTCTGTGACACTAAGCTACCCAAGTAGATGATGATTAGGTATTCTTCTCATCTCCTCATGTGATTCTTCTCTTATGACTATTAATCACATGGTTTCTCGATTTTCGATAGCTCATGCATGGGAAAACTAAAATTCACACAAAACCATGAAAGTTGATTTATATGAAATTCCATGATCTGATTTTAAATTAAAATCCCTATTTTATGTAGAAACCACTCTTGGAGGTTAGGAACATGTGTGTAAAGTTATGAAAACTCAAGATCGGATATAAGTGCTTTCCATGTTTGAGGTAAATTCTTAATATGGTGAAATAAGGTGGAATTCATGTTTTACACCTCATGCTTGATGAGGTCCCTATTGATTAAACCTATGTTGCTCTATTGTTAAGCCTCAAACACAGTTAAGCAAACTATTCCCCTATTTGATATGTACCATGATCATGTCATGAAATGACCATGTCTTTTGAACCCTAGATTATGATGTGAAGACTAGTTACAAGAGGAAAACCACTATATATTGACTGTTATTCCTTTTTATAGACTCAATTTGAATAATATTATGGACATAGATCTTGATCTTTCCCTATTATGCTCAAACTCTTGAGCTCTCAATTTGACTTCTTGATTTCTAAAATGTACTCTTACCTTGACCATGAAAGGAACAGAACATTATTATGACTACAATACTATAAAAACATGAAATATGGTTGCCCTATTATGATCTTGATCTTCTATATTGTGACTCTATGAAGAACAATTTGGTAATTGACACTCTCCCTATTTATATGTGCTTGATGACTCATGACTAATTGATATGGACTAATGTGCCAAATTAAGGTGGTAGTTGACTTAGGACTCCCCTAATCTAGGTCAGAACACTATTTGACTACCTCTAAATTTTTACTGTGGTGATTATTTAGCATTTTAGATAGGTAACCCCTTCCACCTGATTGTAATTTCTTGAACTAAGTCACTAATAGGTCAAACTTATGACGATGTTGATACTCGATCTCCAATCTCGATTTAATGATGATCTTGAAATATGACAACATTGACTATATCTTGTGGTTGAATTTCTAGAAAGACCTAAATTTAGATCATTCATCAACCTTGAATATCATGATAGTGAACTCGATATTGATATCTCAAAATGTTTCCCATACCTCAAATGTTGCTCAAAATTTTGATTGATTGTTGCTCGATTAATGTACATGGATGACTGATCACCCCTAAGGTCTAAATAGGAATGTAAAACCTAGCTTCTAATATTTGGACCTATGACTTTGATGTCCAAACTTGAGTCTCGATATTGATGTATGGAATCTTGACTCATGATTACTGATCTTGGTTTTGACTTGAGTCCTATGATCACCCTATTTGGATCTTTAGATCACCCTCGATATATGACTAATGACTTTTGCGTTCCCAAATCTCAAAATTTTCAAATGATGGCTATGATGATTTGCTTGATTTATGACTTAGGGCTAAGCTCCATGTGGACTAGGGTGGGCCCTTCCATTGATTTTGAGCACGAAATCACTATGCTCAAATATGATGTTTGTCTCTAATTATTGCAATATGAAATCCCAATCATGGATGTATAACCCCACCAGGCCAATGTAGAATTCTGAACCCTAAATGTTGAGAAAGAAAGTCATGCCTTACTCTTGAGCTCTATTCGATTAACTTGAAATGTGATCTCTCCAAATTTGGTGATATATAGGATGATCTATCCAAAATTGTGATTTACGTAATGACCTCCCTGATTTGATGATCAATGTGACGATACTATGACCGTGATGCTCGATTGTTCGATAGAATAATGAGAGGAACTTGTCAATAGTGATGATAACTTATGAGAATACTATGACAATTTCTACATTTAATAGAAAAACCCAATCTTGATCGATGACTTGATTTAATTTTGGGGACAAAATTCCTTTTTCGGTGGGTAGGATGTGATAAACTGGATCTTTATCTCTCTACCTTGTACCCTATCTCTCTCTAATTAGTGAATCACATCATTGAATTTGAGTTCTATCATATATTTTGATTGATTTTATACTTGATGGTAGTCACCTTGCTCTTCTATTCTTTTGTGTGACATTAAAATCAATTTCTATAAGTTGAAAAATCTCCTCTCTCTAGGGTGTTCTCGCCTCTCTCTAGATCTCCTCCGGTGGCCTTCGTTGGGGGGAGGGAGCGGCACCTCAATGCTTCCTCCCCCTGGCTTCATCGGTATTGGATCTAATCATATCAGGAGGGTCCCTGGTGATAAAGAACGAGGTGATGGAGAATGAGCGCTGCTCCTGGTCGGAGTCTTTGGGTCGCCTTACAGTTGGGTTACGGAGGCGATGGGTTGCGATGCGTCAGAGGTCGATCAAGGGCCGTAGTGGTGTGTTCGACCTGGTCGACTCCACCCTGTTCAAGAGCGACGGGTGGAGAGGAGCCACGCCCTAGGTCTGACACTCCACATTGCTGATCCGTCTGGGCGAAGATGAGGGGTTCTCGACCTCCTCATTAGATCCTGCGATCCTCCTTCCCCGTGCTGCCTCCTGGAGCTGATCCAGTTATGGTGAACATCGATCCTGATCTTGAAGCGCTCGACGATGGCGGTGATGGTTGTGCCCTATTCCCAACGGTATGTCTCCCCCAACGTTTCGTGGCTGCCAGGCCTATGGGTGATGGTGGGGCACTCCCGACCTGCTCGGTTGTGGTTGTTGGCGCCTCCGCGACCTGTCGTTGGTCGCCCTCTTGGTCATGCGCCTAGGGGTCGTTGGCGGTCCACAATGGGGATGACGGCTTGCCTTCAGGATTGGACTGGTTCTCCAGTCAGGCCCGGTGGGGCTCCCATACCCTCCAGGTGACGCGTCCCGGCGACGGTGCTCTATTCTGGGACTCCATTCACGACGTAGCAGAAAGCCCAAGGGGTGTAGCAGTCGATTTGTTGTTGTTCCCGGATGCTACTTTCTAGGTATTTTATGGTATGCCAGTGATGGCTGACCTCTTCTTCAAACTTATCAGGTTCCAGACGGTGTGGCTCTGGTCTTGAGTCGATGATGAAGGTTGCCTAGGCTTTGTCTTCTCTCCTTCATACCTTGTGGGTGTATCTAATGCTAGTGGAGGAGGTTTCAAAGTCTACCTGCCTCACCTCCTCTTCAATCGAGTTAGAGTTTGGTTGTTCCCTGTAATAGCTTTGACGCTTGGATGCATAGATTTTTGGAGTTTCAGGTTTCATTGGAAACCTAGGTCTCTTCTTGGGTTCCCAGGTGGATGGTTCTCCAGCTAGGCTGGTGCTTATGATGTCAGTGAAGAGCAGAAGCTTTCAAGCTAAATTATGCCAGGTTCTTTGGAGGATGTCTGGTTTAGAGTTGTTTTTACTTTTTGTGGGTGAGCTAAATGCATGTAATTACATCTCTTAACTGGCTTCCTCCTAGATGTTTTGCTCATTTTTAGCTTGTTGAGTTCTCTGGTCTTCCTGCCTTCTAGTTTCTTTATCATGTATTTTTTTTGTTTTTACCCCCTGCGTGGGGTATCTGATCCTTGAGTGAGCTTTTATAGCTTCTGGTTTGTATTGGGGTACCTTGTGCCCAACGTTTTTGGTATATAGTAACATGCTTTTTGACCGACAAAAAAAAATCAATTTTTGACCTATGTTTTAATGACTTTCATGCATGATGCTTTTACTTTTGAATTTGAACCTCATGAAGTAATGGCATTTAATGTGTCTAGTGTTGTAGGTCTTTTAATTTTATTTCCAATGACACAATAATCACCTCGATCTGACCTCTAAAGCTCAAGTTATGGCCTTTAGAATTTTTCTCAATTTACAATCATTTAAGTCAATTTAATTGAGCTTTTAGCCTTATTGGGCCCTTTCTTTCTCTGGGCGCGGCCCAGTCCGCCCCCTCCTCTTTAGCATGGTGATCTGGCCTTTTCACAAAGGACCAATCAGAATCGCAGGTCCAAGATCCAATGATTTTTGACCATTGGATCCTTCTACAACAGATTGCTCCTCAATCTAACGGCCCGAGGCTCATCCCATTTCCAAGTCCGTACGTTGTGAAAAGGGGTTTTGCGACAGTTACGACTACCAACCACAACTCTCCCCATCATTTTGGTGAGATTTTCTTCCACTTCTTGATCCCTCTCGCTTCCCCCCTCTGTATAAGCCTATTGGGGCACCTGAGCGATGCCAGTGTGAGGGGCCCGCATCGGTCAAAGGAACCCACGGCCCACATCGATGCCCAATTTGAGGGGCCTGCCTCGGTCAAAGGAACCCAACGAGCGGCCAACCTAACCTCAAAAGCCACCTGGTAGCGGTGGGGGGAGGTCACCTAACCTCAGAAGCCACCTGGCAGCGGTGGGGGGAGGTCACCTAACCTCAGAAGCCACCTAGTAGCAATGGGTGGTGATCAGAGGCTTCAGGCCATGCCAGCACAGATATGCGGCCCATCTCGGCCTATCCAGGGTATATTTCTCTCCAAATTCCAATTAAATGATGATATCTTCTAAACCTTGTAACTCCTAGGTTTTTTAACCAAACTCTACGATATTATATACCATTTCAATCAGAAAATCACCACCTTTCTAATGTGACTAATTTCTACTTCTAGTTTTTTATGGTTCATACCTGATTTAGTAAAGATGATTCCTTCATGATGTATGCTTGCCAATCAACCTCAATTGTGCTTTATCTTGTATCCTTTATGAACCCTAACTACTCTAGTCCACTAAACCAGTAACTTTAATCATTTGTTTTTGGGATCTAATGTATGTGACCATTCATGTGTACCCTAATGTCCTTTTTACCTATCATGACTTGAAGATGGTCCTTTTATGTACTTGTATGATGTAACTTGCTCACATATGCACTTTGGCCTAATATATCATTATGGAATGTTTGAAATTAGAAAATATGTAGCTATTATTGTGCCTTGTTCCCTCCTTAACCTATGTCTTATACTAATGACATGCTCACCATGTTAAATCTCCATGTACCCCCGTTTTTGCTTTAAAATGATCTAGTTGACCTATTTGATCTTATATGATGAAATATGATTTTCATACAGTTATCTTTATTTATCTCTTTTGGATAAGTAGTTTAATCATGCTTGAAGTGGTAAATACCAATATCATTTGACTTATGCTCTTATTGTTTCTGTGACTTGGTAGGGTGACACTAAGACATTTAAATGAATCTAAAGTGACTTAATCATGATCTTGCATGTTAAAGAATGATGATGTAATCTAAATATAATGTTTCCCTAACTCCAAATAAAAAACAATTTCATGCTTTAATCTAATCTAATTTGGACAGTTCACTTAGATCTAGGACCTAATGTTGATCCTCTTACTATGATTGAATAATGACATGCATGTTGGAAGTTTGGAACTAAGATTGAAAAACTTGGAACCTATATCTAGGGAATCATCCATAAGACTCATATGATGCTAATTTTCTCAAACTCCAGTAAACTAAGACACCATGCTAGATATTTTCCTTGCGAGGTACCGTTGGTTTGGAAAATCTCTAGGATCTTACTCAAGAATCTTTTGTTCACTCATAAGATATGCTTAATCTCTTGACCCTACTATGTTATTGGATTGCTTGTATGTATGCTTGTATGAATGCTTGGCTAGATAAATACTTGTTTGAGCTATTTTGGCAAACCTTGAACATAATTTAGTGAAATCCATTATATATCATGTACACCTGCCTGATGTTTTGAGGTAACGATGCCAGGTCGGGCCTCTTATTTGATAAGGTGGATCATTATGATACAAGGGTTACCTCTTGGCGATGACCTTGAGGCCCCTTTATGGATTGGGTACCTAATGTTGAGCACCCTTACAGACTCTTCCATGAGAAGTTAGTCTAAAAGGCCTACGATTGATACAATGGATAAAGAAATCTACAAAACGATTGTTTTTTTGTCATGGTGGGCAGCACGGTCATGGTGGGTTAGTGTCACCACGACCGTGGTAGGTTAGAGGTTCCATGGTCATGCAAGGGCACATGACAATTATAGATCAGAGATGAGTTGGTCATTATGACAAGAATGGCATGTTGGGGCTTGACACCACGACTGTGTTGGGGGGACACACAACCATATTGGGTCCTCCTTGGAATGGTCATGCAGTCCAATAGGGTCGTGTTGCTAAGATTGAATTTTGATGCTTGTTTTGTGATCCACTGTAATTTCTTTTCAGAATCAACATGGTCGTTCCTTGGTACCACAATTGTGCTAGGGTTTTCTAAAGCGCTTTGAGCTTGAGCTCTAGATTTTCATGGATTTCTTAGCTTGACTTGAATCTTTCCACTAGGGGTAGGTTAGGGGAGCTCTTAGACCTTCCTTAAACTCCTTTAATAATGAAAGAACCCTAGGATCATATTACTTCTCTCCCATCCATCAAAGCATGTTCCAAGTAACTAAAAACATGCAAAGAATGTTGATAAGTGCATTTGATGATAATACACATATTAAGGGAAATAATATGCATCCTAAGAAATTTAGATGTGTTTGAAATGCAATAAGACACTAGATGAAACCCTAAAATAGGGTTACATCATATACCTGATGGTTATTAGGTGGAGCGAAAAAAGTTTCATGTTTATGCTATTTTTATTGAAGTAAATTCTTCATGAAGGCAAAAAGCTTCCAATATCAACATTCAAAACAAAGAAAAATTGTTCCCAATGAAAATATAGGTTAAGAATATGCATGCATGTTTGAATGACTTTGTGTTATTTTAAAAATGTGGGGCATCAAGGTAAAAAATGTTGACACTGGTAGAACCAAGATTGATTCTCATGCCAAGGTGATGTGGTATGTACGTATACTACTACCATTTTAGTTATTATTTGTTGAATTGGTAGATGTGCATAATTTATCTTGTCATACAAAGGTAAAGACAAACAATGAATGGGTCCTATGACATGCATTTGATTCTGTAACATACTCAAATCTGGAATCATAGGCTAATCCTCCATTCTTCTAGACCCCTACTTGTCTATGTAATAACCAACCCATTTTTCTCTCTATTGGACCTTCTTTTCAATACATACCTTCTATTTTTCATAATTCACTATTTTTAGATAGACTAAACATTGATGGGGACTTTATAACCCTAAATGACTCATTAATAGCTCATAGTCATGGAATCTTAGTATGTGATGTCCCTAATACTTGAACTATGGGTATTAGTGGATACTAATACTAAACTATAACCTCAACCATTGTTTAACATCCTATATTAATTGTGCAATGTTAGTGTGAGGAATTTTGAAATGATGTAAGAGGAGTCACCCCTATTTTGATATTAGTTAAGATAATAACCTAATTTAGTGGCTAATGCATTATGGCTTCATGGAAACACAAACAATCTCATAATGCAAATCAAAGTCCAAATTCGAGTTCATCACATCCAAATTAGCCAACCTACAATTTTTGGGCTTAATTGGATATCAAATACACCTCCTATAGCCAACTAGAAGTTAGGATGTTAGTTTAAATGATACTTATAATATTTAATTTGATGCCACACACTTTTGCCTAAGTTTTCAATTTTCTACATGCCACATTCTCAGTCAGTATCTGAGTCGCGCGGGTCAGCCGGGTCGGGCTGGTGGACTCCGTCTTCCACCTCCAACTTCCCCGCTCTGTCACGACTGGTTCAAGCCAGTGATAGTCCTCCTCGTCGTTCTCTCGCCTCAATCAACCATTTCTCACGTTTACTTCACCTTCCTATTCAGCTTACACTACCGAACATGATGAGCCCTAACTCTTCCCCTCTAGTGTCCTAGAGACAAAATGCCCAATCTCCTTTCTCCCTCTCCCGGCTGCCGCCACCTCCAGTGACCCTGACATCCCACCAGATCAATCACCAAGAAGACTTTAACCATACAGGAAGCACCGCCTCATCCTCCTTCATGTTTCACTGCGGTCAATTGGTCCAGACCGCCTTAGGCTCACCCTACCAGATTGAGTTGTTCTCCCTGGGAACTCCTCACCGCCCTAGCAATGTGTGGCTTATCAGCTCAATCGTCTGTGAGGTAACCAACTACAGCCTCCCTCTTTCATTCTGTGTTTTCAGTTTGCCCCGAACCCGTCTGTATGTCTGTGTCAACAAGGCCTTCCATGACCAGCTTAACCATGGCGGTCAGTGGCCATAGTGACCGTGGTGCTCTGGTCCTGGTGGTACTCCACAATGTATGAAGGTCACGAATGTATCCCTTGCGGTCTCTATGATGGTAATGCATTGTTCAAGCCTTTTTCTACTCTGATGAACCCCTCACTATATCGGTTGTTGCTAGTTTTGTCTACCTCCCCGTTGGGTCTGTTCAGGGCATCATGTCTTAGTTAAAGTCTCCTGGCCCATCTTGTTTCATTGTGTTTATCCGTGATGACTTCTACCCTCTCCAAACCTCATCCCTTCCTGCTCACGACACACAGGTCCAGTGTCGAGCATGCAACTGTGATACAAGAATCTCGTGCTTGTCTCCTGACTATCTTTGATCCAGATTTGATGTTCTTCTAGTCCACTCTGATGAGGAAAACCTTGAGATGTGTTTCCCCTTCTCACAATGGGCCCTGCGTTGAGTTTTCAGACCTTGTTGCAAGCTTTGGTCGGCGTCCATAGTGCGGACACAGGGAGATCAATCCCTGGGATGAAAGTCCAGTTCTGCCCATGTTACCCAAAAATTTTATGTCACGCCCATGAGGGCATATTGGAGATTTCTAGGATTGTTTGACTCTGTTGAAATGAACTTTGGTTCCATCTATCTCCCTAAAGTTTGCGTGACACCCTGTCACATACATTCGTGTTACATTCAGGGGCATTCAGGTCATTTTGCAATTCATTTTTCCTTTTATCCAATAATTTATTTTAACTTATAAAAATTGTAACTAATTATTGGTTCAACAAAAAAAATACAAATAAATATGTTTTTGAAATAAAAAAAAATGTGACTAATTTATTGGGACATGTTTCACAGTCAGATTTTCAACTTACACTAGGGTCGATTTATAAGTAAGAAATTTAATGCATTTCATATTAATTGAGTGCACATATATTGTGACTAGGTTGAGACAACCATGACCTTGAACATTGGAGGTGTTACTGAATATCTAGGTCTGATCATAAGGTATGTACATCCTCTATTTTATTTTGGGCATTAATTGATTGAAATCCATATACCTTTTAATGAGGCATCTCTTGAATTGTTAATCCCTTTGAAAATCTAAATTCTTGGACATTTATTGCTCCTGCTATGAATTCCTTTTGATTCTGTGATTATTAAGTTGTTATGTTCATTTGGGTCCTTGGGCCCCTACTGCTATGTTGCCTGTGACAAAGTGGATTTTAACATAAGAATGAAATATTACTCGTTTGACCTCAATATATTCTCTCATGGTCTCAAATAATTTTTCTTGTCTTCATAATCAATGTTGAGACTCAAATACAAAATATGGTGATCAATGTAGTTTGTATACACATTATCACACCTCAAATTAGATTCAATCATCACTTTGTCCAAAGAATCAAATTGATACATCAAACTTCATCTTTTTATTATCAAACTTTTTCTAAAGGTTCTCCATGTTTTTGTGAAGCTATGATCCAAATTTGAGAACAATTGGACATTCCTAAGATTTTCTAAGGATTATTTAAGTTATGTATTGAAAATCCTTTTCTTTGCCCTTTTCCAAGTCATCGATCCTTTGTAAAGGGAGGGGACGAACCCCAGCCCTCAGATCTGAGACTCACGGATCAGGGGTCCGATCCAGCGGCTATGGGGTTATCTTCAACCTCCCACTGATTACGGGGAGGTATGAATGCGACCTTGATGATCGATCTCCCACTCTTGACCACTATTTGAAATTCTAAGCGAGCCAAAGCAACCCTCTCACAAATTCGAACTTGACAAGTCCTAGTTTGACCAACATTTGTACACCATACTTCCACCAAAATGAGTGTTTTACCTCCCCTTCTCTGTCTGGAAGCCATGGCTGCTGCTCTGAACCTATGAGCCCTAAAACCCTAGCCCCAACCCTATATAAAGTGTCCCTCATGCTCGCAATCGCCACATAAAACTCCAACTTCCTTTCTCCCTCATTGTTCTGGCCTGAGGCGGCCTAATTTCTCCTTTTGACCCCTGATTGGGCATCCTTCCTAGCCGCCCCTATCCTCTTGCTCTGGCTCCCATCCAGTTCGCGGGGCTGAGGCAAGCTCGGCCGGCCTACTCACCACCTTCCTCACCTTCTCCTGCTCCAGTTCCCCTCCATGCCGGCAAGCCATCTCCGTCGCATTTGTGTTGCTCACACGCAAAGGTTGGAACGGGAGAAAGAAAGGTCATGAACCAGTCGGTCCGGTAGAGAGAGCCCACCGGTCCATGGCTCAGTGAACCAGCGATCGAATCGGGCAAAATCAAAGAATTGAATAGGACCTTTGAGATAGAAAGTCGCGGATCTATGTGGCTCAATCTCAGATGTTCCTTGTGCATCCAACGGTCATCCTATTTTCTTGAATTAAGGTATCGTTGCTCATCTCTGACAAATAATAAATTAAATGCTCAAATCTTGCAAAAATGATAACGTTTGATTCCTAGCTCCAAAAATTATGAACAAATAGTCAATTTTGATCAAAAAAATCCAATGCATCATTTAAAAATACTTTTAAAACCTGATTCCAAATGATGCTCACTAATATAATTAAATCTTGATCTATTGATTATTTAATTTGTCAAATGACTCTATTTTAGTGATTAATCCCTTGAAATCCTGATATTTGACTATAATGATCATCTTGAAGCCAAACCTGATTAATATGAGTTGAAATCTGATCTTGTAACTCATTCCCCCTAGAATGTGAATCATTCACATTGAACTAGGGATTAACCTTAATATTATGATGATTGATCTTAATCTTGCAAAACCCTTGATATAGTTTTGACCCATCAATATGATATTGATATCTAATTATATTAAGTACCACGATGATAACATAGAAATTGATGATGACTTGGATAATGATCATAGATCATGGTTAACGCATATGATCCTAGAAACCTAAGGAAGTCATTCACACTCGAAAATACTTGACACTTGAAATAATGTTGGACAAATTGAAATATTGATTGATTATAAGTGAATGACCCAACCCTAAGGTTGACATAGGATAAGTGTAACCCTAATCTACAATATTGAAACATGATATCCAAATATCTTGATCTTGACCCTTGATCCAAACATTGTGTTTTAGGATCTAACTCGAAGGGTTGACCTATTACTAGATGATATGTACTCGAAATCATCGGTGAAAGGTACGCTATTATATAACTCCTCCTTGATTGTATTGAAGATACTTTTATATATCTCTTGATTGTATACTTGGCTACTTATTTGGATGAGCTATTGTTCCCTATGATTAGTCTTTCATTTTTCTATACTATATTTTGAAAAACACGAAAACATAAATTGCATTCTGATTATGACTACCCGTATATTGATAATGATGATGATGTTGATAATGTTGATATTGGGTGCAAGCAACCCCCTCATTGAGAGGTGGGACTTGTACATTTGCTTCCTATGTTCCTATGGTGAGAAGGAGCCTAGTGACCATCCCCATCGCATTGGGGTAATAGAGTCACATAAAATATATAAGCATGCTTCTCGAATTACAACATAATGGGAACTCATAATAAAAGTCGAATTGCTTGAAAAACTTGTCGAACAAATGTTGGTTTTGCAAATTGCTTATTATTCTTTTGAATATAAGTCCTACCAAGTATAATATCTTTTTATAAATCACTTTGCTTGATTTTGAAAGCGTACTGTGCAATTGCATGATTGTGTCTTGATTTTCTTTATTTTAGGCAATACAAATGGAATACTGAATAAGATAGCTTCCGCACTCTACATACTCTGATGACAAAAATAAATCAGATATATCTCCATATTGGGTTAGTTGTTCTTTAAATATCCAGTTTTTTGAGTTATTATTTCTTATTGTATATGCCAGTGTCATAGATCCTAACGGGCCACTCAGGGACGGGCACTTCAATCCTTTTACTACAGCCTAGGCAGTAGGATTGGGATTGGGGTAAGAACAATTTTGTGACATTGACTTTATTGAAAATGACTAAAATGGTAAGTCTTGTCACTCTATTATAGCATGTTACTTGTTTGACTAGAATATCTAGAATAGTGGTATTTATGTACAACCATACATATATAGGGCGCGCGTATTCTGCCCGTGGTGTGCGTTTCCACCCTTACTTTTTAGGCCATGTTTCTATTGTGTTATGGCCCTATTTTAGGTATACTTAGTATACATTTATGCATACAAACATTTACTACTTTATATTGAGATTGTTGATAATTTTTATGGCAAGGCACTTTTATCATTATACTTGTAATCTGAATTTTTATATATGCCCCATTTCTATTGTTACACTTCTTCTGAACTTACCTAATTTCAAATTTCCCCCTTCTTATGGGAACATCTCCTTTTTGCACTTATAACCCTATTTAATGTCCAAAGTGTTTATTATATGTACATACTCAACTCTTTACTGACCTCCATGTTGTTTCCTATGTTCTGGGTGATGCTCCCTTCCACCCAGGTTTAGGTACATTAGAAGAAAAAGATGCTAAAAGATCATATACATGGACTTGGACTTTGAGGATAGCTTGGGATAGTTGGTTTTCCCTCTGTAGCCGGCCTTACATGTCCTTTGGTGTATACCTTTTATTTTATTTTATTTTCGTTCCACCTTATATGGTTAAGAACAATTGTACAACAAAAATCTTGTAACTCTATAATAGTTTTGTTTTTGTTGCTTATTCATTATCATGCTCTGTAATATGTACCATTTGAGAAATGAATGAAATTCCTCCTTTCCTTCTTACATTTTTGGTATGTTTGGGATTGGATGGACTTATTCTTCAATTTAGTGAAGAGTGGATCCCCTATCAGGTCACATCACTATTTACAAAATGGTATCAGAGCCTAAGCAATCGGTAACTTGACTATTTCAAGTTATTCTTGGTTGACCCTTAATTAGATAGGTGAAACTTAAAGGTTATTGATAAATCTATTTCCTAGTACTCAATACCAATTAGGGTTTTCAACCCTTGACTAATATGGTCACTTGCACTACTCGACCCACCTATGTGAACGTGAGTTAGTCGTTAGTAACCTTTAACACCCACACCTTCTTTATAGAGGTGGGATGAAGTCACATCAAACTGACTCTTGTAGTGTTTGGTTTACATCTCATAATTTTCTAGGAAATTAGCCTAAGAGCCATGAAGTGCAGATTGACTTAAATAGTCATTGATAGGCATATTCTAGTTCTCGTCTTAAATCCATTTACCTTTATTGTTCTCTATCATGCCTTGCATACCCTACTATGGCAATGCTGAGAACACAAGCTATAAATACAAAAATTCTGATGTAAATCTTAGGAATTTAGATGATTCCCTTATTACTAAGTGATGGTATGAACGAGCTTAATTATTGTTAGGAATGACTTGCCTTCAATGTGAAGAATTACAACATTGGTATGTCCCAAGACCACTTATCTAAAGTTTGGATACCATGTTTGATTAGCTTTTGTGCCTCATACATGAGTTTTAGTGGGTGGAAGCTATTAATTTTTGTATAATATTCTTAGGAGTTTTCCTCTCTCGCCTCCTTGATCCAATTAGATTACCCAGTGAATGATGTTATTGGTAAATTTACTATATAGTTCATCTTGTCTTGTGATGGGACTATGATTGTAAATCGTCAAGTGTAGAAGGAACACATATACCTTACTGTAATTATTGGATTATCATATGAATCCCTTAGGGCTTGTGATGAGGCTGTGTCAATTATGCTTAAGAGTGACATGAGGAATGGCGGATGTCTTACCTCATTAAGGTTTGATGAATTTGACCATGTGTAATAGGAAACCCTTCTCCCTTCAATGTAAAAACATAGTTGAGGTGTAGTCAAATGCCCGATATGGTGTCTGGAGGATTAGACCCTTTAAGTAAAGGATGTGATGATAAAATAATGGTATGTGGTGGTTGAATTGGTTCTCGGGTTGATTTTGGTGCCAATTTTGGATTTTTCACCCCAAGTTTTGCATCGTCAAACTTATTTTCATTATTAATTTATATGTACAAAAGAAAAGTTTTCAGATTTTATCGATGGTTTTTGGAACCCAGTCACCACCACAAGAAAGTTAGGATGTTAGTTTTTTGGAAATGACTAAAATGATAAGTCTTGCCACTCTATTATAGCATGATGCTTGTTTGACTAGAATATCTAGAATAGTGGTACTTATGTACAACCATACATATATAGGGCACACGTATTCCACCCGGGGTGTGCGTTTCCACCCTTACTTTTTAGTCCATGATCCTATGGTGGTATGGCCCTATTTTAGGTATACTTAGTCTACATTTATGCATGCAAACATTTACTGCTTTATATTGAGATTGTTGATAATTGTTATGGCAAGGCACTTTTATCCTCATACTTGTAATCTGAATTTTTATATATGCCTCATTTCTATTGTTACACTTCTTTTGAACTTACCTAATTGCAAATAGCCCCCTTCTTTAGGGGTGAGAATTCGGTTAATTTGGTTGGTTACAGTTAATTCGATTCGATTAAACGGTTAATTTGTGGTTTGAGATTTTAACCATTAACCTAACCAAATTGAGTCGGTTAATTCAGTTATTGTCCAATCGGTTAATGGTTAATTCGGTCGGTTAATTTGGTTCACCAAATAACACTAGTGTAATAATATTATTTGAAATAGTCATAGAATTTGGGACAATATTGTTATATTATAGTAGTATTGTTGTAAATTTAATTTTGTATGGCTCATAAAAACTTGATTACTATATATATGGGGAAGTATTTTGAAATAAAAGTACAACTATGAATGTATATATGCATGTGTAGGATATTATTTATGAATAAATTCTGACTATTCGGTTAATTCGGTTAACCAAACCAAAAATATCTTTAATCGTCAAATTAACCATTTAACCGATTAACCAAAATAAATTAACGAAATTAACCAAATTAACCAAATTGACCCAATAAAATTAACCATTCGGAATTAACCGTTTGGTTAATCAGTTATTAACCAAATTCTGCTCACGCCTACCCTTCTTGTGGGTAGGGATGAGCATCGGACCCAGTCACCCCATGTTTTGGCAAGCCCAAATCCATATCCATATTATTATACGGGCCACAGGCCGGGTTTTGGCCCAGAAAATTTAAGAAAGATGAGCCTGTACCGGCCCCTATAACAAATATGGGTTTCGGGTCGGGCTCAGCCAGCCCGTCTAACAATAGGTTTCATCAAAATGATGTGTTTGATTTACAATCAATGTTGAATTTTTATGTAATTAGAAAGATATTTGTTGTAGAAATATTTATTAAATTTCAGAATTTCGTTGTGCTAGGAATGGTGGTGCTTTGCATGAAGGTTGAACATAATATCAATGAGCAGACAAATTAATAATCTATAATGTTGTTGCTAGTTTTTGATTCGTACCGATTAGCTATTAGACTTGTTATTATAACCAACTATTATGATAGGGGGAGTTGGCTGATTAATATCAATCATTAGATGGCAGATCCTATTATGGAAAAAGAAGTTTTAAAATGATATACATACTAGTGTATTTATATTATATGGTATATATTATTTATGCGGCCAAGTATCAAGTTTTTAGGTCTGGGTTTATGGTGGCCAGAGCTCGGCCTGGATAAGAAAATGGACCTAAAACACTGGCCCGGCCCGCCCATTTAGAATACCAGGGTCGGGTCTGGGTCAGGTTTGACGGGACGAGTAGCGGGCTGGGTCGAACCGGCCCAGTCTGATGCTCAACCCTACTTGTGGGAACATCTCCTTTTTGCACTTATAACCCTATTTAATGCCTAAAGTTTTTATTATATGTACATACTCAGCTCTTTGCTGACCGCCATGTTGTTTCCTATGTTCTGGGTGATGTTCCCTTCCACCCAGGTTTTGGTACATTAGAAGAAAAAGATACTAAAAGATCATATACATGGACTTGGACTTTGAGGATATCTTGGGATAGTTGGTTTGCCCTCTACAACCGGCCTTACGTGTCCTTTGGTGTATACCTTTTACTTTAGTTTATTTTCGTTCCACCTTATATGGTTAAGAACAATTGTACAACAAAAATCTTGTAACTTTATAATAGTTTTATTTTCACTGCTTATTCATTATCATGCTATGTAATATGTACCATTTGAGAAATGAATGAAATTCCTCCTTTCCTTCTTACCTTTTTGGTATGTTTGGGATTGGATGGACTTATTCTTCAATTTAGTGAAGAGTTTATCCCCTATCGGGTCTCACTCTTTACAAATTCCCTACAATAGAATACAATTGATTAATTGTACCATTAATTTCATGAAGAAGTTAGAAATTTAGAACATGGACTTTTATTGACAAGATGAATCCAAAAATTGACATGTTATGAAATAATACAAAATTTGTTGACATGTTATAGTAGTTATATAAAATTTGTACATTAACCAGTCAACATATCACTTGACATGTTATGTTGCATATAAAAAATCTTTCTCCTTAATGACATATGAAAAATAATTGTGTCATGTTGTAACATACTGAAACTTGGGTTTATTTGCAATTTAACCCATTTTCAAGATTTTCATTTCTGTCATATCCTTTTTGGCATTTTTCTAAATTTTCCTTTCTTTTCTATCCTTTTTGTCATCAATGTTGAATTTAAGTAATATTTAGTGGTTTGGAATATATTTGTTTCACATTAATGCCATCATATGAGTTTATATATAAATGCCTCAATTAGTGCTTTAATTAGAGTCTAAAATTCAAAATGACAACTAATGAGAAATAATAAATATATTATATTTAGAGTTTTATAGCCTTTTGGGACAAGGGATAAGATATAGTGTGGTTTTGAGTTAGTTAATGAGAATAATAATCCTCTTTTTTTTCTCTCTCCTCCTAGATGTTAATAAAGATAAAAAGGGAAATAGGAGGTGTGACATGACTCTTCAATGAGTATATAATGTCCATCTCAAATTTCTACTCAAGGATTTGTTAAGAAAAGTCTTTTCATATTAACTCACCCTTTTTATATATTAATATACACATTAATGGCCAATATGGTGATTAGCGGCCAAAACATTTGAAAATCCTAAATCTAAGTGTATAGGAATATTCTTGACTATAAATGTAATGACCACATTTGTGCTTAATTGGTAAACTAGGGTTTTACCTGAATGATTACAAGCTTGATTATATTGAACATCATTTAGAATTGATTAATGATAGTAGATCAATTGTGACATTAAAAACCTAATAACAAACTCTAACTATGATTTTAGTTTGAAGAATTAGGGTTTGAGAAATAAAACCCTAATCGACAAAAATAAGGATTTTGATAGTACATGAATATGGAATTTAATCATGATTGCAGTGTGATAAATGGTTTTTCATATTTTCTACAAATTTTTTTATTTAATTTAATTTTGGATATGATATGGATAACTCAATCATTCATATTGGGGAAAAAATCAGAATATTTGAGTGTTCTTTGAATGTGGTTCTCAGTCGAACTATACTTTGACCAAAATGCTGACAGAGTGCTTTTCAACATTGTAGTGTTTTATTTTTAGTTATTTATAGGTAATCCAAATGATCTGAAATTTTAACTAGAGATATGAGACTCAATCATAAACCACATGTACAATTTTCATAATTTTTGATGTGTTTAGGCCTTATCAGTAGATGAATTACAGTAATATCTTTATGACAGAAAATTCAGCTGAAATAAGAGAAAGTATAGTGAGGGGTCAATGTGCAATTGACCCAAGCAGATCAATTGCTCTATATGGTCAAGATAACATACAAGGAGCTCTAATAATTTGTGATTCAATCCAAAGAAATGAAATCCTAGAGAGAGAGGGAGAGTTTGGATTTGAGAGAAGAAAGTGATGGAGATGTTGACCTAGGGTTTTGTGATCTGAGGAATGATGAAATAATATAAGTTTAGCCTCTTTGGATATAGTTTTATGGTGATCTTATCTCACACACCAAGATTTCATTCCTCCTCTGATTTGATCTGAAGTGGTGTCAAAACTTCCCCTTTTCTCACTCTTTCTTCATATTCCCTCATTTTTAGGGTGTCCGAGTTGAAAGGAAGAAGAATCAGGTGAATTTCTAGGGATTTGTTATGAGATTGAGATTTTCAGGGATGAGTTGTGTTTTTAAGGTGTTTTCACACCTTAGGGTGAGTGGGAACTTCCTTTAAATAGTATATTGCATGAAAATTGGTAAAATCATCCATAATCTTTAATTGCTTAGTATGCGACTACAAACCCTGAATTGTCTGTTTGATCTAAGTTGTTGCAAAATGTTATGAAATGGATTCTTCCTCTATTTGAATAAATTTTAGTTGAAAAAATCATATTAGAAATGTATACAATGCATCCTAATGAGAATTCCCTAAGTATTCACAGAGGTTATAAGAGGAAACTGAAATATAGGGAATTTGTCTATGATTGAAATTGTTGTATAATTAAATAGAGAAATTTGTTTATCTGGATCTCCTTGGTTATGAATGATTGTTTGTCTAAGTTCATAGTACATATAAGTCAGATACTATCTTGGATTTCATTTAAGGTGAATAGTGTTTGTTTGATATCTCAGTAAAGAGGGTGAAACTGTAGATGCGAGGAAAGTTGGATATTTGCGAATCGATAATGTGAAATCCATTTGAACGAATTTTCTTGACATGATAGACTTTATTTATTCAATTGTATTATTGATGCATGTTATTTCAGTAAATGGCATGGAAACCCAAATTTAGCTCAGTTCCAAGGTTTCATACATGTATTGATTTTATATGATTTGTTAATAGTAGTCTTTATTCAATGAATGTTTATGTTGCATGTAATCTTTATGAGAGCCATGTGATAAGTGAATGAGGTAAATGAAACCCTAAGGATAGTGTGTTCAATGAATCAAGTATTTTGATATCAATGTTCTCAGTATGAGATGTGGTGATGCATAACTCAAGATTTGGGTTGAGGTGCACGTTTTTCAAGAAAGTACAAATAATTTACAGGTGCAATATGTTAAGTAATTAACTCTTATCAGTGTATTAATAAGTTCAATTGCATGATTCTAGTGTATAAAGTATCAAGTGGACATGTCTTCTGTTATTTAAGAACTTTAGTCTGCCTGCATTTACAGTATGTTGATTTCTCAGTAAATTACAATGTTTTAACTATACTGCTCTGCCAAGTTTAGAATGATGTACATGTTGTATTATAAAATTCAATTAAATAGACACGGTACCATAGAGATATTAGAGTCAAGTATAAGTAAGAGAAAGGTACAATGTAGAAAGAGCTTTCCACGAATAATAAAATAATAGACATAGGTGCCCTGAACATTGTAGATTCCCTACGAATGTCTGCACTGTAGGGAGGAAACGATCCACCCTGGAAGTGACCACTATACGGGGATCGGATCGCACCCACAGAGCATGTGGGGGAGACGAAGCCCTTGAGGAAGTCTCCTAAGAGAAGATAGGTTACCCAACAAGAATCGGAGATCCCGGTGGTAACCCATAGGTACCCATAGAGCGTCTCAGACCCTCCGCCTGTGTACTCAGCCTAAAAGGAGAGGTCCAGTTAAAGGCCAGCTATTTAGCCGCCTTAGTCAGATGTGACGGTTCGAGTCAAGAAGACCCGAATTCAGTTCTAGGTGTAGCTTCCTGAGTTTTAAGATAAGTCTTGTAAGGTGAGATCGTAGTTCACTACGAGTCTTCATATGTAGAGTACACTACATATGATCAGGGCATAAGCTAAAATATGATAATATAAATTTTAAAGAGTTTCTTATAAGTAAGAATGACTAAGAAGGATTCGAGTACAATTTCCTAGCAATTATTCTTTGTATGTTTCTGAATTATTAGTTCTCTTTGAAATTAATCAAGCATGCCCATATATTGATTTACTCTTGTTGATATCTAGAGTATCCTGCCATATTTATGATTGTAAATGATCAATCTCTTCAAAGCTTACTGCTGTTATAATTGATTTCAGTTGCTCAAAAGTATATTTGTAATTATATCAGTGCTTTAGACTGTTTCTTTGAAGTACTCATTCACTGAGCGAGTGGGCTCACCCCTGTACTCACAATTTTTAGGGAAATCACATGGACTTGAAGAAGGTCAAAGTATCAGAGTAGATCTGCCACAAGAGTTAAGTCTAAGTATAGTTAAGTTTAGTTGGTCCCTATCACTCTAGGTCCTAGTATAGATGTGAGAGTATTGTAAGTGATGTTTTGTATCTTTTTTTTCTTAAAAAGAGAGAATGCATTTGATTATCATGTCGTATGTACAGGGAAGTGTGAGAAACAGAATGAATGTATGGATGTGTATCATTAATGTTGAGATCATATTGGAGTAAACAAGGTTTAATTCTCTTGTAAATTTTGTTTATGTGATTCAATGCGAGAAAACAAAGAGTTTGAAAAAGAAGAAAAAGTTAAGGGTGATATTTGTATTACGTTAAATCCTCAATTTATGCCCTAATCTGATGATTAATGGTAATTGTGAGATCGGGGTGTAACAATAAATTAGCCTATGGCCCAAATTTAAAGATAATTGGACGATATTTGTCATGCATTAGCTTGCCCCTCATGTTCCACTCGATGACCAGGATTTAAGTGACCCACGATTAGATAGCTCTAAGCCTTGCCATCTACCTCTGATCATTCTGTGGTCAAGAAATGTTACACAACGTTTCCCTTCATCGACCCGTAGCTACCTCATTACTGCATCATTTTGTGAGGTTTCTTCTCCGTTGAGTTTGTTTTGTCACTACGAATTAAATGAGCTATCACTCGTTGTCTAGTTCGCTACATTGACAAAACACCCAATATGGATCATCCTAGCCTCGCCACCCCACGTTGCAGAGGATGCTTTGATTCCCCTCTTGCCTATATAAGGCATCAATTAGCACCGAGGGACCACATACTCTACTCCTCCTCAGTTGATTTCACTGCCTTCTTCCCCAAACCCCTAGACCTTCTCATCCTTCCTCTTCAGTGACAGTGACCTAGCATTCAAAGCCTCAGTCATCCTCGACGAATTACATTGGTGGTAAACATACTTGACCACATTTCTTTGCTTTGACATTTCCTTTTTGGCTCGCCATGACCCCGATCGATGTACCCTATAAGGCTGACCTTTCCCTCGCCAGTGCTGATTGTCATTGGCCTTAAGAGCCTCCACAACTTCGGCCCTTCATTGCCTGAGTTTGTGGGACTCTGGGGAACATTTTCTCGATGTTGGTCCCTTATTTCTCAAACCAAAACCTTATCTTCAGATTTTGAACTCCCTCCATGTTTCCCCTTCTTCATGTAACCACTAATGTTTCCCTGGTCTTATCTCCACGTCGTGGCATCTTCGACCTCATGAGATCCTTGTGGATGCACCCTTGTTGTCCCTCCCCACTGTATCAGGGAACTTTAGATCTTTGGAATATCTTCTCTTCTTTCTGGTCCTCGCGACAGTAGCGACGTGGAGCTCCAATACTCGCCTATGCTTGGGAGTGGGCTCGATAGATTCGCCTTGAGGAAAGTAAGTTTCTTGGAGTCCCAGCTTCCTGCGAAAGGTTGCCTTCTTTGAGTTGTGACCAGAGAAAACACCTCTTGGGAAGTTGCATCACGCCAAAATTGAAGGGGAAGAAACTCGTCCGTTGAATGACCTGAGTGCCCCCCAGGTTTAGTCAATTCATCAATATCACATGGGTAGAGTTGTCATTTTGGTTTTTGTTTGCTCTGGTCACTAGTGCGGGTTTTGATCGCTGAGCTGGAGTAGGGTCCAGACCATGTGTCTGATGTTTATTGGTCCACACAGGATACGGGCCCCACTCCACTCTCTCTGGATAATAGTGCTTACGAGATTTTTCTTTGAATTCTCATTGGTCAGTCGTTGAAAATTTGTAGTAAATCAACGCCTTATTAGAGAAATACAAATAAATACGCATTGGAAAGGATTTTTCACAAGGATCTGATATTAGGGTTTTCAAGTCATGTTTTTCTGCCCTTGTTTTTAGAAACACTATTTTATTTATATAAAAAACCGTAAAATTGATAACTAATTCATTTTAACTACAAATTTAATAAAAATAAATTTTTGTATTTAAGAGAATGTAATGGATTGATTGGTCTACATTTTGTGTTCTAAATCTGAAGTTTTCTTAGAAAGTCCAAAATTTGGGTTTCTTACATCTTATGCTTCATAAAACCGTAATACATATGTGTAAATTTGTAATTAGGTCAAGGTGGTCTTGGATACAACCTAATTGGTGAAAAATGATTATTAAGACTCTACATTGAGGTATAAGCTTATGTGCATATGCATGTGTATGTGCATTCCTTCACCCTTTAGTTGGGCATTACATAATCCAATCCTAATAATCCCAATGAGGCATAGACGTAGCATTTATTCTTTTATTTCCTTCTTTTGGCACATTTAATTCAATTATTTCTAAGTTTTTGAACCCTCTGCAATATTTCATTTATTTAATTTGCCATGTGATTTTTATAGCATGATGAATCATTAACTATATGGCTAATGTAATGTTCTTATGTACCACCACCCATAGTTGGACATGTGTTATTTTGCCCAGGGGTATGTGTTTAATCTCTCCACTATTATAAATATTTTAGGTGTTTGGGAATGTTTTACCATCCCTCACCTATTGGTTGATGGTAAGAAGGTGCCTCGGCCCTATATTAGTTATTGTAATCATATTAATATTCATTCATGCAATTTTATTGTTGTTTCTCATGGAAGGCTTCTTAATTATTACATGCCTCATACTCGACCCTCTTAGCATAATAAATCTTTACCATGACATATTTTGTTTTATAATTGTCCTTATTCCTTTAATTGGCATGTACTATATTTCTCCTTTTGCTGGGTGATCCCAACCACCCAGGTTTAGGATCAGAGTCCACAACAGGAGCATGATGGACTTGTCTAAGATTAGGGATAAGGAGTTCATCCTTTCATCTTAGACCTATCTCTTAATTTGTTTCTTGGAGACAGATTGATGTAGTTTAGTTTCCCTCTATCTTAGATCCTTCTATTGTATCCATCATGTAACCCATATTGGGTGAAAAAGATGTACATTTTTATGAAATTGAATATAATCAATGTTTTAAATTCCACTACTATTCATTGGTCTTTTATTTAGAATTATAGTTAGTAGAGAGGTGATTTCACTTCCTTACACATGTTGTCAATGCAGATATTAGGGCCAAAACAACCTAGCTATGATATTGTTGTTTACCTTGAACCTTTAATTGATGACTTAAAGAAACTCTAGGAATAAGGTAGTACAACTTATGATGCTTGATGTGGAGACAACTTTAATTTGCATGTTATGTTGTTTTGAACTCTATGGAGAAACCTTTAATTTAAGAGCATCATCCATAGTAGTGGGATCACACTTCAAACATCTTCATTGAATTTTTGTAGTGTGAAGGATATGAGTCCACTAGAAGGTAGGATATCTTATTATGATGTCATTGAAGACATATGGGAATTTGACTACACAAAGTTTGAATTCTTGTTATTAGGTGTAGTTATGTTGATAAAATAAGGGAGTTCAAGTGGATGAGTTGGGTTTCACATTAGTGAATTTCTAAAAAAATTGGCAAGTATGATGATCGATTCATCATGGAATCACTTGTGAAGAAAGTATTTTATATCGGTGACCCTGCAAATGAAAAATAGTCTATTGTTCATCATGGAAAAAGATAGTTCACTGGAGATCCTATAGATGAAGAAGAGAACTATGATAAGAATGATGACTCTTTTCTATTCTCAGTTGGCTTCCAAGTGTAATTTTAAAGCTAACACTGATTAATACTATATGTGTCAAGATCACATAGAAAGAATATTAATTAACAAACAATCTAACAAATAATAGATGCGTTCCTTTCACAAATGCAAATTAACAATACGTTTTGTTAGATTCTAATTGTGCACGTTTCTACATCGCTTATATTTGTTTTATATGCAAGATGTGCATGTTTATAACACTTTTTTTATATTTTATTTTATACATAATTATAGTATGGCTTCTGACCAAGAGGATATTGAGCATCATGAAATGTTGAGCACCTTGAGGAGGTTGAGCAGGAGGATGTTGAGAAGTGTGATGTTGAGTCTACTACCTTGCACACTATTGGCATCATGCTCATACACATTCTAAGAGTGCTTAAGGACAAAGGTGAGAAGTTGGCCAGTGCTTTTGATGACACATGAAATCCTGTAGGGGACAATCATAGTGCTTTCAAGTACGACTGTGTGGTTACTATTCACAAAAGGTTCCAATAGTATAGAATCTTGGCATAAAGACGATGCTTCCCTAAAAGACCTCATGTAGAAGGACATAACCACAAATATATGCATTTATATGAAATTGATTTATTTATTCTGAATTTTTTTCTCATTTTTAAATAGTATAATTACATTTGCAAGGAGTTTTCACCTTAATGAAAAAGCTCATTGTAAAAATGTGCTACATGTATGTGGGAAGATTTGGTGGAATGTAAAGACTACTCTTACAAAAAAATGCATTAATAAAGACAAGAAGAAGAAACTTTCCAATGAGAAATATAACTATCTTGATTCAAATATGTTGGAACTGTTTCATGCTTCAAGGCAATCTGATGACTTCAAGGTTTCAAATAATTCAATATAAAGTTATAATTAATTTGATGGTTTCAAGGTATTAAGTGATTGAAATATCTTTTGGTTTAACCAAACTACACATGAGGATAAAAAAGAAAGGCATCCTAAGAATGCACATGACCATCAGTTGGGCCTTGGTTATTCCTTTCACCACCAAAACATGGAAAGACTAAAACCATCTGGAGATGAATCAAGCACATCTTCCAGTCTACAAATACTACTCCGACATGAAGACTGGGTAAATCCTAGAACAAATAGTTCAGAAGTAATTTCCTACCCTACAACTGCTGAGGTGGATCAAGAAATGATAAAGTTAAACTCTCACAATGCATTCTTGTTTTCAACTTGATAGTTAGGTTTTATTGACTACTTCCATTGATGATGATTTGTGGGAGATCCATGAGCAAAGTAAAGAAGGTAACTTCATCCCAGAGGGATGAATGGATTGATTGACAATTTCTCTCGATACTCAAGAGAATGTTGGTCATGTTAGGGGTGTAGGATCTGGTGTTGGGCTAAAAGTATATTTTGGATAAAAAACAACCAAAATATCTTCCAAGAGTAGCAGTATGTTGTAGGTGGAGATTGATGAGTTGACACAATAGAGAATACAATAAGAAATGAGAACCTTTCAGCCTTCACAACCACAACCTACTTAGACCATTGTACATTGCTCTTCTGACGAGGTACACTGAGGCATTGGGAGTACTCCCATGGACCCACCAGGCCTGTCCAATGTAAGATTCTTTTTGATTTGATAATTTTCCAATTAAATATATATGTTGTGTTAAACATGTATATAATACAATCTTTAAATTGCGGGTGGGCAGAAAATGTCATCTTGTAGTTTATAAACCTAAATTTTGTGTTATGGCAGAGGGTGAGGTTTTACCACACAGTGATGAGACTATGTGTTGTACTCCAATGACCGATGATATGGTATGCATGATTGTCCAACTTCCCTATCCATCAATGAAAGATGTACCACTTCCAATTCCTCACGTTGAATACAATACAATAGGAGAAATAGAAAATGGCATGGTTGGCTAGGCCAAATATTGGATTTGTATGACAATGTATGAAAAATGTATATTACAATAGTATATGTGAGTATTTTATATTTGTCTATATATTTTGTCAACTATAGAAAAATAATACTAGACCATAATACCTAACAAGCCCCATACAATTCCTCCTCCAAAGCTACTTTAACCTACTTTGATTCTGCATGACCTATTCAACTCACTATTTCCTCAGTGCAAGGGCTTATATGGGCGGTTAGAGAATTTTTTACCCAGGTCAAATATGTTGATCCATTTTGTGGAGCATGTTGTAAGAAAAGGGCATCATACCAGTGTATTATTTCAAGATTTTATAGAGTTATTTTGGTAACATTGTCTTTATCTCTCTGGAATAGAAATTTTAATATGGTGAGATCATATGGCTAAATACCTCACTCTATGTGAATATACATTTTAATAAGGTTAGATCATATGGCTAAATAACTCCACAATAGAAATTTTAATATGGTGAGATCATATTAAATTTTAATATGATTGTATGTATCTTGAATTATTTTCTATATATTAAACCATTACATATATTCTTAAACTACTTATATATATGGAGAATACAACATTTTGAAATAATTAATGTGGTGTTCCTAGTTCTGTCATTGATTAGTAGTGTAGATTGAGACAACACTCTATATCTTATTGGTCACTACTTTATTTGAGAACTTTTTGTTGGTATGTATGCCCATAGAGAAAGTCATGTGATGATTGTAATGGGATACATTGTAAATGATTTGAATAATAATAAAGGCAATTTCCGATCTATTTGTTTTAACTATTTCTGAGATGATAGTGTAACATGATAGATGTCTAAAGAATTGTTTTACTCGATGACGTATGCTTTTAAGTTGAGGACCTAAACAATGAGATCATGCAGATGTTAAGAGTATACTTTCTTGTTCAGTCCCTAGTTGGTTGTTATTGTGGAAATAACCATAGACATCAATAACACTAAAGACTATATTGTGTGTTAGTTGATGACAGAATCTCATTAGTCATGATATAGTGATATCAAACCAAGCACATAGGTACTTGTTAGAGAACAAGTGTACCAGACAGACCCACCATGAGAGAGACACATGGAACCATGATTTAGTAGTCACAGTTAGCTCTCACAATGATGGTGGTGAGTGTGATTCTTTGACCTAAAATCACTACACTCAACACATGTCATTGGGTACACTTTGACATCATCAAACGCAGTCCTGAAACATGGGTTGTTATAAAGGTGATGATTGGGTGACTTTGACACATGGGGCTTTTGAGGGGTGAGTGATAGATATGGGATTTGTCCCTCCTAAGGGAGTTTGATGTCCATGGCCACTTGATGAGTAGGATTGAGAAAGGCATGTGCATGCATGTGTGAATCAATATGTGATATTGATGTCACACACATCTCACCCAGTCTGCTCTGAGATCAAGGAAATGGATGAACGTTGAAAGGATGACTGTACCATGCCTTGAGTTCATTCAGGACATTAGCGAAAAAGGAATTATACATTCACTGTAACACCATTCACGGATTGTAGGATTGAAAGTTGTTCTCCAACTTTCTATTTCACTTGGGTAGCACTGATGTGTGACTAGGCACCGCTCTTTGCTTATGAAGTCATAAGTGTTATGGATTTTCACTGCCAATGTGAAATGGACCTGTAGGGTCACACACACTAGGACATGTTCTTGGAAGAGGACTTTCTCCATAAATCTTGTTTGGATTCATTATTGAAGGAGTTTAGTAGTTCAATTAAACAACCAATCGATTGATAGCTCAAAATCAAATGTTCAAGGTGTTGGATCAGATGATTAGAGTATCGAATTGATTGAAACTGCAATTGACTGATCTTCTGCCCCAACTGACCAGCTCATAGAGATGAACCGATCGACTCAGGTCAATGAACCGATCGGTTCACAATGTTGAACTGGTCAGGTGACCAACCGAGTTTGTTTCACTTGTTCAAATTTTATTTGGACAAGGACTAATAGTTGATTAGTTGGAAACAAACGTGGAAAGTCAATTTGAGTTGGACCAAGACCACGAACCGATCGGCTCAGGGTCCCAAACGATCGGTTCAAAGGGTGAACCAATTGGTTCAAAGGGTGAACCGATCGGTTCACCTGGTGCAGTTTGTCAAATTTTGTGAAAAATCTTGAACCCTTCGAATCCTGCTTTAATCCCACATTGCCCGGGGTAGAGAACCATATCTCATGACCCTCCTATATATAGGGGTATTGGGGGCTTCTATGACAGTACAACACAGAACACAAGTTGCTCTGTAAAGTTGTCGTTCTCTCTGGTTGTGGGAACCAGGAGAGCCCGAGCAACTACTACCCGATTAGGGAGGCATGGCAAGGGAAAGACAACTGCAAAAAGGCGACTGGTCGCAGAAGAGTGTGTCGGCGACTAGTACACCGATAGGAGGGTACGACTCCTTTAGGTGCCTTGTGTGACGAGACGGTCGGAGTTCTAGGTGGTCCCTGTGGACTACTATAGAGGTGGGATAATTCTTCCATTCGGAGGACATCTGTCAATCGTGATAGTCTCGGTGAGACCAGGAGCTGCACAGACATTGTCTAAGACCAGAGGTGAAGATCGTGCAAGTCGTTAGGTAATGTTGTTGAGCAAGCTTCGGGACAAGGTATGTATCTACAAACCATCCTTCCTATTGTATAGATTTTAATGCGATTCCTTTATACTGGGTTTGGGGAGAAGAAAATTTTTGTTTCCGCTGCCTTCTCTACCTTCCATAACCCAACAGTGGTATTAGAGCCACATCAACTTCTCTATACTTTAGGATTATCAATGTGATCGATTTTTGTTTGTCGCCTTTATTTATTGCATATGATGCGAATAAAATTGGCTTTATGCATGTCCAAACCTAAATCCACAAATCCCAATGTACATATATGATATGTAATATGAATGCACTCGATACGCGTCACCCTTAAATGAGTTTTTTGGTGGATGTATAGCAAGGTTATGGCTAATAAACCCTATGTATGTGTGTTTGGTTGAATGTGGTTGCTTGCATCTCGGTCTGCGCACCGATTCCCAACCTCCTTTTCTTGATGTAACTCGAGATTTCTTTCCTAACTTTGCTCCCCCCGAATGTAACTCGGGGTTTCTCAATTCAAATGTAAATAAGATAGAACTTTTATTGCATGTTATGTCAAAGAATGATGGACAACCTGACAACGACTAAGACGATTGGTTCAAGGCATGAACCTATCGGTTGCCATTCCAGACAACTAGTTCGAGGAGAAATACTTGCGGGTGGTGGCCATGAGGAGATGTACAATGATCAGGTGAACCGATCGGTTGGAGGAGCCAATCGATCAGCTGGTGGCACCCAACCGACCGACCTGATGGTGAGCCAATCAATCATGGAGATGAGTTGATCAAACCCAGAACGGAAAAGCACAAAGTTCATCTTGTATAGGTTGCATGTGATGTGGACCTAGATGACCGTGATTCCACTTGGCTCAAGGAATCACATTAGGATGGCCATAATCATAGCTTTTATCGTTTTGCATGTTTTTTGTGGGATATATCATGTATATGATACATACTATATATTGTGGTGATTGGATATGTATATGTACCTATAAAAACCAAATCCCTCATTAAATATTAAGTCTTATATGCCTTCCATTAGCGACACACATGAAAAACTCAATCGACCAAGCGTAGGTTATGCCAAAGCGTGGTGCGCCGTCCATCTTGCAGAAGTGTGAAGGGTAGACATGTAGTATCTGCCAAATCAGGATGCATGTTTACCGTGTCGGCTTTTGGGTTAGACTTAAATGGTGATTCTTAGAGTGTCTAAGCCCAAAGGCACATGATGAATGGCAAGGAGTTGCACATTTCATCCATCCGAGAGTTGCATAGGATGCAATTGGCAAGTGTTGCCTACCTAAATAATCTATATTATGGGCGATCAGCCAAAGCAGAGTAATGATTGGATGAAATATGGATCTTGGACCCACTAGAAGATTGTACATTGTAATCTTCCGAATTGATAGTGAGGGTTGTTAGTAGGAGCGGTAATTAATTAAAGGCCTAATTAACTATCTTCAAATTTTATTCAAATCAAATCAAATCAAAATGAGTTTTGACAAATGCAATTTTCTCTTGTAGAATGGAAAAAGAATCATCTTTTAAAATGGGCAAATTAATTGAGAATAAATTCCATAACTAGTTAGGGATTGTGAGAAGTGTTATGCACAATCTAGATATACCGGTGGTCTTTGAATCCACTCTATGTACGCTTAATGCGATGTTTGAGACAAATAAGAAGAAGGATAATTCATTGATAAAGATCAATGGAACAAAGTCCAAGGATAAAGGTGAGGGAGAGAAGGGTTCCCTCACCAAACCAACATCAAAGTCTTCTACGCTCAAAACATGGAGAGGATGGAAGGAATGATGGAATAAGCAAGAGATAGATATCTCTACCTCTGGTGTATACATAATAGAGATTAACTTTACTACTTCTTTGTCGTGGGTACTTGATATCGGATGTGGATCTCACATTTGTTCAAATGTGAAGGATCTTAAGAGAAGTAGGTCTTTAGGGAAAGGTGAGGTTGAACTACATGTTTCCAATGGGGGCAAGGGTTGCCACCAGTGCCGTAGGAACCTATGAGTTAACTCTGCCTAGTGGGTTAATAATAGAGTTGAAGAACTGCTATTATTTACCTGCCATAAATAGGAATATCATTTCCATTTCTTGTTTATACAAGGATGGTTTCAAATTTCTCATTAAGAATGGAAAATGTTCCATTTTAAAAGATGGGATCCTTTATGGAAGTGCCCCAATGTCTTATGGTCTATACTTGATAGATCTAGAGACAAGTGTATACAATGTAAACACCAAAAGGCAAAAACTCAACAACTCAAACAAAAAATATCTTTGGCATTGTCATCTAGGGCACATAAATGAGAAGTGCATCTCTAGACACCATAGATATGGTTATCTAGACACTTTTGATTATAAATCAATGAGACATGTATATCTTGTTTGTTGGGCAAGATGACAAAGACTCCCTTTTTAGGTAAAGGTGATAGAGCTAGTGATCTATTAGGACTCATACATATTGATGTATGTGGGCCTTTTAGAACTAATGCCAGAGGTGGTTATTAGTTCTTCATTACCTTCACTGATGACTTTAGTAGGTATGGTTATGTGTACCTGATGAAACATAAGTTAGAAACCCTTGAAAGGTTCAAGGATTTCATGAAGGAAGTACATAACCAACTTGGTAAAAGTATTAAAGCGCTTCAATCTGATCGAGGTGGAGAATACTTAAGCTAAGAGTTTGAGAACCTTCTCTGAGCTCGTGGTATCGTATCACAATGGACTCTGCCTGGAACACCACAGAATGATGGTGTGTCTAAAAGAAGGAATCACACTTTACTGGATATGGTGTGATCAATGATGAGTTTTGCTGATCTTCTGATTTTCTTCTGGGTTCATGCTCTTGAAACTACTACATTTATACTTAACCGAGTACCATCTAAATCGGTTCAAAAGACACCATATGATATATGGACTGGGAAGCATCCCAATATGTCTTTTATGAGGATTTGGGGATGTGAGGCATATGTTAAGAAAATGTTTCCTGACAAGCTAGGCCCTAGATCTGATAAATTTTATTTTGTAGGATATCCTAAGGAGTCTAAGATATATTACTTATTCCACCCAACTGACAACAAAGTGTTTGGTTCCAGGGATGTTGTGTTCCTAGAAAAGGAATTTATTTCCAAAGGAAATAGTGGGAGCAAAATAGAGCTTGAAGAGGTTCAAGCCCAACAAGAAAACATTGAACCAATAGATGTACAAGAGGAATAAAGAGGTTCACAAAGTGTTGTGGAATCTCAATCTCCTCAAGTAATACAAGGACCTCATAGATCTAGTAGGACACACCTTGAACTTGAGAGGTTTGGATACCTTGTGACTCAGGAAGGTGGTGAGTTGATCATAGATGATGATCCAACTACCTATCTACAGGCTATGGAGGGACCAAATTCTGAGAAATGGCTTGAGGTTGTGAAATATGAGATGGAATCCATGAATTCCAACAAAGTATGGACTTTGATGGAACCACCCAAGGGGGTAAAACCCATAGCGTGCAAGTGGGTCTTCAAGAAGAAGACCGACATGGATGGCAATGTGAAAACTTATAAAGGTAGGTTGGTTGCAAAGGGTTTTTGACAAGTTCAAGGTGTTGACTATGACGAAACTTTTTCACCATTTTCCATGATTAAGTCCATCAGGATCATGCTTGCTATTGCGGCTTACTATGACTATGAGATTTGGCAAATGGATGTTAAAATCACATTCTTTAATGGGAATATAAATGATGATGTGTACATGACACAATCTGAAGGTTTTATAGATCCAAAGAATGCTAATAAAGTTTGTAAGCTACAAAGGTCAATCTATGGATTGAAGCAAGCGTCTTGAAGTTGGAATCTTCGATTTGATGAGGAATTCAAAGTGTTTGGCTTTATTTAAAATGAATATGAGCCTTGTGTGTACAAGAAGGATAGTGGGAGCATGACCACATTCCTCATATTGTATGTGGATGACATACTATTGATGGGGAATGATGTCACAACCTTAGAGAAGGTAAATACTTGGCTTGGGAATACTTTCTCAATGAATGACTTAGGAGAAGCATCATACATTCTAGGTATTAAGATCTATAGAGATAGATCTAAAAGGCTTCTCGGACTAAGTCAAAGCACGTACATTGACAAAGTACTGAAGCAGTTCATCATGGAGAACTCAAAGAGAGGCAACATCCCCATGCTACATGGAGTCATCATCTCTAGAGCTCAATGTCCCCAATCTTGTTAAGAGAGGAAGCGTATGAATGGGATCCCATATGCATCAGCCATTGGATCCATCATGTACGCTATGTTGTGCACACACCCAGATGTCTCGTATGCTCTCAGTATAATGAGCAGGTACCAGTCAGATCCCGGGGATGCTCACTGGATAGCCGTAAAGAACATCCTCAAGTACTTGCGAATGACTAAGGATTAGTTCCTTATATACGCCGGTGAGGAAGAATTGGTAGTAAGGGGTTACACTGATGCAAGCTTTCAAACTGACAAAGATGATTACAAATCGCAATCAGGATTTGTATTTTGCCTAAATAATGGAGCTATGAGTTGGAAGAGTTTCAAGCAAGAAATAGTTGCCGATTCTACTACAGAGGCCAAGTATATTGCTGCTTCACATGCAGCAAAGGAGGTCGCGTGGATCAGGAAGTTCATCACTGAATTTGGTGTGTTCCCAGTAGCTGTGATGCAATTGAGCTTTATTATGACAACAATGGAGCTATTACTCAAGCTAAGGAGCCCATATCACATTAGTAGTCCAAGCACATACTGCGGCGCTTCCATCTCATACAATAGATCGTACAATGAGGAGATGTGAAGATTTGCAAAGTACCAACTGAAGACAACATAGCTGATCTACTGACTAAGTCCCTTTCTCAGCAGAAGCATGATGACCATGCTAGGTCACAAGGACTGAGGTTCCTAGGTGACTGGCTCTAAGTGCAAGTGGGAGTCTGTTGGTATATATGCCCATAGAGAAAGTCATGTGATGATTGTAATGGGATACTTTGTAAATGATTTGAATAATAATAAAGGCAATTTCCGATCAATTTGTTTTAAATGTTTCTAAGATGATAGTGTAACATGATAGATGTCTAAAGAATTGTTTTACTCGATGATGTATGCTTTTGGGTTGAGGACCTAAATGATGAGATCATACGGATGTTAAGAGTATACTTTCTTGTTCAGTCCCTAGTCGGTTGTTATTGTGGAAATAACCATAGACATCAATAACACTAAAGACTGGATTGTGTGTTGGTTGATGACAGAATCTCATTAATCATGATATAGTGATATCAAACCAAGCACATAGGTACTTGTTAGAGAACAAGTGTACCAAACGGACCCATCGTGAGAGTGACTCATGGAACCATGATTTGGTAGTCACAATTAGCTCTCACAGTGATGGTGGTGAGTGTGATTCTTTGACCTGAAATCACTACACTCAACACATGCCGTTGGGTACACTTTGACATCATCAAACGCAGTCCTGAAACATGGGTTGTTATAAAGGTGATGATTGGGTGACTTTGACACATGGGGCTTTTGAGGGGTGAGTGATAGATATGGGATTTCTCCCTCCTAATGGAGTTTGATGTCCATGGCCACTTGATGAGTAGGATTGAGAAAGGCATGTGCATGCATATGTGAATCAATATGTGATATTGATGTCACACACATCTCACCCAGTCTGCTCTGAGATCAAGGAAATGGATGAACGTTGAAAGGATGATTGTACCATGCCTTGAGTTCATTCAGGATATTAGTAATAAAGGAATTATACATTCATTGTAACACCATTCACTGATTGTAGGATTGAAAGTTGTTCTCCAACTTTCTATTTCACTTGGGTAGCACTGATGTGTGACTAGGCACTGCTCTTTGCTTGTGAAGTCATAAGTGTTATGTATTTCCACTGCCAACGTGAAATGGACCTGCAGGGTCGCACACACTAGGACATGTTCCTGGAAGAGGAGTTTCTCCATAAATATTGTTTGGATTGATTACTAAAGGAGTTTAGTAGTTCAATTAAACATCCAATCGATTGATAACTTAAAATCATAGTATTCAAGGTGTTGGATCAGATGGTTAGAGTATCAGATTGATTGATACTGCAATTGACTGATCTGCTGCCCCAACCGATCAGCTCATAGAGATAAACCGATCAGCTCAGGATGGTGAGCTGACCGGCTTAGGTCAATGAACCGATCGATTCACATTGTCGAACTGGTCGGGTGACCAACCGAGTTTGGTTCACTTGTTCAAATTTGATTTGGACAAGGACTAATAGTTGATTAGTTGGAAACAAACATGGAAAGTAAATTTGAGTTGGACCAGGACCACGAACTGATTGGCTCAAGCATGAACCGATCGGCTCAGGGTCCCAAACGATCAGTTTAAAGGGTGAACCAATCGGTTCAACTGGCGTCGATTATCAAATTTTGTGGAAAATCTCAAACGCTTCTACTCCTGCTTTAATCCCGCATTGCCCGGGGTAGAGAACCCTGTCCCATGACCCTCCTATATATAGGGGTATTGGGGGCTTCTCAGATAGTACAACACAGAATACCAGTTGCTCTGTAAAGTTGTTGTTCTCTCTGGTTGTGGGAACCAGGAGAGCCCGAGCAAGTGCTACCCGATTAGGGAGGCATATCAAGGGAAAGACAACTGTAGAAAGGTGATTGGTGATAGAAGTGTGTGTTGGTGACTAATACACCGAAAGGAGGGTATGACTCCTTCTGGTGCCTTGTAAGACAAGGTGATTGGAGTTCTAGGTGGTCCGTGTGGACTACTACAGAGGCGGGAGACTTCTGCCACTCAGAGGACAACTGTCAATCCCGACAGTCCTGATGAGACTAGGAGCTGCATAGACACTATTCAAGACCGGAGGTGAAGACCGCACAAGCTGTGAGGTAACATCGCCGAGCAAGCCTTGGGACAATGTATGTCTCTACAAACCATCCTTCATATTGTATATACGTTTACGTGATTCCTTTATACTGGGTTCGGGGAGAAGAAAATTTTTGTTTCTGCTGCCTCCCATAACCCAACACTTTTATGGTGTCAGAAAGGATTTAAGTTTGGATTCTTTTAATAATGACTAGGTTTCCATTGATTTGCTTGTAATTTTAACTTATGAATTACCTTTATTGTGGAATTTGATAATTGTTTTGTTTTTCTTGTTCCTATATAGCAACAAGCATTATGAATGATTGGACACTATCCTAAGCATATTGAATTTGTATTATTCTAACCTATCTGGCAGAAAATTAACGAGTAGGGTACACTAAATGAAATTTTCAACTGTAGCATAAGTATAAATTTTTATATGTCGACATATTTGTTGATGTCTACATCAATAAATAAATACTTAATCATGCAAGTACTGGTATTACATTAACTTATAGTGGTATAATAAAATTCTATAAGGGAAAAGGAGTTGTCGATAAATTAAAAAAATATTTTCTTTGAAAATGTTAAGGTATTTTTATGACTTCAAATATAATTCTAGGTCTACTTATTTTTATTTATTAATTTCTTACATAAATACCAATTTGTAGTGTCCTATAGAAAATAATGTCCAGGCATGTCACTTGACATAGTTTTTTGGAGAACTGAGCTCTTCTACTACTTTTATTAGTTTTTTTAATGTACAACGCCTTTCTATATCTCTTGGGAGAACAATACTCTCACCAAGTTAGGAAATATAAACAAGACTAGATAGAGTAAAATGGAAAGGTCAAACCACCATAAAACTTGCACAATATATTAAATCTTGAATGGCCATCATCAAACTCTCATTCAAAGGGAAAAATAAACCACCCTTGCACATAAAGTCAGAGAAAGGAAGATCTAGACTCCATGAATAGGCTTCAAACTTAAGATAGATCAATGGATTTTCAAAGTAGCAACAAAAAGAAACTTAGAAGAGACCTTAAATAATAAAATGAAGAAGATTTTGAGATCACCAATAATGATTTTCTAGAGGCAAGTAGAATTCATTTCTTTCTCCCCATGAACCATGGTATTCCTTTCCCTTCAAACCCAATAAAGAATAACACAACTCAAACAATGGGATTCCTTGTTATTAATCAAGTAGAGATCAGGATGGGATCTAGGGATTCTGTTGATTATAGACTTTTCTTTCTCCCATATACTTTTACATTAACTGTAAACAAACATTAGGTGATTGACATCTTCACTCTACTATTACATAGGATATAAAATAGGGGATACAAATTCCCATCTCCTGATGTAGTTGTTTGTAGATAGTTTATTATGTTCAACCTTCCACCCATGAATATGATATCATTAGGGAATGGAATAACTCCAAAGCCATTGAAAATAAGGTGAAATGATGTTCTTGATTCCAATTCCTAAGTAGACATGCTTTAACTTAATGTCTCTCAGACTCTCAAAGGTAATAAGATAGAGATGACCTTCTGGTTTAGGAATTCCTTCTAAATTTTGTTGAGTTCAACATGAATTTTAGATTTCTCAAGAACCAATATATCCCTATTATAAGATACCGAAGTCTACAACTTTCTTAGAGAACTAATTTGATGAAGCTATCTCTACCCAAAACATCAACAAGAAAGTTAATGTTTGGTAACTATGGGTTCACTCCAAATAGATATATATATTTACCACTTCCAACATTGACTCTAATATGACTATTTAAAGTGCCCTTCTCTATGAAAATTCAATTCAAATGCCAAGAGAAGGAAGAATTCATACTCACTTTCTAGAAGGTTTTTTCTCCAAATATTTTTCATGAACCCGTTTTAGCCATATACTATATTTTTGTTGCAATGTTCCATCCACGAAGAACAGAATCTTCTTGAACCATTTCTGTAATAGATCTAACACCAAGACCTCAGTTAGTTTTTTCCTTATGATTTTCCCCATTTAACAAGGTAAATCTTTAATTTATTTTCAGTTTTTCTTCAAATGAAGTTTCTACAAAGCTTTTTGATATCATCCATAATAGAAGTAGACAGAGGAAAAGAAGAAGTCCAAAAAGAGATGTAAGAGAGAGTGGATTGCACTAGCCACATTCTTTCATCTATGGATAATTGTCTGGCTTTCCAACCTTCTAATTTGCTTTTAGTTTTATCAAGCAGTGGACTATAGTGATACCTGAGAATTTATAATTAAGAAATGGACACCCAAGTATCTTTGAGGAAGACAACCATCATTCGTGCCCATAATCTCAAAAACATCCACTATGTTGATAGAATAACTAAAAATGTTAAAACTCTTATCTAGTAAGAGAGTAAATCTCATTCATCATATCTCTAAGAAAAATAGTCCCTCTTTCATCTGCCTCCTTGAAGGCAATGAGGTCATAAAAAATGAGGTGTTAAATTTCCATATTATAAGATGACTTCAAAGGAGTGAGCTATCCTTCACCAGAATCTTTGTTAAGAATTTCAATGACAGTCTGCATAATAATAAAAAATAGATAGGGGACTTGAGGGTCACCCTACCTCACCCCATGTCTAGGTTTGAAGCTTTCAGAAAGGAACACCACTTATACAAATTTCATTATAAGTATTTTTGAATAGTTCCCTTGGACAAACACATCAACATTTAGGAAAATTCATAATATCAATTGTGCGAAACAAAGCTTCCCAAAAAACATAATCATAGGCATTGATCAAATCCAAATTCAAGCACATTTTAGGTTTGAAATCTTTTCTAGAAGTCATGTATGAGCTCATTCTAAAGGAGGATGGAATCACATATGATTTTACCTTTAATGAAGGCCTAATGTTTATTAGTAATTAAGGAAGGACGAACTCTCTAAAGTTTGTTGTTCACAATCTTGAACATTACCTTGAAAAAGCATTTCATAAAGCAATGGGTCTCAAAATTTTCAGCTCTTGAGTATTAATTGATTTAGGAATGAGTAATGAAGGTTCTATTGGTATCCTTTAAGAATATTCCATACCTAAAAAAAAGAAAGGGTATCCTCAATAATATTTATTTTAATGATACTTTATCAATGTTTAATTTTATTTCCATTGAATCCATCAAGGCTATGACACTTTTCAACATTAAGATTTTTATAATCTCTTCAACTTCTGAAGGAGTAACATATGTATCTAGAATCTACTTATGAACATCATTAATCTTAGAAAACTCCAAACTATTAAGATCATCAATACTAACAACATGACCATTGCTGAAAATATCTCTATAATACTTGACAACGTAATATTTAATCAAATTAGGATCAATAGAGTGACTAACATTGACAATAATAGCTTTAGTATAAATAAGGCGTCTTCTTGATTTTGTAGAAGAGTAGAAACAAATAATGTTAGAATTCCCCACTTTAAGAAATTGCACCCCAAATTTTGTTTCAAAAATGATTCTGACAACAAAAGATCTCTCAGTCCTTCCTTCTACTAGAAATAGCATCTTACTACAACTCATGACCAAAAGTATTGTCATCCACATTAGCTTGATACTCTGAAGAAATTTTTTCAAGACATCTGGGATTACCAGAAAAATCCCCCACAACAATTTTGTCCCATATGGAGCGACAACCTGTAAGGAGGCGGGATCACCTCCTTACTAAAACCTATTTGAAGAATTAACATCCATTTCAAACACACTCAAAGGTATGTTGGAATAGGTATAAAGTTTCTAAATTTATTATAATGGTATGCAAAACTAAAGTGTAGCAGTAGAGTAAAAATAACTGACTATATTCAACTTTCATAAAAGATTACACAAGTACATCAACATCTCCGATTAGGGTTTACAACAAGTTACAACAAAAGGATCTAGATAGAGGGAAGTCTAAACCATAATAACTTTGCCTCCAAGTTTTAACTCCTTAAGCTAGTCTGAAACGTCATGCCTTATCATCCAAGTCCTTCACCTAGTGTTGGAAGCATACCCCAGCAAGAAGAGAAAATAGATGACATCAGCAAAGGCTGGTATGTGCATACTAAATAGAAAATTGATTAATATATGGAATAAAGGACATTTATAAAAAAGGCTTCCCATAGAAAAGATAAGGAACACCCAAATGGGTATCAAGAGAAAAGGAATTGAAATCATATGATAACAAAGGAACACTTGACATTAATAAAACATAAAGATTGTGCCACACAAGCACATGTAGAATTAGGGCACATACCCCATATCATCAACCTACATGCATGTCAGATAAACAAAGCCCTAGAACAATATAAACACAAAGGAGGCCAAGTCTCATAAACTTGAAACCTGATATAGAAAGGAATACTACCAATCTCCCAAATATATAAAACATGGGCCAAAAATCACACATCTTGCTCTGGGTATGAGGTTCCTTTCCATCCCAAAAGAGCAGGAAATATCGCATCTGCTTGGCAGGAGATAACACATCTGCCATAAAAACCAATGCAATTACACTACGCTAGTGCTACTGAATCATATAGCATGTTAAATGTAGAGACAAGTAGAAAGTATAGTCAGAATATATAAACTAGTCACCACATAAGTGATCAACATATACATCCACCTCATAAGTGGGAAAAAGACGTCACATGTCATCTTTTAGAGTTCCATCATGGGTAAAGCGTAAGATAAGAGTTCAAAAGAATATCTATGATCACATCATCAATATCAAATAAGGTAGTTAACATGAACCATGCTTTTTAAAAGAAAAGACATTGTGTATAGACTAATGTCCATATGACAAAGAGAATGAATAAGCATAGGTGAATTGGTCAACATAGAAGAATAGGGGATACATCATAACTTGACTTCAGAATCTAAACAGTCCAAGTCAGTCCTAGATCCAAGCCTAGGCCTCAAAAGAACCTCTAGGGAAGGTGGACAGGTCCAATAAGTAAGGTTCCCAAGCTTAGAGAGGCTGGTTTCTCCAACAAAGCTCCTATCTTGAGAAAGAAGCACCTTCTCCACTTTAGAGGTGAAAAACCCTAACAAAAGAACATGGAGATGAGGTGTTTAAGGGTTCTAGGTGGGGTTTCACCATGGAAGGCCATGGTTCTGACCTGGAGGAAGGTGGAAGGAATACTAACAACATGAAAATTGGGAAGGAAAGGAGGGTACATATTAGGTTTGGTCAAAATCACCAAGGAGGAGCTTAAGAAATCCTAACTAGAGAAATTTGGAAACCTAGGAGCCTTCTTCACCAAGGTAGGCACCTCCTTTTACCTTGGGATAGAATCTTCATGGGAAAATAGAGTAGGAATGATGCTCTAAGATAGTGTAAATAAAGGAGAGCAAGAGTTTTTGAATTGGGAGTTGGGAAGGGATAGATATGGCTATATAAAGAAAGGGGTCAAGTATGAGGTGTCTGTGAGACTTTGCATGTGTCATGTATAAGGGTGTCCATGGACATGCAACCCTTTATGGATAAGGAATAAGTCAAGCACTAGGTGTCAAGTTACTTTCCATTGTGTCTAATGCTAAGGGTGCATATGGACATGCAAACCTTTATGGATAAGGAAGAAGTCAAGCATGAGGTGTCCATGGAGCTTTCCATGTGTCCTTAGCCTAGGGATTTCATGGCCATGCAAGAGGACAGATCATATAGGCTTCTAGAATATCAAATGTCAGTTTATGGACACCTATAGGCCATCCCAACCGATCTATAATCAATGAAATAGCCCCATTGGTTGATAGCTTCTAAAGATAAGCTCATTTATAAAGAGGGTAATCCCTAAAATGCCCTTGGAAAGAAACACCTTCAAACCATGGTGCAACTAGGTGCCCCATGGTTAAAAAACTCAAGAACAGTAAGAGAATATATAAGGATTATAATGCATGTGAAAATTTACAAAGAAAACCTCCCAATTGGGTAAATTGTAGAAAATTCCAGTTAATACCTAAAATCGCATAACTTGCGCAAACAACATCCAAATTGGACCAAAATTTATCTACAAGTTATCTTTGATGTGTTGAATATGAATTTGCCATTATTTACATATTTTAAAGTTATATAATCACATTATTCATTACTTATGTCTTTTACTCATTTTCTCTATGAAAACTTATCCTAATATTTAAAGGTTGTCCAAATTAGATGAAATTTGACATGTAGGCAAATTTTGATATGTAGATTTCGAATTTGAAGTTTGTTTCCACTTTTGATACTTCTTTTTATGATATATGTCATATGGCCCATTGACAGCCCATTATCTAAATTATTCATAAAATTAAGTTTCTTATCTTCATATTACCACCAAAATGAGTTATGTGGCAGATTTTATGTATCCATTATAAACCTAAGATTAATGTTAGAACATTAGGCTATATTAGGGTGATAAATTCATGTATTAGCTCATTAGAATCATACTAAACCTCTATTTATCATCTAACCTTCAACCTTTTTTAGCTAAGTCCAAATTGTCAACTTCCAGGGTAGGGTCTGAGATCTAGTATGTTACAAAATCCTTAAGGATATTCAATTTGGCATAAAATTTTGAACATAGGGTGACCATTATGAGTGTTCCACTTGTCATTGATGACCTCTAGGAAATCCTCCTTATCTGTCTAGGAATTTATAAATCTAAATGGGATGTAGATTTTCTTTCGTCATTCAATATTCAAACTAACAACCTTGTGGTCACTAATGATATTAGGTAAAAGGAAGCCTCGAAACTCAGAATAATTCTTCATATAATCTTCATTGTATAGAACTACATGAATACAAGAAGCACCCAAGTTACAACCACTTTGATGAATATCCCAGGAAAATTGACAGCCACTCAAAGGCAAATCAAAGAAACAACAATGTATAACACATATACTAAAATCATCCATAGATGTTCTAGTTGGAAGATCTTTATCGAGTTTTTCAATTTCCTTTCTAAAAGCATTAAAGTCACTAATAATGACCCAAGGACCGGTAAGGTTTTGGTGAATGGTGTCCAAGTCAAGCTAGATTTGAACTTCATCACAACTAGGATAATGACCATACTACCTAGTAATAAAAAGATTTGATTGTAAAAAATGACCTCATCATGAACCATTTGGTCATATTTTGATACTTTTATTGACAATACAAGTACCCGACTTCCACATGATGATGAATCTCCCTAAAGCAAGCTAGTTATGGTTAGGAATCCAACCATATTCAACAAAGAGCCTACAAAGTAACTTGTGAATTTTCTTATATCTAACTTTAGTTTCATTTAGGATAATCACGTGAGGTCCAAGCCTTCTAATTTCTTCCTAAAGTTTAGAAGCTTTAAGGTTGAGCCCTCTAACGTTCTAGGAATATTCATTGGAATCCTTTTTAGCTTGCACTTGGATGGTATCATAACAATCCTCTTCAATTTATTTCTTTAGACTATTAATTGTACTAGTAAAAGGAGTGAATGAGCTCAAACTTTCACTTGTCTTACTAGTTATGTTCATGTTCTTCACTTTTTGGTTCCGTTTGGATTTTGAAGATATTGATCTTTAGTCACTTGGCTAACTTTATCTCATTCAGACACGTCAATATAATTAGGAGGGGTGATTGAATCAACTATTGAGGAGATGGGACAAACACTATTCATTGAGGAGTTTTAAACATTAGCTTTTGAGTTAATCTCTTTAGTTTCATGGGAGGACATATTTTCTTCAATACGCTCACTGGAACCATGAAGTTCCTCTCCTTCAGAGTCTTCCATCTTCTTTTAAAGATTTTTGGAATTTTCAACGTCATTTCCTTTTTATAATAGAATCAACAACCTTCTAGGTGTTATCCCTTTCTTTCTCATTTTTACCAACACCTACTTGACATGTTCCTTTTTTCTATCTCTATAGTCATTATGTAAAAAGAGTTTGCAAAGTAGACAGGTGGTAGGAACTCAATCATATTCAAAGGAAATAGTGTGAAAGGTACCACTATCACTTGCAACCACCAACTGGGAAGGAAAGCTAGATTCTGAATGCATAAGCACTTGAAACCTTCCATACTTAAATGTGAGTCTGTCAAGATGCATGGGAGTACTAAGGAATGAACCAATTCTCACAAACATCTGTTTCACCCATAATGGAAGAGGTAGTTCTTGAATTTGTATCCACACTAGAGTGTCTTCAATCATGAATCTAGTAAAGTCATCTCTAGGTTTTCACTTCACTAGTACCATTAGTTTACCTTTCATGAAGTACACTCCACCATCAAGGACTAATTCAGGATTAGACTGATATGAGAAGCAACATGAAAGAATCCCCATCCATGCCTCATCACTTCAATGTTGCCCTTCAATATCCACATCCAAGTCAAATACCTCTTCAATATGGGAATTTGAACCATGATGCCTATAATAGAGACTACCAAAAATGAGTTCCACTTCTCAACATTCTTTGAAAATTCTTCCTATGAGTATATAATCATCTGACATTGTTGCTTGATATCCACTTCTCCATTGAGGTGTCTCCTTGATTTTGTTTGCATAGAATCCCTGCCCAAGATCTCGAGTTTCACTATGAGGTTTATCATTAGGGTTTTGTTGGTGATGAACCAGGAGGAGGATGACGAGGCTCATCGCCTGCACCGTCACCCTCCTTGTTGCCTACTATAGCATTCCACAATTTGAATTACAATTATACTTTATATAATATATTGAAAATGATATCATTTTTGAAAGTTTATAACACCCAGTTGGCTTGTGCATGAGACATTGTAGACAGCGTATGAGAAGAGTATGAAACATGCTTCATGAAAGAATTTGAACTTGTATTCTATTGTTATAGAAAAATTACATATTTCAAACTTTGAATTTGATTGTTTGTATGCCTATGTGATCGATCATAAGTATTTGAAACTTCATATTTTTAACTGAAATTAACATGAATGCAAATGACATTGGATGTGATTTGAATCAATGGGGGAAACAAAAGATGTGAATGTGAATGAATGCAAGTGAGTTGTGAATTTATGTGTAAAGCGTAGTCAATTTTGAATATATATATATATATATATATATATATATATATATATATATATGAATGCAACGTGACAATTGAAGATGTGTATGTTTGTAGATATGTGTTTGTTATTGTAGGTTTTGTAGGTTTCAAATAGCATATTATTAAGCTAAACACAAAATGGAACATATTGTTCTAATGAACAACATATTCTACATCTTGTTGAACAACCAAACAATACATCTGCAAACCTATTGTTTTAGAAAATAAATACAATTGTTAGGTTATCAGATAAACACCGATGTGGTAATTTTGTAACATCTATTTTTTGGTCACAAACTGACATCACTAAACAATCTTATTAGTAATTTTTTTACTGATAAGGCAATTTACTATGCTGCCTTCTAGCAAAAAACTAATGCTGTAATATTGAAATGCCAGTTTCCAAACATAAACTAACAAAGCTAAATAGTCTATCCAATTTCTTTTAGTTTTGTACTATGTCAGTTTTGATTTAAAATTAACGTTGGAATGTTGTTACCATGTTGATTTGCTACAAAATCCCATGTTACAGACCGTTAAATTAAGTTAATATGTGATGATAGGCAAGTTTGTTGTGTCGATGTTCTTTTAGTTAAATGTCAATTATGGAAACTGATGCAACAACTAGGATTCCTCTTCTTCAAGTAACCAACATTATGGTTGTAGATCTACTGTGTCTTCCACCTAGGTGTCACCCTTGAAACTAATGTTACAAGCCTGAATATATTATGTTAGAAACCACATGTATATTATTGTCTTTAATTTTGATGATGAATTTCATAGCATCGTCTTTTATGGGCATTGATGAAAAGTGTAGTCTGTTGGTCCTCTAAAAAGCCTCATAAAATGTTCTTTGATCTTCTATATTGATCTATGTGGTGTATGTAGGTTTCTCTTCTAAAACTTTGGCAAGATCTAAATTTATGACGCCTACATAAATCAGATTTTTTTCCAAATGAATTCATGTACTTCAAGTTATTGAATTTGATCATTTCATTTATCACATCAAACATACTTGAGGAGGATATAAATTATTGCAAAAATATGGTTCAATAACTATTAGATAACTTTTAAGAAGCAGTAAAATATAAAATATATTTATATTCACCTTTAGACAATGCACAAATACATATATCTAACACTAACGACATTAATGCAAATAAACTTTTAACATATCATTGACGATATTCAATTTCATGTAAAGGTATCTTTGGATATACATTTACATTTGGTCATTTGATATTTGTTCATAAGTCTCATGAATTTCACTAGTGGTCCACCTTTAGGTGTCCTTATAATATTTAACATAAATCGAAATTGTTCTAAAACTTTACTAGTATCATTACAATAATGAACATTTGAAATTGCACCTAACTAGATGTAAATCTATTATTGGTAAGACCACTTTGTTGGAAACAAGCCTTCTTATAAACACCCAACTAAACATCTCAAAAAAATGCAAGGATAATTATACAATAAATGGTTTCTTCTTTAATGATAGATGCATGTTGTCATCATTTGTGTGACATCAAAATTAAAATAGGAATGTTGTAGAATCAATATTATAACTTAAAGAACTAGAATACTTTGTAATTTTATAATATATAGTACTTTAGCAAGAACCGAATGGTTGGAAAATTTTGATATTATACAACTATTATGAAATCACTGTTAGAAAATGTTCCTTTCCAATCTGATTTGATTCATTTAAAAATTACATTCTCATATTATGAACAAAATGTAAGATTAAAATATTTCTATTGAACTTTGCACTAATATAGTTTAAGAATTAGTTTCTTTTAATATTTGCAACTCCCACTTATACATGTGTGTTCAAGATTTGAAGCCTTCTTTTACGAGTTATTCATAAACTCTTATTTTTTACCTTTATCGATCTCTATATGGCTATAGTACAAATTACTGTGATAATTTTTGTCCAACCCATACTCTTCTTTTTCTATTGCCTATTGTATAAATACCATGATACAAAATAATCACAAGTAGTGGGATGGGAAAGTAGAGAGTAACCACCCGTTCATGGGGTCATTGGGTGTCTCTTTACCTACTAACCCTTAATGGGTTAGTAGGTGTCTCCTCACCTGAGGTTGGATAATAACTACTTGTAATGAACTTAGTAGGTGTTTCTTTGTTCAAGAGTTGGATATTTAACATTAGTTAATGGTTTTAGTTGGTATCTCTTCACTTAAGGGTTATAAACTTACTATGCTTAGTGGAAAACTGGATGTCACCTCATAACTAAATAAAAAGTGAGTGGGAGGATCTTCTACCCCTTTGTCTCTAATTCCTCACATTCCAAAAACCACCACATCAAAACTAATGTAAAAATAAAATGAAAAGAATATATTACTGTTGGGAATGTTGTATCGATATGGTCTCAAATATGACAAAAACTTGTTGTGGAAGCATTACTGAAAAGCGTATAAACCCAAAGAAGAAATGCTAGATTTAATGTAGAAAACTCTCCTCAAGACGACAAGAGAAAAACCACAAGGCAATATTGACCAACAAGCACTATGCAATTAAGATTATAACTCACACCGCCAAGATTTAATCACTCCTAATCTGGGTATCACTCCTTACATCAGAACAAAGATGAGGAAAAAGAGAATCACACCTAATGTGTACAAAACCTCATTCTTTACTTTATTTCCTCAAGATGTAGTAGTTGTTGTTGGGGACCACTTGATGCCGCTGAGACGGCTGACTGGGTCAGACCGTTGCCACTATAGCAACATTGTATCTATAACCATCAACTATTACTTTTCTCTAATGCAAAGTCGTTAGCCCTCTCTTATCAACCAAGAGAGTTTCTTTGTCAATGCACCCAATGTGTCACAAATGTCATCCACTGCTTTGCTTCAAGGCAATCAAGAGATCTACTCTATCAATGCACCCAATGTGTCATTGATTGTCAGCCACTACTTTGTTTCAAGGCAAAGTCATTGACCATATATTATCAACCAAGAGAGATCCTCTAATTGTTCTTGTTAATCAGATTTTCTACCACAGAAGGCATCAAAAAGAAACTAGAGGGGTCATCTCAATGACCTCCCCTAGGGTCTCTATTTATAGGTCATCACGGTATGTGGTTGGAACTAGGGATTCTACTCCAATTCCTAATCCAATACCATGCTGCACACATGAACCATCTTCTTTTCCTTTATATTTGAATCCTATTGGGATTGTTAGCACAAGCCAACTCCTACTCAAGTCCAAATCCAACTAGGACATGGGTTGAATCCTTTTCCTTTCCCAACAATTTCCCCCCTCTAGCACATGAGGGAGATTTGGTCATCACCAATGATCTGGAGTAGCTTTCGGACCCCATCACCACATGTGATGGATCCATTCTCATCAAACATGTTAGCAACTTGTCATTTTCATCCATCTTCTTGAAGTCCCATCTTGACTTCAAACTATTTCCAAGCAACTAAGAAGAAGTATCTTGGAAGAGAGGCTTCTCTCACTATGCCCACACTTGGACTTGCTGTCTCTCCCTGATCAGTAAGTTAAGCCATCCTAGATGAAAACCTTGTTTCTAACCTTCAGTGCCAAGGCTTAGAAACCCTCTATTGATGCACCCCCAATTTGATTAAAACCCTTGACAACTAGTCTAGCTTTATATCTGATATCCTTTCTTCTGTCATCTCTCTTATTCCTATAGACCTACTTGGACTTTAGTACTACCCGACCCTTGGTAAGCACCACAAGCTCATAGGTATCATTCTTCTAAAAGAAGACATTCCTCCTGTATCGCCTGACGCCACAATGCTCTATCTCTATGAGTATGTTCCTCATGTTACGTCTTTGTCCCCACCCCTGATCAGTAAGCAGAAAACATTGATATGTCAGATATATCAATGAAGGATGACAAACTCTATCAGACCTCCTCAACTGCTGCCATGATGACTCTGCATGGTGATGATCTTTCTCCCCCTTCCTAGAAGTCTCTGACTGTGAGTCTGAATCACTCATCTATGCATCTGGAACTGAAACACTCAGTGTGCTATCACTCTACAACTCAGGGTGATCATACTTCTCTTATTCATCATCTGAAGACTACACCTATGAAGAAGTTGAAGCATACTCATACTCATCATCAAAAGAATTGTCCCCTAATCCTACAGGCTTTGCATCATCACACTCAGGCTCCGCATTGTCTGAATCTCATTAAATGTCACATCTTTGTGTCTACTCATGATCTTTTTCATAGGGTCCCATAACCTATAGACAAACTATTGATCTCCATATCTAAGAAAAAATCATGGCACACCTTATCATCCAACTTTAGCCTCTTTTTCTTTGGAACATGTACATAAGAGTGGCACCCAAATACTCATAGGTGAGCATAGGATGCATCCTTGTCAATCCATACCTTATCATGTATATCAACCCCTAAAGGAACTAATGAATATCGATTAATAAAATAGCTGACAGTACCCACTACCTCACCCCAGAATGTCTTTGGCAACTCTGCAGTGTTCAACATGCATCTGACTTTCTCCACTATGGTATGGTTCATCCTCTCAGTTGCTCCATTGTGTTTTAGTGTATTGCGCTCTGTCATTTCATGTCATATTATGTATGGTTCGCAGTAATCTTGGAACTCCGTCAAGGTGTACCCTTCTCCATTGTCCATGCAAAGACAGTTCAACTTTTTCTGTCTCCTACTCCACCATGGAACAAATTTCTAAAAACACTGAAAGACATGATCCTTGGTCTTCAGCAAGTAGGCACACACCTTCCTAAATGCATCATCAATAAACTTGACAAAATACCTATTGCCACCCAACAAAGCCACCTCAACAGACCACAAATATCCAAATGAGCTAGTTGTAGAAGTTGTGACTTCACCTATGATCTTGTCTTGAATGAAACATGTTGATGCTTTCCTATTTGATATGCATCACATGAACTGAGACCAGTGTCCTTGTCACAAGGAATCAATCTCTACTTTGATAAAAGCTTCAAGCCTTTCTCACTCATGTGTCCCCTATCTGTCTCTGCCATAGATCTGTCCAATGATCCTCAATTGCATATATATGGTCACCATTGAGCACCTTAAGATATGGGTCTTGTATAATGTGCAACACAATTTTCCCTATACAATAACCAAAGCCCCCTTGGTGATCTTACATTTCCTACCACCAAAATTTTGATGACAACTTTCTCTATCACAGAATGAACTAGATATAAAACTCATCCGCAAATATGGAACGTGATGAACATACTTCAATGTGAGAGTGCAACTAACACTTATTTGAACACACATGTCTTCAAACACGATAATTCTAGAGAAGCTAGAATTTCCCATGTTCACCCTCTGGAAGTCTATATTTGGTGAGGAATTCCTTACCCAGTGAAGCATGATAAGAAGTTGTAGTATCAACCACCCACTCAGAATCATCATCCTCAACATGAAACACTGCTCTTGGATTGTCAAGACCACATCTTCATCATCATCCATGTCATATGAAATTGTCATTGTAATATTCTTGTCATCATATTTCTTGTCTTTGGCTTTAGACCCATGTTTCTTTTTCAAAATCTTGCAATCCCTTTTGAAATGAAGCTTGCTACAATGGAAGCACCATCTACTATTCTTTGACTTGGATCTACCATGAGAATTCCCATGGTCCTGGGACTCACCACTGCTCTTGGATCTACCATGGTCCATTTCTCTATTAGAACATGTGCTCTCTTTGTAGTGCACCTATGATCCTCTATCACTTGAGGCTCGTCTTTGAGTCTCTACATTCAATAGACTATTCTTTACCTGGTCAAGTGTCAACTTGCTTTCCTGTAAAGAATTGTTGACTATCACTATGAGCGTCTCCTAACTATTAGGTAATGATCCCAGATGAAGCAGAGCCTGGAGTTCATCATCAAGAACCATCTTTACGGACCCCAGTTGATTTACATGGATTTGGAAACTATTCATATGCTCGACGATGCTTGTACCATCCTAGTACTTGAGGTTCACCAACTTTCTGATCAAGAAAGCTTTATTTGTGATAGTCTTCCGCTCATATAATTTCTTGAGCTTCTCCCATAGATCTTTGACATTGGTATATTTTGATATGTGATGGAACATGGAAATATTGAGCCACTTATACACTATTTCGACGATCTTCCTATTTGATTTCTTCCAGTTCACATCAGACATACTTTCTGGCTTTTGTCTTTCTATCAGATCATACAGATTATGCAATTGAGAATATCCTCCATCTTGGGTTTCCATATATGTGAATTTGTACTTTTCAACTTTATCATTGTCACATGCTCATCCTTCCTCATCTGGACTAGTATCTACATCCTGCACTAAGATACCACTTGTTAAATATGTTGTACCAATACGGTTCCGAAAGTGATGAAAACATGTTTTGAAAGTGTTAAGGACAAGCATATAAACCCAAAGTAGAAACACCAGATTTTACATGGAAAACTCTTCTCAAGATGAGAAGAGAAAAATCACTGGGCAATACTTGCCAACACTCACTATGCATTTAAGATTACAACTCACACCATCCCTATTAAATTACCTCTAAATCTGGGTATCCCTCTCCACACAAGAACAAAGATGAGGAAAAATAGAATCACATCCAATGTGTACAAAACCTCCATATATCCTTGATTTCCTGACAACACCACTGTTGTTGTTGGGGATCGTTTAATTCTGTCATAAATAGTGATTGGGTATGACCATTACTGTAGTGGCAACACTGTGTCTATAACCACCAACCACTAATTTTCTTCAAGGCAAAGTCCCTGGCACTCTCTTATCAACCAACAGAGTTGCTCTATCAATGCACCCAATGTGTCAGTGATTCTCAGCTGCTATTTTTCTTCAAGGAAAATTCACTGACTCTTTCTTATCAACCAATAGAGATCCTCCAATTGTTCTTATTTTCTGGCTCTTCTATCATAAAAGGAACCAACAAGAAAATGGAGGAATCATTTCAATGGCCTCCCTTAGAGCCTCTATTTATAGGCCTCCATGGTATGTGGTTGCAACTACGACTCCTACTCCAATTCCTAATCTAATATCATGTTGCACATAGGAAATCATATTCTTTTCCTTTTAGATCTGACTCCTATTAGGATCAATAGAACAAGCCAACTTCTACTCAAGTCTAAATCCAACTAGGACATGGGCTAAATCCTTTTTCTTTCCCAACAATTATATGGGTGGTATAGAAAAATAACCATACATATTTTTTGTATTTCACTCCTACATCAAATCATTGAATCATGTATCCCCCATTAAGGGGAGTTGTGGGAGTCTCTTAGGCATCAATTGGTGACCCAACTGACTAAAATAAAATATAAATATGATACATATAAAAGTCATAAGAATTCCCCACATTTATCAAGTATCTAAAGCATAGATGGTCAATCCATAAAGTACATGAAAAATAAAATCCTAAGGCCCATGATTGATTTTTGTATGTTAAAGAAACATTTATAGGTTTTATAATTGTGTTTTTAATTAGGAGTATGCAGGAAGCCGTTTGTATATGTTCTATACTCAGTTGTGGAAATTCTATTCTTACTAGTTATAATTTGTACAATACACAACCATTAGCACGTGTTATATTAAGAACTTTTACTGTTAAATGTAAAAATATTGAGTTATTGGTGTGATATATTGCCAACTACAACATATGTACCATATTTTCATTTTACATCCAACGTGGCAGAAAATTTTTATTTTTTCACAATTTTATTTTAAAACAATGTACTAGATATTTCACTATATTTTACTTCTTAGTATTCTATCCTTGGAAGCAAAAAAGTAGTAGCAAGTTTTTATCTATTTTTAGTAGTTTGAGCATTCTAACATTTAACGTAATAAACTCAACTAGAAACATCTTTTTGACAAAATACATATTATATAGACGACTTTGGGTCAACATATAACCCAAAAGATTCAATTTATGTATGCTATATTGTTCTGCACATCTAAATTTAGGTCTTTTGGATCCTCCCGCACTCAGAACTCATTATGCCTCAACTCAAAACACTGAAACAATGTGGATCATTTCTTTCAATTTTCTATATATGTTAGAGCATTCTTGAATGCATGAACTACCAACATTGTTTTATGGAAGTAGTATTACATGGGCAACTTTAGGTCGACTTATAACCCCCAATATCAAAATTATGTGCGTTAAATTGTTCCACCCTTTTAAAATTAGATCTTTGTTGTCTACTCAAACTTGCAAGTCATGAAACATCAACTCAAAGCCCTCAAACATAGTTGATGACTACTCTCATATTTCTATCTTTGAAAATAAATACTAGTAGCGAGATTTTCTCTAGTTTTAAAATGTTAGAGCATTCTAGTTTTTCAAACTTTGGAGCATCAATGAGAAATATCTTTTTGACAAAACACATATTATATGGACAACCTTGGGTAAATTTATAACCCACAAGATTGAACTTGCTTGTGCTATATTGTTCCACTTGTTCAAAATTAGGTCTTTTTTATTTGTAGGCACCCGCAAGCCATGATACATCAACTCTGAACCCTCAAACATAGTGGATGACCACTCTTAGTTTTCTATCCTTGACACAAAAAAACATGAGTGGAATGTTCTCTATTTCTCAATGTTGGAGAATTCTAATATTACCAACATCTTTTTGACATAACACATATTATATGGAAAACTTTAGGTCTATGTATGATTCAATTAATATGTTAATATGTGCTATGTTATTCCACCCAGTTAACATTAGGTTTTTTGATATGTAGATGCAAGTCATGATGTCTCAACTCAAAACCCAACCCCCCCCCACCCACCCCTCTTCTCAATAGGTCTAGCTCTTAGGGCCTATTTGGTAAAGTGTAGCCATATGACAAAATGTGAGTCAATGTATATTTTTATATAGCAAAGTCACAAAATTATACCTAATTGCATCCAACCAAACAATCCCTAAGTGATCGTTTGACGTACATTTTAATAGCAAACTAACCTTGGTCATTGGGCATAACAAAAAACATACCATTTTGTTGGTTTACAATTTCATCCCTGTACTTGGACACCTACACACTCAAAGTAGGATACATTTTCTTCTCCTATTGTGGTTATTGTTGGCCCTCAAAATATATTTGGAGCATCAAAGGACCCCTAAAATCAAACTCGTTATATGAATTATCTGGTATGATAAAATTTTGACTGATAACAATATGAAAGAAGAGGTTTTCATGGACTCTCCAGATGTCAAACATGACATGAATAAGAGAAAACCATAAGACATCTCTTTTTACATTGTTCTATACCCTCCCACATTAGAGATCAATACTTTTCATATGATCATTTACACAACACCCAAACACGTAATTTCACATATATGTTTCACCAATCTAAGTCAATAAATAATTATTTCACTTTTCAAAATACACTTATGGCTACAATTATTTGGACAACCCAGAGAGAGAAAATTATAAAAAATTTAACAATCACAGAAATAATATTCTATCACTCATATAGGTCAAAGATTCACATGACCAATTTTTTCATTACAGAGTCACAAGTCAACCTAGAATAGATAAGGAGAATCAGAATCCATCACAAACATTTGGAGAAATGGACATCGGTCATAGGACCTTCACCATGAAGGATATTTTAGTAGATAAAAATGACTTCCATGTGTTGTATCTATATATTTTCATTTTGAGAGACTTGTTGTGGTGGAGTGCCTCCCTCATTATATACTTCTTGCATCAGATTAGGTATCTTTTTTAATAATAATTATGGCACAGTTGGTTCCGTAAAGATTATGATGAGGACCACCTATCCTCTATTTATTATCATCTAGTAGTTGTATGTTAATTTTATCATTTATATATTGAACATTCTATCAAAAAGTATTTTGTACTTGAGATCTACAATTAGAACTTTGGAATTGGGTCAAAATACACATTCATCCATGTGTCGACTTGTTTAAGTCGGGTTTACATGCTTATTTTTTTTTCTTGATAAAAATTACTCAAATCCATACTCACTCGTTTAGTTAAAAGATTTCACAGGTGGCCCGACATACACTAACAAGTGACCCACTTAACTGAACTAATTATTTAAAACTAAATATAATGATCAAGAACTGTTTACACAAAATGAGATGATCTACTACTGTCCATTAATTATTAAAGAGTTTTAGTCCAAATGTGAACTTCTCTCACAAGAGTTGACACCTGAGAGAGATATTGGAAAAGAACAAATCACCATCTAATACATTATCTAATTTCTCTATCAAACTTAATATGGATTTATAGTACAAGCAACTAATTCTATTCTATTGAGCATAAAATCATATATTAGAGAATTTCAATTCTACACATGAGAGTTTTACCTCAGATTAAAGTATGTGGTTGAATGGTTGTAAAGTTGAATATATTTGGTTTGATAACAACAATATATAGTAGTTGATTGTTTATGTGTTATATTTCATTTAAAACCACCAGAAATTGATTTTTGCTTACCCTAGCAACTTGCAATTTGTTTTAGTAAATTCATATAATACGGGCACCAGGGAGTAATCATGCAACCTATCGAGTCAGGTATTTATTTGTATTTTTTTGACTTATTTAGAATTATATCTTTTTAACCCACATTTGTGAGACCCAAACCTGGAATGATCCAATTTAAATCTAACCCACTCACCCATTTGACAACTTCCCTATTGAGCTCATCACCAGAAAACTTATCACCTCTTTGTCGACCTCCAACAATCCTCAAGCAATAACCCTAATAACCATCTACCTAACCATCGAAACTGAACCGCCAACTCGTGGCATCGTAAACTACTCCCACCCATTCTCATCCCCCCATCCAATAATTGCGAGTTGTTATTTGTAGCCCACTTTTGGCTAAATCGACCACAATCAACTACTTCATGCAATCAGGTGACAGTAGAATATTCCATAAGAAGAGGGTCGATAGAGCTCTGACTGCTACTCGGAGTGGACTATGGGGTCACATGGTTCAGTCCTTGGGGTACCAGTTTCATCTAGGTAGCTTTTCTGTCACTAAGCATGACTGCCACAAGGACAAGGCCCTTGATGAGTTGGCGTTCCAGGACTTGGGAGCCCTGATCGATGAGTTCGGCCAGAGTTGAGTTCCTCAGGAGGAGATCAGAGGGATATGATGCCTCATCCATGCCGCCCGATGGAGAAACCCCTAGATCTGCACCGTCTGCCAGCTCATCCGCCATTTCCTTCACATGCAATGTGATGCCCGATGCTCCCCTTCACCTGCTCAGCATTACTATGCGGCAACAGGCAATGATTACTCCAGATACATGTCAGCAGCTAGGATGAATCATTCATCGATTACAAAGGGTGATGGAACTAGCAAAAGCAAGAAGAGAACTCTCAGACACGTCAATGGCATTGCCACAGAGCTCGACAATCGTTGGTCCATCCGTCGACTGTGTGGAGTAGTACAAGTGGTCATCGATGCCCTGTTCGAGCATGGTGGCATTATGACCCGAAAGGACATGAGGAACTATAATGTCTGTGCCCACTGCCCAAGGCTCTAGCAGAGTTTTAGGAATGATGACTGGCCCCACAAACTACTACTAGCCTTAATTGCACACTTTTTCCTCACTCACACGCAAGCTGGGGTCAACTTCTGAACTGGTCACCCATCCTAGTACTACTCCAAGCTGAGCACACTTAACTATGGAGCTCTTTAGAGATGGGCTCCTTGAAAAGGAGGTGCACCTTGGTGATATGGGTAGTCCAATCATTCCTTTTAAGATAATTTTATCTGAAGCCTAAAATCCTAGGATGTTATAGGGATGTTGTAAGGAAAACTATTGGTGATACAAACCTTCTTGATTTCATCATGGGCGATTGCATTGTCGACGGATATGTTGTCCGGTGAACTCAGAACCATCTTGTTGGAATAGGATTTGTAAGGCCCCTAAACTTGCTTAATGAGTTGAATAAGATTAATTATCATAATTGAATTCTTATAACCCTAATATAACCTTTTTATATGCTTTTAAATTATAAGATAAGCTTAAGTTTCAAATTTGGTCCAATTTGGACACTGTTTGAGCAGTTATGCAATTTTATGCACATTTTAGACTTTTAAGCAATTTACCCAATTGAGAGGTTTTCTTTGCAATTTATCACTTGCATTATGTTCCTTGGATATTCTCTCATCATTATTGAGATTGTTGATCCATGGGGCACCTATTTAAACTTTGGTTTGAAGGTGTTTTCCTCAAGGGTATTTTAGGGTTTACCCCTTCATGGATGAGCTACCTTTAGTAGCTATCAACTAATGAATTATTAGTTTTTCTTGGAAATTAAATAAAAGAGGGTTAAACATGTCTCTATGGACGGTGGGGGAGATGTTTGTGTGTGCGCTTGTATATTTTTAATAGTTTATGACCATGGACACTTTGAAAAATACTAGAACTTCAACTTTTTCTTTTTCTTTTTCTTTTTCTTAAAGTTTCATATACTTATCCCTAAGAACCCAAATGAACCATTTTCTCTCCACCACTTCTCTCGTTCTATGAACCTCATTCTCCCTCTATGCTTCTATGAATATCCTATCCAAAGAAGAAGAAAGAGGGGATCTTCTTGGAAAAAGAATCTAGGGTTGCAATTGACTTCCTTTTAGGGTTTGAAAAGCTTCCTTCTAGTGATCTTGACCTAAAAGAGTAAGAATCCCCTTCTTTCCTCCATTTATTTCTTTTTTATCCTTCCTCCTACCTTTCTCCAGGTCAGAACCTTGCGGCTTCATGGTATAAATTGCTTTAAAGCTCTAAAACTCTACCTTTCTTGCTCCTTATGCTTAGGGTTTGCTCATTTGATGAAGAAAGGTGCTAGATGGACGAGTTCACAAGTTATGCTTGTATTTTCTACATAACCTGCTCATGTTTTCTTATGTTTGGGAGTTTCACTTCTACTTAGAGGCAAGTTTTATAACTTTCTCCACATTTATTTCTTACCATAAGCTTGCTAGTTCATGTTCTTGCTTGAAAATGGTGATCCATGCACTAAAACTCTATGCTTGACTTGGATTTCGATTTGCATAATATTCCCTATTTGGATTTCAGTTCCAAACGAACCTTTGATCATGTGTACATTATTACTAAGGTATAATATGACTTGAATAAGGTTGGTTTGACAACCAATGGTGCTAAACATCTATCAACCAATGATCAATTTTAGGGTTTGAAGTTGATTTCTTCTATAAACACATGACTCAATGGTGGTTCCATTGCAACAACCGATGGTGTTTTCTTCATGACAACTGTTGGTGGTTACCAAGGGTGTTAACTTACGTTCACCCCTTAGGTCAGGTGCTGGCCTAATTAGAAGCCTAGTGATTAACAACTAAATACCCTAATGATGCTATCAATCAATGGTGATATTAGATTGATATTTGATGTTAATTAATGAATATAGTGCTGATATAACAACCTATGGTGACTTAATGATCACTAATTATGGTGAACCATGTCTCCAAAACCTATGGTGAGTTGTTATTATAGTTGTAGCATCAATTTAGCCTTAGACCAATGGTTTCTTGGGTCACTGGATGCAATGGTCGGACCTATACTGTAATTGATGGTTTTAACATATGAACTTGACCCAATGGTCAAGATCTAATGTTTATTCCTCCAATAAAGTGGAATTATGGCTAATGTAATATGCTGGTCCTAATAATTTGATTTATATGGTTTCCTTTATATGATCAACTTAAGGAGCTTACTTGTTGACAATGGATGGCTTTTTTTAAATGAACAGTCGATTGTGGGTTTTACCCTACTCTCAACAAAACCCTTATTGTTGTTGACCAAAGGATGTCTAGGGTTAAATGGTGACTTTTATAGATCACAACTCAATAACATCATAGATGATTCATTCAAGGTGTTTACTTATGTAACCAGCAAATGACCTTACCTTTTAAACATACAATGGTTCTCGGTGACATTTTGGTATGGTGTTATGGGTTGAATGATGATGGAACAAATGGAGGGTTACCCTTAATAAGATAGTCTTACCTATTCACTCATATGAATAGAAGGGATGATAACGATATTGTGTTGATATGTAACCCTAATTAGTTAAAGCTTGTTATATCTAGCTTTAATAGAACTAAATGATGGTAATTGGGTATGAATAGTCCTTGAATGATTAATACAATCATGGAGTACTCTCTTATTGTTGTTGAAACCCTAGTATGCTATAACCCAATGATTACACCTTGATTCATGTATGGGTTCATACTTGAGAATACTATGGAATGTGATGTTTATGCTTCACCTTATGCATCCATGATCCAATGGGGATGTCGTGAGTTAGGGTTTGGGTATAAGTGATGATTAGTAACATTAATATAATTTATCTTGTTGAACCTAACTCTAATACGAATAGATAGAGATGAGTATTCATGTTTAACATTCATATATGATGGAATGATGGTGTAATAACCTCCTTAACATGATAATAACCTTAATGTGTTAATTGGTGGTTATTATAGCCACATGGTTGATACTTTCTTATGCTAAACATGTGCATTATGAATATGATGAGTGTTAATCATATCTTGATTCCTTGGATGTTGATGTAATAAAGTAATGTTCTTAATGTTAATATAACCCTGTTGTGATTGTTTATAATATCTCCTAGCTCATTAATGCAATATTGTGCTGATCTGGTGTATTATATGTAAGTGAAGTTGTTGAGCCTTGATATTAGGCATGGAAAGATAATGATGATATTCCATGGAATAGTATGATGGTCTTAATGACCTTTGGGCATGGTTGAGCCCTGAATGAGGTGTAATCCTCTTGTGTTGATAAGGGTTGATACCCTGTGATATTGTGAAAAGGATTTATATCTTTTGATAGTATGATGACTAGTGTAGCCTCATGAATGGCAAGTGAATAGTACCATGTATTGATGAGATGAGAAATTATGTTTCACATGTTTTATATCTTTTTAAGTTGTGATATTTATATGATTTTTAGAAGTGAATTAGGGTTTGTATGTCCACTTGTTTGATGTAGCTTTAATTCACCCAATTGGCATAACTAATCAAGTTAAACCTAATCATGTAGTGCTATGTGCCATATATCCATTTGAGTGTCAGAACTTGCCAGATGGTGAAATGAGTATTCCTAAGGGAAACTCATAGCGCATATTGTTGAGTATGTGGGGGTGGCAAGTTGAGGATATATCCTTGTCATCCACAATGCAAGTTTTGGGGGATGGCTATGGTCATGTGATTATATATGTGATGAGATTGGAGGACAACTACGGTTGTACCTCGGATGGTAGGGTATGCGTACCCGCCTCCTTTCACTAGTGGTGTGACCTATACGAAGGACAGACTAGGTTGTTAGCAGCTTGACCTTATCTGTTGTTGTGGAAGACCCGTACTGACTTGGGGCAGAGAAGATCTTAGGAGTCTGGATCTTCCTAGATCTTGTATGGCATTGATTTTGACTTAGTAGTGGTCAGTTGGATATTGAGTGGTATCTTCAAATTCCTCAGGGCATAATAAAAGATGTAAGACAACCATGTAGCATATCTGTTTAGGGTTATACACAAGGATTCAAATTGGATGACAACCCTTGTTTGCTTTCTTTTCATTGAGATCATGTTTAGTACAATAAGAGATAATAGATATGATTATGTTATAGTTATGCTCATGTTGTAAACATGCTTATGTTGTAAAATATATTGACAATGATGGTTAAGATGATGTTTCTAGCTATGTTTAATATTGTTAGGCATGCCTATGTAATTATTAATGCTTAAACTATTAATCATGCCTATGTAGTTCATTGTGTTATGATGTTAGTTCTACTTATGATATAGATCTGTTCCATTTATTTGAGATGCCAATATTGATAGTCATGTTATGTTATTAGACATATTCATGATGTCTGATGAGTGCATACTCATCATGAAATTCAATTACCATTTTGGAACATTTTTATCTCTAGTCCACATATTTTTACCCTAATGTGAATCATAATGCACAAAACTACTTAGTTGATTCAATAATCAAGATTTTAACTAAATATCCTTCATTTAATACAGGAAAATCAAAGCAACTCCATGCATACGGTCCCAAGACCGTTTGGCGAAATACGCAAAGAACGAATGACTAAACCGGTTGCCAAAGAAAGCCATGCGGCCCCAAGACCGTTTGGTCCCATACGGTCTCAAGACTGTTTGGTCCCATTCGGTCTCAAGACCGTTTGGTACCATTCGGTCTCAAGACCGTTTGGTCCCATTCGGTCTCAAGACTGTTTCGTCCCATTCGGTCTCAAGACCGTATGATCCCATACGGTCTCAAGACCGTTTGGTCCCATTCGGTCTCAAGATCGTTTGGTCCCATTCGGTCTCAAGACCGTTTGGTCTCATACGGTCTCAAGACCGTTTGGTCCCATTCGGTCTCAAGACCGGTTGCCGTGGAATCAAAGACCGAATGCCCAAACCGAATGGAGCGCCGCTTTTCAAGACCGCATGAGCGCACAGACCGTATGAGCTCGCGAGCGCTGCCAAACCGAATGCTGAAGACCGTTTGCCGAGACCGTATGCTCCAAACCGTGTGGGCGGAGAGACCAAAGACCAAGATTGTATGGTCCCATTCGGTCTCAAGACCGTATGGACCCATACGGTCTCCAAACCATTTGGGGTCAGATCTGAAACTATAAATAGACCCCCAGGGTTCCCATTTGGAGGCATCGGTTCCGGACGCCGATAGGCTGCCAGAGCACCACCCCGATTAAGTTCCACTCCACCTACTGCTGGTGTTGCGTCTAGGGAGGCCAAGAAGAGAAATAAGACGGAGCAAGGAGTGCATCTTCTTCACCGGGATGCGTCTACCCTCTACACCGAGCTCATGGCGGATCTATCTCTCTCTCCTATCCTTCTTGTATCTCGCATCATGAGCGAGTAGTCCTCTTTTGCTGGGGTGCGGGGACTAGCCCCGCTGCCCATGCAAACCTTGTTCTTTTGTTAAACTTTCCATGGCAATGTATATAACTCTTCATTTTGTCGTTTATCGTTAAGCTTGTAGGTTGGTTATGTGCTTGTTTCCATCTTTGTGCTCCCTATGTTGCGAGAACTTCAATGCATGGGTATGAATGTTGTTTAGCATGTTAGACTCCTTGACGAGAACTTCCGATGGGATTCCTTGAGGTCGTAAGTGTATGATCCGCGAGGGGACAAGCCATCTAGCCTTCAGTGACGCTTCTGTGTGCCTGACACCCGTATGGGGGGTTCACAGCCTTAGTTGGATTTTGTATCTTCGTGCTTTTCGTCGATGTTTACACGTATTATAATCGCTTATTTGCTTAACGGTTGACGCGGTTGACTCCTTGACGAGAACTTCCGATGGGATTCCTTGAGGTCGTAAGTGTATGATCCGTGAGGGGACGAGCCATCTAGCCTTCGGTGAAGCTTCTGTGCGCCTAACGCCCATATGGGGGGTTCACAGCCTTAGTTGGATGTTGTATCTTCAGAGCCGTAAGACATGTGATCCGGATGGCGATGAGAAATCGGCTGCCTATGGTGATGTTTACGCAGACCTGACGCCCGTATGGGGGGTTCTGCAGCAGCTCTACTTGAAGTGTTTTATCTTGCCTGGAATGTTTGCAGAGGAGTGTGTTTGTGTGTGTAGCGGTGGTCAAACCCGGTACCGTCCCAGCGATTCCATATTATTGATCCAAACCCATCTTTTAATTCCGCATTTACTTTCTTGCAATTAGTTTAATCAAACCCAAATCAACCAATTGTTCTAAATATTAGTTTTACTTGAGATAGATCTAACTGACAAAGATTCTTAAAAACGTTGTCCTTTGGGTTCGATCCTCAACTATACTGCGATAAGACTCGTCCGCTTGCGGATGGTATTGTTGCACTTGGTTTTGGTAAAAACTCGGGGATTTCAGCCCCGGGTGAATTTGTTAGTGCATTCAAAAACCACATCAATGTCAGTGATGCTTATGCTACTAGATTGCTTGTACTATTAGCAAGGAATATGATGATAGTCATATTAATGATAATGATTATTATTAGATGCAACTTGATGATATTTGAGTAGATATCTATCCAAAGAAATGGATTTATTTGTTATCTATATATGCATTGATGATCGTACTTGTTGATAAGATGATTTTCTTAATCTATTTAGTATACTTGAACTATTCAATCTGTTCAATTGATTATTAAATACTCCAACTGCTTAGTTATCTACTATTTAAAATGTTGTAATCAGTAAGCATTGTTGGAGGTTATATCTCTTGCTGGGACATGGGTCTCACCCTTATGGCTTGCCACATCTTTTTAGGTAATCAGAAGTGATGAAAACAAACATGTGGCAGAAAAGAGGAGCTATTGTAATGAATCTTTGAGAAAGTTGATTAGATGTCTACTGCATCCTAGAGTCGCCATTGTACTCTTAGGTCTGGGCATGAAAGGTTTGTATATGGTGTTTCAAATGAATCAAACTTTTGTTAGCATACTAATGCTTGTTTTTGTGCATATACAAATATTGTTCTCCTGTGTATATATGTTGTGTCTATGGCGATAGAACAATTTGTATCAAATTCTTGGCATAGTATGGATAAAAGAAAGATGTTGGGTTCCTATGCAAATGTTTCTGAGTGGGTTTTGATGTTGAAATCAGTTTTAATTTACCCATATTTTTGGTTATGTGATTAATTAGTACTCGATTTTCCTTTATGTTTTGAGTAATCTCGTTTAGTGTAACAGGTTCTCACAAGTTGGTATCAGAGCTTTAGGTTCTCTGAGTCTATAGGGACACTAGGACTTAAGACTATGATGATGTCCAAATTAGGAACGTGACACAAAAACATGGTGAACACTGCCTAATCTCAGTACTTGGATGCCCTGGACAAGTATTCAATTATTGAAGAAAGATAAGTATGGAACTCTTCGATTGTTATCTTTCTAATTACTCTGATCAAGTAGTCATTTTGTGACAATATAAAGAGCATAATGAATAAGAAATCATGGTATGCATATCTCAATCCTAAATTAAAGTAGATGAGAATTGCATCATAATCTATCAAAACTTGAATGTTTAGTAACTATAAGAGAAAGATACAACACTATGAAATCTAAATCTGAATACAAATTAGAAAAAGTGGAGTTCTTGAAGATGTGATTCAAGTAGATAATAAAGTAAAAGATATATAAGTCTATGCTTATAAAGTGAATCCATGTATGAAATCCACATAAGATAGAAAGAACTCCTATAACAAGTGCAAAATGAGAAGATAAATGGGAACAATGACAAAGGAATAAGGTGGAACCTGAGTTAATCTCAGACCAACCTATGTGTGTAAGAAATTGTTAATGTAAAATCAGCATGGTGTGTGAAAGAAATTAAGGGATATGATCCATGGTTAATGAAGAAAATGTGGAATATGAGTATTTACCTATTGATAAGTGGTTGAAAAATATAATAAAATAAGAGAACATACCCAAGTGTGATAAATAGTCACCAAGGAAGGAGTAATGAGATATGTTAATCATGATGATTCCTATGCTAATGGCAAGGAACCCAAAATGAAAAAGGTAAAATGATACATAAGAAGTTGTAACTCGCATAATAAAAATAGAATTGGTTACCTTTTTGCTAGTGACCCTTGAACAATGTTGCTATGGTATGGGAAGTGTGTTTCCCTTTGTCTGTTTCCTTTCTAGGGAACAACTTTCAAGTGGATCATTGCCACTTAGTACGTGTGGATTCATTGCAAACATGAGGGTGGATAGCTTATTATAGCATAAGGTTTCTTGGACTATGGTTCCATGATCATAACGTTTTTTATGAGTTTGATTTTAAGCCTTCCAATAATTAGGAAGACTCCTCTTATATTTCTTGATATTTTTTATGTTGGTAAAAGTGGATGAGATAATGATGTAAGTTCCTTATAGCACATGAGGTGGATACCAAGTTAATGAATCCATGTATCCAAGATGTATCAATAATATGAGAAATTTCTGAATGTTGGAGATGTTTATTAAATGAACATTCCAAGTATTCCTCTCATGTAGAGAGAGAGAGAGAGAGAGTTGATGATGATCCTATAAATGTTGTTTGGAAGGAAAAACAAAAGTGACTCTATAATGTTGTGTATGGTCTAGTGATAGTCGGGCGAGACCACTATCAAGGATAGATGGTTTGTTGATACAATAGGTATAATTTCATGATGATAGCTAGAATTTCAAGTTGAAAGTTACTATTAGACTTGTACAGGTGGCACAACACGTTTCTATGTTCCATATTTGGAAATGGCTTCTTATGTGGGGTTTTTGTGCTAACCCAAGATGAGATATGTATGAATGACATGACATCACCATGATATGCAAGTAACCATGTGAAGGTAATAGGATGAGGTGCAAAGGAAGTACCCATCTTTGTTTACCTTGGATTTTGGGGGCGAAATCCCTATTAGGGGTTTATAGTTGTAAGACCCCTAAACTTGCTTAATGAGTTGAATAAGATTAATTATCATAATTGAATTATTATAACCCAATATAACCTTTTCATATGCTTTTAAATTATAATATAAGCTTAAGTTTCAAATTTTCTCCAATTTGACGTTGTTTGAGCACGTTATGCAATTTTATTCACATATTGGACTTTTATGAAATTTACCTAATTGATAGGTTTTCTTTGCAATTTATCATTTGAATTATGTTCTTTGGATATTCTGTCATTATTATTGAGCTTTTTGAGCAATGGGGCACCGACTTAAACCTTGGTTTGTAGGTGTTTTCCTCAAGGGAATTTTAAGGTTTACCCCTTCATGGATGAGCTACCTTTAGTAGCTATCAACTAATGAATTATTTTTTTTCTTGGAAATTCAAGAAATGTGGGATAAGAATGTCTCTATGGATGGGGAGGGGAGCTTCTTGTGTGTGTTCTTGTATATTCTTAATAGTTTAAGGCCATGGATACTTGGAAAAAATACTAGAACTTCAACTTTTTCGTTTTCTTTTTCTTAAAGTTTCATATACTTATCCCTAAGCACCCAAATGAGCCATTTGCTCTCCAACACTTCCCTCCTTCTATGAACCTCATTCTCACTCTCTTCTTCTGCGAATTTCCTATCCAAGGAAGAAGAAAGAGGGGATCTTCTTGGAAAAAGAATCTAGGGTTGAATTTGACTTCCTTTTAGGGTTTGAAAAGTTTCCTTCTAGTGATCTTGAACTAAAAGAGTAAGAATCTCTTTATTTCCTCCATTTATTTCTTTTTTATCATTCCTCCTACATTTCTCCAGGTCAGAACCTTGTTGTTCTATGGTAGAAATTGCTTTAAAGCTCTAAAACTCTACCTTTCTTGCTCCTTATGCTTAGGGTTTGCTCATTTGATGAAGAAAGGTGCTAGATGGATGAGTTCATAGCTTATGCTTGGATTTTTGACCCGACATGTTCATGTTTTCTTATGTTTGGTAGATTATCTTCTAATTAGAGGCAAGTTTTATAATTTTCTCCACATTTATTGCTTACCATAATCTTGCTAGCTCATGTTCTTGCTTGAAAATGGTGATCCATGCACTAAAAAGCTATGCTTGACTTGGATTTCAATTTTCAAAATATTACCTATTCTCATTTTTGTTTTATATGAACCTGTGATCATGTGTAAATTATTCCTAAGGTATAATATGACTTGGATCAAGTTGGTTTGACAACCAATGGTGCTAAACACCTATCAACCAATGATCAATTTTAGGGTTTGAAGCTGATTTTTTCTATCAACACATGACTCAATGGTGGTAGCATTGCAACAACCGATGGTGTTGTCTTCATGACAACTGATGGTGGTGACAAAGGGTGTCAACTTACGTTCACCCCTTAGGTCAAGTGTTGGCCTAATTAGAAGCCTAGTGATTAACAACTAAGTACCCTAATGATGCTATCAATCAATAGGGATATTAGTTTGATATTTGATGTTGATTAATGAATATAGTGTCGATCTAACAAACTATGGTGATTTAATGATCACTAATGATGGTGAATCAGGTCTCAAAACCTATGGTGAGTTAATCATATAGTTGTAACAACAAATAAGCCTTAGACCAATAGTTTCTTGGGTCACTTAATGCAATGGTCGGACCTATACTGTAGTTGATGGTTTTAACATATGAACTTGACCCAATGGTTAAGATCTAATGTTTATTCCTCCAATAAAGTGGAATGATGGGTAATGTAATATGTTAGTCCTAATAATATGATTTATATAGTTCCCTTATCTGATCAACTTAAGGGGCTTACTTGTTCACAATGGATGGCTTGTTTTAAATGAACAGTCCATTGTGGGTTTTACCATACTCTCAAGAAAACCCTTATTGTTGTTAACCAAAGTATGTCTAGGGTTAAATGGTGACTTGTATAGATCACATCTCAATAACATCATAGATGATTCATTCAATGTGTTTACCTATGTAAAAAACATGCAATGATCTTACCTTTTTTTTGCCTTCCGACCAAAAAAAAACATGCAATGGTTCTAGGTGTCATTGTGGTATGGTGATATGGGTTGAATGATGATGGAACAAATGGAGGGTTACCCTTAATAAGGTAGTCTTACTTATTCACTCATATGCATATAAGGGGTGATAACCATATTGTGTTGATATGTAACCCTAATGAGTTATAGCTTGTTATACCTAGCTTTAATAAAACTAAATGATGGTAATTGGGTATGAATAGTCCTTGAATGATTAATACAATCATGGAGTACTCTCTTATTGTTGTTGAAATCCTAGTATGCTATAACCCGATGATTAAACCTTGATTCATGTATGGGTTCATACTTCAGAATAGTATGGAATGTGATGGTGATGCTTCACCTTATGCATCTATAATAACCGTGATTTTAGGGTCCAATAACCAAAGATAACACTTGAGGTTCATTGTTATTCATAAGATTACCAATCTTAGAATGAAGTGATTTATTCAATATCTGAATTCAATTTACCTAAACTTTTGATTAGAGATATGATTGATGATGATGCTATTTGGGTTATATTATGATGGGTACCTTGTTAGTCAATGTTTACGTTTATGAAGTCAAGGTTTATAAATGTATTTATAAGGTTGATCGAAGAAATTATCTCAGTGACCAAAAATTGGATCTTGTGTCTCAAATTTTGGTAGAATCTATATTAGGATACTATGAGCCTATATCTAAAATTCTAGGAGGTTTAGATGTTTCTACAAAGAGATATTGAGGTTCCTATGCAAATTTATCCAAATTTTAGGATACTTGAATCTTTTTTATTTAGGAGATTGAGAAGTATAGGTTGATGTACATGTTATGTGTCATGCAGCCCACCCAACCTGGGGAAATGTGACTTTAGTTATGTGAGGCTGATCAATAGGAAGCTTGGCCTGGTCCTGCCTGCCAGTAGGAAACTTGATGAAGACCTCATCATCACCCAACTCTGAAAGGTCAGGAGCATGTGGCCAATTTCCCTAGGTATTGTGGAAGGAGTCAGTAGAGAGAAGTTTGGGGTGTTAACCTGATCTGTTGAGTCCACCACGATTCAAGGATCCCAATAACTCCCTCTGATGGGGTTCCTAGGGATATGAAGGCAACAATGGGATCCATATCTCTCTCCCTCTCCACTACAACCTGTAGGTGCTGGAGATGGTTGAGTTTGCCTGATAGTATAGACAATATAGATGGTCAGGAGGTGGTTCTAGGGGGATGAGAGGTACTACAATGGCATGAAGCAACAATTGATGGGGGTCAATTGGCCCTGTAGAGATTTCCCTAGCCTTAACCCAATCTTCACAAAGGCGAGTCGAAGAGGAAGGTGGAGTAGGGTGAAACAGAGGAAATTCTGGAGGTTGAAGAAGTAGCCACCATGGTTGGGCAACGTGGAAGGGGGACCCTTCTTAGATGGATTTGAGGATGCGATCAGGTTGGTAGTGCATAGGCAGAGCTTTCCGAGGAATCCCATAGATCCCTTGTCGTAGTACTGGGAACTTTGAGGCATGAGGAGCTCTCGTTGCTTCCTTCTTGTGCGGAGGCACTTCAATGGCGAATAGAGGAAAGGATACAGATTCATGTCTAGTAGTTGTATTAGGAGCTCATGAGGATAGCTAAAGGCTCCACAATGATTTCCGGAGACACTATAGGAGTTTGTAGCGGTACCCAACTTCAACTGAACCAATATGTAGGTATCTTGTTCGTTTGGAACCTTCCCCCCCTTCCTACTTCTTAGTGGTGGAACCTTGGTTGCTGACCACATCAACTATGAACTTGAGGCCACCATCTAGGTCATACAGAGGTTGTAAACCCTCATTGTCAGTGCTCAAACTCAAGGAGGGATATGTGCTAAACATAGGTGCAAGGGTTGAAGCTTTGGAGCTCATCGCAGGCCCATCCCACGGCAGCACATGCAGCGGTACCTGCAGAAGATAGGAGAACACGAGACTCCCAAAGGAAAGACCCAGGCCGAGTGGGTATCTGGTTCAAGACCTTGGCGGATCCAAAAAGGGATCTGACTATCACTCACTAATAGGTAATTCTATTTAAAATTCTTAGAAATATATCTAAACCTTGCATAATGCATAGAAAATAGCTCCTTTGGACTAAAAATACCCAAAAAATACCCCTAGACTCATAAAAATGTCTACTTTCTTATAGGACCCCTAAATCAGACCTTTGAAGTAGTATTATTGTTGATTTTCCATTTATAAGATGATGCTTCTTTTAAGATTATTTGAATAGTATAATTAGCATACAGTGGCCATAAAATCTGGAAAGATTATTCTTAAACACTAATATCATTTGGATACTAAATACAACCTTTGATATTAATGTAATGTCAAAATACTAGGTCTTTTGATATTATAATGGAATTATATGCTTTAACCCTCCTTTTATTATATAAATAGGAAAAGCCTAAAAAAAATATGAAATTTATATCATTCCGTTTTAATGACATATAGATTAGACTAAAAATACTAGACACCATCCTAACATCAGATTGACCTAGGTTTGACAAAAATCCTTTTTTTAACCTAAAAACCCCTTAATTATGGTGAACCTTGTATTAATGATGATAATTGTATTCATCAGGTGTTGACCAGATTGTGTAGATGATCTAGAATAAATAGGAATCTCTAAACTCAGGTATGTGGGTTTTATTAAGTATATGACTAGTTTTCATGGAAGCATAATGATATGATGTACTTTGGATGCTTTTATTTTCATATAAATTCTTGGATGTGTATTAGTATTATATGCTTTGCCAAAACATAATGAAACATAAATGGACATTTTGATGAGTTGTAGCTACTGGTGCACATGACCCAGTATGGATGTATGTTGCCTAACATGGATGTATGATGAATTTCCCATGTTAGATGTATGATAAAATAATTTTGCCCATACTGGATGTATGAGAAGTTCTTATAAAATTGTAGTACAACTACATCTAATAAAATGTATAAAATATGTGTTTACCTGATTATCACTTTAAATAATGCTTTCTTTTACTCTTTCTTTCTCAAGTTATTTTAATTATGCAAGCATATTAGTATGTATCTTTCTACCCACGTACACAACACCTTGTGTGTTGATTCGTTGTTTTATGTATGTTTTAGGTTCAGAGATAGCATGGAATAAAAGAACGGGATGTGAGAAGTTGTATATGTTTACCTATTGTGTTAAGATCCTATTAGCATACATGTTCATATAATTGTAAAATTTTCTTCAAATAATGTATATGTAAGTTGTAAATTTAATTCATGTTGTAATATAAATATGTTGAATGTTGAGAATGTTATGGTATATGCATTATAGTTGTATGTTCATATATGCGCAAATTTCTACCGCAACACACTCTGAAACAATTGTCCAACATTTTCGGATTTGTCCTCTCTTGCCTTTTAAGTCTCGAGATGGAAGAATCCAGGGATGTTACAATTGGTATCAGAGCATAAACAATAGCTACGCATGACAATTTCTCACCATGAAACATAAAATATAGTTTCACCTTTCACTTTAAACCCTAGATACCTAGTAATTTGTTCTATAGGAATAAGGTTTGACTTAGCCTCTAGGTTAGAACCTAGATGTTTGAGAACACGGATTAGGTAAGTGTGTGAAACCCTCTCCATATAGAGCTCATATGTATTGGGTATCTACACTAGTCTACATCTCATTCTTACTATTTCACTAGGTGACATAGCACTAGACTATCTACTGTGTGTGGGACAATTGCTTTTGCAAGTTTGGTTTTGTTTTCCAATTGGCTCGAGCCTCGAAAGCTTTCTCTGACATCTTCTTTCTTGGAGAAAAACTATATAATATTTTATTATATATATGTAAATATAAAAAGGTGTCCCTCACACAGGAGAGTAGTAGATGTTCATGCAACCTAAGTGAAAGGGAGTGACATCAATCTAGAAGAGAGAGTAGATCTAGATTAGATGTCTAGAACCTTATAAGGATATGTGATAGATAGATAGACAATAGAATGATAGAATAATAGTTGATATAAGCATGGATGATCTTATTTCTACCTGTAGTGATATAAATTGCTTTATAAAGATTTAAGTTGTATATGACCTGAATCCAATTTTGGAGAATCTAAGCTAAATCCTGATGATGAATGTGCATCCTCTTTTTTTTACTTAAGATGAGCTAAATTAAGATAAAGTTGAATATGCATGAGACTCGAGCTCTTTTATAAAGGAGGACCTCTTGTGTTAGGACAAGATATGTGGTGAACTCCAGAGAGAGTGAGACCCACAAGGAGAGGGTCATAGGACCTACCCTATAATATATGCAAAATATGTGATATATGGGAAATGATGTGTCCTAAGATGGGTTACTCCTGAGTAGATGAGTTGAGTCCTTTTGGCATTATTCAATCCTATGTGTGTGAGTTGGGTACAAATAATGTTATGGGTAGAAAACTCATAAATTAAAAGTCAATCCTTTGATTGAGTTAGATCCTAGCTTGAGTGACTTATGTTGTGAAACTTATCATTAGTTGCAAGTGAGATGTTAGATGAAACATTCGTTATGAGAGTAAAATGCCTTGTGCATAAGATACTCATAAATATTGTTCCTTACACTTATCTTTCTTAATATGTGATGATAGATACCTCACTTGAGCTATATATATGATTTACATATGAGGAGTCACTCATATAAGCTTGACATGTTCTATATTCCCTTCCTATATCATACATGTTACGTTCAAGTTTGAAACCATGATAAGCTTGACTTAGTATATTATATTTCCCTTCATACTATACATGCAAGATATAAGTTTGAAATAATGAGATTGAAATAAATGTATCTTTGGAGTTCACAGATTATATAATAATAAAAAATTATGTTCTTAACCTCAATTCTTCTGATTCTAAGCTTCTATTTTGAGCATAGCTCTCACACAATAGGGTTCCCTAATTGTCAAAATGAAAATAGATCCCCTCTAATGATGAAACCCTAGTATGTGAATATGAAGATCAATCCCCTCTAATGTTTAAATCCTAGTATGATGTTGATTGTAAATCGCATTAAAGATGTTAAGTCTGATAGTGCCAATAACTAATGACATGAATCTTGATATCACCTTAAATAGATGAGTAAGATGAAAGATGAAAACTTGAGTATAATATTCTCAACATCATATGCATGATAAACCCTATTTCCTCTAGGGAGGTAAGGGATGTGATGGAGCTTCCACTTACGTGGAATTGCGTGCACCAACTAAAAATCCTAGAGGCAGTAAGCCTTTAGGTTTAGCCTTGCATATACTAGATAAAGAACTCCACCCACGTATGCTAAGATACGTGGAAGTCTTATCGTAGTATAGTTAAGGGTCGAATCCTCAGGACAACGGTCTTGTTGCAAGCAACAAGATAGAAAATGGTAGAATTTCACTTAATCACTTACTAGTAGGCACTTAGATCGAAAGTTGGGTTTTGTTATTTAAGCTAAGAACATGTAAAGTAAAGAAAGCAAGTAATTCTAAGGAGTTAAACTATGATAAAAGTCATTAGGATGTGATCGGTTTTTCACCGCCACTACACATGGATCAACACATGCAAAGCAAAACATAACCTGCAAAAAGAGTCTAGTCAGTTAGTATCCTTGTAGACTTAGCTTCCTTTCGGAGAGCTAACTACGAGAAGTGCAGGAATGTTGTAACGCCAGCCATTCCCGAACAAATGGTCACTTACTTTGCATCATTCTCCTCGCAAAGTGTGTTCCTCGACATACCAAGGTTGCACTTTCATACGTCAACTGATTCCATTTCATAGTATGAAAGTGCAACGTATGATAGTGAGTTTACTCCACTTCTTGAGATACACTTCTAGATACCGAAACAGGTGCATGGTGGATACATGCACCAAGAACCAACATACAAATGAGTTTCGAATCTAATAGTACAAACATAGACAATTCATACTAAAAGACAAAGGATAACACAAGTTGGAGATCAAGCAACATGCATTCATTAAACGTTTGATGTCGAACTGAAAAGATAAGATCTCTATATTACAAGTTATGGATTACATTTACATGATATGAAAACATGGGTAGCGGGGCTACTCCCCGCACTCTAGTGAAGGAGACTACTCTCTCATGATTAGGACAAAGAAGGAGGCAAGAAGAGAGAGAGAGAGAGCATCATCCCCACAAAGGAGAGAGGAAAGTTAACCCCTTGGAGAGAGAGCAACGATCAACCAGTCTTCAAAGGTTGCACGATGATCAGGTCTCCCCTTCCCACCTTCTTTGGCGAAGAAGGAGAAAGCAGCTTCAGGATGGAGTATGGGTCTCAGACCGGCAGTCCCAGGGCGGAGGATGGAAGTCGCGAGAGCTCTGGAGTGATTGAGGCAGCCTTTGGGCATCTGAAAACCTCTTTTCGATGGAGGACCCTTGGGGTCTTATTTATAGGCCTTAAGTGAAGTCCAAACAGTTTGGAGACCGTTTGGACCTCAAGACCGTTTGGGACCTCAAGACCGTTTGGACCTTGAGACCGTTTGGCTTCATGCGGTCTTGAGACCGTTTGAACTCCATGCGGTCTCGGGACCGGTTGGCTTTATGCAGTCTTGAGACCGTTTGAACTCCATGCGGTCTCGGGACCAATTGGCTTCATGCGGTCTTGGGACCGTTTGACTCCAAGCGGTCTTGAGACCGTTTGGCTTCATGCGATCTCGGGACCGGTTGGCTTCATGCGGTCTCGAGACTGTTTGAACTCCATGCGGTCTCGGGACCGTTTGGCTTCATGTGGTCTTGGGACCGTTTGACTCCATGCGGTCTTGGGACCGGTTGGTTTCATGCGGTCTTGAGACCGTTTGAACTCCATGCGGTCTCGGGACCGTTTGGCTTCATGCGGTCTTGGGACCGTTTGACTCCATGCGGTCTCGAGACCGGTTGGCTTCATGCGGTCACGAGACCGTTTGAACTCCATGCGGTCTCGGGACCGTTTGGCTTCATGCGGTCTCAGGACTGATTGGCTTCATGCGGTCTTGGGACCGTTTGACTCCATGCAGTCTCGGGACCGGTTGGCTTCATGCGGTCTTGAAACCATTTGGCTCCATGCGGTCTCGAGACCGATTGGCTTCATGCGGTCTTGGGACCGTTTGGCTCCATGCAGTCTCGAGACCGATTGGCTTCATGCGGTCTTGGGACCATTTGAATCCATGCGGTCTTGAGGTTGAGTTGATCTTTTGTGATTTTTTTTTGTGCTTTTTCTGCATATATAGAAAGGAAAAGTTAGTCTAATAGTATATTTACAAAAAAGGGTAAATTTAGGATTATGTATAGTTTTAACTTAAAAAGAGTATGGAAAACTAAAGAAAAGGACTAAGATAATCGTCCAAAATGGGAGGTTATCACCCCCCCAACTTAGAGTCCAGCTTGTCCTCAAGCTAGATAGAGCTGAGACATGTAATGGCAAGGCGATTTAATTTAGTTAGGATTTCCATACTCTTGTTTCAATTCTTAACCTGAGTTCCCCTAAGGTCATATCAAGTCTTATTGCTTGCCTTGACTCTTTCAGATTTCGAGAGTTGCTCGGGTCTCGGGTTCTTTCCATATCTCGTAGTTCACATTGGGACCACCTTTATTTTGTGCATATTTTTGACTCTAATCAGCTTTATACCTCTCTGAAAGACCTACTGGAAGCTAGAGAGGGTATGAGGGTTGGCTAAAGGCTTGAAGTGTAGCTCCCCCTTCAAGTGGGGGAGGGGTTGTCTATGCTTTTAGGATCTCACTACCGGGCACGACACATCTGCCTTTGTGAGGGCAGCTGAATGTACCGACCGGGTGAGTCCTTTATGAGCCTTTCATATATTTAGATACCTTAGGGTTTCACTATCGGGCAAGACACATCTACCTTTGTGAGGGCAGCAGAATGTGCCGACCGGGTGAAACCTTCATCGGTTCTTTATATAGATCCTTATTCATGGTACAACTCTCATAATTTTATTCGTCTCTCTGGCTTTTATTCGATAACTCGCAGGCTTGGGTTTTGGGGTTTTGCTAGGAAACTTATTTTGGGAGGCCAAGACTCTTTTATTTTGAAGAGAGGAAAGATGTTCTTAGGGTTTTTCAGCATGCACTTATTTGGTTTGTGGTCCACTTGCAGAACTTCTTGATTTGGAAGTTGCCTTATTCCCCTCTCATCCTTGAGAGCTTGGCTTATTTCTGCCTTGGTTTTTACGTGTGGAGAGTCAGATAAAGAATATAAGCAAAAGCATGAAAATCAATAGTGGAGTGGCATTTATTAAATCGCCATTAAATGTCTAAGTGCTATTTACTTTTGGGGACTAACATGATTCTAGAGTTAAATGAGGGTGATTCCATTCGAAAAGGGTTAATTAAAAAGAAAGTTAAAAAGGGAAAATGTATAAATAGAGAAAAGAAAAGAAGGAAGAGGCATGTAAAAATGATACCTCGCCCTTGTCTAATGTACCCCCCCCCAACTTATCACTCACTCTGTCCTCAGAGTGTCAAAGTGATAGGTTGAGGAGTAATTAGGACAAGGGTTGCAGGTTAAGGTAAATATGCATTTTCCCCTGGGGAATGAAGTAGGTTAGATGTGAATTGTCCTCGTAGTGCGTGGTAATCCACGTCAGTAATCTCCTCTACTGGTCTTTGGAGAACGATGATGGTGTACATCCAGTAGAGGACGTGGAAGCCGCAGTCGTTCGATTGTCGGATTTGCTGGGGGCATTTGTGGCAGAAAGAAGGGCGGTGGAAATGATCTTTGTCGTACGCCCTTGTATGCTGACTCAGAAAATCTATTAACTTGTCGGCACACTCCTTTGCCGCTACTTCTGTTGGCGTGTTCGGTGTCACGACGGAGTTTCTCTGTCATGTGTTGTACTGGCTATCGAAACTATTATATATTGTGGTTGTTCCTTCTGGAAGATTTGTTGCCAGGAGCATCCAGTGCTCATGATAGAGGAAAGGTAACATGATGAAAGTCGGTGTTGTGTGCTGTAGATAGGATATCAGTGTGTCAGTTGTGCTGAAGTTCTTGAGCTTTAGAAGATCATCTTTCATATATGGGGACGCCATGTATGTGGTTGGGTTGTTTTGGCCAAGTAGAAACGGATAGGCGGCCATTAAACTTACAGAGAGAGATCCTTTGATTTGTAAAGTCTCTCGTAGTGCGTCTGCCATTACAAGAATGTCTCGAGACATGAATATGAGCCCATCTTTGTCGGCTGAGAGCCGCGCCATAATGAGACGCAACTCGAGGTCAGAGAGACCTTTGCAAGCATCGCGATCAAAATCAGGAAAGGTTGGTTCGATGGCAGAGAGAGGATCGATATTGCTTGTAGCTTGCTCGGTATCGGCGACTGTCATATTGGTCTTTTCTCACTCCTTCAGAGTTTGTCAGAAGGGTCGCCGCTACGGTCGCTGGATAGCTGAGAAGAGGTAGCGAGTAATGTCATCTGGTGCCATAGTTGGGTCCTTGAAGAACCGCCTATCACAGATGAGCTCCATGGCATAACATCCGCATAAGGAATGAAAATCTTTAGCAACCAGATCGTTAAATGGGATTTCCTGGTTCAGCGCTTGCATGTGACACATGGTGTAGAAAGCGCAATCCCCAGATCCCTCGGTGGCTCAGACTTGAGGGTTTATGATATTGAACCAAGGTTGGCTCCAATCTTGGCGAAGAGATGGGCAGGCAGCCCAAATTAATTTAAGCAGCCGGAAGGGTATACACCTTGCTTCTCATGCTGCTTCACCGACAAAGTTTATTGTGCCGGCTGGTAGCTCGGTGCCACAGAAATTATACACCTTGGCATCCCGAGTCTCGGTATCCACGATCATAAAAAGCCAGTGGTCCAAAACTTGGAAAGGCACGGTCAGATAACATGCCCGATGTGCTAAACCAGCACGCAGCCGCTCGATCGACTTTGCTCTTATGTCTTTGTATAAAAGGCCAATAGACAGAGCGGGCGAGGCATTAAATACCAGTTGTTGCTGCTTAGAACTTCTGTACATTTCTATACTATTGGCGAGGAGGACACGGAAGATTGCCATAGGCATCCTGGACCGAGGTCGGAGGATGCTGCGGAAGTCTTCATGTGTCATCTTACGCCTAGTTTTTGTATTATGATAAATTATGTCTTCCCCCGCCTTTGCATCATCCACTATAGTGTTCAGTATAAAAATGTCCTGGGCATCTAAAGTGGAGATGGACACCATATCCAGGTCATGCATTTTGTGCGGCAGAGGTGGTGGCGGGGGAAGTTCTTGTGGAGGGGGAGAAGCAGGTTGTTCTAAGGCTTGTTCATGGCCTGGTAGATCATCGTCCGAGTCAGAGGCAGAATCGAGGTCTTTATCGGTGTCTAAACTTACTCGTTCTGCCTCACCCTCTTCATAGGGAGAAGGTGTGGAGAGAGGTGGGGCAGTTGTTTTTGGTGGGCTGGCGCTGGTTCCTAGTATACACTGGTGGAACTCAGCGTAAGCCGCATCTTTAGCAGCTTCCCCGATGGACCCCAGCACGGAATAATCAAAGAATTGGTCCCCGTATGACATGTTGACAATATCGTTGTGTGGGGACTTGGGGTGATTGTCACTATCGTGGTGACCTTTGTCGGAACCTCTGTGAGAAGGTTCTGCTACATTTCCAGGGTCCTCTCCATCATCATGTTTATCACCAGAGGAGGTGTTATCTTTGTTTGAATCAACAGATGAATCGGAGTCGTCTTCTTCGCCATCCTTGTCGTCTGCTGCCTTGTCTGCTTGTTTTTTACTCGCGGACGTTTTGCACCGCCGATGGGTGGCTTGTAACTCATCGAAAGTCACTTGCAGATGCTCGTGTGTTTCGAGCAGTGCATCATGGGATTCTTTGAGGTCAATATATCTGCCTTCGGTGGAGAGGAGACGTGTTGTAAGATTTGTAACTTGAGCACGTAGCTGCTAGATTTCATCCTTATTGGACTCCTCTTGGCGATGTTGTAGTTGTGTGAGTGTGTTGTTGATGGTGTCCAAGCGCGTGCTCAGATCTGCTTGTTGTTGCTGGAGCTCGCAGAGAGTCTCTAGCAGAGGCTGAGTCTACATGGAGATCTCATCGACTTGCTTTGCCGTTGCTTCTTGCTGATGCCTCGCTCCAAGGACTAGGTCCGACAAGGTGTTGTAGTGACTGTTGATGTGCTCAACTTGCTTAGCCACCTCATCTTGTTGTTGCTGGAAGCCTTGGAGGATGGTAGGCAAGGCTCGGTGTTGTTCGTAGATCGTGGCCACCTGTCGTGATAAACCCTGGACACAAGAAAAAATAGAATTTAATATATTAGAAGGATCGGTGAGGAGGTTTCGGACAGCGTCGAATTGATGGCCGAATTCCTCACCGATATTGGCAAAAGGGACCCCAGGAGCGGAAGGGTGGGATGGCTGGGGTCTGCGTGGGATGGTGTTAGTGTCTTGCGGAAGAGGCACTGATGATGCCCTGAGCTGCGTAGTGACTGTGGATGTAGTTACCAGCGGTGTCGGGGTGGTGGAGGATGTGAAAAGTGGTGGAATTTGTGGTGAAAGCGGTGGCAGAGATAGTGATGGGGTGGAAACTACGGAGGTGAAAGGGAAGGTGGTAAAGTCGGGCATAGGGGTGGAGAAAGGAGAGCCCGAAGGGAAAAGGGGTGATGAAGAGTATGTGAATGGTTGCGTGGATGTGATGGGGAAGAAAGGAGTGGTAGATGTTGGAATGGTGGAAGGTGGAGTGGTGGCAGCGGTTAGTTGATCGTGTAGACTCTGAATGAAAGAGTCGATTGAGGAGGAGGTTAAGATTTCTTCATGGAGCTTCTCAGCCTCAGGATTTGGCTTAGATGTTGGTGTCCCCGACAGCTATTGGGCCTGCGACTGCCTTCTAGAAGGTCATTTGACAGGTATTTTTGTTGGTCGAGCTGTCGGGGCTGTGATGCTCAGCTCTGTTTGTCCCGTTGTAGCTTTCTTTTCAGTTGTTTTAACCGAAGCTAGTAGTTGTGAAAGCTCCTCATCAGAGAAGAGGAGTTGTTTGGTGTCATACTTTGCTAGCTCCGGAAGCAGGATGAGTGTTCTAGATGACTTAACCATAGGGCAGAAGACATAGTGTAGTTTCCCATCCTTTTCCTTGATGATGAAGGAGTTCTTCAAAGTTTGTTCATTGGTAAGTATGTCGCCCTTTAGTTGCGTGCAGCGGGGTAGGGGTATGTCCATCTTGAGGTATTTGATAATAGATGTGACATGCCCCCCCATGCAGATTTCTTTCCCCAGGCTGGAGGTTGATAGTTTCTGGATCAGTTGTCGTCCGATATTGACCGGCCTTTTGTTAAGAATAGACCAGAGAATGAAAAGATCTGAAATTATAACGTTTCCCCCCCTGTCCTGGGGAAGAGTGCGCCAGCGAGAATTTTGTGCAGGGTGCGCACAAAGCCAAAGTGTATATTTGACGCTTTGCACGTCTTCACGTCATAGGTGGGGATCCCGGTTAGAGATTTCTAGAATTTGTGTCTGTTGAACTTTGAATGTTCGGTCCCCTCCTCCATGGCTTTCTGCAGCTGGTCCTGGTTGTCAATGAAGATTGTGTTCATTATATTTCCCGTTATGACAACCTTGTTGCCGAAGATTTGGGTGACGAACCTTCTATCACCCCCGTCCCGTGACCTATCCATGATGTTGATGGGCTCTTTGGTCAGAAAAGTGAAGAATTCTGTAGTGGGTTCGGAGTAGGATACTTCAGGTACTAGACACAACCTGGCGAGGTTGGCTTTGTCTAGCACGTCGAAGGTGCGGTCGTATATCCCCATCCTACGAAGTATGCTGGAGCACACATACTAGGTGGGTTTTAGTGTTTTGTCAGCGGGGAGGTTGGTTTGGATGAAGAGGTTTTCTGGTGGTGGTGTAGTGGTGGTGATGGGAATGAAAGGGGGGTGGTAACAGGGATGGTTGTGGTAGTAGAAGGAATGGTGGTGGTAGTGGTGGCAGTAGCAGGAATGGTGGTGGTAGTGATGGTAGTAGCAGAGATGGTGGTGGTAGTGGTGGTAGTAGTAGGGATGGTGGTGGTAGGTTTTGCAAAGGGGTGATCCATGGCAGAGGCAGGTCGAACTTGTTTCCTTGCCCATTTCTTGGAGGGCTGCCCAGATGCAGTCTCCAAGACCTTGTGTTTCCCCTTTTGTTCTTTAACAGGGGATTCCTCCTCGGAGTTAGGATTGTACTCCGAGCCTTCATCATCAGAAGAAGAGATCTCAACTTCTTCTTCAGGTGCCTCAGCTAGGCACTTCTCGAGGCGATCAAGCTCGCACAGGACATCCATTATTTTGATATTTGGAGGTGCCTTCCCGGTCCTGTTGAAGTCAACTCTTATCTTCTGGAGCCGAGCTTGTTTTTCCAGCAATTCCTCTCTTTTCCAGATTTTAGGGTCTTTGAATCCGATGATGTTCTTTGCTGGTGATGCCATAGCTATAGAATGAGAAATCAAGAGTTAGAACAACATGTTTAGAAAGATTTGATTTTATTAATATTTATGTATTTTTGTATTTTTATGGAAATTAGATGAATGTGCAAGGTCAAACGGTTTCAAGACCATTTGGTTCCAAACGGTTTCAAGACTGTTTGGTCCCAAATAGTTTGAAGACCGTTTGGTTCAAAACGGTTTCAAGACCGTTTGGTTCCAAACAGTTTCAAGACCGTTTGGTCCCAAACGGTTTCAAGACCGTTTGGTCCCAAACAGTTTCAAGGACCGTTTGGAGAATGAAGCATTGTGTGGCCATCGGTGAAGGCGAAGATGAAGGTAAAATGGTGTAGCGACGGTGGATGCGTTGGTGACGAAGGTGAAAGCGGCGATGATCATCGACGATAAGGGCGATGGTGAAAACGATGATAAAAACGATGGTGAATCCGGTGGTGAAAACGGCGATGAAGACAGCGATGAAAATGGCGGTGGCTCTGGTGATGGAGACGGCGGGGAAGACGGTGACGGTGGGCAGGGCCGTTGGTGAAAATGACGGAGACGATGGTGGTGTCGGCGATGGTGGACAGAGCCGATGGTGGCGCCGGCGGCGATTATGGCGGAAGAGAAGAAGGTCGGACTACCTTTCAGTAGGTGGTAACGGCGGCGGTGAGGAAGCAAACGACGGTGGACGGCGGTGTGGTTGTTGTGCAGAAGCACGGGAATCACGTCGGAGGAGGAGAATCGCGCGGGAATAGGGGAAAGCAAGAGCAATAGAACAGAAACACAAGAAAGTTCGAGAGTTCTAAGAGATAAAGACGAAGGGGTAGGGTTTATATTTATAGGGAATGGTTAGCGACCGTTTGCATTCCAAACGGTTTCGAGACCGTCGGCTCCAAATGGTTTCAAGACCGTTTGGCTCCAAACGGTTTCAAGACCGTTTGGAGTCCAAACGGTTTCAAGACCATTTGGCTCCAAACGGTTTCAAGACCGTTTGGAGTCCAAACAGTTTCAAGATCGTTTGGCTCCAAACGGTTTCAAGACCGTTTGGCTCGAAATGGTTTCAAGACCGTTTGGAGTCCAAACATTTTGAAGATCGCTTGGCTCCAAACGGTTTGAAGATCGTTTGGAGTCCAAACGGTTTCAAGATCGTTTGTAAGGGCAAAGGTAGAAAAGATATTATATTTTTATGTTTGTTTTTTATTTATATATTTTTATGTTGTTTGTTTTTTTTTTGTTTTTTTTGTTATGCGAATATTTTTGTATTTTCATAAGATGAAACTAAGGAAAAAAAATAAAAGAACAGGACATAAAGGAAAAAGTTGAAATCTTGGGTTGCCTCCCAAGTAGCGCCTTGGTTTTACGTCGCTGGCTCGACGAAGCTGTAATGATGTCATGCTGCTGGCATAGCATCTTTGATTTCGATAGTTTGTCGTGGCATTTTGTCTTCCAGAGTGTAATATCTTTTGAGACGGTGACCGTTGACCGTTATTTCTCCTCCGTTGTTGTCGATAATAATGGATGCTCCAGTTGGGTAGATATGCTTTATAGTGAACGGCCTAGACCATTTTGTCCTAAGTTTTCTGGGAAACAACTTGAGCTTGGAGTTAAAGAGGAGAACTTTGTCACCAACGGAAATATCTTTTCTCTTAAGGTGACCATCGTGCCACATTTTTGTCTGCTCCTTATATATTCTAGCACTCTGATAGGCTGTCATGCGGAGCTCCTCTAGCTCCTACAACTGGAGCTGTCTATTTTCTCCTGCGCTTTTGAGATCGAAGTTTAATTGTTTGATGGCCCACCAAGTATTATGTTCCAGCTCTACTGGCAGATGACAGGACTTCCCGTACACCAAGCGGAACGAGGTTGTTCCGATAGGTGTTTTATATGCAGTTTGGTATGCCCAAAGGGCATCAGGAAGTTTGGTGGACCAATCAATGCGGTTTTTGTTCACTATTTTTTCAAGGATCGCCTTTAATTGTCTATTAGATACCTCCACCTGACCACTAGTTTTTGTATGGTAAGGTGTGGCGACTTTGTGATTGACACCATATCTTTTCAGTAAGGCCTCAAAACATCGTTCCAAGAAATGGGTCCCGCCATCTGATATGACAGTTCTCAGAACTCCAAATCTTGGGAAAATAATATCTTTGAACAATTTGATAACATGCTTGGAATCGCTGGTCACTGTGGGTACAACTTCGACCCACTTAGAGACGTAGTCCACCGTGACCAAGATGTAAGAGAAGCCATAGGATGAGGGGAAAGGGCCCATGTAATCTACCCCCCATACATCAAAAAGCTCAATTTCCTGCCACATGGTGAGTGGAATTTTGTCTCTTTTTGATATATTGCCAGAAAATTGGCATTTGTTATAGGCTTTCACGAAATCATAAGAATCCTTTGATATGGTGGTCCAGAAGAACCCAGATTGTAGAACTTTTATGGCAGTTTTCTTGGCACTCATATGCCCCCCGTGGGTCTGGAATGGCAATGTTCTAGGACTGGGGTTATTTCTTCTTTTGGCAGGCAACGACGGAAAAGTCCGTCGGTGCAAAGGTGGAACAAGTAGGGTTCGTCCCAGTAATAATGTTTTATGTCGTGAAGGAACTTCCTTTTATCCTGGTAGGAAGCAGATGGGTGGATAATCCCTGTGGCTAGATAATTAACGATATCAGCATACCAAGGGAAACCATGTGTGGCCTTCATAAGATGATCATCAGGAAGAGAATCCCAGATAGGGATTTTATCTTTTTCTTCAACCTCGATCCTGCTGAGGTGATCGGCCACAACATTCTCCACGCCACTTTTATCTTTGATCTCCAAGTCGAATTCCTGAAGCATTAACACCCAGCGGATAAGCCTGGGTTTGGCATCCTGTTTTTGAATCATGTATCGAATGACAGAATGGTCGGTATAGACGATAACTTTAGAGCCAATCAGATAAGAGCGGAATTTTTCAAACGCGTAGATGATAGCCAGAAACTCTTTCTCCGTGGTGGTGTAGTTTTTCTGTGTTTCATCTAGCGTTTTAGATGCGTAGTAGATAACATAGGGTTTATTATGAATTCGTTGTTCTAGAACGGCCCCTATGGCATAATCACTTGCGTTGCTCATGATTTCGAAGGGCTGCGACCAATCTGGAGCTCTTAGAATAGGTGCGGAGATTAACGCATCCTTAAGGGTAGAGAAACTTTTCATACTGTAACGCCTGGGCCCACTGCCCAAGGCTCTAGTAGAGTTTCAGGAATGACGACTGGCCCCACAAACCACCACTAGCCTTAACTGCGCACTTTGTCCGCACTAACATGCAAGCCAGGATCAACTTCCCGACTGGTCACCCATCCTAGTACTACTCCAAGATGAGCACACTTAACTATGGAGTTCTTTAGAGATGGGCTCCCGGAAAAGGAGGTGCACCTTGGTGATATGGGTAGTCCAATCATTCCTTTTAAGATCATGTTATCCTATGCCTTAAACCCGGGATGTTACAATCTCACCCACTTAGACCTTTGACGTCCTCGTCAAGGCTCAACTATATGGCCTCATAATCTGACCCCATTTCAGTGCAGACCCACAATGGCCCATGGACACCCAGCTCCCATCCATGGCTACCAGCGTAAGGGCGGCTCCATATCGTCTCTACGAATAGCCCTTTCCAACTTGCCTAGACCGCATGGCTCAAGACTGGCATGCCACATGCCCATGTGGGCCCCACCTACTAGAGGGCTTATGGCTCTGATACCATTTCTAATGCCTGGGCCCACTGCCCAAGGCTCTAGTAGAGTTTCTGGAATGACGATTGTGTGGCCTTCATAAGATGATCATCAGGAAGAGAATCCCAGATAGGGATTTTATCTTTTTCTTCAACCTCGATCCTGCTGAGGTGATCGGCCACAACATTCTCCACGCCACTTTTATCTTTGATCTCCAAGTCGAATTCCTGAAGCATTAACACCCAGCAGATAAGCCTGGGTTTGGCATCCTGTTTTTGAATCATGTATCGAATGACAGAATGGTCGGTATAGACGATAACTTTAGAGCCAATCAGATAAGAGCGGAATTTTTCAAACGCGTAGATGATAGCCAGAAACTCTTTCTCCGTGGTGGTGTAGTTTTTCTGTGTTTCATCTAGCGTTTTAGATGCGTAGTAGATAACATAGGGTTTCTTATGAATTCGTTGTTCTAGAACGGCCCCTATGGCATAATCACTTGCGTTGCTCATGATTTCGAAGGGCTGCGACCAATCTGGAGCTCTTAGAATAGGTGCGGAGATTAACGCATCCTTAAGGGTAGAGAAACTTTTCATACTGTAATGCCTAGGCCCACTACCCAAGGCTCTAGTAGAGTTTCAGGAATGACGACTGGCCCCACAAACCACCACTAGCCTTAACTGCGCACTTTGTCCGCACTAACACGCAAGCCAGGATCAACTTCCCGACTGGTCACCCATCCTAGTACTACTCCAAGCTGAGCACACTTAACTATGGAGTTCTTTAGAGATGGGCTCCCGGAAAAGGAGGTGCACCTTGGTGATATGGGTAGTCCAATCATTCCTTTTAAGATCATGTTATCCTATGCCTTAAACCCGGGATGTTACAATCTCACCCACTTAGACCTTTGACGTCCTCGTCAAGGCTCAACTATATGGCCTCATAATCTGACCCCATTTCAGTGCAGACCCACAATGGCCCATGGACACCCAGCTCCCATCCATGGCTACCAGCGTAAGGGCGGCTCCATATCGTCTCTACGAATAGCCCTTTCCAACTTGCCTAGACCGCATGGCTCAAGACTGGCATGCCACATGCCCATGTGGGCCCCACCTACTAGAGGGCTTATGGCTCTGATACCATTTCTAATGCCTGGGCCCACTGCCCAAGGCTCTAGTAGAGTTTCAGGAATGACGACTGGCCCCACAAACCACCACTAGCCTTAACTGCACACTTTGTCCACACTGACACGCAAGCCAAGATCAACTTCCCGACTGGTCACCCATCCTAGTACTACTCCAAGCTGAGCACGCTTAACTATGGAGTTCTTTAGAGATGGTCTCCCGGAAAAGGAGGTGCACCTTGGTGATATGGGTAGTCCAATCATTCCTTTTAAGATCATGTTATCCTAGGCCTTAAACCTGGGATGTTACACATACACTCCTGATTGAATATGAACTCAGCATCTTTGGTCAGGAGTTGGGTCATGGGTTTGGCAATCTTTGAGAAATCTTTGATGAATCTCCTATAGAATCCTGCATGACCCAGGAAAGCTCGAACTCCTCTTATGTCCTTTGGAGGTGACAACTTTGAGATAACATCGATCTTTGCTTTATCAACCTCTATTCCCCTATCACTTACCATGTGTCTGAGGACGACACCTTCTGTTACCATGAAATGGCATTTCTCCCAATTCAAGATAAGGTTCGTTTCCTCACAGTGTTGCAGAACTTGTCCAAGATTTATTAAACAGTTGTCGAAAGAATCTCCGTACACTGAGAAATCGTCCATAAACACTTCCATGACGGATTCTGTTAAACTGGCAAAGATAGCAGACATACATCGTTGGAAAGTGGCGGGTGTGTTACATAACCCGAACGACATTCTTCTAAATGCATATGTCCCAAAAGGACATGTGAAGGTGGTTTTTTCCTGGTCCTTCGGGTGTATGGGTATTTGGTAAAACCCGGAGTAACCGTCGAGGTAACAAAAATATTTTTGGTGAGCTAGGCATTCCAGGACTTCATCAAGGAAAGGTAGAGGGTAGTGTTCTTTCCTTGTGGCTTTGTTCAACTTTCTATAATCAATACACATTCGCCATCCAGTTACAGTCCTGGTAGGCACTAGCTCATTTTTGTCATTGAGCACTACAGTAGTGCCCCCTTTTTTTGGAACAACCTGAACAGGGCTGACCCACTGGGAGTCAGAAATAGGATAGATCATGCCGACTTTGAGTAATTTAAGGACCTCCAGACAAACTACCTCCTTTAGATTAGGATTCAGTTTTCTTTGATGTTCTCGATAGGGCTTGAATTCGTCAACCATAGGAAGTCTATGCATACACAGGGCTGGATTTATGCCCGTTAGGTCAGTTATCTTATATAATATGACCTTTTTATGCTTCCTCAGCTCGTTCAGAAGCTTTTCTTCTTGATCTCTTGTAAGGGTGGATCTGATGATGACTGGGCATAGTTTTTCTTCATCTAAGAAAACATGTTTGAGCCTTGTAGGTAAAGTCTTCAATTCAGGGGCTTTCGGTGGCTCAGCAGCTTCTATAACAGTAACGACTTTAAGTTCTTCAAAAGTGGCCTTTGGCGCTTCTTCGGCCTTTTCTAGATGTTGGAGGCACTGTTGAACTAATTCATTCGCAGAGAATTCAACCTCCGGATTGATTAGAACATTTTCAAGTTCGTCAACTGGCTCGAAGATTTCCAACTGTGACATTTGTTGAATAGCATCAAGGAGGAAAACATTCTCTTGGATGTTGGGGCCTTTCATACTATTAAGGACTCGGAATTGAATTGCTTCTTTTCCGAGCCTAAGAATCATGGTACCAGCTTCAACGTCAATCAGCGCTCTAGCAGTAGCGAGGAACGGTCTGCCAAAAATGATTGGATACCTCAGGTCTTCTTTAATATCCATGACAATGAAGTCGCACGCTACGTAAGCATCCTTGCCTATCCTTACTGGGATATCTTCAATGATCCCCAAAGGTGCGGTTATAGTGGAATCAGCTAATTGGATACTCATTGATGTAGGCAGCAATTCAGTGAAACCCAAACGTTTGCACATTGAGTAAGGCATAATAGATATGCTGGCCCCAAGGTCAGCTAATCCTTTTTTAGCAGATGCATTGCCAATGCAACATTGGATTCCGAAGGAACCTGGGTCCTTCTTCTTTTTTGCCATTTTGTTTAAGATGATGTCAGAGGAGGTCTGAGCAAGCTTAACAGTTTCTTGCTCCTCGGTGATGTACTTTCTTGATAATAAGGTCTTGAGGTATTTTGCCCAGGCTGGCACCTCCGAAAGAGCATCAAGGAGCGAGATGTCAATGTACAGTTTCTTCATCGCCTCCTTGAACTTTTGAAACCTGGTGTCCATCTTTGTTTCGCGCAATCTACCTGGATACGGGATTCTAGGTTTAAATTGTGAGACTTCAGGTTCTGCAGACACTTGTTCTTTATTTTTGCCATTTGTGCCTTCTGTGGGGTTTTCCATTCCTTGTTGCGGACTTTCACTCGTCATAAGAATCGGTGTGTCATCACTATCAAGATTGATCTTGGTAGTCTCATGAAGAATGCGTCCAGATCTGGTGGTGACGGCATTCAACTGCTCATGTTTGTTTTGTCCGTGCTTAGGATTTGATTCAGGCTGCCCAGCAAACGTACCTACTGGGGGCTTTAATTGTGCAGCGATCTGAGCAAGCTGAGGCTCAACTGCTTTCTGCTGAGCCTGCTGGTTAGCAAGCATAGTTTGATGTGATTGTAACATCTGTCTGATCAAGGATATTTCATTTGCTGGTTGGGCAGGAGCATTTTTCGGAGGAATTGGTTGTTGGGTTTGTTGAGATTGTTGGGGTGGTAACGCCAGCTGAGGTTGCTGAGTATGCAGTTGTGGATGTAGTGGAGGATGAGTGTACTGGTAGTAGGCTGATTGGTTCCTAGGGTAGTTAGCCCTAGGGAAGTTGCTCCTGGAATTCCCTTGATTTTGGTTAAATTGTTTGGGAATCCAGGTGGTAGCCTACTAGCAGATCCCCCCTGTGTTTGATGCTGAGGATTGGCAGTCCCAGCAGGGTTTCCATACTGAAACCCTGGATGATTCCTTGGCTGATTAGAGTTGTCGTAGACTTGCCCATGGATAGAGTGGATAGAGTTAACTTGTTTCGGTAGTTTCTCTTCTGACTGATCAATGATAGGTTCATATGGTTGTGGTGGTGGATGCAGATCCATCATCACATTATATAGCATACCGCAGGAAAGGGTCGGATGGTCAGAAGCATGACAAGCCTCACAGGATCCCGTGACGGCTTTGACTTGTTGAACTAGCAGAGTTTTCTTCTTATCAATCTCTCTGAGAGAAGTCTCGAGAGCTTGATGTTTATGAACAATAGTTTTCAAGGCTTCAGCTATTGCCTTCATTTCTATAGATTCTTCAGCTTTGAAAACTTTGAGGACACCTTTACCGGTTGACCGTCCCCAGTTGGACTGGTTTTCAGCTCCGAGAGTAACAATCTTCCATGCATCCTCGTAATTCTTCCTCATGAAGTTTCCTCCAGATGAGGAATCTAAGAACTGTTTAATATCATCGCTTACTCCCCGGTAGAAGGTTTCTATTAGTTGATTCTTGGAGATTCCATGATGGGGGCATTTACGCAGAAGTTCTTTAAATCTTTCCCATGCCTCAGCAAGGGTTTCTCCAGGCAGCTGAGAGAAGTGATTGATTTGCCCTCTGATTTCATAGGTCAGTGAGGGGGGAAAGAACTTCTCTAAGAACTTTTCCTCTAGGGGGGCCCAGGTGGTTATTATGGGCTCTCTGTCCAGTGAGTTGTACCAACTCAGGGCCCTCCCAGACAAGGTGAAATGGAATAGATGGAGCATTATCGCATCAAAAGCGACACCAGCTTGTGGAACTAGGCGGCACAGTGCCTTAAACCTTTTCATATGATCCATGCAATCATCTCCTGAACCTTCGGAGAAAGAGATGCCTTGCATAAAATGTATCCACTGGGTCCGAATCTCGAAGTTTGGAATATTGATAATCGGAGGCCGGACCGGGTGGTTATCCTCATAGTTCTTCGGGACAGCGTAGTCCCTCATTTGTTTGTTCCTTAACTCCAGCTAAACAGCTTGGGTTGCTGCCTCAGTCTCAGCTCTTATGCGTGCTTGCTCCTCTGCACGTATCTCCGCTTGGATTTGGGCACGAGTGTCTGCGATAAGTTGTGCCCGTTGAGCGGCGATGGCAGCATTTACTCTCTCCATCACCAAAGTAGCTTGGCGTTGTTCGTCAGCCATTTGTCTAGCTCGTTGGCGATTGAGACAGATTCGACGGTGGAAACTTCTCTCTACCTCGGAGTCGTACCCCGGATCAGGGGAGAATCCGCGATTATGCGATGATCGCATGCACATTTTCTACCTGAGTAGAGAAAAGAAAGCACCCTTAGATAATGACAAAGATATGATAGTTTCAAGAACATATAGAGTTATGATTAAAAACAAAGTGTAAAATCCTAACCAACTAGAAAGGTACTAAGTGAAATTACAACGTTCTGTTGTCCCCGGCAATGGCGCCAATTTTTGATGGAGCTTCCACTTACGTGGAATTACGTGCACCAACTAAAAATCCTAGAGGCAGTAAGCCTTTAGGTTTAGCCTTGCATATACTAGATAAAGAACTCCACCCATGTATGCTAAGATACATGGAAGTATTATCGTAGTATAGTTATGGGTTGAATCCTCAGGACAACGGTCTTGTTGCAACCAACAAGATAGAAAACGGTAGAATTTCACTTAATCACTTACTAGTAGGCACTTAGATCGAAAGTTGGGTTTTGTTATTTAAGCTAAGAACATGTAAAGTAAAGAAAGCAAGTAATTCTAAGGAGTTAAACTATGATAAAAGTCACTAGGATGTGATTGGTTTTTCATCGCCACTACACATGGATCAACACATGCAAAGCAAAACATAACCTGCAAAAAGAGTCTAGTCAGTTAGTATCCTTGTAGACTTAGCTTCCTTTCAGAGAGCTAACTACGAGAAGTGTGGGAATGTTGCAACGCCAGCCATTCCCGAACAAATGGTCACTTACTTTGCATCATTCCCCTCGCAAAGTGTGTTCCTCGACTTACCAAGGTTGCACTTTCATACGTCAACTGATTCCATTTCATAGTATGAAAGTGCAACGTATGATAGTGAGTTTACTCCACTTCTTGAGATACACTTCTAGATACCGAAATAGGTGCATGGTGGATACATTCACCAAGAACCAACATACAAATGCGTTTCGAATCTAATAGTACAAACGTAGACAATTCATACTAAAAGATAAAGGATAACACAAGTTGGAGATCAAGCAACATGCATTCATTAAACGTTTGATGTTGAATTGAAAAGATAAGATCTCTATATTACAAGTTATGGATTACATTTACATGATATGAAAACATGGGTAGCGGGGCTACTCCCCGCACCCTAGTGAAGGAGACTAATCGTTCATGATTAGGACAAAGAAGGAGGCAAGAAGAGAGAGAGAGCATCATCCCCACAAAGGAGAGAGGAAAGTCAACCCCTTGGAGAGAGAGCAACGATCCACCAGTCTTCAAAGGTTGCACGATGATGATGTCTCCCCTTCCCACCTTCTTTGGCGAAGAAGGAGAAAGCAACTTCAGGATGGAGTATGGGTCTCAGACCGGTAGCCCCAGGGCGGAGGATGGAAGTCGCGAGAGCTCTGGAGTGATTGAGGCAGCCTTTGGGCGTCTGAAAACCTCTTTTCGATGGAGGACCCTTGGGGTCTTATTTATAGGCCTTAAGTGAAGTCCAAACGGTTTGGAGACCGTTTGGACCTCAATACCGTTTGGGACCTCAAGACCGTTTGGACCTTGAGACCGTTTTGCTTCATGCGGTCTTGAGACCGTTTGAACTCCATGCAGTCTCGGGACCGATTGGCTGTATGCGGTCTTGAGACCGTTTGAACTCCATGCGGTCTTGGGACCGTTTGGCTTCATGCGGTCTTGGGACCATTTGACTCCATGCTGTCTCGAGACCGGTTGGCTTCATGCGGTCTCGGGACCGGTTGGCTTCATGCGGTCTCGAGACTGTTTGAACTCCATGCGGTCTCGGGACCGTTTGGCTTCATGCGGTCTTGGGACCGTTTGACTCCATGCGGTCTCGGGACCAGTTGGCTTCATGCAGTCTTGAGACCGTTTGAACTCCATGCGGTCTCGGGACCGTTTGGCTTCATGCGGTCTTGGGGCCATTTGACTCCATGCGGTCTCGAGACCGGTTGGCTTCATGCGGTCTCGAGACCGTTTGAACTCCATGCGGTCTCGGGACCATTTGGCTTCATGTGGTCTCGGGACCGGTTGGCTTCATGCGGTCTTGGGACCGTTTGACTCCATGCGGTCTCGGGACCGGTTGGCTTCATGCGGTCTTGGGACCGGTTGGCTCCATGCGGTCTCGGGACCGTTTGGCTTCATGCGGTCTTGGGACCGTTTGGCTCCATGCGGTCTCGAGACCGATTGGATTCATGCGGTCTTGGGACCGTTTGAATCCATGCGGTCTTGAGGTTGAGTTGATCTTTTGTGATTTTATTTGTGCTTTTTCTGCATATATAGAAAGGAAAAGTTAGTCTGATAGTATATTTACAAAAAAGGGTAAATTTAGGATTATGTATAGTTTTAACTTAGAAAGAGTATGGAAAACTGAAGAAAAGTACTAAGATAATCGTCCAAAATGGGAGATTATCTGGATGTAAATGTGATACTTAAATAATGTCCTTCTATGATTGAGCTGACTGATGATGCTTTGACCGATATAAGGCCGAGTGTGCACCCCTATTTGCTCAAAAGCCTAAGATGACAACTTAGAATTCATTAAAGACTATAACAACATTGGAACCTACAAGTAGTGATGTTATGAAGTTGAACATTTTAATATCACCATGATTGTGAAACTAGTTGAATTTCGTGGATGAAATTCCATATAAGGTGGGGTGAATGTAATAACCGTGATTTTAGGATCCTATAACCAAAGAAAACACTTGAGGATCATTGTTATTCATAAGATGACCAATCTTAGAATGAAGTGATTTATTCAATATCTGAATTCAATTTACCTAAACTTGTGCTTAGATATATGATTGATGATGATGCTATTTGGGTTACATTAGGATGGGTACCTTGTTAGTCAATTTGGACATTTATGAAGTCAAGGTTTATAAATGTATTTATAAGGTTGATCGAAGAAGTTATCTCAATGACTAAAAATTGGATCTTGTGTCTCAAAATTTTGGTAGAATCTATATTAGGATACTATGAGCCTATATCTAAAATTTTAGGATGTTTAGATTTTTTTACAAAGAGATATTGAGGTTCCTATGCAAATTTATCCAAATTTTAGGATACCTGAATCTTTTTTATTAAGGAGATTGAGAACTATAGGTTGATAAACATGTTATGTGTCATGCAGCCCACCCAACCTGGGAAAGTGTGACTTTAGTTATGTGAGGTTGATCAATAGGAAGCTTGGCCTGATCCTGCTTGCTAGTAGGAAACTTGATGAAGACCTCATCATCACCCAACTCTAAAAGGTCAGGAGCATGTGGCCACTTTCCCCAGGTATCGTGGAAGGAGTCAGTAGTGAGAAGTTTAGGGTGTTAACCTGATCTTTTGAATCCACCATGATTCAAGGATCCCAATAACTCCCTCCGATGGGCTTCCTAGGGGTATGAAGGCAACAATGGGAGCCATATCTCTCTCCCTCTCCACTACAACCAGCAGGTGGTGGAGATGGTTGAGGCTTGCCAATAGTATAGGAAACAGAGATGGTCAGGAGGTGGTTCCAGGGGGATAGGAGGTACTGTGGTGGCATGAAGTAGTAATTGATGGGGTTCGGTTGGCCCTACAGAGATTTCCCTAGCCCTAAACCCAATCTTCATAAAGGCGAGTTGAAGAGGAAGGTGGAGTAGGGTGAAACAGAGTAAATTCTGGAGGTTGAAGAAGGAGTCACCATGGTTGGGAAACGTGGAAGGGGGCCCCTTCTCAAATGGATTTGAGGCTACGATCATGTTGGTAGTACATAGGCAGAGCTTTCCGAGGAATCCCAGAGATCCCTTGTCGCAGTACTGGGAACTTTGAGGCATGAGGAGTTGCATATGTAGGCATCTTGTTTGTCTGGAACCTTTCCCCCTATCATGCTTCTCAGTGGTGGAGCCTTGATCGCCGACCACATCAACTATGAACTCGAGGCCACCATCTAGGTCATACAGAGGTTGCAAACCCTCACTGTCAGTGCTCGAACTCAAGGAAGGATCTGTGCTGAACATAGGTGTGAGGGTTGAAGCTTTGGAGTTCATCGCAGGCCCATCCCACGGTGGCACAGGCAATGGTACCTACAGAAGACATGAGAACGTGGGACTCCCAAAGGAAAGACACAGGCCGAGTGGGTATCCGGGTCAAGGCCTTGGCAGATCTAACAAGGGATCTGACTATCACTCACTAATAGGTAATTCTATTTAAATTTCTTAGAAATATATCCAAACCTTGCATAATGCATAGAAAATAGCTCCTTTGGCCTAAACATACTCACAAAATACCCCTAGACTCATAAAAATGTCTACTTCCTTATAGGACCCCTAAACTAGACCTTTGAAGTAGTATTATTGTTGATTTTACATTTACAAGATGATGCTTCTTTTAAGATTATTTGAATAGCATAATTAGCATATATTGGTCATAAAATCTAGACAGATTACTCTTAAACACTAATATCATTTGGATACTAAATACAACATTTGATATTAATGAAATGTCCAAATACTAGGTATTTTGATATTAGAATGAAATTAGATTCTTTAACCCTCCTATTATTATATAAATAGGAAAAGCCTCAGAAAAATATGAAATGCATATCAGACCTTTATAATGACATATAGATCAGACTAAAAATACTAAACACCATCCTAACATTAGATTGACCTTGGTTTGACCAAAACCCTTTTTTTCTGACCCAAAATACCCTTAATTATTGTGAACCTTATATTAATGATGATAATTGTATTCATCAGGTGTTGACCAGATTGTGTAGATGATCTAGAATAAAGAGGAATCTCTAAACTCAGGTATGTGCATTTTATTAAGTATATGACTAGTTTTCATGGATGCATAATGATATGATGTACTTTGGATGCTTTTATTTGCATATAAATTCTTGGATGCTTATTAGTATTATATGCTTCGCCAAAACTTAATGAAACATAAATGGACATTTTGATGAGTTGTAGCTACTAGTGCACATGGTCCGATATGGATCTATGTTGCCTAGAAAGGATGTATGATGAATTGCCCATGTTAGATGTACGATAAAATAATTTTTCCCATATTGGATGTATGAGAAGTGCTTATAAAATTGTAGTACAACTAAATCTAATGAAATGTATAAAAGATGTGTTTACCTGATTATCACTTTAAATAATGCTTTCTTTTACTCTTTCTTTCTCAAGTTATTTCAATTATGCAAGCATATTAGTATGTATCTTTCTACCCACGTACACAACACCTTGTGTGTTGATTCGTTGTTTCACATATGTTTTAGGTTCAGAGATAGCATGGAATAAAAGAACGGGATGTGAGTAGTTGTACATGTTTACCTATTGTGTTAAGATCCTGTTCGCATACATGTTCATATACTTGTAAATTTTTCTTCAAATTATATATATGTAAGTTGTAAATTTAATTCATGTTGTAATATAAATATGTTAAATGTTGAGAATGTTATGGTGTATGCATTATAATTGTATGTTCATGTATGTGCAAATTACTTCCGCAACACACTCTGAAACAATTGTCTAATGTTTTCGGATTTGTCCTCTCGGGCCTTTTAAGTCTTGAGATGACAGAATCCAGGGACGTTACATCATCCATGATCCAACGGAGATGATGTGAGTTAGGGTTTGGGTATAAGTGTTGATTAGTATCATTAATATAATTCATCTTGTTGAACCTAACTCTAATACAAATAGATAAAGATGAGTATTCATTTTTAACATTCTTATATGATGGAATGATGTTATAATAACCTCCTTAACATGATCATAATGTTAATGTGTTAATCGGTGGTTATCATAGCCACATGGTTGATACTTTCTTATGCTAAACATGTGCATTATGAATATGATGAGGGTTAATCATATCTAGATTCCTTGCATGTTGATGTGATAAAGGAATTTTTTAATGTTAATATAACCCTGCTATTATTGTTTATAATATCTCCTAGCTCATTAATGAAATATTGTGCTGATTTGTGTATTATATGTAAGTGAAGTTGTTGAGCCTTTTTATAAGGCATGGAAAGATAATGATGATCTTGTAGGGAATAGTATGATGGTCTTAATGCCCTTTAGGCATGGTTGAGCCCTGAATGAGGTGTAATCCTATTGTGTTGATAACGGTTGATACCCTATGATATTGTGAAAAAGGATTTATATCTTGTGACAGTATGATGACTAGTGTAGCCTCATGAATGGCAAGTGAATATTACCATGTGATGATGAGATGAGAAATTATGTTTCACACGTTTTATATCTTTTGAAGTTGTGATATATATATGCTTGTTAGAAGTGAATTAGGGTTTGTATGTCCACTTGTTTGACCTTAATTCACCCAATTGGCATAACTAATAAAGTGAAACTCTAATCATGTAGTGCCATGTGCCATAGATCCATCTGAGTGTCAGAACTTGCCAAAAGGTGAAATGAGTATTCCTAAGGGAAACTGAGAGTGCATACTGTTGAGTATGTGGGAGTGGCAATTTGAGGATATATCCTTGTCATCCACAATGCAAGTTGTGGAGGATGGCTGTGGCCATGCCTCATATATCAGATCTGATTTTATATGAGAAGAGATTGGAGGACAAATGTGGTTGTACCTTGGTTGGTAGGGTATGTGTACTCACCTCCTTTCACTAGTGTCATGACCTGTACCAATGATGGACTAGGTTGTCAGCAGCTTGACCTTATGTGTCATTGTGGCAAACTCGTACTGACCGGGGGTAGAGAAGATCTTAGGAGTCTGACTATTCATAGATCTTGTATGACACTGATTTCGACTTCGCAGTGGTCAGTTGGATTTTGAGTGGTATCATCAAATTCCTGAGGGCATAATAAAAGATGAAAAACTGTCGTGAAGCATATTTGCTTAGCATTATACACCAGGCTTCACATTGGATGATAACCCTTGTTTGCTTTCTTTTTGTTGAGATCATGTTTAGTACAATAAGAGATAATAGATATGCTTATGTTATAGTTTTGCTCATGTTGTAAACATGCTTATGTTGTCAAATATACTGAAAATGATGGTTACGATGATGTTGTTAGCTATGTTTAATATTGCTAGCCATGCCTATGTAATTATAGATTCTTAAACTGCTAATCATGCCTATGTAGTTCATTGTGTTATGATGTTAGTTCTACTTATGATATAGATCTATTCCCTTTACTTTAGATGCCAATATTGATAGTCATGTTATGTTACTAGACATATTCATGATGTCAGGGATGCTTATGCTACTAGATTGCTTATACAGTTAGAAAGGAATATGATGATAGTCAGATTAATGATAATGATTGTTATTAGATACAATTTGATGATATTTGAGTGAATATCTATCCAAAGAAATGGATTTATTTGTTATCTATATATGCATTGATGATCATACTTGTTTCTAAGATGATTTGCTTAATCTATTTAGCATACTTGAACTGTTCAATCTGTTCAATTGATTATTAAATACTCCAACTGCTTAGTTATCTACTATTTAAAATGTTGTAATTAATAAGCATTGTTGGAGGTTATATCTCTTATTGGGACATGGGTCTCACCCTTGTGATTTGCCACATATTTTTAGGTAATTGGAAGTGACGAAAACAAACATGTGGCAGCAAAGAGGAGCTATAGTAACGAATCTTTGAGAAAATTGATTAGATGTCTAATTCATCCTAGAGTCACCCTTGTACTCTTAGGTCTGGGCAGGACAAGTTTGGATATGGTGTTTCAAATAAATCGAACTTTTGTTTGCATACTAATGCTTATTTTTGTGGCATATATGAATATTGTTCTCCTATGTATATATAATGTGTCTAAGGTGATAGAACAATTTGTATCAAATTGTTGGCATAGTATTGATAAAAAAGAGATGTTGGGTTCCTATGCAAATGTTTCTGAGCTGGTTTTGATGTTGAAATTGGTTTTAATTTACCCATATTTTTGGGTATGTGATTAATTAGTGATAGATTGTCATTTATGTTTTGAGTAATCTCTATTAGTGTAATAGGTTCTCACAAGTTGGTATTAGAGATTTAGGTTAACTGAGTCTACAGGGACATTAGGACATAAGACTAGGATGATATCTAAGTTAGGAACATGACACAAAAACATGGTGCATACTGCTTAATCTTAGTACATGGATGCCCTGGCCAAGTATTCAAGTTTTGAAGAAAGGTAAGTATGGAACTCTTAGATTGTTATCTTTCTAATTACTCTGATGAAGTAGTCATTTTGAGACAATCTAATGAGCATAATGAATAAGAAATCATGGTATGAATATCTCAATCCTACCTAAAAGAAGATGAGAATTGCATCATAATCTATCAAAACTTGAAGGTTTAGTAACTATAAGAGAAAGATACAACACCATGAAATCTAAATCTAAATACAAATTAGAAAAAGTGGATTTCTTGAAGATGTAATTCAAGAAGATAATAAAGTAAAAGACAGATAAGTCTATGCTTATAAAGTGAATCCATGTATGAAACCTACATAAGATGGAAAGAACTCCTATAACAAGTACAAAATGAGAAGATAAATGGGAACAATGACGAAGGAATAAGGTGGAACCTAAGTTAATCTGAGACCAACCTATGTGTGTAAGAAATTGTTAATGTAAAATCAGCATGGCGTGTGAAAGAAATTAAGGGAGATGATCCATGTTTAATGAAGAAAATGTGGAATATGAGTATTTACATGTTGATAAGTGGTTGAAAAATATAATAAAATAAGAGAGCATACCCAAGTGTGATAAATAGTCATCCAGGAAGGAGTAATGAGATATGTTAATGATTATGATTCCTATGCTAATGGCAAGTAACCCAAAATGAAAAGGGTAAAATGATACATAAGAAGTTGTAACTCACATAATGATTATAGAATTGGTTACCTTTTTGCTAGTGACCCTTGAAAAATGTTGCTATGGTATGGGAAGTGTGTTTCCCTTTGTGTCTTTCCTTTCTAGGGAACAAGTTTCAAGTGGATCATTGCCACTTGTTACACGTGGATTCATTGCAAACATGAGGGTGGATGTCTTATTATAGCATAAGGTTGCTTGAACTATGGTTCCAAGATCATAAAGTTTTTGATGAGTTTGCTTTTGAGCCTTCCAATAATTAGGAAGACTCCACTTATGTTTTTTGATATTTGTTATGTTGGTAAAAGTGGATGAGATAATGATGTAAGTTCCTTATAGCACATGAGGTAGATACCAAGGTAATGAATCCTAGTATCAAAGATGTATCAACAATATGAGAAATATGTGAAGGTTGGAGATGTTTATTAAATGAACATTCAAAGTTTTCCTCTCCCATAGAAAGAGAGATAGTTGATGATGATCCTATAAATGTTGTTTGAAAGGAAAAACAAAAGTGACTCTATAATGTTGTGTATGGTCTAGTGATAGCTGGGAAAGACCACTATCAAGGATAATAGATATAATATCAGGATGATAGCTATAATTTCAAGTTGAAAGTTACTATTAGACTTGTACATGTGGTACAACAAGTTTCTATGTTCCATATTTGCAAATGTCTTCTGATGGGTTTTTTTTTGCAAACCCAAGATGAGATATGTATGAATGATGTGAAATCACCATGAACCATGGGAAGGTAATAGGATGAGGTGCAAATGAAGTACCCATCTTTTTTTACGTTGGATTTAGGGGGCAAAATCCCTATTAGGGGTTTATAGTTATAAGGCCCCTAAACTTTCTTAATGAGTTGAATAAGCTTAATTATCGTAATTGAATTCTTATAACCATAATATAACCTTTTGATATGCTTTTAAATTATAATATAAGCTTAAGTTTAAAATTTGCTCCAATTTGGACACTGTTTGAGCAAGTTATGCTATTTTATGCACATTTTGGACTTTTATGAAATTTACCCAATTGAGAGGTTTTCTTTGCAATTTATCACTTAATTTATGTTCCTTGGATATTCTCTCATCATTATTGATATTTTTGAGCCATGGGGAACCTATTTAAACCTTAGTTTGTAGGTGTTTTCCTCAAGGGTATTTAGGGTTTACCCCTTCATGGATGAGCTACCTTTAGTAGCTATCAACTAATGAATTATTTGTTTTGTTTGGAAATTCAAGAAATGAGGGATAATCATGTCTCTATGGATGGTGTGGGATCTTCTTGTGTGTGTGATTGTATATTCTTAATTGTTTGAGGACATGGATACTTGGAAAAATACTAGAACTTCAACGTTTTCTTAAAGTTTCATATACTTATCCCTAAGCACCCAAACAAGCCATTTTCTCTCTATCACTTACCTACTTCTATGAACCTCACTCTCCCTCTCTTCTTCTGCAAATTTCTTGTCCAAGGAAGAAGAAAGAGGGGATCTTCTTGGAAAAAGAATCTAGGGTTGCAATTGACTTCCTTTTAGGGTTTTAAAAGCTTCCTTCTAGTGATCTTGACCTAAAACAGTAAGAATCCCCTTCTTTCCTCCATTTATTTCTTTTTTATCCTTCATCCTACACTTATCCAGGTTGTAAGCTTGCTATTCCATGGTGGAAATTTATTTAAAGCTCGAAAACTCTACCTTTCTTACTCCTTATGCTTAGGGTTTGCTCATTCGATGAAGAAAGATGCTAGATAGATGAGTTCATAGCTTATGCTTGGATTTTCTACCCTACCTACTCGTGTTTTCTTATGTTTGAGAGTTTATATTCTAATTAGAGACAAGTTTTATAACTTTCTCTACGTTTACTGCTTACCATAATCTTGCTAGCTCATGTTCTTGCTTGAAAATGGTGATCCATACACTATAAAGTTATGTTTGACTTGGATTGCAATTTTCATAATATTCCCTGTTCTGATTTCAGTTCTATATGAACTTTTGATCATGTGTACATTATTTATTAGGCAAAATATGACTTGGATCGGGTTGGTTTGACAACCAATGGTGCTAAACACCTATCAACCAATGATCAATTTTAGGGTTCGAAGTTGATTTCTTCTATCAACACATAACTCAATGGCGCTACCATTGCAACAACCGATGGTGTTGAATCTTGACAACTGATGGTGGTGAACAAGGGTGTCAACTTATGTTCACTTCTTAGGTCAGGTGTTGGCCTACTTAGAAGCCTAATGATTAACAACTAACTACCCTGATGATGCTATCAATAAATGGTGATATTAGTTTGATATTTGATGTTGATTAATGAATATAGTGTTGATCTAACAACCTATGGTGAATTAATGATCACTAATGATGGTGAATCAAGTTTCCAAAACCTATGGTGAGTTAGTCATATAGTTGTATCATCAAATAAGCCTCATACCAATGGTTTCTTGGGTCACTTGATGCAATGGTCGGACCTATACTGTAGTTGATGGTTTTAACATATGAACTTGACCCAATGGTTAAGATCTAATGTTTATTCCTCCAATAATTTGGAATGATGGGTAATGTAATATGTTGGTCCTAATACTATGATTTATATGGTTTCCTTTATATGATCAACTTAAGGGGCTTACTTATTGACAATGGATGGCTTGTTTTAAATGAACAGTCGATTGTGGGTTTTATCCTACTCTCAATAGAACCCTTATTATTGTTAACCAAAGTATGTATAGGGTTAAATGGTGACTTTTGTAGATCACAACTCAATAACATCATAGTTGATTCATTCAAGGTGTTTACTTATGTAAACAACCAATGATTTTACCTTTTAAACATCAAATGGTTTTGGGTGACATTGTGGTATGGTGATATGGGTTGATTGATGATGGAACAAATTGAGGGTTACCCTTAATAAGGTAGTCTTACCTATTACTTCATATGAATAGAAGGGATGATAACATTATTGTATTAATATGTAACCCTAATAAGGTATAGCTTGTTATACATAGCTTTAATATAACTAAATGATGGTAATTGGGTATGAATAGTCCTTGAATGATTAATATAGTAATGTAGTACTCTCTTATTGTTGTTGAAACCCTAGTATGCTATAACCCTATGATTACACCTTAATTCATGTATGGGTTCATCCTTGAGAATAGTATGGAATGTGATGGTGATGCTTCACCTTATGCATCCATGATCCAATGGGGATGTTGTGAGTTAGGGTTTGGGTATAAGTGTTGATTAGTAACATTAATATAATTTATCTTGTTGAACCTAACTCTAATACAAATAGTTAAAGATGAGTATTCGTGTTTAACATTCTTATATGATGGAATGATGGTGGAATAAACTACTTAACATGATGATAACCTTAATGTGTTAATTGATGGTTATCATAGCCACATGGTTGATACTTTCTTATGCTAAACATGTACATTATGAATATGATGAGGGTTAATCATATCTAGATTCCTTGAATGCTTATGTAATAAAGGAATGTTCTTAATGTTAATACAACCCTTATATTATTTTTTATAATATCTCCTAGCTCATTAATGCAATATTGTGTTGATCCGGTGTATTATATGTAAGTGAAGTTTTTGAGCCTTGTTATAAGGCATGGAAAGATAATGATGATCTTGCAGGGAATAGTATGATGGTCTTAATGACCTTTGGGCATGGTTGAGCTCTGAATGAGGTGTAATCCTCTTGTGTTGATAATGGTTGATGCCCTGCGATATTGTGAAAAAGGATTTATATCTTGTGATAATATGATGACTAGTGTAGCCTCATGAATGGCAAGTGAATAGTACCATGTGATGATGAGATGAGAAATTATATTTCACATGTTTTATATCTTTTGAAGTTATGATATGTATATGCTTGTTAGAAGTGAATTAGTGTTTGTATGTCCACTTGTTTGATGTAGCCTTAATTCACCGAATTGGCATAACTAATCAAGTGAAACTCTAATAATGTAGTGCCATGTGCCATAGATCCATCTGAGTGTCAGAACTGGCCTAATGGTAAAACAAGTATTCCTAAGGGAAACTCAGAGTGCATACTGTTGATTATGTGGGGGTGGCAAGTTGAGAATATATCCTTATCATCCACGATGCAAGTTGTAGAGGATGGCTACGGTCATGCCTCATACATGTGATGAGATTGGAGGACAACTACGGTTGTACCTCGGATGGTAGGGTATGCTTACCCACCTCCTTTCATCAATGTCATGACCTATACCAAGGACGGACTAGGTTGTTAGCAGTTTGACCTTATGTGTCACTGTGGCGGACCCATACTGACTGGGGGTGGATAAAATCTTAGGAGTCCAACTCTTCCTAGATCTTGTATGGCTCAAATTTCAACTTAGCAGTGGTTAGTTGGATTTTAAGTGGTATCATCAAATTCCTCAGGGCATAATAAAAGATGTAAGACAATCGTGTAGCATAACTATTTATGGTTATATACAAGGACTCACATTGGATGATAACCCTTGTTTGCTTTCTTTTTGTTGAGATCATGTTTAGTACAATAAGAGATAATAGATATGTTTATGTTATAATTATGCTCATGTTGTAAACATGCTTATGTTGTCAAATATACTGATATTGATGGTTAAGATGATGGTACTAGCTATGTTTAATATTACTAGCCATTCCTATGTAATTATAGATGCTTAAACAACTAATCATGCCTATGCAGTTCATTGCACTATGATTCTTGTTCTACTTATGATATAGATCTATTCCCTTTATTTGAGATGCCAATATTGATAGACATGTTATGTTACTAGACTTATTCATGATGTTAGGGATGCTTATCCTACTAGATTGCTTGTACTGTTAGCAATGAATATGATGATAGTCTGATTAATGATAATGATTGTTATTATATGTAATTTGATGATATTTGAGTAGATATCTATCCAAAGAAATTGATTTATTTGTTATCTATATATGCATTGATGATCATACTTGTTGCTAAGATGATTTGCATAATCTATTTGATATACTTGAACTGTTCAATCTATTCAATTGATTATTAAATACTCCAACTGCTTAGTTATCTACTATTTAAAATGTTGTAATCAATAAGCGTTGTTGGATGTTATATCTCTTGCTGGGACATGGGTCTCACCCTTGTGGTTCACCACATCTTTTTAGGTAATCAGAAGTAACAAAAACAAACATGTGGCAAAAAAGAGGAGCTATAGTAATCAATCTTTGAGAAAGTTGATTAGATGTCTAGTGTGTCCTAGAGTCATCCATGTACTCTCAGGTCCGGGCAGGAAAAGTTTTTATATGGTGTTTCAAACGAATCACACTTTTGTTAACATATTAATGCTTGTTTGTGTGGCATATACCAATATTGTTCTCCTATGTATATATGTTGTGGCTAAGGTGATAGAACAATTTGTATCAAATTCTTGGCAAAGTATGGATAAAAGAAAGATGTTGGGTTCTTATACAAATGTTTCTGAGTGGGTGTTGATGTTGAAATTGGATTTAATTTACCCATATTTTTGGGTATGTGATTAATTAGTGATCGATTGTGCTTTATGTTTTGAGTAATCTTGTTTAGTGTAACGGGTTCTCACAAGGTGGTATTAGAGCTTGAGGTTCACTGAGTCTACATGGATACTAGGACTTAACACTAGGATGATGTCTAAGTTAGGAACGTGACACAAAAACATGGTGCATACTACCGAATCTCAGTACCTGGATGCCCTGGCCAAGTATTCAATTATTGAAGAAAGGTAAGTATGGAACTCTTAGATTGTTATCTTTATGATTACTCAGATCAAGTAGTCATTTTGAGATAATATAAAGAGCATAATGAATAATAAATCATGGTATGAATATCTTAGTCCTTCCTTTAAGAAGATGAGAATTGCATCATAATCTATCAAAACTTGAATGTTTGTTAACTATAAGAGAAAGATACAACACCATGAAATCTAAATCTGAATAAAAATTAGAAAAAGTGGATTTCTTGAAGATGTGATTCAAGAAGATAATAAAGTAAAAGACATATAAGTCTATGCTTATAAAGTGAATCCATGTATGAAATCCACATAAGATGGAAAGAACTCCTATAACAAGTACAAAATGAGAAGATAAATGGGAACAATGACAAAGGAATAAGGTGGAACCTGAGTTAATCTCAGACCAACCTATGTGTGTAAGAAAGTGTTAATGTAAAATCAGCATGGTGTGTGAAAGAAATGAAGGGAGATAATCCATGTTTAATGAAGAAATTGTGGAATATGAGTATTTACCTGTTGATAAGTGGTTGAAAAATATAATAAAACAAGAGAACATACCCAAGTGTGATAAATAGTCATCAAGGAAGGAGTAATGAGATATGTTAATCATGATGATTCCTATTCTAATGGCAAGGAACCCAAAATGAAAAGGGTAAAATGATACATAAGAAGTTGTAACTCGTATAATGAAAATATAATTGATTACCTTTTTGCTAGTGACCCTTGAACAATTTTGCTATGGTATGGGAAGTTTGTTTCCCTTTGTGTCTTACCTTTCTTGGGCACCGCTTTCAAGTGGATCATTGCCACTTGGTACGTGTGGATTCACTGCAAACATTAGGGTGGATGGCTTATTATAGAATAAGGTTTCTTGGAATTTGGTTCCAAGATCATAAAGTTTGTGATGAGTTTGCTTTTGAGCCTTCTAATAATTAGGAAGACTCCTGTTATATTTCTTGATATTTGTTATGTTGGTAAAAGTGGATTAGATAATGATGTAAGTTCCTTATAGCACATGAGGTGGATACCAAGGTAATGAATCTTAGTATCCAAGATGTATCAACAATATGAGAAATATGTGAAGGTCGGATATGTTTATTAAATGAACATTCCAAGTATTCATCTTTCGTAGAGAGAGAGAGAGAGAGTTGCTGATGATCCTGTAAATGTTGTTTGGATGGAAAAACAAAAGTGACTCTATGATGTTGTGTATGGTCTAGTGATAGCTGGGCAAGACCAATATCAAGGATATATGGTTTGTTGATACAATAGATATAATTTTAGGATGATAGCTAGAATTTCAAGTTGAAAGTTACTATTAGACTTATATAGGTGTCACAATAAGTTTCTATGTTACATATTTGCAAATGTCCTCTTATGTGGGAAGTTTTTGTGCTGACCCAAGATGAGATATGTATGAATGATGTGACATCACCATGATATGAAAGTAACCATGTGAAGGTAATAGGATGAGGTGCAAAGGAAGTACCCATCTTTGTTTACTTTGGATTTCCGGGGTGAAATCCCTGTTAGGGGTTTATAGTTGTAAGGCCCCTAAACTTTCTTAATGAGTTTAATAAGCTTAATTATCATAATTTAATTCTTATAACCCTAATATAACCTTTTTATATGCTTTTAAATTATAATATAAGCTCAATTTTCAAATTTGGTCCAATTTGGACACTGTTTGAGCAAGTTATGCAATTTTATGCACATTTTGGACTTTTATGTAATTTACCCAATTGAGAGGTTTTCTTTGTAATTTATCACTTGCATTAGGTTCCTTGGATATTCTATCATCATTCTTGAGCTTTTTGATCCATGGGCAACCTATTTAAGTCTTGGGTTGAAGGTGTTTTCAACTACCTTTAGTAGATATCAACTAATGAATTATTTGTTTTGCTTGGAAATTCAAGAAATGAGGGTTAAGCATGTCTCTATGGATGGTGGGGGAGATTCTTGTGTGTGTGATTTATATTATTAATAGTTTAATGCCATGGAAACTTGGAAAAATACTAGAACTTCAACTTTTTCTTTTTCTTTTTCTTTTTCTTACAGTTTCATATACTTATCCCTAAGCACCCAAACGAGCCATTTGCTCTCCACCACTTCCCTCCTTCTTTGAACTTCATTCTCCCTCTCTATTGCTACGAATTTCCTATCCAAGGAAGAAGAATGAGGGGTCTTCTTGGAAAAAGAATCTAGGGTTGCAATTGACTTCCTTTTAGGGTTTGAAAAGCTTCCTTCTAGTGAACTTTACCTAAATGACTAAGAATCCCCTTCTTTCCTCCATTTATTTCTTTTTTATCCTTCTTCGTACCTTTATCCAGGTTGGAACGTTGTGGTTCCATGGTAGAAATTTCATTAAATCTCTAAAACTCTACCTTTCTTTCTCCTTATGCTTAGGGTTTGCTCATTTGATGAAGAAAGGTGCTAGATGGACGAGTTCACAGCTTATGATTGGATTTTCTACCCTACCTTTTTTTTATCAGTAAGCATGATACCCTTTCATTCCAACTATAAAAAACTATACAAGTGGTATAGGAAAATAAAACCTATCAATGCATGAGTGCTCTGAAATCAGAGTTCACTCTATTCCAGGTAGCACAAACTACCGGATTTACATCCTCAAAAATACTTTGGTTTCTAGCATGCCAAACCCAATAGGTAAGTAGCAGTGCCATAAGCTTGTCATTTTTGCCACAGAGTTTAAGCATATCCTCCTTGCAGTTTGGGATGAAAGGAATGGAGTTGCGAGCTCTTTGCCAAATCTCAGTAGCGAAATTGAATTCCCACATCAGGTGTTGACTGGTTTCTGATGTCGTCTTGCACAGATGGCACCTGGACGGAAGTTGGAAACCCATATTCATTAGGAAATCCTCTGTAATGAGTCTCTGTTGCAGCATTTTCCATGCAAAGAACTTGATATTGTTTGGTGCAATAGAAGTCTAGAGCCATTTTGCCCATTGCAGCATAGGCCATCGCACTCTCCGAAGGTTCCAAGCACCCTTGAGGGAAAACTTGTTCAGATCTTGGAAGTAGCATTGATCTTTCTCTTTTATATCAATTTCACAGCATATAGCAGCAAGAGCGTCGCACCCCCGGGTAGCAGGAAGGCACCATTCTTGGTCAACAATGAGACTTTTAAGCTGAGTAGATAGGCCGAGACCATTTCTTAGCTTAAGGTGATCACCAATACGATTGTGTAAGAAATCACCAGAGACCCAAGGGTCTTTCCATAGGGAAATCTGGTGTCCTTCCCCAATATCGAACCTGACCAATGGAAGGAGAATATCTCTCTGTTTGAGTAGAGTCCTCCAGGACCAGCTTTGAATTTGCTTTGGTGCGCAGGTCCACAAAGTTTCATTTACCAGGTATTTGCTATGAATCCACCTTATCCAAAGGTTATTTTTGTCATTTGCGATGTCCCAAATATGTTTAGTAAGGCATGCATTGTTCCAATCTTCAACCATGTGAATGCCAAGACCTCCTTCTTGTTTGGGCTTGCATATGTTGTCCCATGCTACGGAGTGGATATGAGTGGTTCCATCATGTTCACCCCAGATGAAACATCTATAGAGAGATTCAATTTCTTCAATGGTGGCTCTAGGGAGAGCTAAAACACCTGTCCAGTACATGTGGTAAGCCGAGAGGGTAGACACTACCGGCTCAACTCTTCCTGCCATTGATAAAAGTTTGACTTTCCAAGAGTCCAACTTCGTTTTGATTTTATCAACAAGTGGGGAGCATAATCTTTTGGTGAGTCTACCTAAGAATAGTGGCACCCACAAGTACTTCACCGGGAGTTTGGTGCACGCAACACCCAAGATTCTACAGGAGATGCCAGGCACATAAGGACTGAGGAACAGCTGGCTCTTTCTTGGGTTGAGCTCGAGGCCAGAGACCATGCTGAAAGTTTTCAAGCAATCAGCAATGCCTAAGGCATCTTTCTCGGAGGCATGGGTGAATATAAGCAGATCGTTCACAAAAAGAATGTGGGACACATCCATGTTACCAGCATGGACAGGAGCGATGGCGCCATTAGCGACAGCATCATCTAAGATAGCAGAAAGACCCTACATTCCAATCACAAAGAGATAGGGGGCCAGGGGATCACCCTGCCAAATACCTCTTTTAGCTTGGATAATGTTAGTGGGAGCGCCATTAATGAGAACTTGGAAGGAGCAAGTGTTCATACATTCACTAATCCAGTGAATCCAGCACTCAGGAAAATCCATGTTCTTGAGGATGTCAAGAATGTACTCCCTACTAATAGTATCGTAGGCTATACTTAAATCAGCTTTGAGGCAGAGTGTGCCACCCGGGGACTTTTTCTTGAAGTTATGTATAAGCTCATTTGCAAGAAGTATCGCATCTGAGATTCTCCTGCCTTTTACAAATGCATTTTGGTTAAGACTGATGAGAGTAGGCATAATATCCTTCATCCGCTCAGTCAGTATCTTGGAGATGATTTTATATAAGAAGTTGCATAGAGATATCAGTCTCCAATCCCCAACCTTAACAGGTTGTTTCACCTTGGGGATAAGAGAAATGAAGGTTTTATTGACTTCTTTAAGAAGCTTACCTTTCATGAAGAAGTCTTTCACTGCTTTGCACACATCAGGACCAATAATGTGCCATGTGCTTTTATAGAAGTGGGCATTGAGACCATCGGGTCCTGGCGCATTGTCATTATCAGCCTTCTTTACAATTTCATATATCTCTTCATCAGAGACAAGTCTGCATATGTCATTCTTCTGAAATTGCGTAAGCTTGGGCAGATTAGACCACTTCCCCGGCCTGATATTGGTAGATTTCTGGTACAAATTTCTGTAGTGTTGCTCAAAGGCATCTTTGATATTTTCAAGACCTTTGATATGGGTGTCATTACATAAAACACTCATAATTTGATTCCTTGCCCTTCTGGTTTTCAGTGAAGCGTAGAAGAAAGCAGTGTTGCTGTCCCCTTACTTCAACCACTGTATCCTCAATTTTTGTCTAATAATAGACTCCTCAATCTCCCTTGCTTAGAGGGCATCATCCCTTTTGGATTTTGCAATATCCCATAATAGAGCATCATACGGATCAGCATCAGCCAGTTTTTGAGCATCGAGCGCCTCTTTTTCCTTGTTTCTAGCATTGTCAATAAGGTCCCCCTGTCTTTCCCAGTTCCAAGTCTGTAGGGCTCTCTTAACAGCCTTGAGTTTCTGAAAAAGACAGAACATTGGGTTCCCACTGAATTCTCTATTCCAGTTGTCCTGGATAATATCAAAGAATCCATCCAGTCTAGACCGTGCATTGAAATACCTGAAGGGATATTTCTGGGGAGGGGTTTTCTCGTCTAGATGGAGGATGAGAATGTGATGGTCAGAGTAAATTGTAGTCATGATTTCCAACCAGAGTTTGGGGAGGAGACTCAACACCTGCAATTGACAAAAGACTCTGTCTATTTTTCTTTTCGAGTTGTTAAGGCCCTGCTGCTTATTGCACCAGGTGAAAAAGGCCCCTTTGGCTGGTAACTCCACAACATTTGCATCTTGAACCCAGTTGTTGAAATCTGCCATGGATCTTGTTGATGGAGCTGATGTGCCAGATCTCTCATCCGAGGCGCGTATTGCATTGAAGTCCCCCAAGATAACCCAGGGGTTTTGAGGGTTGAGGTAGCGAAGATCACACCATAGCTGGTATCTCATGTTGTCATCATTTTCAGCATAGACCATAGAGAGTTCAAACTGGTTGTCGTCTACCTCCAGCCTGAAGTGGACATACTGTCTAGATTGACAGATCGGGGTGATCTTGTAGTCTTGATTTTCCCAGAGAATGAGTATTCTAACCTTGTTACAGCTCGATGAGTTCTCAATCCATTGGAACGTAGGCCAAGTTGATCTCATCATCTTCCTTAATTTTTTCCTTCTGACTTTCACCTTAGTGAGAAGAGTGATATCAGCTCTCACTCTCCTCATTTCTGCCCGAACCATGTCCTGTTTATCCCGCTAGGACAAGCCATAGACATTCCAGGCCATGACCGTGGGGAGTTCAACCATTGGGGGTGGGGGGAGTTGACTGCCTCCCACCTCCGCAGTAGCTTCATTGTTTCCCAGTTCTTGAAATCTGTTACTAGATTTCGACTTTGTTTTTGCAGTGCTTTGACGAGTAGTTCATTTCCCCTGCGGACTGATAGTACGTCTTGGTTGGACGAAGCCATCGTTATTATCCTCAGGGACGTTTGTACAAGCAGGTTGTGTTCCAGCTCCATCATTGACGTTTGTGACCACAACATTCGACTGAGAGGTACCGGTGTCCGCCGTCGTATTGGTGGTAGGTGCTTGTTGTTGGGGTTTGCAGAGTGACTTGTCATGACCAAACGTGCCGTAGTGCGGGCATTTTTCAGGTATCCACTCGTATTCAACACCAACAGAGTAGGGCGCTCCTTTGTCTGATCTCAGATTTACCACGGTGGGGAATTTTGAAGATGCTGACATGAGAACGTTTACCCTGGCATAATCAATTCTTCTCATCGCCTTCGTTTGTCTATCCAGGCACTGGGGCTTGCCTAGGAATGAGGCAATTCGAGCAATCATCTTATCACTCCAAAGCTCCAGGGGGAGATTAAGGAGTTTGATCCAAACCGAGACTGACGTGAGCTTCTCCTGCTCGAGCGGCTCCCCTTTTTCCCATTTTTTTAGGATCATAGGTTTGCCTTTGATGCTCCACGGTCCTCCTTCCAGGGTAGTGACAAGATCGCCATATGCTTGGATCTTTATGATGAAACTCCCATTGTTGTGCCCTAAAACCTTGATGGACCCATCTAGCTTCCAGATCCTCATCAAGTGTTCCTGCAGCGTAGGGATGTGTGGGTTGAGGTCGATGATATAGCCAGCCAATGAGTTGTTCCACATGGTTGCATTCTCGTCGATTTCAGCATGCGGAATGATGATGGTGTCCTCATCGAGGACGAGATCAGCTGTCTCCAATCTTGTGTTTGCATCTCCGATCTTGTTTTTGCATAGGCTAGCCCATTCCTTGGGTGCAGCAGCCACTCTCTCCACTTTGGTGTGGGCGTCTCCCTCCTCATTGGGAAGGAGGGCGTCGAGTTCCCCCAGCGTCGCCAGACCTAGCCTCCATGTATATGGCTTATATTATTATCAATACTAATATCTTTTTTCTACCCTACCTGCTCGTGTTTTCTTATGTTTGGGAGTTTATCTTATAATTAGAGGTAAGTTTTATAACTTGCACCGCGTTTATTTCTTACCATAAGCTTTCTAGAACATGTTCTTGCTTGAAAATGGTGATCTATGCAGTAAAAAGTTATGCTTGACTTGGATTTCAATTTTGATAATATTCCTTATTTTGATTTCAGTTCAAGATGAACTTGTGATCATGTGTACATTATTCATAAGGTATAATATGACTTGGATCAGGTTGGTTGACATCCAATGGTGCTAAAAACCTATCAACCAGTGATCAATTTTAGGGTTTGAAGTTGATTTCTTCTATAAACACATGACTCAATGGTGGTACCATTGCAACAACTAATGGTGTTGTCTTCATGACAGCTGATGGTGGTGACCAAGGGTGTCAACTTATGTTCACCCCTTAGGTAATGTGTTGGCCTAATTAGAATCCTTGTGATTAACAACTAAGTACCCCGATTATGCTATCAATCAATGGTGATATTCATTTGATATTTGATGTTGATTAATGAATATAGTGTTGATCTAACAACCTATGATGACTTAATGATCACTAATGATGGTGAATCAGGTCTCCCAAACCTATGGTGAGATAATCATATAATTGTAGCGTGAATTAAATCTTAGACCAATGGTTTCTTGGATCACTTGATGCAATGGTCGGACCTATTCTGTAATTGATGGTTTTAACATATGAACTTGACCCAATGGTCAACATCTAATGTTTATTCCTCCAATAAAGTGGAATAATGGCTAATGTAATATGTTGGTCCTAATAATGTGATTTATATGGTTTCCTTTATATGATCAACTTAAGGGGCTTACTTGTTGATAATGGATGGCTTGTTTTAAATGAACAGTCAATTGTGGGTTTCACCCTACTCTCAACAGAACCCTTATTGTTGTTAACCAAAGGATGTCTCGGGTTAAATGGTGACTTTTATATATCACAACTCAATAACATCATAGATGATTCATTCAAGGTGTTTACTTATGTAAACAACCAATGATCTTATCTTTTAAACATCCAATGGTTCCGGGTGACATTGTGGTATGGTGATATGGGTTGCATGATGATGGAACAAATCGAGGGTTACCTTTAATAAGGTAGTCTTACCTATTCACTCATATGAATAGAAGGGATGATAACCATATTGTGTTGATATGTTACCCTAATGAGGTATAGCTTCTTATACCTAGATTTAATATAACTAACTAATGGTAATTAGGTATGAATAGTCCTTGAATGATTAATACAATCATGGAGTACTCTCTTATTGTTGTTGAAATCCTAGTATGCTATAACCCAATGATTACACCTTGATTCATTTATGGGTTCATACTTGATAATAGTATGGAATGTGATGGTGATGCTTCACCCTATGCATCCATGATCCGATGGGGATGTCGTGAGTTAGGGTTTGGGTATAAGTGTTGATTAGTAACATTAATATAATTTATCTTGTTGAACCTAACTCTAATACAAATATATAAAGATGAGTATTCATGTTTAACATTCTTATATGATGGAATGATGATGGAATAACCTCCTTAACATGATCATAACCTTAATGTGTTAATTGGTGGTTATCCTAGCCACATGGTTGATACTTTCTTATGCTAAAAATGTGCATTATGAATATGATGTGGGTTCATCATATCTTGATTCCATGCATGTTGATGTAATAAAGGAATGTTCTTAATGTTAATATAGCCCTTCTATGATTGTTTATAATATCTCCTAGCTCATTAATGCAATATTGTGCTGATCTTGTGTATTATATGTAAGTGAAGTTGTTGAGCCTTGTTATAAGGCATGTAAAGATAATGATGATCTTGCAGGGAATAGTATGATGGTCTTAATGTCCTTTGGGCATGGTTGTGCCCTGAATGAGGTGTAATCCTCTTGTGTTGATAAGGGTTGATACCCTATGATATTGTGAAAAGGATTTATATCTTGTGATAGTATGATGACTATGTAGCCACATGAATGGCAAGTGAATAGTACCATGTAATGATGAGATGTGAAATTATGTTTCACACATTTAATATCTTCTGAAGTTGTGATATTTATATGCTTGCTAGAAGTGAATTAGGGTTTGTATGTCCACTTGTTTGATGTAGTGCCATGTGCCATAGATCCATATGAGTGTCATGTTCCATAACTAACCATGTGGAACTCTAATCATGTAGTTCCCTGTGCCATAGATCCATCTGAGTGTCAGAACATGCCAGATGGTGAAATGAGTATTCCTAAGGGAAACTCAGAGCGCATACTATTGAGTATGTGGGGGTGGCAAGTTGAGGATATATCCTTGTGATCCACAATGCAAGTTGTTGAGGATGGCTATGGACATGCCTCATACATCTGATGTGATTATATATGTGACGAGATTGAAGGGCAACTGCGGTTGTACCTCAGATGGTAGGATATGCGTACCCACCTCCTTTCACTTGTGTTGTGACCTGTACCAAGGAAGGACTAGGTTGTTTGCATCTTGACCTTATGTGTTACTATGGTGGACCCGTACTGACCGGGGGTGGAGAAGATATTAGGAGTTTTTCTCTTCATAGATCTTGTATGGCACTGATTTCAACTTAGCAGTGGTCAGTTGGATTTTGAGTGGTATCCTCAAATTCCTCATGGCATAATAAAAGATATACAACAGCCGTGTAGCATATCTGTTTAGGGTTGTACACAATTCTTCATATTGGATGATAACCCTTGTTTGCTTTCTTTTCGTTAAGATCACGTTTATTAAAATAAGAGATAATAGATATACTTATGTTATAGTTATGCTCATATTGTAAACATGCTTATGTTGTCAAATATGCTGACACTGATGGTTAAGATGATGGTGCTAGCTATGTTTAATATTACTAGCCATGCCTATCTAATTATAGATGCTTAAACTACTAATCATGCCTATGTAGTTCATTGTGTTATGATGTTAGTTCTACTTATGATATAAATTTGTTCCCTTTATTGATAGCCATGTTATGTTGCTAGACATATTCATGATTTCAGGGATGCTTATGCTACTAGATTGCTTGTACTGTTAGCAAGGAATATGATGATAGTCAGATAATGATAATGATTGTTGTTAGATGCAATTTGATGATATTTGAGTAGATATCTATCCAAAGAAATGGATTTATTTGTTAGCTATATATGCATTGATGATCATACTTATTGCTAAGATGATTTGCTTAATCTATTTTTTATACTTGAACTGTTCAATCTGTTCAATTGATTATTAAATACTCCAACTACTTATTTATCTACTATTTAAAATTTTGTAATCAATAAGTGTTGTTGGAGGTCATATCTCTTACTGAGACATGGGTCTCACCCTTGTGGTTCGCCACATCTTTTTAGATAATCAGAAGTGAGAAAAACAAAAATATCACAACAAAAAGAAGCTATAGTAATAAATCTTTGAGAAAGTTGATTAGATATCTAGTGTGTCCTAGAGTCCCTGTACTCTCAGGTCTGAACAGGAACAATTTGTATAAGGTGTTTCAAACGAATCAAACTTTTGTTAGAATATTAATATTTGTTTGTGTGGCATATATGAATATTGTTCTCTTGTGTATATATGTTGTGGCTAAGGAGATAGAACAATTTTTATCAAATTCTTGGCATAGTATGGATAAAATAAAGATGTTGGGTTCTTAAGCAAATGTTTCTGAGTGAGTGTTGATGTTGAAATTGGTTTTAATTTACCCATATTTTTGGGTATGTGATTAATTAGTGATTGATTGTGCTTTATGTTTTGAGTAATCTCGTTTAGTGTAGTGTGTTCTCACAAGTTGGTATCAGAGATTTAGGTTCACTGATTCTATAGGGACACTAGGACTTAAGGCTAGGATGATGTCTAAGTTAGGAACGTGACACAAAAACATGGGGCATACTGCCTAATCTCAGTTATTGGATGCCCTGGCAATGTATTCAATTATTGAAGAAAGGTAAGTATGGAACTCTTAGGTCATTATCTTTCTGTTTACTCTGATCAAGTAGTCATTTCGAGACAATCTCAAGAGCATAATGAATATGAAATCATGGTACAAATATCTCAATCCTACCTTGAAGAAGATGAGAATTGCATCATAATCTATCAAAACTTGAATGTTTGGTAACTATAAGAGAAAGATACAACACCATGAAATCTAAATCTGAATATAAATGAGAAAAAGTGGATTTCTTGAAGATGTGATTCAAGAAGATAATAAAGTAAAAGACATATAAGTCTATGCTTATAAGGTGAATCCATGTATGAAATTCACATACGATGGAATGAACTCCTATAACAAGTACAAAATGAGAAGATAAATGGGAACAATGACAAAGGAATAAGGTGGAACCTAAGTTAATCTCGGACCAACCTATGTGTGTAAGAAAGTGTTAATGTAAAATCAATGTGGTGTTTGAAAAAAATTAAGGGAGATGATCCATGTTTAATGAAGAAAATGTGGAATATGAGTATTTACGTATTGATAAGTGGTTGAATATAATAAAATAAGAGAACATACCCAGTGTGATAAATAGTCATCAAGGAAGGAGTAATGAGATATGTTAATCATGATGATTCCTATGTTAATGGCAAGGAACCCAAAATGAAAAGGGTAAAATGATACATAAGAAGCTGTAACTCGCATAATGAAAATAGAATTGATTACCTTTTTGCTAGTGACCCTTGAACAATGTTGCTACGGTATGGGAAGTGTGTTTCCCTTTGTGTCTTTCCTTTCTATAGCATAGCATTCAAGTGGATCATTGCCACTTTATATGTGTGGATTCACTGCAAACATGAGGGTGGATAGCTTATTATAGCATAAGGCTGCTTGGACTATGGTTACAAGATCATAAATTTTGTGATGAGTTTTCTTTTGAGCCTTCCAATAATTAGGAAGACTCCTCTTATATTTCTTGATATTTGTTATGTTGGTAAAAGTGGATGAGATAATGATGTAAGTTCCTTATAGTACATGAGGTGTATATCAAGGTAATGAATCCTAGTATCCAAGATGTATCAACAATATGAGAAATATGTGAAGGTTGTAGATGTTTATTAATTGAACATTCCAAGTATTCCTCTCACGTAGAGAGAGAGAGTTGATGATGATCCTATAAATGTTGTTTGGAAGGAAAAACAAAAGTGACTCTATAATGGTGTGTATGGTCTAGTGATTATTGGGCAAGACCACTATCAAGGATAGATGGTTTGTTGATACAATATATATAATTTTAGGATGATAGCTAGAACTTCAAGTTGAAAGTTACTATTAGACTTGTACAGGTGGCACAACAAGTTTCTATGTTCCATATTTGTAAATGTCTTCTTATGTGGGGTTTTTTATGCTGACCCAAGATGAGATATGTATGAATTATTTGACATCACCATGATATGCAAGTAATCATGTGAAGGTAATAGGATGAGGTGTAAAGTAAGTACCCATCTTTGATTACCTTGGATTTTGGGGGTGAAATCCCTGTTAGAGGTTTATAGTTGTAAGGCCCCTAAACTTTCTTAATGAGTCGAATAAGATTATTTATCATAATTGAATTCTTATAACCCTAATATAACCCTTTTATATGCTTTTAAATTATAATATAAGCTTAAGTTTCAAATTTGGTCCAATTTGGACACTGTTTGAGCAAGTTATACAATTTTATGCACATTTTGGACTTTATGCAATTTACCCAATTGAGAGTTTTTCTTTGCAATTTATCACTTGAATTATGTTCCTTGGATATTCTCTCATAATTCTTGAGCTTTTTTATCCATGGCGCACCTATTTAAACCTTGGTTTGAAGGTGTTTTCAGCTACCTTTAGTAACTATCAACTAATGAATTATTTATTTTGCTTGGAAATTCAAAAAATGAGGGATAAGCATGTCTCTATGGATGGTGGGAGAGCTGCTTGTGTGTGTGCTTGTATATTCTTAATAGTTTAAGGCCATGGACCCTTGGAAAAATACTAGAACTTCAACTTTTTCTTTTTATTTTTCTTAAAGTTTCATATACTTATCTCTAAGCACCCAAACGAACCATTTGCTATCCACCACTTCCCTCCTTCTATGAACCTCACTCTTCCTCTCTACTACTGCAAATTTCATGTCCAAGGAAGAAGAAAGAGGGGATCTTCTTGGAAAAAGAATCTAGGGTTGCAATTGACTTCCTTTTAGGGTTTGAAAAGCTTCCTTCTAGTGATCTCACCTAAAAGAGTAAGAATCCCCTTATTTCCCCCATTTATTTCTTTGTTATCCTTCCTCCTAACTTTCTTCAGGTCGAAACCTTGTTGTTCCATGGTAGAAATTGCTTTATAGATTTAAAACTCTACCTTTCTTGCTCCTTATGCTTAGGGTTTTCTCATTTGATGAAGAAAGGTGCTAGATGGATGAGGTCACATCTTATGCTTGAATTTCTACCCTACCTGCTCATGTTTTCTTATGTTTGGGAGTTCATCTTCTAATTAGAGGCAAGTTTTATAACTTGCTCTACATTTATTTCTTACCATAATTTTTCTAGCTCATGGTCTTTCTTGAAAATTGTGATCCATGCACTAAAAATCTATGCTTGACTTGGATTTCGATTTTCATAATATTCCCTATTTTGATTTCAGTTCTAGATGAACCTGTGATCATGTGTACGTTATTCCTAAGGTACCATTGCAACAACTGATGGTGTTGTCTTCATGACAACTGATGGTGGTAACCAAGAGTGTCAACTTACATTCACCCCTTAGGTCAGGTGTTGGCCAAATTAGAAGCCTAGTGATTAACAACTAAGTACCCTAATGATGCTATCAATCAATGGTGATATTAGTTTGATATTTGATGTTGATTAATGAATATAGTGCTGATCTAACAACCTATGGTGACTTAATGATCACTAATGATGGTGAATCAGTTCTCCAAAACCTATGGTGTGTTAATCATATAGTTTTAGCATCAATTAATCCTTCGACCAATGGTTTCTTGGGTTACTCGATGCAATGATCAAACCTATATTGTAATTGATGGTTTTAACATATGAATTTGACCCAATGGTCAAGATCTAATGGTTATTCCTCCAATAAAGTGGAATGATGGATAATGTAATATGTGGGTCCTATTAATGTGATTTATATGGTTTCCTTTATATGATCAACTTAAGGGGCTTACTTGTTGACAATGGATGGCTTGTTTTAAATGAACAATCGATTGTGGGTTTTACCCTACTCTCAACAAAACCCTTATTGTTATTGACCAAAGGATGTCTAGGGTTAAATGGTGACTTTTATATATCACAAATCAATAGCATCATATATGATTCATTCAAGGTGTTTATTTATGTAAACAACCAATGATCTTACCTTTTAAACATCTAATGGTTCTGGGTGACATTGTGGTATGGTGATATGGGTTGAATGATGATGGAACAAATGGAGGGTTACCCTCAATAAGGTAGTCTTACCTATTCACTCATATGAATTGAAGGGATGATAACCATATTGTGTTGATATTTAACCCTAATGAGGTATAGCTTGTTATACCTAGCTTTAATATAACTAAATGATGGTAATTAGGTATGAATAGTCCTTGAATGATTAATAAAATAATGGATTACTCTCTTATTGTTGTTGAGACCCTAGTATGCTATAAACCGATGATTACACCTTGATTCATGTATGGCTTCATACTTGAGAATAGCATGGAATGTGATGGTGATGCTTCACCTTATGCATCAATGATCCAGTGGGGATGCCATGAGTTAGGGTTTGGGTATAAGTGCTAATTAGTAACATTAATATAATTTATTATGTTTTACCTAACTCTTATACAAATACATAAAGATGAGTATTCATGTTTAACATTCTTATATGATGGAATGATGGTGTAATAACCTCCTTATAATGATCATAACATTAATGTGTTAATTGGTGGTTATCATAGACACATGGATAATACTTTCTTATGCTAAAAATGTGCATTATAAATATGATGAGGGTTAATCATATCTAGATTCCTTACATGTTGATGTAATAAAGGAATATTCTTAATGTTAATACAATCCTGCTATCATTGTTTATAATATTTCTTGCTCATTAATGCAATATTGTGCTGATCTGGCGTATTATATGTTAATGAAATTGTTGAGCCTTGTTATAAGGCATGGAAAGATAATGATGATCTTTCAGGGAATAGTATGATGGTCTTAATGACCTTTGGGTAGGGTTGAGCCCTGAATGAGTTGTAATCCTCTTGTTTTGATAAGGGTTGATACCATGTGATATTGTGAAAAGGATTTATATCGTGTGACAGTGTGATGACTAGTGTAGCCTCATGAACGGCAATTGAATAGTACCATGTGACGATGAGATGAAAAATTATGTTTCATACATTTTATATCTTTTGAAGTTGTGATATTCATAAGCTTGATAGAATTGAATTAGGGTTTATATGTCCACTTGTTTGATGTAGCCTTAATTCACCCAATTGGCATAACTAATCAAGTGAAACTCTAATCATGTAGTGCCATGTGCAATAGATCCATCTGAGTGTCATAACTTGCAAGATGGTGAAATGAGTATTCCTAAGGGAAACTCAGAGTGTATATTGTTGAGTATGTGGGGGTGGCAAGTTGATGATATATCCTTTCCATCCACAATGCAATATGTGGAGGATGGCTATGGTCATGCCTCATACATCTGATGTGATTATATATGTGACGAGATTGGAGGACAACTATAGTTGTACCTCAAATGGTAGGGTATGCGTACCCACCTCCTTTCACTAGTATCATGACCTGTACCAAGGACGAACTAAGTTGTTAGTATCTTGAACTTATGTGTCACTGTGGTGGACCCATACTAACTGGGGGCAGAGAAGATCTTAGGAGTCTGGCTCTTCCTAGATCTTGTATGGCACTGATTTTGACTTAGCAGTGGTCAATTGGATTTTGAGTGGTATCCTCAAATTACTCATGGCATAATAAAAGATGTAAGACAGTCATATAGCATATCTGTTTAGGGTTATACACAACGCTTCATATTGGATGATAACCCTTGTTTGCTTTCTTTTTGTTGAGATCATGTTTAGTACAATAAGATATAATAGATATGCTTATGTTGTAGTTAAGCTCAAGTTGTAAACATGCTTATGTTGTCAAATATGCTGACACTGATGGTTAAGATGGTGTTGCTAGCTATTTTAATATTGCTAGCCATGCCTATGTAATTATAGATGCTTAAGCGGCTAATCATGCCTATGTAGTTCATTGTGTTATGATGTTTGTTCTACTTATGATATGGATATGTTCCCTTTATTTGAGATGCCGATATTGATAGCCATGTTATGTTACTAGACATATTCATGATATCAGGGATGCTTATGCTACTAGATTGCTTGTATTGTTAGCAAGGAATATGATGATAATTAGATTAATGACAATGAACATTATTAGATGCAATTTGATGATATTTGAGTAGATATCTATCCAAAGAAATGGATTTATTTGTTATCTATATATGCATTGATAATCATACTTGTTGCTAAGATGATTTTCTTAATATATTTACTATACTTGAACTGTTCAATCTGTTCAATTGATTATTAAATAATCCAACTACTTAGTTATCTACTATTTAAAATGTTGTAATCAATAAGCATTGTTGGAGGTTATATCTCTTACTGGGACATGGGTCTCAACCTTGTGGTTCGCCACATCTTTTTAGGTAATCGTATGTGACAAAAACAAACCTATGGCAGCAAAGAGGAGCTATAGTAATAAATCTTTGAGAAGGTTGATTAGATGTCTCGTGTCTCATAGAGTCATCCCCGTACTCTCAGGTCTGGACAGGAAAAGTTTGTATATGGTGTTTCAAATGAATCGAACTTTTGTTAGTATATTAATGCTTGTTTGTGTGGCATATATGAATATTGTTCTCCTGTGTATTTTTGTTGTGTCTATGGTGATAGAACAATTTGTATCAAATTCTTGGCTTAGTATGGATAAAGGAAAGATGTTGGGTTCTTATGCAATTGTTTCTGAGTGGGTGTTGATGTTGAAATCGGTTTTAATTTACCCATATTTTTGGGTATGTAATTAATTAGTGATCGATTGTGCTTTATGTTTTGAGTAATCTCGTTTAGTGTAACAGGTTCTCATAGAATTGTTCTGACCCATGTCTTAATTGGATTTGAGCTTGAATAGGAGTTGGCTTGTGTTGCTAATCCTAGTAGGAGATAAATCAAATAGAAAAGAAGATTACTCTTGATTTACAACATTAGAATTGGATTAGTAATTGGACTATGAATTGGACTGAGACCCTAATTGCTACCACATATCCTGAGGCCTATAAATAGAGGTTCTAGGGGAGGCCATTGAGATCATCCCATCGTTTGTTTTTTGTTGATGCCTTATGTGGTAGAAGAGTAAAAAAAAGAACAACTTATGGTGTTCTTTTGTAGTAAGAGAGGGTCAACAACTTTGCCTTAAAATGAGGTAGCGGCTGACAATCTGCGACACATTGGTGTTGCATCGACAAGGGTGGCACACCCGATCAACAGAAGGCCCACATCAGTTGGTGACACTATGTTGGTGTTGCGGCAGCGTCTATGATAGTAGTTTGTCCGTTCAGCATAGGACGTGCATCTGCTATCTCACGCAGAGAAAGCTTCTAGATGGCGGCGAGGTAGGAGACCTCGTCAGGAGCAGAGACATGCCGGTCAGTGGTCACAATGGCAATAGGCAAGGGCACAATCATGTGTCCGATCCCCTACAACGATAGAAGTGTTGTGAGGAGAAAACGATAAGTGTGATATTTTATACACGTTGGGTGTAACTTTGTTCTTCCTATCTTTGTTCTCATGTGGGGGAGCTATCTAGAGTTAGGGGTAATTAAATCTAGAGGTGTGAGTTGTAGTCTTTATTACATAATACTTTTTGGCCAGTATTGTCCCATGGTTTTTCTCTTCTCGTCTTGGGGAGAGTTTTTCACGTTAAATCTTACGCTTCTAGTTTTGCAAAACACATCACTTTTTTTACTAAAAGTCCTAACAAGTCGTATCGGAGCAAGGTTGGAAGGTTGAAGTGGAAGCGATAATGGCGTCTGTAGATGGGAAAGTGCACATTGACAAATTTGATGGTAAAGATTTTGGCTTCTGAAAGATGCAGATTGAAGATTATTTGTACAAGAAGAAATTGCATCAATCTCTGGTAGGGACTAAGCCTGAATAGAAGAAGCGGGAGGATTGAGATCTCTTTGATCGTCAAGAACTTGGAGTGGTCAGGTTGACATTGGCAAGGAATGTTGCGTTCAACATTACCAACGAGAAAATGATGACAAGATTTCTCAAGACATTGTCAAATATGTACGAGAAGCCAATTGCTACAAGTAAGGTATATTTGATGCGTCATTTGTTCAACCTGAAGATGAGAAAAGGAGCCTCGGTAGCAGATCACATCTATGAGTTCAACGTCATAGTTACTCAACTGAACTTAGTGGAGATAGTGTTTGATGATAAAGTTAAAGTCCTTATCTTACTTTCCTCTTTTCTCGAGAGTTGGTCTGCTACAGTGATAACGGTCAGCAGTTTGTCAGGAAGCATGAAACTGAAGCTTGAAGATATTCAGGATTTTATTCAGAGTGAAGGCATCCACAGAAGGGAATGTGTAAAATCTAATTCTTCAAGTTTAGCTCTACACATTGAAGGTAGAGGAAGAAATCAGAGTCACAATCATGATTTTAATCGTGGGAAGTCAAAGACAAAGATTAAAGAATGTTACTATTGCGGAAAAGTGGGACACTTCAAGAAATATTGCAAGATCTGGAAGAAGGTGTCACAAGAACTTGTCACAGAGCACGAGGATGCTGACCAGAATAATATAACTACCATTACAGAAGATCTAATATTGATAGTTCAACAACATGGTTTAAACATAGAGGATGGTGTTGAGTGGGTTGTAGACATAGGAGTGACGTGTCATGCTACAACTCATAGGAAGTTCTTCACAAAATATAGAAGAGGAAACTTTGGCGATGTGAGGATGGGGAATGCTAGCTACTCAAAGATCATTGATATTGGTGATGTCTGCATCAAAATAAATGTTGGGCATACTATCATGCTTAAGGATGTTTGTCATGTTCCAGACTTGAGGCTTAGCATAATTTCTGGTTCCTTGTTGGATAGGAGTGGATATGATCTGGGGTTCGGTGGTGGCATGTACAAGGTAACAAAAGGGTGTTTGGTGATAGTTCGAGGTAGAATGTGCTGCAATATAGATAAAACTACATTGAGAGTGCATAGAGAGAAGTTTCAGGAAGTCAACAAGCCAACGCCAGTTCAAAGGAGACAATGAGGACTTGGATTCATTTGTGACTTGCTCCTCGAAAATTATTAGAAAATTAAAAAATGGAGAGCGCTAATAGGGCATGATCAGACACTCTCTGGTGTTTTTGAGCATGTAAGGTGTTGAATTTGTAGTCTATCAAATGCCACTCAACATTTGGTACTGTAATTTTCACCAGACATGTTAATGTGTAACATTATTATATACACGAAAAACTTCTGATACCCAAGTTTTGAACCAAACATGCTAATGTGTTAACATTAGAATAATTAGACAACAAAAAATCCTCAATATAGGAAATTGTACACTACTTTCACATGCATTGGTTTTGAATGGTCAAGGATATTCAACACAAATTATATATGTGCACAGGTTACTTTTAGAATAAATTTCTTTGTTATAATAAAAATATCACATCTCAACATTTTTTTAACATTTGTTGTATAGACCTAGCATTACCACATCGGTGGATAAGGAAACCCGGTTGTTTTCATGCCCTTCCGTAGCATGTCAATCATTTAAACCACTGAACACTCGCATAAGCTCTTAAGTTCATCACAACAAGTCTACAACCCATTGCGATCTACCCGCAAGCAAATTGCTTTTAGTATTACTTGATCATTATGGATGTTCTTGCATCGTTTTCTATATTGTATTATACTTCTTTAGATCGTACCTACAATCTAAAATTACTTGTTTGAAAAACCCCATTTCCGACACCGACGATGTTGTTAGCGTGTTCACTCTGATTTTCAAGGTTGTGTGTTTTATCCTTTATCAGTTCCCAATGAATCGACACCTATTTATTTCAGATCATGTTTTCACTCATAACATACAAGAAGTTGAGATCATCGTTCACCAGCTGCCTCTTCAATCTTTCTAGTACTAACATACTTAGGACTAGTTTAGTTGGATATAGTAAAGTGTAGTTATATGAGTTTGCAATGTAAAAATGTACATCAAACACACATTTTTTCATCCGCTATATGTTATTTGTGCTAGTTTGATTGGGTGCAGTGGGATGTAGTTGTGTGAGTTTGCAATGTAAAAATGTACATTAAACTCCCATTTTGTCGTCTGACTATACCCTACCAAGCAGGCCTTTAGCACGGTTAACCAACATTGATGACGATTAAAATAAATATAAACTTCTAGATCATTGATTCTATCGAGAATCTCAAACATTTTAATCAACTATGAATCATTAGTTTTGTTTTTTGTCGTACATGTATATATTGCATTACAACATATGTGGAGAAGGAACATCTCATTTTCTTGCCCCTCCCTAATGAGCTAATGAGTTAACCCCTCAACATGTGCACAAGCTCTTAAGTTTATCACTACAACTCTACAACCTATTATGATGAATCCCCAAGAAAATTGTGTTTACCATTAATATTTGATCATTTAGTGTTTTCTGATTGTTTATGAATATCTCGTAGCTCATTAATGCAATATTGTGCTGATCTGATGTATTATATGTAAGTGATGTTGTTGAGCCTTGTTATAAGACATGGAAAGATAATGATGATCTTGTAGGGAATAATATGATGGTCTTAATGACCTTTGGGCATGGTTGAGCCCTGAATGAGGTGTAATCCTCTTGTGTTGCTAAGGGTTGATACCCTGTGATATTGTGAAAAGGATTTATATCCTGTGATAGTATGATGGTCTTAATGACCTTTGGGCATGGTTAATCCCTGAATGAGGTGTAATCCTCTTGTGCTGATAAGGGTTGATACCCTGTGATATTATGAAAAGGATTTATATCTTGTGATAGTATGATGACTAGTGTAGCCTCATGAGTGGAAAGTGAATAGTACCATGTGATGATGATATGAGAAATTATGTTTCAAACGTTTTATATCTTTTGAAGTTGTGATATTTATGTAAGGACCCTGACCGTCATTTTAGGATTACCCTATTTGCTTTGCCTAAACCTTGTGTTGAGATGCTTGCTATTCACATGAGTTGTGATTAGGGTTTTTCTGTGCTTTGTTGAGAGGTGGAGGTGCAACTTGCAATTTACCCAATTTTTAGGGTTGGTGTGCAAGTTTGTCACCTTGAGAGATGTCTTTCTCTCTCCTTGCATCCTCCATAGTTGAGAGGATGGGTTGGGCTCATTGCTTGAGTAGCTTTGGGCTTTGTTGAGCCTTGTTGGGCTTTGGTCTGCCGTGTTGAGGCTTGGTATCGGACAAGGGTGAGCCTGGTGCCTTGTATCGGCCATGGTGTATCGGCCAGGGTGGTGGTGGTTGTGTCAGGTTACCATGATGGGCGACACACACCCCACTTGACCTAGCCTTGTTTGTGTCACCATCTTGGGACAAGTGGTCGTTGCCTTGCTAGTGGGTGGCAAGTCATGGACAAGTGATTTGGGATTCTAGCATGTGACATAACCCTTGGACAAGTGGTGGTTTGGGCGAGTACATGTGGAGCTATCCCTTAGTGGATTCCCACTTGACCCTCGTGCTTATATACCCCCTTCTTTGCTAGCTTGGGATCCCTTTAGCTCTTTAGTTGCTTTCCTTCTTCCTTGGTGGATGATACACTTCCGCTTGGTGGACCTTGGTGGTCGATACTCTCTCCTTGGTGGGCGAAATATATCTAGTCTCCTTCTTCCTCTAGTGGTGGTCAAACCCTAGAGAGTGCCCTACTCCTCCTCTTGTGGTGGTGCCTTAGAGCTTGGAAGCTTGGTGCTTGGAGCTTTGGAGATTGGGGAGTGTGCTTGAAGCGGGTTACATAACTCCTAACCCTAGCTATACTACTTCTTTTTCATATTGCATGATATATGTGCTATCTTGATCGGCCATGTTTATCTTATTGGAAATATCTTTGCTCTAGTAAGTGCCCTTGATCTTGTTGGATATGGTGATATGGTTACGTTGTTTAGATGTGTTCTTGAACCTTGTTAGCTGAACCTTTGGGTTAGGATTCTTTGGGCAAAACCCCTCTCACTTGGTTGTTGAGAGGTGATCCTAGGGTTTCCTAATCCAATGGTGCGTGTGGTGAGTTCTTCGGGCAAAACTCCTTTCTCTCCTTTTGGTCTTTAAGATGTGAGCTTGAGATCTAATGGTGTAGGCAAAACCCCTCTCTCCCTTATTCATTGAGATTTGAGTCTATACTCTAGTTTCTTGGGCAACACCCCTCTCTTGCCATGGACTTGAGAGGTGAGCCTTTGGTTGGTCTTGACCTAGTTGAGGCTGGTGGGTTGGCTGTTATGATGATGAGCCACCTTGCTGCCTGATATGTGATGGAAGTTGTGCAAAACCCCTCTCACTTGGTTGTTGAGAGGTGATCATCCAACTCTCTTGATCTTTTAGGGTTTGGTGGTTGTCTTGAGGTTGAATATGACCCACCCGTCATGTTCTTAGAACCCCTGCATGATACCCTTATGATGTGTTCTGCCTGATATCCCTCTTCTAGGGATGAGTCGGGCGATATTCTAGATGTTGTTCTGTTGACCTTCTTGACCGATATGGACCTTTTCCTTAAGTTGGTGTTTTGGGCGTTATGCCTTTGGCCGACATGATGCTTGATAGATATCCCTATCTTCTGCCTTGGGCGACATGGGTTGGCTTTGGGTTTGCCCGATATGGGTCTTGGATAGGGAAACCCTAGATGGGCGCCATAGTGTTGGCCGATATGGTTGTGCTTAACCTAGTTGGACAATAGGCTACCTCGGGTGCCATAGTGTCATTTGAGAGATGACAAAAGTGTGCTTGTTGGGCGTTAAGGTTTTGACCTAGTGCACCATGATCTTAGGCGATATGGCTTTGGGCGATATGGTGATGATAAGTTGCCTAATATGAAACCCTAACCCAAATGGGCGATAGGTGTAACATCCTTGACCTGGATTATACTCTAACCCTAGGTATTTTGATTAAGAAATATGATTATATGCTTAATCTCATCTTGTGAAGAGTAATTAGGGCTCAAGAGGAACTTATGTTGCAATTCTTGTCCTTTTTGAACATTGCTGAAATCAATGTTTTGCTTGTTTTGGAATAAAGTGCAAATTACCCAAGTTGAGGGGTTTAAGTGCAAATTGTGAATGATAATATGTTCCTCATATGTTGAAGCATCATGAGAGTGAAGATGATGTAGAGGTATGGCTTGTGATAGCCTGAATACCAAGAAAGAGTTGATAAAGCAATGTTTGTGCATTAAAACCTAGTTTTGGTGTAATGTGCAATTTACCCAAAACCTAGGGTTCAATTTGAAAATTACCACTTCAATAAGGTCCCTAATGTTTCTTGGCATCATATAGAGCAAAGCAATGAGAGGGGCGCCTCATTTGAATTAAGTTGGAGGAGAGAGAATCTTGATATTAAAATAATCAAGATTTAATCCTAAGTGAAGCCCTAATTCAATTTAGTGCAAAAATAAATGTATTAATTAAAGGGCCTTCAACCAAAATTAAAATGATTGGATTCATATGTGTGTGGACATCCTTGAGCCTTGCAAGGACCACGAAAATATCCAAGGGAATGGATAACTCACTCACAATTTTATAAGAAAAAGAAATATCCACTCACATATGGATATTAGTATAATATGATTTAAGGTGCTTAATTTGCTTTTCTTTAAATCATGGATAATTGAGATGAATAAGAGGCAAACAAGATAGCCTCGTAGCCAAGGAAGTTGAGGGGGAAGAGGTGGCCATATTTTTTGGATTAATTGGATTTTTACAAAGCATATTCTCTCTCATTGAAATTTTATAAAAAGACCTTTTACAAACCAAATGAAAGGCTTTTTCGACCCCACTTCTTCTCCTTGCTTGTGAAACGACCACGGGAGCTTGGGAGGATCAGTAGGACGACCCCAACCTGTTGGTAAGCTTCTTGACCTTGGTTCACCACGATTTCATGTTGGAAATCACAAATCAATGCATGATTTCTTCCTATTTTGATATCCTCTTCAATTCTAACCATTCCGTTTCACTCAAACCTTGAGTACAATCCTTGGAATGGTGAATTGAGTTGCATCCACCATTCTTTCCATGATCTTGGAGCTTTGGAGCTCAATTGGAGGCAGTTTTTATAACTTGAACCCTTGATTTTGTTATTGCATTCAATTCCATATCAAATAATGATCTTTTCTACATTTACCATAATCGATTTGGTTGATGGATGCAATCACCATGGAAACCACAGTAGGTTTCGTGAGATTAGAGGTTGAAGATTATAAGCACACACCTCTCCAAATATCCAAGGCAAACGGTTTCAAAAGAGTTGCTCAAACGGTTTCCCAAACCGTTTGGGAGCAAACAGTTTAAAAGAAATGGTTTCACCAAACCGCACGAGGCCAAATGGTTTCAGACCATTTGGTGGTGTTGACCAGGGTTGACCATTTGGAGATTTGTTGAAAATGATCTAGGTTAATGACCCATCAATTATAATTGGTTAGTTCCAATTGGTTCATGAGTTGAAGGTCAATCAATCACAAAAACCCTAATCGGGTAAAGTGCTGATTTCTAGTTTGATTAAGTTGGAAACTTGGGTTGATTGACCCAAACGGTTTCAAGACCATTTTGGGATCACCCAAACGGTCTCAAGAGCATTTGTAGGTCACCCAAGACCGTTTGAAGGTCTAGGGTTGAGTATGGTTAAGCAATTGTAGATCCAAAGATACTAAGTTGGAGTGTAATCAAATTGCTGATTTGGTGATCAATCCAATGATCCAAACCCTAATTGGTTGACTTGGATTTCGATGTTGACATGGGAAAACGGTCTCAAAACCATTTGTAGGTCATCCAAATGACCTCAAGATCGTTTGAGGTCAGGTCATGTTCAATTTGGATGATGGTTCAATGGTTTCAAAGTAACTAATCTTACGTTGATTAATGTTGAAGGATCATCGATTCCAAACTCTAATTCAATTGATTTAAACCCTAATTGATCACCAATTGAGGATCAATTGAGGGTCAAATCAGTTGAAGGTTGACCTATTTAATTCAATTGAAGTATTATGATAGGTCCAATTGATGATTGGTTCCATGAATTCAATGATTGAAGATATCAACATTGGAAACCCTAATTCAATTTGATTGATTGAGACCATACTTGGTCCATGCGGTTTTGAGGAGGCTTCGACCAAATGATCCCAAACCGGTTGAGTCCATGCGGTTTCAAAAAGGTGCTTTAGCAAACAGTTTCAAGTACTTGCTTTAGCAAACGGTCTCAAGCACCACCTTTACCAAACGTTTTCAAACCGTTTGAACATTGAAAGACCAAGACCGTTTGAGGTCAAGCACCTCAAGACCATTTGGATGGTCAAAGGTGGTGATTGATGGATTAAAGATCCAAGGGTCTATTATGGTTGAAGCTCAATAATTCAATTGATTATAGGCTTCAATGATGCAATTGGAAATCGATTGGATTGATGAATGACCTAGTGAACCCTTGCGGTTTTGGTACTGATTTGGCCCAAATGGTCTTGAGACCATTTGAGACTAAACAATCTTGAAATTGTTTGGGGGAAAAAGGTTTCAAAACCGTTTGGGGTCAAACAGTTTCAAAATCGTCTTGTGGCAAACGGTTTCAAAACCGTTTGGTGATTAAACTTCAAAACCGCATGAAGGTTGATGGTGATTCAATTACTTGGATATTGATTATAATGATAGTTCCAATAATCCAATGATGGTTAGTAATGTTGGACAATAAAGGTATAAAGGTTACAACCCTAATAGTACCTAAGTGATTAGTGCAAATTAAGGGATGAACCCTAATTACTTATAAGAACAATGACTTGGTACACTATGTTAATCATAGTTATATGTACTTGATTGAAGGGTTGGTATGACCTAATCAAGTTGAGAAGATGATAGCATGATTTCATACATGAATATGATTCATGTGGTGATTAAGGGTATGATCCTTAAGTAAAGAGATCATGAAACCCTAATCATGAACATAAACCCTAATTGACAAGGCTATTGAACTCTAACCCTAATTGAGGGCACTTATAAATGAAACCCGAATCCAGGGTGAGGATGTAGCCCTAATCTAGGGTAATGATATGTGAAACTCTAATTTAGGGCAATGAGATGTAAAAACCTAAGTTAGAATGATGTATATGGAACATTGATGTGGTGATGTGTTGTGAGAATTAAATTCATGGTAATGTAATGTAATAATGTGCGAAACCCTAGTTGAGGGTGATTCCATGAGAAACCCTGACTAAGAATTAACACCACATGATGCTCTAATTCTATGTTGTGATGAGAGGCCCTAAGAAGGGTGAAGGTATGTGAGACTCTAATGTGGAGTCATAATACATAAAACCCTAATCTTGGGCAATATGAAAATTAATTATAATCCTAATTTTAAGTAAGGGTATAAGGAAACCCTGATGAAGAGATAGAAGGAATTACCTTATAAAGGTGAAACATTTCAGGTGGTTGATTATAAGAAACCTTATTGTAAACAATGTATTTATCATTAGACAAGTCCATATCATTAAAGATAGTTGGACAATTCTAATGTGTGGCCTTTGCATTATATGCTGAAGGTGAGAGTTTAATGATGCAATGTATTAAGAGGGAAATACATTAATACAAGATAAGTTGATTAACTCAAGAGAGTATTAAGTGATCAGAAAAGTGATACATCAAGATATGATAGTTATCACATTAAGAACTTCAGAGTTTATATACCTTGATACACTTCAAATCCAATATAATTGGGTAAGAAACATATGTAGTGTGTTATACAACTATTACAATGAAATAATGAGTTGATGCACTTTGATGAGTGTTAATTAATGTACCTTGAGAATGGGGTTAAGCCAAATGGGTGAGTATGATGTAATCATACCATGATGAGGATGAGAAATGAAATCATACCTTGAATTGATGATCATTAATGCTATATGATGAGAGTAATGATCTTAAATAATTATTTATGATATCTTTAAATTCCCTAGAGGTATGGAATAATGAATTAAGGGTTCGACAGATAATATATTCATGAAACCCTAATTAATAAGAATTGGGAAACCCTAACCCTAATTTGGGTAAAGGGAATGAAAAGCCCTATTTGATAGTAAACCCTAATTCCTGGTAAAGGAATAATGGTGTTACTATTGTGTCACATGATGTAATGAATGATTTGTATAATTGTTATCATGACTAATAACCATGTAGGTATTATGAGATGATGAATATAGCCAGGTTTGAGCTGTGACATTTATATAATAAATGTTGATTGGCCTTATGTGCCCTAATGTTATTGTTGCTTAGTAAAAGTAGTAATGTACATGGATTCTATGAGTCATATGAGTAAGTTGTTTCCTAGAAAGAGGTGACAAGATATTTAGTGGCCTTGAGAGCCATGTGTGATGCTTGTGTAACAAGTATCATGAATGCCTTGGTCAGATGACCTGAAGGTGATAGTTACCTAATAGATGATAATGCTGCTTAATGACTAGTTAAGGGTTTGAATACCTAGAACCATATGATTATGGTGATGAGATTGCATTGGAATGATAATTTCTAGTATTGAAATGGGGGACTGAGTCCCCTAGGTCTTTTAAAGACTGATAAGTATTTGATGAAAGTAGTACAGATCTCTTTATAACATTGTTGTAATAAGTCATGCTTGAGAACTTGGCTGATGCTAAAAGAATATGAAAATGTACTTAATTAACCAAGTGAAATCTTTTCATGTAGATCCCTGACCATAGATTCATCTACGTCAGAATTAGCTGAATGGAGAAATGGGTGCTCCGTGGCAAAACCCGGAACACATATTTTGAATATGTGGGGGGTAAATGGGCGAAAAATATCCTTACGTCTGGTGAAGAGATTGTGGGAAGGTAAACAACAAACCTCTCAATCCTTCATGTGTCAGGATGAATGTATCACTAATCTCCCGATGATTGGGATAGATGTCTTACACATCTCCCCATAATACTAATGTCGGGTCGAGGAGATAAACATTAAATCTCTCGATGGCCGATGAGAGTGCAGTTGACGCTGTAACTCTATAGAGAAGTTCCAGTATACCCTGGAAAGCTATTTTGAGCAGTTAACACAGTCCTGCTTGTTGTCCCGCACTGACCGGGATGTGAGAGGTCATGGGAATATGGCTCTTCCATAGACCTATGTATGGTACCGATTTTGACTTCGCAGTGGTGGGTTGGAGTATGAGTGGTATACCTCATCTCCTCAGGGCATAAGTGTGTTTGTAAAATGAAATCAGCCATATAGCATGTTTGCTTAAGGATTGAATATGGAAATTCAGTGGATGATGTTACATTTCTGTTATATATATGTAGTTCATTGATGTTATTCATATCTATGTGTATTCATTACAAGTAGATAGATGAACTATGATTCTACCATGTGTAGATGCAATGTTCTCCTTGGGAATGGAGATTACTTCACTCTGTTCATACGATGACTTACCTACTATTGATTATATATATAAATCCTTCGCTTAGTTTATTTTAATAATTTGTTATAATAATGTTTTGGTGGAGAGTTATATCTCCCGCTGGGGCAATTTACCATTGTCTCACCCCCGTGGGATCCAACTTTTTAGGTGGATGCGAACAAAGAAGTAGAAATCCTATGGCAGGGAAAGGACAACAACAATAACATCAGGAACAACAATGAGATCTTAGGTGGAGATATTGCCTGTCAAGTTATGTAGTTAGAAAGTCTTATGTGTCGTCTCTGTACTCTCAGGTCCTCGGAGTTTTTTGTCAGTGTTTTTAATGAATCGTTTGAGGTTTTTGCTTGATGTCTCAAGATTTGTATGTTGTCTGTATATAATGTTTATAAGGCAGCTGATGTTGTAGTCTCTGAGAAGATATGGTATAGGTTATGTACATTTGAATGAAAATGTAAATGTTATACAATGGTTCTTGATGGAAAAGATTTCCTATGTGTGGATCTCTTTGCAAAAAGTTTTAATTTTTAGTGATTTTCAGTAATCCGCTACAAATGATTCGCTTCCGCTTAAGTAAATCTTGTTTTTGTGAGTTGAATGCCACAAATTAGTGGTATCAGAGCTCTAGGTTCACTGAGTCTACAGAGACATAGGACTAAGGTAGTAGAGTTTGTTCTGGTGTCATCTAGTGTATCTGATAGTGTCTTCTGCTCGTATAAGAGAAGAAGAACTTCAAGATGACTGGGTCACATGAGGAGGTTGTTGCTGAAAGCAGCAATGTTGCACCAAGAAGAGGTGCATGGGAATAGGTAAGAGAGAGACAATTGCCTGAGAATCCCCTAGCTGATCCAACTATAATAAGAAAATCTTTCTTTAAGTATTACTGTTGGAAAATTTAGGGCAACAGTAATGTATATAGTGGGTCAAGCATTGGCAGTGTAACCTAGATTACCAGCCCCAATGATGATGTTTTAGATATCAACATGATTTGTAATCAGCATCAGCAGGTTGAAGCAAAAGGAAATGATGAATTTCTGGACTTAAATTGAGTCTGTGCTCAACCTTAGCCTGTTGAATCAACCTTTGAGGCAGAGTCAGCCTGAGGCAGTGAATAATCCACAAATCATGACAGGTTAGACAAGATAATGTCATTCAAATATGTTATTTTATGATTCCTAGATTATTTGAGAAAGGAATTGATTGAGCTTTCCTTGATTAGTCCTATGAGGACTTATGTTTTGTATAGTAAAACATTACAAATGTTTTATGTTGTTCTTACCTATATAAGAAAAGATGTGGTACAGAAGAGATGCCTGGATATAATTCAGGGATGTTAAACCTTATGCTTGTGATAATATGAAAAGAAGGAGTATGATAGCATACAAAGTGCATACCACTTAATCTCAGTATTTATATACCCTGGCCAGGTATACAACTGTCGATGATAAAGTGGGTATGGAAACTCTTAGATTGCTGTCTTTTTTATTGCTCTGATCAAGTAGTCATTCTGAGACAATCTAATGAGTATCATGAAATCAAGAATATGGAATGAATAAATGTGTCATATCCTATGAATAAGAAAGAGAAGTCTGAGGTAATCTCATATGAGCATGTTGTATGAGGAACTAAAAGTGTACTCCTCATAAGATAAGAATAAGAATAAGGGAGATGAACCCTATTCAATAATGTTGCAAGCATAATAAAGATCTTTCCCATAATGAGGAAATGGGAAATATGATGAGATCATAAAATGATCATAAACATGCTAGATAATAATAAAGAAAGGGATAATGACATGCAATCATCCCTACAAATTCCAATGCTAAAGGAAAGGAACCTAGGATGAAACAAAGAGTAAATGGTTCATGAATAGTTGAAAATACATGAATTAATAAGAGGAATATGAATCCTTGTTTTCTTTCCTTTTAGGGACATGGCAATCAAGTGGGTCTTAGGACACTTGATGTTCATAAGATAAATATGTTCATGTGATGGATACCTAGAAAAGTATTAGTTTATCTTGGACTTTGGTTCCAAGATGAGGACATATGTAACAATTAATGTTCCAAGATGAAAGGAAGAGAAATATATGACGTGTTCTCAACACATGTGATAGATACCAAGGTAAAAGAATCTGGTATCTGAGAAATGTCAGATGGTTTATGTTGGCTACCTGGAGTGGTCAACCACGAAATTAGTCTGATTATATAAATAATATGAATATCATATGTTAGGGGTTTATTCTCTGCATAAACATGATATTAATAAATAATGTATGATGCTTCTCTGAACAAGAAAAGTGTTACTTGACACAAAATTGAGTCCACAATCTATGAAGAAAAAAAGTGGAGCATGTGTCTTGTGTGTTTGATTCTATAAGAATCTTGTATGGAAACAATTTGTGTTAATCAAAGTTTTATGGTGTCTCCATAATAAGGATATGATATATGAAGACTAGATAGTATGATGAATGATATATATCTATCTTCCTTTATCTAGATTTCGGGGACGAAATCCTTGTTAGGGGTTTATAATTTGTAACATCCCTGACCTGGGTTATACTCTAACCCAAGGTGTTTTGATTAAGAAAGATGATTATATTCTTAATCACATCTTGTGTAAAGCAATTAGGGCTCAAGAGGAACTTATGTTGCAATTCTAGTCCTTTTTGAATATTGTTGAAATCAATGTTTGTTTGTTTTGAACTAAAGTGCAAATTACCCAAGTTGAGGGTTTTAAGTGAAAATTGTGCATGATAATGTGTTCCTCATATTTTGAAGCATCATGAGAGTGAAGATGATGTAGATGTATGGCTTGTGATAGCCTGAATACCAAGAAAGAGATGATAAAGCAATGTTTGTGCATTAAAACCTAGTTTTGGTGTAATCTGCAATTTACCTAAAACCTAGGGTTCAATATGCAAATTACCACTTCAATAAGGTCCCTAATGTTTCTTGGCATCATATAGAGCAAATAAAATGAGAGGGGCGCCTCATTTGAATTAAGTTGGAGGAGAAAGAATCTTGATATTAAAATAATCAAGATTTAATCATAGGTGAAGCCCTAATTCAATTTAATGCAAAAATAAATGTATTAATTAAAGGGCCTTCAACCAAAATTAAAATGGTTGGATTCAGATGTGTGTGTAAATCCTTGAGCCTAGCAAGGACCATGAAAATCTCCAAGGGAATGGATAACTCACTCACAATTTTATAAGAAAAAGAAATATCCACTCACATATGGATATTAGTATAATATGATTTAAGTTGCTTAATTTGCTTTTTCTTAAATCAAGGATAATTGAGAGGAATAAGAGGCAAACAAGATAGCCTCGTACCCAAGGAAGTTGAGGGGGAAGAGGCGGCCATACAAAGCATATTCTCTCTCATTGAAATTTTATAAAAAGACCTTTTACAAGCCAAATGAAAGGCTTTTTCGACCCCACTTCTTCTCCTTGCTTGGGAAACGACCAAGGGAGCTTGAGAGGATCCAGAGGATGCCCCCCAACCTGTTGGTAAGCTTATTGACCTTGGTTCACCATGATTTCATGGTGGAAATCACAAATCAATGCATGATTTCTTCCTATTTCGATCTCCTGTTCAATTCTAACCATTCCTTTTCACTCAAACCTTGAGGACGAGCCTTGGAATGGTAAAAGGAGTTGCATACACCATTTTTTCCATGAGCTTGGATCTTTGGAGCTCAATTGGAGGTGGGTTTTATAACTTGAACCCTTGATTTTGTTATTGCATTCAATTCCATATCAAATAATGATCTATTCTACATTTACCATAATCAATTTGGTTGATGGATGCAATCACCATGGAAACCACAACAGGTTTCATGATTTTAGATGTTGAAGATGATAAGAACACACCTCTCCAAATATCCAAGGCAAACAATTTCAAAAGAGTTGCTCAAATGGTTTCCCAAACCGTTTGGGAGCAAACGGTTTCAAATCGTTTGAGGGGAAACGGTTTCACCAAACCGCATGAGGCCAAACGGTTTCAGACCGTTTCGTGGTGTTGACCAGGGTTGACCATTTGGAGATATGTTGAAAATGATCTTGGTTAATGACCCATCAATTATGATTATTTAGTTCCAATTGGTTCATGAGTTGAAGGTCAATCAATTAACAAAACCCTAATTGGGTTAAGTGCTGATTTCTAATTTGATTAAGTTGGAAACCTGGGTTGATTGACCCAAATAGTTTCAAGACTGCTTGGGGATCACCCAAACGGTCTCAAGACCATTTGGAGGTCACCCAAGACCGTTTGAATGTCTAGGGTTGAGTATGGTTAAGAAATTGAAGATCCAATGATGCTAAGTTGGAGTGTAATCAAATTGCTGATTTGGTGATCAATCCAATGATACAAACCCTAATTGGTTGACTTGGATTTTGATGTTGACATGGGAAAAAGGTCTCAAAACCATTTGGAGGTCATCCAAATGACCTCAAGACCGTTTGAGATCAGGTCATGTTCAATTTGGATGATGGTTCAATGGTTTCAAAGTAACTAATCTTACATTGATTAATGTTGAAGGATCATCGATTCCAAACTCTAAGTCAATTGATTCAAACCCTAATTGATGACCAATTGAGGATCAATTGAGGGTCAAATCAGTTTAAGGTTGACCTATTTAATTCAATTGAAGTATGATGATAGGTCCAATTGATGATTTGTTCCATGAATTCAATGATTGAAGGAATCAACATTGGAAACCCTAATTCAATTTGATTGGTTGAGACCATACTTGGTCCATGCGGTTTTGAGGAGGCTTGGACCAAACGGTCTCAAGACCGTTTGAGTCCAAATGGTCTCAAGACCATTTGGAACCAAATGATCCCAAACCGGTTGAGTCCATGTGGTTTCAAAAAGGTGCTTTAGCAAACGGTTTCAAGTACTTGCTTTAGCAAACAGTCTCAAGCACCACCTTTACCAAATGTTTTCAAACTGTTTGAACTTTGAAAGACCAAGATCTTTTGAGATCAAGCACCTCAAGATCGTTTGGATGGTCAAAGGTGGTGATTGATGGATTAAAGATCCAAGGGTCTATTATGGTTGAAGCTCAATAATTCAATTGATTATAGGCATCAATGATGTAATTGGAAATCGATTGGATTGATGAATGACCTAGTGAACCCTTGCAGTTTTGGGACTAATTTGGCCCAAACGGTCTTGAGACCATTTGAGACCAAACGGTCTCGAAACCGTTTGGGGACAAATGGTTTCAAAACTGTTTGGGGTCAAACGGTTTCAAAACCGTTTGGTGGAAAATGGTTTCAAAACCGTCACTACTACAATACAGACCTTTGGTGTCAGTTGTTTATGCCCTTTTAGTGATGGTTCTATAACGACGCCTATGTGGGCGCCGCTAAAGGTCGAACTCTTCAGCGTCAGTTTTATAATCGACGCCAAAAGGCTTCGGACCACCAAAAATGCGCCAGCAGGACACCGATAGGCGTCGATTATTTATAGTAAGACGATGTCAAAAGGCTTCACGCCACAAAAAGGGTGCCATCTAGGGCACTATATGTGTCAGTTTGCAACTAAAAAATTGACGCCATATTCCCAGACGCCACGGCCGTGCTTCCCTACATGGCTGTGTTTAGTACTATAGATGTCAGTTTTATACGAATAACCGACGCCATTTCCACCACAGCCGTGCTTTCCTGCACGGTTGGGTTGTTTGTCACATTAGGCGGTGGTTTTTATCCAATAACCCACGCTGTAAGCCTTTGATGACGGTTTTCTATAAATAACTGACGCCTATGTTTTAATTTTTTTATTCTTATCAGTTTGCAGGCCTACTGTGGCTGGTCATCAGGATGAGAACCTGCAGTTCAATTTTGAACTGTAGGTTTATGACATCCTTTGATATCAGCCAACAAACATGCCACAAACCTACAAAATCAACAAATATACTTTTCACACAAGTAGATACATTCAGACATCAATTCAATTCTCACATTCACACATATAGAAACATTCAAATACATGTAGAAACATTCAGACATGTATAAACACTCAGAAATATTCATTTATAAAATATCATTCAACATCTCTATCAGCATCCCAATTATATCTTACAGTCCCCACTATTTGTATGGATCTTGCCCATTCTTCTCTTACTTCATTTAATACTTCCATCGTATATGGAGCATGTACATCTTTTAAGTGGTTACCTATAGTGTGGTCAGTTTTAAACACCTGCAAAGAGAATGATGTATATATAAGTAATAATATAAAAATAAGATTGATATATTTCATACTAACTAATGAGACTATATATAATACCTCATGTATGGTATCGATGTCCAATGTGGCATATTGGATAATCATCTGTATAAATTGCATCACATAGTATGTGCATGACGAACCATTGTCTTGTGTAGCACACAATAAATTGAAACATACAAAATATTAAAAAATACAACTAAGCACAGTTCACATAAATAATATATACATTGGAGTCGGGAACTTACTTTTACGTTCTCCCAAATTATTGGTTGGTTCTTTTTCCCGGGGACCTTTGCTCTAGCCTTTTTGAATGCATCTAAACCCCTACATGTTAATGTAACACAGTAAATTGCATAATTAAATAGTAATGTAATAACATATGTTAACAGATATAAAAATGAAATATTTCTCACTAGAATAATGGCAATTTCATTACGTGTCCAATTTTAGTATTCAATGTACTCCCCGCAGGATCTAGATAATAAACAGTGAACATCCCAAGGAGAATAACTAGTAACTCCCAATTCCTACCGCTAGAGGTAAAAAAGTTAAAAATTAATGACTCAAAATCCAAAATAAAAATTTAATTTTCTTAAGTCCAAATTATAAGTAAAGTAAACTTACTTGACATTGAATGGAGCTATTATTATCGTCTTCTTTTTCTGACCAAAAATTGTAAAAGCATCTATACAGTATTGTTGAACACTATCAGGGTCTTTAGCTACAATACTAATCAATGATGGAATAAAAAATCCCACATGGTCAAATGCAAATTGTTTACATTGATTTTCGACTAAGTAGCTGCAAAACATGTATTACGTATGCATTAATATATAAGAAACTAGATCACCAGATCTTACACAAGGTATATGGATGTATAAACAAGATCTCACCTTATCATATATAAACAGCTCAATAATATCTTGTATAAATAAAGAGCTTTCGTATGATTGACCTGCATAATTCACTTCTAAAGAAACAATTATAGGGCAATGTATATTATGTACCCGTAGCCAACATGCCATTCCCCTACAAGCAGGACCTAACATGTATTTTAGGTCAGTTGGAACCCCACTTGGTAATGTAGGAAGTGGAGGTGGAGGCCTAGATGCTCCGGGTGTCTTCTTTTTAACATGTATATATAATTTCAGATCAATTGACCTCATATATACACATTAACAATCAAAAGTAATGTAAATTTATCTTACAATTTCTGTAGAGTAGACGACATCTGCTTTGGACCACAATATCACCCTGCCTTCTCCCTCAACAAGTGTATCAATATCCGGGTGGGCATATGGCAATGTAGCTTCCCTCCAATCGGGTAATACACGTATCAGGCTCACACGAACGTAGCCCTGTGGCATTGGAGTCCCGTGAAACATTGCCCTAGGAAGGGACGGGTAAGCATGTGCCTCTGCAACAACATAATCGTGCATTCTTAAGCAGCATGGCTTCAATGCCTACAAATTTACGTAATGAATGTTATACATATATACATATCATCTTGAAAACATATCATCTTGAAAAGACTAGCTACAATGTCATAAAAAATACTTACAACAGACATGTTAGGAGGCAGGTCTATAGGATTACTCTCAGTTTGTGCATCAGGAGAAGAGTGGGTCGCCATCGGCTGATTGGAAGCCTAAGATGCCTGCCACCGCAGCAATTCTTCCTTGACCTTCTTAGAAACTATATCCGCGACTCTTTTATTCTCCTATACATGGTTAAAAGAAACATTAGCTTCTTATTATTGAATTCCCTTTTGCAGTAACATTCTAAAAAAAGAATAGGTTACCTCTTCTTGTGAAAGTCCCGCTCTGGGTTTGCGTTGGGATGGCCCAAAGAATGCTTTCATGCCCACACCAGCGCCTGCACCCCTAACACGTCCAGGATGCTCTAGGTTACCCAGAGCAACTGTCAATTCATAACTTGTGCACTGAGGGATGAACGTGCCTTGTTTCCTATGCTCGTGTAGCTCCCGCTAATCACCATCAACAGAAATTGGTAAGTTAACACCACAAATAATCAATATTCAAACGATTGCAAACAGAGTTGTATTTTACCATTTTCGTAGTCGCCTTAGTAGTTACAGGCTTCTTTATTTTACCCTTCTTATTTTGCCTCCCAGCTATCCACACATCATGGACAATAGAACCTATCTTCGTAAACTTAGCACAACCTGTGTATAATGGTATCTCAGCATCATGCGCAATGTTTCTAAAGATAGGAGGTGGATCGGTGTGCTCTACCCTACAACTATCCAGCATCGCATCAACGATGTCTACTGAACTGGTTCGTTCACATCTACATCATCGAAGGGATATTCTTCTTCCACACAAGCACTGCTATCGACATTCATTGGTTTTGAGTTTGAAATCTCTCCATGCCAGTGCCATTCTGTATAGCCTTGTACAATCCCATTGCACATGACATGACTTTTGATTTCGTCACCAGTGCTGACTTTCAAGTTGTTACCGCAATGTCTACATGGACAGTAGAACCTATCTCCAGGTTCTTTCCTATGTTCCTCGGCAAATCTAATAAACTGATCAAGACCAGATATAAAGTCTGGGGTGCAATGATTGCGAATGGACATCCATGATCTATCCATTCTATGATCGAAGAGAAAACAAGTATATATTCGGACAAGATTAGGGTCTACGGTTAACAAATTATAGTTTATGGTTTAAACTTTAGGGTTTAATGTGTTATATATAATTAATGGTTAAAACATCCTAAATGAGATTAGGTGTTCAAGAACAGTCCGAAACTGGGAAACTATCCAAGATTATTTACTCCTAATGAGTAAATTTTGGACGGGTTTCTAGGCCAACAAATACATGTGATGTCATTCTTATATATAATAAATGTGTACCACCTATCCCATACTTGAACACCTAATCTCACTAGTAAGTTTATAATGTGTATTGGGTTTTCAAGAAAATTTCGGCAACATTTCCCCGTTGTTCTCTAAGTACATATGTACTTAGAGAACAAACGAGGAAATGCTGCCGAAATTTTCTCGAAAACCCAATACACATTATACACTTACATCCTAAGTGAGATTAGGTGTTCAAGAAAAGTCCCAAACCGGGGACTATCCAAGATTTACTTCTAATCAGTAAATCTTAGACGGGTTTATAAGCCAAATACATGTATGTTATCATCTTATACCTACAAACCTAATTTCATCATTCATATCCTAAGTTTTGTGTAACATCATTAATCATGCTTGTTAGTAAATACTAAATAGTAAATAATTAAACTTTGATTCCATATATCAAATATTTGAATCAGGGTCAATCTTGAAGTTTTAACTAGAGCTCCATATATCAACATACATACCAGGTCATATTTCAAGTCAAGATTTAGGCATTTAATCACCTTATGGGACATACATGATTCACAAGGTATTGGGGTGCACAAAGAATAATATATGTTACTGATTTAGGAGTTCACATAATCATTTAGAAGACCCACGTGTGAGTTAATTTTGACATTCAACATCAATGTATCTTTAACACACATGTTTCAAGGGTTCAAAGCACATAATCAAATCAAATTAGGATGATAGAATGGACAGGTTTAAATCTTATTTCAACATGCATAAAAATTTATTGAATTAGGTCAAGCATGAGAATTAGACAAGTTAAAACAGTACATTATTACAAATCAATAGATAAATGAATAAAAACCAGTAGATAATAAATACAAATCAGTAGATACAAATTAGTATAAATACTAATTAGTTGATAGAAATCAGTAAAATCAAGGCGGAGGCTTGATCAGGCAGCGATGGCTTGACCACAGCCGTGCAGCAGGAAGGAGGAGGGTAGGATGAAAAGGCGGCGGCTAGTGGAAGCAGGAGGCAACGGTGACGCAACTAGTGGAAGCAGACGAAATATCAAGTTTACTTGTGCCGCAGCTAGTGGAAGCAGACGAAACAGCGGCGACAGAGAGCAGAGTGGAAGCAGGAGGCAGCAGTGGTGACCAGTAGGCGGCGGCGACCAGCAGACGGTGGCGGCGACCAACAGGCGGTGGCAGAGAAGCAGGTGACGCAGAGTAGTAGCAACAGCATTGACTGCGAGTAAGCAACAGGCAGCAAGAGCAGCATGCAGCGTCGGCGGCGAGGGAGAAGCAGCAACGTCGACGGCCAACAGCGGGCAGCGAGCAGCAGCGAGCGAGCAGGTGGCGACGCAGCAAGAGCAGAGAAAGGCTTCGCGATGAAATAGAAGAAAGGGGAATAGTTGTTGTTCGTGGGTCTATTAAGTTGGAAAACGACGTCGGTTATAAAAAAACTGACACCTAAACTCTTCGACGTCGGTTGTTCCTTAAAAATGGATGTCCAATTAGACAATCTTCGCCCTAAATTTTTTGGTGGGAACCATTATTGGCGTCGGTTATCAAAGGATAACAGACACCAAAATTGGAACTTTTTGCGCAAATTTTCATCTTATGTAGGCGTCGGTTAGAAGTTAAAAAACTAACATTGTATGTGATACTTTGGGGCCAATTTTTTTCGCTCAAAAATTGGATTTCACGCGTGATTTTAGGTGTCAGTTTTGTTTTACCCAGCCGACACTGAATACAAAGCGATACCCGTGTGTGGGGTCTTGATTGCCAAAACGGGATAAATGAATGCAGAAGTGGTTTATTAGCAGCGGAATATGAAAAATCACTAAAAATTAAAACTTTTTGGAAAGAGATGTTTAAAACATAAAACTCTTTTTATAAGAAACAAGATAAGTTGTTTACAACATGTTTTGACATCACATCTCTTGTGAAATTGCCTCTCAAATGATTAGATACATCCATTGCCATGTTATCTGTACAAGGCAAGATACAACAAAATCTCAAGGCTAAAAGCCAAAATCCTCAGACCTACTGACTCCTAGGACCTGAGAGTACAGAGACAACATAAGACATACTAACTACAGGATTCGACAGTCAGTATCTCCACCTGAGATTCACTGCTGCCCCTGGTGTTACTGCTGCTGCTGATACTGCTAACCCTCAGATGGGTTACTTCATCCTCGGCGACCACCTAAAAAGTTGAAATCTACGGGAGTGAGACAATTTTAAATAATTGCCCCAGCTAGAGTTATAACTCCCTGCCAGAAGCTTTGTTATAGGAAATAAAGGAATAACAGAAGAAAAACAACTTAAATCATTCAACAGCAAGCTTAGGATTAAGTAAAGCATCATTTACTTAAGTAGTCATTTCAATAAGGATTATGTAGACATGCATAATGGTTACTTGATTTATAACAATTATAAACAATGTAACATCAATCATTGTTTCTCGTAGTTCAACCTAAGCAGTTATACTACACGGCTGATTATGTTTTACAAACATTATTATGCCCTGCGGAGATGAGGTATACCCCTCATACTCCAACCGAACACTACTAAGTCACATCAGTATCATACATAGGTCATCAAAAGAGTCGGATTCTTATGACCTCATCTTCCTCAGTCAGTGTGAGGATCAACATGCAGGACATCTCATGTCCCTGCTAAGATAGCTTACCAGGGTATTCTGGCACTTTGCTATTAGAGTCACAGTGGCATTTTGTACTCTTTTTTCCATCGAAAGATCTCTTGTTTATCTCTCATCGATGTGGTATTTAAAGATTCCCTCAGGAGATTAATGGAACATCACCCCGGCATAAACATATAGTGAAGGGTTGATAGATTAAGGTACATCTACATCAATTCCTACACTAGGACGTAAGGATATTCGCGTCCATAATCCCCCACATACTCAAAAGTATATGATCCAGGAGTTCCCCTAGGAAAACCCGTTTCACCATCATTTAGCTTCTGACAATGATGGATCTATGATTAGGGCTCTACATGGTATGATTATAATTGATTATTTAGGTACATTTCAGTATTCTTTTAACATCAAACATGTTTCCAAGCATTTAACTATTAACGCACTGCTATAAAAGAAGAATACTAAATGTATCAAGTTTAACTCATATCAGTTATTATATGGATATCAATTCTTAATCATTTCATTACTATGATTCAATAATAGGGGTGTTCGAACCCTCAATTCGTCATAAGTCATCTAATCAACATGGCCCGGATGTTATTCATGGCGTTTACAGCCCATCAGTCTCATGTGTTACCACTTAAACATAGGCAGCATAACATATATCACTATTCATAAAGCCTGTAGCATGCTTTCAGTGAATATGATATCATAACCCTTACCTGGCTATGATCATTCCCTTATAAGAACCTGCATGGTCAATTCAATTGATAATAATAAACAATTCATTTCCAGATCATCAATTTATAAAGAAGAATAACTTTTCAAATCAAGGGTTGTACCTTCATGCCTTCACTAAGGCTAGGTTCCCTTATTAATATCAATTAGGGTTATTCAACCCCTTTCATTATGATTAATAATAATGATTCCTCATCTCATATTATAATCATAAAGATTCATGCTTAAAAGCATAACCTGGATTTAAGGTTTATTGTCCATTTCTACACATCACCCTCAATTAGGGTTAACTATTCACATTATATATTATTACCCTAGAATTAGGGTTTACTACTCACTTCATAGTGAATTGAGCCCATAGCATAATCATGTATGAAAATTATCATCAATGATGCCCTCAAATTAGGTTAAGATTCATTAATCATCATAATTAGGGTTTCCATGATCTCACCTTGATGGATCATACCCTAATCATGTACATTCTTACATATGGAAGGTATGTTACTTGATTATCATTCATATTAGGAACCTTCTCTCTCCTATTACTACTAGATGATGTTTACATCACTCTAGAATAGGTTAGGTCAAGTCAACTTTGATTAACATAGATCAAGTCATCTCCAATATGGTCATTAGGGTTTGCTTGATCAAGGGGTGTTGTCTACTTGAACCCTTCAAGGGTACATTGGTAATGTTCACCATTAATCACAACATAGGTCAATTACTAATTACTTAACCCCTTAATGTCTTTAGGTATCATTATGTTTTACACTAATTAACCATTGGACCATCTAAGCCTTCAAGGCATTAAGCAATCGTAACCCTAAAAGTCCCCAAACGGTTTCAGACTTCAACATCCAAACAGTTTTGAAACCGTTTGGAAGGGTTGACCGTTTGGTAACTTTGACTTTCAAGACCGCATGGTCATGTTCACACTCAAGACCATTTTCCCTTAAATGATCTTGAAACCGTTTGATCATGTTGACCGTTTGGACATGGTTGACTTTGAAACCATTTGAACAAATCACCCTTGAAACCGCATGACCTTAAACGATTTTGGAAACCGCATGAGTCCAAATGGTTTTGAAACCGTTTGGGCCCAAACGGTCTTGAGACCATTTTCCCCCAAACGGTCTTGAGACCGTTTGGTCCAAATGTCTCAAAACTGCATGGACCTAAAAGGTGCATCAAATCTTGCAATTCATTAGGGTTTTTAATGTTGAACCCCTCAATTGACCTCATACATGTTATCCACTTATCAATTGAGCCAATTAGGTTAACTCTCTACTAAATTGATACTCAATTGACCCTCAATTGATGGACAATTAGGGTTGGGACCAATTGAATTAGGGTTTGTAATCGATTAACCATCAACATCTATCAACATGAGTCTAATTGAAATTGAAGCCATAAACTATCACCCAATTGGGCCATGACTTGACCCAAACGGCCTTGAGATCGTTTGGACATCCTCCAAACGGTCTTGAGACCGTTTGCCCAAAGTCACACCAAAAACTAAGTCCATTTGTTAATGGTTGAACCCTAATTAGGTCACAAATCAGCACTTTTGATTAATTCAACAACCTATTGTGATTGGACCTTCAATTGATGAAATTATCTTAACCCTAGACCTCCAAACAGTGTTGGGTGTTCACCAGATGGTCTTGAGACCGTTTGGGTGATCCCCAAACGGTTTTGAAACCGTTTGGGCCACTCAACCCAAACTTCAACATGATTGGTCCATAAAATCAGCAATTGAACCCGATTAGGGTTTAGGTAATTAAAGTGCCTTCAACTTGAGATTTACTTGCAATTAGATGGTGATTCTTTGTAGGTGGTTAATTCATAATGTGTTCAGCATACCTATAAATGGTCAACGCATGGTAAAACCTCCCAAACGGTCTTGGAGACTGTTTGATTCTAAACGGTCTTGCAAACCGCATGAATCCAAACGGTTTTGAAACCGTTTGGTTTCAAACGGTTTTGCAAACCGTTTAGACCAAAGGTGCAAGATCGTTTGGTAAAGTAAGATAAGTATTAACTTTGGAATTAACGCCCATCATCTCCTACCTCAACATTTAGGTGTGTTCTTCACGGTTTTGCTTGCAAGAATGCAAGGGAAGGTAGGGGAAAGAAGAACAAGCTACTATTTGCAAGAAAGAATATATGCATAACAAAGAATAAGGGTTTAGAGTTATAAACCCCACCTTAAGGTCGTCCCTAAAGATCCAAGCTTCCAAGATTCTAAGCTTTTAATGGAATCTTGAGCTCTATAGGTCAGCCAAGGTCTTTTCTCCAAGAATTGGTTGGGAAAGGTCGGCTAGAAAGAAGAACTAAGTAAGAAAAGCTAGTCTACCAACCATGTATCATGAATTCCTCCATGAATCTGAGCAAGATGATGATCAAAGCTTACCTAGAACTCCTTAGCCATTATCCTCTATTCCATAGCTCTGCCTTAGTCAGTCCAAGCAAGGGAATAAGTTAGCAAGTGAAGGAAACGGTTCCTTGGTTTGCAAAGAAAGGTGTATATGTACTGTGGGTAAAACTTCATCATAAGGACAACTAGTTTCTTGATTTCTCATCTAGGTCCTTCCTTTCTTATAAGCCACGTTTCTCTTCTTAATACTTAAGCAAAACTCATCTTAATCCCAAGGTCTAAAGGTAAAGAAAGCTAATATCAATACTAGGTTGCGCATATAAAAGGGTTATTATGCTTATAACTTGATTATTTAATTACAAGGGTGTTCCCTCTTATATGATTATTCAAATGAAGCGCCCCCATCATCATTTTTATTCTATTTGATGCCAAGAGTTTATAAAAGATATTCTAGAAAGTGTATTTTACATAATGCATCCTATATTTTGGGTAAATTGCACTTTACACCAAAACTAGGGTTTAAAGCACAAGGATTGCTCCACAAGCTGCATCTTGATGCCCAAGCTTGGAGAATCCATCATGCTTCATCATATTCATTTTTATGATGTCTTAACACCAAAGGAGCATATTAACATGTGTGAATTGCAAGTTAACCCCTCTACTTGGGTAATTTGCACATAGGTCCCTATATTACAAAACAATACTACAACATTATTTAAAAAGAGCAAAAATAGTAATATATGTTTTTCAGGAGATTTAATTACATGCCAAAAGATAATCACAGGTATTTAATTACATAATTAAGCAAAACACCTAGGGTTAGTCCATAACCCAGGTTAGGGATGTTACACCGTGTCTAGCTAGTCTTCGAATATAAATGTCGGGTTTCCTAAATCACCAACGTTGAATGTTATAGGCGTCGGTTTTCCTAAATAACCGATGCCCAGAAAAGTGACATTGAATGTTGTTTCTGTAGTAGTGCGTTAGGTGATGAAACTTCAAAATTGCATGAAGGTTGATGGTGATTCAATTACTTGGATATTGATGATAATGATAGTTCCAATAATTCAATGATGGTTAGTAATGTTGGACAATAAAGGTACAAAGGTTAAAACCCTAATAGTACCTAAGTGATTAGTGCCAATTAAGGGATGAACCCTGATTACTTATAAGAACAATGACTTGGTACACTATGTTAACATAGTTATATGTACTTGATTGAAGGGTTGATATGACCTAATCAAGTTGAGAAGATGATAGCATGATTCCATACATGAATATGATTCATGTGGTGATTAAGGGTATGATCCTTAAGTAAAGAGATCATGAAAGCCTAATCATGAACATAAACCCTAATTGATAGGGCTATTGAACTCTAATCCTAATTGAGGGCAATTCTAAATGAAACCCTAATCCAGGGTGAGGATGCAGCCCTAATCTACGGTAATGATATGTGAAACTCTAATTTAGGATAATGAGATGTAAAACCCTAATTTAGAATGATGTATATGGAACATTGATGTGGTGATGTGTTGTGAGAATCAAATTCAGGGTAATGTAATGTAATAATGTGTGAAACCCTAGTTGAGGGTGATTCCATGAGAAACCCTGACTATGAATTAACACCACATGATGCTCTAATGCTATGTTGTGATGAGAGGCCCTAAGAAGGGTGAATGTATGTGAGACTCTAATGTGGAGTCATAATATATAAAGCCCTAATCTTGGGCAATATGAAAATTAATTATAATCCTAATTTTAAGTAAGGGTATAAGGAAACCCTGATGAAGAGATAGAAGGAATTACCTTATAAAGGTGAAACATTTCATGTGGTTGATTATAAGCAACCTTATTGTAAACAATGTCTTTATCATTAGACAAGTCCATATCATTAAAGATAGTTAGAAAATTCTAATGTGTGGCCTTTGGATTATATGATGAAGGTGAGAGTTTAATGATGGAATGTATTAAGAGGGAAATACCTTAATACAAGATAAGTTGATTAACTCAAGAGAGTCTTAAGTGATGAGAAAAGTGATACATCAAGATATGATAGTTATCACATTAAGCACTTCAGAGTTTATATACCTTGAGACACTTCAAATCCATATAATTGGGTAAGAAACATATGAAGTGTGTTATACAACTATTACAATGAAATTTAATGAGTTGATGCACTTTGATGAGTGTTAATTAATGTACCTTGAGAATGGGGATAAGCCAAATGGGTGAGTATGATGTAATCATACCATGATGAGGATGAGAAATGAACTCATACCTTGAATTGATGATCATTAATGCTATATGATGAGAGTAATGATCTTGAATAATTATTTATGATATCTTTAAATGCCCCAGAGGTATAGAATAATGAATTAAGGGTTGGACAGATAATATATTCATGAAACCCTAATTAATAAGAATTGGGAAACCCTAACCCTAATTTGGGTAAAGGGAATGAAAAGCCCTATTTGATAGTAAACCCTAATTCCTGATAAAGGAATAATGGTGTTACTATTGTATCACATGATGTGATGAATGACTTGTATAACTGTTATCATGTCTAATAACCATGCAGGTATTATGAGATGATGAATATAGCCAGGTTTGAGCTCTGACATTTATATAATAGATGTTGATTGGCCTTATGTGCCCTAATGTTATTGTTCTTAGTAAAAGTAGCAATGTACATGGATTCTATGAGTCATATGAGTAAGTTGTTGCCTAGAAAGAGGTGACAAGATATTTAGTGGCCTTGAGAGCCATGTGTGATGCTTGTGTAACAAGTATCATGGATGCCTTGGTCAGATGACCTGAAGGTGATAGTTACCTAATAGATGGTAATGATGCTTAATGATGAGTTAAGGGTTTGAATACCCAGAACCATATGATTATGGTGATGATATTGCATTGGAATGATAATTTCCAGTATTGAAATGAGGGACTAAGTTCCCAAGGTCTTTTGAAGACTGATAAGTATTTGATGAAAGTAGTACATGTCTCTTTATAGCATTGTCGTTATAAGTCATGCTTGAGAACATGGATGATGCTAAAAGAATATGAAAATGTACTTAATTAACCAAGTGAAATCTTTTCATGTAGAGCCCTGACCATAGATCCATCAGCGTCAGAATTAGCTGAATAGTGAAATGGGTGCTCTACGGAAAAACCCGGAATGCATATTTTGAATATGTGGGGGTAAATGGGTAAAAAATATCCTTACGTCTGGTGAAGAGATTGAGGGAAGGTAAAAAACAAACCTCTCAATCCTTCATGTGTCGGGATGAATGAATCAGTAATGTCGGGTCGAGGAGATAAACATTAAATCTCTCGATGGCCGATGAGAGTGCAGTTGATGCTGTAACTCTATAGAGAAGTTCCAGTATACCCTGGAAAGCTATTTTGAGCAGTTAACATAGTCCTGCTTGTTGTCCCACATTGACCGGGATGTGAGAGGTCATGGGAATCTGGATCTTCCATAGACCTATGTATGGTATCGATTTTGACTTCGTAGTGGTTGGTTAGAGTATGAGCGGTATACCTCATCTATTCATGGCATAAGTGTGTTTGTAAAATGAAATTAGCCATATAGCATGCTTTCTTAAGGATTGAATACGGAAATTCATTGGTTGATGTTACATTTCTATTATATATCTGTAGTTCATTGATGTTATTCATATCTGTTTGTATTCATTACAAGTAGATAGATGAACTATGATTCTACCATGTGTAGATGCAATGTTCTCCTCGGGAAAGGAGATTACTTCACTCTGTTCATACAATGACTTGCCTGCTTTTGATTATATATATAAATCCTTCTGCTCAGTTTATTTTAATAAACTGTTATAACAATGTTTTTGCGGAGAGTTATATCTCCCGTTGGGGCAATTTACAATTGTCTCACCCCCGTGGGATCCAACTTTTTAGGTGGACGCGGACAAAGAAGCAGAAATCCTATGGCAGGGAAAGGACAACATCAATAACATCAGGAACAACAGTGAGATCTCAGGTGGAGATACTGGCTGTCAAGTTATGTAGTTAGAAAGTCCTATGTCTTGTCTCTGTACTCTCAGGTCCTCGGAGTTTTTAGTCAATGTTTTTAATGAATTGTTTGATGTTTTGGCTTGATGTCTCGAGATTCGTATGTTGTCTATATATAATGTGTATAAGGAAGTTGATGTTGTAGTCTCTGAGAAGAGATGGTACAGGTTATGTATGTTTGAACCAAAATGTAAATGTTATACAATGGTTATTGATGGAAAAGATTTCCTATGTGTGGATCTCTTTGCAAAAAGTTTTAATTTTTAGTGATTTTCAGTAATCCGCTGCAAAATGATTCGCTTCCGCTTAAGTAAATCTTGTTTTTGTGAGTTGGATGCCACAATAGGGGTCTTGGCTGATAGGGCTATTGTGCTACCTGCCCATGGCTGCACGATAAACCCTCTTGGTCCATGGTTGCACGATACACTCTTGCACCTGAGTGCATGATACACCCATGGTTCCTAGTTGCACGATATCCCCTTATATCTGGTTGTACAATACACCCTTGGCCCGTGACTGCACGCCACACCTTGGATGCTAGTTTGCCCGTTATCCCCTTATGCATGAGTGCATGTCATGATTGTGGTTGATATCCTTTGGGTGAGGGTTAGTGCCCTGCCTGCCACACCTTTGGTGAGGGTAGGTGTCCCCCTTTGGTGAGGGATGTTCCTAGCTCGGGAACTCTAGGTTGGTGAACCTATTGTCTTGAGCCCGCATCTTTGGTTGAGATGTTGTTGAGATATGAAAGGTAGGTTGTGACTAGTGATATGTTTGTTACCTAAGTAAGATGATAAGATAATGGTTGTGTTCATAATATATAGGGCATAGTGGATGTTCACAGTTTGATAACACTAATTTAATTGTCATACATGCAGATACCACTTTATACTCCATATGATCACCATAATGGATGTGGTTTTAATCATATGCTCCCTAAGTTTGAATGGCATGATAATAATACTATGTTCTCTAAGATTTATGTTTAGTGATCCAGTTATCTCTCCTGATATGCATACTAACCATGCAGGTGTATCAAATGAATTCATAGCCAGGTGAGAGCTATGAGGTGTATGTGTTTTGTATAATGTTGAATGATGATAATCCTTGTTGATGAGATAACATGTATCACCAATATGATGAGAAGGGTTTGTTGACCTAATAAAAGCTGAGTGCCTAGTTGAGGTGTTATCCCCTGATACTGAGATAAGGGATTGCTATCCCAGGATGATGATGTATGATGGTGAAGCCTTGAGAGGCAGTGATATTATGTGATGAGGGATTGAGATCCCATGGCAATATGATAATGGCAGTTGTAGTACGACACAATGTTGTTTATGTTTTATAACCTGGTTGCCTCAACAATTCACCTAAAACATACTAATTAATTACAGTGGAACATTTCATGTAGTTTTGCCCTGGACATAGATCCATCATCGTCAGTAGATGGTGATGGTAAAATGGGTTTATCCTGCGGGATTACCTGGAGCACATATTCTTGAATATGCGGGGTTCCTCCTAGCCGAAAATAGGAGTATTAGAGTGCAACTACGGTTGTGGACTCAAGATGTGTATAAGAGCATGGTGAACAAGCCCATGGCTTAGTATGATAGAGCATGAATGCATTCATGGCTCAAGGAGTACGGTGAACTAGCCCGTGGCTCAAGTATACTAGCACCGTGACCTGTACCAAGGGTAGGCTAGATAGAAAGGGTAAACTGCGGGAGCTAACCCTGTGGCTAAGGCCACTCAAGCAAGAGACAGTGGTCCTGCTTTGGTTATCATGCAATGACCACAAAGAGGTGAGGTCATGGAGTCTGACTCTCCCAATGACCTTGTATGGCACCGGTTTTGGGCTTCACATCCGAAGGTTGGATTTGAGCGGGATGACTCACTTCCTCAGGGCATAATAAAATTGTAATCTAGCCATATAGTATGTATCACTTAAGGCAAAACATAGAACATCGGTTGAGGCCTTGCATATATAGTTGCACTAGTTATATCTTTCCAGTTATTTGTACATTCCTCATATCTTGTGATAAGTTCTTATAAAGCTTATCTTGTCAATCATGTTCCATAAAGAAATATCTAGTTATATGCCTCCTAGATATCTTGGTAAGCTAGTTCTATTCATTATGCCGTATATATGAGCTGCTATTATCAGTTACCTTCTTTATCTGTTCTAGCTCTCCTTTGAGGTTTTATAGTTTCGACAGAGGTTATGTTTCTCGTTGAGACTGTGTGTCTCACCCCGCTGGTTTTAAACCTTTTTAGGTGATCGTGATAAATGTGGTGGTGGTCGTGAGGTTGAGGCTGAGCAAAAGGAAGAACAGTAGGAGGCAAGAGATAGACATGCTGCTGTTTTGGTTGTTTGGTAGTAGAGTCCTAGAGTCATCCATGTACTCTTAGGTCCTTGAAAGTGTTTTGATGACGTCTCGTGATGTATAGCTGATGTAGTTGTATTTATCCTATTATTGGCCTGGTATGGCCTGTTCTGTAAATAAATAGGTGGTGAACTCTTTGTGCCTATGTGACAGCTGGATCCTATGAACTATTGATAACACCCATTTTTGTGATGTTTTTGGCCTTTATTCTATTATCAAAACTGCCCTTTTCTGCTGTTTTCCTCACTTTTATATGTATTTTCGCAATAATTGGCCAAGCAATGCTCTCAATCCAATACTTCCACCTTTTGCAGAGTTTCCTCCGTGTTTGGCCCAATTAGTACCAATAAGGCCGTTCCGGCCCGCAAATAAGTCCAAGACTGTCTCGGCCCCCTGACGCCCGATACACACGCTAACCGGCAAGGCTACGCGATACGATGACGCGCGACGCAAGGATGCCGCGCGAGAAGGTACTGATGGACGACACACCTCTTTTCCCGACGGGGAGCCAAGCGCGCCGCAACTACTCCATGTGTCGCACGATATCGGCCACCCACCGGTAGGCGCTCCTCGCCAAGACGCCCGACAACCGACCTCCTTGTATTGGGCGATACCCGCGTCAGCCGACCACCAAATGAACGGCGGAAAGGAGGGCACGTGGCGCATCGAGCACCATATCTGCTCCCGACCAGCTGCCTATAAATAGCAGCTACAGGGAGCCGAAAAGACAGCTTAGACAATTTGGACAAGCTTGGTCACTTCAGGTTTCGGATAGTCGAGTGATCTTCGGAGGAGGCTGCGAGATCAGGCGTATCGTGCTCCAGTGTTCGTACCGGGTGACACTAGGTGAGCTCTTCCTCATCCCGAGAGGGAGGGGATTGGTTCACCTAGGACTGTACCGGGCGACACTGGGAGCCGGTATCGGCCGATGTAGATACGCGACATGAGTGCCCGACACCAGTGCCCGGCAGTAGGATACACAGCTCCATGCCTGACACGATAACGAACCCGATACACTCCGCCCGTCAGGCGTGTCGCCCGAGAGGGTGTGCCGCCCGACTTGAGTGTATCGGCCAAGTCCTTGAGCGATACAGTCGCCCGTCGCGGTATGCCGCTTGAGAGAGCGTGCCTCCCGACACGGCTGTATCAGGCTAGACCCTTTGTCCGATATCGGGAGGGATGGTTACTGTAGCTTGTCGTCCTTCTACATCAAGAAGGCGACACATATCTTTAATTCTGTTATTTAATTCTTTACTCATGCATTGTAATTAAGACCTTTAATGCTTATAGAAATAGAAATGCTTACTTACTTGCTGCTCTATGCTTGGTTGAATATGTTGGATGATTGCTATGTTTGGTATCTGAACTCTAGCTTGCATGTTTTGGATCGCGTTTTGCTTAGCTATCGAATCGTGTTTTCCCTTCGCAACAACTTCGAGAGTTGTGTTGTGGCTCTAGTGTTTGGTCCGATTCTGGAGTACGAGAGTGCCCGGAACGGAGTTGCTTTAGTAACCCTTCCACTCTAATTTGAGTCTGGTGACCCCAAGAGTGGAACCGATGCCTTGTTAGAGGTGCCCGCTTCGAGAGGAGGGGTACTGGATTGGTTCTACCGCCGCTTGTTTTACCGCAGTTCTATCCCTCATACCTCGCCTTAGCTCCAAGTATATTCTTCTGTTTCTGTTGAATGAAAACCACTAAAAATGGTTAAATGCTTAAAACCTTAAATCTTTCTAGTAACTCCACTTGGAGATAGTTTTCTTGTTTTGTTCGTGCCATCTTTATGCTTCCCTCTTCGGGAATTCATCATCTCTTTATACCTGTCGGAGTGTAGCGTGTCGATTCTGGGTTCTCAACACTACCCCCCTTGTCCCTGTGTTCGACCCCGTGTATCTACTTCGACCCCGTAAACAAAGTTGTGGGGGCCTAGAAGGATTCGGGTTTATAAATGTAAAAGCTCGACTACCTCAAATCTTCCTTCATTTTTTGGACGCACGATTTAGGCCGGTCAACTTTTTGGCGCCGTTGCCGGGGACAAGGCAAAGACAGTACTGTTGACAAATCTGAATCCACTAACTACACTCCTGTGCCTCAAGCTTAGAAATAAGCTTGACAGCACACTTTTTCTTTTATCATTTCCTTTTTCATTACTATTATTCTTAGCCTAAGCTAAATAATTCAATTTTCTGACTTGATTTTTCATGCCATTCTTATAGGAACCCTGAAAAATAGATCACTGTTTCAGCAAGCTCCCAGACCATTCAACCAATCAACAGAGCACAATCATCGACATTATGCCTCCCCGTGTCAACCCGCAACACATTGAAGGGGAACAACAGGGAAGGCCTAGGGATGAATCACCTCCGCCAAGTGACAATGATCGCTATGACGGAAATGATCAGCAGGAAGATCAGGAATCGGAGCACTCCGAGGAAGGCCACCCCCATGTCAGGCGTCGTCACCGTCATCGACACAGGCGACACCAGCGCCAAGAACAACAGGGAGGCAGTAACAGCGATGACTCAGATGAAGAAGGGAAGACTCTGAGGGAGCTAGCCTCCACTAAGGCCAATAATTCCAGATGCCCTGTCATCGTTCCGCGATTCAACACCGCAAACTTCAAACTCAAGCTGTCCTTCATCTCCATGATCTAGAACAAAAGCTTCAGAGGGAGTTCCAAGAATGACAACCCCTATCACCATTTGGATGCTTTTAAGAACATCTGTTATACTATCAAGATGAGGGGAGTTCCCCAGGAGGTAATCTATTGCAAGGGCTTCATCTTTTCTCTGGAAGATAAAGCTCTATCATGGTACCTAGGGTTGCCCCACCAGGCTCTGAACGGATGGGGAGCATTGGCGGATGCATTCGTAAATAAGTTCTACCCAACTGAGAAGACAGTGAGAAACAGACAAAGGATAACGTCGTTCATGCAAAAGCCTAATGAGAATCTCCATGACGCTTGGGAGCGATACCAAGAATATCAGAGGGACTGCCCTCACCACAACTACAAGAAAGGGTTCTTGATCACAACCTTCTATAACGGCCTGACTCCAGAGGAAAGGGTTTCGTTGAACGCAGCAGTAGGGAGTGACTTCCTAGGGAAAAAGCCGAGTAGGTCTGAAAAGATCATCAAGAACATGGCCGAGCTGCAAGCCGGCACTGACTATGACAGATCTGACCGGGGCCAAGCTAAGAAGGGTAGTGAAGGATCTTCTTTTGAATCCAAGGCACTGGAGACAATCACTTCTCAGATCCAGAGGATAGCTACGGATGTAAAGCAGCTAAAAGAATCTGGCGGAAAGGGTAAGAAGCAAGTTGAAAAGGTAATGAAATGTGTAACATGTGGAGAAGGCGGACACGGGGTAGACAATTGCATCTACACCCAACCAGACGCATCAAGCGATTCCGAATCTGAGGATGAGGAAACTGAGAAGGTGGCCTTTGTGAATTTCAAAAGGTCGGACCACCCTGGTTTCAGCTATGGCAACAAGGATGCAGCTGAAAATGTGCATCAGTTGCAAGGTGCCTCCAAGCAACCTCAAGCTTTTGAACAAAGGGTAGGACCAAGCCAATACCCCAAAAACACTCATTTCCCATCAAACAAAGGGAACTTCCAAGCACAGGGGAAGTATCAAGGGCCTAACCGAGAACAAAGCAAGGGCACGGGCCAGGAAGACGTGGTTGGCTAGTTATTTGATTTTGTCAGGAAGAAAGATACTATCAACAATCAACTGGCACAGTGTGCGTTATCAAATTCCAGTGTCTTGAACTCGTTGCAGGTACAACTGGCGGACATGCAGATGCACCAACGCTAGACCGACCAGCAGCTAGCTCAATTGGCTGAAATTGTGAAGAACCCATCAGGAAGGATTCCGTCCAATACTGAACGGGCGAAAAGAACGGGACAATGACCGCAGGAGCACGGATGAGATGCAGGATGAAAGAGCTTTGAGCGTCCAGCTGAAGATGAGAAACACAACGCTTCTCGGGAGGCAACCCGAGTTGTCTTTTTAATTCCTAGAATAGGATGTTTTACTTTCCTGCAAGAAAAACATTACAAACATTTTGGGATGTAATAAGGCCCGAGTCAGTGCATGCGCCAAATGCGCTGCCTCTGTTTTATGGGTCACCGAAGTATTCTTTAGGATGGGATGGGTAATGCTAGCTGAGGCCGAGACCTTAGTTTCGGGCCAGTGATGTTTTACTCCTCAACCGCTTTTGTTACCCCTTTTCGTTTTCAAGTTTCCTTTTCTTTCTTCTAGCTTTTGCTCTGAAGGTCGTAACGGAAAGCAACCCCACCAGCAAAAAAAAAAGGTGTTTCGGGCATCGCTAAAGCCATGACAAAAGATGCTCCTGGACGACATGAGCCTGTGACGATCGTGCCAAGGACTGATCACCCTTCAGCTGACGGATGGACTGCCCATCTCGGGAAGGAAATGCCCTATCGGCCGATGCATGCCCAGGACTGCTTTCCGTGTTTTCACCGCCGATCTTGAGTTTGCTATATATATGAGAACAAGTTTTACCGTGTCGGGCTACCTGAATTACTGTGTTCGTACTCCTGTATCGTGCAAAGGACTTTTGTTCTTTTTGCTCGTGTGTCGCGCGACACCCCCCCTTTTGCCTTCGTAACGTGCGGAAGTCCCGAGCTCTGTAAGGTACAGCCCGACAGACCTATCGCCCGGTAGACCTATCGCGTGGCAGTTTATGCTGCCTGACACATTCTCTGTTAACATGTGTAGATTATCGACCTTGTTAACTGAACGATTTCATATCTCCCGACACACATATCGTGCAACGTATCTTTTAGTATCTATTGCCTGATATGCCATGTCAGGCGATAGTCGTGTCGTCCATTTTTGTATCGTCCCGAAGGTTTTGTGTCGGGCGACACGCTGTTTCTTTTTTTTTACAAGCCATATCGGGCACCTTTTAATCACCCAACACGGCTGAGCGTTTGTCACCCTATCGCCTTATGCGTATCGGGCGATACCCGTCACTAGTATCGGGCACATGACTTCACCTCAGAATCTTGTGTATCGCCCGATACTGGGAGGGGGAGGCCAGGAAATCTTTGTATAGAAAAACACCGGGCCACACATTTATTCTTTATTATATACTTCTTTCACAAATCAACATATTTGATCAAAGTATTTCTTTTGTTGTCCTACAGAGATGGCCCGCACCAAGATGACTGTTGTCCCCGTTGACTCCAAGGGTAGGAGGATCTACCCCGAGACTGCGGCTGAACCCTCTAACGTCGGGCGGAAGCGCCCGAATCCAAGACTCGTCGAGGCCTCCACAACAGAAAAGAGGGCCAGGGTTGGAGAAGCGGCTCCCCCAGCAGCAACAGCAATCCCGGAAGCCTTGGCAGAGAGTTTCGAGCCAATAAACGACGAGCATGCTCGCCGGTATGCTGAGCTGGTGCCCAAAATCTACCGCCCCAGCAGGTTCTGCCACGAAGCCTCATTCACTGATTTGGGAATCAAGAGGAGGCTGAAGGCCGTCCTCGCCGCGGCAGGATTAAAGAAAATCTGCTTCAGTAGGTCTTCCTCGTACACTAGGCTGACAATGGAGTTCATGTCTTCCCTCAACCGGGTGAGAAACTCACCGGAGGAGAGAAAAGAATTTGGAGGGCCAGACAGACTCCAAGCCCGACTCTACAACTCGGAGTATACAATCTCCGAAAAGTTTCTGAACCAGATCTTCTCTTCAAGTGAGGAGGAGAGGAATTTGATGGACAGCGGTGAGAGAATCACCGAGGGAGACGGGTTCGACCCCGTGAAGCTCTGGAATAAGTTAACCGACGAATCTTCATTCAAGCTGGGAAAGAAGGTGGCTGCTATGCACTCATGCTTCTGGAGGATAGTGTACAAACTGGTGGCATGCCTCCTGTTCAGCAAGTACGAATCCAGCAACATATACATTGAGGAGCTCCATGTCATGTGGCACATAATGGAGGGCCGAGTGATCAACCTCAGACGATTTTTGATGAACAGACTACATCCGATGAAGGAAGCTACAAAGGACTACTGCATGGGCGGAATAGTCAACCTTATTGCAGAAGGACTCGGGTACCCGAAAGAGCCACGCAGCCTTTCGAGGACGCAGGGTGATGAGGTAATCGACACCAAGTACCTGATCAGGGCCAGTATCATCAGGAAGGAGGGGAGAGACTTTTTCTATAAGTTTGCAAGGACGAATATACTCCTCCCACTCCCTCGCTGCGCTGACTACGATGCAAACAAACTAGTCTTCACCGTCACAGAAATTGAATTCGTGGCGGCGAACACAGGCCAAGCCGCCACCACAAGAGTCCAAGAAAGGACAACTCCAGATCTACTGACAACCGTTGTTGATAGAATTGTCGCCACTCCACCCATATCAACTACCGCCCCTGTGACGCTGGTGGCAGCTGAGAGAGAACCGGTGATCGTACAGGTCACTAAGACATCAACTTCGGGAGCTGCCACGGGAGAGGCAACCGCAGCCCCCGAAATCCCTGAAGGGCCTGTAGAGGCAGAAGAAGCACCCGAGCCGGTCACCAGTAATGAAGTGTTCGCCGAGATCCTGGGAAGGGAGCTCGAAGGTGCACGGCTGACACCAACACCGCCACCGGTGTCCTCTGTCAAGGCTACTAGAAGGATCGTCGAGGATGTAGAGGTGGAGTAGAATCCACCCACACCACGGCCATCTCCACCAAGATATGACGGCGAGGCAGAGGTGGCCGCAAGAGGACCAACACCTCGCCCAACAACATCCGACATGCGAACAATTGAGATACGCTCTACCTCGTCTAGTGGGCCATCTCGTGGGCAAGAGGCCGCGAGGATGGGAGGGAGGCCCACAGGAACCCCTCCGTCGCTCGGAATGACGCTCGGGCACAAGCTCGACATGTTGCTGGAGGTAACAGATACCAACTCTAACATTTGTGTTTCCCTAACCCGCAAATATGTGTCTCTTCAAGACAGGTTGAGCAGCCAAGAGCGAGAGCTGCTGGGCGGACTAGAGGCCGTAAATTCAATAATGCAGCAAGTTCTCCAACGGCTCGACAAGATCGAGGAAAGGATGGATAGAGGGGACGACCATCTGCGCCGAAGGCAGCCGAGACGGTCGCCGTCACCCCCGAGTCGGGGCTCTCCATCATCTTCGTCAGCGTCTCCCTCGACATCAGCGTCACCCTCCTCCTCCAGCGGGCGATCCTCAACGCCCGAGGAGGGGACGCAACCGAAGTCCACCGACAGAGCTCCAGCAAGACAGGCGAGCCCCGTAGGCCCCGAGGAAGGAAATCCCTCAATCCCCTTGGATGATATTGAAGATGATAACAGAGGTGTCAGCATCGGGACGGACTCTTCTGATGAGTCGGAGGGAGAAAAGGGGGACGTATACGCAGACAATGAGAGACACTTCCCCCGAGGTAGACACTCGATGGCAGATAGGTTCCACGAGCCATCAGAGATACCTTCTTTCGCGATGGCCGACTTTGACAGAAGGGCCATCAGCTACCTGTCGATGAGAGACCAGAAACTGCTAGACAGGGTCCTAAGATCGCAGGCAGATGAAGAAGACGTCGTCTGGAGCGACGGCTACTTCTCTGTACGACGGGGAACTCTCCGCAACATGTTCCGCTCGCCGGCCATCGTCGGAAAAAGGCTATTAAGGGTCCTCGAGAATGCTATAATAGAAAATATCGATAGTAGGACGGGTCGGAAGAAAATATATTGCGCCACCCCGACCTTGGCGAGAAGGTTGATGTGCAGAGAACTAGACTCCCCTGCGGTGTCCAACATGCTGCAACACATTGACGAGCATAACCCTAACCTCGTGTTGGCGTCGTACAAGCACCGCAACATATGGTTCCTCTGCGTAGCAGACCTATGGAACCACGAAGTCCGACTCTTGAACTGCAGCCGCAACGAGGTGCCGCCCTCCGGAATCGCCTTCAGCCGCCCGGAAGACAAAAACCTGAGGCTTCTACCGGTGCGTCTTCAAAGAGTTATCAAGCAAGGAGCCAAACGCCACGGCGGCGTTTGGAACTTCTTTTCTATTCACGACTTCCCCGTCCAGGCTGAAGAGGGAAGCGGAAACAGTGCCTTAGTCGTCTTAAGCGCCATTGAGGTGCTCAGTACATTTGGCAACTTGAGGGCCCTTAGGGGCCATTGTTTCTATCAATGCAGGGGCACCTACGCCATGTTACTGATCAAGGACAAGCACTATTTCCGAGATGCAGTGGTACCGGAGTAGCTGTTGGACAGTGACCTAGATGAAGACTCTTCTCAGTCCAGCAACCCCTCAGAAAAAGAAGAAGAAGTGGCGACCGTCAAACATGGGGCAGGCAAAGAGCTGATGGTCCTTAAGAAAGTGCACAGGATGGAAGAAACTGCTTCGCCTAAAGCCACAGAAGGAACGATCAAAAACTTCGACCGTTTCTCGTGCGCTACGCTCACGCAGGAGCAGGTAGATGTAATCCTTCTGAAGTTAGCAGATACTACCCCGAGGAATGTCATTTACAGGGCGGGCAATGTCGTAGTCCCTATTGATGAGCTAAGAGATGTGGTTAAGGAAGGAGGATGTTTGGCGATATCTGTATTAACCGCTTGCGTCCAATTATTACAACCAAAGTTCGACCACGCATATATAGCACATCCTATGTTGTTTAACGACGTTTGCCTAGCCGATGAAATAGGAGCACAGAAGCTTTTTCTGGAAGAGTTGGAAAGCGGAGTCCCTAGCCAAATCTTTCTTCTGATTCTTCATTATAACCATTGGATGCTCCTGACGGTGTACACCCGGCAACGAGCAGGAATCTTTTACAACAGCTCGGACGGCAACAAGAACCATCCAGTGCCGTGTACATCAGAACCGCTGTCATCTGTCGAATGCTCAACTCGGAAATACTACGACGGGGTGACAAAGATGATACAACCATTCCTGGACACACAAGCAAACAGATGTCACGAGCTTCAGTTCTGCCACCGCAGCCCACAACAGATCCCATTATCCAACGACTGCGGCATCCACGTCCCGGAGTGGATAGCGAATAAAGAGACGCCTGACCAGCTCCATCACATCGATTACCACAGCAAAAGAGGAGAATATGTGTGGGAGCTTCTATCTGACGAAGGCGCGCTCGTCGGCTAACCCTCACTGGATTAGCATTACCTCGCCTAATCTACTTCACAACTCTGGGACAGAGTGTGGAGTAAGTTTGAGGGGGGTACCATGGTACCAGTGAGGGAGGTACAAAATTTCTAACTTAATCCTTTGATTCTTTTGTTTATCATGTATACATATACTTGTTCATATAAAATGTTTATCATGTATACATATACTTGTTCATATAAAACTCTTGGATACATATACATGTTCATATAAAATTTTAAAATTGTTGTCATATAAAACTCTTGGATACATATACATGTTCATATAAAATTTTAAAATTTTTGTCATATAAAACTCTTGGATACATATACATGTTCATATAAAATTTTAAAATTTTTGTCCCTATGTATATGTACAAAGTTTCTGTAATATTAGTAAAAACCCTGATCCAACTGCTTGCCAAGTTTTTTTTTTGTGCTAAAGGCGACGCAAGTCCTGTTATATCTTTTTGATAATGCTGCTTCAAATGAACAAAAGAATATGTTTTGCCATGTCAAAATTTTTTTTTAAAAAATATAATAATCTTGCAGACAGCTAAGAGACGAGTATGGAGAAGGAAAAAGCTGCCCAAACAGCAAGAATCTCTTTGTTTCCCTTACCCGACAAAAATCCTAAAAAGGGAGAGAAACCTTATGAGAGTGAATAAAAGCATGAGAGTTGTGCCCAATAAAAGAAAAAGAAAAAAAAATATACACACACTTGTTTTCCAAAAGTACCCATCTTTAGGCATGGTAGATCCGGGGCAGTGGTACGTAGGATGTGAAATCACTGCTCTAAAGCCAACTGGCTTGGACTGCAGGGACCACTTGCCCGTTAACGGACCCTTACCTGGATGGACCGATGGGAAACAAGAAGAAAACCCAAAAAGTCTTAGCCTACCCTATACACAACTTTCTACCCCAAAAATAAAGCTGTTTGGTGTGTAAGCTAACTTCGGAATCGTACAACAAAGTCTCGCCGAAGCTGTAGAGAAAAATCTTACTTAAACAATAAGGCAGGAAAAACTAAGTCTTTTGTTCGTATTGAAACAACATTATCTTTAAGGCATTACGATCTTTGTTTCACGTTTTGAACAAGAAAAGTTTTCCCAAGCAAGAAGAAGCATCACAAAATAAAGTTTAAATATTGATTGAGGACAATCAAAACGTTAAGTTTGGGGGAGTTGATAACACCCATTTTTGTGATGTTTTTGGCCTTTATTCTATTATCAAAACTGCCCTTTTCTGCTGTTTTCCTCACTTTTATATGCATTTTCGCAATAATTGGCCAAGCAATGCTCTCAATCCAATACTTCCACCTTTTGCAGAGTTTCCTCCCTGTTTGGCCCAATTAGTACCAATAAGGCCGTTTCGGTCCGCAAATAAGTCCAAGACTGTCTCGGCCCCCTGACACCCGATACACACGCTAACCGGCAAGGCTGCATGATATGACGACGCGCGACGCAAGGATGCCGCGCGAGAAGGTACTGATGGACGACACGCCTCTTTACCTGACGGGGAGCCAAGTGTGCCACAACTACTCCATGTGCCGCGCGATATCGGCTACCCACCGGCAGGCGCTCCTCGCCAAGATGCCCAACAACCGACCTCCTTGTACCGGGCGATACCCACGTCAGCCAACCACAACGGCGGAAAGGAGGGCACGTGGCGCTTCGAGCACCATATCTGCTCCCGACCAGCTGCCTATAAATAGAAGCTACAGGGAGCCGAAAAGACAGCTTAGACAATTTGGACAAGCTTGGTCACTTCAGGTTTCAGATAGTTGAGTGATCTTCGGAGGAGGCTGCGAGAGTAGGCGTATCGTGCTCCAGTGTTCATACCGGGCGACACTAGGTGAGCTCTTCCTCATCCCGAGAGGGAGGGGATTGGTTCACCTAGGACTGTACCGAGCAACACTGGGAGCCAATATCGGCCGATGTAGATACGCAACACAAGTGCCCGACACCAGTGCCCGGCAGTAGGATACGCAGCTCCATGCCCGACACGATAACGAACCTGATACGCTCCGCCCGTCAGGCGTGTCGCCCGAGAGGGTGTGCCGCCCGACTTGAGCGTATCGGCCAGGTCCTTGAGCGATACAGTCGCCCGTCGTGGTATGCCGCTTGAGAGAGCGTGCCGCCCGACACGGCTGTATCGGGCTAGGCCCTTTGTCTAATATCGGGCGGGATGGTTACTGTAGCTTGTCGTCCTTCTACATCAAGAAGGCGACACATATCTTTAATTCTGTTATTTAATTCTTTACTCATGCATTGTAATTAAGACCTTTAATGCTTATAGAAATAGAAATGCTTACTTACTTGCTGCTCTATGCTTGGTGCAATATGTTGGATGACTGCTATGTTTGGTATCTGAACTCTAGCTTGCATGTTTTGGATCGCGTTTCGCTTAGCTATCGAATCGTGTTTTCCCGTCGCAACAACTTCGAGAGTTGTGTTGTGGCTCTAGTGTTTGGTCCGATTCTGGAGTACGAGAGTGCCCAGAACGGAGTTGCTTTAGTAACCCTTCCACTCTAATTTGAGTCTGGTGACCCCGAGAGTGGAACCGATGCCTTGTTAGAGGTGCCCGCTTCAAGAGGAGGGGTACAGGATTGGTTCTACCGCCGCTTGTTTTACCGCAGTTCTATCCCTCGTACCTCGCCTTAGCTCCAAGTATATTCTTCTATTTCTGTTGCATGAAAACCACTAAAAACTGTTAAATGCTTAAAACCTTAAATCTTTCTAGTAACTCCACTTGGAGATAGTTTTCTTGTTTTGTTCGTGCCATCTTTATGCTTCCCTCTTCGGGAATTCATCATCTCTTTATACATGCCGGAGTGTAGCGTGTCGATTCTGGGTTCTCAACACTACCCCCCCTTGTCCCTGTGTTCGACCCTGTGTATCTACTTTGACCCCGTAAAAAAAGTTGCGGGGGCCTAGAAGGATTCAGGTTTATAAATGTAAAAGCTCGACTACCTCAAATCCTCCTCCATTTTTTGGACGCGCGATTTAGGCCAGTCAACTATGGACACATATCAAGGTTTATTTATGTTTATATAACATGTTTCCTTGTAGGATAAGGATATGGATGTAATAGCTTCTTTATTTATCTATTTTCTGCAATTGATTTTAATTAACCTGTGTTTTTGGTAATATGTGATTTATGGAAGTTCCACACATTTTCATGTGGCATTTTGTTGTTTGTGTGATAGCGGGATGTAACCATTTATATGCTTGTTAGAAATGAATTAGGGTGGGTATGTCCACTTGTTTGATGTAGCCTTAATTCACCCAATTGGCATAACTAATAAAGTGAAACTCTAATCATATAGTACCCTATGCCATAGATCCATCTGAGTGTCAGAACTTGCCAGATGGTGAAACGAGTATTCCTAAGGGAAACTTGGAGTGCATACTGTTGAGTATGTGGGGGTGGCAAGTTGAGGATATATCCTTGTCATCCATAATGCATGTTGTGGAGGATGGCTATGGTCATGCCTCATACATCTGATGTGATTATATATGTGATGAGATTGGAGGACAACTACGGTTGTACCTCAGATGGTAGGGTATGTGTACCCACCTCCTTTCACTAGTGTCGTGACTTGTACTAAGGATGAACTAGGCTATTAGCAACTTGACCTTATGTGTCTGTGATGTCCTCGGATTTTCTAAAACTTAATCTAATGTGTGATGTCTAAATTGAAACCCTCACCTCAGTGAGAATCCCAATTTAAACATCCCACACAAGGCTAAGAAGAAGAAAATCAAGGGAGTCAGAAGGAAACAACCAGTAGCACATGTACATGAACAATAAGAAAACCATACACACATGCTCACCATTCATCATATAATTACAACATGAATTGTTACAACATTTGATATTACACATTGAACATCAAACTTTAACATATACATGTACTACCACTAAACTATAAGATCTTAAGACAACAGGTCCACCTGTACATCAGCTCTCCATACAACTCTCACTATCCTGGATATTCAAAAGCATAACCACAACCTAAACAAAAGATTACATGCAGTACACGTCAGCACAATATTCAAGAATATTGTACTGAGTACGCCTACATGTCTTTTATATACCTCTCATCATATCTTGGCAATAAGATAAAACTAATATACTTGGCAGTTATAAAGAAACATAAGAAAAAGTATATACTTGAACCAGAATGTTTATTAACAAAAGAGAAAACAGATTTTAAACTTATTTCCATCATACATCTCATGCATCTACCCCTAGGGCTTTGATGTCTTTAGGCGTTGCCATATAAATTGTACATCTGCCCCTAGGGCTTTGATGTTACATCTGCCCCTAGGGCTTTGATGTTTTGTCAACGCACTGTACTACCAAAGAGTTTAGTGCTATCATATGATGGATTAGATATCTTAAGTTTCATGTGTTCATATCCATAAGTAAATAAAATCAAGCAACATATCATACAAGAGTAATCATTTCATACAATACCCTATGCCAAGTATTTTACTACACATATAACACAAGCATATTGTATAATAAGCCAAGTAAGAGGTAATAGCGTACCTTCCAAAGAGACATCCTAATCACATACCACTGATTTCAACTATAAACTCGGTCAAACCTGATCAAGACAAGACCATATACTATCATCAGGTTCTCATCATCATACGTCTCATCTTAACCCTAAACGTGTTCATTTTAGGGTTTACTTATCTCATTATGATATCCTCATGATTACTTGTCTTATCTTCTTGCAATTAGGTTACTGATCTTATATTCCAGATTAGGATACATAATTTGATTACTTTGTTACATATGGTTATATGCACATGTTAACCCTATGTTACGTCATTAACCTAGATTAGTGTTTTATAACATGTATTAAGGGTCATCTTCATATAACATGGATTTTGTTCATCATTATGATCTCATAATTAAAACTGAGGTTCCATATACTGATATAAACTTACTTTGTGAATTTCATCATTTATTGACCATGTATGCATTTATTGCGTTATATTTAGTGTTAAAAGCCCTAATTAACCATATTAAGCAAATTACATGATTTCGTACATCAACATGATCATATATGACATCATATGCATTCTATACATAATTATGGACTTACTAATATTTCTCCATGATTTTATGTCATCATTTGCTATTTATTATCCACTAAACAAGCATTACACATCTTTCATGATATCACACATATTAGTTACTCAAAAAACTGATATTATACTTCCATCTTGTTCTACGCATTTTTCTAAACATTTTGTATATTATATGTATTTTTCTGATGCTCGAGCTAATTACTATGATTCATCAAAGATCTCGGTAATTACTAGAATTACTGGGCAATATACCTTTTTGTGCCAATGGGGATGCACCACATGTCCGGTAAGTTGGGCGCTGCTCCTCATCTGGGCCGGCGGTCTTCAGCATTTGGACCGGGTTGAGCCGACCGGTTCTCAGCTCCTGGATCAGTCTGTCTCCCTCTCTCTTGTCTCGCGTAATGCGGACGAACGAGTCCACTGAGACTCTGTTTCACGGGGCCGCCGCCGCATGGCTTAGCTCTAGCGAGCAACCCCAGAAGCTTCACAGCTCCTTGATGTCACCTAGGACCATGATCAGGTTCGGCTACCTCTTCCGGATGCCTACGGCTACTCCACTCCTAGGGTTAGCCTCTAGAACTCCAAGACCATGAGTTCACCGGACATGGTGGCTGCCGCGACGATGGGAAAGGGGAAGAAGGCTTCCCTTCCTTGAATATCACCGATGAGGCATCGAAAACCTTCATTGGAGCTTCACGGACCTGGAGGGACCCTTAGATTTAGTTGCAGGGTCCTAGATTGACACCCCCAACTCCGTCTTCTTCCTTGGAATCTTGTCCTGGGCATCCATGGAGCTCATAGATATAGGGCACGAAAACACCCATACTCAACTTATCCATACTCCTTTCTCCTTTCCCTCTCTTATCTTCCTCCGTCCTCACCTCTAACTCCACGATACCCCATTGGCCACCACCTGTATGCTACAATGGGGAACTGGAGGAAAAGGGGAGCTCGTTCTCCCTCGTCACTTGGTTGTTCGGACTGAAACTGGGGTTAACCCCACTCTTCTGGAAGAGGCGAGTACAACTACTGGGTTGGAATCACGTTCAAGTCCACGATCAGTGTGCAATGCGACGTCGTGGTTGTTGCCTTCGGTCAAGGTAGTAACTGCAAGGTAGGAGAAAGTTTCTCTACCGTTAGATGACATCCAAGATTTTGAGCTGACGCTCTGATCCATGGCCTCTCCTTCAGAGTGTCCACAAACTAGGATCTGCGATCTAACGACCAGAAAGGAGTCGTGCATTCTCAACTAAACTAGGGCGCATGACAGAGATTAAAGATCACCAACTTAGGTCCAAAACACATCAAAATGCATGCTATTTCACCAAAATCAAACCTCCATAACTTCCTCTAGGAATATCTGATTGCCACCAAACTTTAACCACAGCTTCCTTACCTCTCGAGCTACCTTCTACTCAAATTTGGTGACGAAACTCACCTATTTGATTATTCTATTAAATTCCTCAAGAAGGCATTAAAAAATAGATATCTTAATCATGATATCAACATCACGCCAACACACCTACTATGTCAATACCTTGGAACTCTCAATATTATTCAACCTTATGATTTTACTTATGTTATTGGATGATTAAGGACTCCAAAAGTTCACTCCATCACATCCTACACACCTTAAAAGAAATTCCGTCCTCGGAATTAAGCTAGAAAACCACTTTGTCACATCATATACATCTTAATAGAACTTTTGTCCTAGGAAGTCAACCATACTCATACTCCAAGGAAAACTACCATGTCTTCATCCACATGTAGGCACTATTCTAGGTGTAGCATATTCACAAACGTTACCTATAACCATGTATCCAAAGCACTATTAGTAGGTTTACAACCATCTTGGGTGCACAAACACTCCATTCAGGGTTGAACTCAAGGTTTAGAAGCTTAGCTTATGTCATTCCATATATCATATATTAGGATTGCATCTTCATCTCTATTCATACGTTATTATTCAACATCATATTACCATGTTCCCAAGGAGTTAACCCAAGTTAACCCGCTTTATCCATCTAGATCATATCGAGGTGTCATACATGTTATGTTGTGCTAACCTTCAAATTACCCCCTTTTGTTTATTAAGAACTAAGATTAACACCTCATGTAACATGTTTCATTCATATGATCTTATCTCATTGCTCATTATAAACTGTAATCTTTATTGGTGATTTCATCACAAGATTAACCTACAGTTTCACATTATCATCATTATTCATGTATATGGTTAACCATTTATACTTTGATATCTATTAAACCATTTCTAGGTTTCCATCATATCATGTCTATATATCACATCTCGAGATTAGATCACATCTCTACATGTATTATATCATGGTTGTGCTAAAAAAACTTATATTATATCAAAACTTTACTTAGGCTAAAAGAGGTTCCTCTAACCCATACCACGAGGGTAGTGTCGTGCTCAGTCTCTCTAAGCTAACTCAACCCTATGAGTATCTCATATGCACATACTTTACCTTTCCTCTCTTAGTCTAGGGTTCTCAGATTCCCTCACTGGCACTAGTGATAGCTTTACAAACTTTAGCCACAAAGCACAAACTGAAACATTCTATGACATACTCTTCATAGGTCTTCTACCCATGAAACATCTTACCCAAAACTCTCTTATATACACTACTAGATTCCTATGTGGGAAACCACCAACCCGAGCATGAGGCTTCTCAAAAACTAAAATAGCTACCTCCTCCAGGGTCTTGGGCTCTCTCCCTCACCCAGATGGCAGACACTCATATTCAAGTTCACATGTTCATATAACCAACCTCTCTCTGTCTCTAGGGTTTGGTCCTCCCAAGGACATCTAGGGTTCAACAAAACTATAGGAATCATACATAAAGCAACTCAACTCAATCACTCAGGAGTAGTCTAGTTTAGGACATATCATATCACATATCTCATACTTCTCATATCGTGGAGTCTAGGTTCTCTGACCTTCTCCATGTGGGTCTCGCTCTCTCTTGAGATAACCCCAAAATTGGTCCTAACACTAGAGGTCCTCCTTTGTAAAAGATCTTGAGGCTCATGCTGACTCACAACCTAGTCTTAACTTAACTTATCTCATCTCATAAAAGAACTCATACTTGCATCATCAAAACTTATCTCAAAACCTCAAAACTGAACTTAAGTCCTCGAAGACAAACATAGATCATCGTGACCGTCTTACATCATCTCTATCAACTTACATCATATCATCAAAACTTATATCATCTATTCCATCTATCATATATTCCAAACAAGGCTCTAGACATCTAATCTAGAACTACCCTCTCTTCTAGACTGATTTCATTCACTTTCACTTAGGTTACATGACCACCTCCTACTCGTACATGTGTGGGGACATATTTTTGTAATACATATACATAATAAAATATTATATAGTTTTTCTCCGATAAAACAAGCGTCAGAGAAAACTATCGAGGTTCGATCTGTTTGGAATCAAAACCAAATCCTGAAAATGAGTGTCCCACACATAGTAGAGAGTCCAGTGTCATGAAAACTAGTGAAAAGGGTGAGAACAAGGGGTAGAATAGTGTAGCTACTCTAGACAACGTGCACAATGTGTCTAGGGTTTCTCTTCCCTTGATGCACGTCATTTCCAAATAGTGCAACGTCCCATATCTCTGCACTACAAGGAAAGAATGACATCTAAGGACTTGCGACACAACAAGCACCAGTCTAGACCTAGTTCTCGGACATCTAGGTGCTAACCTAGAGGCTAGGTCAGATCTAGTCTCTAAAAGACAACTAATCTAACCCTAAAGATTATTCAGGTTCAAGGTTCTGTAGTTTTGAGTTGCATAATGAGTAAATGTCAGGCTTTGCTACTATTCATGCTCTGATACCACCTGTGATGTCCTCGGATTTTCTAAAACTTAATCTAATGTGTGACGTCTAAATTGAAACCCTCACCTCAGTGAGAATCCCAATTTAAACATCCCACACAAGGCTAAGAAGAAGAAAATCAAGGGAGTCAGAAGGAAACAACCAGTAGCACATGTACATGAACAATAAGAAAACCATACACACATGTTCACCATTCAACATATAATTACAACATGAATTGTTACAACATTTGATATTACACATTGAACATCAAACTTTAACATATACATGTACTACCACTAAACTACATGATCTTAAGACAACAGGTCCACCTGTACATCAGCTCGCCATACAACTCTCACTATCCTGGAACTTCAAAAGCATAACCACAACCTAAACAAAAGATTACATGCGGTACACGTCAGCACAATATTCAAGAATATTGTACTGAGTACGCCTACGTGTCTTTTATATACCTCTCATCATATCTTGGCAATAAGATAAAACTAATATACTTGGCAGTTATAAAGAAACATAAGAAAAAGCATATACTTGAACCAGAATGTTTATTAACAAAAGAGAACACAGATTTCAAACTTATTTCCATCGTATATCTCGTGCATCTTCACCTAGGGCTTTAATGTCTTTAGGCCTTGTCATATAAATTGTACATATGCCCCTAGGGCTTTGATGTTACATATGCCCCTAGGGCTTTGATGTTTTGTCAATGCACTGTACTACCAAAGAGTTTAGTGCTATCATATGATGGATTAGATATCTTAAGTTTCATGTGTTCATATCCATAAGTACAAAAAATCAAGCAACATATCATACAAGAGTAATCATTTCATCCAATACCCTATGCCAAGTATTTTACTAGACATATAACACAAGCATATTGTATAATAAGCCAAGTAAGAGGTAATAGCGTACCTTCCAAAGAGACATCCTAATTACATACCACTAATGTCAACTATAAACTCGGTCAAACCTGATCAAGACAAGACCATATGCTATCATCAGGTTCTCATCATCATACATCTCATCTTAATCCTAAATGTGTTCATTTTAGGGTTTACTTATCTCATTATGATATCCTCATGATTACTTGTCTTATCTTCTTGTAATTAGGTTACTGATCTTATATTCTAGATTAGGATACATAATCTGATTACTTTTTTACATATGGTTATATGCACATGTTAACCCTATGTTACATCATTAACCTAGATTAGGGTTTTATAACATGTATTAAGGGTCATATTCATATAACATGGATTTTGTTCATCATTATGATCTCATAATTAAAACTGAGGTTCCATATACTGATATAAGCTTACTCTGTGAATTTCATCATTTATTGACCATGTATGCATTTATTGCATTATATTTAGGGTTAAAAGCCCTAATTAACCATATTAAGCAAATTACATGATTTCATACATCAACATGATCATATATGACATCATATACATTCTATACATAATTATGGACTTACTAATATTTCTCCATGATTTTATGTCATCATTTGCTATTTATTATCCACTAAACAAGCATTACACATCTTTCATGATATGACATATATTAGTTACTCAAAAACCTAATATTATACTTCCATCTTGTTCTACACATTTTTCTAAACATTTTGGTACATTATATGTATTTTTATGATGCTCGAGCTAATTACTACAATTTATCAAAGATCTAGGTAATTACTGGAATTACTGGGCAATATACCTTTTTGTGCCAATGGGGATGCGCCACATGTCCGGTAAGTTGGACGCTGCTCCTCATCTGGGCCGGCAGCCTTCAACACTTGGACTGGGTTGAGCCGGTCGGTTCTCAGCTCCTGGATCGGTCCGTCTCCCTCTCTCTTGTCTCGCATAATGCGGACGAATGAGTCCGCTGAGACTCTATTTCACGGGGCCACCACCGCATGGCTTGGCTCCAGTGAGCAACCCCAGAAGCTTCACAGCTCCTCGATGTCACCTAGGACCATGATCAGGTTCAAATACCTCTTCTGGATGCCCACGACTACTCCACTCCTAGGGTTAGTGTAAAGACGCAGTCTCTACTATTAAACATGATAAACAAATCACCAATTGTGTGGCAGCGGAAGAATTAAATCTTGACGTTATTCAAAAATGTATAAAGAGTACATTATAAAATTTTCCCAAATGGGAGTACAACTTTATACAAGCACAAGGATCTAGGTAGAGGAAGACTTAACTAATACAACATTGTCTCCAAACCAAACAACTATATAAAAGCAACTATGATCAAGCCAACTATATGATTCTTTTCTTCTTATCCTATCCTTAGCCTTAGGTTCACCAAGCTTCCATGCGCACTCTGATCCTAACCTGGATGGTTGGGGTCATCCAGCAAGAGAAAGATAAAAGGTATGTGTTAAAAAGAAAGTATTGGACAAGGAATAAACAGCAACATTGCATAATAAAGGATTCTCCATGTTACAAGAGTTTAAGAGAATGAGATAGATATTCAAATAAGAATAAGAGAACTGCCATATACAATCACCACAATAATAAATCACATAGCATGAATATATTAAGACACAAACTCATCTCAATGTAGGGTGAGGCACCTACCGGACCTCACCAATGGCAGGGCGACTAAATCCCCAGTGCCTAAAAAGTGGCAGGGGGACTAAAACCCCAGTGCCTAATATATAAAATGGCAGGGGGACTAAAACCCCAGTGCCCGGCAGGGGGACTAAAACCCCAGTGCCCTATGGGTGGTTTGTACTCATGTACACTACATTGTCATTTGGCCTAAAATACATCATGCTTAAATAATCACTTGGCAGTATAGTGAAAGTAACCAGATAGCATTGGAAATAAAACCCAAATAAATAAATAACAAGACCATCATAGGTCACAACCATATCCAAGAGTTCCAAGAATTAAAAGAGTCAACAAGCACCAACATTATACAATGTTCCAAATATTTCAAAAGGATAAGCCAACATAGGCAATAACAAGATTACAACATTTCCATGTAAAGGAGGCAACATATGTAGTAGCATGATTCACATGTTCTAAAGAATGAGCCACAATGGCATTAGAAGCATAAAATAAGTAAGGAGCCAAATATGCATTTAGGAGAATAAAAAGGCTAGCACAATAATGATTGTGGGGTTGGAAAAGACCCAATTGAGAGTAGGTGTATTGCACATTATCATCATAGTTAAATTCCACAATTAAAATAGGATCCACATACCTTAGATTAAATACATTACCATCACATCCACCAAACAGATTGTATCATCATATTATTATATCCTAGTTATAAACATAACACAAGTATTAATATATGTAAAAACATAAATCATAGGAAAAAACCCTAATTTTACAAAACCATGAATTAAGGTCCAAAACCAAGTCCAAACGATTAGTCATATTCGCCTGAATAATAAAACATATTTTATCTTACAAAACAGAGTTAAAATGAATTAATTATGTATTTTAAAACATTTAACATACTAAAATTCCAATCGAAGCAAACTTCGGAAAACCCTTGAGAATCAGGTCTCAAAAATCATAAAATCAGATTCTACGTTAAAAATCCTTTCCATCGACTATTTATTCATATTTTTCTGACCAACGGTTGATTTACTATGAATTAAGTAAACCTGACCAATCAGAAATCAGGAAACCCATAGCGTGACAGGTATTTAAATCGAAATACAAATCGATGTAAATAACAGGGGAAATGACTAAACTACCCTTGCTTGTTAAATCAAATCAATTAAATTGACGAGGGCAAATCGGTCATTTGCAACCATCGATTGCTTTGCAAGTGAGAAACAAAAACTCAGGGGGAAAAGACGAGATTACCCCTGTCATAGCAATCGGCCAAAAAAAGGGGCAAGGATGCCCTGGTCATTTCGGGGTCGGGTTTCTTCCCAGCCCAACCAAGGCGCGATGGAGCAGACTCTCCACGCCTCAGCTAGGAGCAGACCCTGGACTCCAGCTAGCTGCAGGACACGAAGATGCCAACAAAGATTGGGGATGAATTCCCCACGGTCTCTCGGTCCCAACGGGACAAAGGGTTGGCGTTGGTACGCCAGAGAACGGAGAAGCCATGCTGCGGCATGCTCGGAAACAGGGGGAGAGAAATCGGGGAAAATCACCACGAAAAAGCGGCCAAGAAAGCAACGGAGATCGGGGTTAGCTTCGCGAAACCAAGGTGAGGTCAAAGCAGGTTGCGGTGAGGTCGGAGGAGCACCAGAACGCGAAAAGGCCAGGTGGCGGCGGAGCTCGTCGGCGGCCCTAAAGGACCTGGCGTTCAGGGACATCGCGAGGTAAACCGAGAGTGGAGCGGGGAAGAGCTGGTGCCGAGGATGCTCACCTAGGAAGAAATTGGTCTGAAGTGGTCGGAGGTACGAGCAACAGGTCGAGGTCACCGGAGAAGAAGATGGAGTAGGTCAGGCTGCCCCGGGCATGGAGAGGTGAAATTGAAGGAGGAGGAAGGTTTAAGGCGATGTTAGGGTGCTATGAGGCACCTTATATAGCCGGGATGACGACCGATGGTGCTACTGTGAAAGGGGGTGGAGAAGAGCGTTTTAGGCGTTTCGCCAACAGACCACAGAGGACAATGAGCTAGGGCTCATTCGAAACGTAGGCGAGAGGCGGATTCACTGGGACAAAAATCACACGAAACAGTGGAGAGGAGCGGGAGAACGGAAACTGAGGAAGCAAGGGGTCGGGACTGTTCCCTGACCCGCGAGCGGTTGGAGGAAGGGGATGATTCCCCCACCGTTGGATCGAGGGTCCAACAAGTCCGGGCCGTCGGATGGCGCGCAGACCCAAGGGGCGCGTGACAGGTCAATAAATGACCCAACTATAGGCGTTACAGATGATATTAATGTAATCGATTCAATTATTATAACACACTATAATAAAAGCTTATAAAATGCATTAGAGAGGTCAAATCAACTCCAAATAACACCAAAATTGAACCATAAGCTCATAATGACGTATATTACAATGCTATGCAATCACTTTCTCGTTTAATGAATAATAAGACCCTAAATAAATATATAGCTCATAAAATAGTATATTAATATGAAGGAATTATATGAAAATCTTATTAATGAGAAACATGTGAGTAATCTCGAGATATAAAACACATTAAGATCCAAATAATCATTCCTTAACAAAATAACATATTAATATGAATTAAAATCATATTTCGAGGAGAGAGAAAATAATAAAGGTTAATATACACATATATGAACTCAAATACATATTATTAATAACATATTTATCCAAAAAGCTCCAAATAAATATTATCTAATAATATTATCCCATAAATGACCAAATTACATTATTAACCCTAACTTATCTCCTAATGTGGGTTATTTGTGCAAACACCCCTTCATTTACATAAATGAGGGTAAATAGTGATTTCAACATCAAATTGTGCTTAAATTGCACAAGGAGTCCAAGAATGATCCAAAAGGATGTGAAATTTATAGAAAAGGTCCAAATGGACTCGAAGGTCAAGAAAAGCTCAAAAGTGGGTAAATTGCATGGAAGACCCTGAGATTCAGTATGTTATAGCACACCACCCCTTAAAGAGGATTTCGTCCCCGAAATCACAACAAGAGGAAATAGAGGGTGAGTGTGTAACATCCCAACCTTAAAACACTAGGTTATAACTCTTAATCTAGGGTACAACACAAAATCTACATAAGTCAGGTGTTACTAAGGTTTCCACAAAACCTATAGGCTTTTATTAACTTAAACTAACATCTTGTTGCATAAACTCTATCATGAAAAGGTAGCATATCTATTATACTAACACTTGTGCCACATTTTATCCAAAACAATTATATCTCAATATAATATTATGGGTATCTCCCTCATTAAGGGTTTTAAGCACAATTAGGGTTTACAAGGCCATTACAACATATATTAATGCATTAGGTTAAAAACCTAAATAACTCAATATTATTACCCAATAACTACACCATGTAGGATTATCACATATAATTTTATCCAACAAATTATTAATCTAATAACAAGACTAAATGTGTCACATTAATGGCTTATATCTAAGTTACATATTGGCACAACATCTAACATACTCATATCCATGGCATCACTAATCATTTTCTCTTATAACACTAGTTACTATGAATTAACATCACATTATATGAATCAAATTACTCATCATCTTATTACTGATTTGATTCATAAACCAATAAGATGATCAATGAGATGTATTTTAGTCAACAAGGTGATATGCCTAACATGTGTTGATAATTAGGTCACAAATATGATTAAGTGATTATAATCCATTTACATGCATTAAGGTATATCATGTGATGACACCTAATGTCACCAGAGTATCATGAAAGGCATGAAGGGTTTATATGCATATGTTGTCAAGGCTAGATGATTACATCTTAGGGTTTAGGTCCACATGACCATTACATGTTAAAGCATCTTAGGGTGTATTTTACCATACACATTTTACCATTAGGGTGACTTAATCAAAACTATGTATATTCACATATTAAGGTTCAAGCATATGAATTATATGACTTATCCATTTGTTTATAATCAAACAAGATGAATTACAAGCATATTAGGTTTGTTCAATTCTCACTAAACCCATGTCTAAGGAGTTAGAGTTTCTTGATTTCAAGGCATTGAGGGACTCCAACCCCCTAAAGAGGATTTCGTCCTCAAAATCAGCAACTCCAAAATCTACAAGGTACTAACACTACTCTTCCACTCAAAGGGTTGACTAAGTCAAACTACTTTAAGGGTATAAGATCCAACACTAAAAGTTTTACTAAACTCTATCTTCCAACTCAAGGTATAACATAGGGCATAGGGTACACCAAACCCTAAACATAGGAATCTAAGACTCATATATGGTACTTAGGGATTACAAGATGATTTTTGTTTGAGAAAAGAAATCAAATCATCATATATGGGTTATAAAGGTTACTCAACAATAAGGCAATATGTATAAGGGTAGACTATTTCGAGATGTCCGTTTCAGATCAGGCCAGGCCAGGTCATATGAGCTCAGGAGTCCTCGTGACCAAGCTAGTGGGGCGGAGGAAAATATTGCCAGCCCCCAAGCTCTGACCCTTTCTAGACACCATCACTTTCAACTTCTTGCTCTAATAGTTACTCAATTAGACAATTCACCAAAAAGTTGACAAATTTTATTTCAAATATGAAATTATTATGATCCTAAATCAAACATTCTTCATAGGTTAACTCTAAGGTGAAAAACTTGCTAAAGGGAAACTAGATGAGATAAGGGTTCTAACTAGGAGACAATTTTGAACTAGTCAAGAATCCGACTACCTTGATGCTCTGATACCATGCTGTCAAGACGCAGTCTCTACTATTAAACATGATAAACAAATCACCAATTGTGTGGCAGCGGAAGAATTAAATCTTGACGTTATTTAAAAATGTATAAAGAGTACATTATAAAATTTTCCCAAATGGGAGTACAACTTTATACAAGCACAAGGATCTAGGTAGAGGAAGACTTAACTAATACAACATTGTCTCCAAACCAAACAACTATATAAAAGCAACTATGATCAAGCCAACTATATGATTCTTTTCTTCTTATCCTATCCTTAGCCTTAGGTTCACCAAGCTTCCATGCGCACTCTGATCCTAACCTGGATGGTTGGGGTCATCCAGCAAGAGAAAGATAAAAGGTATGTGTTAAAAAGAAAGTATTGGACAAGGAATAAACAACAACATTGCATAATAAAGGATTCTCCATGTTACAAGAGTTTAAGAGAATGAGATAGATATTCAAATAAGAATAAGAGAACTGCCATATACAATCACCACAATAATAAATCACATAGCATGAATATATTAAGACACAAACTCATCTCAATGTAGGGTGAGGCACCTACCGGACCTCACCAATGGCAGGGGGACTAAAACCCCAGTGCCTAAAAAGGGGGAGGGGGACTAAAACCCCAGTGCCTAATATATAAAATGGCAGGGGGACTAAAACCCCAGTGCCCGGCAGGGGGACTAAAACCCCAGTGCCCTGTGGGTGGTTTGTACTCATGTACACTACATTGTCATTTGGCCTAAAATACATCATGCTTAAATAATCACTTGGCAGTATAGTGAAAGTAACCAGATAGCATTGGAAATAAAACCCAAATAAATAAATAACAAGACCATCATAGGTCACAACCATATCCAAGAGTTCCAAGAATTAAAAGAGTCAACAAGCACCAACATTATACAATGTTCCAAATATTTCAAAGGGATAAGCCAACATAGGCAATAACAAGATTACAACATTTCCATGTATAGGAGGCAACATATGTAGTAGCATGATTCACATGTTCTAAAGAATGAGCCACAATGGCATTAGAAGCATAAAATAAGTAAAGAGCCAAATATGCATTTAGGAGAATAAAAAGGCTAGCACAATAATGATTGTGGGGTTGGAAAAGACCCAACTGAGAGTAGGTGTATTGCACATTATCATCATAGTTAAATTCCACAATTAAAATAGGATCCACATACCTTAGATTAAATACATTACCATCACATCCACCAAACAGATTGTATCATCATACTATTATATCCTAGTTATAAACATAACACAAGTATTAATATATGTAAAAACATAAATCATAGGAAAAAACCATAATTTTACAAAACCACGAATTAAGGTCCAAAACCAAGTCCAAACGATTAGTCATATTCACCTGAATAATAAAACATATTTTATCTTACAAAACAGAGTTAAAATGAATTAATTATGTATTTTAAAACATTTAACATACTAAAATTCCAATCGAAGCAAACTTTAGAAAACCGTTGAGAATCAGGTCTCAAAAATCATAAAATCAGATTCTACATTAAGAATCCTTTCCATCAACTATTTATTCATATTTTTCTGACCAACGGTTGATTTACTATGAATTAAGTAAACCTGACCAATCAGAAATCAGGAAAACCATAGCGTGACAGGTATTTAAATCGAAATACAAATCGATGTAAATAACAGAGGAAATGACTAAACTACCCTTGCTTGTTAAATCAAATCAATTAAATTGACGAGGGCAAATCGGTCATTTGCAACCATCAATTGCTTTGCAAGCGAGAAACAAAAACTCAGGGGGAAAAGACGAGATTACCCCTGTCATAGCAATCAGCCAAAAAAAAGGGGCAAGGATGCCCTGGTCATTTCGGGGTCGGGTTTCTTCCCAGCCCAACCAAGGCACGATGGAGTAGACTCTCCACGCCTCAGCTAGGGGCAGACCCTGGACTCCAGCTAGCTGCGGACACGAAGATGCCAACAGAGATTGGGGATGAATTCCCCGCGGTCTCTCGGTCCCAACGGGACAAAGGGTTGGCGTTGGTGCGCCAGAGAACGGAGAAGCCATGCTGCGGCATGCTCGGAAATAGGGGGAGAGAAATAAGGGAAAATCACCACGAAAAAGCGACCAAGAAAGCAACGGAGATCGGGGTTAGCTTCGCGAAACCAAGGTGAGGTCAAAGCAGGTTGCGGTGAGGTCGGAGGAGCACCAGAACGCGAAAAGGCCAGGTGGCGGCGGAGCTCGTCGGCGGCCCTAAAGGACCCGGCGTTCAGGGACATCGCGAGGTAAACCGAGAGTGGAGCGGGGAAGAGCTGGTGCCGAGGATGCTCACCTAGGAAGAAATTGGTCTGAAGTGGTCGGAGGTACGAGCAATAGGTCGAGGTCGCCGGAGAAGAAGATGGAGTAGGTCAGGCTGCCCCGGGCATGGAGAGGTGAAATTGAAGGAGGAGGAAGGTTTAAGGCGATGTTAGGGTGCTATGAGGCACCTTATATAGCCGGGATGACGGCCGATGGTGCTACTGTGAAAGGGGGTGGAGAAGAGCGTTTTAGGCGTTTCTCCAACAGACCACAGAGGACAATGAGCTAGGGCTCATTCGAAACGTCGGCGAGAGGTGGATTCACTGGGACAAAAATCACACGATACGGTGGAGAGGAGCGGGAGAACGGAAACTGAGGAAGCAAGGGGTCGGGATTGTTCCCTGACCCACGAGCGGTTGGAGGAAGGGGATGATTCCCCCACCGTTGGATCGAGGGTCCAACAAGTCCGGGCCATCGGATGGCGCGCAGACCCAAGGGGCGCGTGACAGGTCAATAAATGACCCAACTATAGGCGTTACAGATGATATTAATGTAATCGATTCAATTATTATAACACACTATAATAAAAGCTTATAAAATGCATTAGAGAGGTCAAATCAACTCCAAATAACACCAAAATTGAACCATAAGCTCATAATGACGTATATTACAATGTTATGCAATCACTTTCTCGTTTAATGAATAATAAGACCCTAAATAAATATATAGCTCATAAAATAGTATATTAATATGAAGGAATTATATGAAAATCTTATTAATGAGAAACATGTGAGTAATCTCGAGATATAAAACACATTAAGATCCAAATAATCATTCCTTAACAAAATAACATATTAATATGAATTAAAATCATATTTTGAGGAGAGAGAAAATAATAAAGGTTAATATACACATATATGAACTCAAATACATATTATTAATAACATATTTATCCAAAAAGCTCCAAATAAATATTATATAATAATATTATCCCATAAATGACCAAATTACATTATTAACCCTAACATATCTCCTAATGTGGGTTATTTGTGCAAACACCCCTTCATTTACATAAATGAGGGTAAATAGTGATTTCAACATCAAATTGTGCTTAAATTGCACAAGGAGTCCAAGAATGATCCAAAAGGATGTGAAATTTATAGAAAAGGTCCAAATGGACTCGAAGGTCAAGAAAAGCTCAAAAGTGGGTAAATTGCATGGAAGACCCTGAGATTCAGTATGTTACAGTTAGCCTCTAAAACTCCAAGACCACGAGTTCACCGGCCATGGTGGCCGCCGCGATGATGGGAACGGGGAAGAAGGCTACCCTTCCTTGAATCTCACTGATGAGGCACCGAAAACCTTCGTCGGAGCTTCACGGACCTGGAGGGACCCTTGGATTTAGGTGCAGGGTCCTAGATTGACGCCCCCAACTCCGTCTTCTTCCTTGGAATCTTGGCCTCGACATCCATGGAGCTCACAGATACATGGCATGAAAACACCCGTACTCAACTTATCCATACTCCTTTCTCCTTTCCCTCTCTCATCTTCCTTCGTCCTCACCTCTAACTCCACGATACCCCATTGGCCACCACCTGTACGCTGCAGTGGGGAACTGGAGGAAAAGGGGAGCTCGTTCTCCCTCGTCACTTGGTTGTTCGGACTGAAACTGGGGTTAACCCCACTCTTTGGGAAGAGGCGAGTACAACTGCTGGGTTGGAATCACGTTCAAGTCCATGATCAGTGTGCAATGCGACGTCGTGGTTGTTGCCTTTGTTCAAGGCAGTAACTGCAAGGTAGGAGAAAGTTTCTCTACCGTTAGATGACATCCAAGGTCCTGAGTTGACGCTCTGATCCGTGGCCTCTCCTTCAGAGTATCCACAACCTAGGATCAGCGATCTAACGGCCAGAAAGGAGTCGCACATCCCCAATTAAAGATCACCAACTTAGGTCCAAAACACATCAAAATGCATGTTATTCCACCAAAATCAAACCTCCATAACTTCCTCTAGGAATATCTGATTGCCACCAAACTTTAACCATAGCTTCCTTACCTCTCAAGCTACCTTCTACTCAAATTTGGTGACAAAACTCATCTATTTTATTATTCTATTAAATTCCTCAAGAAGGCATTAAAAAAATAGATATCTTAATCATGATATCAACATCACGTCAACACACCTACTATGTCAAAACCTTAGAACTCTTAATATTATTCAACCTTATGATTTCACTTATGTTATTGGATGATTAAGGACTCCAAGAGTTCACTCCATCACAGTGTCACGGTGGCGGACCCGTACTGACTGGGAGCGGAGAAGATCTTAGGAGTCTGGCTCTTCCTAGATCTTGTATGACACTGATTTCAACTTAGCAGTGGTCAGTTGAATTTTGAGTGGTATCCTCAAATTCTTCATGGCATAATAAAAGATGTAAGACAACCTTATAGCATATTTGTTTAGTATTATGCACAACACTTCATATTGGATGATAACCCTTGTTTGATTTCTTTTCATTGAGATCATGTTAAATATAATAAGAGATAATAGATATGCTTATCTTGTATTTATGCTCATGTTGTAAACATGTTTATGTTGTCAAATATACTGATACTGATGGTTAAGATGATGTTGCTAACTATGTTTAATATTGCTAGCCATGCATATGTAATTATAGATGCTTAAATTTCTAATCATGCCTATGCAGTTAATTGTGCTATGATGTTAGTTCTACTTATGATATAGATCTGTTCCCTTTATTTGAGATGCCAATATTGATAGCCGTATTATGTTACTAGACATATTCATGATGTTAGGGATACTTATGCTACTAGATTGCTTGTGTTGTTAGCAAGGAATATGATATAGTATGATTAATGATAATGATTGTTATTAGATGTAATTTGATGATATTTGAGTAGATATCTATCCAGAGAAATATATTTATTTGTTATCTATATATGCATTGATGATCATACTTGTTGCTAAGATGATTTGCTTAATCTGCTTAGTATACTTGAACTGTTTAATTTGTTGAATTGATTATTAAATACTCCCACTACTTAGTTATCAACTATAAGCATTGTTGGAGGTTATATCTCTTGCTGGGACATGGGTCTCACCCTTGTAGTTTGCCACATATTTTTAGGTAACCTGAAGTGATGAAAACAAACATATGGTAGTAAAGAAGAGCTATAGTAATGAATCTCTGAGAAAGTTGATTAGATGTCTAGTGTGTCCTACACTCATCCCTGTACCTTAGGTCTAGGAAGAAAAAGTTGGTATATGGTGTTTCAAACGAATCAGACTTTTGTTAGCATATTAATACTATTTGTGTGGCATATATGAATATTGTTCTCCTTTTTATATATATTGCAGCTAAGGCGACAGAACAATTTGTATCAAATTCTTGGCATAGTATGGATAAAAGAAAGATGTTGGGTTCTTATGCAAATGTTTCTGAGCGGGTGTTGATGTTGAAATCAATTTTAATTTATCGATATTTTTGGGTATGTGATTAATTAGTGATCTATTGTGCTTTATGTTTTCAATAATCTCATTTAGTGTAATGGGTTCTCACAAGTTAGTATCAGAGCTTTAGGTTCACTGAGTCTACAGAGATACTATGACTAGGACTAGGATGATGTGAAAATTAGGAATATGACATAAAAATATGGTGCATACTGCCTAATCTCCGTATTTGGGTGCCCTGGCCAGATACTCAATTATTGAAGAAAAGGTAAGTATGAAACTCTTACATTGTTATCTTTCTGATTACTCTGATCAAGTAGTTATTTTGAGACAATCTAAAGAGCATAATGAATAATAAATTATGGTGTGAATATCTCAATCCTACCTTAAAGAAGATGAGAATTGCATCATAATCTATCAAAACTTGAATGTTTGCTAGCTAAAGAGAAAGACACAACAACATGAAATCTAAATCTGAATACAAATAAGCAAAAGAAGAGTTCTTGAAGATGTGATTCAAGAAGATAATAAAGTAAAAGACAGATAAGTCTATGCTTATAAAGTGATTCAAGGTATGAAATCCACATAAGATGGAAAGAACTCCAATGATAAGTTTAAAATGAGAAGATAAATGAGAACAATGACAAAGGAATAAGGTGGAACCTGAGTTAATCTCAGACCAACCTATGTGTGTAAGAAAGTGTTAATGTAAAATCAACATGTCATGTGAAAAAATGAAGGGAGATGATTCCTGTTTAATGAAGAAAATGAAGAATATGATGATTTACCTATTGATAGGTGGTTGAAAAACATAATAAAATAAGAGAACATACTCTAGTGGGATAAATAATCATAAAGGAAGGAGTAATGAGATATGTTAATCACAGAACCTGACCGATCCCTGCACTCAACAAAACTGATTTCAAATGATTGGACAAGTTGCACACATGACAAACTCGACCGATGTTTCAAATTAGCTCTGGCACATAGTGCAATTAGTCGAGTTACCTTTATGAAAACTCGACCGACTACACTATATGGAAAACACAGAGAACGTGATTCCAACTGTTGGAGTGTTGTAAAACTCAAAATCATATCATTTGCAATACCTCAAAACAGTTGGAAAACATGCTTAAGTGTTCCTACCCTCTATTGGACACCCCAACTCTAAACAGAATCTCTTGGAGTTCATTCAAAGATTTCTCTTTCATGTTATTCAAGATCTTTAATATGTTGAGTACATCCGATTCACTTTAGCCCCTTTCTCTCTCTTGATCACACTTCATTTCATCCATATGAATGAGATAGGATCTATGTGAGGCACACTACAAGAAAGGAAGGCATTAACGACCAAAGTATCGACAACGCCAATTGTCGTTGTAATTGTTACCATAAACACGACCATGACATTTTGTTGTCATTATTAACATAGTTAATAACAACCATACTTTTTAGCCGTCCTAAATGCCATTTATATTCTATCGCAAACACTTCTTCTCTCTATTCTTTATTTTTTTGTGCTTGCTTTCTTCTACATAATTTTGACTTAATTTCAATTTTTTTACAAAAGACCTATTCATCCAATATTCGGGTCAAATTCATGTTATCCTGGCGTGCCCGCTCCCCCCGACTCCGCCAACATGCCTAGCCGGAGTCCCCCTCGCTAACTGGTCTTCCGATCCCCACACAGCGACTTTCCGATCGCGCCGGCCGCAAACAACTCCACTCGGCGCTCCAGCTCTGGCTCCCACTTCAAGCACCTTGTTCTGCCTGCCCCTTCCAGCACGCCTACGCAAAGAGGGAAAAAAAGACCTGTGCACATTGCGCCACTCCCAGCACCCGCATCGGTCACTCCGTCTCCCGCTCCCGTCCACTCCTCTTCCTCCTGACGGTATACAACAGTGAAATAAGGTGGATCGAAGGGTAACGGCTCCAGCAGCTGACAAGGTGGATCGAAGGGTAACGGCTCCAGCAGCTGACGGAGGTATACACAAGCAGATAAAGGAGGCGAGCACTAATCCAGGATAGGGGGACTCCAGTAGCTGACGACTAACGTAGTGAGAAAAGAAACGACGACCGCAAGGTATGTGCCACCATAGTTGGATCTCGAAAAAGGCGCGCCCTTCCCCAAGATTTTCGAAAACTCTTTAGTCATAAGCCTGTCAAGGTGGATTTTTCATTGATTAGTGTGTTCCATCCAACTACATCATATACAAATCACACATAGATGTCATTTTGTATGATGTCATTTTGTATGTCTTTGATATACTAGAAATACCTCATGTCAAAGCAACAATAAACTCCACACAGTGGCCGAGCCACACATGGGTACAATGAGGCTGAGACCTCACCCCATTTTTACAAATAAATCGCTAATTAGGTGTATCCCTTGTTCGCTAAAGCATTAGCTAGCGGCCTGCTGCTCATAGTGAAACATTCTGAGGCAAAATTTATAATCATACTGAGTGGCTTGCTGTTAGGACCCTCAATGTATGCCATGTCTTTTGTTAGACGTGTGGCAGGCAGCCAGTCATGTAACCAGTGTTGTTGTGGCATTAGATAGATTGTAATTACCGAGTCTTTGTTTTTGAGTAAACTAGAATAGTAAACTCCAAATATTGTTGGCATTGAGATTAAGCCCTTGTTTGACATAAAACTCAACTTGGACGCAAAGAGGTCATGATTTTTCTTTAGTTAATAAATGCAATGACATGAATTTTTTAGGGGTCTAACATTCCAAATTGGATACTCAAGTGAAACTAAGCTAATGAAATCCGAAGATTCAATCATCTTCAGAACGCAATCCAGATTAGTAGGATCTCCTTATCCAGTGTTGATTATCTCATTGTTATGATGTGAAACAAGATGCTAATAGAGACAAACTAAAACCAGACTCCGTTCTCAAGCATCCATTTATCCAATCCTAAGCTACACATGTCCTATTTCTGGGACTAACCCAGTTTGGATTTCAATATCCTTCAGGTGTAGTCCGAATCAACATCAACATAAAATTCTACAGTTTTATTTTGGTCATTATCGAATGGTATATCAATGCTAGAACAAATAGACTCACAACAGGTTTTAGTTGGTTGGGTTGAATCCAAAACCATGAGCTGGGCTGATTCAAGAATGAGTTAGAACTGGACTAACACAACAACTAATGTTTGTGTGATTTTGAGCCCCAGTTTTGAGGTAGTTGGGAGGTGGTTGGGCTTCATTTTACAATAAAAGACATCATATAGAATCTCAAAGTTAAACTTCCTACTTTAATTTTATTAGATTAATATTTGGGAAGCAGTTAGAATACATTTTTCCTATTTCGAAAAATTGTTTTTGATGATTTATATGTGATTCGTTTCATATATCTCCATACATTATACTCCAACATCTTATACCGGTGCCTCACCCACTTTGAAATGTTGGCTCCACCACTGATTCCACTAGTAAGCAACCAGCCCAAGCCCAAATTCAATTTATTAATTCATTGCTCAAGTTGTGTTTACTTCATTGATATAAACCCAACATCATCATCCACTCCAAGTTATCCAATCCCTCACGCTATTTGGAAGTCCATAGCCAAGTGATCTAAGGAGATACCCAAGTCATGTAGTGGCCAACATGTGATCCCCTGACAAGTTCAACATCTCTGGTAAATGATGGATATAAGTACAACGAGATCATCATCCCCGTTTCCATCCCAAGCATGGGTATCAATACAAATTAATACATTGATTTCCATAATCTCAATCAGTCACAACTAAAAGTGTTCATTATCATTTACATTAAGTGAAACAAAAGAATTATACTCCTCACATCTTCCCTAAAGTAGGTAGGGCATATAAATTTGAACATTGTTGTTGCCCACTTCCTGAACCATATTCCCACTAGCATAAAGCACTACAGGAACCACTACTATCATTTGTCACATCCTATCCTTCATATCCTTCTTAAAAAAAATTCTACACCTTTAAGAAAGAAGTTCTGGCAACAACATTAGTTATTGAATGTAGTGGCTTTCTATAATGTTTTCCTTATTGAGAGTAACTAGAGAGATCATGTTCATCTTCATTGGGTTATTTCCTTCAATAAAAGTATAACATTGAACATTCAGGAAAATAAGGAACAAGTACCACCGTATTGCATCTATAGTATAATGAAGCTTCAAGAACAATCAATCACTATGGTGCAACTCACGCTAAAGACATGCTTCTTTGTGAAGCTAGTAGATGCAAGTCAAATATAGTTTTATCATAGGGTAGTAGTTTGCCTCAGGTGGCATTTAGAAAGTAAAAACAGTTGAGCAATGCTATTGCCTCGAAATAAAAATAAAATATTTAACATTACATGGTTTGACTCATTAGTATAGTTGACAAGTGTGTAGAAACTAAGATGAAAGTCATTGTGGTGTAACATTTTGAGGATTAATTTCCAAATTTTATAACGGTAAGTGGAAGACAACTTCTAGCTAAATATTTTATGTATATATTTATTTATGCAATGAAAAATGAGTAAGTGTATCCTTTCTTTAAACAATAAAAGAAAGTTAAATTTTATGTAAGAAATAACCAAAGTACAGAACAAGGCATAATAAACTAAGAAAGTTATGTACATAGTAACAATTGCTATAAAGAATCCATGGCTTTGATTGATTTTTATTCCAATTTTTAACTTTGTTAATATGAATATCAGATTTTTCATTATGTATATCAACACATTTTGTTAATTTACTCATGAAAGTATTATTGTTAAGCTTTGTAAATATACTGGAAAGACTATCCTCACAAATTTGCTAACCAATAGAAAACATGATCTCATTGAGAATGTGATTTATGTAGCAAGCATAAAACATGATCTGACACGAACGATTGTATATTTTATGATTTGCACTATGCATCTCCTGGTGGAGACCTTGATGTGGTCATGCTGTAGGAGTCGTGATGTCAATATTGTTGACAAAGTTAAATATACACAATTGATGTTAGGATATAGAGAATGACATGGAAATCTATGTTGTCTCCTCAGATCTTCTAGAACAATATGTGATTCTCAAACAAGCAGAGGTCATTCTTCATTCCCTTGCAAGGATGCATGTAGTCAAAAGTATTAAGCAAAACAAGTTCTCTCAAATGTTCTTCTCTGTGTGATTGTTTTGAGTGTGGCATGGTTCGTGAACACAAAAAAGAGTGGAAAGAGTGGTTGTATGAGAAGGTGTTGGCAATGTACGTAGAACTTGCATTTTGAGGTATGGGAGGTCCATATGGATGCACATCATGATTAAAGTGGTATAGTCTAAAATTTTCTCGACTATTTAAGGAACTATCAAGGAAAATGGTGTTCTCTTGAGTTGAATTTTGTTTGTGAGGTTGGGACTTGGTAATGAGGTTTCTGAGATATGTGTTTGATGTATCATGCTTGATACAAACAAAGAAATCATGTTTTTGGGTATGGTGGGTCCAAATAAAGTTGTATGTCATTATTATAGAGGCATACGTTGCAAGTAAGTCTACCTTTTAAAGCAAATGCTAAGAAAAATGGGGAGATAACTAGGTGCCATTCGTTTATGAGCTAAATAGTGAGGTCTCTGGATTCTGGCTTGAGGAATCATGCTTGATATCAAAGAAGATTTTGTGAAATATTAATGGGCTTGGGTTAATGATGTTGTAACTAGAGTGGTGATGTTATATGCCTCTATATATAGAAGTTACTGACATTATTTTGTTGGTTGTCAGGGTGTTTCATGTGTTGGTCAAACTAAGATACTCTTAACACTATACATGTTGACATTTTGTGCTCTCATTATCAATGGTAATATGTAAGAATATGGGTCATATAGAACAAGTAAGATAATAGCAATCATATTGTTATTATCTCAAACAAAAATTCTAGTTATGCATAACCTGGTTTTCTTACTAGTCTAGCCCACATTTGACTTGAACATAAATTTATCCAAAGTATGAACTGAACATGATCATGAAAATTAGAACCTAAAACTAACTAGTTTTGAAACATTGATATACTTTTTAAAACCTAAATATATCCAGTCACCAAATCAAACACCTAGAACTAGTTTATCTAGATTGTACGAATCTATTGCATAGTTTCAGTATCAATCATTATTGATACATATTTGAAGCACATGAAGTTCTGTAGCAGATAATTACATATATAATATTTAACTCCATTTTTCACATTCCTTTATATGATATTATTTGAAGTACATAGACAATGTCATAATGGTACGTTCTGGATAAAATCTGGTCTATACATGTAACCTAAATAAGTTACACATATCTAAGAGTAGTTCATCGAATATTTTTTTCATGTTTTGTGATTATGAAATGTACCTATTAGCTTTTCTATCATTTTTGAATTCCTTATATTGGTTAGCATCCTCAATTTATTCCATATTACTACAGTTAGTTTGCTAGACACATACAACTTTATTATCTCCACTAAAAAATAGCTAGTTTCCTCAATTTATTTTATATTTTTGGATTATATAAAATCTAATACATAGTTGCCTCACTCAATGGGATTCATTTCTATTTTATTTTTTAATTGCTTAATATCCTTCGGTTTCACAGTACACCAAGTTATCTCTCTATCTTAGTGGTACAACATCAAAATTCATAAATATGACCTATATATTAGTGATGAATTCTCAAGTTTCAGTTGGTGTTGAGTGTAAAAATGTGATCTTGGTTACCTTGTAAAAGTTATTTTTATTTTCAATGAAGTGCACATTGATTAGGTGAATTGGCAACAAATCTCAGCAAAGCAGGTCAGATACTCTAAGGTGCATCTTGGCCTTTTCCCCTGTTTATGGATACACGTATGGGAGTCACTTTCTTAATCTTTGCCCATTAGTTGAGTAGGTATATGTAGAAATGGTTAAAGAAATTTCTATAGAATAAGTCTGTTTATAAATATTATCTTAGTTCATTCAATGAAAATAAAAATGACTTTCCCTATAGATAATGTCCTATTTCCATATGCAATGCATAGAAAGCAGCTCAACACGTGAAATTTGTCACTTTATATTTTGTTGATCATCATTGATCATCACTACCCTTATTTTATGCCCATGAAGGTGTCAATATGATCGCAAAAATTCATATACTCTAGCATAATACATACTATTTCATCCTTTTTTAGTTAAATTTTAGTTTGTTCTTGTCTCACTAAGTAGAAAATCCAATACATGATATATTCATGGTATTCCACAAATAGTGACAACAAAAATAAGAAAATAAATACTTAAAGAGTCATATGTGAAATCTATTTTCATAAACTAACATTAAGAAAGTTCCATGTCTTAGGGTAAAATACCATAGATTCATCCAACATTAATTCTATTATTGTGGACTATGAGAACATAAGAGAAAATGCATTATTTTGAATTTCTAGTATTTTATCTTACAATTAACTTTTTGTTTCCATTTGGTCAGGATTTTATAGAAAAATTGTTTCAAAAATTACAAACATGCCTTCACAAAGGCACATTCACTTTATATAGATAATTAATTTTTTACTCTTACTTTACACAATTGACAACACGGTCATACAATTGGCACCCAATATTTTTTTAAGATCTACCCTTGGAATTTTTCTACTGCTACTCTTGCATTGTCTCCTTACTTGTGCATTCCTCCTTTTGGCTTCATGTAGTTAGTGGTTGGTGACCAACGGGGGATCCAAGGTAGGGGGAAGGGTTGTGGAAACAAGGAAGGAGGTAGGAAGGACACTGAATAGGAGGCTACATCTACTTCATCATTTACTTGTAAAGCTCTAAAAGCTTCTTTTTTCCCAACCCCTTTCTTCAAGATCAAGTTGGTGAAAGCTTCTCCAAGTGAAGGATAAGGTGAAAGCTTCTTCAACATATATAAGAAGGTGCATAAAGCTTGTCTGAGTGGAAGAGGAGGACAAGGTTGTAGATGCGAGAATAGAGTGGGTAAATCCTTCAAGGCTAAAGACTCGTTACAAAGAAGGGATCTCCTTGGCAAAGGTATCTAGCGGCTTACAAGAGTGGTTAAGACCTTGGTGAGGTAGAAGAATCTAGCTCTAGATAGGTAAGACCTTGGTTATAAGGTTATTGGCTCCCTTGACCTCAAAGGGAAGCTGGGTATCATTGTCTCGAAAGAGGAAGGTCAAATTGTATGTCTTATAATGGAGTATAACTATACATGGGTTGCAAAATCCTAGAGATTGACCTCTCTGGGTAGTGGACTGACTCTCTCCTAATTTGGAGAGTAGAACGACTCTAAATTGCTTGTTCATGTGCTTGTTCAATCTCTCTCATCCTTTCTATGTATGTCTAGATTGCCATCAAATTCACTATTTGCAATTGTGCCCATTTCAAGTAACTTGAAGGTCTAATGATTTTTGTGCAAGTGTTTTTAGCTCTATTCACACCCCCATCTAGAGCCCTTAGATCAAACAAGTGGTATCAGAGTCACAGTTTTCTCTGACACATATCGCACAGGATAAGAAGATTGGAGACTTAATTGTGTCCCTAAACCTATAGGGAGGCTTTTGCATGAGACCCCCAATCTTCGACGACGCAAATTTCCTTAATTCAAAACAACATATGTAGTTCTACCTTCAAGGTATGAACTACGACATGTGGAAGGTGATGATTCTTCCATACAAGGATATGATGGGTGATGTTGCTACTGGGGATGAAGATACACTCAAGAAGGTACATCTTAATGCCAACACAATAAGCATCATCTATGCTGCCCTCACTCCCTCTCAATTCAACCAGATCTCATCTTGGGACTCAACCCATGAGATTTGTAACAAACTGTGCATTACCTATGAGGGCACACAAACAAGTCAAGGAGTCAAAGATCTACATTCTCAATGGACTTCATGAAAACTTCAAGATGGGAAAGATGGAAAGAGTGGCCGAGATGTGCACAAGGCTCAACACCATCATCAATGGGCTTGCCTCCTTGGGCCACTCCTTGGATAGAGAAACTATCAACTCTAAGATGCTAAGGTCTCTTCTTAAGATACGAGAACCCAAGGTGACTTCCATTAAAGAAGTTAGAAGTCTTGGTGACTTACCCACTAAGGAGCTCATTGGAAACCTTCAAGCTAATGAGCCAATGCTAGACAAGAAAGAAGAAGATGACAAGTAAGAGGAGAAAGAATCAAATAATATAAAAGAGAATGCTTTCAAAGCTCAAGTGGAGGCAATAATTATCCAACAACAACTTGCTTTCCGATCCTCTCCCCCTTCCTCAAGTGAATATGAAGGCCTTAGTGATCATGGAACAAACTACTCCAAGGGAAATCACTTCAAGGGAAAATCCTCCTCATCTTCTACCCCTACATGTTATGAATGTGGTCAAAAGGGGCACTACAAGAATGAATAACCCAAGGTAAAGAAATCATACCACAAGAGTATCTATAAGAAGAGGGATGGGTACAAGAAAGATGGGAAGTACAAGAAGAAGAATAAGAAGGAGAGAAAGAGAAAGGACGTAGGTCATGCGGCTTGGGAGGAATCCTCCTCTAGTGGTTCAAAATCTGATGAAGGTGAATGCCATCTATCACTCATGGCCTCTACAAGTGAAGACTTTGGTGAGGTAAGTGAGATAAGCTTGCATGCCATATCCTATTGATATGTTAAATGTTACCCACTCTTCTTATTCTGAATGCAAGTCTAAAAAGAAGAGGTTGGGTAAGATCATTGACGATTTGTAAGACAAAAAATGAAAAGTTGCATTATGATAGAATTGATTCCTTGCAAGGGTAGTTTCTTGATCTTGAACTCCAATACAATGGAGTTGGAGTAGAGAATGGGATCTACCTTAAGAACATCAATAGTGTTAAGGAAGAAAACCAAGCACTATTAGATAAGTTTTCTTTACTTAAAATTGAAAATGATGATCTTAAGCTTTCTTGCGATGCTATTAAGGATGAGAATATAATTTATCCTGATGAGCTTGTTATGCTTAGAACTGAAATTGCTAGATTATTTGCTCAAGTAAATGATCTTTCTTCTAGACCTTTATTGCCTAGTCATGAAGTTGCTAGTATTACTTTAAAAAAGGATTCTTATCTTACTAAAGTCCTATGTTTAGAGGCCAACTTACTTCATGCACAAGATGATTTTGCTAGCTTGTCTTCTATCATCATTACTCTTAGTGATGATAATCACAAACTAATAGTTTCCTTGTAGAAATATCTTAAAGAGAAGAAGTCCCTCGATGAAGTCTTAGACCACTCTACCAAACATAGTAGTACTAGTGGTTCAGGATATGTAGGGGGAGCTCAAATGAGAAAGAGCAAAGGAAATGGTAAGAAAAAAAGCAAGGGGCCTCCTATTTTCCATGGGGAGTCCTTTGGCTCCAATAACCCTATGGTTTGTGTGCATTGCAAGAGTGATGACCATTACTCTACTTATTGTCCATATAGAGAGAAGGGGACAAACCCAAAGATGAAATAGGTCCCCAAGCTAACACTAGATCACAAAGTTAGAGTTGGGAACCAAGGTCTTCCTTTCTTGTAGGTAAAAGGAAAATGGATTGTTGATAATGGTTGTTCAAAGCATATGACAAGTGAAATCAGCCACTTCAACCAATTCAAAAAGAAGAATGGAGGGTAGGTTACATTTGGTGACAACAACAAGGGTAAGGTGATAGGTGAGGGTGATGTAGGTGATTCACTATGCATCAAGAATGTACTTATTGTGTATGGCCTACATCACAATTTAGTAAGTGTTAGTCAACTCTATGATGATGGCTATCTTGTTCTTTTTACCTCACTTTAATGCTTACTTCTAGATTCCCTCTCCTAAAATGTTATATATAAGGGAACTAGAAATGGTAATCTCTATATTATTGTGCTTGGCTCTATTAATTCTATTGTTGGTAAATGTCTTGTTGACAATTCGAATGATATTTCCTTATGGCACTGTAGGCTTGGTCATGTTAATATGTATCAATTGAAGTTGAGAAAAAAGGATTTGGTAAATGGACTTCATAAATTGGATTTTGAAAAGGATGAGGAATGCCAACCTTACACCCAAGGAAATAAAATAAAGTCCTCCTTCAAATACAAAGGAGTCCTTAGCACCAAAAGATCTCTTGAGCTTCTTTACATTGATCTATTTTGACCAATGCGGATGCAATCGCTTTGTGGTAGCAAGTACTATCTTGTGATTGTCGATGACTTTTCTCAATATACTTGGACCTTCTTTCTTGTTTTAAAAAGTGCTACTCTTGGTGTTTTCTCTACTTTTTGCAAACAAGTGAAAAATGAACCTTCTTGCTGGATCATCTATATCCATAATGATCATGGGGGAGAATTTGAAAATGAATTGTTTGAACGGTTTTTTGATGAATCTGGCCATGCACGTAACTTTTCTTCACCTGAACGCCTCACCAAAATGGGGTTGTAGGGAGAATAGGTCACTACAAGAAATGGTTAGGACCATTGTGACAAAGTGATTTTTACATTAGTTTCTCTCTCTAATAAAGTTTCTCAATTTATTTCCTAAAATATTCTCAACCATCTCCCTCTATTATTGTGATCTTTGGGATACACAAATTTTTGAAATAAAGCAAGCCCTAAATGAATGTCGGGGTAAATTATAAGTATTAATGTACTTAGTAAATAACCATAATCACCCATTGAATTTCAATCCTAGTTTTATGCCATAGTTAGATGATGACATCATGAAGCTCTGCCTAAATGTTCACTTTAATTGAATAAACCATTAAGGAGTTATAAGAAATTGAAGTAAAATGTACATAATATCATTTATTAAGCCTATAAACCTAAGTTCTTGTTTAAGGGATCAAATAAGTGACATTTATATGTCACACATGAATTTATCAGCCTAGGCACATACCCCTTTTTATTAGGCCTTTTATGTTATCCGTCCGATTAGACCACATGGGGATGGGAGGAGCATCAAGGATGCAGACCTCGTCTCCTACCTTCTGTAAGACTCGACCTCCTATCTCAACAAACCTGCCACCTAATCGCAACCTCACGGGCCCAACTCCATAAATATCCACACGAGATAATTGGAATATAATCTCCTTTTTTCGAGCCAAGCTCAATGAGCTAGAGCACGTCACCCCTCATCCGCGAAATAGGGGGAACAAGCTCCCAGATATCTAGACCTCTCACCTAATGATGGTGCCCTATTTAGGGATTCCTCACACACCCAATCTCACACCTATATAAGGACTCCATTAGCACCACCTAACTCCCTTTAACCAACCTTGACCCCCAAGAGCATCCGAACCTACCCCAACGCCTCCACCCTCAAGCTACCCCCACCTGTACTTGACCTAGACTTCTACTCACCCTGAAGGGAAGTACCAGCCAATTTTTGGCACCTACACCATCACCGGAGTATGGTAAAGGGATCTTGACCTTCATCCGAGCTTACATAGACACCAGGAGGTCAGTCGACTAGCGACTGGTACCATGTGAAAGAACATCACCGTCGGAAGGACCATGACTTCCTCGTGCTTCAGCATGAACTAGGAGATGTCAGTGAATCTCTCATGAAGCTTTTTGATACCTCAATCCAACCTAAGGGAAGGTAAAATTTAGAAACTCCATTTCCAGTTCATCGTCTCCTGTTTGATCGAAACCTGGGCTATAGTCCATCTCCGACGACCTTCTTTGGCTTGATTAACTCGACACGACCTCGCAAGACCAACTGTGCCTCAGAAAGACCCTCACCCACCTACTTAGCCTCCATCCACCTCTCCATTGTATCCTTCACGCACTACTTCCATGACTCTAGCAACATATGATATGAGTTAATGAAATCCCCAATCCAGCCATACCCTGTCACATCCATTCATTTCAATCCCATGGGCATTCCTGTCCTTTCCACACACTCGTTCGACCCTCCCTTAGCTAAGACCATCTCACGGGTTACGAGGAGGATCCACAAAGCTAGATACCTCCTCTGATCCATGAGGCCCATCCACGTTTTCCTTTTTTATTTTTATTTTTAAAACGCTAGCCTTTTTCAGAATGGTTGATCCTTTAAAATCAATAATAAATGATTCCAATATCCAAAAAATCCCCATAAAATACCCATATTTTCAGAAAAATGAGAACCTATATAAATTTTTATGTGTACCTAAAAGCAATCATAGAACTGATGTACCCTTTAATATCCTTAATTAATGTTTATTATTAATTAACTTATAGAAAATGAATATAAGAACATGGATCAATATTTATGAAAAACCTGAGGAATCAATATAATCTTGTGTTCTCTAACCCAAAACCCTTGTTTGTTTATTAATAATGGTCTAACATTCCCTAACACCACATGAATGGTCTATTTTCTCTCTTTTTATGGTGGTGATTAAGGGAAAATAAACCATCCTAAATACCATAATCCACACTCTAATCCCTAACCTAAGAATCGTCTCTATATTACCATGATCTAAACCTAAGACATTAAATGAAAACCCTAGTGATTCCAAAATCCTAATATGAGGTGTTGAGAACGCATACAAACATTAGGTATTTATTTTCTTTCTGGGTGATCTACTGTTTTATTCTAGACTTGTTGAAATCCAAATATGAGACTTAAGGTACACGAATATAATTATATGACTAGTTTTTCTAGATGATATAAGTATGAGTACTTATTTGCACTACTTGCATAAATATTTCTTGGATGTATGTATATTATGGTACTCCTTAAATTCTTAGAACATTAAGAAAAGAAAATGAAATGTAGTTACTGATGGTGTTCATTAATCTCCCTATTAGGGAGGGAAAGTATTAATGTTGACTAACACCTCCCTAATGGTACATGGTATGTGGGGAGATCCCTAATAGTATAAGGTACGTAGGGAATGGGCCCAATAAATGTTGTGCTAAGTTCCCCATAGTAAATCATGTTCATTGAAATAGGGTTAATAACTTGGGTTTACCTGATTCTGCGCTTAAAACAATGTTTTCATTTTCTTTTCTTCTTTCTTTTTTCTTCAAGTATTTTAAATATGCCAGAATAATATTAATATCTTTCAACCACGTACCAACTTTATGATGATCATTTCTTTCTTATATTTTCTAGGTATAAGGAACAAGTAATACACCTCAAAGCACCTAAAGATATTAAATAATGTTCATGGAGGATAATTAGCTAGATGGATTCCTCTCATCTTTATTTCTTTTTAGTTAGTTATTTAATTTCTTTAGATAATGTGTAGGATGTTTATGCCCTATGTATTTTATTTCTTTAAGAACTCATTTCTTCTTCCAATGAATAATGTAGTATGACCTTTTATCCTTATGAATGATGATTGTGTGTCTACTTAAATGATGTTTGTGAACAATGATCATGATTCTTATTATATACTTGTTACAACCCCAATTTTGCATGAGTTTTCATAATTGAAATATAATGATTTTATGAATTTAGACTTGATTGAAAAGGTTGTATGCTTATCTAAGAAGGGATTTCCTTGCAAATCTCCCTTGCATTAGGAATTTCATGGTTTCTATTATTATATTAAGTCCAAATAATAGGAAAAGATACATGATAATGGATATTAAGCAAAAGTATTTATGAGAAATACTTGGAAATATCTAGAAAGTGGCATTAATGGCCAAAATTGAGTAAAATTTGTTTAAATATGATTTATAATAAAAGAAATATGAAAAGAGGAAAAAGACATGAAAGATAAAGAGAAATCCTTGCAAAAGAATATCTTAATAAAGAAATAAGTAAGATAATGAAAAATGAAGGATGTAGATGCATCTAGAAGGATAATAAGTATCCTTAAAAAGGAATTTTGAAATATTAGAGTTTCTTAGGGTCCAAGGAGCCCCAATGTACAAAAGGAAAGAGAAAAGGAAAGTAATACAAAATAGGAGGATAATATGATACATCATTAATGACTTTTTGATAATATCAAAAAGAGATATTATTTGCCTTAAGAAAGTAGAATTTTGTGGCTAATAGATTAAAAGCCAAGCACAAGAAGATGAAAGAAATAAATTTCGAATTTCCTTAATGACCAATGATCATGGATAACCAAGGAATTATTAAAAAGAAAGATATTATTCTTGTTTAAGGGAAAATAGGTCCCCTTTTTGGAAACAAGCCTTGTTTCTTCGTGGGCAAGCCTGCTGGGGCATGGCTACCATCCCATATATAAGGGGTAGAACTTCTGGTTTGAGTTCAAGAGAAATCCCATGAAACCCTCTCTCTTCTTCTTATTCTTTCCATGCAAACCCTAACCAAGAGGGTAGTTCGAACCCTGGAGAAACGGGGGGGGCATGGAGGAGGTGCGATGAAGGTGTGCTACTCCCACAACATCAAAGGGATTCACAGTGGCAATCCCTTCACCTGAACCTACGTGCAGCTGCAGCTGTACGACTGCAATGACAGATGCATGTTGTAGGCCCGTCGTACTCGCAACCAACCAGCTAGGTCACGAGTTGGGTGGTGCTCCGGGTGTGGAAAAGGGCATCGGATTAGGGCGGGCGTTGGCGGCAGTCCTCGAGCCCTAAGATGGAGGCGGTGGACTGCAGGATGGCTACAAACGGCGGCCACTGTGGCTGGCTGAAGGTGGAACATGACCTAGGTGTTGTTGGACCGATTTGCCCCTCCACAGGTTAACGAACCAGCCACTTACGCAAGGGTGTACGCGTCATTACATTATGTTTTCAAAATGAGCTACGTTGCATGCAAAGGATGACGTGGCGCTCAGTGATTGGTCCAAGTAAATAAATAATGCAAAATTCATATCTTTTTATTGGTAGCTCGGATGGATGCGTATAAAATATGAATCTTGCTCAAAAAATGCTAAGAATCTAATAAAAATAGATTTAGAAGCTAATTCCTCTTGCAATTTGAAAATTAGTGGAAGTTATCAACTTTAATGCATTAATGATTAAGAAACCCTAATTGTGATGATTAATGTATTAAGAAGGGTTTTATGGATGATTAAAGTTGATATTAACTTGTTAATCATATAAAGATACATTAAGATCGAAAAAGATGAACTTTGCATGTAATCGTTTTAATTTAGAGTTCCATGTACAATGAGCTTTAATGGGCCTTGAAACCCTAATGTTAGTCATTGTGACTCTTAATGTATTTAATTGTTCAAATTCATGAATAAGCTGAGATATGATGGTTCTAAGCTATTTCGAGTATAAGTGTTCCTAATTGTGGATAAATTCCCTTAATATGGTAATTAGGGTTTTCTAATGGATAAAGGTGGAATTAATGATAAATAGAGTTCATAAGTGAATTAGATCATAATGAACTATGAATTGTTAATCCGGAAGGAACCAAAGATGATAATTAGGCCTAATAATCTTGTCATGAATTAAAAGGATAAAAATGGTAGTTTTAATGTAAAAGAACATAATGGACTTAATTGATGGTTAATTGTGACTTTAATATGAAATTAAGGTTATATGTTGTTAAAAGGTAACCTTAATATCTTTCGTGAAGAATAGATGAGATAATTAGGGTTTGTGAGTAATTGTATAAAACTAGTGTTTAAAAGAGTAAAAATGAAGAGGAACCCTAATTGCAATAGAAACCCTAAAAGTGGACTAGAAACCCTAGGAAGCGAGCTAAGTTTAATAGATCTTGATGGCATGATCAATGATAGGAAGTTGTATGCATATTTCAGGATCTCTTTATGTGCTTGCTTGCCTATTGGATTTCTTGCATTGATTGGATCAATTTTATCTCAAATCAGCCTGATAGGTATGTGGTTACACTTATGGTTAATCACTTTAGTTTCATGATGATTCTCGGATGTTTTATCGGTTGCCTGAGAATAACTGCTTAGATGACTTTTATTTCATGCAACTATAAAGTGACTATGATTATCACCATAAATATATATATATATGACTGGCTCAGATCTTGGTCCTCCTTTGTGGCTTTGCTAATGATGAAAAGGGTAATCTAGTACATGGCCTACTTTTTTAGTAGGACATCAGGTTATCGTGAGTTAGAAATTGGGCTACCCACGTGTAGTGCCATTAGACTCTTTAGCACACCATGAATTAGGGAGTGGGCTACCTATGGGTAGTGCCATGCCACTCAACCCTAGAAATGGATTCACCTTTTAGGTAGGATCATGAGGGGTTTTAATGGGGATCTACCATAAGGAAGGTAGCATCCAGGTCCACTACAGGGACAGCGCAGAGGCTAGGGTATGTATAGATTGAGTAGGTATGTCTAAAACGTAATGTGGTTTGTTAAATCATAATTGACTGCAATATGATGTTATAGTTAATTGCATGATTATTGTTTCCCCCACATACTAGCATATTCATTTATGCTGACCGGCATTTTATTTTTCGGTATTTTATGTATAATATTAAAAAAGACAAACAGTAAAATGGCATATGTGGAATTATATAAGAATTAAAATACAAAGGAGGATTAGTTAGAATAGACTCCAGATGTGGATAGAAGTAGATATCCAAGTTTTTGAAAAAGGTATGCAAAGTTTTATTTTATTCCAGCTTTCAGTATAGTCTCGGTAGAATTTAATAAGTATTACTGATTATTTGTCGAACCTTTGATCTGGAAAATTGGGATAACGACTTTGACCTCTTGGTCTCCCTTAATTGGGGGTTACTGGGAGGTGGGGTCATTACATTTGGTATCAAAGCCTAGGTTCCTCATTTAATCTTCAATAATTATTAAATTTTACAAACTCTGTAGAACCCAAGAGAGTTATTAGAAGATTTTCTGAAAGACAAAGGTGTCTAGAATAGGATCACGTCTGGGGGCTGGCAATATTTTCCTTCACACCACTAGTTAGAATACGAGGACTCCCGGATTTGTGTGACTGCCTGGCTAATGTCTTAGGATTTGACTCGAAATAAGATACCTCTAGGACTCTCTCATCTTGTTCATCCCTTCTCAACTCAAATGTTGTTAAGGATTATAAGGATGAGGGTTTTCTTTCTTTCCTCACCCTCTTGAGGTATGGGTAAAGTTGATAAGGTTTAAGGAATCCTCCAAATTAATGAAAAGCATGTAAATAAGATGTCATGGACATAAGCTTAATAGTTTAAGAATAAACTAAAGAATAGCTACATGCTTAGGTTGTATGACATGAGTTGTCATGCCCTTAGGAGAGACCTGAGGCCAGACCTTGTCAGGAGGATGAGTAGAGAGAGTTAGTCTTGGAGGTAGAGACCTCCATTATAAGTAGAGACCTGGCACATCCTTTGAGGATGATGCTAACCCTAACCCTAAGTGGTGTTTAGAGAGAGAGATGGCATGATGAGTTAGATGTGATGATAGACCAGTGTGTGGACATGCTTTTGGATGCCCATGACATTATGAGCCATGTGAGGTTGAATGACCTAGTACCTTTGGTGACCCAACCCTGGAAAGGGTCGTGCTTGTTAGAGCGAAGGATAGCTCCTTCAATGATGAGGTTAGTGAAGAACCTATAGAAACCCTATGGGATTATATGAGCATGGTAGACTATGCACATCGAGTACATCAGTTGTGCTGGCAGTAGCTTAAAACTTAGGCCAGAAGGGCATATGGGATAGCTTATGAGATAAGCATAAAGACACATGGATAATCTTGAGCAAACATAGGTTTGAACATAGGCTTCACCGATGTAGGGGTATACTTGTGAGCTTGATCCACCTTCATGGAGAGAGGACCTCTAGTAGTAAGGTTGTTTGTAGGGTTAGATCTAGAGAGAGAGAGAGCAGGACCCCAAGCGAGAAGATTGGAACCTTAGACTTTGAGATATGAGGAACAAGTGGCAAGTTGAGGATAATGCGACCTAAGTGGATGGTTGTGGTTGCCTCATGCATGATCCCTAGAGGTTGATGGTATCTTGGTTTTCTATAGAGGAACCAAACCCTGAAGAGAGGATGAGGCTGCTGGTTCCTATGTGCCTATGATATAAGTGTTTACCTTCTGAGTTAAGAAGAAGAATTCCTTAGACCATGAAAAGGTTTAGTAACAGGTTGTGAAGCCTTACACCTAGTTAGCTATCCTTGAGGAGGACTCAACACTGAGGTGTTGCTCTATTAAAAGGATCCCGGGAAGTGCATGACATACCTTGGACATGCTTGGTTCATGATTAAAGGTTGAGCATGTAGTTGGACAGCTGTTGCATAAAGAGGTGACCCTAGGGTTCCTAAGCCTAAGAGGGGAAGAGGTGTACCCGATGCTCATGATGAGATTTGAGTTTACATAGTTTGAGCATGACACTCCTTATGTTTAGAGGAAATGGGAACCCCTTAAGTTTAAGGTATGTTTGATGAACCCCTCACATCGAAGTTGGTAACATGGGCAGGAATGTTTTTGGTCCAATGTTGAGGAATGAGAACAAGTATGACCTAGCATGGTTTAGTAGGTGGTCTTCTTGTGCCTTAGTGGCTTGCTAGGGTTAAGCATGATGTAAACCCTATACATAAGGATGTTTGTGATCTTTGTTTCTATCAAGAGATAGTTTCCTCCCATCCTGGGAGAGAGACCCTTTGGTAGGGTGTATACCAGTTTCTTTTGGTTTTGAAGTAACCTAAGGAGGTCTCATAGGATCTTGTGAAGCTAAGTGAAAAGTACATAGTAAGAGAATGAACCTGTAGACCCACAGATAACCATCTCTAAGTGCATGTGTGTGTGTTACCAGGGAGGTAACCGGTATGGGGCCTAACCAAGGTAAGTAGGTCACCATGACCCCTATGAAAGGATGACAGTGAGCCCAGGAATGTAGGGAGAGATGATGGAGACTTGGGTAAGGTTCTAAGTCAGAGATGTACTATAATAGAATCCTAAGTATATCCTAGGGTCAGATAGGGATAAGATCGATGAAAGTAGGAGTTGCCTATTTCCCTAGTTGCACATGACCATAGGGTCGGGAGGTAACAACTATTATTGTCTGAGGGCCATGGGTTAGGAGATTGATCACCTTCATGAACTCATGATACCCAAAGGGAAGATGAGGAGGGCACTCTCTGGATGCATAAGGGAAGAGGGATGACCCCAAAAGTGCCGACACCCTACTGACCTAGAGGAGATGACCAAGGATGGTATGATGACCCAAGTGGGTTCGAGATCAGTTTTCCATGGAAGTAACCTTGATGTTGAGATGTTCATGATGTAGAGACATGTGATGCACGTTTCCAAGGTGTATTGGCGATGTGGGATGTACCATCTCTACTCTTGGAACATGAACTACTTTGTTTTTGGATGGCCGCCAAATGCTTATTTCCTAATGTTATGGGAGTGAGAGATAGGACAGTACGCATGTCATACACCAAGGATAAAGATGATGTGAGTTGAAATGTTGCTATCAGGTATGAGGATAGAGGTGATAAGATACCCTTGTGGAGTGAACGATACATGGATGGTTTACCAACACTAAGAGAAATAAGGTAGTCATCTTAGGAGGATGTTTTTATCATGAGCTATGAGATATACAAGGTTGAGTTCAATAACCAAGAGGATGAGCTCTGAGTTTTCTTGATGAAGATAGACTTAGAGTTTGAGATGAGATAATAAGTGGAATACATGGAGGTGTATGTCTTCACACTACCTAACACCTAAGGAGGTGAAGTAGTAATGGATGCTCTGGTTGAGATGCAGCTGCCTAGTTTAGCTAGAAGCTAGAAGAGGTTGTTAGGTTAACCCTAAGTTTGAAAAAGAGATAAGTTTGGCTAACACTCAGATGTAACGATATCTGTTGATCAAGTTAGTGGTTGTTTGGTTAGCCAACCATTTAGGGTTTCTAAAGAATCAAATTTGATGAATCATGACATACGGGAGATCATGATCACCATACACCATTGTAATACTAAGATAATAAGTGACAATAGTACTTTGGATTTTTAAGATGAAGTTGCACGTGGCTTGTTTCCATGCAAGCCAGGAGGTGAAGGACGAACACTAATAACCCAGTGTATTGATATAGAGGATAAAGAGTCCTCAAGAAGAAATGGGAGTTCATCACTATGGATGTTGTGGTAAGTCTCCCCTAGACCAAGGAAGGTCAAGATGTAATAGGGGTTATGGTAGATCGCCTTACCTAGATGACATTAGAAAGAAAGAAACTGTCAAGGGACGGATCCGGTTGAACTACATATGAGAAAGAGATGGTTCGACTACACCATGATGCGAGTTCAAAAGTTCTTGAGTATAACCTAAAGATTCACTTTTATGCGGTGGAAGTAGGTACATGAAGAACTCGATGTTAGTACAATTTATCACCCCTAACTAACGATTAGTATAATCCAGACTTGAGGGTCTGATGAGAGCATGTGTGCTTGTCCATGGTGATACATGGAGACTGTTCTTGTCCTCTGTAAGATGTGATGATAACCACCATAGCCAGTATCGGGATGTAAAGAAGCTCTGTAAGGGAGGTTGTGTCGGTCACCACTTCATTAAGATGATGTTGGTGAAGGGACCTCGCGAAGGTCAAGAAAGAACCATGGTGTGTGCAGATGAAGTCACTTTGATCGTGCAATGGATGAAAGAGAGCCCAGGGGGGACATGAGTCGTGAGCTAATGCAAAGTAGACTGACATGCAGCTCACTGTGGGAGAATATGTGATATGAAAATCCGACCCCTCAGAGCTATAGCTGAGAAAGCTGAGTCCCCGATACATGGATTGATTTGAGATGGATTAGTGGAGAAGGTTATGTTTGACCTTACTCCTCAGGATAAAGTAATGTGTGATGAGTTCCATGTGTCCAATTTAGAGCACTATGTGAGATACCCGGACCATGTGCCGAGCAATGAACCTAGTGAGCCCCAAGGGAGGCTGAAATGACCTGAGTCACCTGTGCCGTTTATAGAGGCCAATGTGAAAGAACTCAGAGAAAAGAATATGAGATGATAAAGGTTCTTTGGGAGCACCATGGATAGGGTAAAACCACATAGAGGTCCATGATGGACATGGAAAAAATTATCCTGAATTGTTTGTTTGCTAATAGAATTTTGAGGACAAAATTCTTATAAGAGGGGAAGGTTGTTACAACCCCAATTTTGCATGAGTTTTCATAATTGGAATATAATGATTTTGTGAATTTAGACTTGATTGAAAAGGTTGTATACTTTGCTAAGAAGGGATTTCCTTGCAAATCTCCCTTGCATTAGGAATTTTGTGGTTCCTATTATTATATTAAGTCCAAATAATAGGAAAAGATACATGATAATGGATATTAAGCAAAAGTATTTATGAGAAATACTTGGAAATATCTAGAAAGTTTCATTAATGGCCACAATTGAGTCAAATTCGTTTACATATGATTCATAATAAAATAAATATGAAAAGAGGAAAAAAAAGATGAAAGATAAAGAGAAATTCTTGCAAAAGAATATCTTAATAAAACGAAATAAGTAAGATAATGAAAATGAAGGATGTAGATGCATCTAGAAGGATAATAAGTATCCTTAAAAAGGAATTTCCAAATATTAGAGTTTTTTGGGGTTCAAGGAGCCCCAATGTAGAAAAAGAAAGAGAATAGGCAAATAATACAAAATAAGAGGATAATGTGATACATCATTAATGACTTTTTGATAATATCAAAAAGAGATATTATTTGTCTTAAGAAAGTAGAATTTCATGGCCAATAGATTAAAACCCAAGCACAAGAAGATGAAAGAAAGAAATTTCAAATTTCCTTAATGACCAAGGATCATGGATAATGAAGGAGTTATTAAAAAGAAAGATATTATTCTTGTTTAAGGGAAAATAGGTCCCCTTTTTGGAAAGGGGCCTTGTTTCTTTGTGGGCAAGCCTGTTGGGGCATGGCTACCCTTGCCTATATAAGGGGTAGAACTTCTGCTTCGAGTTCAAGAGAAATCCCACACAACCCTCTCTCTTCTTCTTGTTCTTTCTATGCAAACCCTTACCAAGAGGGTAGTTCGAACCCTAGAGCAACGGGGGGCTGTGGAGGAGGTGCGATGAAGGCATGCTACTCCCATGACATCAAAGGGATGCTCAGTGGCAATCCCTTCACCCGAACCTATGCGTAGCTGTAGTCGTACGAATGCAACGATGACCACATGTTGTAGGCCCGTCGTACTCGCAACAAACCAGATAGGTCATGAGTTGGGTGGTGCTCCAGGTGCGGAAAAGGGCGGCAGAGTTAGGACGGGCGTTGGCGGTAGTCCTCAAGCCCTAGGATGGAGGGGGCAGACCGCGGGATGGCTACAAATGGCGGCCGCTGCGGCTGGCTGAATGTGGAAGATGACCTAGGTGTCGTTGGACCAATTTGCCCCTCTACGGGTTAAAGAACCAGCCACTGATGCAAGGGTATAAGCGTCATTACGTTATGTTTCCAAAACGAGCTATGTTGCATGCAAAGGATGACGTGGTTCTCAGTGATTCGTCCAAGTAAGTAAATAATACAAAATTCATATCTTTTTATTAGTAGCTCAGATGGATGCGTATAAAATATGAATCTTGCTTAGAAAAATGCGAGGAATCCAATAAAAATAGATTGAGAAGCTAATTCCTCTTGTAATTCGAAAATTAGTGGAAGTTATCAACTTTAATGCATTAATGATTAAGAAACCCTAATTGAGATGAATAATGTATTAAGAAGGGTTTTATGGCTGATTAAAGTTGGTATTAAATTGTTAATCACAAAAAGATACATTAAGATCGAAAAAGATGAACTTTGCATGTAATTGGTTTAATTTAGAGTTCCATGTACATGGATGAGCTTTAATGGGCCTTGAAACCCTAATGTTAGTCATTGTGTCTCTTAATGGCTTTAATTGTTCAAATTCATGAATAAGCTGAGATATGATGGTTCTAAGCTATTTCGAGTATAAGAGTTCCTAATTGTGGATAAATACCCTTAATATGGTAATTAGGATTTCTAATGGATAAAGGTGGAATTAATGATAAATAAAGTTCATATGTGAATTAGATCATAATGAACTATGAGTTGTTAATCCGGAAGGAACCAAAGATGATAATTAGGCCTAATGATCTTGTCATGAATTAAAAGGATAAAAATGGTAGTTTTAATGTAAAAGAGCATAATGGACTTAATTGATGGTTATTTGTGCCTTTAATCAGAATTTAAGGTTATATGTTGTTTAAAGGTAACCTTAATATCTTTCGTGAAGAATATATGGGATAATTAGGGTTTGTGAGTAATTGTATAAAATTAGGGTTTAAAAGAGTAAAAATGAAGAGGAACCCTAATTGCAATAGAAACCCTAAAAGTGGACTAGAAACCCTAGGAAGCGAGGTAGGTTTAATAGATCTTGATGGCATGATCAATGATAGGAAATTGTATGCATATTTCAGGATCTCTTTATGTGCTTGCTTGCCTATTGGGTTTCTTGCATTGATTGGTTCAATCTGTCTCAAATCAGCCTAACATGTTTGTGGTTATGCTTATGGTTAATCACTTTAGTTTCATGACGATTCTCAGATGTTTTATCGATTGCCTGAGAGTAACTGCGTGGATGACTTTTATTTCATGCAACTATAAATTGACTATGATTATTACTATATATATATATATATATATATATATATATATATATATATATATATATATATATATATATATATGACTAGCTCAGATCCTGGTCCTCCTCTGTGGCTTTGCTAATGATGAAAAGGGTAACCTAGTACATGGCCTACTTGTTGAGTAGGACATCAGGTTATCGTGAGTTAGAAATTGGGCTACCCACATGTAGTGCCACAAGACTCTTTAGCACACCATGAGTTAGGTAGTGGGCTACCTATGGGTAGTGCCATGCAACTCAACCCTAGAAATTGATTCACCTTTTAGGTAGGATCATGAGGGGTTTTAATGGGGATCTACCATAAAGAAATTATAAAAATGCAACTAAAAATGATGAGTAAATACTTATCAATATTCCACCTAAATTTTGTCAGAATTTGACTGAAGTAGTACTTACATTCAAGTCTAGAAATATATAAATATGTAATGGCAATACAACACTTAGTGTTTGGATTGAATTAGTTGTAAATCTTCTTAATCGATACTCTAAATATATTATACGTATTCAGTAGTTTTATTTTTCCTTATTCACTTATGGAACAAACATATTTTGTCTAAAGTTAATACTAAAGTATTAATAGTGCAATTATGTTGATCTTAAGACATGTTTTACCTATTGTTCAATTCATGGTATCTAATTGCAATTTTTGTATATTAATGGATGCATGGTATTTTCTTTTGTCTATATATATATTATACATACATATATATGTATATGGAGAGAGACTTAGAGCGATGATTGACATATATGTAATTTTATTTCTAATTTATTTAGTCTAATCCGTTTCAAGCTATGATAATATAGATGATTGGCTTCAATTTTTTGTCATGCTTTGATCATGTGTATTTCTATCTATGTTAAGTAGGCAATTTTACATTTCAAATTGTACATGTATATTCAAACTTTCATTTCATTTTATATATGTCATCATTTACATTCATTTGGATTTGTTTCCTATATGTTGTTCTGTATTAACTTTATTGTATATGTGTATGTACTTTATCATGGGTTCTATTGCATGATGTTGTAAAATAGATATGATTAAACCCATTGTATAGTGCATTTCATTTATGTGAAATAAAAGTAAACTCTATATTCATCAACGATTTTATTCTTGTTTTTGCGTTCTTTAGTCTGCATGACTCTACCTCATTATACTACATAGTTATTGAATTAGGGTGACTAGAAAAAAGTCATGAAATTCCATTGTATGTTTCTTGATCCACCGAAAGGTATGAAAAAAATCCTCTATATGTTTGAAAAACTTCACCTTGAATTTTATCAATTATTTTATTCTGTGTCACAAACTACATCCATCTCATGATGAACATTCCACAATGATTAATAGAGCTCATTTTGGTGCATTTGTGTTAGAACAAGCTATCCACCCTCTAGGCACAATACCAACAATGACACATAATGCTTTCTTTTTGGTGTCAATTAAAACAAATTCAACCATTTAGAACGTTTACATGCAACATACAATATGAAAGAAAAACATAAATTAGATACCAAAAAAGGGTGTAATCTTTGTATTCACGGAGAACATATAATGTATTGCAATTTATATCCAGACAAATAATTGACATTACAAGTCCTATTTAGCCTATGTATAGCCACAAATACGTGACAATGACCGATTGTCAATATAGAAACCATTATGAAATTTACACATTGAATTTGTTCCTTTTTTCAAAACACAACTTTCTTATTGCATAGGGACCCTTAAAACAAAGGAATTTCTCTGCCTTCTAAAGAAAAGGCCCCTATCATCAAGGATAAAAAAGAAATGGGGGTTGTTAGTGGGCCAAATTTAGATTTGACCTTAGGTAATCATACACAAACCTACAAACAACATTGATCAACTATCCACATGAAGAAATTTTCATAATGAGTACAAATGACTTGAACAACATATTATATTCTAACCTCCTATCTCTAGAAACCCTAATTGCATGGTTTGGTTGTCTTTGGGCTTAGTTCAAGAAGAAACCACAAACATGGTATAGGCTATATCTTGAGGGACATTAATACAATGTTTCCAGTTAGTTTTCATCGATTGGAATTAATGATTAAAAATCATTGGACATTTTGAAAATAAAACCAAAAATCACATAATGTCAATATTTATTACACTATAATTAATATAAATGACACAATAAAGTGTAATACGTAATTTGGTAATACATAATTAATAGATTACATGTCATAAATCAACCAATTTCATATCATGGATATTACATGCAAACAAATATGTTAATATGCCACTATATCCCCAATAATATATTTCACTCAAATAATGGTTTTACGAATACTAATATGAGTTGGAAGGCTTGTATATCAATACTAATGTTATAATTTTATTAAAAATTAGAAAAAGAACTAATGTATACATTTAGAATCCCAGTTTGAGACTTAATTGTAAGAATTGAGATAATATCATACTTAATGGATAATTTTGTAATGATATCACCCGAATAGATTTTTGTTTAAAATTGATTGTCTAGAATTTGCCTACGACTAGATGAGATAGAGGAAGAGACAAAATAAAAATTGGGAATTAAATGATGAAAGGAATATATAAATATAATAAAGGATTACTTCACCCATAGTATTATATATTTCAAACTGTCAATAGTGGAACTTGAGTAACTATTGATAAAATTCTAACATATATTTTCGGAAAACTAGTTAATAGATAGGTATTCCCAACATAATGATATTTTTGAATAGTGTAACCAATTCATATTTCTAATAATGTTCATTGTATTAATACTAAAAACACCTAGCTTGTTAGATGGCTTGATATATGATCACAAAATAAGAACTATATGAAAATTTGTATTGCTCACATCAAACTTAAGATAGATGCCAAATTTCACTTCAAGTGGATAGTAGTTACCTTAATTGTATAAGCAAAAGTAAAGTATAAGGTAATGCTAAATAATTGAAATTATTAAACAAATTTCCAAAATGTGGAAAGTGATATGAGAATTGGACTCTGCATATATTAATTAGTCAATGTGTGATTTCATCTTAATACGAGATTTGTATGTAACCTAAATCAATTAGGAAAGAAATCATATACTTCTGGGTCTAAAATGTGAATCATTTAATTAATGCAAGGACTTATAGTGCTTTCCTAAATTATCGATATGGCATGCTACAGTTTGATTTTTTGATTTATAATTGTGTCATTGTATGCTTGGTAGTTTTCAATTTTAGGTTGATGTGGGTTCCTTCAAGGAACTCATGATTGATTTCAGTCACATCATAGGTCATCTCCCACTTGGTCTATCTCTTATGCAAAGAAAGAAATATAGAGATTTTGTCTGTGCAATTTCTCTGTCTAATCTCTACATCTTTTCAAGATTTCTTTATCTTTATTTTTCTATTGTGATTTTCATATACTGAGTCCTAACTCTAGTCGTGTAAATGACTAGATAGGTAGTGCCATTTTTCATCTTCTCCCTTAGTTACTCTAATTTGGAGAAAATCACAGTAGGCATCCTCTTGAAAATTCATGTTATATGAACCTTCTTCACACCATACACAACCCCTCCCCACTCTCCTTTCAACCTTGAACCAGTCCACATTACTTCCACCAACTTGGTGTAGGGTCTAACCTTGGGGTTGGCTTCGAGTTATCAATAAATCTCTTAAGGCATGTGACCACATGATTATGTTCATTGGTTGTCACTGGTGCTTTCCCATCCCTTCTATTCTCCAGGTATGGATTCTTCCTTCATCTTCTATTTTGTGTTTCATTATATAGTGCCCCCATTCAGCTGCCTCGATGGTTATCATGGTGATTTCTTTTCCAACTTTTTTGTACAAATCCACATCTTTGTGCCAAATTCATGTACTACCTTTGTTTTCCTTTAGATCGTTTTTTGAGTCACCTTTGAGGTTACTCTACTCCTCCATCATGTAATGTGATGGAGGAGGGTCTATGGGAGCTTCAGATGTCCTCATAACCTCTACCTTAGATCATTGATTCTGATTCGTTATGGGGAAGTTGACGGTTCTCATAGTTGGAGCTAATTTTACTTCTATGAGGTTTGGTTTCTTGTCTTGGAGTTCTACTAGGTCTGTGTTTTCTTGTCTTGAGGAGAAGAGAAATAAAATAATGAAATTATACCAGGATTTTTGGGTCAACTCATATCATGTCATTTTTAGAGCAAAGTTATTCCTTTCAACTCTTTGACTTTGTCTGACCATGCAATTTTGATCGGAAGCGAGTTATCATTATACCTTTCCATGTGGCTATAGAGATAGCATGTAACGTAGGGAAATTGTTCTTTCCACTCGTATTTTGAATTATTCAATCAGTCAAATATTAGCAACTTTATAAATAAAAAAATTGTTGATAATTTATAAATTTATAATAAAATATATTTTGTAATCATAGAATGTTATGCACATGATGGTATCATTTTCAGTAGGATTCAACAACAACAAAAAGGGTGATTCTGAGGGTTCATGAACATATTGAGAAATTATACCTTATCCTATATACTTATAACTAGGTGGCTTGTTGTGAATATAAATAACACCATAGATATAAGTAGACCGATTATCAAGTATGTTGTATCATTTCAAAAATTATAACTGGGCAATCACTTATATTTTCTCTCTATTTTCACCTAATTGAGATATGCATGTGGGAGTTTTTTATTTGAGATAAATTTGACATCATTTAAGCTTCAAACTTGAAATTTAGTATAATTTATCCTTTTTTAATAGATATTGCAATTTGGTATCTAAGATTTATATCTTGCTCATCCTTTCTCAAGTCATACCTTATCTAATGAAATTGAATTGTCTTTGTTCTACTTGTGAAATGGAAACCTAGTTTTCCATGTGATGGCTTATAATTTATTCAAGTACAATCTAAATGTACTTATATAAGTAATTGATTCTTGTGTAGCAACCTTAGAATGGAATCCTTTGCAATGTGTTTGACTAAACCCTAATCTACTTTCATGTTGTTAAGCATGCATTTACAATGACTATAATTACACAATCATTGTCACAGTTATGGTGGTGATGCTTATAGTGTTTTATGGAATTTGGTAGAGATGCATATACCATATTTATCTAGGTGGTGATGCCCATAATATTATTGTTGGAACTAGGTGGTGTTTTATCTTTCCCGCATAGTTGGATGGTGATGCCTTTTTTTCTTTTTCGAAGGTGGTGTTGTATTTTCCAGTATAACTGGGTGGTGATACATTTTTTTACTTATGGGTGGTGATGCCATTGTTTGTGGTAGTGATGCACATTAGTTTGTGGTGGTGATGGCATGAAAATATTATATATTTCATTATAGTCTTTTCATTATAAATTGCATTCTTATTTTTTTTTAATCATAGTATATGACAAGATTTGACTTTAGCCATATACACTTCAATACCATCTTGCAAACAATTATTTTTGACATCTATTTGTGTGATTTCATATTTATCTCTTATTTAAAGACTTATTGTATTACTTGATGTTCTTTTCTTTGTTATTAGACTTTTCATTATTATATGCACATACCATATTTAGCTGAGATTTTTCACTATTTTTTCTCTTATTGGGTTGCTTCAAACCCCTAAGAAAAATAGGGGATTATAAGTATAAGTTGAACAAGACATGAACATGTGTAGATGATGTTTTTTGGGATAGAAATGAAGTGATTTTATTACCCACTATATCCATGATTAGTGAAATAGGTTATATATTATGTACTCACCCATATGGATCTCAATCTTGTAATCTTGTAGAATTGTGTACTCAAATATATTTTCTTCTATTATTAATTTTTTTGTTTCACACATACATAATTAAATATATTGGATCATATTCTCATGCAAAAGAATTATATTGGGGTTTGGTATTGGGACTTTATCTTTATATGATAAAGGAGTGGATCCCCTTACAATTCACACTCCTTATAGTATGGTATCAGAGTCAAGGCTGACTATTCTAATATTATCTCTCTAAATGTTGCTTATAGGACCCTTACCCTATCTGAAATATCAAGATGAGATGGTTTCCCTAGAATTTACGCATGCTGGGCATGTGATGATGGGATGAAGGTATATAGAATCTTATGATCTGGAAAGGATTTTGAGTAGTTACCCTAATGTGACAAGACCCTTTGTGTTGATACACATTGATCTATGATTAGAAATCCATGTATCATTGTACTTTTACTAGATGTAGCTTAAGGGTGGCTTAAAGTGTTGAGGATGATAGAGTGTTGGTGTATGGTGATGTTGTTATGGAATACTTTTTGACTGTGTCCTTGCATCGATTTTGGTCTATCTTTAAATTTATACTCCAAAGTTAATTTATTAAACTATTTTCCTTTATAGTACTATTTGTAAAAAAAGGGTTTTCTAGATTTTATCTATAGTATATTAAGTTGAGAACAAAGAATGAATATAAGAAATGTGTGAATAAATCTTAGGAATAGTTAGAATAGAAATCTCAAAGCTTAGATTTTATAATGGGGTGGTTACTAAGAATATGTGGCTTGTACTAAAGGTTTAGCAAACCTACCTTCTTTTGCTCTATAGGTTTGTACTTGCGGACTTACTAGGGCCTAAAGTGAATACTAAAGTTATCATGAGACACAATGACTTTGACCCAGTTAGTACATATCATCTAGTAAGAGGCATGACTTATGTAGGTCATAAACACACCCAATTACCACAATTAAAAAATATGTATATAACCATAATACCTTTAGAGTTATTTACTTTTTACTTATTATGTTGAAATCTTTTAAGGGGTGGAGACTAGTTGGTTGATAGTGTATGGATATTTAGATTTTGATGAAAAAGTCCCTTTTAAGCGTTGAAATGTTGTGACATACCAAATTAGGACCTCATAAATATGTAAACAATAATGGCATGGTTTGGTTGCCTATGGGCTTGGTTCAAGCGAAAACCCCAGATATGGTTTAACTTATATCTTGAGGTACCTTTATAGAATGTTTATAGTTAGTGTTTAGAAGACTAGTATTAATGATTGATAGATTTTTTGGACATCCGACCATAACTCACTTAATGTAAACATTTGGTAGACCTAAGTTCATAAATGTGATGATAAAGTTGAACACATAATTTGGCAATACATGATTAGTAGATGTCATTTCATAAACCAAGAAATTTCAATATATGGATATTACATGTAAATATGTATAATAACATGCCACTACCCCCAATAATATAAAAATAAATAAATAATGGGTTAAATTATACAAAAATGAGTTGGAAGGTTTTATATCAGTAATTATATTGTAATTGTACTAGTACTAAAAAAGGAAACAATATAGAGTCATAGTTTGAGAGTTAAGTGATAAAAAGTGAGATAATATAAAAACTTGGGGAAAATTTTATAATCATACCATATTTTCCTTGAAAATTTGACTAGAATGTTTCTATAACTAGATGTGAGAAAGGAAGTGTAACATACTGGATCTTGGGAAAATGTTAAATTCCTTCTCGGGCAAATGTTGATAGACCCTGCCACCCTATATTTAGAGTGGATGTATACAGTTCCCACTCACCCCACATTTATGGTAGATGTGTTATTTCCTACCTACATGTTTATATTATCTATTTTTGTCACAGGTGAAAGACATGAATGCTTTGAACATATCTTTTTCTCTAATTTATCATGTTTTTGACTTCATTTCTTGTATGCCCTTTTGGGTATTACTTTACTCTTTCATGGGAAGCCTTTTATTTTTATGTCCTTTATTCTTTATAAATTGCTCAATTCCTTATTTAGTATGCACACACCAGCCTTTGTTGATGTCATCTACTTTTTCTCTTCTTGCTGGGGTATGTTTTCAACCCTAGGTGTAGGATTTGGATAACATGGCTTGAATACTTGGACTTAGCTTAAGGAGTTAATGCTTGGAGATAATCTTGATCTAGTTTAGATTTCCCTCTAATTAGATCCATATGTTGTAGCTCATATGTAAACCCTTTGTGGAAGATTATGATGTTCTTTTGTAATCTTTGAAAAATTGAATGTAGTAAATATTTAACTTCCTCTTCTAAACTTTGGTGTTATGATACATTCATGTTGAATAAATTGGTTTCATCCCTTTCAAGAAAAATTTTATGTTGGTGTTTGGTTTGGGATGTTGCCTTTTTATTTCTATAGGAAGTGGTTCCCCTCTGGGATCCCACTCCTTATAGCATGGTATCAGAGCTCATCGTAGTTAGAATCTGACTATATCAATTTTGTCTCCCTAGTTAGAACTCTTTCCTAACATAGTTCCCCTATAAGTGAGATGTTTTCCCTAGATTTGGCCCAAGTTGTTTATAAGATGATGAAAAGTCAAATTAGGATCACATGAGTTTCATGTTGGGAAAACCCAAAGATGATGAGGTCACCACATCATATAGATGGATGATGATTTGTATAACTTGATGTTATGAGGTTGGATGTGAGGATGCAAATAGGCTATGAGGAGGTAATAGGATAAGGAGGTCTTGTTATGGAAAATTGTGACTTGGTTTATCATGCTGATTTTGGTACCATCTTTGTTCTATCTCCAATGTTTCTTACCATTTTTTTTTCAATTATACTACTATATGTATAAAATTTTTAGGATTTTATCAAATATTTCTTTAATTAAATCACAATGAAGATTTTCTATTGTATGGATAGTGAAACCCTAGTATTAGTTGGAATAGGATCTTAACCCTAGTTTTTACTATGAAGTAATGACTAGGAATATATGGATAATATAAAGGTATAGTGGACCTAACCTTTGTACCCTATGAGTTTTTGGTTGTTTAAGTAGGGTTGTTAGGTTGGAGACACAAGGACCTAAAACTCAACCCTAGATGGTTTTTACTTGTTAGTTGGATAGATGAACAACATAATTCTCTAAAATATTCACGACTAAAAGATGTGTGGGTAGACCTAAATGTTGTTTAGTTTGACTTGTTAGGTTAAACCTTTTAAGGGGTGGAGAGTAGTTAGTTGTTGATGTTTGAATCAGTAGATTTCAAGGATATAATCCTTGTAAGGGCTGGAGTGATGTAAAATACCAGATCTTGGAACCTACCTAGAACTTTGACTTTTAGACTTAGCCAAACAAGGTTAAGGTTTTAGACCAAAATGATGTTTAGTATAAGCTAATGAACTAATACATGTATAAATCACCATAATGTAACCTAATGTTTTCACATTAATCTTAGGCCAATCATGGACACATAAAATATGTCACATGCAGTAATTAGATAAAATTTCATGCAAATAATCACACACAACTCTTCTGGTGATAATATTAAGTTTTTGAATAAGAAATAGTGATAATAATGAAATAATGTCAAAGTAATGGCCACAAATATTAAAGGTATCATAACTCATTAAAAGAAATCCCAAAAGCTGAATTTAAGTTAAGAATTGTGTTCCTTGGGTCCCAATTTCCTTGGGAGTCAAGTTTCACATTATTCACATAATAATAATCGACTTAATTCATTTTGGATATAGAAGATCTGTTTTTTCCTCAAAATATAATCTAAAATATTAAATGAATCCAAAATAGGAAAATAATCTTGGATTCCTTATATACATAATAAGTATAGCCTTTGTTTATATTTTCATCCAATTTAGAAGATATTTGGTTAAAAAATGAAATCATGAGAGAGAAAGTGTGTAGAACCATTAAAATATTAAATAAATGTACAAACCTCTCCAACATGTAAAACTATGGCAAATTCATATCCAACACATTAAATATGACTTGTGGGTGAAGATCCATAAAATTTGGAGAATCTTAAAGTCATTAATGCATGAGGAAAGAGAAAATAGTATTTGATTTATTTGACACATTAAAATTTCCCAAAAGGAAAAATAATTGCATATTTAGATTCTTCATATAAAAAGTAGGTTGGGTGTCAAATGTCATTAAATTTGGGGCTCATTTACACCCTCAAAAGAGGAGAGAGATCATAAGAAATATTTTCTTTCACAGTTTGGTCGATTTGATTTGGGATTTGAATTAAATGTCACACTGCGTGAGTGATCTAGATCGCAGATTCTGGATCCAATGGCTTGTAGATTCTCTTCTACCCCGTGGCCAAAATTGGAAATAGTTAATGGTTGGTGAGTTTTCAAAGAGAGGTTTCTACCCAGATTCTTAATCTTTTTGCAAGATTTCTTCACCTACAAATTGCTCTTTCAAATCCGCACAATTTGATCCCTTTCTTGCATTGTTTTGTTGAGAATATGGGAAATACCCAAATCTCAAGCATGAAGCTTCACAGCCACCTTCCTCTTCTCCAACCCAAGCAACTGACACCTATATATATTGGTACCCCGATAACTGCTAGCGCCAATGCATGTTTTCTCTCGCTCAAATTTTTATGTTGGTCATGTTTTGTGCTACCACCGAGGTTTCTTACTCTCTAGGATTGCGGATAATCTCGCAGGAGCACAGAGGCACTGACAACCCAATTGTTAGGTGGTGTGAGTTCACCACATTCTTCTCTTCCTTTCTACCTTCTTGGTTTTGTGAATCATAGATGTCCATGGATTTCTCCAAATCTAGTGCAAGATGCTTCTTGTGTGTATCTATCCATGGTGTTGGGCACATGTAGGGGATGAAACCCCCTTGTAAGTTCCATGTTCTACCCTCTCGCGACCCCTTTTCTTTATTTTCCCGAGCAAGAGCATTTTTGTCTTTTCGAACCCTCATTTCTTTGCTTTGGTGAGTCAACTGAGCCGCTGACCCAGTGACATGGCCACCTTTGGTTGGGCCATGTCAGCAGCCCCGAGCCCACTTTCCTGTCTCTTTCTCATTGATCTCTGAGATATTGATTATTTGGAAATTCTTTATTTTCTAATTAGCTAATCTTGCAAAAATCTTATCTTTTTCTCTGGTTGTCCAAAAATTTAGTAAGAATATGCTTTGGAATCCAAAAAATGTAATATTTACAATAAAAATAGTTTCAAAGCCTAATTTCTATATTTTTAATGGTGAAGTTTTAAGGATCTAGCTAATGAATATAAAAAGCCCTAAAATTGGAAACTAATTCCCCTTAACCCCAAATATAACAAATAAATATGTTTTCTTGGTCACAAAAATATAAGGAACCATTTGGATTGGGTTTTGAGTCCAAAATATGATTTTTGCTAAAAGGTTTAGAATTAGGGTTTCATTATCTTATAAGAATCTAAAACCCTAATACATGTGAATAATATATATTTATGCAAGGTTGATCTTGGAAACAACTAGGATGGTGAAGAGTGTTTCTAGGACTCTAGTTTAAGGTATGTTTGCAAACCATATTATTCTCTTTGAGAAATTCACCTATGTTCTTCTTTCTCGTGGTCCTATGGACATTAGGCTATACATAATGTTTTTTATTGTGAAAATCATGGTTTATGTAAACTTCATTATTTGATATTGATCTTGTAATCATGGATATTCTTTTGGTCTCTTTCTTATGCTTTGATTATAGTGGAACATTCTTTTGTGATATGTGCTTCTTTGCCCACCTTTGTAGTGGATGTTTATATGGCACATTATGTGATGGCATGGATCCTCTGATCCCACTTTATACTTGATGGATGTTCTTATCCTCCTTATTTGTTTATACTTGTTTATTCTTTTGTTATGCATCATGTAGTGACTTTTATTGTAATGTTGCATGTGTTTTTATGTGGATGTTAAATTCCCACATATGAATGCAGATGTTAAATTCCTGCATATTTATATATTTCGGCAGATGTTAAATTCCTTCTTGGGCAGATGTTGACAGACCCTGTCACCCCATATTTAGAGTGGATGTATATAGTTCCCACTCACCCCACATTTATGGTAGATGTGTTATTTCCTACCTGCATGCTTATATTATCTAGTTTTGTAATAGTGAAAGACATGAATGCTTTGAACATTTCTTTTGCTCTTATTTATCATGTTTTTTACTTCATTTCTTTTATGACCTTTTGGGTAGTACTTTACTCTTTCATGGTAAGCCTTTTATTTTCATGTCCTTTATTCTTTATAAATTGAACAATTCCTTATTTAGTATGCACATACCAACCTTTGTTGATGTCATCTACTTTTTCTCTTCTTGCTGGGTTATGCTTCCAATCCTAAGTGAAGGACTTGGATGACATGGCATGAGGATTTAGACTTAGCTTAAGTAGTTAAAGCTTAGAGACAATATTGATTTGGTTTAGATTTCCCTCTACTTAGATCCATATGTTGTAGCTTATATGTAAACCCTTTGTGGAAGATTATGATGTTCTTTTGTAACCTTGTGAAAAATTGAATATAGTCAATATTTTACTTCTACTGCTAAACTTTGGTGTTATGATACATTCATGTTCAATAAATTGGTTTCATCCCTTTCAAGAAAATTTTTATGTTGGTGTTTGGTTTGGGATTTTGCCTTTTTATTTCTAGTAGGGAGTGGTTGCCCTATGGGATTCCACTCCTTACAGGAAGAGACAAAAATGGAAAGTGTGAATTTAAGGCTTGTTTGGTACATGGTGAATGGAGGCGAAGGAAAGGGAGGGGGAAAACCTTAGTTGTTTGGTTGGACAAAGTGATGGTAAAGGGAGGAGAATAGATTTGAATGGAGAGGAATGAAGGGGAATATATCAAGTGTATTTTTGTTCTAACAAGACATGGATCTAAAAATTAAATCATAAGATGTAGATGAAATAATATTTAAATCCATGTGTTGTTAGATGGCTTGATATATGGTCTCAAAGTAGTAAATGTTTGTTAGATTCGAATTATAAACATCATAAGTAGGCTACATGCCAAATTTCACATTAATCAGATATGTTAGTTACCTTGACCGTATTATTAAAAAAACAAAAAAATGCTAATAGACTAATTTATGAACTAGAATTCATAAAAGTGGACATTTATATGTGAATCAAACTCTACATGTTTTCATTAGTTGATGTGTTAAATTTTATTTTAGTTGGAGTAGCTGACCTAAACCAATTAGGAAAAGAATCATATAGTCCTAGATCTAAATTTTGAATCTTTTAATTAATTCAATGAGGACTCATAAAGTTTTCATGATACATCAATGTTTGATTTCCATGTTTATAATATGTCCACCAAAAGTGGCATCTTCCATATTTTTGTTAATTATGGTCTCTTTTAGTACCATAGGATAGAGATAGTGCATGGGTCACCTCCCACCTCCAGTCCATCTCCTACACAAAGAAACAATTTAAAAGATTTTCTCTGTATGTTTTATCTCTATAATCTCTATTTGTTGCCTAAAATTTCTTCACCTTTATATCTTCCTCATGCTTCCAAACAACTTGAGTAACACAAGCTATATAAATGACTAGATATGAAATAGTAGTTTTCATCTTCTCCCTTGGTTGCTCCAATTTAGAGGAACTCAAAGTATACCGTCTCTGACCAATTCCTATTAGTTAAACCTTCTTCACACCATACCCAACCCCTTGCAAATCATGCTTAATTATGAATTCATCCCCATAACTTCCCCCAACCTCGATTACGTTCCAAACTTGGGATTGGGTTCTGGTGTCATCAGAACTTTCAAGGCCATGGTTATAGAAATGCTTTGAATGATTGTCTCTGATGATGCCCCAAAACTCCTCTTTTTGAGGTAACGATCTTTCCTCTATTATCCATTTTGTGCTTTCCTTTTTATTGTATCTATTTGGTTTCTCAATGGTCATTGTTTAAATTTCTTCTCCTATTCTATTTGTAAGAATATGTAGTTTTGTTCCAAAGTGATGTGGGATATTTGTTTCCCATTCTATATTGTTTAGAGTCACATTTAATATTACTCTACTCCTCCATCATTGTATGTGATGGAGGAGGGTTGTTTGGGAGCTTCAGCTATCCTCACAACCTGCACCTTAGGTTTTCAAGGCTGGCAGAGTATGGGGAAGATAGTAGTACTCACTACTTGATCGGATTTTTCTTCTTAGTGATTTTGATTCTCATCTTGGAGCTCTTCTTGGTCTGTGTTTTCTCATCTTAAGGAGTAGAAGAATAGTAGTGGCATTTTACAAAGATTTCCCTAGGGTTAGATTGTATTGTGTTAAAGGTTTAAGGATAGTGTGCCCCTGATGACTCTTTGACTTTTTTTTAATGAAAAGTTCTAGTCAGATGTGAATTAACCTTATACTCTATCATGTGGCTGTAAAGATAGTGTGCGGTTCAAGAACAACTTTGCCTTTTTTTCTCATATTTTGATTTATAAAATCACTTGAATATTTTTTGTTTAGAAAATCAATAATTAGATAATGGTAAGTTGTGATATTAAAATAAAATATGATTTGAAATTGTGAGAATATTATCTACATGATAGTGATGATTTTATATAATGACAATACATAAATAATAAGGGTGATTTTTACAGTTAATAAATATTATTAGAAATTCATAATTCATACACTTGTTACTAGATGTTTTGGGATGTTAGTGTGAGTCGAAAATACACCTTGAATTTATGTGGATTGAGTATTAGGTATGTTGCATACATTTTATATCATAATTGGGCAATCTCCTATGTGTTCTCTCTCTTTTGACCTAATTGAGATATGTATGTGGAATTTCTCCTATAGATCTGTTTGACCTCTTTAAGTCTCAAAAATGAAATGTAGCATAATTTCTCCTTCATCAATTGAGATTGCAATCATTATCTAAGATTAATTTCTTGTGCATCCATTCCCAAGTTCTACCTTATTTGGTGAAACTCAATTATAGTGTCCCATTTGTGAAATTCAAAATCCTAATTTGCCTTGTGATAACTTATCATTTCTTTAAGTGTAGCTTACACATAAATATTACATATTTGATCATTTTTGCAGACTAACCCTGGAAAGGAATCCTTTGTGATGAATTTGACTAAACTCTAAGCATGCTTTACAATTTTAAGAATGCATTTTGATGAATAGTATAACATAATAAGTTGTTACACTTATAGTGGTGATGTCTGTCATGTGTTTGAGAATTTGGAAGTGGTGGATATTACATATTTATGTCAGTGGTGAAGTGATGCATCCCTACTTTAGGGCTTCATCTTGTATCTTCTTTCATTTTAGTCACATCTAGAAATGACAGATTGCAAGTTCTTTCCCCTAATAAATGGTTTTCTATGAAATGCACTTATGGAACCTCTTAGCATGTTATTCAGGTCCAAATAAGGTCTTAAAGCTCCCCCAACATAGACCTATTGGCAAAGAATCAAGATAAATAAAAGGTGTCCACGGATCTAAAATATTGAAACTCAAATTGCATGAAAAGACCCCAGCATGACTATGGTGACAGGAACAACCATCCTACAAATATAAAAAATACAAGTTGATTCAAGAATTTGACAAGCTACAACAACCTCAGCACCATGGCCACTTTCATCCAACACAGATGTGCCATCAAGAATGGCCATCTTGGCAAGAGGTAGAATGGGTGTGCTCAAGAGAATGGCCAAGTCCAAAACTCGTCCAACACGATCATGCTACCCAACACAACTGTTGTACCTAGCCCCCACCACGATCGTGCTACCGACCATCATATGCCCCAAATCAACCTAACATTTTCAAGTTCCCCAAAATGGTCATTCCCTACTAGCAGGGTGTGCTAACTTCTACCCAGCACAATTGTGTTGCCCAACATGTCTGTGATGCCACCCAAAACCTAGCTTTTTTGCATTATTTCCCCCACATTTCCCCACTTAACATTATGCTTCCCTACTACCTATATATATCTAGGTGGAAACTATAGCACAAGGTTACACCCCCTAGCATTCGTTTAAACATACTTAGTGCATTCAAGGAGCTCCTACCTACTCCCACATACCTCCATCTAATTTCCACCTTCCCTCACCTCAAAACCCTAATTTTCTTGGGTTTTGACCATTTCCATCTAATGTTGCATGCTTGTCACCCACTCTGGAGGGACTAGGAGCTTCACTTGCTGCTAGAGATGAAGGATAAGAAGATCTTTTATGAACTCCACGAATTTTCCTTCTTCTTTTGATTCTTGTTCTTTTTCTCTTTTTATAATATGAGTAGCTAAGCCCCCCTATGTGGTCTATTTGGGAGAGAAAACGTTAATTTGATACCATGATGGGGGAAAATAACTTATAAACTTTATAGATTCATTGTATAGTGATTGTTTTATACTTTTGTATTGTTCACATATTTCTCCTTATGGTTTGTTCTTGAAAACATGGATTACTTGTTGATTTATTCATGAAACCACTTATACTCTAGGAGATAACATCTTGTATGTGGTTATCTTAGGAATTGCTCCTAGGTCCAACTAATGGATCACTAGTTAGAACCCTATATTCCTACATACACTTTCCCTCTCCTACTTCCATGTGGTAGATCTAAGTAGCTAGAGTAGGAGTTCTTAGTGTAATTGCATAGGAGCTTCCTAAATGCTAGATGGTGAATGATATGAGGTGAAACACCCTCACCTACACTCTCCATTTTTCCCGTTGGCTCCCAATTGCAATAAGGACACCTACTCTAGAAACCTAGACTTTCTAAATCCTTTTGAAGTTTCTTCTATGCCGTAGCTCAATTAAGCTTCACAAGGTTGGACTGGGTGACTAAGGGTGTAGTTCCTCTTCAAATACCTTATACCACTCATGGACAACTAGTAGCTTAGGGTATTCCATAGAATTTGTCTTGTTCTTTGGTTTTGCAATCTAGAATGAATGGATATAATTTGCATGTTATAACCCCCAAATTGTTTCCTATTTACATTATCCCAAATGGCCCACATCTCCATAACTTTCTTAAAACCCTAATTTACTTCTTGATAGCTCATGCTTGCTTAGTTACTTGTTTTAATTATTTCTTAGTTAATTGCCTTATTCTTGGTAGTTAAATCTTTATAGTGCAGTTAGTGTCCATTTGTGAATTCTTTGATTAGCTAGTGTTAATTTAGTTATTTGCTTGCCCTAGGTTATGAAACAAGATTGCTGATGTGGGATTTTATCGCACTAACAAACTCACTCGGGGTTGAAATCCCTGAGATGTTACCAAAACCAATGTGCAATAATACCACACGCAAGCGGACGAGTCTTATCGCAGTATAGTTAAGAATCGAACCCAAAGGACAACATTTTTAAGAATCTTTTCAGTCGAATCTAGTTCAAGTAAGACTAATATTTAGAATGATATGTTGATTTGAGATTAATTAAACTAATTGCAAGGAAGTAAAGAGCGGAATTAAAGTTGGATCTAGATCAATGATATGGAATCGCGAGGATGGTATTGGGTTTCACCACCGCTACACATGTAAACAAATTCAATCTCAAACAATCTAGGCTAGATATAACGATCCAAATAGAGCTGCTGCAAAACCCCCCACACGGGCATTAAGTTTGCGTAAGCATCACCTTAGGCATCAGATGTCTCGTCACCATCCAGATCACTCACTTACGACCCTAAAGATACAAAAATCCAACGATGGTTGTGGGCCCCCTCTACAGGTGTTAGGCACACAGAAGTGTCACCAAAGGCTAGATGGCTCGTCTCCTCACATATCATACACTTACGACCTCCAAGAAATCCCACTCTATTTCTAGTTTGGGAGTCAACCACATTAATTGATAAGCAAGCAAGCGATTAATATACGAGCAAACATCGACGATTAACAAGAATATATAAAATCCAAATAAGGCTGTGAACCCCCTATACAGGCGTTAGGTACACAGAAGCATCACCAAAGGCTAGATGGCTCGTCCCCTTATGGATCATGCACTGATGACCTCAAGGAATCCCATTCTATTTCTAGTTTGGGAGTCAACCTATTAAAAAGACATTCAATCCTACATATAGAAGCTCTCACAACATAGGAAGAACAAAGATGAAAGAACACAATTAATCAAACTACGAACATAATGATTAACAACGAAATGAAAGGTTATATGCATTGCCATCGAAAGTTTAACAAATGAACATGATTGCATGGGAAGCGGGGCTAGTCCCCGCACCCCAGCGAAAAGGAACTACTCGTTCATGATGTGAGAAACAAGAAGAACAAGAAAGAGAGAGAAATTTTCCATGAGCACAGTGCAGAAGGTAGTCATAGCTTGGTGAAGATGATGCGATATTCTATGTCATGTCGGGACAAATTTGGACACAGAAGGGAGATGCCAAGATAGACCGGATAGTCTCTCTCGCTCTGTCTTCCTTCTCTTCTCAGTCTCCTTGATTGCAGCACGGGCAGTAGGTGGAATGAGACTGGCGTGGATGGAACTGGATCTGGACCGGACCTGTGTACAGGTAGCCTATCGACGTCCCAGAACTGATGCCCCAAATGGGTACCTTACTGGTCCTATTTATAGGCACTAGATTGTTCCTCACGTTTTTGGTGTGTTTCCAGTCCAAACGGTTTCGTAGATATTTTGGCTTCAAATGGTTTGGTAAAAACAGCTCAAACGGTCTGCATGCAGCTATTTTAAACAGTCTTGATATTTATCTTTTTCAAATGGTCCAGTGTTCGGTCTTGAATGGACTTCCATTCGATCTTCATGCATTGAGCAAACAGTTTCCATCATTCTGTCTTTGATTGCTGGCCATACGGTTTGTAAACTGTTAATTATCAAACGGTCTGTGAGCAAGTCATATGGTTTGCATTCACGTGGTGAGGCCATTCGGTCTTCCTTTCAGCTTGCCTTTCCATTCAATTTTCATATATTCCAGCAAACCGTCTATGTGATTGTTGCTACTAGGGCAAACGATCCTCTCAGCAGGTCCATTCGGTCTTGCATTCTAAATGCCCAAACGATCTTCGCTACTTTATGCAAACAATCTCATAACTTTGCCATCCATTCGGTCTTCACATTGTGGCAGCAAACAGTCTTAATAATGTTGCATGCCTATCTGGTCTTTATGCATACATGCCATCCACGTGAATAGTGCAACACCTTCATCCGACTTCATGTATAATCTTATCCAAACGGTTCTTGTGATTTGCCTTTTTCATCCAGTTCGTATGCATGTGATCATTTCAAGAAGATCACACAGTCTGCGTGTGCATGCATGGTACACTCATGCATGTAAATTCAGATCATACGGTTTCATTCACCATGAGCTCATTCGGTCTTCATTTGCTAGAGCAAACGGTCTGGATACAAGCCAAGAGACCAAACGGTCTTGGCATACAGTCTCAAATGTTCATTTGGTTTACATGCAAATGAGCAAACAGTTTGTGAGGTGCCACCATCATACGGTCTGCATGCAATACTCAAGCGGTCTTCACGTAGGCTTCCATTCAGTTTTCACTTCTTGCACCACAAACGGTCTTGCAACCGGTTTGAGCAAATGGTCCTGCATTCCTTTATTCGGTGTTCACGTGCATTCAATCTTCACATGTATTCGATCTTCGCATGCACGTCAAACGGTCTTGAAATGGAACTATCCATTCGGTCTTGAGACCGAATGGTTGAAACTAAATGGTTAGACTGTTTGCTCGAAATCGAATGGTGAGACTGTTTGGTTGAAACCGAATAGTGAGACAATTTGGTCGAAACCGAATGGTGAGACCATTTGGTTGAAACCGAATGGTCAGACCATTTGGTCAAAACCGAATGGTCAAACCATTTGGTCAAAATCGAATGGTGAGATCGATTGGTCAGAACCAAGGGTGAGTGAAGGTGGGACCCATCTAATTGTTCAGCTTTATCAAGACCTGTGTTAACTCAACATAAATTCAGTTAAAACATTGATAATCGAATCAATTAAGTCATTTTTCACATTATGATGCATTTTGATATTTAATGAGTGAAATTTGATATGTTGAGTCAAAATGAGCCGAAGATGGTAATTGAATTCCATGATGAATATGCATTCATCAAAATACCCCGAACATAAACGTTGCTCATCTTCGAGTAACACAAAATCTGAAACTGTCACCAAAAGAATACTTTCGAATCATGTGATTGCTTCATCTTTATATCATGATTGTTTTCTTTCTTCTTAGAATGACTTAACATCTCAACTTCTTGAGATCACTAAACACATCTTACCATATCTTTGTTCCTGAGTTCAGTTTTCCAATATCACTTCCTCCTCACTTTTTCCAACAACAAGCATGTCAAAGAGTTTTGTAAGAGTCTAGAGATACCCGCAGAACAACAAGTGTGCATCTGATCTGACACTGGTGTTTTTCAGGATAGTGGGGGCATGCATTGTTCCATTAGGTAGAAATGGAGTGAATGGTGGTATGGAAGGAAAAAGTAAATCTCTCCTCTATTCGACTCGAGATTTTCTTTTTATTTGCTTTGTAGTTTTATTTATTGCATTTTTTGTGCAAATCTCTCCTCTATTCGACTCGAGATTGCATTTCTTTTTGTGTGCACTTTGGCATCTTTTGTTTGCAAATCTCTGCTCTATTCGAATCGAGATTGCATTGTTGGTTGTACACCCCTATTTATTTGTTAAGGGTATGGAAGAAGCGGATATAGAGCAAAGTGCCACCCCGAACTTAGGGTTTGACACTGTTTTGGCTATTTATGTTTCTTTTTGATGGATGGAGAGGTACGAAGATGATAGAAGGAGTGTATAAGAGAGTTCATATTAGAATGCAACTTGATTTACAATTCAGTGCACCAGGTTGTTCTCTTAATCGTACTCTGTTCAAGTAATGACTTGATGAGGATCCGGTGGAGATTCCATGTTATTGTTCCACTAGTCAGTTAGGAAGCATGACATGTTTGATCCCTATCAGTTCGACAGATGCTTGTCATTTTTGCATCAGTATCATGATGTTAGGAATCATAATCTTCAAAAGATGATTTCAATCAAAAGGATAGTTTTCAGATGAAGGTCCTTTTGAGGATCTGCTTCGAATAAGGAAGGCATAATGATTACAAAATACATAGCAGGTGAGTTAGTGACTTTTATGAAACAGGAAGTGTCAAAAATTCATCAAGTATCTGTTCAATTTCTGGAAAAAAATTGAAAATTTTGAAAAATTTTACCAGTGAAAGCTTAAGTATGAAAAGGATGGGTGTAGGTGGAAAGTGAAGTACGTACCACCCAACCTCCACCCCGAATGTAGAAATTTGCTTGTCCCGAGCAAACCCTAAATCCAAGATGGAGGGGAAAAGTCATGCCGGATAGACCACCAGATGTGGTAGCATTACAGTCAGCGTGCATCCTCTTATCTGAAAATCTAAAGAAAGGTCAATTAGACCTCAAGATAGCATCTCACGATGCGATTCTTTTTTGGTGCAAAATTATCTAAACTAAAACAAAATTCAGAAAAATTTCTAATTCAAAGTTAAAACGAATTTTATTTATCGGGTTGCCTCCCGACAAGCGCCTTTGTTTTACGTCGACGGCTCGACGTGATATCTTCAACTTCATGGTGGTTCCTTTGGATTGGAGAGATCTATTATTTCTTCGATTCTTATGTCAGTTGTGGTGAAATATATTTTCAAACATTGACCATTTTCCATAAATTCACCTGACTTTTCGCTCCATAAAGAGAAAGCACCATGTGGGGAGATGCTTTTGACAATGTACAGTCCAGACCAGTGAGAGCAGAGTTTCCCTGGGAATAACTTCAACCTTGAGTTGAATAGCAGAACTTGGTCTCCCACTTGTATGTCTTTTATTTTCAAATGACCATCATGCCAAAGTTTGGTGTGTTCTTTGTAGATTCATGCATTCTCATAAGCTGTCATCCTCAGTTTGTCCATCTCTTGGAGTTGTAGAATCCTGGCTTGTCCTGCTTCTTTCATATCAAAATTCAGTTGTTTTATTGCCCACCATGCCTTGTGTTCCAGTTCGACTGGCAGGTGGCAAGCCTTTCCATATATTAATCGAAAATGCGTAGTCCGAGGGGAGTTTTATAAGTAGTTTGATAGGCCCATAATGTGTCGTTGATTTTCACCGACCAATCTTTCTAATTGCGGCCTATTGTCTTTTACAAGATACTCTTGAGTTGACGATTAGAAACCACCACCTGTCCGCTTGTCTGTGGATGGTAAGGTGAGGCTACTTTGTGAGTAACACCATACTTTCTTAGCAATGCTTCAAAGCTTCTTTCAAGAAAATGGGAACCTCCGTTGGATATCACCGTGTGTGGGACACCAAAATGGGGAAAAATAATATCCTTGAATAATTTGATGACTGGTTTGGTATCACTAGTGACGGTTGGTATTGCTTCAACCCATTTTGAGACGTAGTCCACCGCCACTAGGATGTATGAAAATCCCTGAGAAGATGGGAATGGACCCATGTAGTCCACCCCCAAACATCGAATATCTCTACTTCTTTCCATAGATTCAGTGGCATCTCATCTCTCTTTGTTATATTGCCAGATCTTTGACATTTGTCACATGATAGGACAAAGTCATATGAATCTTTGGATATGGTTGGCCAGAAGAATCCACATTCTAAAACCTTCAAGGCAGTCTTTTCAGAGCTCATATGTCCTCCCACTATTCCTAGGTGACATTGTTCCAAAATAAGTTGAGCTTCTTCTTCGGCGATACATCGTCTATATAGACCATCAACACATAGTTTGAAAAGGTACAACTCATCCCAGTAGTACTGTTTCACATCATGCATACATTTCTTCAGTGCGTTTTCGGTGCATTGAGGATGAATAACCCCAGCAACGAGATAGTTCACAAAATCCGAGTACCATGGTATAGCTTCTGAGACCTTCATTAGTTGATCATCTGAAAGGGAATCATTAATCAGAATCTTCTCGGTATCCAGAGTGTGGATATGACTGAGGTGGTCTGCTACAACATTCTCTGTACCCTTTTTATTCTGATCTCTAAATCAAATTCTTGTAGGAGGAGAATCCATCTTATTAACCTAGGTTTTGCATCTTTCTTTGCTAGAAGGTAACGAATGGCAGTGTGATTTGTATAGACAATGAACTTTGAACCAATTAGGTAGGATCTGAACATGTCAAAAGCATACACGAATGCTAGAAGTTCTTTCTCAGTAGTAGCATAATTCCCCTGAGGTACATCGAGGGTCTTCGATGCATAATAGATCACATAATGTTTCTTTTCTATATATTGGCCCAAGATAGCACCTACAACATAATCACTTGCATCACACATGATTTCAAAAGGGTGGTCCCAATCAGGAGCTCTAATGATGGGTGTAGTTGTAAGGGCATGCTTCAGTGTGTTGAAACTTTGAACACATTCTTCGTCAAAATTTAATTCAGCATCCTTTAGTAACAAATTTGTCATCGGCTCGGTTATCTTTGAGAAATCCTTTATAAACTGTCTATAGAAACCTACGTGACCAAGGAAAGCTCAAACTTCCTTTACATTGATAGGGACAGAGAGCTTGGAAATCACTTCAATCTTGGCTTTATCTACTTCAATTCCTCTATTGTTGACCCTATGGCCGAGGACAATTCCTTCCTTTACCATAAAATGACACTTCTCCCAGTTGAGTACAAGATGAGCTTCTTGACATCATTTGAGGACCACAGAGAGGTGTTTTAGACATGAATCGAATGAATCTCTATATACAGAAAAATCATCTATGAAAATTTCCATAATGGTTTCGGTGAGACCGACAAATATAGCAGCCATGCAACGCTGAAAAGTTGCAGGTGCATTGCAGTTTCCAAATGGCATTTTTCTAAATGTGTATGTTCTGAATGGGCAAGTGAAAGTGGTTTTCTCTTGGTCATCTTGATGTATGGGTATTTGATAGAATCTAGAATAACCATCGAGGTAACAGAAGTATTCTTGATGAGCCATCCACTCTAATACTTGATCAAGAAAAGGCATTGGAAAGTGATCCTTTCGAGTTGCATTGTTTAACTTCCTATAATCAATGCACATCCTCCACCCTGTGACTGTTCGGGTGGGGATGAGTTCATTGTTTTCATTTTGTATCACAGTAGTTCCACCTTATATTAGGACAAAATGCACTAGGCTCACCCATGGTGAGTCTGATATCAGATAGATTATTCCAACGGTGAGCAGTTTAATGACTTCGCAATAGACTACTTCCTTCATATTTGGATTCAATATCCGTTGATGTTCAATAGTTGGGTTGTGATCTTCCATCATAGGGATCTGGTGCATACACAGCGCTTGACTAACCCCAGTGAGGTCACCCATTTTATAACTGATGGCTTTCTTTCTTTCCTTTAGTTCCTTCAGGAGTTTATCTTCTTGTTTGGTTGTTAGATCGGAATTTATAAAATTGGACAAACCTTGAGATCATCCAGAAACATGTACTTCAGTCCCTTAGGCAGAGGCTTCATTTTGGGGGCCTCTGGTTTTTTGCATGTTTCTTTAGTAGCTTCCACAACATTGAGTTCTTCAAACGTAGCTTCGAGGTCTTCTTGGGCAGTGTCAAGGTCAAAAAAATACTCTTTAACTTGCTCACTAATGGAGTTATCAACAGAGGTGTTTGTTAGAGTCACGTATAAAGGATCGTCTTGTTCATATCCCTCTTGTGTGAGGAGTGCTATTTGTTCAATGTAGTCAATCAAATAGACTTCTTCTTGCATACTTGGTCTTCTCATGCTTTCAAAAACTTTGAAGTCGAGGGTTTCTTTACCAAGTCTGAGAAGCAATGTTCCTACTTCAACATCAATTAGAACTCTTGCAGTGGCAAGGAACGAACATCCAAAGATGAGAGGATATCTGGCATCCTCTTTTATGTCCATGATGACAAAGTCACATGGAACATAGGAATCTTTCCCTACCTTGACAGGTACATCATCAATAATTCCTAACGAGTGTTTTATCAAATTGTCTGTGAGTTGTATGGTCATGCCAGTTGGAAGAAGTTCAGTAAAACCTAGTATTTTGCAAAGGCTAAGTGGCATGATGGAGATGCTAGCACCAAGATCTGCCAGTCCTTTCTTGCATGAAGAATCGCCAATATGGCAGGAAATCCCAAAAGATCCTAGATCTTTCTGCTTCTTTGGCATCTTACTCTAGATGATATCTGATGTGGTTTTAGCTAACTTGACTGTCTCATATTCTTCAGTTATATATTTCCTAGTGAGGAGCAACTTTAAGTATTTTGTCCAAGCTGGTATCTCAGCTAGTGTATCCAAAAAGGGTATATCAACATGAAGTTTCTTCATAGCTTCTTTAAACTTATTGAACCGAGTATCAAGCTTGGTTTGGCATAAACGAGCAGGGAAAGGAATATGAGGTTTGTATATAGGGACATCAGGTTCTGGTGTTTCAGTTTCTATAGGTTTCTCAGGACTTTCCTTGCCTATCTTATCAGCAGTTACTGGTTCTTTCAGTTGAGACTCTGGTGTTGTTGAGTCTTAGACAATCACAGGTTCACCCTCATCTGTAACAACCACAGATGTCTTGATAGGAGGATCAGAATAGTCTTTTCCTGACCTGGTGGTGACTTCCTTAAATTGTTTAGGATGCTTAGGATTATTCTTAGGTTGGCAAGCAAAAACCCCAACTGGTGGCTTGATGCTAGCTGCAAGTTGAGCTAGTTGAGATTCAATAGCCTTCAGTTGGGCTTGTTGGTTAGCTATCATAGTTTCCTGAGTTTGCAACATCTTTTCAATGGTTGTTAACTTGTCATCAGGTGATACGGGGCTTGCTTGTTGTCATTGTTGTTGATAAGGAACTTGGTTAAGATTTTGGCACTGGGAATTGTTTTGATAATTATTGAAGTTCCTATTATGAAAGTTTCCCTTGAAATTTCCTTGATTTCCAAAATTCTTTTGTTGATTGCACTGGAATCTTGGTGGGCCTCGTGGCTGATTGTTCAAACCAAATTGATGTGAGTTTACTGCTCCAGAGGAGTTTCCATATTGAAATCATGGATGATTCCTATTTTGATTCAGATTGTAGTAACTTTGACAAGGGATGGTATTAACAACATTAAGATTTTCCATTTGACCATTATCTCCTTATCCACATGCGTTGCTTAGAACAACATCGTAATGAACATTACATGCTAATGTGGAATGATCAATACTTTTACGTGCTTCACAGAACAATGAAGCTGACTTGATCTGTTCTTATTGTCGAGTGGGTGAACGTCCTCTTCCAATAGCAGTAAGAGATGATTCAATATGGTCTTGCTTGGAAACTAAGACTTTCAAGGTTTCAGTGATAGACGTGTACTCAGGAGTAGCTTCAGCCATAGCTACTTTTAAGACTCCTTTACCTACAGAATTACCCCAATTAGCTTGATTTTCAGCTCCAAGGGTTACAACCCTCCATGCACTTTCATAACTTTGATGCATGAAGTTCCCCCAGATGAGGAATCTAAGAATCTCTTGATATCGTCATCCACACCGATAGAAAATTTTGATGAGTTGATTCTTAGGAATTCCATGGTGTGGACATTTGCGTAGAAGCTCTTTGTATCTGTCCCAAGCTTCAACAAGGGTTTCTCCAGGGACTTGAGTGAAATTTTTTATTCATCCTCTAATTTCATATGTGAGAGATGGAGGGTAGAAATTTTCCAGAAACACATTTTGGAGTTGCTCCCAAGTAGTGATGGGTATTTCACTTTGCAACAAATTTTACCAACTTATAGCTCTATCAGCAAGGGAATACTTGAAGAGACGGAGTCGAATGGCATCATCAAACACTCCATTTTTCTTTGTCATGGCACATACATCAATAAACCTCAAAAGATGTTCTTGACTATCCTCTCCTTGTTTTCCATAGAAAGGGTTGTTTTGAAGCAATGAGATCCAATGTGCCCTAATCTCAAAATTGGAAACATTGATGGGAGGAGGTTGTACTGGATGATGAACATTTGCAGCCTTCGGGATTGAGAATTCTCTAAGGTCTTTTTGTAGTTCAGCTGCTTGTGCTGCTGCCTATGCGGATATGATTTCTTCTTGAACTGCGGCTCTGGCTTCTTGCATGAGCCTTTCTCTCTGTCATTGATGGCTTGAGCCACCCTTCAGGCTACTTCCTCTTCCTGGGCCATCCTTGCTTGATTGTCTCTGATCTGACGATGAAAAGTTATGTCTATCTCAGGATCAAAGCTCGCTATTAGTCTAGGGCTGTCTGAACAGTGCATGCACTATGCTTTGGGTTGTAAATGAAAATAGAAGGATTTTGAAAATGAGATCCACAAAGTAGAGTCAAAATTAAGTAGATGATCGATTGTATCAAAAGAAAAACCAAATCCTAGATTAGGCTTAAAAGAACTATATTTGACTAACTGATTTCGTTGTCCCTGGCAACGGCGCTAGAATTTGACGTGGGATTTTATCGCACTAACAAACTCACTCGAGGTTGAAATCCCCGATCTTTTACCAAAAATAATGTGCAATAATACCACCCGCAAGCGAATGCGTCTTATCACAATATAATTAAGGATCTAACCCAGAGGACAACATTTTTAAGAATCTTGTCAGTCGAATCTATTTCAAGTAAGACTAATATTTAGAACGATAGGTTGATTTGAGATTAATTAAACTAATTGCAAGGAAGTAAAGAGCGGAATTAAATTTGGAGCTAGATCAATGATATGGAATAGCTGGGATGGTATCGAGTTTCACCACCGCTACACATGCAAACACATTCAATCACAAACAATCCAGACAAGATATAACAATCCAAATAGAGCTACTGCAAAACCCCCCCACACAGGTGTTAGGTTTGTGTAAGCATCACCTTAGGCATCGTATGTCTCATCAACTTCCGGATCACTCACTTATGGATCCGAAGATACCAAAATCCAACGAAGGTTGTGGGCCCCCTATACATGCATTAGGTACACAGAAGTGTCACCGAAGGTTAGATGGCTCGTCCCCTTACAGATCATGCACTTATGACCTCAAGGAATCCCATTCTATTTATAGTTTGGGAGTCAATCTGTTAAACAACATTCAATCCTACATATAGAAGCTCTCAAAACATAGGTAGAACAAAGATGAAAGCACACAATTAATCAAACTATGAACATAATGATTAACAACAAAATGAAAGGTTATATGCATTGCCATGGAAAGTTTAACAAAAGCACATGATTGCATGGGCAACAGGGCTAGTCCCTGCACCCCAGTGAAAAGGAACTACTCTCTCATGATGCGAGAAACAAGAAAAACAAGAAAGAGAGAGAAATCTGCCATGAGCACGGTACAGAAGGTAGTCACAGCTCGATGAAGATGATGTGATCTTCTATGTCATGTCGGGGAAGATCTGGACGCAGAACGGGAGATGCCAAGACAGAGCGGACAATCTCTCTCACTCCATCTTCCTTCTCTTCTCGGTCTCCTTGATTGCAGCATGGGTATTAGGTGGAGTGAGATTGGCATGGATGGAACTGGATTTGGACCGGACCTGTGTATAGGCAGCATGTCGTGTCCCAGAACCGATGCCCCCCAAATGGGGACCTTACTGGTCCTATTTATAGGCACCGGACTGGTCCTCATGTTTTTGGTGTGTTTCTAGTCCAAGCAGTTTTGTAGATATTTTTGCTTCAAACGATTTGGTAAAAATGGCTCAAACGATCTGCATGCAGTTGTCTTAAATGGTCTTGATATTTATCTTTTTCAAATGGTCATGTGTTTGGTCTTGAATGGACTTCCATTTGGTCTTCATGCATTGAGCAAATGGTTTCTAGCATTCAATCTTTGATTGCTAGCCATACGGTTTGTAAACTATTAATTATAAAACAGTCTGTGAGCAAGTCATATGGTTTGAATGATATGATTCAGTTTGCATTCACATGATGAGGCACTACTACAAAAATAACATTCAATGTCGCTTTTCTGGGCGTCGGTTATTTAAACAAACTGATGCCTATAACATTCCACATCGGCTATTTAGTAAGTCCGACGTCTATATTCAAAGACTAGCCAGACACGGGTACTACTTTATATTCAGCGTAGGCTAGGTAAAACAAACTGATGCCCAAAATCGCCCGCGAAATCCAATTTTTGAGCGAAAAAAAGTGTCACATACAACGTCAGTTTTTTAACTACTAACCGACGCCTATATAAGATGAAAATTTGCGCGAAAAGTGGCACATATAGTGTCGGTTATCCTTTGATAACCGACGTTGATAATGGTTCCCGAGAAATAATTTAGGGCAAATATTGTCCAATTGGACGTCAGTTTTTACGATCAACTGATGCTTAAGATGTTTAGGTGTCAGTTTATAGACAACTGATGCCTTTTACAAACATAATAGACCCGCGATCACCCAACTCTTCCCCTTTCTTCTATTTCATTACGAGAATTCTCCTGCTCTTGCCGGCGCTGTTGTTGGTCACCCGACTCAACCCCCACACGCCGCTGCTACTGCTTGCGCACCGTCGGCGCTCCCCTGCTCCTTCTACGCCGCTGATGTCTCCGGTCCCTAGTCGCCGCGCCGGTCTCTGGTCCCTGCACCTACCTACTCTACGAATGCTCCTGCCTACCCTACCACTGCTGGTTCTAGAGCTCACCGGTATTCCTTGCTCTTTGCCGCCCACCACTGTCATTCTCCTCGTCGCTGACCTGCTCGACCTCACCTCACCTCGACCTCGACTTGACCTACTCGATCTGCTCGCTTGCCCAGGTACCTGCCGACCTACCCAGGCGGCACCCAGGCGCACCTAGGCGGCCCAGGCGTTCACCTAGGGTCCCAAACCCAGGCGCATGCCCTAGTTAGGCCTCTGGGATGCTTGGGTTGCGCCAAGGCACAATGTTGTTGGGTTTATTTTTTTTTAAATTAATTTATTTACTGATTTGTGTTTGTTTATGTACTGATTTGTATTTATTTATGTACTGTTTCAGGAATTAATTGATCATCTACTGCTACCCGCTGTCTCCCTGCCCGTCGCCTTCTCACCTGTCTGCTTGCCTGCCTACTCGCCTACCCTCCGTCTCGCCCTCTCTCCCTGCTGACGCCCGACTGGGCTCAAACAGAGGTAAACCCTATTTTATTACACTGCTTGATCTTTAATCACATAGACTTAATCAACATTGCTACTTGTATGATCCTAGTGATTAAAAGCACTCTTTCCTGGTCCTCTCGGTAACTAATGTTGCCCTGAGATGAGTGTTAATTGATCTAGCTTGCTTACTTTCCTTGTAATGCCATCATTTATGTGTTATGACCCACTAGTCACCTTTAGAGTATTAAAATGATGCAAATTGTACACTTGTTAAATTTGAATCTATAAATCCTATGAAATGATATCACCCCACAAAATCAGTAGTCACTATTTTGTCTTGTACACTCTAGAATCAAGATCTAATACTCTTATTCTATTTTAACACCATGAGACATTTTTTGCTCATTCTAGTGGATTATTATGACCTATGATGACCTAACACGAAACCATGCTCTTAATGATATGATTTTGTTGGCCTAGAAACCCGTCCAAGATTTACTCATTAGGAGTAAATCTTAGATAGTCCCCGGTTTGGGACTGTTCTTGAACACCTAATCTCACTTAGGATGTAAGTGTATAATGTGTACTTGGAGAACAACAGGGAAATGCTGCCGAAATTTTCTTGAAAACCCAATACACATTATACACTTACTAGTGAGATTAGGTGTTCAAGAATGGGATAGTTGGTACACATTTATTATATATAAGAATGACAACACATGTATTTGTTGGCTTAGAAACCCGTCCAAGATTTACTCATTAGGAGTAAATCTTGGATAGTCCCCGGTTTGGGATTGTTCTTGAACACCTAATCTCACTTAGGATGTAAGTGTATAATGTGTATTGGGATTTTGAGAAAATTTCAGCAGCATTTCCCCGTTTGTTCTCTAAGTACATATGTACCTAGAGAATAGCGTGGAAATGCTGCCGAAATTTTCTAGAAAACCCAATACACATTATACACTTACAAGTGAGATTAGGTATTCAAGGATGGGATAGGTGGTACACATTTATTATATATAAGAATGACATCACATGTATTTGTTAACCGTAGACCCTAATCTTGTCCTAATATATACTTGTTTTGTCTTTGATTATAGAATGGATAGATCATGGATGTTCATTCGCAATCGCTACACCCCAGAGTTTATATCTAGTCTTGATCAGTTTATTTGATTTGCCGAGGAACATAGGAAAGAACCTGGAGATAGGTTCTACTATCCATGTAGGCATTGCGGTAACAACTTGAATGTTAGCACTGGTGACGAAATCAAAAGTCATGTCATGTGAACGGGATTGTACAAGGCTATACAGAATGGCACTGGCATGGAGAGATTTCAAACTCGAAACCAGTGGATGTCGATAGCAATGCTTGGGTGGAAGAAGAAATTTCCTCTGATGATGTAGATGTGAACGAACCAATTCCAGTAGACATCGTTGATGCGATGTTGGATAGTTTTTGGGTAGAGCACACCGATCCACCTCCTATCTTTAGAAACATTGTGCATGATGCTGAGATATCGTTATACATAGGCTGTGCTAATTTTATGAAGCTTAGCGTTGTGTTGAGATTGTATAAGTTGAAAGCTAACAATAGATGGAGTGACAAAAGCTTCACTTCATTGTTGACTTTGTTGAAAGAAATGCTTCCTGAAGGAAATGAGTTGTCAATCTCAACATACCGAGTAAAGAAATTGTTGTGCCCAATGGGAATGGAGGCCAAGAAGATACACGCATGCCCGAATGATTGTGTATTATTTCAAAAGGACTATGTGAATTTGAAAGATTGTCCAAAATGTGGTGCGTCACGATATAAATTGACGACTTCAGGGGAGTCCAAAACTAGTTTTCCTGCCAAGTTGATGTGGTATCTACCTATAATATCACGGTTTCAACGCTTGTTTGCAAATCTGAAAGATGCAAAGAATTTGAGGTGGCATGCAGATGTTAAGAAAAATAATGATGGGATCCTACGACATGCGTCTGATTCCCCACAGTGGAAGAAGATTGATCTATTGTACCCCAAATTTGGTGAAAATAGGAATCTATGACTTGGACTTTGTACAGATGGGATGAATCCGTACGGGACATTGAGTAGCCAACATAGCACTTGGCCAGTCATGCTTGTTATATACAATCTTCCTCCCTGGATGTGTATGAAAAATAAGTATGTTATGTTGTCGTTGTTGATATCAGGCCCTAAACAACCTGGAAATGATATCGATGTTTATCTTGAACCTCTGATTGATGACTTAAAGAAACTTTAGGCTGAAGGTGTGATGGCCTATGATGCTTCAAGAAGAGAGACATTTTGTTTGCACGCTACGTTGTTTTGCACTATTAATGACTTTCCAGCATACGAGAATTTGTCTGGATATAGTGTCAAAGGAGCTAAAGCGTGTCCTATATGTGAAGAAAACACTAATTCAATAAGACTAAAACATGGCGGCAAGACTGTATATCTTGGTCATCGAAGGTTTCTTTCAAAATTCCATCCGTATCGTAGGAAGCGTAAAACATTCAATGGATGGAATGATGAATGGAGTGCACCTAAACCTGTACCAGGGGATGTTGTTTATGAAAGAGTAAAAGACATTGTCAATGAATTTGGTAAGAAATCACAATGTAGTATGGCCACACGGAGTGACAATGTTTCATTCAAGAAGAAGTCAATATTTTGGGATCTTCCTTATTGGAGTTCTTTGACAGTCAGACATTGTATCGATGTAATGCACGTTGAGAAAAATGTCTGTGATAGCATCATTGGTACTCTGTTAAATATACCAGGTATGACTAAAGATGGGATAAAATCCAGACTGGACCTACGTGAAATGAGAATAAGGTCAGAATTAACAGAATTACATGAAATGGGTAATAAAAGAACATACTTACCTCCCGCTTGTTACACGTTGTCTAGAAAGGAGAAGAAAGCTTTTTGGGAATGCTTGGTAAATGTTAAGGTCCCAAAGGGTTACTCATCCAACATCCGTAGATTTGTATCAATGAAAGATCTGAAGTTGATAGGTCTTAAATCTCATTATTGTCACACTCTAATGCAACAAATATTGCCCGTGGCAATTCGATGTATATTGCCACAGCATGTAAGGTTTGCAATCACCATACTTTGTTTCTTTTTCAACAGTCTATACATCAAAGTTATTGACCCCGATACTCTCGATAATTTGCAAAGAGAAGTGGTTGTTACCCTATGTCAGCTTGAGATGTATTTCCCTCCTTTATTCTTTGATATCATGGTACATCTTGTTGTCCACTTGACTAGGGAAGTGAAAATGTTGGGACCAATTTTCTTGCATTGGATGTATCCATTTGAACGATACAGGAGCATTTTTAAAGGTGATGTTCGAAACCGTTATCATCCTGAAGGGAGTATTATTGAAGGTTATGTGGCGATAAAGGTTATGGATTTTTGCAATGACTTTCAGAGTGGTAATAACGCTCTTGTTAATGATAAGAATATTGAGAAGGGAAAAGGAATTTTAGGATCACGGGTGAAAGTAATCAGCCATGAGAAGTTGGAACAAGGTTACTTGTATATTTTACACAACATGGATGAAGTGAGTGTTTAAATCGAGGAACATACCAATTTCATCAAGAGACAACATCCTCGAGCAAGTTCAATGTGGCTTGCTAGAGAGCATAATAAGACTTTTACTAAGTGGTTTGAAGATAAAGTCTTACATCAACTATCTCAAACACCAAATGATATTACGGAAACTATCAAATGCCTCACCTTTAAACCAAAACCGAATGTTATGTCTTATGAAGGGTTTGTCATTAATGGGTTATTACACAAAGCGCCAAGATGATAAGAGTGTCATCAAAATAGTGGGGTCACTCTTCAAGCGTCGACTATGTATTTTGCAAGTGTAAAGGATAAGAGTCCACGTGAAGCTAAAATGTCATATTACAGTGTCATTGAAGACATATGGGAGTTTGACTACATAGATTTCAGAATTCTGCTCTTTAAATGTAATTGGGTTGATAACAACAAAGGAGTTATAGTGGATGAATAGGGTTTTTCTTTAGTGAACTTTGAAAAGATTAGTGAGAAGGGTGAACCATTCATATGGCATCACAGGCGAAACAAATATTCTATATTGATGATCCTACAAATGATAAATGGTCGGTTGTTCTTCATGGTAAAAGACATTTCATTGAAGATCCTATAGATGAAGAAGAGTACTATGATAAGTATGATGACTCCAGTCCATTCTCAGTTGGGTTGCCAACTCCACAAAATATTGAAGTTAATGATGACTTATATGTGCGCGAAGATCATAATGAAGGATTGTTAATTGATAAAAGATCACAATTTTAGAGGCATGCATGTTTATATTTTTTTCATTGAAGCTAAATGTTTGCTTTTTTAATATCAATATCATTTCCAGATTTGATGTTTCATTATCTTCTAGTTAATACAAATGCTAAATGTTGTGGGAGGGTCCTAAGGAACTATACAAATGCTGAGAAGGAAGCCACACATCAATGGAACTACTTGGACCCCAAAGACTGGGAGGATTTTATTACCCAAAGAAAAACAAATGAATTCAAGGTAATAAGCACCACTCCATATTTAATTAATATACATTTTTATGTATTCACCTATTCAAGATTAACCTTTAGTGTTACTAACCAAATCAATGTGCTAACTAACTAGGCTATCAATGATGCTCAATGAGTAAGGCATGCACTTAATGTGCACGACCACACAATGGGTCCAAGAGGATATGCAGGCATTTGCCAAAGACTACAGGCTATACAGGACGGCCATGACATAGCTATGCATGCCATCGACATTGCTTTGTAAATCCAAAGCGCAACAGTCGGAGAGAAAGCAAACATCCCGCACTAAGGTTATATAGATATATAGGCAGCAAGCCATGAAACAACAAAAGAAGCCACAATGAAGAGAAGTAGGATACAAATACAATACATAAAGTGCAACACACACAACTGTTTCAAATTCATATAACAACATGACAGACTAATAAATATATAGTGCATAACAACAACAACGATGAATTTACATACAACACTAGCTTATTACATATATAGTGGGACTAAGGTGATGATCCCACCTGCTAAAACAGGTTACCGACAACTACATGTTATGACTGGGAGGTCAATATTCAACAACCGTATGCATTAGCAGGAGGACAAACAGATTTCATACAGTTGTTGAATCACAACTGGGGTGAAATTTGTTTGTCCTCATGCTAATGCATACGGTTGCTGAATCACGACCTCCCAGTCATAACATGTAGTTGTCGATAACCTATTTTAGTAGCTGGGATCATCACCTTAGTCCCACTATATATGTACTAATCTAGTGTTGTATGTAAATTTGGCGTTGCTGTTGTTATGCACTATATATGTGTTAGTCTGTCATGTTGTTATATGAATGTGAAACACTTGTGTGTGCTGCACTTTATGTATTGTATATGTATCCTGCTTCTCTTCATTGTGGCTTCTTTTGTTGTTTCATGGCTTGTTGCCTATATATCTATATAACCTTAGTGTGGAATGCTTGCTTTCTCTTCGACTATTGCACTTTAGATTTACAAAGATCACAATTTTAGAGGCATGCATGTTTATATTTTTTATTGAAGCTAAATGTTTGCTTTTTTAATATCAATATCATTTTCAGATTTGATGTTTCATTATCTTCTAGTTAATACAAATGCTAAATGTTTGCCTTTTTAATGACATTTTCAGATGTCTGACCATGATGGGCATGATGTCCATGATGAGCATGAAGTCCATGATGAGCATGTTGTCCATGATGAGCATGGAGAGGATACCAATGTAAGTTGTGAAAACATATCCTATATTTCTATAAAATTCATTATCTTCTAGTTATGTCATATATCCTATATTTCTATATTGGGCTAATTCAGTTATTAATTTTTAACTTTTTTACCTCTAGAGGTAGGCATTGGGAGTTTCTAGTTATTCTCCATGGGACGTTCACTGTTTATTATCTAGATCTTGCGGGAAGTACATTGAATACTAAAATTGGACACGTAATGAGAATGCCTTTATTCTGGTGAGAAATATTTCATTTTTATATCCGTTAACATATGTTATTACATTACTATTTAATTATGCAATTTACTGTGTTACATTAACATGTAGGGGTTTAGATGCATTAATAAAGGCTAGAGGAAAGGTCCCCAGGAAAAAGAACCAGCCAATAATTTGGGAGAACGTGAAAGTAAGTTCCCGACTCCAATGTATATATTATTTATGTGAACTGTGCTTAGTTGTGTTTTTTAATATTTTGTATGTTTCAATTTATAGTGTGCTATACAAGACAATGGTTGGGCATGCACATACTATGTGATGCGATTTATGTAAATGATTATCCAATATGCCGCATTGGACATCGATACCATACATGAGGTATTATATATAGTCTCATTAATTAGTATGAAATATATTAATCCTATTTTTATATTATTACTTATATATATACATCATTCTCTTTGCAGGTGTTTAAAATTGACCACACTATAGGTAAATACTTAAAAGATGTACATGCTCCATACACGATGGAAGTATTAAATGAAGTAAGAGAAGAATGGGCAAGAGCCATTCAAGCAGTGGGGACTGTAAAATATAATTGGGATGGTGATAGCGATGTTGAATGATACTTTGTAAATGAATATTTCTGAATGTTTATACATGTTTGAATGTTTATACATGTATTTGAATGTTTCTACATGTGTGAATGTGAGAATTGAATTGATGTCTAAATGTATCTACTTGTGTGAAAAGTATATTTGTTGATTTTGTAGGTTTGTGGCCTGTTTGTTGGCTGATATCAATGGATGTCATAAACCTACAGTTCAAAACTGAACTACAGGTTCTCATCCTACTTACTAGCCACAACAGGCCTGCAAACTAATAAGAAAAAAAAATTAAAACTCAGGTGTCGGTTATTTATAGAAAACTATCATCAAAGGCTTACAGCGTCAGTTATTGGATAATAACCACCACCTAATGTGACAAACAACCCGACCGTACAGGAAAGCACGACAGTGGTGGGAAATGGCATCAGTTATTAGTATAAAACCGACGCCTATAGTACTAAACACGGCCGTGCAGGGAAGCACGGCCGTAGCATATGGAAATATGGCGTCGATTTTTTAGTTGCAAACTAACGCATAAAGTGTCCTAGATGGCGCCCTTTTTGTGGCGCGAATCCTTTTGGCATCTGCTTACTATACATAACTGACGCCTATAGGTGCCCTGCTGGTGCATTTTTGGTGGCATGAAGCCTTTTGGCATCAGTTATAAAACTAACGCTGAAGAGTTCGACCTTTAGTGGCGCCCACATAGGCGTCACTTGAGAACCGTCACTAAAAGGGGTTAAACAATTGATGCCAAAGGCGTGTTCTGTAGTAGTGAGGCCATCCAATCTTCCTTTCAGCTTGCCTTTCCATTCTGTTTTCACGTCTTCTAGCAAATGGTCTATGTGATTATTAATACTAGGGCAAATGATCCTCTTAGTAGGTTCATTTGGTCTTGCATTCTAAATACCCAAATGGTCTTCGCTGCTTTATGCAAACGGTCTCATAAATTTGCCATCCATTCGGTCTTCACATTGTGGCAGGAAACGGTCTTAATATTGCTGCATGCCTATTTGGTCTTCATGCATACATGCCATCCATGTGAATAGTGTAGCACCTTCATCCAACTTCATGCATAATCTTATCCAAACGGTTCTTGTGATTTGCCTTTTTCATCCGGTTCGTATGCATGTGATCATTTCAAGCAGCTCACACGGTCTGTGTGTGCATGCATGGTACACTCATGCATGTAAATTCAGCTCATAAGATTTCATTCACCATGTGCTCATTCAGTCTTCATTTGCTAGATCAAACGGTCTGGATACAAGCCAAGAGACCAAACGGTCTTGGCATATAGTCTCATATGTTCATTCAGTTTACATACAAAATAACAAATGGTTTGCGAGGTGCCCGCCATCATACAGTCTGCATGCAATACTCAAATAGTCTTCACGTAGGCTTCTATTCGGTCTTCACTTCTTGCACCGCAAACGGTCTTGCGATCGGTTTGAGCAAACGGTCATGCAGTACTTTATTCGGTCTTCGCGTGCATTTGGTCTTCGCATGCATTCAGTCTTCGCATGCACATCAAATGGTCTTGAAACGGAACTATCCATTCGGTCTTGAGATCGAATGGTTGAAACTGAATGGTCAGACCGTTTGGTCAAAACCGAATGGTGAGACCGACCATTTGGTCAAAATCGAATTGTCAGACCGTTTGGTCGAAACCGAATGGTGAGATCGATTGGTCAGAACCAAGGGTGAGTGAAGGTGGGCCCCAGCTAATTGTTCAGCTTTATCAAGACCTGCATTAAATCAACATAAATTTGGTTAAAACCTTGATAATCAAATCAATTAAGTAATTTTGCACATTATGATGCATTTTGATATTTAATAAGTGAAATTTGATATGTTGAGTCAAAATGAGCCCAAGATGGTAATTGAATTCCATGATGAATATGCATTCATCAATTGCTTTGATAATTAGTGTATTGTAGCTCTTGCTTCGCTTCTCTAATATAAATTGTTCTCTTATATCTTAGTTGTCTTTATTTCTAATTAGAACTGAACTAGTCTATGGTTAACTTAGGTTTTAGTTGATTGTTCCCTTTAATTGCTTTCTTGGACCTTTAGTGTAATCAAACAAACCACCAATTAAACCCCTGAACCCTAGACCCCTTTTTAGGAACTTAGTCCTTCTTGCTGACAACAATAACACACTTTCTTCTCATGGTGGCATCTACTAGGGTGCTTCTTCCCACATGTGTCACAGTCGAGTGGGGATTCTCGTGGTGGGGTTTCCATTTTACCTTATTTCCATCATTTCCACAGTTACGTAGTTGTGTCCTTCTATTATCATTCCTTATGTCCAAGACTAGATGTGTGTTTTCCGAAAGAGCCAATCATATCATGATTGTAATGGCATAACTTGTAAATTAATTGATTAATGATAAAGACAAACTTTCAACTTATTCAGTTCTATTCAGCTATGAGATATTAATGTAACATAATAAATGCCTAAAGGATGATATGACTTAATGACATATGTCTTTTGGTTGAGGACCTGAACAATGAGATCATATAGATGTCAAGACTATACATTCATGTTATGTCCCTAGTCGGCTATTACTATGGAATCAATGTAGGAAATAGTAATACATAAGACTAGAGTGTGTATTGGTTGATGACAAACTCTCATCAGTCATGACATGTGATATCAAACCAAACACATAGGTACTTGTTAGAGAACAATGTACCAGACAAACCCACCATAAAAGTGATACATGGAAACCATAATATGTAGTCAAAATCCGCTCTTATAATGTTGGCGATGGTTGTGGTTCTTAGACCAGAAGTCACTACATTCATCACATGTTGTTCGGTATCCTTTGACATTGTCCACCATGATCTTGAATAAGGGTTTCTATAAAGGTGATGATCGGGTGCATTGTGACACTGGGAATGACTGTGATTGATGTAGATGGAATTTTTCCCTCCTATAGTAGTATGATATCCTAGGCCTTTTGATAAGTGGGACTGAGAAATGCATGTTTGAGTCAATCAGTGATAACGAGCTGACATATATCTCAGACAGTTTGCTCTGGTTAAAGGAACGTAGATTTAATGTTGAAGAAGATGACTATTCCATGCCTCGAGTTCAATCTAGATATCAGTGACAAAGAAATATACAAACACGGTAACACCAATTATAGATTGTAGGTTTAAGTTGTTATCCAACTTTCCATTTACTTGGATAGCAATGATGTGTGACTAGGCACCACTCTTTACTTATAATGCCATAATTGGTTATGGACATTCACTGCCAACATAATATGGGACCTATAGGGTCACACACATAGGAATAGACCTAGAAGAGGATTTTTGATCATGAATGATAATTGAATTGATTAATAAAGTGTTTAAGTATTCAATTCAAGCAACAAATCAACTGACTGGACTCCCAACTGATCATCTTATGTGATGAAACAACCAGTTAGACTGTCATGTTGATTGGATATTGAATTGGCTGAGTTATGCATGAACTGGGGAACTAACCAACTAGTTCACCTAGTGAACCACTAAATTGGTGTTCTTGACATGATCAGCTTGCAAGGTCGAGGTGCCCAATTCAAGGATTAGTGTTAACGTCATGTCGTACATTAATTTGAATAGAATTGCCAATTCATGTGTGATTGGGAAACATGACGTGAAATAATCGACTTTCTAAGAAAATCGATCGGCTCACAAGACAACCGACTGATTCACCACTCATAGGTTGTGAATTTTTTGAAATTCCAGTCTCTTCCACTCCTAAACAAATAGGGAACCCTGGCCCTAACCCCTCCTATAAATAGAGGAATACTAAGGGCTTCTCAGACACATCAATTACCTCTCAGAATTGTTAATCTTCTCTAGTTGTGGTATGATGAATGCATTTTCATCTGAGTCTAATCACCTCGTTTGGCCCTATTTTTCCCTGATTGTTCGCTTTTACTAGCCCTATCTTCTTATATGTGAGATGACTTGGCTTAAATGCTTCATTGAGCTTTTGTTTGTCCTTATCTTCTTATATGCGACTCATATTGGCTCAATCGATTTTACTCCTATTTTTATTGATTTTTTGCACCCTTGTGCAGGTCGTTTTGAGCTTTGGGCCTCATTTCCTAGGCCCACATCCATTTCAAACCTTAGTTTGGGCCTGGTCAAAGAAAGTCAAAGGTCCCTTTATTTCTTTTACGCCGGCTACAGTGGCCTCTTTTCCTTCTTCCAGATCGCGGGCTCCAACTTACCCTAGCCGTGACCGTGACTCCATCCTGCGACCGTGACTCCATCCCACGACCGCGACTCCATCCCGCGACCGTGACTCCATACCCCATGCCCGCAACCTCCTATCTTCATGGCTGCAGTTCTACATACTGCGACCGTGGCAACCTCTTCCCTTCTGCTACACCATGACCAAGCAACAACAACCTGATCATGGCTCCTCAATATCGCGATCTACTTCGACAACGTTGCGACCTGCTAAACACCACGATCGTCCCTTCCTCTTCAACCACCAACCACGCCCGCGATCTCCTCCATTGCCATCCATCCCAACAATAGCACCCCCGCACCCTGCACTACTCTGATATACTCCCTTCGATAACAGCGACGCCTCTGCCATCATCTGCAACCCGACCTCCTGTCTTCCGCTACCCTTCAAGCAGCCACGACCTGGCTTGCCCGCGACAATACCCGCGACCGCGGCAATACCCGCGACCGCGGCGTCCGACTCCCACGACCGCATCCAAGTAGCCGCGACCGCGGTGTTCTCCTTCATCTCAAGGCCATGACCTATTCTCCCGCCCGCGGATTGCCCCTCACAAGATCTCGATCAAGCTCTTACGGAGCCGCCACCGCGATGTATGTAAATCAGGACTTGCCTCCGTGGCCTCAGCTTTGCTACTCCAAACATCTGCAATCCGCTCACGGCGTCAACCTACTCTCGTCCTCTCTACAATCGCGACCGTGCATCTCTCAGCCGCGACCGCATTTGCAGCAATGTAACCACCCCTCCCACCAACCGACACCTTCCACTTCTGCCTTCATCACCCACAGCAGGTTTGAAACCTGCACTTCTCATCGCAAGCGACCACCTCCACAGTAGATCGATCCTCTACATATTCCTCCTATTCACCAACCATCAGTAGCACATAACGTCCCGCGACACCAAGGATCGTGACCATGGTTCCTGGATCGCGACTACGATTCCAGTTTATCACAACCTCCCTCTCGTCTCTCTCTTCCTGCTGCTCTCACCCACAAGCATTTACCATGATCAACTGAGAAATGACACTCATAGCTGCCTCACACAGAACAACAACACCCGCTGGCCCAGCAGAGCAAGTGTCGCGACCTTGACAAAGGCCGCGACCTAGACAAGTTTCATGACCACGACAAAGGCCGCGACCTTGAGACGGTGCCCAACCTGCCTATAAATAGGACACGACCCCAATCAGTCAAATCATCGTCTCCAGACATCATTAGGTTGTCGGTCTGCCCTGAGCCTAAGGAGACGATCTCCATAGCCAAGAGCCTACCCCCGTGGTGGTTTTGCGGCCTATTCACCCAGATTTGGAGTGAAGACCCAGATCTGCAAGCCACCTCGTTCAGATCAGGATCTAGATCTAGATCTGGGTCTAGATTTGTTGTGTTTATGCCACTTCTACGCCACCATCCCGTCCACAAGCTTCTCCTCCTACTACGAGGACAACAACAAGAAGAAGAAGGTGGAGAGGGAAGATCTGCCCCGTCTGCCGTAGTGTTCTTCTCTCTTCATCCAGATCTGCCCCAACGTCGTGTAGAAGACCGTTTCTCCACCGAGCAGTGATCATCTTCTTCACCATGCTCATGGAGGAAACCTCTCTCTCTCTTGTTATTCTTGTTTCTCTCACCATGAGCGAGTAGTTTACCTTCGCTGGGGTGCGGGGATTTGCCCCGCTTCCCATGCTTTCATGTCTCACTATTAAACATTCCATGGCATGTATGTAATCTTTCCTTTCGTTGTTAATCGTCGATGTGTGCTTGTGGATTGATCACCTGCTTGCATCTATCTTGTTTGTTTCCTATGTTGCGAGAACTTCAATGCGTAGGTTTTGAATGTCGATTAACGCGGTTGACTCCCAAACTAGAAATAGAATGGGATTCCTTGAGGTCGTAAGTGTATGATCCGTGTGGTGACGAGCCATCTAGCCCACGGTGACGCTTCTGTGTGCGTGACGCCTGTATAGGGGGCCCATAACTTCATTTGGATTTCTGTATCTTTGGAGCCGTAAGTATGTGATCTGGATGATGACGAGACATCTGATACCTAAGGTGATGCTTACGCGAACCTGACGCCTGTATGGGGGGTTCTGTAGCAGCTCTATTTGAATGGTTATATCTTGCCTGGATGTTTGATGTTTGGATGTGATTGCGTGTGTAGTGGTGGTGAAACCCGGGACCATCCCAGCGATTTCCATCATTAATCTTTAATCAACTTTTAATCCTGCTCTTTTACTTTCCTCGCATTTAGTTAGTTAACTCAATTCAACAAACCTTGCTCTAAAAATTAGTCTTGATTCAACTAGATTTGACTAGACGAAAGATTCTTAAAAATGTTGTCCCTTGGGATTCGATCCTCAACTATACTGCGATAAGACCCGTCCGCTTACGGGTGGTATTATTGCACGTTGTTTTGGTTAAAAACTTAGGGATTTCAACCTTTAGTGAGTTTATTAGTGCAATAATATAAGCCACGTCAAATTCTGGCGCCGTTGCCGGGGACAACGGAATCATCTAGTTAGATCTAGTTCTTTTGAGGCTAATTTAGGTTTTTCTTTTACTGTTGATATTATCAACCATATATATTTGAATTTGGTTCTACTCCGTCCATCTTACTAGCAAAAGATCTTTTTCTCCTAGGTACACACAAAGTCTAGTGTATGCGCCGCTCGGACAGTCCCAGACTCTCTACTAGCTTTGACCCTGAGATAGACAGAACCTTTCGCCGCCAGTACAGAGAGAACCAGGCAAGAATGGCTCAAGAGGAGGAAAGTGCTCGAAGGGTAGCTCAAGCCCTTAATGCACAAAGAGATAGACTTATGCAAGAAGCCCGAGCTACAGTTCAAGAAGAAATCCAGGCAGCTCAAGCAACAACTCAACAAGCGGAGCTACAAAAAGACCTTAGAGAATTCTCGATCCCTAAAGCTGTGGACGTTTGTCACCCAGTGCAACCTCCTCCCATCAATGCTCTAAATTTTGAGATAAGAGCACATTGGGTTACATTGCTTCAAAATAGTCCTTTTAATGGTAAGCAAGGAGAAGATAGTCAAGAACATCTTCTGAGATTCATAGACTTATGTGCCATGACAAAGCAAAATGGAGTCATAGATGATGCCATCAGACTCCGCCTCTTCAAGTACTCTCTTGTTGATAGAGCCATGAGTTGGTATAACTCCTTGCAATGTGAACCCATCACCACTTGGGAACAACTTCAAAATGTTTTTTTGGAAAAGTTTTATCCACCTTCTCTCACCGATGAAATTAGGGGCCGAATAACGCAATTCACCCAGGCCCCTAGAGAATCCCTAGTTGAAGCATGGGAAAGATACAAAGAGCTTCTACGCAAGTGCCCACATCATGGCATTCCAAAGAATCAACTCATTGAAATCTTTTATAGAGGTGTGGATGATGATATCAAGAGGTTTTTGGATTCCTCGTATGGAGGAAACTTCATGCGTCAGAGTTATGATAGTGCATGGAAGGTTGTCACCCTTGGAGCTGAAAACCAAGCCAACTGGGGTAGACCTGTTGGAAAAGGAGTGTTGAAGGTAGCTATGGCTGAAGCAACACTCGAGTACAAGTCTATCGCTGAATCTCTCAAACTCCTAGTTGCAAAGCAAGACCATCTAGAATCGTCTCTCGCAGCTTATGAAAGAAGACGTTTGCCCCCTTGACAACAAGAGCAAGTTAAGTCAGCATCACTCTTCTGCGAAGCATGCAAGGGAACTGACCATTCTACTCTAGCATGTAACATTCTCTATGATGTTGTTTTGAGCAATACATGTACCCAAGGAGATAATTGTCAAATGGAAAATCTGAATGCTGTCAATACTATCCCTGGTCAAGGGTACTATAATCTGAATCAGAATAGGAACCATCTAGGTTTTCAATATGGAAATCCTTCTGGAGTGGAGAACTCACGACAACTTGGTTCAAATACTCAACAACGAGGCCCGCCAGGATTCCAGTATAACCAACAATAGAATTTTGGGAATCAAGGGAACTTCAGAGGTAACTTCCAGAATAGAAACTACAACAATTATCAGAACAATTCTCAATTTCAGAACCCCAACCAAGCCCCTGAAATGAAGCCCCTACCTGAGGGACTTAAATACGTGTTTTTGGATGATCTCAAGGTTTGTCCAGTTATTATAAACTCTAATCTAACGACTAAACAAGAAGATAAACTCCTGAAAGAATTAAAGGAAAGAAAGAAAGCTATCGGCTACAAGATGAGCAATCTCACTGGGGTTAGTCAAGCGCTCTGTATGCACAAAATCCCTATGGTAGAAGACCACAGGTCAACTGTTGAGCATCAACAGAAGTTGAACCCTAATATGAAAGAAGTGGTCCGTCGCGAAGTCATCAAGTTGCTCACTACTGGAATCATCTATCAAATATCTGACTGACCTTGGGTGAGTCCTGTACATGTTGTTCCAAAGAAAGGTGGCACTACTGTGATACAGAATGAAGAAAATGAACTCATCCCCACTTGAACAGTAACCGGGTGGAGGATGTGCATTGATTACAGAAAATTGAACAAAGCCACACGCAAGGATCATTTTCTGATGCCTTTCCTAGATAAAGTCTTAGAGAGATTGGCTCATCAGGAATAGTTTTGCTATCTCGATGGTTACTCTGGATTTTATCAAATCCTTATACATCCAGATGACCAAGAGAAAACTACGTTTACCTGCCCCTTTGGAACATACACCTTTAGACGGATGCCATTTGGACTCTGTAATGTGCCTGCAACCTTCCAACGCTGCATGGCGGCCATATTTGCTGGCTTAACCGAAACCATTATGGAAATTTTTATGGATGATTTCTCCATATATGGGGATTCGTATGATTAATGCCTAAGGCACCTCTCCCTTGTCCTCAAATGATGTGAAGAAACACATCTCGTACTTAATTGGGTGAAATGTCATTTTATGGTAAAAGAGGGCATTGTCCATGGCCATAGAGTCAGTAATCGAGGAATTGAAGTGAACAAGGCCAAGATCGAAGTGATCTCCAAACTATCTATTCCTACCAATGTAAGAGAAGTCCGCGCATTCCTTGGTCATGCGGGTTTCTACAGAAGGTTTATCAAGGATTTCTCCAAGATAACCAAGCCCATGACAAACTTGTTGCTGAAGGATGCTATTTTCCATTTTGATGAAGAGTGTATCAAGAGTTTCAACAACCTAAAGAATGCCCTTACAAAAACACCCATCATTCGTGCCCCAAATTGGGACAACCCATTTGAAATTATGTGTGATTCCAGTGATTACGTTGTGGGTGCCGTTCTGGGCCAATGTATAGAGAAGAAACATCATGTCATCTATTATGCATCGAAGACCCTTGAAGAGGCTCAGAGAAACTATGCAACTATTGAGAAGGAACTCCTAGCAGTCGTATATGCCTTTGATAAGTTTAGACCCTACCTCATCGGTTCAAAGGTGATTGTCTACACCGATCATGATGCTATCCGTTATCTTCTAAAAAAGAAAGATGCAAAAACAAGGCAAATAAGATGGATTCTCCTATTGCAAGAATTTGATATTGAGATTAGAGATAAGAGAGGAACAGAAAATGTTGTAGCAGACCACTTAAGTCGTATCCACACTCTGGAAACTGAGAAGGTCCCAATCAATGACTCTCTTCCAGATGACCAGCTTATGAAAGTCTCAGAAGCTACCCCTTGGTACTCGGACTATGTGAACTACCTTTCCGCCGGTATCATCCACCCTGAGTGTACTAGAAATGCTCTAAAGAAATTCATTCATGATGTGAGGCAATATCACTGGAACGAACCGTACCTCTTCAAGCTCTGTGCTGATGGTCTCTACAGACGTTGTATCGCTGAGGAAGAAGCCCAACTTATTTTAGAGCAATGCCACGCAGGCCCAGTCGGAGGCCATATGAGTTCAAAGAAAACCTCTTTGAAGGTTTTGCAATGTGGGTTCTTTTGGCCAACCATATCCAGAGATGCTTACATTTTTGTTCTGTCATGTGAAAAGTGTCAGAGAACAGGAAACATCACAAAAAGAGATGAGATGCCACTTAATCTATGGCAAGAAGTTGAGATTTTTGATGTTTGGGGAGTGGACTACATGGGGCCATTCCCATCCTCACATGGATTTTCCTATATCCTAGTTGCAGTTGCTTATGTCTCCAAATGGGTAGAGGCTATACCAACAGTTACAAGCGATTCAAAACATGTCATTAAAATATTCAAAGATATCATTTTTCCCCGTTTTGGAGTTCCACACACTGTTATCTCCGATGGAGGTTCTCATTTTCTGGAAAGAAGCTTTGAAGCGTTGTTGAGAAGATATGGTGTAACACACAAAGTAGCTTCCCCCTACCACCCACAAACAAGTGGGCAGGTAGAGGTTTTGAACCGTCAACTCAAAGCTATCCTAGAAAAGATAGTAGGACGCAACCGGAAGGATTGGTCAGTGAAAATCAATGACGCTTTATGGGCCTACCGGACTGCATTCAAAACTCCTCTTGGAACAACACCCTTCAGACTCATTTATGGAAAATCATGTCACTTGCCCGTGGAGCTAGAACATAAAGCATGGTGGGCAATCAAACAACTGAATTTTGACATGAAGAAAGCAGGCAAAGCCATGATTCTACAACTTCAAGAGTTGGATGAACTCTGAATGACAACTTATGAGAATGCACAAATCTACAAGGAACGCAAGAAACTTTGGCATGATGGTCATCTGAAGAGGAAAGACATTCAAGTGGGAGACCAAGTTCTACTATTCAACTCGAGACTGAGGTTATTCCCAGGGAAACTCCGATCTCGATGGTCTGGACCATACATTGTCAAGAGCATCTACCCACTTGGTGCATTTACCTTATGGAGTGAGAATTCAGGTGATTTTGTGGCGAATGGACAATGCTTGAAGAGATATTTTACCACAGCTGATACTAGCACTGATGAATTGATGAATCTGTCCAAACCAACATACCTACTAGAGAGCTAAAGAAATCACGTCGAGCCATCGACGTTAAACAAAGCCACTTGTCGGGAGGCAACCCGATCTTTAACTTAGCTTTTACTTTTTAGTTTTGTTTTTAGAAAATTTTTCACCTGGTAGACGATGCATCGCAAGATGCAGTCTTAAGTTATGATAGTTTCCATTTTTTGAGATTTCAGATGGAGGACGCGTTGTCGAAAGGAATGCAACCACATCTAGTGGACCAACTGGCACGAGTTTACCCCTCCATCTCAGATTTAGAGTTTGCTCGGGACGAGCAAATTTCTAAGTTCGGGGTGGAGGGTGGGTGGTATGCACCTTACTTTCCACCCCCTCCTATCCGTTCTGACTTAAGATCTCATCGTTGAAATTTTGTCGCACTTTTAAGCAAATTTTTCAAATTTTTCAAAAGTTTTCATAACAATTTGTATAGAAACTTGATGAAGTTGTGATGCTTTCATTTCAATCAAAGCCATTACCAAGCCGGATATCCCTTTTCCCCATGAAGTTTTGAATAATTATACTCTTCTTATCCGGAGAGAAACCTCAAGGAGAACAATTTCTGAAACTAGCCAATGATTAGAAATCACCGTGTGAAGCTTATGAATCCTAACATCATGATCTATAGATATGACAAGTATCTGTCGAACTGAGAGGGATCAAACATGTTGTGCTTCCTATCTGACTTGTGGAACAATAGCATGGAATCTCCGCCGGATCCTCATCAAGTCATTATTTGAGCTGAGTATGACAAGGAGAATGACCCAGTGCACTGAATTGTAAATCAAGTTGCACTCTGATCTGAACTCTTTTCTACACTTCTTCCATCATCTTCTTACCCCTCCGTTCATCAAAAACAAACAATAGCCAATATAGTTCCAAACCCTAAGTTCGGGGTGGCACACCCTCCCTCTCTTTCTGCTTCTTCCATACCCCTCACTACGAAATAGGGGCGTATCACCAAGAAAAGATGCCAAAGCGCACACAAAAAGAAATGCAATCTCGAGTCGAATAGAGGAGAGATTCGCACAAAAAAAATGCAATCAATGAAATTGCAAATCATAGAAATCTCGATTCGAATAGAGGAGAGATTTATTTATTCCTTCCATAGCACCCTTCACTCCCTTTTCCACCTACTGGCACAATGAATTCCTACACTCACCAACACCCTAAAAACACCAGTTTCAGATCAGGTGCACGCTTGTTGTTCTCGGGTATCTCTGGACTCTTACGAAACTCTCTGACATGCTTGATTTTGGAAAAAGTGGAGAGGAAGTGATATTGGGAAGCGAACTCGGGAACGAAGATATGGTAAAATGTGTTCTGTGATCTCAGGATGTTGAGACACTTAGTCATACCGAGCGGAAGAGAAACAATCGTGATGTGAAGATGAGGCAATCACATGAGTTGAAAGAATTCATTAGGCAACTGTTTTAGATTTTGTGTTACTCGAGGACGAGCAACGTTTAAGTTCAGGGTATTTTGATGAATGCATTTTCATCTAAGTCTAATCGCTTCGTTTGGCCCTATTTTTCCCTGATTGTTCGCTTTTACTAGCCCTATCTTCTTATATGCGAGATGACTTGGCTTAAATGCTTCATTGAGCTTTTATTTGGCCTTATCTTCTTATATGCGACTCATACTGGATCAATCGATTTTACTCCTATTTTTATTGATTTTATGCACCCTTCTGCAGGTCATTTTGAGCTTTGGGCCTCATTTCCTAGGCCCACATCCATTTCAAACCTTGGTTTGGGCCTGGTCAAAGCAGGTCAAAGGTCCCTCTATTTCTTTTATGCCGGCTACAGTGGCCTCTTTTCCTTCTTCCAGATCGCGGGCTGCAGCTTACCCTAGCCATGATCGCGACTCCATCCCGCGACTGTGACTCCATACCCCATGCCCGCGACCTCCTATCTTCATGGCTGCAGTTCCACATGTCGTGACCGTGACAACCTCTTCCCTTCTGCTGCACCATGACCAAGCAACGACAACCCGATCGCGGCTCCTCAATATCACGATCTGCTTCGACAACGTCGTGACTTGCTAAACACCACGGTCGTCCCTTCTTCTTCAACCACCAACCATGCCCGTGGTCTCCTCCATTGCCATCCATCCCAACAATAGCACCCTGCGCCCTGTACTACTCTGATATATTCCCTTCGACAGCAGTGACGCCTCTGCCATCATCTGCAACTCGACCTCCTCTCTTCTGCTACCCTTCCAGTAGCCACGACCTGGCTTGCCCGCGGCAATACCCGCGACTGCGGCAATACCCGCAACCACAACAATACCTGCGACTATGGCGTTCGACTCCCGTGACCGCATCCAAGTAGCCGCAACCGCAGTGTTCTCCTTCATCTCAAGGCTGCGACCTATTCTCTCGCCCGCGGCTTGCCCCCTCACAAGATCTCGATCAAGCTCTTACGGAGCCGCCACCGTGATGTCTGTAAATCAGGACCTGCCTCTGTTGCCTCGGCTTTGCTCCTCCAAACATCTGCAATCTGCTCAAGGCGTCGACCTGCTCTCGTCCTCTCTGCAATTGCAATCATGCATCTCTCAGCCGCGACCGCGTTTGCAGCCATGTAACCGCCCCTCCCACCAACCGACACCTTCCGCTTCTGCCTTCATCACCCACAGCAGGTTTGAAACCTACACTTCTCAGCACAAGCGACCACCTCCACAGCAGATCGATCCTCTACATCTTCCTCCTATTCACCAACCATCAGCAGCGCATAATGTCCCGCGACACCAAGGATCGTGACCATGGTTCCTAGATCGCGACTATGATTCCAGTTTATCGCAACCTCCCTTTGGTCTTGCTCTTCCTGCTGCTCTCACCCACAAGCCTTCACCATGATCAACTGAGCAACGATGCTCATAGCTGCCTCACACAGAATAGCAACACATGCTGGCCCAACAGAGCAAGTGTCGTGACCTCGACAAAGGTCGCGACCTCGACAAAGGCCGCAAACTCAACAAGTGTCGCGACCACGACAAAGGCCGCGACCTTGAGACGGTGCCCAGCCTGCCTATAAATAGGACACGGCCCCAGTCAGTCAAATCATTGTCTCCAGACGCCGTTAGGATGCCGGCCTGCCCTGAGCCTAAGAAGATGATCTCCATAGCCAAGAGCCTGCCCCTGTGGTGGTTTTACGGCCCGTTCACCCAGATCTGGAGTGAAGACCCAGATCTGCAAGCCACCTTGTTCAGATCAGGATCTAGATCTAGATCTAGGTCTAGATCTGCTGCGTTTACGCCACTTCTATGCCGCCATCTCGTCCACGAGCTGCTCCTCCTGCTGCGAGCGAGGACAACAAGAAGAAGAAGAATGCGGAGAGAGAAGATTTGCCCCGTTTGCCATAATGTTCTTCTCTCTTTGTCTAGATCTGCCCCGATGTCGTGTAGAAGACAGTTTCTCCACTGAGCAGCGATCATCTTCTTCACCATGCTCATGGCGGAAACCTCACTCTCTCTTATTATTCTTGATTCTCTCACCATGAGTGAGTAGTTTACCTTCACTGGGGTGCGGGGACTAGCCCCGCTGCCCATGCTTTCATGTCTCACTGTTAAACATTCCATGGCATGTATGTAATCTTTCCTTTCGTTGTTAATCGTCGTTGTGTGCTTGTGGATTGATCACATGCTTACATCTATCTTGTTCATTTCCTATGTTGCGAGAACTTCAATACGTAGGTTTTGAATGTCAATTAACGTGGTTGACTCCCAAACTAGAAATAGAATGGGATTCCTTGAGGTCGTAAGTGTATGATCCGTGTGGTAACGAGCCATCTAGCCCAGGTGACGCTTCTGTGTGCCTGACACCTATATAGGGGGCCCATAACCTCATTTGGATTTCTGTATCTTCGAAGCCGTAAGTAGGTGATCTGGATGGTTACGAGACATCTGATACCTAAGGTGATGCTTACATGAACCTGACGCCCGTATGTGGGGTTCTGCAACAACTCTATTTGAATGGTTATATCTTGCCTAGATGTTTGATGTTTGGATGTGATTGCGTGTGTAGTGGTGGTGAAACTCGGGACCATCCCAGTGATTTCCATCATTAATCTTTAATCAACTTTTAATCCTACTCTTTTACTTTCCTCACATTTAGTTTATTAACTCAATTCAACAAACCTTGCTCTAAAAATTAGTCTTGATTCAACTAGATTTGACTAGACGAAAGATTCTTAAAAACGTTGTCCCTTGGGATTCGATCCTCAACTATACTGCGATAAGACTCATCCACTTGTGGGTGGTATTATTGCACGTTGTTTTGGTTAAAAACATAGGGATTTCAATCCTAAGTGAGTTTGTTAGTGCGATAATATAAGCCACGTCATGGTAACTGAGAGAATCCTAGCAAGTACTACCTGATAAGGGAGGGATATCAAGGGAGAACAATTGTGGGAGAGAAAGGTAGTGACTAGTACACCAACAGGATGAATAACTCCTTCCAGTCTATTCTAGTAGGACAATAGGAGTTCTAGGAGGTCCCTGTGGACTCCTATAGAGGTGTGGATCTTTTCCCTATAGGAGGACAATGTCAACCTTTTATCCATGGTGAAGACTAGGAGATACTACAGACGTCGTCTCAGTGCAACTAGAAGATAGCTTCACAACTACAATGATGAGGAGATTGTCATTGGACTTGAACTAGGACCAAGTATATCCTTGAAACCATATTTTCCATTATATAGTTACTGACTCAATCTGCTGGTTTAATGGGGAAATGGCAGTAAAATTTTGTTTTTTCTGCCACTCTTATGTCATAATTCCCTACATAGACGCCTTCAGTGAACCCTAGGTATACCTTGGGTAGATTCTGGGAAACCATGTTAGTGTTCTCCATATATAAGGCAAAGTTGAGGTCCTCGATGAATTGAAGGGTTTACTCGTCATCACATGGGGTTTTAGCTAGGGGTGCAGGCACTCAACAAAGTTCTCAACTCATCATTCCTCAATTACCATGAATTAAAAGTGCTCTAGGAGATGGAATTTATGAGCATAATATGCCACTGACATGTTTCCTTAATAGTGGAGCATGAATTGCTTCTCCTTTTCCTTCTTGGTAGAATTGGGGATAAACTTGGTGGTGAAGATGGTGTGAAAATCTATCCAAGATACCAGCTCTATTGTTTGGTCTCAGTTAGGGACATAGTTTTCCCACCATAGATTTCCTTCTCCTTTGAGGAGGTAGGTAGCAAAGAGGACCTTCTTGTTGGTTTGCACCTCCATGATGCAAAAACCATTCTCTATATCTAGGAGCCAGACGTTTGTTATGTAGACAACTTCAGTCTTGTATTCTCCCCAAAAATTATCTATGTTCATCTTGAAGAAGTCGAGGATGGTGGTTCTGAGAAAAGGGTAGATAGGTAGGGGTTAACCATTCTCATCTCTAGCAACGTCTCTTAGAGCTAGGGCACTAATGGTCAAAGTGAAATTCTTCTATTTTTCTAGCAAGAGCATCTTATGGGTCTGGATCACCACCTGCCTAACGGAATTGGTGCCACTAAAATCGAGGTTACCTTCACCCTTGAGATCATCTTCTGACATGGGCTCATTCTCAAGATCTAGACCATCTTCTGGTTTTGGGATCTCAAAGGGTATGGCATCAGTTTCGAGACCATTCTTGGTAGAGACCTCCTCTAACCTCTTCCACTTATTGGAATACTCTCCTTTCATGGGTTTCCTCCTTTTCTTGAGGAAACCATCTTACTATAGGAGACCTTCATGTCCAGGTGGTCCTGGGGAGCATCATTAGCAATGGTAGTGGTTTTGATGTGAGCCAAATTGTTTCACATATTATATAAATCTCAACTTTATGCATACGGCATTTAAAGCACCGTAAATTATGTCCATGTCATCTTGGTCACATACATTAATTATGATTTGGAAAAATATGCCTTAGCCCTAACACTCTTGAAACTAATTTCTCATTAGATTACAGGAAGTACATAAATATCCAATCATTTTAATTGTAATCCATTTAGGAAACTTTGGAAAATCATGAAAGTCAATAATGCGAGTATTCATAGGTTTAGCCATGTACCTTTCCTCAAAGATGACTTAACTTCCAAGTAAACAAGAGTAAATACAACCAATCAGGCAATCAACCTTTAATTAATGTGTAACACCCAAGTATTACTATTATGTTCAAAAAATATTCATTAAGACTGACTTGGGCTCTAAGTTAGGGTTTTGGGGTCAAATAAGTGTTTCATTACAGATAGGCTTCCCAAACCCTAAATATCACATTTTAAGGCTTTTCATAATAGGAAACCCTAATTTTGGCAACATGTGATCTCTTTAACCTAGATTAAGTCTAAAGGTGCTTCTTTTATCAAAAAATTCAAACTTTACTCAATAATACTGACTATTCAAAATATTATCATCATTTTAGGGTTTACTCATATAGAAATTCACTAAAGTATGCATCTTTATGTACTTTTTAGAATTCAAGATAGAGATAGGTCATGAAACCTATTTTACTAGATTCTTATATTTTTTATGATCAAAATCATGGATAGGTTTTCTATCTTTGAACATACCAATGGTTTTCTAGAATTTATAAAATAACATCTTTTTGACTAATTAAAGCTTGACACCTAGGCAACAAAGTCAGCAAAACTTGTGTCGTGGGGACAAGGCCGAGCCAGTCATCTTCTGACATGGTCGCACCCATGTCCACATGGCTTAGTGAGAAAATAGGGTTAAAGGTCGAAAAGGTCTCCCGCCTTACAAGAACAAACTCGGGGTTGGGCTGTCTTTACCCAATCGTCTCCTTCCTTCACTCTTTGTTCACAAACCAATGCTTGTGCGAGTCAACACGATTGTTGAATATGAGCTTATGGCTTCCTAAGTGGAAGTTAAAGGTACCATTCTCTTCTCCACGCTTAGTTAGACCCGATGGTGGTGGTTAATTGCTTGAAGGAGGCAAGATTTGGGAGGATAGGAAGGAGGTTCCCTAACGAGGTACAAATAAGAAAAGGGAGGGAAGTCTAAGGTCTAACAATGGAATTGGAGGTAGGGAAGTGTTCTTGAGGTCCTCAAGCTCTTTGGAAAGATCATTTTGGTCTTATGAGGGACTCTAAGGCTTTACATAGCCTTGTCCTTTAAGGGTTGGATATTGACTAAGTCTGCAGTTTGAGGGAAGTTTTATAGCTTTCCAAGGTGGATAAAACTAGGGATGATTTGATGCAAAATCAACTCACAAACTTACTGGAAATAGTTTTGGGTGTCACCGTTAATTAGGGAGAGAGAGAATTGGAAGAGGAAAATGAGTAGCTTTATGTACTGGTTTCCTATTATTATCACAGGAAGAAGATGACAGACTCATTGTTTATCTTGGAGCAAAAGGTCATGGTCATGCACATCAACTAAAGGGGTCGAGTCCTATGTTCCTAATCAAAATAATTATGACATTAGAAAAATTTATCACTTACTCCCTTAACTTTATGAAATCTTACTAAAATCATATATCTCTCATCCTTTTTCGAATCAATCCTAAATTTTAATGAAAAGCTTCTAATAACCTATGCTTGATCTGGGCAAGGTTTGGTGACAAAATATGGAAGTTAAATACCTTTTCTTTGGCTTCTAATTATTTCATTTATTTATTTTTTAAGGAATCTTATAACTCCCTTTCTTACCCAAATTTGTCAAACAATCCTAATTTGGTATATTCTTCTTTGGGTCCAAGTTAGGACTGAATTATCCCTATTAGTTGTCTCCATCACGTCTTTCTAGAAATTTCCAGCAATTCCCTATTTTAGTTACCCATTGTCCATTACTTTTGCAAATTAAAAAATAGTCATCCTAGGTTTCTCTAACTTCCTTGGTGTGTTCTTTGATTGAGCCTCTAACAAAGTGGCTAGCAAGGGTTGTCAATTTTCTAGTATTTCATGTTATCCTGATACTATCCTATCTAGGGTGCTAAGTCGCTCCTCTTATTGAGGTGTACATTAGTTTTCACTATAAGGTTTGTACCCACAAAATTTTATTAAACATCTTAACCATACCCTCATAATATTTTTGGTCAATTACGCTCTTCATTAGGATATTGATATGTGTATCATGGATCCTCATAATAGCCTTTGGAAAATTACGCTCTTCAATCATGCCCACTATGATAGGAAAGATTCAATATTACAAGGTGCTACCATAACCTGAGGGGACACATTGGGACAATCAAGGTATGTATGGTCTTAATATCCACACAATTGACAGTGAAAGGAATATTATGCCGACAACTCCATATAATTAGATTCTAAAAAAATATGTTTGTAACACTCAAGAGAAGGAATTCTTTTTGAAAAGAAATTAATTTAAAAAAAAATAATCTAAGATAGATAATAAGAAAAAATCTAATCTAGAAGAAACTATTGAAAATAACTAAAAACTATGAATAAAATCTTAATACTACAAAAACAAGATAAGGGTAACTGAAACTAGAAATTTCAAAGGGAATAAAAAATTTATAAAAACTAAAAATTACGAGGATAAGTTAAGAATTTTAATTCAAGACTAAAAATTATAAAACCAAACTAAAATTACAAAAGAAAAACAATAGTACTACTGGAATGGAAAATCGATAGAAAGAGGATTACCACTACCAAAATGGTTCTCAATAGGAAATAAAAAAGAAAAGAGATAATTATTCAAACCAATATGGACTTTGAAAACAAATCCGTTGTCCGCATAAATGGCGCCAAAATTTAAAGTGTGCTTAATGTACTAAAAATTTATGAAGGGTGAATCTCTAAAGTTTATCCTAGATAACCACAATTAATCCACCCTCCAATGAATGGATCGAGAGTAGTATATGTAGGGTTGAACCCCTAAGACAACGTGAAATTCAAACTTATCACTTCAAACAATATTTAGATTTAGTTTGATAGAGAATGATTATAGTTATGGACAAATAAAGAGAATGATTACACTAAGGAAAGAAATTAAGTTTACAAATTAGAGGCGGTTAAAGAACTGAGATCAAATTGCTTATAAAGGAATAACAAGGTTTTGGGGTTCACGCCAATAACTTGTGTAGAACTTAGATCAACAAAAACTCTTCAAAACAAAATACTTAGATGAGGAATGCTCTTCCAAATACAATTCATAATATCAAGCTTCTTACAAAATTGTTGATTCTAGTTCTTGCGGATCCCTGTCCAATCATCCAAAAGTGCTCCTTCTTAGAATTCTTATGGTGCTTTATGCATTTATTTGGCCATTCTAAACCTTTGGGGTCTGAGGTTTCTTCACCTAAGGCTAACAAGTGGTAATATGAGAGATCAATTTGTAAAACACGTGTTATAAATGAATCAAACATCATATAATAGGAAAAAAAATCACAAATTTTAATATCAAATCTATCAACAATGGGCTACGAGGATACACCCATGCCTCGATATAAAAAAATACACATCTATTATGAATGATGATATAATAGCATGAGAAAAGAGAAGAGAAGTCACATACCAGTGATAAGAAAGGAGAATATGAACAATATCATACACTGATCTAGAATAATTAAATGACTTTCCTATCCAATCCTTGCCCAATCATATAAGAAATCCACTAAGAATACAAGGATGAAAGCTAGAAATGAGATATATAATATGACTGGATCCCCCAAGGGAGAGATACCCTTTGTCTATGGATCCCCCCTCCTTTTATAGGGGAAAAGGAGTAGCAAAAATCTTTAGAAATATCTTGGTGGTGGCCATTTATATGATGGATCCAACATGCAGGTCGATTGTCTAGGAGTCCATTCGGTCAACTAATGTTATCACTTCTTTGACCGAAGGTGAGTTTGACTACAATAATGGACTTCTTATTTTGAACTCTAATTGGATTTGATTGTGGGTCGATCAACTGTGGATCTAGACAATCAATTAGCTCTAATGTCTGTGTAGGTTGGATGAAACCTTAGAATGGATGTTGGTGGGGGAAGACATGGATGAGTTCGAGGCATAGGTCTATCATCTGGGGATCTGGGTTGATCGATAGGGGTTTTTGGGAAGTTGGTGATCTTATGCTTTGAGTGGACCGATTGGTGGAGTCAGTTGATTGACTAGGAGGTTGAGGATGATAATCAAGGCCTCTGATTCTTGAGCCTTTTTAGGTTTTGAAGAGACCAGTCATTTATCCTAAAAAAACCAAAGTAAATCAAGTAAAAACTCCCATTTAAAGGGAGAAAAGATAAACTAAGACAAACTAACTCTAAAACTAAATAATGATAATAAAATTTTTCTAAAGAGAGATCTAAGACATGCAAATAAAATGGATAAATAAGCATTTATCACCTAAAGATCCTATGAAAAATCCACAAGTATTGAACTTTGCTAGTTGTAGTTCCATGTAGACCAAAGAAGGGGAAAGGATTGATCCTTAGGTAAAGAGAGGGATTTCTACCATGTATCTTGAAAAGCTTTGTCCAAGAAGGTAGAAGAGAAAGGAGACATCACCAAATATGTAAAAGGGAGGAAGCAATTTAAACAACTCTAAGATAACAATGCTTGGGAATATGACTATAGCTTTGTCCTCTAATATCTATCAAGATCTCCAAATGCACGAGTTGAACCACCCAAAATGCCCTCCTCTTTTTCTAGCAATGATCTAGATCCAAAATGCACTAATAGAGCCCTAGAGTATACACCTCCCTATATATCAACATAAATAATAACCACCAGATAAAATCTCTATTCCTAAACTACAATTAAGAAACCAAACACCAGATTATTGACAAATACACCTTGAAACAATTGGCAAGAAATATGAGTAATTTTTCCTTTTCCTTAAAATCTAATAAACAAACTCCACATTTCATAAAAACCACACATGAATTTATCAACCGATCCTATTCATTTATCTTAAAACCAAAATCATTGTGTCACTCACACGTAATTTGATCAACATATTACTGCATGGATACAAAAGAAGCAAACTTAATATATAACCCACCCTATAAATTCAACTGCATAAACATTGAAATCAAAGTGGACTTGTTTGCATATTGTTTGTTATGACATCACCATTGGATAACATTATAAGAAAAAAAATGAAACAAACACATGAGACTAATATAAAACCCCCTAGAATGGATAATTTCCATTTAATTAAGAAACATGTATCAACATGACATTATACACATTCAACCCAAGAGAAGTTTGAAAATAATGATATGCAGCTCTAACATGTATTTATATCATTATTACTAGGACAACGAGTTTCACTGCCACTTCCTATGTAATCAAACTAATCATTAAACTTGCACCAATCACAACTTTTAGATTAGGACCATGTGACTCTGTACCCTTTTGGGATACATATTACACAAGAATTAGTTTCTCATGGGCTCAAGGTCTTGTTACCCATAGATCATAGAGAAATTGTCTTAGAGAAATGGTTTTATGATCACTCTGGAGTTCAACACATCCAATCAAAATATAATCTTAGGTTATATGATCTCTACATTTAGGATCATATTAAACACACACACACACATATATATATATATATATATGAATCAAGTCATTGAACAAGAAATAAATGATTAGAAATCAACCTAAATATCTGTAAACTCCAAAATTACCTATACTACTAAAAACCTAAAATAAGTGAAATATGGATTGAAATACAATAGAAATATGTTGAACTAATCATAAAAATGCAACTGATAACATGATGAGTAGACATTAAGCACAACCACGAGTTTGAATGTTTCTCATTATAAAGTAATAAAAAATCCAAAATACTTTCCAAATAAATATTTTCAACCATTGTACATGACTCATACTTGTATCATGTTTAAATCCCTACAACCAATATGGCCTAGCTACACAACCTCCTGAGATAACATAACATGTGACTTCACTTTACGTCACTACTTCCTCACCACCATCACCAATACCACACATGCGTAAGGATTTTATGAAAAATAAAGGTGTATCCCATAAAATCACAAGTATGCACACAATCCAACAATGGGGTATGGCAAATAGATATTAATGGAACATGAACGGGCACCTAGACGGAACATAAAGGGATGGGATGTAAAAGAAGAATGTGCTTCTCTCCCTTGTTCTACTTGAGATGTAATTTTATTTATGCAAATACATAATACATTCCTTTTCTTTTTTTAGGGCACACTGACATCTTTTCTTTGATGATACACCCCTCTAACATAGAGAGCGGTATGGGAGAAGCAATTACTAGGGAAATGGTGGTGTTCCACCCTGAGCTTACAGTTTGGCATAACTTTTTCCTATATTATTTTCTTTTCTTTTTGGAACAGAAGGTAAGAATATGGAAGAAGAAGCATAAAAGTGGGCTTTGTTTATGGGGAAAACTTGTCTTTTTGATTTAATACATTGAGTTATCCTATAATTCACTACACCCAAATAATGACATGAAAATGGGATTCATGAAAACTATATAGAAATGATTCATTAATTAGTAGGCAGAACATCATATTTTGTCCCTATCTGGTCCTCTTATACCTTTCAACCCTCTCCTAGGAACATGATACTTTAATTCATTGGATATAAAGGGTGATCTCTGATAACATCCAATTTTTTTGATGTATCTCACCTAATTTTGTCCTTAATTTCCTCCCATTATACATAGTTTCCTTAACTTTCACATATTTTGTTCATGTTTGCCATATGTCTTGATACATGACTAACTATTGATTTCCCTACAAGAAACTCACTAAACGATGGTCTTGACTGTTGGACAGATTTCCCATCAATTTTAACAATCGACAGTGACCCTCTATCCATCCTCAACACCAGATAAACCATCAGGTTAGGATCCCTTGAGTTCATCATTCGTTGATTCTCATTAGCAATGGCCTCCAGAAGTGCCCGACTCCCCAACCAGTGAAAGGTGATGGATAGAGCACCCATCAATTTCCAATATCAATGGCCAGCCTGGAAGCTCTTCCAATGGATGGACTAGACGTCCTCAATCGATGACTAGCCGAGAGAGGCCTCTACCAATGAGTCACATATGGATGTACTTTGCAATGAAACAACATACTCATATCAATTGATGGTGCGCCTACTGATTGTGCAGCTGCTGACCTACCTACCGATTGTGTGCCTACACCACCTCCTACCAATTGTGACACTGCATGCATTAGCCATTTAGACCGTTAAGCATGTGCCTCGAGGAACGTGCTCATAGGACTTGCGGTGTAGGTAAAGCACACAATTGAGTGCCTTGAGTCCCACACCATGAGAAACAAATAGGAGACCCCATGCTACAACGAAGGGGGTCAGTTACTTCAGAGAGAGAAGATGAAGTGTTGCGGCCGAGCTACCTCTCCATTGATTCCCACTTCCACCCATCAATTCATGCACTCTAAGGACAAGCGTCCAAGGAGCAGTGAACCTCCATCATCATTATTCCTTCTTTAAGAGAAGGAGGGAGACAAACCATCCATCTTATCCACCAATTCTAGATTCATAGATGAGAAGAATTCCTTTGACCCCAACTTGCTTGGGGTTGCCTTCGGTGTATCTATCTCCTTCTTCTCTAAATATGTTCATCCCCTTCCATCTCCATCTCATTTCCATCTTCATGTCTCATGAAAATTGTAATTCTGACATGTCATTCACCACTATGAGTGGCTAGTCAATGAATTTGGTTTGGGAGTTTCCACTAAGGCTCTCCTAACATGTAAACACTTATATCCATTGAATATATACTCTTAGAAATGTTTCACACCATACTCATGTTATTAATGCTTCACTTGCATGATTAGATACCATATTGTGTTGTTTGATTGTTAATGTCTCTAGAGAGTAGTATTAACCAACATCTAAGAGTGATGGAGTTGCATGAATGCATGAGAATGTTGGAATTCTTAAGCTAATGATCATACATTTGATTTATGATTATTTTTTTGCCATCTCAATAGAGAGAGACAAACTTATAATCTAGATCTATGCTAAGCTCAAGAGAGGAGGGAATAGACACTTACAATAACTATTTGTAAACTTGCTAAACTGTATACAATGGGTGTGAGTATTTCTTGTTGCTGAGAGACCTTACTTGGTGAAACCCAATCCAAGTTTCCTCCCATACTTGTTATCTTGTCTTTTCACATTCTTGTTATTTTATTATACCTTTCATTTTTTTTACTTGTTTATTGCTTGCTTGTTGAAGGATCACCATTCCATAGGGAACATGAAGCTTACCTTACTCTTTTGATTGGTATAACTAAGACAAGTCTTAAATGATCTTATCACTTACCACCCTTATCTCTATGTTTGACCCTGATCTACTATACTAGACCCCATTATCATTGTTGTGAGGGCACAATTGTCAAGTAATAAATATAAAAGTATGACTACTTTAGATCCTATCCTTTCAGACAATCTCTAACTGTTGAATTATTGTTTAAAATACAGTTAACATAAAGAACATACTTTGAACAAGGGGGTTAAATGATATATTCTATATATCGTAACATGAATGTAAAAAAAAAACAAATGTAATGGCATCAACTAACATTTCTAGAATTATGAACTCAAGTAAGAATAATTTTAAGTTGTGCAATTCAAGTAATTTAAATGGAAATGATGTATATAAAGCTAACATGTTGGAATAAAAATTATTAAAAAGATTGATGTGGGTGAAAAGGAGTATGTTCCATCCAACCTCCACCCAAGCTTTGAAGTTTACTCATCCCTTGGTAGATGCTAAACCCAAGATGGATGGGAAGAAACCCTCGATGCTCCTCTAGGTGTCCATGTAAATTAAAAAAGGTCCAACTGTGTGGTATATGAACAAGAGATGGAACCTTATTCATGAAAGATCAATTGTGAAAAATATGGCTAGGTGGATGTGGTATCTCAAAGGTATTCTCCAAATGTGCGAAGTAATTTTGTCTTTCTCCCCAAAATCCATCTACTATGATCCAACAATACTCCACTATTAGTACAGATAGTGTAATAACTATGGGGAGCACAAAAAGTGGTTCGATTTAGGAATGTTGCCTCTCTAGTGGCATCATGATATGCTCATATGTGAACACTAGAGGTAGCTTGCCCTCTTCTATGATCAAGGTTGTATGAAATAAATTCAAAAATGGTGTTGTGAATTGTGCTATATCAAGTGGTGGATCTGGATTCTCCGAATCACCTATATCTACATATAGAATATGTGATTTTTGCATAGAAGGAACTATCTTATTTATAAAATCAAGTTGGTGAATATTTTTATGTAGTCGTGCGTCCTCCTGATCTTTTATCAAATTAGCATCAAAGTTAATAGAAGTAGAGGGGTCCTTCACTATATTAACCTATGATATTGTCTCCCCCACATGAAACACTCCCAACTCATCCATTGGTTCAACTAGTTCTAAAACTAGAGAGGAGATATAAATGAAAACATGTGGTGGCATGCAAACCTTTTTCTAGATCGATACCTCATCATTTGAAACAACCAAATATGCAATATATGTTGCTTGTTCATCTTCCATGATAGATTCAACCAATATTGGTTGATAATTGTAATCCTACAGATCTTAGAGTACAATAGGGAAGGGTGATAGAGCCGCAAGATGTTGGGATAGTTGTACTTTCATATGGCCACTTGGGCATAGGAGCCACTTGTGCCTCACTTCTTTTGCCCCAGGCTTTGTCATTGATTAGCATTGCTTGTTGGTCAGCTAACATTTTCTGAAGGTCATCCATACAATCATCTATGTCAAGTGTATATTGATGTCCATAGTAAAGCTCTTCACTATAACTACCATACTACTACTAATTATAGTCTATCTCATCTACATAATCATATTCATAGACAAAATCTGTATTGTATCCCCCTAAATGTTGTTTCTTGAAGTTTGCTTGATATCTACTTTTAAAGAATCTAACATTTTCATTATTTTTGAGCCTATGAATGGCTTATTTGGCTTCTAGAGACAATTCAACAAAACAATTGTGCTTGATTTTGATCCTAGCATTATGTTTGGTGACAATCCTGCATATAAATACTTTAACTTGTAGAATTTTTTCTCAGATGCCCGATATATCATGATTCAAGAAGGCAAGTGTTTGACATTGTGCAGTTTGCAATTTCGGACACTGTTATAATTTTCATGCCTAGAAAATAGAGAACACAAGTATCATACTCAAGAGAAACAAATAGTATAATGAATGAAGGAGTACAATTGCTTTTTTTCTTCAAGAGAATGGATAACAAGAAATTATCAAAAGCCAAAGACATACCAACTAAAAGGAATCTAGTGTTAGAAAAAGAAATTATGGAACCAACAAAAAAATAGATTCAGATTACAAAAGAAAAGTAATGAGTTAATTAATATTATTACAAAAACAAACTAAGGAATTGTAAAACAAAAAAAAAGTTACAAAAAAAAAGTAAGAAAGGAAAATGCTAAGTATATTGCAATAAATAAAATCCAAAATGTCTGATATTTCCAACCCACAGTGCAAAAAAAACATGTGTAGTTTTATTGCATGAGAAATTATCCCAAGGCTGTTAACACCATACAGGCAATAATAGTTATAATCCAGTTTTAGTGGTAGTCCTAGGGATTAAAGATAACCTTAATGTTTATTATGATTTTATAAATAATATATTGACCTTGTGCCTTATATTAACCTTGGTGATATTAAGTATTTGTTTGGGTTACTCATAGTTATGACTTAAGATACCACAAGATCCGAATTTTTGTAGATATAGAATTAGTCAACGCATGTATATTAGAGGAGAATCAATGATACTTGAGGAAATAATTAATAAATAAATAATTTTTGAGAATATTATCAAAATGATAATGTAGGATTGTAGAGAGTTCAAGTACAAATCAAACACAAAAGGAAAGAACCTAATCAGAGTTAAAATGAGAAAGTTATGACACTTTTAGTAACATGTACATATTTTCATCGAGCTGCTATTTTCATCGACCACCAAGATGCTCCTTTTTATCAACCAAAGAAATGACCTTTTATTTACTGACCATGTGAGACTATAGAATACTGAAAGAGATCATTGACCGTCAAGAAATTGTCGAACGATGAGAATGTGTTGTTCAGGAGCCCAAGATAGCTAATCTAAAATGACCATAACTTTTGCTCTACTTATCCAAATTCGGAAATATTTGTTTTGTTGGAATCATATTCCAATTTTCCACCCAGAAAAAGCCTTAAAACCCTATTGAGGGTGATGGAGTTATGACCTACATGTAATTTTTCGGAAGAACATGAAGAACGGCTGGAGATCGACAATCTAGCCACAAATCCTTCATGGTAAATAATTTTAGTTAGTAGTTCCCTTCTCTATTACCCTGTTGCTCCATTGATATCTTCTCCTCAAATCACTAGAGGTTATATTCCTCCTTTATTCATCTTCTTCCTCCAATCAACCCTTTTGAAGCTGCATATCTAATTTTTGGGTGGTTAGAAATACGTTTCCAGGCTATAAACTGGAATCCAAGCTCTCTAGACTATGAATTTGGACACAAAGATTAGATCCGAGGTAAGTGGGCTAGGATCAAGTCTAGGTGAGTGGAAATCACCTTCTAACCATGATTTACAACACATAAGTTTGAATAATGGTTTTACAATATTGAATCTTGCTCTGTGTTAAATGTGATGGATTTGATAATTTGTGTTGTTATTTCAAGTAGTAGAAATGCCTTAATTAATATAATTGGTGATGTGATACCATATGGAAAGTTCATTGTGAAAATTGTTATGAATGACAAATGCTGAGATGGTGGAAACAAATGCATCAGGGAAGCAGAGTTTGCCCTATTTTGGAGACAAATGATCGAATTATAGTTTATGAGAATTATGAAAGTTGCTATTTAGTCAAATGATTCATGTCAATATTGATAAATGCTTAATTGATAAAAATACAATAATCATTAGTTATAGCGATGGATCCTATTAGATCAATTAAATATCATTAGACTTTAGATGCTTAAGACACTGTAGAATCCTTACAACATATTGTATTTTGGGGAGGAAACATGCTTTCGGACAAGAGGTATTTTGTCTAGATTGAGGTAAGATAGAGTGCACAATTAGGGTGCGGTGTTCTAGGCTAGCAATGTCAGAATCCTTAAATGAGTGGTGTCCAACACCAACTGGGGATCCTAGTGGTACATGAGTTTCTGGACAATGGACATCTTTGGTAGGTCCACTGATATAGAGATGTTTATCAGTGGGAATTTTTGATATATTTGTTGGTGTACAACAAGCCTGAATGCTTTGACTCCCTACCAAAGTACCCATGTTGAGAGGAGGAGTCGAGATATCTTACCACATTCATTAGTTGTCGAGAGCAATAAGTTGCAATGCCAAGTGTAGATACGGTATTAAGATTAACGAATTAGGAACCCAAACATGCTTCTATGTCTTATACAATAGGATCACAACTTGGTGTGTTGCTTTCACAAATTGTGGTACACCTCATGAGGGTCCAGTGGTATAGAATAATTGGACTATAAGAACTCAATACTTATTTAGTAACTTATTATGATTAGTTTATTACTTATTATTACTGCTTGAAGTTAAATTAAGAAGATTTGAAAGTCTTTCTTAACTATTTAAATTCCTAAACTCTGAATATCATTAAACTTATTAATCTTGGTTACTAGTTGATTTTCTATGCACTGAGTCAATATCTCATCAACCTACTAAAACTTTTTTTAGGTAAAGGACTATCTCTTCTTGAGGAGATAGAAGTCTAATTTTTTCAAGAGTATAACAGTGCTCCTAAAGAGTAGTTATAATAGGTAGATGGTCTCTTATCCTTCCTCTAGATCTTGAGAATGAGTGATAAAAGAGAGCAGTTTGTAATACATTGTATGTGATGTATATTAAGCTTAAACTCTTTCTTTATGTAAAATCAAACATTTTTGTAATGGTGTATATCAATGATGTATGATGTTCCTAGTTTATATAGTTTCATTTCTCTATAAGTTCTTTATGATTAAAGAAAGATTTTTTTAATTAAGATAGTATTCATGTGATAAAATGAGTGGTTAGTTCTAACCCCACCTTGATGATCCCTAACCCTGGTTATTGGGTTTGGGTCACATCAACTTTTGGATATCAGAGCATAGGTTGAACTGAATTTGACTTTAGGTTTGGGATAGGGCCAGTAAGTGACGAATATGATTAGGATGATTTCCTCAATAAGATGTAATTTTCTAGTAGATGTGTTCTTTTATGGCTATATAGATAGTAGGAAGAAGATGTGCTTGTCCATGAACAAGATGAAAGCCATTATGGCCGAGATCCTCATGCAATTATGTAAGGTGGAGAAGATTGGGATGAGGTGACCAGAATGTATCATATTTTTCTAGAGACAAGAGAAAAATATAAGATGGAAATGAGGTCTTCATCTTATAGAAAAGATCTGATGTGATCATATGATTTGGTGAAGAAGCTTGGTGGGATTGGAATTTTGGGAACAACAGATCCATTTGTTCCAGATGTGTGGCTCCAACAATTGGAAAAAGGTTTTTCAACAAATGGAGTTACTAAATGATAAAGAAATTAATCATGCTATCTATCTACTCAAAGAAGATGCTTAGTTGTAGTAGCGTGGAGTGGAAGATAAGAGAAGGAATATAGTGATGACACAGAGGGAATTCGTAGATGAGTTTCATCTTAAGTATTTTCCTCCTACCTTCTTAAGTGACAAGATATAATAGTTGGAGAATATTATTCAATGAAACATGTCAATTAAAAAATACGAGGCATATTTCATAAGGTTGGATTATTTATATCCACAACTTGGACCAAATGACATAAAAAAGTGCATGATACTTCCGCAAGATTAAGATTTGAAATTAGACACAATGTATCAACAAATGGTCCAAGGTATAGAAAAAACTTTGTAGAATTTGTGGAAGCAGTAAGACATGTAGAACAGTCAGTTAATACTGATAAACATTTTGAGAGCAAGAAAAGATCTGGATATTTTGATAGAGGATGACAAAGCAATGATAAAACAAAGGAGGTGGTGGTTTCTTTTCCAAGATTGGATGAGGACTTAGTTGTTTTGGAAGACAAGGATCTAGTTCTTTATAAAGTGGATTAAGGTCCAGTTCTAGTAGATTGAATACACCACCCGGATGGGCACCGCCAACTAGGTCTTTAGGATAATTAGTGTCCATGACATGTCCATAGAGACATGATTCAACCATGTGTGAAACATGAGGTAGGATACACTCTAGAAAGTGTAGGGGAGTCACTACCCAAATGTACTATCATTGTGGACAAATGGGACTTATGAAAAGAGACTGCTCAAAACTTCAATATACTTTGGAACAAGGTTGGAAATTACAGTTTCAACCTATAAAAAGATAGACTCCAGTTAGAGGAGCAACTTCTTTAGTGACTTAGTCTCTAGAGGGTGATCACTAAGTACCAGTAGTGACCAAAGAGGACATTATGGTAGAGGTGAGCTACATGATGTTGATATCGGGAATAAGGATGGAAGATAGGAAATGGAAACAAAAATATTGTTCTTATTCCTAACCAAAAAATCACATAAATAATGATGTATCTAGGAAATAACATTGCAAGGCAATACCTGGTCCTGGAACAAGTTCAATGAAAATCCTATCAGAGTTGTGATTCTTCTTCAAACATCACAAAAATGGGTGTTGGCCGTGACCTAATAGTGTAGCACCACTAATGGTGGTTGACGATGTTCTCCTAGTATGATGGCAACGACCTCCACACCTCTACCTAGTCCATTTGTACCATCAAGAATTCTCGTGTTTCTTCCAAAATTAATGGGTTGGAGTTGTGGCTCGTGTTGTCAACATGCTAGCATGAACTTTCTCCCCTTTGTCTATATCTCCCTTTTATGAGTAAGATTCCTCTGGATCTCATGCTACTGCAACATTGAGATTAGGAGAGTTGTCTTGAGAGCATTAATCAACCCCACCTTTATATAGCAGTGGATGGGTTAGTGTTTCAACTAAACTAGGGACACAAGGAGAACAATTTCATGAATTTTGGAAATTGTGAATCACAAGTCAGTCGAATGGGCTCCCAGTCAGTTGACTAGTACCCCACATGATGGAGTGGAGCATCCAGTTGGTCAATTGGAATGTTTTGGTAATTGCAAACATATTGGCTTTCAATGCAACAATCAATTCATAACATGACATCAACATCAAAACTTGATCCAATCTCATTGATCATCCAGTCAGTCAAATGAAATTCTCAGTCATAAACTGGAAACTCTAGTCATTCAACTCATATTCCCAGTATATCGACTGGACACTCCAGTCAGCCAAGTGTTAGCCAATGTTGTTTAAGTTTTTTTGGTGAACTCAATATTGTTTAAGTTTTTTAGGTGTGATCATACCAATTTTGGTTTAAGTTGATTACCTAAAAACTTCAGTAATCAATTCCAACCTTATTCATGAGTGCATTCCTATTCTAGGTGCATCCTATGTGTGACCCTGTAGGTCCCAAATTATGTTGATAGTGAATGCCCATAACTATATTATGATATCACAAACAATTAGTAGTATCTAGAAACACATCATTACTACCCAAATAATTGGAAGGTTGGAGAATGACTTCAACCTACAATCGTGATCAGTGTTTCAACAATCATATAGTTCCTTTGTTACAGATATCTAGATTGAATGCAAGGCATGGAATCATCATCCTCTAAATACTTAATCCATGTTTCTTGAACCAAAGAAAATTGTTGAGATACACATGAGCTTAATATCACATATTAACTCACATGATCATGGCCATGCATTTCTCAGTCTTGCTTATCAAGTGATCAGGGTATCATCTTCAGTAGGAGGGAAAAATTCCATCTACATCAATCACAATCTATCCCTATATGTCACAATGTACTTGAGCACCACCTTTATGGTAACCTTATTTAAGGTCACATTGGATATTGTCAAAGTTCATTGAACGTCATTTGATGAGCATAGTGACTTTAGGTCTAAGAACCACAATCACCACTATCACTTTGAGAGTCGATTCTAACTACCATTCAATGGTTCCATGTATCACTCTCAAGGTGGATCTGTTCAGTACATAGTTCTCTAACAAGTACCTTTGTGTTTGGCTTATATGATATATCATAACTAATGAGATCTGCCATCAAACAACACACATTATAGGCTTATGTATTATTGTCATCTACTTTGTTTGAACAAGTATATCTGAATAGGTACATAACAAGAATGTATGTACTCTTATCATACATATTATCTTACTGTTCAAGTCATAAACATTAAGACATATGTCATTGAGTGCCCTCATTCTTTAGACATCTATTGTGTTATATCATTATCTCATAACTGGAAAAAAAAAGAATTAGTAGAATTGCCTTTATTATTATCAAATCAATTACAGTATGCCTCATTACAGTCATCATATGACTGACCTGTAGGCATACATACCAACAACTTCTTCACAATGACACCATTTGAAGGTGTAATCCAGCCCAGAGTTGTGACATGTGAGATGCTTCTCTTTAAAAACATTTCAATTACAGTTTTGATAGATCCTGGTGCAATACATTCTTTTATTTAGAGGTCATTAGTTAGTGGAGGATTTATCTTATGAGTTGTTGTTCAGAGTTTCGTTAGGTGAATCATCAGTTTTGACAAAAGTATGTCCTAGATGTCTGTTGAGTTTTAGTGGTATACTATGGTAGTTAATATCATACCCATAGATATTAATTCTTTCCAAATTATTTTGGGTATGGGCTGCCTTAGGATGTATCATGTATATTTAGATTGTTGGAAGAAAGAAGCTATCTTTCAGCAAGGTGGCCTTTTATGTGTCTTTACTAGAGATAGGAAAGCATACCCACATGTATAGTATTAGCTATTGTAGCTAATAAGATGATTAGAACGGGGTGTGAGTCCTTTGTAGAACATGTGGTAGATGCTAGGGAAAATAAAAGAACAATCAATATAGAGGATGTTCTAGTAGTATGTGAGTTTCATATGTCTTTCCTGATGAGTTACTGAGTTTACTACCTAAAAGAGATATCAACTTTGAGATACAAATTTTACCTGGTAGCTTGCACCCAATAGCATTACATGTATATAGAATGACACATGTAGAGTGGCATGAATTAAAAACTTAGTTACAGGAGTTACTGGACAAGGGTTTTATTCAACCTAGTACATCACCACAAGGATATCTATTACTATTTATGAAGAGGTAGGATGGAACTATACAATTATCCATATACTACCGACAATCAAATAAGATTACCACTAGGAAAAAATATCCTCTACCTAGGATTGACAACCTATTTGATTAGCTACGTGAAGCAACATTCTTTTCAAAGATAGACCTCATGTCAGGATATTATCAGTTTAGGATAAAGGCATCTAATGTACCATAGTCAGCATTCAGAACAAGATATGGACATTATGAGTTTATAGTTATGTCTTTTGGACTAACAAATGCCCCTATAGCTCTTATGGACATGATGAATAGGGTTTTTAGACCATATCTAGATTAGTTCATAGCAGTGTTTATAGACAATATTCTTATATATTTTAGAGATGCAGAAAAACAAGAGCAACATCTGAAGATATCCATGTAATTGTTGAGGCAACATCAACTTTATGGTAAGTTCAACGTATGTGAGTTTTTCTTGGCTAATGTATCCTTTCATGGACATGCCATATTAGGAGAAGGAGTCAACATTGACTCTATGAAAGTGGAAATCTATTCTTCAGTGGGAGCAACCTATGACCAGTACTGAGATCAGAAGTTTTCTAGGGTTAGCCAAATATTATAGGTGGTTAATAAGAAACTTTAGTGCAATAGTGGCACCTGTTACACACTTAACAAGGAAAGATGTACCTTTTACCTACTCTAAATCATGTGAGAAAAGTTTTTAGATCTTAAAGAAGTTAACCACAACACTAGTTTTGATTTTACCAGAGGTAGATAAAGGTTATTTGGTTTTCTGTGATGCATCCAAGAGAGGTTTTGGATGTGTTCTTATGCATGAAGGAAAGGTGGTAGCCTATGCTTCTAGTCAACTTAAGAAGAATGAAGAGAATTATCCCACATATGATTTTAGCTTGCATCAGAAGCACATGCCTTAAAGACATAGAGTCATTATCTCTATGTTGAGTCATGTTAGGTCTATTGATCATAAGAGTCTAAAGTACATTTTTTCACAAAGGGATCTCGACCTGAGACATTTTAGGTGGTTAAAACTTATAAAGGATTATGGCGTTACCATTGATTACCAACCTAGAATGTTCAATGTAGCAATAAGTGCTCTAAGTAGGAAGTCAACATCATCTATAGAAATGTTTTCCATGACATGTGTAAAAAGAGAATTGTTAGTTAAGATGAGAGAGATGACTTTGAACTTGAATGTGTCTAAACAAGGTGGGATGATTGCACAGATGCATGTTAGACCTACATTTTATGAACCAATCAAGGATCTTCAATAGAGTGAGAGGAAATTGCAACAGATCATGCATGGTATTACAGTAGGAAAGAGGATATAGATTATATAATCAAGTGATGGGTTGTTGTATCAACATGATAGATTATGCGTGACACTGAGTTAAAGAAGCATATTCTTGAGGAATCTCACTCTTCTATGTACACAATGCATCCATGCAACACAAAGATGTATAGAAGCCTTAAGGAATTATATTGGTGGTCAGGTATGAAGAAAGATGTGGATGAGTGTGTCTCTAGGTGAAGTGTATGTCAATAGGTCAGAGCTGCACATTAGAAGCCGACATGCACTTTGCAATCACTTCCTATTCCTGGATGTAAGTGGAAGCATATCACTATGGATTTTGTTGTTGGATTACATAGGACAACCCCTAGATTTGACTCTATATGGGTAATATTAGATAAGATAACTAAGTATTCTCACTTTCTTCCAGTTAAGATAACATGGGGTACATCAAAATTAGCCAAAGTCATTGTGGATGAGATAGTTAGACTACACGAGGTACCGATTTCTATAATATCTGATAGAGTTCCCAAATTCACATCCAGGTTCTAGAGTTAGTTGCAACATTCCTTGGGAACAAAGTTGAAGTTTTTCACATGATTTCACCCTCAAATAGATGGACAGTCAGAATGGACCACTCAAACCCTAGAGGATATGCTAAGAGCATGCATACTATAGTTTAGTGGTAGTTTTGATGATCATCTCAATCTTATGAAGTTTACCTATAACAACAATTTTCATTCTAGTTTAGGCATGGCCCATTATGAAGCTATGTATGGTAGAAAGTTTAGATCTCCTACTTGTTGGTATGAAGTAAGAGAAAGGAAAATTCTAGGTTCCTAGATTGTGGAAGAAACAACAGAAAGGATATATGTGATCAGACATCAGTTGAAGGTTGCATAGGATAGACAGAAAAGCTATGTAGAGAAAAGGCATAGAATACTTCAATTCGAGGTCGGAGATGAGTTTTATTTGAAATTCTCACCTTGGAAAGGTGTGCTGAAGTTTGGGAGGTGAGGCAAACTAACTCCTAGATGCATGGGTCTGTATCTAATCATTCACATAATTGGACTAGTAACATATAAACTTGAGTTTCCTTTAGAGTTATCCAATTTACATGATGTGTTTCATGTATCTATGTTGAAGAAGTTTTATCCTAGTATAGAGAAGATTAGAAACCCATATCTTATACATTTAAGAGTGGATAACCCCTATGTTGAAGGGCCAATCTAAATTCTAGACCATAAAATTCAGAAGCTTAAGAAGAGGTAGATACCCCAAGTGAAGGTTCTATAGGGGAATCATGTTGTATAAGAAGCTACTTGGGAATTAGAATTAGAGATGTGTAACAAGTATCCTTTCCTCTTCTAGGAATTTCAAGACAAAATTTTTATTAAAGGGGGAGAATTGTTACAATCCACTTCTAGCATTACTGGCAATTGTAGGGATTAACGATAATCTTGATGTTTATTATAATTTTATTAGTAACATATTTACCTTGTGCCTTATCTTAACTTTGGTTATCTTAAGTATTTATTTGGATATCTCATAGTTATCACTTAAGCATACCACAAGATACAAATTTTAGTTGATACAAAATTATCCCACACATGTCAATGAGAGGAGAATTAATGATACTTGAGGAAATAATTAATAAAAAAATTTAATTTGGGAATCTTTATCAAACAAATACTATAGGATTGTGGAGAATTTAATTACAAATCTATGTAAAAAAGAACAAAATCAGAGTTAAAATGAAAATTTATGGCACTTTAGTAACATTCCCAAAATTTTGTTGAGTTGCTATTTTTGTCAGCCACCAAGATGGGTGTTTTCATCAACTAACAAAATCGGCCTTTGTCGACCAAAAAAATGGGCCCGTTGACCTCTAAAAAATGCCATTGACTACTGAAAAACTATCGACCAATGAGAATATGTTGCGTAGTTGCCCTGATCAAATGACTAAAAAAAGAGCATGTTTTCCCTCTAAACGCGAGAAGAGTGTGACACTAAATAAATCTTGAAACTTACCTCAGAGGGAGCATGACATGTGAATCTGGTGAGACCTAGTTATATATAGGTTAAATAAAATACAAAGGTCAAAGATCAAGAGTTAAACTATATTAAATCTTCCCAAATAAAATTGAGGGCTCAAACGTAGTGGAAAAGGATCCAAATTTGGTCTAGTAGTTGATTAGAGGGCCTATAACACTTTTATGTAATTATTTTCCCAATTTGGTGATGAAATGATGAACTATTCCTATAATTTGATTTATATCACTTATGTATATCCAATAATTTATGGTTGATTCCTAAATGATATAACTTTACATTAACGATCAATTAGGGTTTATCTTAGTTGTATTTTGTCTATTGGACAAAGTTTTTCCAATTACGGTTCATATACTTATTAGTGAACTCATATATCAAGGAGAGAGAAAGTTCATTATATCTATCATTATAATTGAATTAACTATCATCATGAAGATAGAAATTATGTCACTCATCTTTGTAGTGAGGCCCAAAATTTGAATTCAATTAGTTAGAAATTTCATTAAAACCCCTATATTTATTTCCAAAAATTGGGATGTTACAATTCTACCCACCTTAGAAAAATTTCATCCTTGAAATTTCTAAGTACTACCCGACATAGGGTTTTACCTATTCTATGTATGATAACTCTTTAATATTATCGGGAAGTCTCATTAACATATTTAACATATGATCTATTGACGCTTAACAAAATTACATGAGAACTTGATTAACTTGACATGATATCATATTAGACTGGATTTTACTTGAGTTGATATAGTCTCTCTCCTCAATTCACCCATAGTTCTCATAAGGCCAGTTAAGGCTCACATAAAGCCGTTTAAGGCTAAAAAAATGCTCCCACACATCTCATAAGGCCAAATAAGGCTCAAATAACATGATTGAGAGGACTATATCGACATAACATGATTTCTTAATTTTAAACATAATTTTCATGTTCCATAATCCATTACCATGGGAGTGATATATGATGAGCACATAATCACAAAATAGTAAAAATATTGTTTATTAGTATGTGCATAATTTTCTCACTTATTTATGTCAAATTGTCTACTCTTTGTATGCATTCTTGGTCTTACTATCTATCTAATTAGGTTTTGGTGACAATATGTATGAAACTTTTAATGCTGACTCTTGTTCTCATTGTTGCCTTTGGATACATGTTGACCGATCATATATTCAGAGGTGACATGTCATATCACACTTATCTTAGCACCTCCCTCATGCACGTTTCTCATACCACATGCACTCAAAAGGACAAGATAAGTACGATAATGTACTTATATCCACATATCATTCTCTCTACAAAACACCATAAGCTTGTGTTCCATACCACAAACACATGGGAAACAAAGAGAGCATTCTATATACAATCCTAGAGTTAACATAAAAGTCTAAAACATCTAGGAACATAACCCTAATCCTTATATAAACTTCTTACTAGGCCTCTACTTTGATTTCCAATATATTTCACTTACTTCTTCTATACTAGGGTTGCAAGACATTCTTCTAGATATGTGTTCTATTCCCACTTGGTTTCTAATGGGGTAATCTATTGTAAGAATATGATGATTCATCTAGTGTCCAACTACGTTGTTGTTCTATACCATGTTGTAACACCCTCTTCGATCACACACATGCATGTAGTGGAAACAACACTAAGTTATCCATAACTTCTGCACTTAAGGGCGCATTACATAAAATTGGTATTCATGACAACAATATAATCAATCACACAAGCTTAAATAGTAAACATTCTCATCATCGTTCTTTCAAAAGGAAACTTAAAGGTTACCACATGGAATACTAATTTAACATCAAGAGACAAAGTCTATAGTCTAGAGTTCTAAACATCATAACATATAGATAAATCTATAAATTTGAGGATTATCTTATAGATGGCACCCCACCATATGTTATTCTTCTCTATCCTTGTGCTCTAAGTCTCTAGGTGCTACTTTTGTTGATGTTCCTCACCTGTGTACATCTCGTACCCAACCATGCAAGGAAACATGGAAATACGTTAGAGTATGTGGCACTAAGCAACACTATATGAACTGAAGATAAAAAATAATTTTAAGAAAAAATAAGTTAAACATTTATAAACATGTAAAACTTTACATTTTATTTATATTCATGTATTTTTCTCTTAGTCATTGCAATTATTAACTTATATTTATTATGTTTTATTTCTTTCATGACATTGCTCTCAGGAGCTTGATGAAATACATTGCTCTCATGAGCTTGATGAAATACATTCCTCTCATGAGCCTGAACAATAGCATTTCTCTCAAGAGCTTGAAAAATAGCCTTTCTCTCAAGAGCTAAAATATGTAACATACTCTTAGGAGATTTATTAATAACATTTCTCTCAAGTGCTTGAATATGACATTTATCTCTAGAGCTTGATTTGTGCCCAAAAAGGTGAATAACTTGGAAGGAACATTATTAATCAATTATCTTGTACTTAACATTATTCATGAACATGATAACTTGAAACATTAAATCTTACTAAAGAAAGATGTGCACCTTATCATTCTAATTTTAGATAAGAAACATATACTTAGAATTCATCATTTGAATTCTAAGCAACTTATCTTACAAGCATTTTTTGGAACTATGTATATAATATCATTATAATCGATTTCCATAAATATAAGAGATTAAAAGCCCTTTGACTTGTACTTATTTCTCCAGAGAGCATGATCTACTTACCTAATATTTGAGAAACTCATGTTGATTTTCTTGATCTTGATGAAACCCTAGCTCTCCTGAAATTAATATGATTTCCATCAATAATCATCTTGATTAGAATATAAACCCTAATATCAGGTTATTAGGAAAATGAGGTCCAACATTATTGATATAGGACTTGGGAATATCGAAATCATATTCTACTCAAAAAATACTTTCCAAAATGTATTTTTGGGTATTTTTATGATCAACCATAATTATTGACGTTCTCAACAATCACAAAGCATGAAAAATCAATGTTGGCATTATTCAGAAACCTACAAGTGTAGATTAGCTGGACTACTTACATGAAGCCATGGCATCTAGAGACCACAAACAGGGCCACACACGTTGGTCAACAGATTAAAAGCAAAAGATTCTGACTTTGCCCATGAGGGTATGTGTAACATCCCTGACCTGAGTTATGTAATAACCCTAGGTTTTTTGCCTAATAAAGTTCATGAGATGCTTGCTCTTATCTTTTGAAAATTAATTAAGGCCTTTGGGGAACTTATATTTCAATTTCAGTCCTTTTTGAATAATGTTGATACATTGTTTTGTTAAAATTGGACTAAAGTGCAAATTACCCAAGTTGAGGGGTTTAATTGCAAATTGCACATGATAAGATGTTCCTTTGATGTTTATACATCATAATAATGAATATGATGTAGTGGTATGGTTTCCACAAGCTTGCGCACCAAGATAAAGCTTGTAGAGCAACCCTTGTGCATTAAAACCTAGTTTTGGTGTAATCTACAAATTACCCAAAACCTAGGGTTAAATATACAAAATACCACCTCTAGAGGGTCTCTCATGTTTCTTAACATCAAGTAGAGTAAATAAAATGAGAGGGGTGCCTCATTTGAATTATCTTGGAGGAGAGAGAATCTTGACATTAAAATAATCAAGATTTAAGCATAAATGGGACTTTAATTTAAATTAATGCAAAAAGAAATAAATTAATTGAGGAGCCCTTTAACCAAAAGTTGAAGGATGTGTTTGCAATAATGTTGGACGAGCTTTTTCCTTTCTTGGGCACAAAAATATCTTGGTTGAGTGGAAGCTCACTAACATTATCATAATAAAAAGTAATATCAACTAAAAGGTTGGATATTAATATAAAATTCTTTAAGGTGCTTAATTCCTTTTCCATTAATTCTTGGATAATGAAGAGGTTTTGCAAGAACATGAAGATGGATTCGTGGCCAAGAAATGGAGGGGGATTTGATGGAAATTATTTTGGAATTAAAAGAAAATAACCCATTTTCTCTTTCCTTGAAAACCCCTTATACATGTCCTTTTTCCAATACACATAAGGATCATTTCCTTAGTTTCCTCTTCCCATCTTTGCTTTGGCCGACCAAGGAAGATCTCAGGATCAGGAGAAATACTACCACAACCTGTTGGTGAGTTTTGATCATCTTCTACCTCAGATTCATGGTGAAAACCCTAAAGCAATGCTTGATTATTGGTTTTCTTCACCCGATTTCCAATCACAGCCATCTTGTTCATCCAAAAGCTCAAGGATGGAGCTTAGACAGATGCTGGAACTCCACCCACCATTAGAGCCGTGGATCATGGATCTTGGGATCAGTTTTTGAGGTAGGTTTTATAACTCAAACCCTTAATCATTGCTATTGCATCCATTCCTAGAATAATCATTGGTTATTCTTTTCTATTTGATACTCTTTTGATTCATTGCGGAAATTCCCATGAAAAATGGTCGTTGTTCTTGGTTGTTCTAAGGAGTACGATGATGACATCATCTTAGATGTATATCCAAGAAAAATCCCAGGTCAAACGGTCTCCTTAGTTGCTCAAACGGTTTCCCAAACCGTTTGGGAGCAAACAGTTTTAAACCGTTTGGAGTGAAACAGTTTCATCAAACCACATGGAGGGAAACGGTTTCAAACCATATGGTGATGTTGACCAGGGTTGACCACTTGGGGATTTTTTCAAAATAATCTAGGTTAATGACCCATCAATTATAATTGATTAACTCTAATGGGTTCATGAGTTGAAGGTCCAACAATCACCAAAACCCTAATCGGGTTAAGTGTTGATTTCCAATTTGTTTTTGTTTGAAACTTGGGTTGATTGACCCAAATGGTTTCAAAACCATTTGGGGATCACCCAAACGGTCTCAAGACCGTTTGGTGGTCACCCAAGACCGTTTGGAGGTATAGGTTTGAGTATGTTTAGGTGCTTGAAGATCCAAAGATAATAAGTTGAAGTGAAATCAATTGTTGATTTGGTGATCAATACAATGATCCAAACCCTAATTGGTTGACTTGGATTTTGATGTTGACATGGGGAAACTGTCTCAAGTCCGTTTGGAGGTCATCCAAATGACCTAAAGATCATTTGGGGTCAGGTCATGTTCAATTTTTATGATGGTTCAATGGTTTAAAAATAACGAATCTTACATTGATTAATGTTGAAGGACCATCGATTTCAAACCCTAATCCAATTGATTCAAACCCTAATTGATGACCAATTGACGATCAATTGAGGTTCAAATTAATTGAAGGTTGACCTATTTAACTCAATTGAAGTATGATGATAGGTCCAATTGAAGATTTATTACATGAATTCAATGATTGACGGAATCAACATTGGAAACCCTGATTCAATTTGATTGGTTGGGACCATATTTGGTGCATGCGGTTTTGAGGAGGTTTGGACCAAACGGTCTCAAGACTGTTTGGGACCAAACGATCCCAAACCGGTTGAGATCATGCAGTTTCAAAAAGGTACTTTAGTAAACGGTTTCCAGTGACCAACTTTAGCAAACGATCTTGAAGGTCACCTTTAGCAAATGATCTTGAAGGTCACCTTTAGCAAACGATCTTGAAGGTCACCTTTAGCAAATGATCTTGAAGGTCACCTTTAGCAAATGATTTTGAAGGTCACCTTTAGAAAATGATCTTGAAGGTCACCTTTAGCAAATGGTTTCAAGGGTCACCTTTGGCAAACGGTTTCAACCTCAACTTTACCAAACGCTTTCAAGTATGTAACCAAGACCGTTTGGAGGTTTATTGAGCAAGACCGTTCGAGTTCTGATTTGGTCAAGCCTGTTTGGGGTCTATGTAGCCAAGACCGTTTGGTGGATAACTAACCAAAACTGCATGGGTACTTAAAGTGGTTAAAGGACAGATTGATTAAATGATCAATACATGATGTAATCAAAGATGATTATAGTAATTGAATCTTAAGGAGATAAGGTGATTATTGCCCTTTGAATAATTAAGCTTTAATGATCATGGTGATAATGACATAATCCATGATGTCAATTCTTCTTCAAGATTAAGTTGACTTAGCTTAATCAAGGTTGATGTAAGCATCATCTTAGAGAAGATGAGAGAGAAGACTCCCTACATGAATGTTAATTATGTAATGGACTCTCATTAAGGATGAATGTCTAATTAGGGTATGATCCTTCATAGTGAGATCATGAACCCTAATTATGAAGGTTAATGAATCATAACCCTAATTGAGGGCATTGATAGCTGAAACCCTAATACATGATGATGGTATGATCTTAATTCAGAGTGATGACATGAGAAACCCTAATTCAGGGTACTTTGATGTTCACTCCTACTTGGGCTGAATAGTAAACCCTAATCTAGAGTGATGTGATATGAATAGTAAACCCTAATCTAGGGTGATGCAATGTGAATAGTAAAACCTAATCTAGGGTGATGTAATGTGAATAGTAAACCCTAATTATAGGTTGTTGGTTATAAACCCTAATCAAGGGTGATGTAATATGAATAGTAAACCCTAATTCTAAAGAAGGTAAATGGAAGTGTGAAACCCTAATTCTGGACTATACTTTATAGCATGAAGCTCTATGGTTGGATAATGATATGATGAGTCATTAATCCTAATTGAGCTAAGGGGATGATTAGCCCTAATTGAATTGAAAAGGGAAACCCTAACACTAGTAAGGGTATAGTGGTGTATTCCTTGATTAAAGATAATATATTTGTTTTACATTATGCTGATATGAAATTGATGTACCTATTATCATCTGTACTAATGATGCAAGTTTTGTGAGATATTGAACATAGCCATGTATGAGCTATGATGCTTTGTTTATTGAAAGTACTTTATGAGCTTTGTAAGCAATGATATGCTATGTTGATTAGTGAGAGGTAACAAAAGAGATTAATAAGTTGTAAGAGCCATGTGAAATACCTCCACGGCCATTCTTTGTTGCATGGTTGTGGTGTTGTCTACTGCTGCACTTGGGCTTGATTCTTTAGATTTCCTTGGACATCTTTGCTTCTATGGATCATTGGCCACTAGGGGTAGGTTGACAGAGCATCAGACTTCACTTTGGGCTTCTCCAAGGGTAGAGATACCCTAGTATCACTCCTCTCTCTTCCATCAAGTGTGGTCCAAATGCCTAAAAAACATGCAAATAGTGTCTGTAAGTGAATTTTATGCAAATATGTGTATTGAGAGAAATGACATGTAATCTAACAGATATAAATGTGATTGAAATGCAAAATGACACAAGATGAAGCCCTAAAATAGGACTGAATCACCACCCCACTCTTGAAACATACTTGTGTTCATGTATGCTCCAATTCAATCTCTCTGTAGAATTTTCACAAGCAAGAAATGAAAAATGCAATGTAAAGGATGATTATTGCTTAATGGGAACAATAGTGACTAAGTACATGAGTTCCACCTCTCTCCTCTCCTGCTTTCACAAATCAATTATGAAAAGAGCACAAATCATATAAACTTCAAATATAGTGCATAAAACACACAAGCTATCCATATTTCTTTCATGTAGTTCTGGGTAATCCATTTCATGATGGAGTTAATCAAGGATGACTAGGAGTGCTATTTCACCTTCATGCTTTCAACCTTACGTTTCAAATCACATTAAATGACCCACATAGCTGCAAAAAAGGGAAAAATGATCTAGGTTTGATGTTTCCTAGATCAATGGGTATGCAAATGGAAGAAAGGGTTGCAGTAAGATTTTGGAGTGTTTTTACATAGAGAACTCATCTTTTCTTTACTTAGATGCTCTTAAATAGGAGCAACTTTTATTTTCTTTTTGCATTGTTTTTTTTCTTTGCCCTTGTAGTAGATAGGGCATATGGTGATGAAAGTGAAGCAGTGAGACTTAGATGTGGCCACCCCAAACTTTTAGAGGTGGCCACGGCTGATATGTGCACTTTGGCATCCTTTTATGAGGCGGAGGGGTAAGAAGATGGTGAGTGAAGAGTTGGGTCAAGGAGGGGTCATTGGCGTGATTCTCAACATAAGGTATCATGCATGAAAATCAATTCAACAATGTCACACCGCATGAATGAACAACCTAAAATTGATATTTCAATCAAGTGATTTCATAGACACTAAGCGCTCATAGCTTGCTCAAGTCACAATTCAACCAAATCATTCACAAACACAAGAGAGGTGATGCAAATGTAAAAAGTAAAAAATTGATACCATTTAGCAACAAAAAATGATAATTCACTTGCATTTGTAAAAGGTTATCATTTTTAATCCAAAAAGTAGAGATTGGGTTGAAACACACTTTTAGATGAGAAATCTCAAATTTGGGTAAAATTGGCCAAAATGGTGCCAAGTTGCTTTCAATCACATCTAAGCCTATATTATTAAACTTAAAGCAATAAACAAGCAAATCCTAGCTAAAACATTCAAAAATTACCAAAAATCTACATGATAAGCAATGCATGGCAAAAATGATTTTTTTTAAAAAAATTATGTAAAAATTGCAAGAAAGTGACTACATGGCATGCAAATATAAAGTAGGTAGATTATAAGCTAAAGAAAGCAAAAGCAAACAAACAAAAGTAAATGGTAGGCGAAATGCAAAATAAGAGTGAAAATGAGATGGGCCATACCACCCTACCACCCCCAAACTTTTGAATCATGTTGTCCTCAGCATGAAACTAAAGTCTGGGAATGATAGGGTAGATGATCATTGTGGTGGTAGGGTCCTCTCTGTGGTGGAGGATGCTGGTAGTAGGAACCCCAGTAGTCTGACTATGGAGGCGGGTAGTTGACCTGATATGTAGATAGTAAACTCCACCAATCTTCCCCCCACTGGGGGTTCCTTTGTTCCTGGGCATGCTGGAACTAGGATAGGTGGTTGACCTAATAATGCATCTACTGATGGTCTAGCAAAAAGGCATCCTGAGTATGCTGAAAAACCCTCTTGTGCCTGCAATATCTTATCTTGCATCACCTAAATACCCTCCAGTTGTGCATGAATGGTGGCCATGTCATTTGCATTCACTAAGGGTTATTGTGGCTCTGATGCTCCTATCCTTTCCTCTCGTTGTCTCACCCATCGTGCTTCTCTGTCTTCCGCTACCCGTCTCTGCTCAGCTTCTTGTGAGGGCTCTCCTAGACCCTGTATCAAAATTACCTCAGGGAAATTGTCCCCTCTGGGATGCCCCTCCTCATATCTCCTCAATCTGACTAGGAAATCCTAGGTGGGTCCATATTGTTCCTTGAGGGGTGGAATATGGTAGGGCAATTCCAAGGAGACTCTTGGGTATGGTAGGTTTACTTGGTAAATGATCTTCTTCTCTAAAATGGTGATCATGGAAGAGTAGGCTAAGTAGTGTGAGTCAACCAATTTCCCTCCATCTGCCTCTGTGTATCCTATTGTATCATGTCCCAGGGTAGTGGCTATATATGTCACAATCCCTCCCATTACAAATGGATTTGTTCTCTTGGAAGGGATTGTCCTCATATGTTCAATCATTAATGCTCCAAGATTCACATGCTTCCCCTTAGTCATCCAACCAAGTACAAATAGATCCTTCTTTGTACATCTGCCTTGGTTTTCATACCTACCAAAGATGATGTTCACCTACACCTTCTGAACATAGGGGAGGAAAGCATTGTGAATAGAACTACTCTTTGATTTCCCCGCTACAAAAGTGTTCTGGCCAGTGAAGTGTTTCCACATTGCAGTATATGTCAAACTAGAGATGTTCTTTGTCCTTCCTCTATCTAGGAGGTACGCCATCTCTTCACTGGGGGAAAAAATATGATTTAGAATCTTTTTTGTTATCACCCACCTCTTGTCCCCAATCATCACTCTAATGGCATTTTCGCCATCATCGGTCACATTCTCTAATGTGGTGAAAAATTGTCGTATCAGATTAATGTATGAATCCTACTGTAGCATCAGAACCTCAAGTAATCCCATCATGTCCATCACAACCTAGAGAAAGGCATAAAAGTCCATAGCTTCCATCGTCACTCCGCACACATAGGGAGTTGCTATCACTTTGTGTGTCAAGCACTCTGGGTGGTTGACTTTCTTTGTCATGTCAGTGGTGACCATGGGCTATGGATGAGGTTGCTACAGTGGTACCTCATTCTTCTATGCATCTGGAATTTCTTCATTGTCTTCTTCATCTAGTAGGAGCTGCCTACGTGCTCGTGGTTGTGGCTCTGGCTGCAGTTGTTGTGTCGAAGAAGTAGACGGTTGGGGTGCTAAAACGGATGGTCGTATAGAAAAAACTGAGGATCTCTTATATGAGACGGCGGGTCATGAAGAAGATGGCAGTTGCTATGATGCTCTATACGATGAAGATGTCACCCTTCGTGGTTGTGTGGAGGCTTCTTCCACAATTGGATCCACCAAAGCATCCAATTCAACCTCTATCAATCGGGGGTTGTTGTTCTTCAGTTTCTTTTGGTTGGAGATGACACCCATAGTCTTCTCTACTATGTTCTTTGCAAATCGCTTCAACCTTGCTCAAAAATAGAGGATAAATTACAAAAATTCAAATTTCTTATCCTTCTATCAGAGAATATTTTGTGAAAATATTAAATACTTTGTACACTAACCCACATTTGCTTTGTTTTAGTTGTTGTGTCCCAATTTTCTTTTTTTTTCTAATGCATTGATTCTTCATATATCTTGTGGAAATTTTCAATGTATCAAGCATTATATGCTCATATTGGTAGTTATGTAGCTTCTTTCTATAATAATTTAGCTTTTTATTTATAAACTAAAATTTGTTTCCACCCCAAGCACCTACATTCATAGATAAATTATCCAAATTTTAGTTTTAATTATTTTCTTTTATTCTAAGAAGAACAAATGAGACAACTAGATTGGGGTTATAATAACCAATTCTCCTCTATTTTGAAATAAAAGGATCTTTAAGCAGTATATGGATTGTCACATTTTAAGAGTATGGGATCTTGGTCATATTTATGCCATAAAATATGTATGGCCTTTCTTTTGGGTGACTATCAATCCATCTATAAGTTAGGAGAACTCTATTCCACCTTTCCCCAACCATAGATTTTGTCTTACCTTTGAACCAAGTATATAGAGTACTACTCAAAATGAATTATAAAAGATCTCATCTATTAACGCAGTCCAACCAAATTATTAGTGCATTTTTCTTGGCTTTTTGTATCCCCTTTATTCTCATCATGACTATTTCTCTCATTGAAGACCCCTATAATAATTGTAGAAAAGTTGATGCTTCTATTAGTAGTATCCAAATCTCCCACATTTTGTTTTTACAATGTGTCTGCCATCACCCATAGATCCTCATGACCATCAACTTCACTTCATCCCTTTCCCTTTTATTCTAGTTAAGTGATGGATAATGTTGGAGATTGCATAAATGACATCCTCAATCCACCAAAATATCACCCCCAACTAGACCAACACTGATAACATAGACACAATTTTTGAAGCCACACTTCTTGTGTATTTCATCAAGGTTTGTATATGTTATCTTTTTATCCATAATAAACATAAAGGCCAACAACTTTCTCAATCAAATATAACAAAAAGTTTAGTTCATGCCACTTCTACCCAACCCCTAGTAGTTTATGAACCTAATTGTGGTCAGATCCTCTAAACAACTGTGATAGGCCCCCCACACCATGTATATATAGTTTCCTTTATAAAATTTGGAAATCCTTCACTGTCTCTTGTATTTTTGGTCCTCCATCTCAAACCCAAATCATCTATTCTTTAGTATACGCACAATTCCCTCTTCATATTTTCCATGGTTGAGCATGCCCTTCTTGTTCTTCTTGAATCTTTTAATCAATAACTTCATTTGTGTCTCTTTGTTTTCTCTATGGTGTTTTATCAAAATTATTTTCTCCTTGTATTGCCACATGAACTACTATTACCTGGAACTATGTGTTTTTTGGGGTAGGATTATCACTTCATGTATCTCTCTCCATACCCTTTTTGGCCACCAAGGTTCTCCATAGGAAGTGTTTTCACACATGTTATTTGTTTGGGTCAATCAATTCCATCTTTTGTGTTGTATTTGTTGGAAGAAGTCCCCATATTAACACACTCAATGGTGAGCATGTGTTCTTGGTATTCCTTTTGATCCACTAGGACTCTTTTTTGTAGTGAAACAATTTTTTTTGTCTGCAATTTAGACTAGTTTATTATCTTTTTTCCTAGATTTGTCCTTCTTCTTTTCTCTTCACTAATGGTGAAATATTTGTGTGTCTATACCACTTTATTCTTGTTCCACATCATCCTTTATCTTAACTATTGCCTTTGTATAAAGCCACACAATTGATCCTCATATCACAACTCTCATAGTCCACTGCTTTAATTGCTTGTTTGCCAACGTTGCATGGGTAGTCACAAATTCAAATCCCCAATTCCTTTATCTCTTTTTCATCCATATTTCTTCTGTGTGTGTCCCAACCATTTGACTCATAAATTATTGTCTATCATCTTATATTTGGTTATAAGTCATTTTTGACATCAACTTATATTTTGACTCTTCTTGTTCTATTATAGTTAGTCTCGCTAAAATTTATCTCCACAACTTTTTCTACTATTCATTCTACGTAGGAATGTGAGTTTTAGTTCATCTATCCCAAAATCTTATTCTATAAACATATATTAATAGTGAGACTCTATTCACAATATCAGACGTTGATAGCAAGTAGTTATCTCCTTGAGCAACAATCTATTGTTTTCAAACAATCTAGGTAACCCCTCCCATACTCTCTCCCTATCTTCCAAACTGCATGGTCATGATAACATATTTTTATTTTTTGAAAAGGATTCCTTTTTGAAGACACCAGGTATGAACCAAGGTTTGCTAGAGGACATCCAATTTGTAAGATTGGTCAAATTGGAGCTTTACTACCAGTAATAACTCCAACTATGTCTCATTTTGATTTTATGTAAATTGTAATGTCCACATACTTTTTGAATAGCTTAAGGATTTACATCATTTGACCATATCTCCTTCCATCTATATTTCATCTAGGCAATACCACTCCAAGTCATAGACTACCTGTGAGACACACTACTCCTGATATCCACAACAACTACAATAAGCAAGGAATATATTATATCAACATGATCTTGAGAAGTCCAATGGAAAATTTTTAGAAGGTATCTCCATTGATGTAGGCATAAAAAACAGCATGGTGAGGATAGTATCGTCTGGTAATTTGGATCATTTCAAGTCTAGTTTGATGATGGTAAAGACAAAAGATAACAACCCTAGTAAAAGTAAATGATAGGGTCATCCTTTCTCTTTCCAACAATTTTCATTGTGTAAAGAAAATATATTCTAAATATATGCATAATTATGTTTCTAAAAGTATAAATCTATGTCAAACTAACAAAAAAAATATTCTATAATGGGATAATGCTCTTCAAGGAAGCCTTTGATGGTAATTGGAAATCAAAAATTATTTTTGGGTGACCTTCTACTAATATCAGGGTAGGAGTCACCTCAAAAGAATATAAAGCTATGTTCTCTATAAATGTTAATGATGGAAGGAAATATGTTATTGTTGTATAAGATAGTATATAAAAATAAGAATTCTTGCAAAATACTTGGTGGTACCTCTTTTCTGACAAAGGTAGGATATAGGGTTTGATCTTATTTAGTAGAAAATCAAAATAACTTAAGTAAATGATATTTTAGATATTATTTATGACTAAGAGAATCAAATTTTAAAAGAGTGTATGAATACTTTAACTTATTTTTTACACAATTTATAATGATTCATCAACCAATATAGTGTTTGATATATAATACAACAATGAATTCTTTTTTTCCGTAACAAAGAGTGTAAGAGTCTTCACATTTTACCATGGATTACCTATATACTAAAGAAAAATGGGTCTAATGGATCCAAGATAGATTTAGACACATGTAATTTACATTGAATCTAGGATGGATGATTCTCACTCAAGGAAAAAGTATATGGTTGTTTTTTATGGATTGAAGAGTTCTAAAGTATATTAAACCTAAGTTCAATTAAACATTGAAAGGTGGATCTCATACCTAGAGGGGTTGTGTGAGACCACATAACTAATTAAAGGGCTATGCTTTAACCAAGGAAAAAGTGATAATATCATTGCCTTTGGCTTGTAAAAGGAAGTGTATCAACCAATGAAATTTGCACAAAGATTCATGGATGTTTAGTGGATAAAGACGTTTAGAAGTATGCAACCAAAGAAGTGACACGTGAGTCAGAGTAACTTTAACACTTATCCCCTCATTATCTTTTTTAGATATTTGGTATAAAACTACCTTCGATTAAGATCCACTAGATGAGATAAATATGTCAATGATGTTAGTTGTAGATTTACCATCTCCTAAACCTTTAATAATATGGTGTGAAATGTTAATTATATAATCATTTCATAAATGGTTTGCGATTTGGCATTGGAAGGGTCCTAAGTAAATAATGAGCTTGTGAATTTCCTACCCTGATAATGTTGGGAAATATGGCACAAAGTAGGTAGCAGAATTTAAAATTTTATTACCATATTCCCCATAAACAATAGATCGCGTCAATAACTATAATGTAGGAAGGTTGGTTTATGGGATATACCTGGTCCTAGAGGAAGTCCGGAAACAATACTCATTATTGTAGATGTGCAACTCTAAATCCTAGTTGAACTGGTACTCGTCTGACTATTTCACCTCCTGGTGTGCACCCCTGACTGTAGCCACAAAACATCATCTTCTTCAACATCTCCTCTTAACATGGATTGTTGGTTGATGTTGTCCTCCAAGCGGCAAATAACAACTTCCCACCTCTATGGTAGTCCACACGGACCACCTAGAATGCTTATCATCCATTTCGACCAAATAGGAAGGAGTTGTCCCTCTCCGTCAGTGTACTAGTCACTGACTTGCTCTCCTACAACAAAAACTCTCAATTGTTCTCTCCCATTGGTGTCCCTCTCTTATCGGGTAGGACTTTCTTGGGCTCTCGTGGTTACCACAACCAGATAGGACAACAATTGTCAGTAGAACTGATTCTACGTTTTTTGTGTTGTATTTGTACTTTGGGAAGCCCCCAATACACTTCTATATATAGGAGTAGTTAGGGTCAGGGTTCCCAGTCCCCCACCAATGTGGTACTAAAGTGTGGGAGTGGAAAGGACTGGTAGAACTCGAATTTTCACAACAATTTTGGAAATTGCACAACCTATGATAGTCAAAATGGTCATTTGTCTAAGCCAGACGGTCCTCTCACATGCAAGACGGTCATCTCATACTGTGTGATGACCATTTCATAGTTTCTAGTTGTTTACAAATTTGGCAAATCAATTCCCATCAATGTTAGACATTGATTTACTTATGCAACAAGTATTGTTGAAGCGAAGCAGGTGGGGAAATAACTAGAACCTTCCCCGACTAAGATGGACCATCTCACCCAAGCAAGACGGCCGTCTCGGTTCACCTAGATGGTCGTATGGTGACCTGAGTCATGCCCATTTGGTCGGATCGGTTCGTTCCATTGTCAATTTCAATTCACAGCCATGCCTGACACCTAGATGCCCATATCAACCCTTGAGACAGTCGTTTGGCACTTATAGACAGTCGTCACAACACTTGTGTTGGGTGTTTAGCAGTGTTGTCAGCCTATTTGTTGCATAAATCAAATGCCTAAACACTTTAGCACTTAATTCACTTGTTATTCAAGATCTGAACTCCTCTTCTAGGTCAAAATATATGTGTGTGACACTATAGGTCCCATATTACGTCGTCAATGAATGTCCATAATAATTTATGACATCAAAAGCAAAGAGTGGTGCCTAGTCACACATCATTGCTACCCAAGTAAATGGAAATGTTGGGGAACAACTTCAACCAACAATTTGTGTATGGTGTTGTAGTGTTTGTATAGTTCATTGGTCATTGATGTCCAGATTGAACTAGAGGCATGGAGCAGTCACCCTCATTATTATTCAATCTTTTTTCTTGAACCAAGAGTAGACTGTGTGAGATATATGTAAGTTCCATTTTACATATTGACTCACATGCGCATGACCATGCTTTTCTTAGTCTCAGTTATCAAGAGGCCTAGGACATCACACACTAGTAGGAGGGACAAATCCCATATCTATCACTCACACTTAATCCCCATCTATCAAAGACACCCATTCATCATCATTACAACAACCCATGTTTCAAGATTGCATTTGATGATGTCAAAGTGTACCCAAAAACATGTGTTGAGTGAAGTGATTTTAGGTCAAATAACCACAACCACCACCATCACTGTGAGAGATGACTATGACTTCCATGTCATGGCTTCCATCAGTCAGTCTCACAGTGGCTCTATCCGATACACTATTCTCTAACATGTATCTATGTTCTTGGTTTGATATTTCGATATCATGACTAATGAGATTTTGTCATCAACCAACTCACACTCTGATCTTATGTGTCATTATTGTTTATCAACCTTCCACAATGACAACCGATCATGGACATAATGAGAATATGTATATTTACTCTTAACATCTGTGTGATCTCATCCACAAGGATAGTAATTTGAACACATATGTCATTGATTAATATAATTCTATAGACATTTATAATGTTACATCATTATCTCATAACTGATTTAAACAGAATAAATTGGAAGCTTGCCTTTTATTAATAATCAAATCATTTCTACATGACATGTCATGACAATCATTACATGATTGGCTCTTTGGGCACACACAACTAACAGACTCCCACATGCACTTAGAGTCAATCACCCACAAATCTTATCCCAAGTTACCTTACATCACCACCATGTTTCTTCTATGAAAGTGCTTTCATCAAGGGATCAACAATGTTTCTTTCAGTTGGTACTTTGTAAATCTTTACATTTCCACGTTGTATGTGTTGGTATGTATTCCCTGAGAGCCAATCATGAGATGATTGGTGGGATATATTAAGATTGATTTGATAAACATCAAAGGCAAGCTTCCAATTCTTTCTGCTTTAGTCATATGAGATAGTGATAGAACAGATTGAATGTCTAGAGAATGACAATACTCAATGATGTATGCCTTCAGGTTTAGGACATGAACGATGAGATCATAAGGATGCTAAGAGTTTGTACATTCTCATTATGTCCCTACTCGGATGTCATTGTGGAAGGTAGATAGACAGCAATGACACACAAGACTAGATTGTGGTGTTGGTTGATGATAGAATCTCATTAGTCATGATATAGAGATATCAAACCAAACACATAGGTACATGTTAGAGAACAAGTGTACCAGACAGACCCACCGTGAGTTTGACACATGGAACCATGACATGGTAGTCATAGTCATTACTCGCAGTGATGGTGGTGAGTGTGATTCTTTGACCTGAAATCACTACACTCAACACATGTCGTTGGGCACACTTTGACATCATCAAACACAGTCCTGAAACATGGGTTGTTATAAAGGTGATGATTGGGTGTCTTTGACACATGGGGCTTTTGAGGGGTGAGTGATAGATATGGGATTTGTCCCTCCTGAGGGAGTTTGATATCCAAGGCCACTTGATGAGTAGGATTGAGATAGGTGTGTGCATGCATATGTGAATCACTATATGATATTGATGTCATACATATCTCGTTCAATCTGCTCTGAGATTAAGAAAGTGAATGAACATTGACAGGATGACTATTCCATGCCTCAAGTTCATTCGGGATATCAGTGACAAAGGAATTATACATTCACTGTAACACCATTCACAGATTGTAGGATTGAAAGTTGTTCTCCAACTTTCTACTTTCACTTGGGTAGCACTGATGTGTGACTAGGCACCACTCTTTGCTTGTGAAGTCATAAGTGTTATGGACTTTCACTGCCAATGTGAAATGGACCTGCAGGGTCACACACATAGGATTTAACCTGGAAGAGGAGTTTTGTCCACAAGTAATGTTTAGATTGATTACTAAAGGAGTTTAGTAGTTCAATTAAACACTCAGTCAATTGATAGCTCAATATCATAATGTTCAAGGTGTTGGACACATTGATTGGAGTATCAGATTGATTGAAATCGCAATTGACTTATTTTGCACAACATGTACTCCCAACCGATCAGTTCATGTGATAAACCGGTCGGCTCATTATCAGGGTTAACCGATTGCTTCAAGTGTTGAAATGATCAATTCAACTGGTGCAACCGAGCAACTTGGGAAAATAGGATTGGTGAGAATTTTCCTTTCGTTTCTATTGCCCAATTTGATTGGGAAATAGGATTGGTATTTGATACTAATTAGAAACAAAAGAAGGAAAGTCAATCAGGAACCGACCATGACCACCAACTGACTGGTTCACTTGTGAACCGACTGGTTGAGGTGTCCCAACTGACCAGTTCACTTGTGAACCGACCGATTCAGGTCCCCAACCGACCGTTTCAGTTGTGAAACGATCGGTTCAAGTTGCGAGTTGGTTTCTTTTGTGGAAAATCCCGAACCCTTCTACTCCTGCTTTTAGTCCCGCATTGCCCGGGACGGAGAACCCTATCCCATGACCCTCCTATATATAGGGGTATTGGGGGCTTCTCAAAGGACAACTCAGTGCAACCAGTTGCTCTGCAAAGTTATCCTTCTCTCTGGTTTTGGTAACTGAGAGTGAGCCCGAGCAAGTGCTACCCGCAAAGGGAGGTGCAGTAAGGGAAAGACAACTGCAGTTGCAACTGGAGGCAAGAGAGTGTGTTGGCGACTAGTACATCAACAGGAGGGTGTGACTCCTTCCAATTCCTTGTGGGACAAGGAGATTGGAGTTCCAGGTGGTCCGTGTGGACTACTTCAGAGGCGGGAGGTTTCTGCCGCTTAGGAGGACAACTGTCAACCTCGACAGTCCCAGTGAGAGGAGGAGTCGTCAATCCCAGTACGACCAGGAGCTGCACAGACACCGTCCAAGACTGTCTTTGAAGACCGTGCAAGGCGTGAGGTATTGTCGCCGAGCAACCATCAGGACAAGGTATGATTCCACAAACCATCCTTTTCTATTGTATAGTCATTGACGCATTTCCTTGTTCTGGGTTTGGGGAGGAAAATTTTTGTTTCCGCTGCCTGCTCTCCCTCCCCTAAAACCCAACAGTGATATCAGAGCCAAATCAATTGCTCTATATTTTAGGAATATCGATATGATCGATTTTGGTTTGTCGCCTTTATTTATTGCATACGATGCGAATACTATTGGCTTTATGCATGTCCAATCCTAAATCCACAAATCCCAATTACATATATGACATGTATTATTAATGCACTCGATACGCGTCACCCTTAAATGAGTTTTGTGGTGGATGTATAGCGTGGTTATGGCCAATAAACCCTATTTGTGTATGGTTGTATGTGGTTTCTTGAATCTCAGTCTGCACACCGATCTTCCCTCTCCTATTCCTGATGTAACTCGAAATAATTTGAGATTCTTTCCGACCTTTGCTCCCCCCGAATGTAACTCGGGGTTTCCCTTTTAAGCAATGTAAAATTAGGATAGATTTTATTTCCTGTTATGTTAAAGAACAGAGGACATCGAGACGACAGCTGAGATGATCAGTTCCAGGCGTGAACCGATCGGTTGACATTCCAGATGATCGATTCAAGGAGTGAACCGGTCGGTTGATGACCGGTTTGAGGAGCGAGACGAGAGGGTGGTGGCCATGACGAGATGCACGACGACCAGGTGAACCGATCGGTTGGAGGAGCCAATCGATCGGCTGGTGGCACCCAGACGACCGAGCCAGAAAGAGCAAGTCAATCAAGTGATGAGTTGATCTACTCTGAAGGTAAAGCACAAAGTTCATATTGTACAGGTTGCATGTGATGTAGACCTAGATGACCGTGATTCCTCTTGGCTTGAGGAATCACATTAGGATGGCCATAATCATCGCTTTTATCATTTTACATGTTTTCTGTGGGATATAGCATGTAAATGATATGTACTATGTATTGTGGTGATTGGATATGTATATGTATATAAAAACCAAATCCCTCATTAAAATATTAAGTTTTAGATGCCTTCAAAATGCGACACACGTGAAAAGCTTGATCGACCAAGTGTGGGCACGCCCTAGCGTGGTGCACCATCTATCTCGTGGAAGCGTGAAGGATGAATGTGTGGGTCTGCCCTAGCAGGGTGCATATTCATCGTGTTTGCTTTGGGTCGTACTTAACAAGGTGATGTAGATGGGATCTAGTACCTTGACGCATGGAGATGCTCATGGCAAGGAGTTGCATATGACATCTTATCAAGAGTTGCATATGATGCAATTGGCAAGAGTTGCCTACCTAAGAGATCTATGTTGTGGATGACAGCCCTAGCTGGTCCATGACTTAGAGGATTTCAGGATCTTGCCCACTAGAAGGTTGTACGCTGCAATCTTCCGAATTGATGGTGAGGGCTATGAATTTGAAGTAAAATAGTGGGAGCGATAATTAATTAAAGGCCTAATTTTATCGTCACTTTTCAAATCAATCAAATAAGTCAAAAATGAGTTTTTGGACTAAAATTGCATATTTCCTTTTGTAGTACAAATGACAACAAACAACAATCACTTCTCTTTGCGATCGGTCCTTGAAAAGGACAGACTAAATGGGACAAACTTCCACGCCTGGTATAGGACATTGAGAATTGTTCTCACTCAAGAGTGAAAGCTCTATGTCCTGGATAATCCAATTCCAGAGGAACCGACTCCTAATGCACCAAAGACAGAAAGGGATGCTTACAAGAAGCATTTTGATGATGCCATTGATGCAAAGTGATTGATGCTCCATGAACCATGAGTTGCAGAGACAACATGATAATATGGGTGTCATTGAGATGATTCAGCATCTCAGGAACCTGTATGAAGATCAGGCATGGCAAGAGAGATACGATGTCTCAAGGGCACTATTCAAGTGCATCATGACAGAAGGAGATCCAGTTGGTCCTCACACACTCAAGATGATTGGGTATGTGGAGAACCTACAAAGACTGGGATTTCCACTAAGCCAAGAGTTGGCTACTGACCTGATACTACAATTGTTGCCAGAATCTTACAGTCAGTTTGGGATGAACTATAACATGAACAACTTTGATTGGCCACTGTCAGAGTTGTTGGGCATGTTGAGGACAGCCGAGACATAGATGAAGAAGGACAAGCCTAAGTCTGTGATGGTGATCACGAGAAAGAAAGGCAAGTCCAAGTGTAAGGGCAAGGTCAAAGCTAAGAAAGGTTCTGATGCTAGCCAGGAGCCCAAGTCATCTTCAGCTCTCAAGGTCAAGGGAGGCGTGACCAAGAAAGGCAATTGCCACCATTGTCAAAAGCTAGGGCATTGGAAAAGGAATTGTCCTCTCTATCTAGAAGAACAAAAGAAGGAGGAAACATACGTCTCTACTTAAAGGTGTCATGAAAGTAAACTTGTAACACTTTTTGAGGTATATGATACCAAGATGTAAAGTGTAAAGCACTCATAATTGGGGCAAGTATTGCAGCCATAGATAGGAGTACTTTAGTTTATTTTCAGCCTACAAGGCATGTAATACAGTTATGAACTGCTATTTCATATTTTCTAATAAATAGAAACACTTTATTTTGCATATTGTATGACAATGATGGCAATTAATAAAGAAATGTTTCAATTTATAAAGATATGATCTTTGTGGCAATGCCTTGTTTATCTTGTGGTATTTGATATGCATAAGATAAAATGATACCTAAAAGTTATAGATAACTCAAACCATGAAATTACATGATTGATCCAATTTCCGAGACATATGGAAGCACACTCATGCGTTCCCTTTCTTCACAAGAATTGGGACATTGAGCTCTAGGGATGGGAACACCATGGTGCATAGGCAAGTTTTCTCTATTTAAGTTCTCCATGTTGAACCACTTCAACACTTTGTCAATAAATGTGCTCTGACTTAGTCTGAGAAGTCTTCTAGATCTATCTCAATAGATCTTTATCCCCAAGATGTAGGATGCTTCTCCTAAGTCTTTTACAGAGAATGTATTTCCAAGACATGCCTTTACCTTTGGTAAAGTAGGGATGTCATTCACCATCAATAGTATGTCATCTACATACAATATGAGGAATGTCACTATGCTCCCACTAACCTTCTTGTACACATAAGGTTCATCTTCATTTTGAGAAAAGCCAAACCCTTTGACTGTCTCATCAAAACAAATATTCTAGCTCCAAGATGCTTGCTTCAATCCATAGATTGACCTTTGTATCTTACATACTTTATTGGCAAACTTTGAATCTACAAACCCTTCAGGTTGTGTCATATACACATCCTCAACAAGATTCCTGTTAAGGAATGTGGTTTTAACATCCATTTGCCAAATCTCATGGTCATGATAAGATGCAATAGTAAGCATGATCCTGATGGATTTAACCATGGCCACTAGAGAAAAGGTTTCATCATAGTCAACACCATGAACTTGTCTGAAACCATTTGCAACCAATCTACCCTTATAGGTTTGAACTTTTCCATCCATGTTGGTATTCTTCTTGAAGACCCACTTGCACCCTTGGGTTTTACCCCTTCAGGTGGATCCACCAAAGTCCATACTTTGTTGGTATACATGGATTCCATCTTAGATCTCATGGTCTCAAGCCATTTCTCAGACTTTGGTCCCTCTATAGTATCTTTATAGGTTATTGGCTCATTATCTATGACCAATTCACTGCCTTCCTGAGGTACAAGATATCCATATATCCCAGGTTCAAGGCGTTTCCTATCACATCTATGAGGTTCCTCTTTTACCTGAGGATCTTGAGATTCCAAAACACCTTGTGATTCTCTAGGTTCCTCTTGTTCATCTACTGGTTCTATGTTCTCTTATTAGACTCAAACCTCTTTGAGTTCTAATTGTCTCCCACTGGTTCCTTTGGAAATAAATTCCTTTTCAAGGAACACAATATCTCTGGCAACAAATACTTTGTTGCCAGATGGAATATACAAGTAGTATCCCACAGTTTCTTTGGGATATCCAACAAAGAAACAATTTTCAGATCTAGGGCCAAGATTTTTAGGAAATATTTTCTTGACATAATCTTCACAACCCCAAATCATCATAAAAGACATTTTGGGACGCTTCCCAGTCCATATCTCATATGGTATCTTTTGAACCGACTTAGATGGTACTCAGTTTAGCATAAATGTGGCATTATTTAGAGAATACCCCCAGAAGGTAGTTGGAATCTCTTCTAAACTCATCATTGATCGCACCATATCCAGTAATGTGTGATTCCTTCTTTTTGATACACCATTATGCTGAGGTGTTCTAGGTGGAGTCCACTGGGATACAATCCCATGGGCTCTAAGATGGTCCGCAAACTCTTGGTTCAAGTATTCTCCACCTTTCTCATAACGAAGTGCCTTAATACTTTTGCCAAGTTGGTTATGTACTTCATTCATAGACTCCTTGAACTTTTCAAGAGCTTCTGACTTATATTTCATTAGATAAACATAGCCATACCTACTAAAGTCATTAGTAAAGCTAATGAAGTACTGATACCCACCACTAGTTGTTGTTTTAAAAGGTCCACACACATTAGTATGTATGAGCCCTAATAGATCATTAGCCCACTTATTATTTCCAATGAAAGGGGTCTTAGTCGTCTTGCCCAACAAACAAGATTCATGTCTCAAATGATTCAAGACTAAAAGAGTCTAGATAAGCATCCTTATGGAATCTAGATATGTTATTCTTATTTATGTTCCCTAGGAGACAACGCCAAAGTTATGTTTTGTTTGAGTTGTCGAGTTTTATCCTTTTGGTATTAATGTTATATACATCTGCCTTTAGATATAATAAGTAAAGACCATAAGGCATAGGGGCACTTCCATAAAAGATCCTATCTATTGAAATAGAACATCTGTAACATCCCTGACCTGGGTTATGAGTTAACCCTAGGTGTTTTGCCTAAATATGTGATTAAATCTTTGTGATTAACTCTGAGCATGTAATTAAGTTTCTCAGAAACGTATATTTCAGTATTTGCTCCTTTTCATTTAAAGTTGTAGCATTGTTTTGATATACAGGGACCTATGTGCAATTTACCCAGTTGAAAGGGTTAGCTTGCAATTTGCACATGATGAGATGTTCCTCTGATGTTGAGACATCATGAGAATCTCTTTGGCAAAGTTTGAGGGATTTTCCAAGCTAGAGCACCAAGGTGCAGCTGTGGAAGCAATCCCAGGGCTTGAAAAAAACCTAATTTGGGGTAAAATGCAATTTACCCAAATGATGGGATGCAATTTGTAAATAATGTCATCTAAAGTATCTTTTTAGACTCTTGCCATCATTGAGAGAAGAAATGATGAGGAATTCACCTCAATTGAGTTATCAAGTTAAGAAATAGGCTTTGTGATTGAATAATCAGGGTACATGTGCAATATCCCTTTAAGTATGAACTTTATTATTAGGTTGTTCTTCCTTGCCTTCTTTTCTATAACTTAAGATAAGGTTTGTCCTTAGAATAAAGAGGAAGGGACGAGCAAGTAATAAAGGAAGGACTTAGTTGGAATTAAGGGAAACTTATGAACTAATGTTGAAAATTCTACCCCAAGTATATAAGCTCTCCTTCCCTTAGTTGCAAGGGAACTTAACCTTCGTTCCCTTACTGTTTCATTTCACCAAAGACGACCAAGGACTGCCTTGGAGCTAAGGAGGACGAACAAGGGGTGCAAGGTAGGTTTAAACCCCTCTTCTTGCCTAATTCCATGGTTAGAATTTGAATTCAAGGTCAGCTTCATGGCTAATTCTCGAAACCCTATCTTTCTAGCCGTCTCTTTTCATCCTTCCTTGGAGTTTTCACCTTGGCCAACCTGTGGGAACTCAAGGACGCCATTAGAGCTTGGAGCTTGAAAGCTTGGAGCTCAAGAAGAAAGCTTTAGGCGGGTTTTATAACTCTAAACCTATGCTTTACTATGTGCATCTTTATATGCGATTTGATGATAGCTCTTAGTATTTCCCTACTTTTCCCTGCTATTTTGCAAGTAAACCCGTGGGATATCTGTACTGTTCTTGAGCTAGAAGATGAAGGCGTGATTTCCAAGGAAAACCCACCGCTTTTCTTTTCCTTAAACGGTCCTAACAGTTTGCTCTCTCGGACTCAAGACCGCGAGGTGAGCAAACGGTCTCGAGACCGCGACAGGGCAAACGGTCTCAAGACCGTTTGGCCCCGTTGACCGAGCGTGGACCATATAAGAAATCTGTTCCTAATTATATAGGCTAATTACCCTAAAAATTTGGGAGACTAACTCCAAAGGCATCGGGAGATATGACCTTTTTAAGTCACAACTTTAAATGAATTAACTGCTGATTTTCAAACGGTCTGAAATTGCCTTTTTGAGCAAACGGTCTCAAGACCATGAGGGGGCTCACGGTCTCAAGACCATGAGGGGGCTCACGGTCTCAAGACCATGAGGGGGCTCACGGTCTCAAGACCATGAAGGGGCTCACGGACTCAAGACCGTGAGGGCAATCAACCAAGACCGTTTGGAGGTCTGGGGTCAAGGATAGTTGACCAATTGAGGACCCAATTGCAAATAAGTTATCAATTTAATCAAAATTCTGTTTTGTGGTTCAATCATGGTTCAACCCCTATCAAATCACCTTAGACTTTGATAAAATCTTGGGCAAACGGTCTTAAGACCATGTGGGGTTCACCCACATGATCTCAAGACCGTTTGGGCCAAGTTTGGGCCCAATTGGAGCTCAATTGAAGGGTTCAACTTTGTGTTGATGCACACTATTGAGTGTTGATGGGTGAACATTGATAGACCCTAATTGAATCGATTTCAACTATAATTGGTTAACCATTATGGGTCAATTGAATGACCAAGTGATCAAGCATAACCTTAATTGACTAAACCCATAAGTGGTCAACATAGCTTTGACCATTTGAGGGCTTCAACATGGGTTGACATTATCGGTTGCACCTTTGAGCCTTGTTGAAGGACCAAGCGGCTGAGACCATGAGAGCCTCGCGGTCTCAAGACCGTGAGAGGGCTCGTGGTCTCAAGACCGTGAGGGGGCTCACGGTCTCAAGACCGAGAGGAGGCTCGTGGTCTCAAGACCGCGAAGGGCCTCGCGGTCCTGAGGTCAAAGAAGGGCAAACGGTCTTCATGACCCTCGCGGTCTCAACTCAAATTGGTCTTCGCGGTCTCAACTTTAATTTGAACCCATGGGAGGCTTCGCGGTCTTGAACCCTTGAAGAGGCTCGCGGTCTTGAAGCCTAAGGGGGCTCGCGGTCTTGGAGTTAGAAAGAGGCTCGCGGTCTTGGAGGGTCAAAGTGGGCAATCGGTCAACACTTTCAACCGATCTCAATTCAATTAATGATTAATGATTGGAATTAATCAATGTGACTCAAGGTTGACCACATTCAATCATTTGATGATGTAAATGGTTCAATGTTGCCCAAATCAAACACTAATGATAATCTAAGATAGTAAGGGGTTATTTGACTAAGGTTTTTGACCAGGATGATGATCAATGGGGTGAATTACCAAAATACCCCTGAAGGGTCAATTAAGTTATACCTTGCTCAATTCAAACCCTAATTACATGAGAATGATGTTTTTAGTCATCATGACTCTATCCAACTTGATCTAGTGTAATGTTACCATCAACCATTAGTATGATGAAAGAGAAAGTAACCTAGAGAGAGAAAGTAACTCTAATCACATAATGATGATGTTTTTGGCTATGTTAGCCTATGATGACTCAACCCAACATGTTTTAGAGTGATGTTGACATCACCTACCCTTATGATGAGAGAGAGAGTACTTCTAGAGAGAGAAAGTACCCCTTTTTAAGTGGAAACTCAAGTAAAGCATCTCTAATGCACATAAGTGAGCATAATTAGGGTATGGTCCACCTGTGTGAGATCATAGAAACCCTAATTATGATAAATGATGAACCATTAACTAATCCAAGAGCATCAATGAAGATGTTACTCATACATGATGATGTTATGAGTTTAATTCACCTTTATGTGAATAGTAAACCCTAATTCAAGGGTAATGACATGCTTTTGAGCAATAAACTCTATTTGAATAGAATTAAAGAATTAACTCTTATGACAAAAATAGGAAGTACATTCCTTATTGTTGTATTACCTTTATCAGATGTATTAACCATGCAGGTTCTGATATCAAGGTAATCATATCCAGGTATGGATGTTGATGTTATATTCATTGAAGGCATGTTGTTAGCCTTATGAATAAGTAAAGTAATCTGATGCCTTGCCAGTGGCATCCTATGCTGATATTGGGCTATGAGAGCCATGAATACCATCAAGGTCATGCCTTAGAGATGACTTGTGATGAAGATAATGAGAAATGATGATTGATATGAGTTAGGCTTGTTACATTTAGTATTCTTCTTTTATAGCTGCTATGCTATTGTTATTGTTTGAAGGACAATGTATGCTGTTAAAGAATACTGAATGTACCTAACTAATCAAGTATAATGTAGAGCCCTGATCATAGATCCATCATTGTCAGAAATTAAGTGATGGTGAAACAGGTTTTCCTTAGGGAACTCCTGGAGCACATACTTTTGAGTATGTGGGGTACATGGATGTGTAGAACCTTACATCCTAGTGTAGGAAAGTGATGTAGATGTGGAATCCATCCATCCTTCACTATAGTTCCATATCGTATCAGTGGTAGGTAAACATGAAACCTCCTGATGACGAAGAAAGCACAGATATCCGTATCAGTGGTAGGTAAATATGAAACCTCCTGATGACGAAGAGAGTACAGAACGCCACTGTGACTCTAGAATAGCGAAGGACCAGTTTACCCTGGTAAGCTATAGTAGTAGAGACACGAGATGTCCTACAAGTGATCCTCTTACTGACTGAGGAAGGTGAAGGTCATGAGAATCCGGCTCTCTTAATGACCTATGTATGATACTGATGCGGCTTCTCAGCGATCAGTTGGAGTATGAGTGGTAAGCCTCATCTCCACAGGGCATAATGTTGTTTGTAAAACATAATCAACCATGTAGTATAACTTGTTAGAGATGACTCCAAATTAGTTGATTGATGTTACATTGCAATAATGTTGATATTCTCCATATCTCCTAATTTGTAGAGATCTTGTTATATCTACAACTGTTATAGAATGCTTTGAAGGCTTTACTGTTTAAAATAATCTTTGATGTTATAATAAAGCTTCTGGCGAAGAGTTATAACTCTCGCTGGGACAATTATGTATAATTGTCTCACCCCGTAGACTTCAACTTTTTAGGTGGACGTCGGAGACGAAGGAACCAGCCTACAGGTGACCAGTCTCAGCAGCAGCAGCACCAGGGGCAGTAGTAATCTCCGGTGGAGATTTGTCCTGCCATGTGGTGTAGTTAGAGTCAGTCCTATGTGTCCTCTGTACTCTCAGGTCTTGGAGTCTTTTTGTATAAGTGATCTTGAGATTTTGTATCTTGATGTATATAATTACTCAAGAAGTAATTATCCTGAGATGTAAACAGTTACCTCTCTTTATGAAAGAAGTTTTTATGGATACAAATTCTTATCTCGAAAAGTTTTAATTTCCCGTGATTTTTGTCTTCCGCTGATTACCGATTCGCTTCCGCTAAGTTTTAATCGTGTTTATGTCATGGTTTGGAGATCAGAGCCCACAATTAGTGGTATCAGAGCTCCAGGTTCAGTTGAGTCTACAGAGGCATAGGACTTAGGATGTCGAGTCTACCTTTAGTACTCCTTCCTCATCTAATAGAATCTTCTGCTCCTCAGGAGAAGAAGATACATAAGAATGTCAGAACATCGCGATGAGCACGTGGCAGAGAGTAGTGCTAGTGCACCTCGAGGCGGTGCAAGAGTTCCGAGAATAGAACAACCTGCACCTGAGTCGCCAAGAGAGCCACCCCAGTTCGACCCAGCTGACATGAGTGATCCAGCTGTACAGACAATGTTCGGGCAGTTCATGACTGCCATGACACATATAACCGATAGGATGCCCATTCCTGCACCTAGGGCACCTGTCCAGCCTGAAGCACAAGGTATCGGTAAGACATTCGAACGACTTCGTCGTGTCGGAGCTACCGAGTACTTCGGAACTACCGACCCTGCAGATGCTGATTTATGGTTGACAGAGTTGGAGAAGGCTTTCAGGATTCTTATGATTCCGGAAGCTGAGAAGGTTGGACATGCTGTCTATCTTCTCAAAGGCAGTGCTGGTCACTGGTGGAACATGGAAGAGCAGAAGAGACCTGGAGTAGAGTTCTCATGGGAAGAGTTTCGTCGGGAATTTATCAATAGATATTTTCCAAAGACCTTCCTAGATGAGAAGATCTCTCAGTTTGAGAAACTAAGGCAGGGTATGATGAACATTAGTGAGTATGAAGCTAAGTTCATGGAGTTGCTGCGGTTCTGTCCGCACATGGCCGCTACAGATGAGGAAAGAATCAGAAGATTTGAAAAGGGTTTGAATTCCGATATGTCAACCCCTGTGTCTGCCTTAGAAAATAGAGAAAGATTCTCTACCTTCGTTGAGTCAGTCCGAAGGATAGAGAGATCTGTGGTTGAGAAAAGACAAACCCATAAAAGATATCCACAGTTCCAGGGTTCTTCATCTAGGGATCCCAAGAGACCTAGATTCTCTGCACCTAACCCTCCACCACCCAGATCGAGTTTTCAAACTCAATGGATACCAAGCAGAGGTAGAGGGCGGAGTCAACCGCTTCAAGGGACGCACAGTTCTGCATCAGTGTCAGTTACTGGACCACCCAGACCACAGCAACAGGAGAAGAGTTGCTACAACTGTGGTAAGATGGGACACTTGATGAAGGATTGCCGTTCTAGGGTTATCGGTGTGACACAACAAACCCCGAGACAGAATCAACAGGGATCTCAGAATAGACAACACCAAGGAGCAGCTCGAGGACGTGGACAATCGTCTCAAGCTGGATCATCAGCACCACCTCAACACCAGGCGACTGCGAGGTTCTATGCTATGAACCCACCTGAGGCAGTGGTCAATCCACGGGTAGTGGCAGGTCAGATGAAACTTTTATATTCTGATATGACTATATCCTGTGATGTATCTGTTCTGATTGATCCGGGTGCTACACACTCTTTCATCACTCGTGAAGTGATTCGTAACTGTAATGTGACTGTTAGTCATAGAGCAGATAGTTTGTTGTTAGAGACTCCGTTGAGTGGGTCTGCCGTTTTGCAGGAGGTATGTTCTCCCTGCATCCTTTTCTTTTCTGACCATCGCATTCAAGTGGATCTTATACCACTTGATATGCAGGGATTTGATATAATCCTTGGGATGGATACCTTAGAAAGGTATAGAGTTGTCTTGGATTGTGAGTCCAAGTTGGATGTGTTTGCTGATGAAAGCAACACATGGATCTTTCAAGGTGAAAGAAAGATTCTGCCCACCTGTCTTGTGTCAGCTATGGTTGTTGATAAGCTGTTGAGACAAGGATGTTATGCATTCTTAGCCCATGTGGTAGATGTTACCAAGGAAAGTTCCAATCCTGCCGAAGTTCCCATAGTCAGGGAATTCGAAGATGTGTTTCCTGAAGAACTTCTTGGTATACCACCACCTCGGGAGATTGACTTTGAAATCAATCTGATTCCAGATACGAAACCCATAGCTCAAACTCCGTATAGAATGGCTCCTGCCGAGATGGCAGAACTCAAGAAACAGCTTCAAGAGCTACTTGAGAGAGGTTTTATCCGACCGAGTACTTCACCTTGGGGTGCTCCGGTCTTGTTTGTTAAAAAGAAAGATGGGTCAATGCGGTTATGCATCGACTACAGACAACTCAATAAAGTGACAATAAAGAATAAGTATCCTCTGCCGAGGATTGATGATCTCTTTGACCAGTTGCGTGGTGCAACAGTCTTTTCAAAGATAGACTTGAGGTCTGGATATCATCAACTTCGTATTAAGGATAGTGACATATCCAAGTCTGCCTTTAGGACAAGATATGGTCACTATGAGTTCACGGTTATGTCGTTTGGACTAACCAATGCACCAGCTGCATTTATGGAACTCATGAATAGAGTTTTTCGACCTTTCCTTGATCAGTGTGCTGTCGTCTTCATAGATGACATACTGATTTATAGTAAAGATGCTCAGCAGCATGAGCAGCATCTTCGCCAAGCTTTGACCTTGCTAAGAGAACATAAGTTGTATGCTAAGTTTAGCAAGTGTGAGTTCTGGCTGCCGGAGGTATCTTTTCTTGGACATGTAATATCCGCCTCGGGAATTTGTGTTGACCCTACAAAGGTAGAATCTGTTCTACAATGGGAACAACCAAAGACACCGACGGAAATTCGAAGTTTCTTGGGGTTAGCTGGCTATTATCGAAGGTTCATTAAGAACTTTAGTTCTATAGCTTTACCTTTGACCAAGTTAACCCGGAAAGATGTTCCTTTTTCTTGGAGTGATAAGTGTCAACAATCTTTCCAGCTGCTGAAGGAGAGGTTGACAAGTGCACCTGTGCTAGTGCTACCTGAACAAGGAAAAGGGTATATAGTTTTCTGTGATGCTTCCAAAAATGGACTAGGATGTGTGTTGATGCAGGATAAACAAGTGATTTCTTTTGCTTCCCGACAGCTTAAGAAACACGAGGAGAATTATCCAACACACGATCTGGAGTTAGCAGCTGTGGTTCATGCTTTGAAGATCTGGAGACATTATCTCTACGGAGAGACGTTCCAGATTTTCACAGACCACAAAAACCTTAAATATATCTTCTCTCAGCATGATCTCAACATGAGGCAACGTCGCTGGATGGAGTTAATCAAGGACTATGACTGTACAATTGATTACCATCCAGGTAAGGCCAATGTTGTTGCAGATGCCTTGAGTAGGAAATCAGCAACATCAACCATGAATAGAGCACAACTAAACTCTTTAGTATGCTCTAGAAGAGATATGCTTATCTCTTTAAGGCAAGACAATGTACAGTTGAAGGTGTCATTGCTAGCCGGTTTGTTAGCTGAGATGCATATTAAACCTACCCTAAGAGAGCAGATTAAAGAAGCACAGCTAGATGATGCTGCAGTTCAACATATAAGATCTGAGTATGGAAATGAGAAGCAAGATGGGTTTCATGACTCAAAAGATCAAGTAGCTTGTTATAATGGAAGAATGATAGTACCGGATGTGGACAACTTAAGGAAGTTAGTCCTGGAAGAAGCCCATTCTTCCATGTATGCTATGCATCCAGGGAGCACCAAGATGTATCGGAATTTGAAGGATCTGTATTGGTGGCCTGGGATGAAGAAGGACGTTGCAGAGTTTGTTCTGAGGTGTCCTGTGTGTCAGCAAGTTAAAGCTGAACACCAGAAGCCTGCAGGGATAATGCAACCTTTACCCATATCACAGTGGAAGTGGGACCATGTGACCATGGACTTTGTTGTTGGCCTACCCAGGACAAGCAAAGGACATGATTCCATTTGGGTAATTGTTGATAGGTTGACTAAGACAGCACATTTCTTACCTGTCAAAACAACCTATTCTGCTGAAAAGTTATCAGAGTTGTATGTTCAAGAGATAGTGCGTTTGCACGGAGTTCCTGTCACAATAGTTTCAGAAAGAGGTCCTCAGTTTACAAGTCGTTTTTGGGAACAGTTGCACAGTGCCTTAGGCACTAAGCTGAGGTTTAGTACGGCCTTTCATCCACAGACTGATGGACAGTCGGAAAGGACCATACAAACCTTAGAAGACCTGTTGTGAGCATGTGTTCTCCAGTTCACCGGAAGTTGGGATCTACACCTAAGCTTAATAGAGTTTGCCTATAACAATAGCTATCAGCATAGTATTGATATGGCACCTTATGAAGCCTTATATGGTAGACGTTGTAGATCACCCTTGTGTTGGTTTGAGACTGGTGAGCACCAGTTGTTAGGTCCCGACCTGGTGCAGCAAACCACAGAAAAGATTAAAGTTATACAACATAAGATTAAGACTGCTCAGGATAGGCAGAAATCTTATGCTAACAAACGTCGTAGACCCTTAGAGTTCCAGGTTGGAGACAGAGTGTATCTTAAGGTCTCACCTTGGAAAGGGGTCCTTCGTTTTGGAAGGAAGGGGAAGTTAGCTCCTAGATATATGGGACCTTATCCAATCATTGAACGGATTGGAAAGGTAGCATATAAACTAGAGCTTCCCCCAGAATTACAGAGGTTACATCCTGTGTTTCACATTTCTATGTTGAAGAAATGTCACCCAGACACCGAGTCAGTTCTACAACCTATGGAAGTAGAATTGAATGATGACATATCCTATGAAGAGGGACCAGTGTCAATCCTTGATAAACAAATTAAAAAGTTAAAGAAGAAAGATATAAGTCTTGTGAAAGTCCTCTGGAACCATCGTGGTATTGAAGAAGCCACTTGGGAGTTAGAGGATGAGATGAGAAGGAAGTATCCTGCCCTTTTCTCGTAATATGTTTTATCGATTTCGGGGACGAAATCCTTGTAAGGGGTGGATAATTTGTAACATCCCTGACCTGGGTTATGAGTTAACCCTAGGTGTTTTGCCTAAATATGTGATTAAATCTTTGTGATTAACTCTGAGCATGTAATTAAGTTTCTCAGAAACGTATATTTCAGTATTTGCTCCTTTTCATTTAAAGTTGTAGCATTGTTTTGATATACAGGGACCTATGTGCAATTTACCCAGTTGAAAGGGTTAGCTTGCAATTTGCACATGATGAGATGTTCCTCTGATGTTGAGACATCATGAGAATCTCTTTGGCAAAGTTTGAGGGATTTTCCAAGCTAGAGCACCAAGGTGCAGCTGTGGAAGCAATCCCAGGGCTTGAAAAAAACCTAATTTGGGGTAAAATGCAATTTACCCAAATGATGGGATGCAATTTGTAAATAATGTCATCTAAAGTATCTTTTTAGACTCTTGCCATCATTGAGAGAAGAAATGATGAGGAATTCACCTCAATTGAGTTATCAAGTTAAGAAATAGGCTTTGTGATTGAATAATCAGGGTACATGTGCAATATCCCTTTAAGTATGAACTTTATTATTAGGTTGTTCTTCCTTGCCTTCTTTTCTATAACTTAAGATAAGGTTTGTCCTTAGAATAAATAGGAAGGGACGAGCAAGTAATAAAGGAAGGACTTAGTTGGAATTAAGGGAAACTTATGAACTAATGTTGAAAATTCTACCCCATGTATATAAGCTCTCCTTCCCTTAGTTGCAAGGGAACTTAACCTTCGTTCCCTTACTGTTTCATTTCACCAAAGACGACCAAGGACTGCCTTGGAGCTAAGGAGGACGAACAAGGGGTGCAAGGTAGGTTTAAACCCCTCTTCTTGCCTAATTCCATGGTTAGAATTTGAATTCAAGGTCAGCTTCATGGCTAATTCTCGAAACCCTATCTTTCTAGCCGTCTCTTTTCATCCTTCCTTGGAGTTTTCACCTTGGCCAACCTGTGGGAACTCAAGGACGCCATTAGAGCTTGGAGCTTGAAAGCTTGGAGCTCAAGAAGAAAGCTTTAGGCGGGTTTTATAACTCTAAACCTATGCTTTACTATGTGCATCTTTATATGCGATTTGATGATAGCTCTTAGTATTTCCCTACTTTTCCCTGCTATTTTGCAAGTAAACCCGTGGGATATCTGTACTGTTCTTGAGCTAGAAGATGAAGGCGTGATTTCCAAGGAAAACCCACCGCTTTTCTTTTCCTTAAACGGTCCTAACAGTTTGCTCTCTCGGACTCAAGACCGCGAGGTGAGCAAACGGTCTCGAGACCGCGACAGGGCAAACGGTCTCAAGACCATTTGGCCCCGTTGACCGAGCGTGGACCGTATAAGAAATCTGTTCCTAATTATATAGGCTAATTACCCTCAAAATTTGGGAGACTAACTCCAAAGGAATCGGGAGATATGACCTTTTTAAGTCACAACTTTAAATGAATTAACTGCTGATTTTCAAACGGTCTGAAATTGCCTTTTTGAGCAAACGGTCTCAAGACCATGAGGGGGCTCACGGTCTCAAGACCATGAGGGGGCTCACGGTCTCAAGACCATGAGGGGGCTCACGGTCTCAAGACCATGAGGGGGCTCATGGACTCAAGACCGTGAGGGCAATCAACCAAGACCGTTTGGAGGTCTGGGGTCAAGGATAGTTGACCAATTGAGGACCCAATTGCAAATAAGTTATCAATTTAATCAAAATTCTGTTTTGTGGTTCAATCATGGTTCAACCCCTATCAAATCACCTTAGACTTTGATAAAATCTTGGGCAAACGGTCTTAAGACCATGTGGGGTTCACCCACATAATCTCAAGACCGTTTGGGCCAAGTTTGGGCCCAATTGGAGCTCAATTGAAGGGTTCAACTTTGTGTTGATGCACACTATTGAGTGTTGATGGGTGAACATTGATAGACCCTAATTGAATCGATTTCAACTATAATTGGTTAACCATTATGGGTCAATTGAATGACCAAGTGATCAAGCATAACCTTAATTGACTAAACCCATAAGTGGTCAACATAGCTTTGACCATTTGAGGGCTTCAACATGGGTTGACATTATCAGTTGCACCTTTGAGCCTTGTTGAAGGACCAAGCGGCTGAGACCATGAGAGCCTCGCGGTCTCAAGACCGTGAGAGGGCTCGCGGTCTCAAGACCGTGAGGGGGCTCACGGTCTCAAGACCGAGAGGAGGCTCGCGGTCTCAAGACCGCGAAGGGCCTCGCGGTCCTGAGGTCAAAGAAGGGCAAACGGTCTTCATGACCCTCGCGGTCTCAACTCAAATTGGTCTTCGCGGTCTCAACTTTAATTTGAACCCATGGGAGGCTTCGCGGTCTTGAACCCTTGAAGAGGCTCGCGGTCTTGAAGCCTAAGGGGGCTCGCGGTCTTGGAGTTAGAAAGAGGCTCGCGGTCTTGGAGGGTCAAAGTGGGCAATCGGTCAACACTTTCAACCGATCTCAATTCAATTAATGATTAATGATTGGAATTAATCAATGTGACTCAAGGTTGACCACATTCAATCATTTGATGATGTAAATGGTTCAATGTTGCCCAAATCAAACACTAATGATAATCTAAGATAGTAAGGGGTTATTTGACTAAGGTTTTTGACCAGGATGATGATCAATGGGGTGAATTACCAAAATACCCCTGAAGGGTCAATTAAGTTATACCTTGCTCAATTCAAACCCTAATTACATGAGAATGATGTTTTTAGTCATCATGACTCTATCCAACTTGATCTAGTGTAATGTTACCATCAACCATTAGTATGATGAAAGAGAAAGTAACCTAGAGAGAGAAAGTAACTCTAATCACATAATGATGATGTTTTTGGCTATGTTAGCCTATGATGACTCAACCCAACATGTTTTAGAGTGATGTTGACATCACCTACCCTTATGATGAGAGAGAGAGTACTTCTAGAGAGAGAAAGTACCCCTTTTTAAGTGGAAACTCAAGTAAAGCATCTCCAATGCACATAAGTGAGCATAATTAGGGTATGGTCCACCTGTGTGAGATCATAGAAACCCTAATTATGATAAATGATGAACCATTAACTAATCCAAGAGCATCAATGAAGATGTTACTCATACATGATGATGTTATGAGTTTAATTCACCTTGATGTGAATAGTAAACCCTAATTCAAGGGTAATGACATGCTTTTGAGCAATAAACTCTATTTGAATAGAATTAAAGAATTAACTCTTATGACAAAAATAGGAAGTACATTCCTTATTGTTGTATTACCTTTATCAGATGTATTAACCATGCAGGTTCTGATATCAAGGTAATCATATCCTGGTATGGATGTTGATGTTATATTCATTGAAGGCATGTTGTTAGCCTTATGAATAAGTAAAGTAATCTGATGCCTTGCCAGTGGCATCCTATGCTGATATTGGGCTATGAGAGCCATGAATACCATCAAGGTCATGCCTTAGAGATGACTTGTGATGAAGATAATGAGAAATGATGATTGATATGAGTTAGGCTTGTTACATTTAGTATTCTTCTTTTATAGCTGCTATGCTATTGTTATTGTTTGAAGGACAATGTATGCTGTTAAAGAATACTGAATGTACCTAACTAATAAAGTATAATGTAGAGCCCTGATCATAGATCCATCATTGTCAGAAATTAAGTGATGGTGAAACAGGTTTTCCTTAGGGAACTCCTGGAGCACATACTTTTGAGTATGTGGGGTACATGGATGTGTAGAACCTTACATCCTAGTGTAGGAAAGTGATGTAGATGTGGAATCCATCCATCCTTCACTATAGTTCCATACCGTATCAGTGGTAGGTAAACATGAAACCTCCTGATGATGAAGAAAGCACAGATATCCGTATCAGTGGTAGGTAAATATGAAACCTCCTGATGACGAAGAGAGTACAGAACGCCACTGTGACTCTAGAATAGCGAAGGACCAGTTTACCCTGGTAAGCTATAGTAGTAGAGACACGAGATGTCCTACAAGTGATCCTCTTACTGACTGAGGAAGGTGAAGGTCATGAGAATCCGGCTCTCTTAATGACCTATGTATGATACTGATGCGGCTTCTCAGCGATCAGTTGGAGTATGAGTGGTAAGCCTCATCTCCACAGGGCATAATGTTGTTTGTAAAACATAATCAACCATGTAGTATAACTTGTTAGAGATGACTCCAAATTAGTTGATTGATGTTACATTGCAATAATGTTGATATTCTCCATATCTCCTAATTTGTAGAGATCTTGTTATATCTACAACTGTTATAGAATGCTTTGAAGGCTTTACTGTTTAAAATAATCTTTGATGTTATAATAAAGCTTCTGGCGAAGAGTTATAACTCTCGCTGGGACAATTATGTATAATTGTCTCACCCCGTAGACTTCAACTTTTTAGGTGGACGTCGGAGACGAAGGAACCAGCCTACAGGTGACCAGTCTCAGCAGCAGCAGCACCAGGGGCAGCAGTAATCTCAGGTGGAGATTTGTCCTGCCATGTGGTGTAGTTAGAGTCAGTCCTATGTGTCCTCTGTACTCTCAGGTCTTGGAGTCTTTTTGTATAAGTGATCTTGAGATTTTGTATCTTGATGTATATAATTACTCAAGAAGTAATTATCCTGAGATGTAAACAGTTACCTCTCTTTATGAAAGAAGTTTTTATGGATACAAATTCTTATCTCGAAAAGTTTTAATTTCCCGTGATTTTTGTCTTCCGCTGATTACTGATTCGCTTCCGCTAAGTTTTAATCGTGTTTATGTCATGGTTTGGAGATCAGAGCCCACAACATCGACCACTTTTAATATGGAATTCAAATGCATTATTGTCCAAATAAGATACATATATGATGTTTCTATTTATAGTAGGTACATAATAGCAGTTATTTAACTCTATTACAAGCCAAATGGGCAGATATATACAATATATTCCAACTGCACTGACCGCAACTCTTGCACCATTAGCAACTCACAGTTCCACCTCACCTTTCCCTAAAGGCCTGCTTCCCTTCAGATCCTGTATATGAGAACATATGTGAGATCCACATCTGATATCTAACACCCACAATGATGAAGTAGATAGATTTATCACAATAATCTATATACCTAAAGTGGAGAGCACCATGTCCATCTTCTACTTCCTAAAAGCCTTCAAGTACAAAGGATGAGTTCCTCTTATACTTTTCTTTCTCCTTATCTTGAGTATTGAAGAATTGGACTTAGGGTTGACCACAAAATTCTTCTCGGTCTTGCTTTTCTCCTTGGATTCAGCCTCACTGATCACTATCATGGGCTTGCCCTTCTTCACCTTTGCTTCAACATGAATTAACATGGCAAGCAATTCTAACATCTGTCCAACATAATTACTCACATGCTAGCATGCAATAAAATGGCTATATGATTCTAACATAGTCTTTAGAATCAAATAAATAGCCAACTCTTGGCTCAAGGTAATTCCCAGCTCTTCAAGATAATGCACATGCACAATCATATTGAGTACATGTTCTTATACTGAGGTTCCCTCTATCAGCTTTGACTCATGTAGCACCTTTAATATAGTGTTCCTTTCTTTCCTGTCAAGATCAAGTGTTACCTTTCTGAGATGTGTCACCATCTCATTAACACTCATGTCCTCACATTGCTCATGCAACTCATAGTTCATGCAGCTTAGCATAAGGTGCTTTACCTCTAAGGCATCATTGGCATGCTTCCAGTCAGAATCCACTTGTGCCCTAGGTGCATCAGGAGGAGGTATTTTAGGCACCATTTTGTCAAGGACATAGAGCTTGCACTTTTCATTATGAACCCTTCTCAGAGTCCAAAACCATTTGTGGAAATTTTTTTCGTCAAGTTTGTCCTTCTTTAGGACCAATCACAAATCGGATTTTTTGTCATTGATTCTACAAGAGAAATTTTGCATTTATCAAAAACCATTTTTGATTTGATTTGATTAAAAAAATTGACGATATTAATTAGGTATTTAATTATTATCACTCCCACTATTTTATTCAAATTGATAGCCCTCAATATTAATCCAGAATATTGCAGAGATCCATATTTCATCAATTCATGAGTCAGCTTTTACTGATCGCCCACCACCTAACTATTTTGGTAGGCCATCATGCCAATTACATCATATGCAGCTCTTGGATAGATGATATGTGCAACCCCTTGCCATAATCATCTGCATGACTCTGGGCTTGGGCTCTCCAAGTCACCAGTTAAGCCTAACCCAATAGCCAATACAATAGATATGCACCATGCCTTGTGCAAATCTACATATCTACCATCACAGATCCACGATATAGACGACACACCATGATTTGTGCAAATCTACGCTTAGTCGATCAAGCTTTTCATGTGTATTGCTAATGGAAGGCATCTAAGACAGTATTTTAGTTGAGGGAGTTTGTGTAAATACATATACTTTATCCAATCACCACATTTATAGTATGTATCATATACATGCTATATCCCACAATGAAAACATGCAACAAACGAAAGCAATGGTTATGGCTAGTCCTAATGTAATCCCTTGGAGCCTCATAAAATTATGATCACCTAGATCTACATCACATGTAGAAACATGTTTTTGATGAATATCTATGCTTGCTAATCTGGGTTGATCAGTTCAACCCTTGAACCGACCGGCTTGCCTCTTGGCCGGTTGTTAGGTCATCTCACTAGCCGCTTGGTCCTTTTGTCCACCATCGACTAGCTCGTCTAGCAGATCGGTTGGGTCCACCAGGTGATCAGTTCAGCTTGTCTACCATGTCCTCCAATGTCCTTCATCTTTGTCATAACAGGAAAGTTATCCTTCTTTTACATGATTATAAGGAATCCTCGAGTTACATTTGAGGGGAGAAAAGGTAGAAGAGAATTAACTTTACATTGGGAAGATAATATAGAGGCTCAGTGCACTGACTGAGATAAACAGATAAACCAACCACATACAACCACGAATAGGTAGGGTTTATTGGCCATAACCACACTACACATCCTCCATCAAAACCATTTTAGGGCAACACATGTAAATTACATATATATCATGTATATATATATATATATATATATATATATATATATTAGTTTGGGATTCTCGTGATGTTTGGATTTGACAAGATATTATTCACATCAAATGCAATAATTGAACAACAAAACAAAAATCTGATCGTATCGATTATCCCATAATATACTAAATTGATTTTGGCTCTGATACCACTATTGGGAAATATGGTATAGAGCAGGTAGACGAATTTAAAATTTTATTATCATATTCCCCATAAATAGTAGATCACGTCAATAACTATAATACATGAAGGATGGTTTATGGGATATACCTGGTCCTAGAGAAAGTCCAGTGACAATCCTCATCGTTGTAGATGCGCATCTCTGTATCCTAGTTGTACTGGGACTCGTCTAACTATTGCACCTCTTGGTCTGCACCATGGATTGTAGTTATGAAACATTGTTTTCTTCAACATCTCCTCTTGTCATGGACTACTGGTTGATGTTTTCCTCCAAAAATCAAACAATGACTTCCCTCCTCTATGGTAGTTCAGACGGACCACCTAGAACTCCTATTGTCCTTCTAGACTAGACAGGAAGGAGTTGTTCCTCTCTGTCAGTGTACTAGTCACCCACTTGCTCTCCTACAATGATAACTCTTAGTTGTTCTCTCCTATGGCTGTCCCTCCCTTGTCGGGTAGGACTTTCCTGGGCTCTCGTGATTACCACAACCAGAGAGGACAATAGTTGTCAGAGGAACTAATTCTCTACTTTCTGTGTTGTAGTTGTACTTTGGGAAGCCCCTAGTATACCTCTATATATAGGAGGGGTTAGGGTAAGGGTTCCCAGTCCACCACTAATGCAGGACTAAAGTGTGGGAGTGGAAAGAACTGGTAGAACTCGAATTTTCACAACAATTCTAGAAATTTCACAACCTATGATAGCTGAAACGGTTGTTTGGCTGAGATTGATGGTCGTCTCGCATGTGAGACGATCGTCTCGTACTTTGAGATGGCCATTTTGCAGTTTCCAATTGTGTACAAATATGGAAAATCAATTCCCATCAATCTTAGACCTTGATTTCCTTGTGCAACAAGTATTGCTCAAGCAAAACAAATTGGGAAACAACTAGAACCTTCCTTGACTAGGATGGACCATCTCCCCCATGTGAGACAACCATCTTGGTTCACCTGGACGGTCGTCTAGTAACTCGATTTGTGCCCATTTGACTAGGTCAGCTCGTTCTATTGTCAATTTCAATTCACAGCCAGACATGACACCCAGACGCCCATCTCAACCATGGAGACGGCCGTGTGGCACTTCCAGAAGGCTGTCTCAACACTTGAGATGGGCGTTTGATAGTGTTGTCAGTCTAGTTTGTTGTCTAAATGAAATGCCTAAACACTTTAGCACATAATTCAACTGTTATTTGAGATCTGAACTCCTCTTCTAAGTCAAGACCTGTGTGTATGACCCTATAGGTCTCATATTATGTTGGCAGTGATTGTCCATAACAACTTATGACATCACAAGAAAGAGTGGTGCCTAGTCACACATCATTTCTACCTAAGTAAATGGAAAATTTGGGGAACAACTTCAACCTACAATCTATGTATGGTGTTGTAGTGTTTGTATAGTTCCTCTATCACTGATGTCCAGATTGAGCTCGAGGCATGGAGCAGTCACCCTCATTATTATTCAATATTGTTTCTCAAACAAAGAGCAGACCGTGTGAGATATATGTAAGGTCAATATCACATATTGACTAACAAGTGCATGGCCATGCTTTATCAGTCTCACTTATCAAGAGGCCTAGGACATCACACTCTAGTAGGAGGGACAAATCCCATATCTATCACTCATAATCAATCCCCATGTGTCAAAGTCACCCAATCATCGTCATTATAATAACCCATATTTCCGGACTGCATTTGATGATGTCAAAGTGTGCCCAACAACATTGGTTGAGTGCAGTGATTTCAGATCTAAGAACCACAACCACCACCATCACTATGAGAGATGACCATGACTTCCATGTCGATGGTTTCCATGTGTTAGTATAACGGTGGGTCTATCTGATACACTGTTCTCTAACATGTATCTTTATACCTAGTTTGATATTGCCATATCATCGATAACCTCCCATTATGTGATGTTATCTTACTAGTTTTTCTTAGCTTTCCATGCTTTTTCGTAGATAAATTAGATATAATACTTATCTTTTCGCTTTACTATGAATATACCAATAAACTGATATTTTCCCCTTTCTTCTTACAGAAAAACACAAAAAAAATGCAAAAGAACTCCACCAGTCCCAAGACCACGAAGAACCCCAAATGGTTTCCAAACCGTGAAGAGCTCAAACGATCTCCAAAACATTAAAAACCCAAATGGTCCCAAGACTGTGAGGATCCAAATGGTCCCAAGACCTTGAGGGCCCAACCAGTCCCAAGATCGTATGAAGGCCAACCGGTCCCAAGACTGTATGAAGCCAAATGGTCCCAAGAATGTTTGAAGGCAAACGGTCCCAAGACCGTATGAAGCCAAATGTTCCCAAGACCGTATGAAGGCCAACCGGTCCCAAGACCAAATGAAAGCCAAACGGTCCCAAGACCATATTAAGGCCAAATAGTCCTAAGACTGAATGAAGCCAAACGGTCCCAAAACCATGAGGACTCAAATGGTCTCCAAACCAAGAGAGTCCAAACGGTCTCCAAACTGTGAGGATCCAAATAACCAAAAATCGTTCAAGATCTCCTCGAGGCCTATAAATATGACCGGAGGGGTCCTCATTCGGGGAGAATTTGGAGACGCCTAGAGGCTGCCTCAACTGTTCCAAAGCTGTTTTTTCCTTTATCCTTCACCTCAAGGCTTCCGGTCTAAGATCCACACTCCATCCATAAGTCTACTTTCTCTCTCATCGACATAGAAGGTGGGAAGTGAAGGATTTGTCATGAAAGCAACCACACAGTGTGAAGATAGTTTTTCTCTACTCCAAGGGGTCAACCTTCCTCCCTCCTATTTGGAGATGATGCTTTCCTTCTCTTCTCCTATCTCCTTCTTTGTTCTTGCCATGAGTGAGTAGTTCCTTACACTATGGTGTGGGGAGTAGCCCCACTACCCATGTTTTCATTTCATACATTGTCATTCATGAGTTTGCAATAGAGAAATACTATCTTTTTAGTTCAACATCAATCGTTTAATGAATACTAGTTGCTTGATCACCAACTTGTATTACCTATTATCTATTAGTGTGAATTGTCTACGTTTGTGCTTTTAGATTTGATTATCGATTTTATGTTGGTTCCTTATGTATGTAGTCACCATATATCTGTTTCAGTATCTAGGAATACTTTTTAAAGAGTGGAGTAAACTCACCTCCATCGTTGTACCTTCATACTATGAAATGGAATCAATTGACGTATGGAACTATAACTTTGATAGGTCGAGGAACACACTTTGCGAAGGAAGTAATGCAAAGTAAGTGACCATTCATTCGGGGATGGTTGGCATTGCAATACTTCCACGTTTTTTGTAGTTAGATATTCAAAAGAAATCTAAGTCTACAAAGATACTAACTGATTTGACCCTTTTTGCAAACCATGTTATTATGATGTATGTTATGATCCATTTATAGTGGGGGTAAAACTCGATCACATCCTAGTGGTTTCCAAATATTGTTTACAACCATAATTTTACTTCCCTGCCATTTGGTTTACATTTGCATTTAGTTTAAGCATCAACCCAACTCTTCGATCTAAATATCAACTCTTAAGTAGATAAAAATAGAATTATAACGTTTTCCATCTTATTAATCCTTAACAAGACCGTTGTCTCATGGATTCGACCCTCAACTATACTACGATAGACTTTTGTGTACCTTAGCGTATGTGGGTGGAGATCTTATTATAGCACACACAAGGTTAAACTTAGAGACTTACTATCTCTATGATTTTTAGTGGTGCATGCAATTCCATGCGAGTGGAGGCTCCATAAAAAATTGGCATCATTGCTGGGGATAATTGAATGTATTAATTTCATTTGTCAACTTACTAGTTGATTAGGGTTTTACATTTTACCTTGATAACTACCTTGTTGGGTTTTAGGGGAGGTTGAGAAGGTAGTGGAAACAAAAATTTTCTTCTCCCTAAACCCAAAACAAAGGAAACATGTCAATGTCTATACAATAGGAAGGATGGTTTGTAGAGGCGTACCTTGTCTCCAGGCTTGCTCAGTGACTTTACCTCACGGCTTGCACGGTCTTCACCTCCGGTCTTGGACGGTGTCTGAGCATCTCCTGATTTCACTGAGACTATCGAGATTGACAACTGTCCTCCGAGCGGCAGAAGTCTCCCGCCTCTGAAGTAGTCAACACAGACCACCTGGAACTCTGATCTCCTTGTCCCACAAGGAATCGGAAGGAGTCACACCCTCCTATGGCGTGCTAGTCACCGACACACTCTCCTACCACCAGTCACTTTCTGCAGTTGTCTATCCCTTGTTGTGCCTCCCTTATCAGGTAGCACTTGCTCGGACTCTCTCTCAGTTACCAAAACCAGAGAGAACGACAACTTTGTAGAGCAACTGGTTCACTAAGTTGTGTACCTAAGAAGCCCCCACTACCATTATATATATAGGAGGGTCATGGGATAGGGTTCTCTATCCCGGGCAATTCAGGATTAATGTAAGAGTAGAAGGGTTCAAGATTTTCCACAAAACAAGCAACTTGCGCCAGCTAAACCAATAGTTTCAACCCTAAAACTATAGTTTGGTGATCTCAACTGATCGGTTCACACCTGAACTGATCGTTTGGACACCTGAGCTAATCGATTCATCGCATGAGCCGATCGGTTTTTAGTCCTGGTCCAACTCAAATTGACTTTCAAATTTGTCTCTGATTAATCAAATATTAATCCTTTTCCAAATCGAATTTGTACAAGTGAAACAAATTGTATTTGCAAAATAGTCTTCTGACTTTCCAAATGATCTCGATTAGACCAGTTGAGCCGATCAATTCAACCCTTGAATCAATCATCTCACCCTATCCTGAGTTGATCGGTTCATCACATGAGATGATCAGTTCACCAACCTAAATCGATCGGTTCATCACATGAGCTGATCGGTTGGAAGTGCAGACTGTGCAAAATCAGTCAATTATAGTTTCAATCAATCTGGTACTCTAATCAATCGATCCAACACCTTGAATACTATGATATTGAGTTATCAATCGATTGAGTGTTTAATTGAATTACTAAACTCCTTCAGTAATCAATCCAAACATCATTTATGGAAAAACTCCTCTTCCAAGTTAAATCCTATGTGTGTGACCATGCAGGTCCATTTCATATTGGTAGTGAAAGTCCATAACACTTATGACTTCACAAGCAAAGAGTGGTGCCTAGTCACACATCAGTGCTACCCAAGTGAAATAGAAAGTTGGAGAACAACTTTCAATCCTACAATCCATGAATGGTGTTATAGCGAATGTATAATTCCTTTCTATCTGATATCCCGAATGAACTCAAGGCATGGAACAGTTATCCTGTCAACATTCATTCACTTTCTTGATCTCAGAGTAGATTGGAGGAGATATGTATGCCATCAATACCACATACTGATTCACACATGCGTGCGCACGCCTATCCCAATCCTACTCATCAAGTGGCCATGGATATCAAACTCTCTCAGGAGGGACAAATCCCATATCTATCACTCACCCCTCAAAAGCCCCATGTGTCAAAACCACCCAATCATCACCTTTATAACAACCCATGTTTGAGGACTACATTTGATGATGTCAAAGTGTACCCAACGACATGTGTTGAGTGTTGTGATTTTAGGTCTAAGAATCACACTCACCACCATCACTGTGAGAACTGACTGTGACTACCATGTCATGGTCCCATGTGTCAAACTAACGGTGGGTCTATCCGGTAAACTTGTTCTCTAACAAGTACCTATGTGTTTGGTTTGATATCTCCATATCATGACTAATGAGATTCTGTCATCAACCAACACCACAATCTAGTCTTGTGTGTCATTGTTGTCTATCTACCTTCCACAATGACATCCAACTAGGGACATAATGAGAATGTACAAACTGTTAGCATCTGTATGATCTCATCGTTCAGGTGCTCAACCTGAAAGCATACGTCATTGAGTATTGTCATTCTCTAGACATTCAATCTGTTCTATCAATATCTCATATGACTGAACCAGAAAGAATTGGAAGCTTGCATTTGATCTTGATCAAATCAATCTTAATATATCCCACCAATCATCCTATGATTGGCTCTCAGGGCATACATACCAACAGACTCCCTCTTGCACTGCGAGCCAATCACCCTTGAATCATATTTATAGTGATCTTCAAACATGTCCCACATGTTACTGTACTCTAGTGCTAACATAGTGAGTTATGGCAACACCTTGCCAAAGTTGGTATGAACTACATATCTCTCATCTCTTCACTGCACATCACAAGTATGAGATGGAGTTGCTGTAATATACGATCTAGTATTCCGTTGCTAACTTTTAGCCATATTGCATGACCAAGTATTCATTACTTGTCATCAATGACCAAAATATCTATAAGTTCATCTCATGAACTTCCAGATCCATATAGTATCCACTGTTGTTCTCTAACACACGGATACTCGACTTTTCCTTTTAAACATCTTTATTGGAACGTTTCCAATTTTCAACAAACATTCACTTTTATATATCTCATATATATTTTGTGATTAATTTTCTGTCCTTTTCGGAAGTTCACATCAATGTAACTCTTTACAGTGAACCCTTCCTTATTTCCATAGAACTAGTACTTCTCAAGTACTTATCAAGTTCTTACGGTATTCCGGTAACCCTTACTGGAACTAGACAAACATCCACTCATCATGTCCCACATACGAGTTATTAGGATGAACACATCATATTGTCATGTCCTACATACAAGATGATGAATGTGTTTTGTTCTTTCCATGTCCATACATGGAATATAATGGGATGATTACATACATGATAGAGCCATATGTATTCTTAGTATTCCCATTCTTCATAAGAATTGGACACTTGGACTTGGGATACTAACTCCATGTAACATGGACAAGTTTTCTCCCACTGAATCTGTGCATACTCAACCCTTCAGTATAGATTGCCAATATATGCTCTCTCTTTTCAGGTCAAGAGGTTTTCGAGAACTATCCCTATAGATCTCTATTCCTATCACATAGGAAACGTTTCTATCTTCCTTAAAGATAATTTCCACTTTGGATTTCCATTCTAGAACATTTCCATTTCACATCAACATGTGGAATGTGAATACACTCCCACTAAAACACAGATCCCTTCTTTATCTTTGACATATGAGTCAAACCCTTTGACTATATTATCAAAGTAAAGATCTAGTTATGAGTTGTTTGTACTCAATCAATCACATTGATTAGTCCATTGTAACTTATAAACTTCATTTGCATTAATGGATTCATAAACCTTATAGGTTGTGTCACGTACACATCCTTGTTTTATTCCTTATAGGAATGTGGTTTTAGTATCTGTATGCCAAATCTCTTAGTCATTAAGTTGAAATCAACAAGCATCATCCTTCTCAAAATTTCATCCATGTGTCTTAACACTTAAGACTCATTTGCACTTATGGATTTCATCCCGATGGGTGCTACCATCAAGGTCATACCTTATGGTTCATATGGAAGTCATTTAGGATGTAATGTTCATAAACCATAACTCAAAATATGTTTCCTCATATTCATTTAGATAGATGGTTCATCACATGACCAACTCATCACATAGATAATTGAGGTGTATCTGTCAAGGATATAAGAACTCACAACTCCTTGTCATTCTTAATGTCCTTCATTAGTGTAGGGTATTCTTTATTTAAGAGGGAATTTAGTTATTTGATAATCATCCTCTAACTCCTTAGAGTATGACTCCTTTAGACATCACCATGCCTTAATCATGAGCTCACTTTGATACACTATCATAATCACCCATAAGGATCTCAAACATTTGGTTCAAGTATTTCATTCATTGATCTCATCAAGAATTAACACTTTACCAAATTCTTACTTCATCTATGATATTCTTGAACACTTCAAGATATTCATATTGGTATATCTCTAAACACCATTTGAAGTATTAGCATTTACTCCAATAGGTATGTAAATACATCACATGTATTATACCTAATAGGATAATCATTCTCCCACTACCACTAGTGAAGATTGATTAATCATGTCTAAGAAATCCATGTCTCTTACTAGTTCTCTAACCAAAAGAGTCTAGATTTATCCATCATATGGAAACTAGAAAAGAATTTCTCATGATTTATGATAATTTGATTGTTTGAGTTATCAATAACTTTTAGGTATCATTTTATCTTATGCATACCAAGTATCACAAGATAAACAAGGCATTGCCACAATGATTGAAACATCAACTTTATTAATTTCCATCATTGTCATACAATATGCAAAAATTAAAGTGTTTCTATTCATTGACAAATGTGAAATAGCAGTTCATAACTCTATTACATGCATTTAAGGTTGAAAATAAACTAAAGTACTCCTAACTATGGCGGCAACACTTGTCCCATTTGTTGAGTGATTTACACTTTACATCTTGGTATCATATATCTCAAAAAGTGGTACAAGTTTATTTCATGACACCTTCAGGTAGAGACATCTATCACCTCCTTCTTCTTTAGTTCTTCTAGATAGAGTGGACAATTCCTTTTCCAATGTCCTGGCTTTTGACAATGGTGGCAATTCCCTCTCTTGGTCACGCCTCCCTTGGCCTTGAGAGCAGAAGATACCTTGGGCTCCTGGCTAGCATCAGAACCCTTCTTAGCTTTACCCTTGCCCTTACATTTGGACTTGCCTTTCTTGCTGCTGATCATCATCACAAACTTAGGTTTGTCCTTCTTCATCTTTGTCTCAACTGTCCTCAACATGCCCAACAACTCTGTCAATGACTTGTCAAAGTTGTTCATGTTGTAGTTCATCACAAACTGACTATAGGATTCTAGCAACAATTGCAGTATCACGTCAGTAGCCAACTCTTGGCTCAGGGGAAATCCCACTCTCGTCAGGTTCTCCACATACCCAATCATATTGACCGTGTGAGGACCAACTGGATCTCCTTCTGTCATGACACATTTGAGCAGCGCCCTGGAGACATCATATCTCTCTTGTCGTGCTTGATCCTCATACATGTTCTTGAGATGCTGAATCATCTCAATGAAACCCATGTTCTCATGTTGTCTCTACAACTCGTGGTTCATGTAGCACAACATCAAGCACTTTGCATCAATGACATCATCAGAATTCTTCTTATAAGCATCCCTTTCTGCCTTTGGTGCGGTAGGAGCGGGTTCCTCTAGAACTAGAGTATCCAGGTCAAAGAGCTTTCACTCTTGAGTGAGAACAATTCTCAATGTCCTAAACTAGTCATGGAAGTTAGTCCCATTCAGCTTGTCCTTCTCAAGGACCGATCACAATGAAAAGTGATAGTTGTTTGTTGTCATTTGAACTACAAAAGGAAATATATGAAATTCAGTCCAAAACTCAATTTTGACTTATTTGATTGATTTGAAAAGTTGATGATATAATTAGGTCTTTAATTAATTATCACTCCCACTATTTTTGTTCAAATTTATAGCCCTCACCATCAATTCGGAATATTGTAGTGTACAATCTTCTAGTGGGTCAAGATCCTGAAATCCTCTAAGTCATGGACCAGCTAGGGCTATCACCGACAACTTAGATCTTCCAGGTAGGCAACTTTTGCCAATTGCGTCATATGCAACTCTTGAAAGATGTCATATGCAACTCCTTGCCATGATCACCTCCATGCCTCAAGGTGCTAGATCCTATCTAGATCACCTTGTTAAGTCTGACCCAAAGCCAACATGATGAATATGCACCCTGCTAGGGAAGACCCACATACTCATCCTTCATGCTTCTACGAGATAGATGGTGCACCACGCCAGGGCGTGCCCATACTTGGCCGATCAAGCTTTTCACGTGTGTCGCATTTGGAAGGCATCTAAAACTTTAATATTTAATGAGGAATTTGATTTATATAGGTACATATTCATATCCAATCACCACAATACATAGTATGTATCATATACATATTATATCCCACTGAAAACATGTGAAACGATAAAAGTGATGATTACGGCCATCCTAATGTGATTCCTCGAGCCAAGAGGAATCACGGTCATCTAGGTCTACATCACATGCAACATGTACAAGATGAACTCTGTGATGTGGCTGTCCGAGTTGATCAACTCATCACATGAATGATCTGCTCACCTTGGCTGGTCGTCTGGGTGCCACCAGCCGATCGGTTGGCTCATCCGACCGATCAGTTCGCTTGGTCATCGTGCATCTCATCAGGTCGCCACCTGCTCAACTCACTCCTCGAGCCAATCATCTAGATCGCCAACCGATCAGTTCACTCCTTGAACTGATCGTCTCAGTTGTCGTCAGGTTGTCCTCCGTTCTTTGATATAACAGGAAATAAAATCTATCCTATTTACATTTGAATTGGGAAACCCCGAGTTACAATCGGGGGGAGAAAAGGTAGGAAAGAAATCTCGAATTATTTTGAGTTACATCAGGAATAGGAGATAGGGAATCGGTGCGCAGACCGAGATACAAGCAACCACAAACAACCAAGCACACGTGCATAGGGTTTATTAGGTAGAACCACACTATACATCCACCACAAAACTTGTTTAAGGGCGACGCATATCGAGTGCATTCATATTACATATCATATACGTATTTTGGGATTTGTGGATTTAGGATTGGACATGCATAAAGCCAATTTTATTCGCATCGTATGGAATAAATAAAGGCGACAAACCAAAATCGATCATATCTATAATCCTAAAGCATAGACCAATTGACATGGATCTGATACCACTGTTGGGTTTTAGGGGAGAAAGAGAAGGCAGCGGAAACAAAATTTTTCTTCTCCCCAAACCTAGAACAAAGAAAATGCGTCAACGTCTATACAATAGGATGGATGGTTTGTAGAGGTGTACCTTGTCCCGAGGCTTGCTCGGCGACTTTACCTCACGGCTTACGCGGTCTTCACCTTCGGTCTTGGACGGCGTCTGAGTAGCTCCTAGATTCATCGAGACTGTCAGGATTGACAGTTGTCCTCCGAGCGGTAGAAGTCTCCCGCCTATGAAGTAATCCACACAGACCACCTGGAACTCTGATCTCCGTGTCCCACAAGGAATCAGAAGGATTCACACCCTCCTATCAGTGTACTTGTCACTGACACACTCTCCTGATGAATCCTCCAGATCCATCTGCACAGTCGCCAATTCTAGGGATTTTGTGCCTCACATTGACTGATTTACCCTCACTTTGGTTCACCTTGAGTGTTTCACTAACTCCTTGCAAATAATGCCTAAATAATTCAAATTACTAGTTTATTCGATGCTATTCTCTCTTACACATTCTCTTTTCCCTCTGTAGATCGCTCGCAACCATCCGATCGAGATCCAACAGTTTTGACCACCATTCGGTCTTGATCCATTCGGTTTCACTCATGCGGTCTCAAGACCGTTTGAGCTCATACGGTGTCAAGACCGTATGAGCCCATGCGGTCTCAAGACCGTATGAGCCCATGCGGTCTCAAGACCGTTTGCTGAGAAAAACTGAACGTGCGCCAAGACCGTTTCTTCGGCAAACGGTCTGTGAGAACGTGAAGAACGAGCAGCTGAATGCATGCAGATTGCATGCACACGCAGACCATCCAACGTGAGGACCGTTTGGAATCAGCTCGCAATGAGCAGCAGTAGAACCAAACAAGTCGTGAAGACCGAATGCTAGCAGAACGGATGCGCATCTCGCCAAGACTGAACAATGCAGTACATGCGTAGACCGTTTGCCTATCACCTGAAGACCGTATGGCCTCATCTGTCAAGACCGTTTAGTCTCTTCGGTCGCATGCTAGACCATTTGCTTTTCCAGCCTGAAGACCGAATGGAGGAGGGATCCGGGATCGTTTGATAAAGTACATCATACCAGACTGTTTAGAACATGTAGCAATGCAAACCGTGAATACTATCAAAACCGTATGAGCAAACAGCCAAGCACCTGCTGTCACATGCATGACTTTAGCATGCATGCAAAGCCAAATCGTTTGGCAAAATGGCGCAAGGCCAAGTTCGTTTGTACTTGCCGGCATGCAAATCGAATGCGTGTATTGCTGCTGGAGCATGCACGATCGATTGAATAGAATATTACCAAACGGTTTGGAACCGGAAGCGCGAGACTGTTTGATTAGCTTATCGCGAAGACCGCACGACCAGCTGAGCTGAGACCGCATGAATTGGCAAAGGCGAATAGAAATTGACGGAGAAACCGAGAGAGCACAATGAAACCGAATGAGGAGAGAAGACCGAATGAGGAGAGAAAACCGAATGAGGAGAGAAGACCGTGCGAAGAAAAGCAAACCATATGGGCTACTAGCAAAGCGAGACCGTATGAGGAAAACCGAATGCCGAGACCGTATGAGGCAAACCGAATGCCAAGACCAAATGACGAAGACCGCATAAAGAGATATTTTACCAAGACCGTTTAAAAGGCTGCCCTGTCCCTATAAATAGGAACCGAAGGGTCCTCACTTGGGATCCCATCTCACTACGGCCCAAGGCTGCCGGACTGGGACCAGGCCGGAACGCTGCCAGATTGCCCGAGCACCGTTTCCGACCAAACTTCACCCACAGCCTCAGAATCCCATCCTGAGTCCAGATCCGGTGAGCAGCCAGTCCGGGCGCAGATCTAGTAGGCTGTTCTATCACCATCTCACCATTGCTCACACCATAGCTCCACCTCATCCTACTCTTGCTATCCCGGAGGTTGACCCGAAGATCGAGGCGGAGAAACAGACGGCATCGACCACGACGGAGCAGTCCCGGAGACTGCGACGATCTACATCAACCTGTCACAGATCTACTCTTCTGCTCCGACGATGCTTTCTTTCTCTCTCTTCTCTTTCTTTGTTGCTCCCTCTATGAGGAGCGAGTAGTTCCATCCGCTGGGGTGCGGGGACTAGCCCCGCTGCTTGTGTTTTGTATCTCGTACTAAAAAGATGTTATCATTCCTTTTCAATACTAAATCGTTTCATACATGCTTGAATGTTGGCCGCGTTCTTGTATGCATCTATTGTCTTTCGTTGTGGTTTGTCTACGACCGCTCTTGAGACTCGAATACCGATTTAGTTTTGGTTTCTGGTGTGTGTATCCACCGCGCACCCGTTTCGGTATCTAGGAATGCTTTCTAAGGAGTGGAGTAAACTCACCTCCATCGTTGTACTTTTGTACTATGAAATGGAATCACTTGACGTACAAAAGTGCGACCTTGATAGGTCGAGGAACACACTCTGAGGAGAGAGTGGTGCATAGTACTTGACCATTCGTTCGGGAATGGCTGACGTTGCAACACTCTCACATTTCTCGTAGCTATATCCTCGAAAGAGGGATAGTCTATAAGGATACTAATCGATTTGGTAATTATCGCTCGCTTGTTAGTTTTCCGATGCACGTTTCACGAGGTTGAGTAAGATTTTCTCTTCGGAGACTACATATCTTCATTAACACGTAGATACGTACCGGATGAGAGTTACTCAACCCGTGAAGGATGTATGCATTACTCTTGTCTTATAAGACATCGGTATTGTACAACATCCAGGTGTCCTGCTTACAAGTCTTGCTACGTTTGGTACAAGTACAATTCATGTGTAGTGGTGGTGAATACCCGCATCACCCCAGCGATCCATCATCATCTGCTAGTCTTAGTTTTTAATCCTTAAACTAGTTTTTATTCTTGCCTTTACTTTTGCATGTTTTAGGTTAAATAACTCAAATCAAACTTCTGGTCTTAGATGATTAACTTAGATCGATACGAAACAAGAAAAAGACACTCAGATTCTTAACGTTGTCCTTTGGGTTTGATCCTAAATCTGCACTATGATAAGGCTTCCACACTCTTGTGGGGTTGGAGCATTTATCTAGCACCAGTTGTAGGTAAACCTAGAGAGAACATCAACTCCCTAGGGTTTTTGGTGCATATTAGGACTTCCATTGGAAGAGTAATCTTTTGGTGTAAGTTCTAGCTCCATCAAAAAATGGCGCCGTTGCCGGGGATAACGGTTTAAGAATCGTCTTTTTCAAATTTTGTGTCGATTTAAGATTCTCTAGGGTTTTCTTTTTCTTTTCAAAAACCTAAAAAGTAAAGAACTTAATCTTGCATATCATCTTGGATTTGAAGTGGTTGGTCAAACTTGATAAACTCTTTCTTTGATTTCAGGTACCAATTCTCTTCAAAATGAAGCAGTCAGTGCCACCAACCAATAGTTGTCAATTCTGTGGTGACTACTCTCATGCATCGATCAACTGTTTCAACGTTCATCCTCTCTACGTGATGGCCTTGCGTCAAGTAATCATGAATCGGATAGCTGGGAAACTCAAAGCAGCCTCTTCATACAACTATGGATATAATGCAAGTTATAGTTCATATCACCCTGGAGGCTACTATGAAAAACCTAACTATGGTGGATTTCAAGGTGCGGACTGCAATGCAGGAAGGATCCTGGAAAACAACGCAAATCAATACTATGATGAGGGAAGCTATTATCAACATCAATCAAACGGGTGCCATGAAGAGCCTTTTCATGAAAATCAACACACATTGATGGAAGAACTACGTGCCTTACAAACATCGGTGGCTCAACAACTAGCTGATCAGACAGCCGTGACCAAGAAGTTGATAGCCGACCTTAATCAACTTACGCAACTTGTCAACGCTCCTGAGCAACATGTAGAACAGCCACAAAATTCAACTAAGCACATCTCTAGTCCACATGTTGCAATAAATTATGATGTTGATTACGAAATCATGTGGAATGTGCCTCCCAATGATTTTCAAGTGCCAGTACAGGGTGGGGAATCATCCTCAGAATCAATGACTAAACTCAAGGATGATACCTTCACCACACCACAAGAAAAAGAATCATTCTTCGAGCCGAAGTCTGACCCGGATAATGACTCTTGCACTATGCTCTTAGATAAAAGAATGAGTAACCAATATGAAGATTTTCTTCAATTGGGAGATAAATTGGGAACAAACTTTAATGTTTATCCATCTTCTCCCCCCATAGACTCAGATCCGACCATACAGATTGAGGGGAAATCATCAATGATTGACTCCTTATATGACAAATATTCTTCAACCTCAACTGTCTTGTCGTCGAATTCCAATGAAGAAGGGTCTACGTTACACGAACTCTACACTCCTTCTCAGTCAGACATAGATGAATATGAGACTGATTCAGATGAGGAGACGTCTTTTATGCAAGAGACTCAAATGATTCCATTACTGGAAAAGGATCTGATTTGTCCTTATGAAGACATTTCTGATCATTCGGCTGATCTAGAAACAAACTTTGAGGATGGGACTGACCAAGATCCTGATCCAGAGATGGACCATACCACTCTCACTGATGATGAAATAGAATCAAGGGAGGATGAGGGGTCTCAACATGACAATTCTACGACCAATCCTTTTCATGAGATGATGTTACCAGAGTTACCGCCACTACAAGAAGTCCAGTCGAAGTCAGTCCTCGAACAAGAGCATGATCTTTCTATTGAATCTCCTTCTAGTCACTTGAATGAGACAATAGTGCAATATGAAGAGGAACATGAGCCATCTCTTGACTTTAGAATGGACTACAGTTTTACTGTAAACTCTTGTAATGTCCCTTGGGAAGACAACAAGTCACAAACCTATCCCTCTATAGTCACACACCCCTCTGAAGAAGCCCCTCCTAATATTCAAGAAACTGAGATGTGTCCATTACCTGAGCTAGATTCCATTCCTCCTATAGAAACTCCTCCCGAGCACTCAATAGAATCGGAGGAGTGTTGTGAAGAAGAACTGGAACAGCAACATAACTCAGAAATGGTATACACCAGTCCCAATATTGAAGAAATAGGTTCATCAGGTAATTTTAACCCTCAAACCGACATGTCATGGACTAATCCCTCCCATGAAGAGAAATCATTGGAACTTCTATCTCAAGATCCCATGAATCCCTTACACGAGCAAGAGTTCGTTTCACCAATCAAATCCTCTCCTAGTTACTTGGATGAGCTAAGGATGTTCTACGAGGAAAATTCTGAACAAAACCTTGAAAAAAGGAACGACGCTCTTACCAATTTCAGCATTGATAAAGATGATAATACTTCTCAAAATAACTTCTCTGATGAAGAAAATTCATCCTGGCTACCATATCCCACACAAGAAAAGCCAGGTGACGAAATGAAGCTGGAACCGGATCCACCACCTGACCCTAGACATAAGGAAGTTCAAGTGGCCGACCCTCAATCAAATGCCCTGGATTTTGAAGAAAGTAGTTTTACTTTGAACTTCGAGGGCGAGCCACAACTGGAGGGCACAAGAGGGCATAACCTTGATTTCTCGCATAGTCCCTCAGTTTTGACTTCTTATATTTCACCTCCCTCGCTGATGGGGGAAGGTCTCTGGATACTTCTAGACGGACAACGAGGTGAAAGAAATGTACATCCAAGTCTTCCAGAAGACTCGTCCGAGTCGCCACAACCACCCACTCAACAGGTTGTTCGGGCCACTTCCTCATTTTCGGCACCAGCTATCGCAAGGCATCTTTACCAGACTTTCTTCCAACTAAGAGGACCGCCTGGTTAACATTGCGCAACCCTTCCCCTCCACCTCGAATCTAATATTTGTTTCAGAAATGAATGAATTTATGAGTTCGAGGTGGAGGGCGGATGGTATGACTCTCACTCCACCCTTTATCTTCACTGCTTCATGTTTTTCCATTCTAGTTTCTTTTTCATAATTTTTCCGCCTTTCTGTAGTCTTTCTAAAAATAAAGCCTTTATCTAGTCGGCTTTGGTTTTTGAATCTGTGATCATCGCCTCTTTTTGTTGCTTCTTTCCAAGAAAAGAATGCTTAAAACTAGCCAATGCGTGTTTTTCACCTTGAGTAGCCTATGAATCCTAATGTCAAACTTCCAAACAGGAAATGATGATACACTTCAATAAAGTTGAGATAGATCAAATACATCACACCTTTATCTGATTAATGGATCTGTTGTATGGATTTCTCATTTGATGTTTCATCATGTCTCTTTTTGAGCAGAGTGTGATGGAGAACAGAGACCCGTCGCATGGAATCGCTAAGCAAACTGCATCATGATCCAAACTCTCTTCTACACTTCTTCTTTCATTTTCATACCCCCCCTGTTCACTAACCATGCCAAAGTCTTAAGTTCGGTGTGGCACGCCACACCCCTTTCTAGTGAAAACTAGAACATCGCCGAACTTTAAGTTCGGTGTGGTAAACCACACCTCTGCAAACTCTAAGTTTGGTGTGGTACACCACACCCCTCTTTCCACCACCGCTTCTTCCATACCCCTCAATACATAACGGGGGCGTACCACCTTCTCAAAGAGTATACAATGATGTTTGTGCACATACCGAGGTTGGTGAAAAATCTACCCCGATTCCAAAAAGAGGCCTGGCAGTCCAAATATGAAAAAAAAAATCCAAAAATATCCTTTGTCCTAAGCCAGGTGAGAATGAATAAAAGCCAGAGTGTGAATAAAAACATGAGAGTTGTGCCCTGAATAAGGATAACCGATAAAGGTCTTACCTGGCCGGTACATTAGCTGCCCTCATGAAGGCAGATGTGTTGTGACCGGTAGTGAGATCCTAAGGATCCAAAAATAACCCCTTACCTCCCCTCAAAGAGGTAAAATAGCCAAAAGCCTTATGCCAACCTATACACACTTCTGAGTTACCTTTAGAAAAAAAAAATCGGGTGTAAGGCTAAGCCAACCAGAGTTGTGCATAAATCATTCAAAGTATCTCGATGAGTCAGTTAACTTTAAGAGTCTTGATTCAATCAGAGGAGAGACTCTTATCTTTTGATCATACCCCCATTCCCTCCTTTTTCAACACCAGTGACATATCGTATACATTTTGTTGATTCTGTGGGTCTGTTCAAAGTCTCATATACTCTTTAGAATGAGAAGGAAATACTTCAGCAAAATGAACTCAGAAATGAGGATATCATAAGATGTATTTCGTGATCTAAGGAAGCTCTAATGTTGTATCGATCTGAGCCATGAACAAAATTATAATACGACATAAGGATGAGGCAAACACGAGATGATCAATTTCATTGGCGACTGTTTTAAGTTTTTTGTTCCTCGGGACGAGCAACGCTTAAGTTCGGTGTGGCGATGAATCCTCCAGATCCACCTTCAGTCACCAATTCAAAGGATTTTCGACGTTTTTACCCTAATTTTTGTTTCGCCTCATTTTCTTTCTTTTTCTTTTTTGTGAAAATTCTGACACTTACATATAGATGAGGTAATTACGAGACGAACGATCTTTTCGGCGACTGTCTTGGGCTTTTTTTGTTCCTCGAGACGAGCAACGCTCAAGTTCGGTGTGGTGATGAATCCTCCAGATTCATCTGCACAGTCGCCAATTCTAGGGATTTTGTGCCTCACATTGACTGATTTACCCTCACTTTGGTTCACCTTGAGTGTTTCACTAACTCCTTGCAAATAATGCCTAAATAATTCTAATTACTAGTTTATTCGATGCAATTCTCTCTTACACATTCTCTTTTCCCTCTGCAGATCGCTCGCAACCATCCGATCGAGATCCAACAGTTTTGACCACCATTCGGTCTTGATCCATTCGGTTTCACTCATGCGGTCTCAAGACCGTTTGAGCTCATACGGTGTCAAGACCGTATGAGCCCATGCGGTCTCAAGACCGTATGAGCTCATACGGTCTCAAGACCGTTTGAGCTCATGCGGTCTTGAGACCGTATGAGCCCATGCGGTGTCAAGACCGTATGAGCCCATGCGGTCTCAAGACCGTTTGCTGAGAAAAACCGAACGCGCGCCAAGACCGTTTCTTCGGCAAACGGTCTGTGAGAACGTGAAGAATGAGCAGCTGAATGCATGCAGATTGCATGCACACGCAGACCATCCAACGTGAGGACCGTTTGGAATCAGCTCGCAATGAGCAGCAGTAGAACCGAACAAGTCGTGAAGACCGAATGCTAGCAGAACGGATGCGCATCTCGCCAAGACTGAACAATGCAGTACATGCGTAGACCATTTGCCTATCACCCGAAGACCGTATGGCCTCATCTGTCAAGACCGTTTAGTCTCTTCGGTCGCATGCTAGACCGTTTGCTTTTCCAGCGTGAAGATCGAATGGAGGAGGGATCCGGGATCGTTTGATAAAGTACATCATACCAGACCGTTTAGAACATGTAGCAATGCAAACCGTGAATAATATCAAAACCGTATGAGCAAACAGCCAAGCACCTGCTGTCACGTGCATGACTTTAGCATGCATGCAAAGCCAAATCGTTTGGCAAAGTGGCGCAAGGCCAAGTTCGTTTGTACTTGCCGGCATGCAAATCGAATGTGTGTATTGCTGCTGGAGCATGCACGATCGATTGAATAGAATATTACCAAACGGTTTGGAACCGGAAGCGCGAGACCATTTGATTAGCTTATCGCGAAGACCGCATGAATTGGCAAAGGCGAATAGCAATTGACGGAGAAACCGAGAGAGCACGATGAAACCGAATGAGGAGAGAAGACCGTGCGGAGAAAAGCAAACCGTATGGGCTACTGGCAAAGCGAGACCGTATGAGGCAAACCGAATGCCGAGACCGTATGAGGCAAACCGAATGCCAAGACCAAATGACGAAGACCGCATAAAGAGATATTTTACCAAGACCGTTTAAAAGGCTGCCATGTCCCTATAAATAGGAACCGAAGGGTCCTCACTTGGGATCCCATCTCACTACGGCCCAAGGCTGCCGGACTGGGACCAGGCCGGAACGCTGCCAGATTGCCCGAGCACCGTTTCCGACCAAACTTCACCCACAGCCTCAGAATCCCATCCTGAGTCCAGATCCGGAGAGCAGCCAGTCCGGGCGCAGATCTAGTAGGTTGTTCCATCACCATCTCATCATTGCTCACACCATAGCTCCATCTCATCCTACTCTTGCTATCCCGAGGTTGACCCGAAGATCGAGGCGGAGAAATGGACGGCATCGACCACGACGGAGCAGTCCCGGAGACTGCGACGATCTACACCGGGCTGTCACAGATCTACTCTTCTGCTCCGACGATGCTTTCTTTCTCTCTCTTCTCTTTCTTTGTTGCTCCCTCTATGAGGAGCGAGTAGTTCCATCCGCTGGGGTGCGGGGACTAGCCCCGCTGCTCGTGTTTTGTATCTTGTACTAAAAAGATGTTATCATTCCGTTTCAATACTAAATCGTTTCATACATGCTTGAATGTTGGCCGCGTTCTTGTATGCATCTATTGTCTTTCGTTGTGGTTTGTCTACGACCGCTCTTGAGACTCGAATACCGATTTAGTTTTGGTTTCTGGTACGTGTATCCACCGCGCACCCGTTTCGTTATCTAGGAACACTTTCTAAGGAGTGGAGTAAACTCACCTCCATCGTTGTACTTTTGTACTATGAAATGGAATCAGTTGACGTACAAAAGTGCGACCTTGACAGGTCGAGGAACACACTCTGAGGAGAGAGTGGTGCAAAGTACTTGACCATTCGTTCGGGAATGGCTGACGTTGCAACACTCTCACGTTTCTCGTAGCTATATCATCGAAAGAGGGATAGTCTATAAGGATACTAATCGATTTGGTAATTATCGCTCGCTTGTTAGTTTTTCGATGCACGTTTCACGAGGTTGAGTAAGATTTTCTCTTCGGAGACTACATATCTTCATTGACACGTAGATACGTACCGGATGAGAGTTACTCAACCCGTGAAGGATGTATGCATTACTCTTGTCCTATAAGACATCGGTATTGTACAACATCCATGTGTCCTGCTTACAAGTCTTGCTACATTTGGTACAAGTACAATTCATGTGTAGTGGTGGTGAATACCCGCATCACCCCAGTGATCCATCATCATCTGCTAATCTTAGTTTTTAATCCTTAAACTAGTTTTTATTCTTGCCTTTACTTTTGCATGTTTTAGGTTAAATAACTCAAATCAAACTTCTGGTCTTAGATGATTAACTTAGACCGATACGAAATAAGAAAAAGACACTCAGATTCTGAACGTTGTCCTTTGGGTTCGATCCTAAATCTGCACTATGATAAGGCTTCCACACTCTTGTGGGGTTGGAGCATTTATCTAGCACCAGTTGTAGGTAAACCTAGAGAGAACATCAACTCCCTAGGGTTTTTGGTGCATATTAGGACTTCCATTGGAAGAGTAATCTTTTGGTGTAAGTTCTAGCTCCATCAAAACCAGTCACTTTCTGCAGTTGTCTTTCCCTAGCTGTGCCTCCCTTATCGGGTAGCACTTGGTCGGGCTCTCTCTCGATTACCAAAACCAGAGAGAACGACAACTTTGCTTAGCAACTGGTGCACTGTGTTGTGTACCTGAGAAGCCCCCACTACCCTTATATATAGGAGGGTCATGGGATATGGTTCTCTATCCTGACAAATGCAGGAGTAGAAGGGTTTGGGATTTTCCACAAAACAAGCAACCTGTGCCAACTGAATCGATCGTTTCAACCCTGAAATGATCATTTGGTGATCTCAACCGATCGATTCACACCTGAATCGATCGTTTGGAAACCTGAGTTGATTGATTCATCACATGAGCCGATCGGTTTGTGGTCCTGGTCCAACTCAAATTGACTTTCAAATTTTTCTCTGATTAATCAAATATTAATCCTTGTCGAAATTGAATTTGTACAAGTGAAACAAATTGTATTTGCAAAATAGTCTTCTGACTTTACAAACGATCTTGGTTAGACCAGTTTAGCCGATCGGTTCAACCCTTGAATTGGTTGTCTCACCCTGTCTTGAGTCGATCGGTTTGTCACATGAGCCGATCGGTTGGAAATGCAGACTATACAAAATCAGTCAATTGCAGTTTCAATCAATCTGATACTCTAATCAATCGATCCAACACCTTGAATACTATGATATTGAGCTATCAATCGATTGAGTGTTTAATTGAACTACTAAACTCCTTTAGTAATCAATCTAAACATCATTTGTGGAAAAACTCCTCTTCCAGGTTAAATCCTATGTGTGTGACCCTACAAGTCCATTTCACGTTGGCAGTGAAAGTCCATAACACTTATGACTTCACAAGAAAGGAGTGGTGCCTAGTCGCACATCAGTGCTACTCAAGTGAAATAGAAAGTTGGAGAACAACTTTCAATCCTACAATTCGTGAATGGTGTTAGAGAGAATGTATAATTCCTTTGTCTCTGATATCCCGAATGAACTCAAGGCATGGAACAGTCATCCTGCCAACGTTCATTCACTTTCTTGATCTCAGAGTAGATTGGAGGAGATATGTATGACATCAATATCACATACTGATTCAAACATGTGTGTGCACACCTATCTCAATCCTACTCATCAAGTGGCCATGGATATCAAACTCCCTTAGAAGGGACAAATCCCATATCTACCACTCATCCCTCAAAAGCCCCATGCGTCAAAGCCACCCAATCATCACCTTTATAACAACCCATGTTTCAGGACTTCGTTTGATGATGTCAAAGTGTACTCAACGACATGTGTTGAGTGTAGTGATTTTAGGTCTAAGAATCACACTCACCACCATCACTGTGAGAATTGACTGTGACTACCATGTCATGGTTCCATGCGTCAAACTCACAGTGGGTCTTTCCGGTAAACTTGTTATCTAACAAGTACCTATGTGTTTGGTTTGATATCTCCATATCATGACTAATGAGATTCTATAATTAACCAACACCACAATCTAGTCTTGTGTGTCATTGCTGTCTATCTACCTTCCACAATGACATCCAACTAGGGACATAATAAGAATGTACAAACTCTTACGTTCCATATGAACTCATCGTTCAGGTCCTCAACCTAAAAGCATATGTCATTGAGTATTGTCATTCTCTAGACATTCAATATGTTCTATCACTGTAACATACCGAAATCTGGGCATTTTGCCTTTTGGTCCTCTTTTTCATCTTTTCTTCTCATTTCTATCCTCTTTGGCCTTTTTGTTTAATTTGTGAAGAATATAATGGTCTAATGAACATTTGTTCACCTTTTATTCCAATATTTGGGTTTATGGACAAATAGCTCAGTGAAAGTTTAATAATGGGCTGAATATGTAAGATGTCCACTTAAGTGATAAAATGAATAAATAAATTCGTCCTAGAACTTTCTAGTACTTTTTAGAATATTAAAAAGAAAGAAAATCCCAAAATATAAATAGAGGAGATGATAAATGCAATAATTGGGGATAATATGGAATATTTTGGATAAAAGAAGATAATGAGGAATATATTGTTCCAAAAATCCTAAATAGAAACCCAAGAAGGTAATTTGAATATTAATTTCGTTTTCTTGAATGAAAAGAAACTTAATGGCCAAGTATCATCTAAATTGGATAATAAATAAATATATAATGCCTTTAATACAAGATAATGGGAAATAAGCCAAGAAATAGAGATAAAATATTTAATGCCCTCAAATTAGAAAACTAACTCTAGATTCGTAATCTAAACATAAAAATAAGCCTTTGGGAAAATTTGCATTTAATTTGATAAATGTGTAATATTTTATTTTAATTTGGAGAGAGAAAATGATTTAAAGACCAAAAATATTAAATATAGGTTGATAAAAATTAATTAACCTCAAAAACGTGTTCCTAACGTTTATTATTACTTGTATACCAAGTTTTATATTTTTAGTAAGTTTCTAGATGCCTCTAATAAATTAAAAGTTTAAATAAGTGATAAAATTTAAATAAATTAAATAAAATAATAAATGTCTACAAAAAAATATATTAATTCCACATTCGTGTTTTAAATATTAAAATATACCTTTTGATGAATTTTGAATCAATTTGGAAAATATTTGATGAGACGATAAATTAAGGAGAGAGAAAGTGTACAAAACTTTCAACTCATTATTTAAAATAATAAACAGCTTCAACAAATAGAAATAATGATAAATTCGTATTCAACATACTTAATATGACTTGCTGCTGAAGTTTTCTAATTTGTTAATAATCATAGAGTCATAAATAAATGAGGAAAGAGAAAATGATATTTTAATTATTTTACATATCAAACATTCTCAAAATGCAAAACTAATTTCAGATTTGGATTCTACACGTCAAAATAAGTCAAAATGTGAATTTTGGTTAATTTTAAAGGTCGTTTACACCCTCAAATAAAGAAAGCGAAAAGGCTAAATAATTAAATAAGGAACTATAGTCCTATTTGGTTTTGACAATGAAATGAATGTGGCATGGCCAGCTGGTTGCGCGTGCCCTCCTGACCATCAGATCAAGATCTGACGGCTCCACATCGTCTTCTACCTTGTGTCAATATGGCAGGTAGGTGGATTGGTAGCTAGGATTTAAAATCGGGATTTCTCCCTCGTTACTCGACCGTTTCACACGATTTCTTCACCTACGAATTCCTTATCAAATTCCGCACCTAATGGTACCCTATTCGTGATCTTTCATTGTGACTTTAGGAAACGCCCAAATATCCTACGTGGAACTTTATGGTAGTTTCCTTCTTCTCCGTTTCGCGCATACCCACCTATATATACCACCTCCTAGATGTTCGTCTCCCTCCGCCAAGTCTTCCCCCTCTCTCAATTTCTTTGATGGTCGCGTTTTGGGCTGCCGCCGATCAAGTTTCTTCTCTAAGCTTGCAGGCCGTCTCCATGCCATGGTGCTTTGCTGAAGAGCAATTGCGGGCATGGGTAAGTTCGTGCATCTTTGTTCTTCATTTTCGTGCACTCGTTTTGTGGCCTCGTCGCCTGGTTGGGTTTTCCCCAATTCCTCACGTGAACCAGCCTGCTGCTTGCACAGCTATGGCGTTGGATGGAGGAAGGGGATGACCCCTTGTTATTTCTCGATTTTACCCTCGCTCGCTTACTTTTCTTTCTCTTTTTCTCTGAGGGTAGCCTAGTAATGTCGCTGTTTTGTTTGTGTTGCTCTGCGCTGACTTGAGCGCCAGGCTGTATGAGGGCCCAGGCCACTTGGCTGAGAGCCATTGGGCCAAGTCACATGCGGCCCCACCATCGCCCTCTCTCTCGCCCTCTCTGATTTAAAGCTTTTTGCCTACGTGGCATCGTTCCATTGGCTGATATTGTAAAATTGATATATTTTTACTCATTTGTCCAAAAATAGATATAAAATATGTTTTGGAATCGGGAGAACGAGGTCTATCCAATAAAAATACTTTTGTGGTATGATTTTGAGTTTTACGAATATGTATTTTTTTTGAGTTGATTTAATTAACTAACAAATATGGAAAATATCCTAAAAAGTCAGTAACTCAAAAATATATAAATATATATGTTATTTTGATCAAAAGAACGTAACTAAGACAGTAGTGAGGTTTTTAGAGTCTAATTCGATCGTTTGTAGAAAAAGTCGATGGTTTTGAGGTTTTAAGCCTTTAATGAATATACATATATCTAATACATAAATATGATGATCATATTAGGGAAAGTGGATCTGATCTCATGTAAAAGTTATGAAAAGTGATTCTAGGATTCTAAAGAATAAGGTATGTTCATTTAACCTTTCAGTTGCGATAATTTGTGCCTTAACCCATATTTTTCCATGATGAGGCTTTATTGAACCCTATTCCTTTATTGTTGAATCATTTGCTATACTTGCTTCATGATCAGTTTGGAATATTATTCTTGGGTCTTGGTACCCCAGTGCTTTGTTCTATTTGATATTGTTGTTACTTGCCATCTATTCTAGCATGTTGATTTTATTAGACTAATTAACTAGTGTAGTGGTACTTGTATGTACAACCACCCATAGTTGGGGAATGTGTTATTTCTCCCCTGGGAATGTGATACTCTCCCCCGCACACAAAATGTGTGTAGGTGACTGGGAATGTGATACTCTCCCCTCACCCTTTCGGTTGAAGGTCCGGTAGGTGCCTCAACCCTACATAGTTAAGATAGTCAATATTAATCATACATGCAATGTTGTTGTTTTACTTTGTTTATGGAAAGCATCTATTGAAATATTCTTTATTATAAATGGCCTCATTCTCTTGATATCTCATCTTATGATGAACCCTAGCCTACTTTTACATGATTTACTTATCTTTCCATCTTAGAATAGTTTTGTAACACATACTTGTTTTTCCTTCTCTTTTTGCTGGGTGACTTCCCAACCACCCAGGTGTGAAGCAAGGTGGTTGAATAAGACTTGAAGATCTTAGCTTTGGTTTGGACTTAGATGATGGACATGTTGTTTGGAGACAAAAGTGGAGTAGTTAGATTTCCCTCTACTTAGATCCTCTTTTTGTATAAAGCATGTACACCCATATTGGGAAAATTTTTATGTACGCTTTATTTAAATTGAATATAGTCAAAAAAATTTATCTTCCGCTGCTATTTTAATTGGATTTTGTTTACCATTGTTATTAGTAGAGGGTGGTTTATCCCACTCTTTACAACATGGTATCAGAGCCAATGGTAGTCGGATCTTTGACTATTTTAGTTTGTCTCCCTAGTTAGAACCGTAGATTTGCATAGTTCCTTTAGGTGACATGGTTACCCTAGATTTGATCTACCTTGATGATAGGTTGACTTAGGAACCAATAGTTCCACATTAGAACCTTTATGAATAAAACTCTAATATACTCATAATTAAAATATGCATAACTTAATGCTGTTTAGGTTTGCCTTTAGGCAACTATTAGGGCATGCAGTTGAAGCAAGGGTGTCTAGAAAGGATCAGGGTTTCGGGGGCTGGAAAAATTTTCCTCCGCACCACTAGCTTGGTATACGAGGACTCCCGTGCCCATATGATACCGGCCTGGCTTGCGCTGATACGAATTGTCTGAAATAGTTTGCTTTTAGGCAATAGTAACCTTAGCTTCTATATTGTTTATCTTTGGGAACCCTAAGTTGACTTGTTTGAGGATATATACCCTATATAGTTCCTTATGTCCCTTAGGACTATATGCTTGAATAGTTTATCCATAGAACCTAGACCTTGGAGTTTGGGTGTTTGGGAAGATATCAGAGTGCGCAGTGGAAGCATGATGGATCTTGATAATGGTTTATTTAGATTTATCCTTTAACCCTAATGTAGTAGGTCAAACCCTTTAAGGAGTGGAGTATGGTTAGTTTGATGATGTTAGATGTTGGATTTCATGGACGAAATCCTCTTTAGGGGGATGGAACCCTATAACATCTTCAAGTCTATCTAATCTATCTTTAGAAACCCTAACCTCATACTTAGGTGGTTAGTGTGCTTGGATCCTTGGTTTTAACCAAACAAGATATAATTGTAACCCTAACATGCTTGTTAATATGTAATGAACATATAATTATCATCTAAGGAATAAATTATATGCTTGAACCCTAATGAATATCCAATGCACATAATATGAATATCAATGCTAATTGTCAATAAGTAAGATGTTAATAATGTCATGAACCAATAAACCCTAATGATATGATGAGTAAGGTTATAATTTTTAATTAATGCATGTTAATGATGGATAAGTGAAATAAAATGGTCCAAACCCTAAGTTGCAATAATCTAACACTAAACAATACATCCTTAATACATTTCATGATACATTAATGATATTAAGTGCTATAATCAGTTAACCTACATTGATACACATAAATGATGTATATATAATCATCTAATCCCATATTAATTAAGTCATCAATACCTTGTTATCTAATACACATGTGATTAGTCACTTATTGTGAATCAATTCATTAATATGTAATATGTCTCACTTTGATCATTAAAATACATGTGATGGCTTCAATGTGAATATGAAGTGTTTGGATTCACATAAATGTGCAAAATGAGTAATATAAATGAATAATGATTAATGATGACATTAATGTGAGCAATAAAGATATTGTGACGATGTGAACATGTTTAATATGAATATAAGTAACTAATGTGACATTAATAATTATATTCTTAACCAAGAATTGAATAGAATGTCTTAATTCATATGTAAAATAATTTGGTAAAAATTAATACGGTGATAATATAAGAATGATGAAGTCTAAGCTAAAAATATTAATGATAATGATAATATTGAATATTGAGATAATTGAGTAACTCCTAATTGTGATAAAATCCTTAATAAGATAAATGAGAAATATATATAAATAGTTTAAAGGATACTAATGAAATATAACCCTTTTGACAATAAAGTAAATATGACATGACAAAATTAAAATAATGATGATAATGCAATATCATAATGGATGTAATTCTAATGTGCCATAAATGTAAATAAAGTTAAGTATCCTAAAAAGACTATCTTAATAATGGCCCCTAGGCGATCCATGAGAACCCGACCTATGATTAGTTGATGTATGTGAAGTTTCTGAACCCTTAGTTGTAGCTGAAGTATAAGTTTTGGTGAAAGTGGTATGATCGGAGGAACAACCTGAAGTTTTGTGTTGTGAGGTTGCACACTCACCCTTCCCTAAAGTGCTAGTGATTTCGGGGACGAAATCCTCTTTAAGGGGTGGAGTGCTGTAACATACCGAAATCTGGGTATTTTGCCTTTTGGTCCTCTTTTTCATCTTTTCTTCTCATTTCTATCCTCTTTGGCCTTTTTGTTTAATTTGTTTAGAATATAATGGTCTAATGAACATTTGTTCACCTTTTATTCCAATATTTGGGTTTATGCACAAATACCTCAGTGAAAGTTTAATAATGGGCTTAATATGTAAGATGTCCACTTAAGTGATAAAAAGAATAAATAAATTCGTCCTAGAACTTTCTAGTGCTTTTTATAATATTAAAAAGAAATAAAATCCCAAAATATAAATAGAGGAGATGATAAATGCAATAATTGGGGATAATATGGAATATTTTGGATAAAAGAAGATAATGAGGAATATATTGTTCCAAAAATCCTAAATAGAAACCCAAGAAGATAATTTGGATATTAATTTCGTTTTCTTGAATTAAAAGAAACTTAATGGCCAAGTATCATCTAAATTGGATAATAAATAAATATATAATGCCTTTAATACAAGATAATGGGAAATAAGCCAAGAAAGAGAGATAAAATATTTAATGCCCTCAAATTAGAAAACTAACTCTAGATTCGTAATCTAAACATAAAAATAAGCCTTTGGGAAAATTTGCATTTAATTTGATAAATGTTTAATATTTTATTTTAATCTGGAGAGAGAAAATGATTTAAAGACCAAAAATATTAAATATAGGTTGATAAAAATTAATTAACCTCAAAAACGTGTTCCTAACGTTTATTATTACTTGTATACCAAGTTTTATATTTTTAGTAAGTTTCTAGATGCATCTAATAAATTAAAAGGTTAAATAAGTGATAAAAATTAAATAAATTAAATAAAATAATAAATGTCTACAAAAATATATATTAATTCCAAATTCGTGTTCTAAATGTTAAAATATACCTTTTGATGAATTTTGAATCAATTTGGAAAATATTTGATGAGACGATAAATTAAGGAGAGAGAAAGTGTACAAAACTTTCAACTCATTATTTAAAATAATAAACAGCTTCAACAAATAGAAATAATGATAAATTCGTATTCAACATACTTAATATGACTTGCTTCTGAAGATTTGTAATTTTTGAATAATCATAGAGTCATAAATAAATGAGGAAAGAGAAAATGATATTTTAATTATTTTACATATCAAACATTCTCAAAATGCAAAACTAATTTCAGATTTGGATTCTACACGTCAAAAAAAGTTAAATTGTAAATTTTGGTTAATTTTAAAGGTCGTTTACACCCTCAAATAAAGAAAGAGAAAAGGCTAAACAATTAAATAAGGAACTATAGTCCTATTTGGTTTTGACAATGAAATGAATGTGGCATGGCCAGTTGGTTGCGCGTGCCCTCCTGACCATCAGATCAAGATCTGACGGCTCCACATCGTCTTCTACCTTGCGTCAATATGGCAGGTAGGTGGATTGGTAGCTAGGATTTAAAATCGGGATTTCTCCCTCGTTACTCGACCGTTTCACACGATTTCTTCACCTACGGATTCCTTATCAAATTCCGCACCTAATGGTATCCTATTCGTGATCTTTCATTGTGATTTTAGGAAACGCCCAAATATCCTACGTGGAACTTTATGGTAGTTTCCTTCTTCTCCGTTTATCGCATACCCACCTATATATACCACCTCCTAGATGTTCGTCTCCCTCCGCCAAGTCTTCCCCCTCTATCAATTTCTTTGATGGTCGCATTTTGGGCTGCCGCCGATCAAGTTTCTTCTGTAAGCTTGCAGGCCGTCTCCATGCCATGGTGCTTCGCTGAAGAGCAATTGCGTGCATGGATAAGTTCGTGCATCTTTGTTCTTCATTTTCGTGCACTCGTTTTGTGGCCTCGTCGCCTGGTTGGGTTTTCCCCAATTCCTCACGTGAACCAGCCTGCTGCTTGCGCAGCTATGGCGTTGGATGGAGGAAGGGGATGACCCCTTGTTATTTCTCGATTTTACCCTCGCTCGCTTACTTTTCTTTCTCTTTTTCTCTGAGGGTAGCCTAGTAATGTCACTGTTTTGTTTGTGTTGCTCTGCGCTGACTTGAGCGCCAGGCTGTATGAGGGCCCAGGCCACTTGGCTGAGAGCCATTGGGCCAAGTCACATGCGGCCCCACCATCGCCCTCTCTTTCGCCCTCTCTAATTTAAAGCTTTTTGCCTACGTGGCATCGTTCCATTAGCTGATATTGTAAAATTGATATCTTTTTACTCGTTTGTCTAAAAATAGATATAAAATATGTTTTGGAATTGGGAGAACGAGGTCTATCCAATAAAAATACTTTTGTGGTCTGATTTTGAGTTTTACGAATATGTATTTTTTTCGAGTTGATTTAATTAACTAACAAATATGGAAAATATCCTAAAAAGTCAGTAACTCGAAAATATATAAATATATATGTTATTTTTATCAGAAGAACGTAACTAAGACAGTAGTGAGATTTTTTAGAGTCTAATTTGATCGTTTGTAGAAAAAGTCGATGGTTTTGAGGTTTTAAGCCTTTAATGAATATACATATATCTAATACATAAATATGATGATCATATTAGGGAAAGTGGATCTGTTCTCGTGTAAAAGTTATGAAAAGTGATTCTAGGATTCTAAAGAATAAGGTATGTGCATTTAACCTTTCAGTTGGGATAATTTGTGCCTTAACCCATATTTTTCCATGATGAGGCTTTATTGAACCCTATTCCTTTATTGTTGAATCATTTTCTATACTTGCCTCATGATCAGTTTGGAATATTATTCTTGGGTCTTGGTACCCCACGGCTTTGTTCTATTTGATATTGTTGTTACTTGCCATCTATTCTAGCATGTTGATTTTATTAGACTAATTAACTAGTGTAGTGGTACTTGTATGTACAACCACCCATAGTTGGGGAATGTGTTATTTCTCCCCTGGGAATGTGATACTATCCCCCGCACACAAAATGTGTGTAGGTGACTGGGAATGTGATACTCTCCCCTCACCCTTTCGGTTGAAGGTCCGGTAGGTGCCTCAACCCTACATAGTTAAGATAGTCAATATTAATCATACATGCAATGTTGTTGTTTTACTTTGTTTATGGCAAGCATCTATTGAAATATTCTTTATTATAAATAGCCTCATTCTCTTGATATCTCATCTTATGATGAACCCTAGCCTACTTTTACATGCTTTACTTATCTTTCCATCTTAGAATAGTTTTGTAACACATACTTGTTTTTCCTTCTCCTTTTGCTGGGTGACTTCCCAACCACCCAGGTGTGAAGCAAGGTGGTTGAATAAGACTTGAAGATCTTGGCTTTGGTTTGGACTTAGATGATGGACATGTTGTTTGGAGACAAAAGTGGAGTAGTTAGATTTCCCTCTACTTAGATCCTCTTTTTGTATAAAGCATGTACACCCATATTGGGAAAATTTTTATGTACACTTTATTTAAATTGAATATAGTCAAAAAAATTTATCTTCCGCTGCTATTTCAATTGGATTTTGTTTACCATTGTTATTAGTAGAGGGTGGTTTATCCCACTCTTTACAATCACTATCTCATATGACTGAACCAGAAAGAATTGGAAGCTTTCCTTTGATCTTTGTCAAATCAATCTTAATGTATCCCACCAATCATCCTATGATTGGCTCTCAGGGCATACATACAAACACTTATTATATCACACACATGGTTAAACTTAGAGACTTACTATCTCTAGGATTTTTAGTGGTTCATGCAACTCCATGCCAGTGGAGGCTCCATAAAAAATTGGCATCATTGCCAGGGACAACGGAACGTATTAATTTCATTTGTAAACTTGCTAATTGATTAGGGTTTTACATTTTACCTTGATAACTACTTCATATCTTTTTTATTCCATCATTTTTCCATACCATCTAAAGTGTGATTTTTCTTCTACTTAGGTAGGAAACGTGTATGCAAAACCGCGGATTCTCCACTGAATCAGAGTATGACTCCGAGGTAGAATGAAACTTCCACAGACGCATCAGACTCAACTGCCAGCAAGCTAGACAGATGGCTGAAGAACAAGGCCAAGCCACCCTGTTGTTGAAAAGAGTCAACATAGCTATAGTAGCTCAGAGAGCACAACTCATCGCTGATACACGTTCTCAAATCCAAGATGAAGTTTGAGTTATAGAGCAATCTTGCATCCAAGCTAAAAATGAGGCAGCCACAACAGTTGCTCAGTTATTGATCAGGAACAAGCAACTTCGAGATTATGTTGTTCCTAAAATTTCTGAGGACAATCACCCAGTCTAGCCACCGGTCATTAACGCTCCCAACTTCAAAATTCGAACAATGGATCCAAAGCATGCAAGGCATCTCATTCTCTAGAAACACAGGAGATGATTGCATGGACCATCTGAAGTGATTCAAGGCACTTTGCCGATTGGTGCCACAAACTGGAGCTACGCTTGATACAATCATGCTCCGACTTTTCAACTTCACTTTGGCTGGAAAGGCACTGAGTTGGTATAACTCTTTAGATGGAGGGCCAATCACCACCTGGGCTCCTTTGGAAGAAAAATTTCTAGAGAAGTTCTTTCCTCCCTCATTGACTACCAAATTAGGGGACAAATCAACCAGTTCCACCAACTTCCTGGAGAATCACTGGAAGAATCATGGGAAAGATTTAAGGAACTTTTGAGAAAATGCCCACATCACAGAATCTAAAAAAACCAGCTCATAGAAACATTCTATAGAGGGGTAAGTGATGAAATAAAGAAGTTCTTGGATTCCTCATCTGGAGGAAACTTCATGAGAAAGAATTATGAAGATGCCTGGAAGATCGTTACGATCAGAGATGAGAACCAATCTAATTGGGGAACGTCATCTACAAGAGGAGTACTAAAAGTTTGCAATGCTGAAGAATCTGTAGAAATGAAAGCCAACGCTGAAGCTTTGAAAACCATATCTCATAAGCAGCAAGTCCTTGAAACATTGTTTGCAGAATATGACAAGTAGAATAACTCTCAAGTTCAACAAGTGAAAACAACTACTGAGACTTGTGAAGCTTGTCATGCATCTGACCACCCCACATTATCATGTGGCCTTTTATATGATGTAATGATGAATCTAAAGACACCTCAATCACAATATGAACCAATTATTCAACATCCCGAGGATCAGCAGCCAGAGCAAGTTAATTCTATCCACACCATACCAGGTCAAGCATATTATAATCCGGATCAACTGAGAAATCACCCTGGGTTTTAGTATGGGAATCCTACGAGAACTGCCAACTCGCAACACCAAGCACAAGTTGGGTCTTATAATAGACCACCACCAGGATTCCAAGGCAACTACAACCGCAAACAAGGAAACTATAGAGGAGGATTTCAAAGATTTTCTTACCCAAGAAATTCTTCTACATATTATCAGTACACTCACCCTCTACTACACCCACAGTTGCAACAACCATTAATTCAACAACCACAGTAGAAAGAACCTCAACAACCACAACCTCAAGGACAAAAAAAAATTGCACGGTACCAACAAAAGAATGCTCCACCTCCACCAACAGATGAGATATCTCTGATAAGGCAATTGTTGCAATCTCAACAGACCATGCTTTCCAACCAGCAAGCTCAACAAAAAGCTGTAGAAACCCAACTAGCACAAATTGCAGCTCAGTTGAAACCACCGGTAGGTACTTTCGCTGGTGAACCGAAAATAAATCTGAGACATGATCAACACATACCAGAATAATTGAATGCAATTACCACAAGGTCTGGTCATGTTCTTACTGACGCTACCAAAGCCACTCAAGAAGAAGATGGTACAGCTGAAATCATCCCAACTATAAGCACAAATCAAGAGGCTGAAAAGGAGAAAGAAAAAGAACTAGTTCCCAAGGAACCAGAGGTCCCACCATACAAGCCCAAGATACCCTATCCAGGTAGATTGAGGGAGACTAAATTAGATTCTAGATTTCAAAAGTTTAAGGAAGCAATGAAGAAGCTATATGTTGATATCCCGTTCCTTAACACTCTCTCTGAAATTTCAGCTTGGCCTAAATATCTAAAGAGTTTGCTATCAAAGAAATACATGACCGAAGAACATGAGACCGTCAAATTAGCTCAAACTACTTCCGACTTCATTCTCAACAAAATACCAAAAAAACAAAAGGATCCTGACTCCTTCAGCATCCAATGTTCTATAGGAAATACCTCTTGCAAGAAAGGATTAGTTGATTTGGGGGCCAACATATCTATCATGCCCTTTTCTATGTGTAAAAGATTGGGCTTTAGTGATTTTCTACCCACAACAATGACAATCTAGTTGGTTGATAGTACCATTACTGCACCTTTGGGCATTATTGAAGATATCCCAGATAGAGTAGGAAGAGACTCGTATGTCCCTTATGACTTTGTTATCATGGATATAAAAGAATATGTGAGGTATCCAATAATATTTGGTAGACCTTTTCTTGTGGCAGCTAGAGCACTAATTGATGTCGAAGCTAGCACAATTACCTTAAGGTTGGGGAAAGAAACTGTTCAATTTAGAGTCTTTGACAACCTTAAAAGTCCTAGCATCCACGAAGAAGTTTTTCTTCTTTAGGAAATAGACAAAATTTCCCAGCTAAAGCAAGAAACTCCTGAACCATCTGATGCTCTAGAAGACGTCTTAACGAATCCTGAAGCCAAATTGTCAACCAACGAACTAGTTCAACAATGTTTGTAATACCTAGAATATGTCAAAATAGATCCAGAAGCTACTTTTGAGGAGTTGAAAACTGTCACCACTCTGGAGACCACTCAAGTGCTCAAGGAACCTGAAATGAAAGTCCTACCAGCCAGACTCAAACACATCTTTATAGATGAAGAAAAACTATGTCCGGTCATTATCAGTTCCACATTGGTAGATGACCAGGAAGAAAGACTCCTTGTTGAGTTAAGTAAGTACAAGAAAGCTATTGGATATAAGATGACCAACCTAACCGGGATAAATCTAGCTTTATGCATGCACATATTACCTATGGTGGAAGAATTTAAACCATCACGGAAGCACCAGAGGAAGCTAAACCCGAATCTCAAAGAGGTAGTTCGCCTTGAGGTTCTAAAACTGCTAAAAGCTGGTATTATCTACCCAATTTCTGACTCTCAATGGGTAAGTCCGGTTCAAGTGGTCCCTATAAAGGGGGGAACTACTGTTGTTTTGATTGATAAAAATGAACTGGTGCCCACCCGGACTGTTACCGGGTGGAGGATGTGCATCGACTATAGAAAATCAAACAAGGAAAGATCACTTCCCCTTACCTTTTCTTGACGAAGTTCTTGAACATTTAGCTCACCAGAAATTCTGTTGTTATCTTGATGGCTACTCAGGGTTTTATCAAATTCTGATACACCCTGAAGATCAAGAAAAGACAACTTTTCCATGCCCTTTCGAAACCTATGCCTTCAGAAGAATGCCCTTTGGGCTATGTAATGCACCCCCTACATTACAGAGGTGTATGTCCGCTATATTTGCAGGTTTAACTGAATCTATCACGGAGGTATTCATGGATGACTTCTCAGTCTATGGAGAGTCTTTGGATAACTATCTGCTTAATCTTAGTGAAGTGTTGCAAAGATGCGAGGAAACAAATCTAATCCTTATTTGGGAAAAGGTCACTTTATGGTGACAAAAGGTGTTGTCCGCAGGAATCGGGTGAGTGAACGAGGGATTGACGTAGACAAAGCAAAAATAGACGTCATGTCAAAGTTTTCACCACCAAAAGACATCAGAGGAGTACGAAACTTCTTGGGCCATGCCAGATTTTACTGAAAATTTATCAAAGATTTTTCAAAAATAGCAAAACTTATGACTCACCTATTAACCAAGGATGGAGACTTCAATTTTGATCAAGAATGTTTATACAACTTCATGACCTTAAAGAATGCTTTAGTCTCTATGCCTATACTAAGAGTTCCTGATTGGTCACATCCCATTGAGATAATGTGTGACACCAATGACTACGCTATAGGAGCAGTACTAGGGCAGAGAATAGAAAAGAAGCCTTACATGATATATTACGCATCAAAAATGCTTGATGAGGCCCAAACGAACTATACAACTATAGAAAAAGAATTTTTCGTAGTCATCTATGCTTTTGAGAAATTCCGTACTTATCTGATTGGATCAAAGGTTACGGTTTACACAGATCATTAAACAATAAAATATCTGATTCAGAAACAAGACACCAAACCTAGACTTATTCGATGGGTGTTGATGCTTCAAGAGTTTGACTTGGAAATAAAGGATAAAAGTGGGGTGGAAAATTTTGTTGTCGATCACCTGAGTCACATTTAGGTTCAAGATGAAGACAATATACCTATCCATGACTCTCTACTCGACGACGAACTCATGAAGGTCACCACTGGATTTCCCTAGTATGCCGACATAGTAAACTATCTGGCTACAGGAATTGTCCATCCTTCTTCTTCCTATCATGACCAGAAGAAATTTTTTCATGATATCAAGCAATACTATTGGGATGAACCATACCTCTTCCACTTATGCATAGAAGGATTATTCCGTTGTTGCCTTCCTAAAGAAGAAATCACCCCAATCTTGGAACACTGTCATTCTGGTCCTACTAGGGGGCACATGAGTTCAAAAAAGACTACTCTTAAAGTCTTATAGTCTGGTTTCTTCTGGCCGATAATAGCAAAAGATGCACATGAATTTGTACAATCATGCAGTAAATTTCAGCTCTCTGGAGGGATATCTAAGCAGAATGAAATGCCACTAGCTCTATGGCAGGAAATTGAACTCTTCGATGTATGGGGAGTGGACTATATGGGTCCATTTCCCTCATCATATGGATTCTCCTATATATTGGTCGTTGTGGATTACATATCCAAATGGGTAGAATCTATACCTACTGTATCTTTTGACTCTAAGGTGGTTATTAAGATGTTCAAGGATATTATTTTCCCTAGGTTTGAAGTTCCTAGAATAGTCATATCTGACGGAGGGTCACATTTCTTGGAACGTAGTTTTGAAGCACTTCTGCGAATACGGAGTAAAACACAAGGTCACCACGCCTTATCATCCACACACAAGCGGTCAAGTTGAAGTCTCAAACAGACAACTAAAAGCTATTTTAAAGAAAACTGTCAATAGAAACCGTACAGACTGGTCCACCAAGCTCCCAGATGCTCTTTGGTCATATCATACTGCTTACAAGACACGAATAGGAACAACTCCAATTCATTTGGTGTATGTGTAACATACTCAATTCCAGACACATAGGCTAATCCTCCATTCTTCTAGGCCCCTACTTGTCTGTGTGATATCCAACCTCCTTCTTTCTCTCTATTAGACATTCTTTTGAATACATACCTTTTGTATGCATAATTCACTACTTGATGATAGATTAAACATTCTTGGGGACTTTATAACCCTAATTGTTTCATTAAGAACTCATAGTCATGTAATCTTAGGATGTATTAACTCCAATAATATTATTAAGGGAAATTGATGAATTCGTCACAAATATGTCAATTGTTGAGCTTATTCCTAGTTTGAGCCTATATAAGCTTCCTTATGATTAATTGAGTAAATTAGAGAAATATAGATCTCAATGATTTAATTGGGTGAAGGAAAATAATGAATACACTAAATAAACAACCAACATACAACTAATTGTTTTGAACACTCAATGACCACAAAAGGCAAATTTTATTTGAAAATCATGTTCCTTGTTCCTTAAATAGCTTCCATGCAAATTCTCAAATTAATCGAACCATGTTTGACCCCCAATTTAATCATAAATACAAAAGTTTAATATCACCTAAGTTTGGTGGATCAAAACTATAATTACATTCCTCTACCACTCATTTGTTTACTTGTCCCATGTTCACACAACTGAAAACCAACGTGATAGAGTCTTCCCCTTCCCTAGCAGCGATCTCACGCTGGCCTAGTGCCCGCAATGACCAGGCTAGAGACTGCTTCCCCACCTCCTCCTCGCTTGCGCCTATTCATATCTTCTCTCTTCCCCCCCACACATATCTCTTCTCTCCATCCTAGCCCTAGCTGCCCTCATCTACCTCCTCCACACTGCGTCCTACACCAATGGAGCATAACCACCAGGCACAACAACCGCCAACACTGACCCCAATCCCTGGGCACTGTCGTCTCCTTTCTCGCCTCTCCTTTTCTCCTTCACATCTGCTCTTCCTATTCCTCTCACCACATAGCCGAGATTTGTCTTCTTCCTACTACAACACATCTCTTTTCCTCACTACAAACCTATAGATCGCCGACCACCCTGACCTTTATGCATTGGTCGGTACTTGTGATGCTTGCTCTAGTAGACACCCTTCATCTCACCAACTCCAGAAGTCACCACAAGATGTGTGGGTCGCTCACTAGCCATGGTGATAGCAGCAAACTCAGTAGATGCCTTCAGACTCACCTCATCCACCATAGACCTTGCCTCGTCATTGATGGATCTGCAAATCACCACCAATAGAGACTTTCACAGTCTCAACCTCCTTCTGCAACTACCCCGATCAAAGGTGCAAGTGAAGATATTGACTGTAGACTCTCTATTCCACAATCAAGGCAGTTAGTCATCATTTGGATTTTTCTATGGCTGCTTAATCGCCTTCCTACTTCCTCACCTATGAACTGTAGGTCACCATTAACAGAAGAAATGTTCTGGTCTACGGACGCCCATGTACCTATAAGGCAGCACTTCGATCAGCATTGATGAGCCAGATACCATCTCCCTCCCTCCTTGGGTTGCCACCATGCACTCATCACCTAAATAAAGAGGGTCTCCTGTTGAATAGATTAGCTACATACCACAACTTTCCTTCTCCTACACCTCTACCATCTATTAGCCTAACCTTGTATCTGCTATACACACTGCTTGCACCACCATGGGCAGTAGGGTCCATTGACGAGACCACCTACAAGATTTGACTCTTCTCCTCAAGTCTGCCACTAGGATAGCATAATCCATGGTCATTTTCAACAAATTTTGAAGCCTCTTCATCAATATCAATGTTGTACGGGAGCAATCAAGCCATATCAATCATCATCATCTCACTGGTTCTGAACTTGGGGTCGTAGATGAAGAATGCTAGGCACCCTTCTCGTTGAAATGAAGGTTAGTATTCTCTTCATTCATGCAAATTAGTTCTTAATAAATCAGTTAACAAGATAGCGATGGGATGGATATAATATTGTGAGGGTAATGCGATATTCATATATATTGACACATTGGGTAAGTCAAATTACTACATAGTATCATATCATGAATTCATACGCTTATATACAATACACTACTACGACTACAACCAAGAATATAGTAATTTATATAGACTTACATTCTTAATATCCATAGTAATCAGAGTTTTCTTTTAAGGTTTAACATTTGGTTACAATTGACCCTTATCATTTAATAGTCCTCTTGGTAATGGTTGTATTGATACATATGTTGGTATATGAGTAATGTAAATACATATATCATATTATTTAATGTTAATTAGACAACACATCGGGCGTACATAGTAATGCACATAAAAATTTGAGGTTAGGGATAATATCCATTTCCATAGTTGGAGAGAGAAAATACCATTTAAAATTTAATGGGAGGAATACATTCTTTTACATATATATATATGTATGTATATGTATATATATGTGTATATATATATATATATAATCAATATGTAGACGTTTTCACTTAAGATGGATCATAGAAGTAAATTATATATCTTGTGGAACATGTGCTCACTTAATAAGAATAAGATCCCTAATGTTCACTTAGGTGACCAGAATTGGGAGAATATTTTGTGTAGCTATACTAAAAATGTATATATATATATTCACTTTATCTTGACTAACAGACCTAATACGTTCCTAGGATGATAAATTGAGTACATGGACCAACAATATAGACTGAGTTAAGCTTTAGTTGTGAAGATCAGGTATGTACATCCTCTATTTTATTTTGGGCATTATTTGACGGAACCTACATTTATTTAATTAGGCATCTCTTGAACTATCAATTTTATTTAAAAATCCAATTGTTGGACATTCATACTTTCTGCTTTTGATTCATATAAATTCATGTGATTGCTGGAATATTCATTTATAATGGGTCTTTGGACCCCTCCTATGAATTGACTAAAACGTTAGTCTTGCCACTCTATTTATGCATGTTACGTGTTCGGCTAGAATATCTAGAATAGTGGTACTTATGTACAACCATACTTATATAGGGCGTGCGTACTCCACCCGGGGTGTGCGTTTCCACCCTTATTTCTTTTAGGCCATGATCCTATGGTGTTATGGCCCTGTTTTAGGTATATTTAGTCTACATTGTTATGCGTGCTAAAGTTATTGTTTTATATTGAGATTGTTGATAATTGTTATGGCAAGGCACCTTTACTCTCATGCTTGTATTCTGAATTTTAATATGCCTCATTTCTTTTGTTATATTCCTTTTGAACTTACCCAATTGCAAGTATCCCTCTTCTTTTGGGAACATCTCTTTTTGTACTTATAACCCTATATAATGCCCAAAGTGTTTATTATATGTACATACTCAGCTCCTTGTTGTGTCTACGTTGTCTCCCATGTTTTGGGTGATGTTCCCTTCCACCCAGGTTTTGGTACATTAGAAGACAAAGTTGCTAAACGATTGATTACATGGACTTGGACATTGAGGATAGCTTGGGATTGTTGGTTTGCCCTCTGCAACCGGCCTTATGTGTTCATAGGTGTATGCCTTTTATTTATTTATTTATTTATTTTTTCGTTCCCCCTTATATGGTGAGAAATAGTTATACAAAGAAAATTTTGTAACTGTGTAATGGTTTTGTTTCTACTTCTTATTCATTATCATGCTCTGTAGTATGTACCATTTAAGAAATGAATGGAATTCCTCCTTTCCTTCTTACCTTTTGGGTATGTTTGGGATTGGATGGACTTATTCTTCAATTTAGTGAAGAGTCGACCCCATATTGGGACTCAATCTTTACAAAATGGTATCAGAGCCTAAGTAGTCGGTAACTTGACTATTTCATGTTATCCTTGGTTGACCCTTAATTAGATGGGTGACCCTTAGAGGTTATTGATAAACCTATTTCCTAGTAGTCAATACCAATTCACATTTTCAACCCCTGACAAATTTGGTCACTTGCACTACTCGACCCACCTATGTGAATGTGAGTTAGTCGTTAGTAACTTTTAACACCACACCCTCTTTATGGAGGTGGGATGAAGTCACATCGAATTGACTCTTTTAGTGTTTGGTTTACATCTCATAATTTTCTAGATATTATCCTAAGAGCCATAAAGTGCATATTGACTTAAATAGTCATAGATAGGCATATTCTAGTTCTCATCTTAAATCCCTTTACCTTTTTTGTTCTCTAGCACACCTTAAATACTCTACTATGGTGGTGCTGAGAACACATGAGCTTTAAACAAGAAAAAATCCGATGTAAATCTTAGGAATTTAGATGATTCCCTTGTTACTAAGAGATGGTATGAACGAGGTTAGTTATTGTTAGGCATGCCTTGCCTTCAATGTGAAGAATCACAACGTAGGTATGTCCCAAGACCATTTATCTAAAGTTTGGATACCATGTTTGATTAGCTTTTATGCCTCATAGATGAGGTTTAGTGGGTGGAAGCTATTAAGTTGTGTATAATATTCTTAGGAGTTTGCCTCTCTCGCCTCCTTGGTGCAATTAGATTACCCAGTGAATACTGTTATTGGTAAATTTATTATATAGTTCATCTTGTCTTGTGATGGGACTATGGTTGTAAATCATCAAGTGCAGAAGGAACACATATACCTTACTATAATTATTGGATGTTCATATGACTCCCTTAGGTCTTGCGATGAGGCTGTGTCAATTATGATTAAGAATGACATGGGGAATGGCGGATGTCTTACCTCCTTAAGGTGTGATGAATTTGACCACGCGTAATAGGAAACCCTTCTCCCTTCCATGTAAAAACTGTTGAGTTTTAGGGGAGACAAAGAAGGTAGCGAAAACAAAAATTTTCTTCTGCCAAACCCAAAATAAAGGAATCGCGTCAACATCTATACAATAGGAAGGATGGTTTGTAGAGACATACCTTGTCCCGAGGCTTACTCGATGATGTTACCTCACGGTTTGTGCGGTCTTCACCTCCTATCTTGGACGGTGTCTGTGCAGCTCCTGGTCTCACCAGGATTGTCGAGATTGACAACTGTCCTCCGAGTGGCAAAATTCTCCCACCTCTGTAGTAGTCCACACATACCACCTGGAACTCCGATCTCCTTGTCCCATAAGGAATTAGAAGGAGTCACACCCTCTTGTCGGTGTACTAGTCACCGACACACTATCCTGCAACCAGTTGCCTTTCTGCAGTTGTCTTTCCCTTATTGTGCCTCCCTTATTGGGTAGCACTTGCTCGAGCTCTCCTGGTTACCACAACCAGAGAGAAAGACAACTTTGTAGAGCAACTGGTGTTCTGAGTTGTTATACCTAAGAAGCCCCCAATACCCCTATATATAGGAGGGTCATGGGATAGGGTTCTCTACCCCAGGCAATGCAGGATTAAAGCAGGAGTAGAAGGGTTTGAGATTTTCCACAAAACAACCAATTGCACCAGCTGAACTGATCGTTTCAAGTATGAAATGGTCGGTTGGGGACCTGAGCCGATCTGTTCACACTTGAACCGATCGGTTGGGACACCTGAGTCGATTGGTTCAAGCATGAGCCGATCGGTTCATGGTCCTAATCAGCTACCGATTGACTTTTCCTCTTTTGTTTCGAATTGATCCAAATACCAATCTTTGTTCCAATCAAATTGGACAAGTGAAATGAAGAGAAATTTCTCACCAACTTGACTTTCCCAACTTGCTCGTTTGGACCAGTTGAGCTGATCGATTCAACCCTTGAACCGGTCAGTTTAGCCTATCCTGAGATGATCAGTTCATCTCATGAGCCGATTGGTTCACCAAGCTGAGTCGATCAGTTCATCATATGAGCCGATCGGTTGGGAGTGCAGACAGTGCAAAATCAGTCAATTGTAGTTTCAATCAATCTGATACTCTAATCAATCGGTCCAACACCTTGAACACTATGATATTGGGCTATCAATTGATTGAGTGTTTAATTGCACTAGTAAACTGCTTTAGTAATCAATCTAAACATCATTTGTGGATAAACACCTATTCCAGGTTAAATCCTATGTGTGTGACCCTGCATGCCCATTTCACCTTGGCAGTGAAAGTCCATAACACTTATGACTTCACAAGCAAAGGGTGGTGCCTAGTCGCACATCAGTGCTACCCAAGTGAAAAGGAAAGTTGGAGAACGACTTTCAATCCTAAAATCCATGAATGGTGTTACAATGAATGTATAATTCCTTTGTCACTGATATCCCGAATGAACTCAAGGCATCGAATAGTCATCATGTCAATGTTCATTCACTTTCTTGATCTCAGAGTAGACTAGAGGAGATATGTATGACATCAATATCATATACTGATTCACACATGCGTGTGCACGCCTATCTCAATCCTACTCATCAAGTGGCCATGGATATCAAACTCCATCAGGAGGGACAAATCCCATATCTATCACTCACCCCTTAAAATGCCCATGTGTTAAAGCCACCCAATCCTCACCTTTATAACAACCCATGTTTCAGTACTGTGTTTGATGATGTCAAAGTGTACCCAATGACATGTGTTGAGTGTAGTGATTTCAGGTCAAAGAATCACACTCACCACTATCACTGTGAGAACTGACTGTGACTACAATGTCATGGTTCCATGTGTCAAACTCACCTTGGGTCTGCCCGGTACACTTGTTCTCTAACAAGTACCCATGTGTTTGGTTTGATATCTCCATATCATGACTAACGAGATTATGTCATCAACCAACACCACAATCTAGTCTTGTGTGTCATTGTTGTCTATCTACCTTCCATAATGACATTCAACTAGGGACATAATAAGAATGTAAAAACTCTTAGCATCTGTATGATCTCATCGTTCAGGTCCGAAACCTGATATCATCCGTCATTGAGTACTGTCATTCTCTAGACATTCAATCTATTGCCTTGGAATGTTAAATGAAAAGACATGAATGCATGGGCAGTGGGGCTAGTCCCCGCACCCCAGTGGAAAGGAACTACTCGCACATGATGTGAGAAACAAGAAGAATAGGAAAGAGAGAGGATTCCTCCATGAGCATGATGCAGAAGGTAGTCACAACTCAGTGAAGATGATGCGGTCTTCTATGTCATGTCAGAGTAGATATTTAAGAACGAGAGATGCCAAGACAGTCTAGGTAGTCTTTCTCACTCCTCCTTCCTTCTCTTCTTAGTCTCCTTGAGTTGCAACAAGAATGGTAGGTGAAGTGGCACTGGTAGGATCGGACAGATCTAGATCGAATCCTATGCTCGGGTAGCCTGGTGGCATCCTAGATCCGATCCCCAAATGAGGACCCTGGCAATCCTATTTATAGGCTCGTGGTTGGCCTTCACGTTTTTGGTGTGATTCCATCCTAAACGGTCTTGGATATATTTTCTCTTCAAACAGTTTGCTAAGTATATGACCAAACAGTTTGCTTAGTCATGACCAAACAATTTGCTTATTCATGACCAAACGGTCTTGAGTATATATCCATACGGTTCAGTTTTATTGGTTTTGGTACCCTTTCTCAACCAGTCCTATACTCCCTTAGTGATAAAATGGTTTTGACAACCAGCATATTTCCAAACGGTCTCATGCAGACCTCCATACAGTCTTACATGTTACTTTCTCATGCATTGTTGGGTACTAACGGTTTGGATGATTTTTTCCAAATGGTCTTGATAGCCTTCATCACAAACGGTCTCGCACGTACTTTATCAAATAGATCCGCTAATGATTTCTCCATACGGTTTCATGCAATGTACTTTCTCAAACTGTTTGCTAGAGCTTCCACTTTATCAATCGATTTCATGCAGACCTGCTCTATCGGTCTCACAACTTTGTCTAATCGGTTTCGCAACACCACTTTTTTATCAAACAGTCTTCACGATTCGCTTTGCTCTTCCAAATGGTATGCTCCTTCATTCAGTCTTTATGCAAGCCACTCAAACAGTTTGGATTTTCCAATCAGATCTAAATGGTTTTTTATTGTGCTACTTTCTCAAACGGTTTGGCATGCAATGTGCTTTATTAAATGATTTTGTATACTAGTACTTTTATCATTCGGTCTTACTTTACAAGTGGTCCTCATGCAGTCTTCACGTAGTTGCTTTTGCAAATGGTCTTGTACATACCTCAATTTGGTTTTGCATGCTGAACAAAAGAACACACGATTTTGGCAATTTTGGCTCTAACGGTTTGGCATGCACATAGCTATCCCAACCGGTTTCATGCATAGCTTTATCAAACAATCTCACAGACCGGTACTCTCAAATGGTCTCACACATGGGTACTCCTCAAATGGTCTTGATGACTGGTACTCCTCAAACTGTCTCGTAGACCGATACTCCTCAAACGTTCTCACAGACCGGTACTCCTCAAATGGTGTCGACGTGAGCATGTCCATTCGGTCTTGAGACCGTACAGATGAAACTGTATGGGTGAGGCCACATGGGAAAGACCGTATGGTCAAGACTGAGGGTGAGTGAGGGTAGATCAAGGGCAGATAAAGGTGGGTCCCAACTGATTTATTCGACCTCATCAAGACCTGCATAAAATTGATATAAACTCAGTTAAGAACCTTGATAATTGAACCAATTAGGAAATTTTGTACATTTTGATATTCAATAACTGGTATTGGATGTATTAAATTAAAAAAAGCATGGGAAGGTGACTGAAAATCATGATGAATATGCATTCATCAAAACACCCTGAACTTAAACGTTGCTCGTCCTCGAGTAATACAAAATCTGAAATAGTCGCCAAGTGAATATTTTCTGGTCATGTGATTGCCTCCTCTTCACATCACTATTGTTTCCTTTTTGCTTAGTATGACTACGCATCTCAACTTCCTGAGATCACTGAACACATCTTACCATATCTTCATTCTTGAGTTTGCTTTCCAACATCACTTCCTCCTCACTTTTTCCAACAACAAGCATGCCAAAGTGGTTCATAAGAGTCTAGAGATACCAACAGAACAACAACTGTGCATCTGATCTGACACTGGTGTATTTCAGGGTGGTGGAGGCATTTATTTGTGCCTTTAGAAAAGGGGGTGAAGGGAGGTATGGAAGCAAGAAATAAATCTCTCCTATATTCGACTCAAGATTTTTATTATATTATTTGCAATTTCATTTATTGCATTTTTTGGGTGCAAATCTCTCCTCTATTCGACTCGAGATTGCATTTCTTTTTGTGTGCGCTTTGGCATCTTTTCTTGGTGGTACACCACTTATTTAATTGTGAGGGGTATGGAAGAAGCAGATATAGAGGGAAGTGGTGTGCCACCCCGAAGTTAAGGTTTGATACTATTTTGGCTATTTTTGTTTCTTTATGATGGATGGAGGGGTACGAAGATGATAGAAGAAATGTAGAAAAGGGTTCAGATCAGAATGCAACTTGATTTACAATTTCGTGCACCGGGTTGTTCTCTTTATCATACTCTGCTCAAATAATGACTTGATGAGGATCCGATGGGGGTTCTATGTTGTTGTTCCACTAGTCAGTTAAGAAGCATGATGTGTTTGATCCCTATCAGTTCGACAGACTCTTGCCCTTTTTTGCATAAAGATCATGATGTTAGGATTCATAAGCTTCACAAGATGATTTCAATCAAAAGGCCAATTTTTAGAAGAAGGTCCTTTTGAGAATCTGCACTGAATAAGGAGGGTATAATGATTCAAAATGCATGGGGATATAAAAAATTGTCAAAACTTCATCCAATATTTGTTAAAAAAAACTTTAAAATTTTGAAAATTTTGAAATTTTAGGTCAAAAATGCGACGATGAACTCTTAAGTTTGATTTAGATGAGTGAAGGTAGAAAGTAAGATACGTACCACCCACCCTCCACCCTGAATATAGAAATTTACTTGTCTCGAGAAAACTCTAAATCCGAGATGGAGGGGAATTTGCATGCCGTTTGGACCACCAGATGTGGTTGCATTCCAATAAGCTTGCATTCTCCGTCTGAAAATCTCAAAAATGAAGACCAATCAGAACTCAAAATAGCATCTTGTAATGTAATTCTATTTAGTGTAAAATTATCTAAAAGGTAAAAAAAAAAATTAAAGAAAAATCCTATTTCAAAATAAAAACTAAATACAAATTTTATTTATCGGGTTGCCTCCCGACAAGTGCCCTTGTTTTACGTCGATGGCTCGACCTGATTCTTTCAACTTCTACGGTGGATATGTTGGATTGGTGAGATCTAGCATCATTTCAGAGCCTGTATCAGTAGAGGTGAAATATCTCTTCAATCGTGGACCATTTGCCACAATTTCACCTGACTTTTCACTCCATAAAGAGAAAGCACCATGTGGGTAGATGCTCTTGACAATGTAAGTCCCTGACCAATGAGAATGGAGTTTTCCTGGGAATAACCAAAATCTAGAATTGAACAGAAGAACTTGGTCTCCCACTTGTATGTCCTTTCTTTTTATATGGCCATCATGCCAAAGCTTAGTACGTTCTTTATAGATTCTTGCATTTTCATAAGCTATCATCCTGAGTTCTTCCATCTCTTGGAGTTGTAGAATCCTAGATTGGCTTGCTTCCTTCATATCAAAATTAAGTTGTTTAATTGCCCACCATGCTTTGTGATCAAGTTCAACAGGAAAGTGGCAAGCATTTTCATATTTAAATATAAATGGTGTAGTTCCGATGGGAGTTTTGAAAGCAGTCTGGTAGGCCCACAATGCATCATTGATTTTTACCGAACAATCCTTCCGATTGTGACCTACAGTCTTTTCCAGGATAGCCTTGAGTTGACGGTTAGAAACCTCCACCTATCTACTCATTTTTGGATGGTAGGGTGAGGCTACCTTGTGTGTTACACCATACTTTCTCAGTAAAGCTTCAAAGCTTCTTTCAAGGAAATGAGACCCTCCATCAGATATCACAGTACATGGGACTCCGAATCGGGGGAAAATGATATCTTTGAACAATTTGATGATAGGTTTGGAGTCGCTAGTGACGGTTGGTATGTCTTCGACCCATTTTGAGACGTATTCCACCGCCACTAGGATGTATGAAAATCCATGAGAAGATGGGAATGGACCCATGTAGTCCACCCCTGAAACATCAAATATCTCTACTTCTTGCCACAGGCTCATCGACATCTCATCTCTTTTTGTTATTTTGCCTGATATTTGACATTTTTCACATGATAAGACAAAGTCATGGGAATCTTTGGATATGGTTGACCAAAAGAAACCACATTGCAAAACCTTCAAGGCAGTCTTTTTAGAGCTCATATGTCCTCCAACTGGCCCTGAGTGACATTGATCTAGGATAAGTTGAGCTTCTTCCTAACCAATACACCATCTGTATAGACCATCATCACATAGTTTGAAAAGATACTGATCATCCCAGTAGTATTGTTTCACATTGTGCATAAATTTCTTCAGTGTATTTCCAGTGCATTGAGGATGGATAACCTCAGCAGCAAGGTAGTTCACATAATCAGAATCCCACGGTGTAACTTCTGAGACCTTCATTAGTTGATCATCTGGAAGGGAATCATTAATCAGAATTTTTTCGGTATCCAGAGTGTGGATGCGACTGAGGTGATCTGCTACCACATTTTCTGTACCCTTTTTATCTCTTATCTCCAAATCAAATTCTTGCAATAGGAGAATCCATCTAATTATCCTGGGTTTTGCATCTTTCTTTGTCAGAAGGTAACGGATAGTAGCATGATCTGTGTAGACAATAACTTTTAAACCAATAAGGTAGGATCTGAATTTTTCAAAGGCATAAAAAACTGCTAGATGTTCTTTCTCAGTTGTGGCATAATACCTCTGAGCTTCATCCACTACAGCAAACACTCACATTAGTGGCCTTTTAGAAATGCCACTAAAAAAAATATACACCACTAAACATGTTTAGTGGCATTTGTTGACACTTTAAAAAATGCCTCTAGTACCAATGCCACTAGAAAGATAGTGGTGTAAGTTGTAAATACCACTAAATGTTTGTATTTAGTGGCTTCCAATAAATGCCAAATAAAGGCCACCAAAACATCATTTGGCATTTATAAAAAAGCCACTATCCATCAACTGGATTTTATACAAATGCCACTATTTTGTATTATGTTGGTGTATGAAAATGTTCTTATTGAGTTTAATGGCGTATAAAAAAAGCCACTGATGACTACTAGTTCTGTATTACTACATTTTCAAGGCTTTTAGTCTTCATTTTTCAATTCATTATCATTATTTCTAAATGAATGTCAATTGTAGACGAACTCACTTTTCTAAAAGTATGAATATTTTTTATTTATAATCAATTGAGAATTACCAGGGGAGGACATTTTACCTTGCCCCTTATATTGAATACAACACCAATGATATACTTTCATTCAACATTTTACCTTGCCCCTTATATTGAATTACATGGGGAGGATGTTTTACCTTGACCCTTATATTGAATACAACACCAATGTTTACTGTTGCATTTTATGGTTTGCAAAATCTTCTTGCTGAACAACGTGGCATACATGATGTCTTCAACATTGATGGAGTTGGCTCAATAACTGCAGTTGTATCTGGTCTCATATTGCCTGGTTCCTTGAGATGGCGAGTGTGGAATATGCTCCTTGGTTTTTCACTTGGAGCTGCCTTTTGCTTTCCGTTGGCGTCTGATTCTGGTGAGTGATGCAGGAAGCAGGTTGGGTGCGGCAATTGAAAGGCTTGAAAGTAGCCTTAGAAAATACATGTAGCAAGGTGCAGTTGGCTGTTGTGTTCAGGAATCATAGTAACAAGGTGATAGCTAAGTCCAAAGCCTCAACCTAAGTCTAAAGCAAAAAGTTAAACAAAAAATACATGTATCCTTGTTCTGGATGGTTAAACAAAAAAAAACCATGCTGAATGTGACGTCCCTAGCTTTTCTAAAACTTAATTTGACGTGTGACATCCAAATTGAAACCTCACCTCAGTGAGAATCCTAATTTAAGCACCCCACACCAGGCTAAGAAGAAGAAAATCAAGGGAGTCAGAAGGAAACAACAGTATCACATGTACATGAACAATAATAAAACCATACACACAAGTTCACCATTCAACATATAATTACAACATGAATTGTTACAACATTTGATATTACATATTGAACAGAAAACTTAAACATATACATGTAATACCACTAAACTACATGATCTTAAGACAATAGGTCCACCTGTACATCAGCTCGCCACACAACTCTCAACTATCTTGGTTCTTCAAGAGCATAACCACAACCTAAACAAAAGATTACATGTGGTACACGTCAGCACAATATTCAAGAATATTGTACTAAGTACGCCTACATATCTTTTATATACCTCTCATCATTTCTTGGCAATAAGATAAAACTAATACTTGGTAGTTACAAATAAATATAATAAATCACATACTTGCACAAAGATGTTCATTAACAAAAGAGAAACATTTTAAGCATAATATCCATTATATCATGCATGCATTTACTAATTGAGAGTTGAATGCATTAAGGCCTTTATGATCACTACCAAAGAGTTGGATCATATGTAAAATGTGACCACTACCAAAGAGTTGGGTCCAAGCACACTACCCAAGAGTTGGTGCTTCCATATGTACAATGTGACCACTACCAAAGAGTTTGATCACTTACAAGCACACTGCCATAGAGTTGGTGCTTTCATATAATGGAACAAATATATTATGTTTGATGTGTTCATAGCAATATGTATGGAAATTCACGCAACATATCATACAAGACAATCATTTCAATCAATACCATATGCCAAGTGTTTACTACCATATAACACACACATAATGTACAATAAGCCAAGTAAGAGGTAATGGCATACCTGGATCAAGAGAAACCTAATCATCACATATTCTTGATGTCATCTAAATCTTTGTTAAACCTGATCAAGACAAGATCATATACTATCATCAGGTTCTCGTCATATCAACCCTAGTTGTGTTCATTAGGATTTGACTTCATCATTAGGATATGTGCATCATTACTTATATTCTTATCTTAGATTTATCTTACTGATGTCATTTTACAAATTATGATTCACTATCTGAACATTAGGTTCCATATCCTTTTAGTGCACATATTAACCCGAGTTTATATCTACCTTATCCAAATTAGGGCTACAACCCATGTATTAAGGGTTATCTTCATATAACATGAATTTCATGTACAAAATTGATCTCATATTTACATATTATCTTCCTGTTACTGACATGAGGGTTTTCTGTGAATTTCATCATTAATTGAGCATGTATGCATTTATGGCATTTTATTTAGGGTTATCATCCCTGATTATCCATATTAAGCAAATTACACCATTTCGAGCATCAACTTCATAATCACTGACCTACACTGGATTATAAACTTGAATATTGACTTAATGACATTTTATCATAATTTTAGGCCATTGTTTGCTATTTATTATCCATCAATTAAGCATTTCACAACTAAAATGATATCACTGATATTCATGCATCAAAAGCCAAATATTTTGCTTTAATTATGTTCTACTCATTTTTCTGAGAAGTTTGGTATATTATACCTATTTTTCTGATGCTTGAGATATTTTCTAGGATTTAACAAAGATCCAAGTAATTCTGGGATTTTACCTTTGTGAGCCAATCTGCAGTCGCCATGTGGCCTCTGTGGGTCACTGGTTTGGCTCAATTTTGCACCTGGTTTGGTTCAGTTTTGGACCGGGTGGTCTGGTCTCTAGACCTAGCTCCACTCCGCTTTCCCCTTCGCTTCACGATCCACGCGATCTGCAAGTAACTCTGTTCTTTTGTGAATAGGTATGCCGCCGCCTGGTCTTACCTAGGCGAGCAATCTGTTGCTCAGGGGTGATCCCCGCATGATCCTAAGGCCATATTTGACTCGGTCCATGCCTTCTAGACCTCCACGACTGATCAGTTTGCTACTCAAGGCACCTCCTGGTGAGCTCGAGGAGGTCACCGGCGGCTACTGCTGCCATGGCGTAACCAAAAGGGGAAAACCACCCCAGTCCGTTCTCATGCATGAGTGAAGGTGTGGAAGCAAAATTGAAGCCTCCAGAAACTCACCTGCGGCCATTGTTCACGGTGGAAATGAGAGTGTAGGGTCCCCAAGATCCATCTTCATCTAGAAGCAAGGTGCTCCTCGTCTAGCATCAAAACTGTGATGAAGGTCGACGGGGCAGATGCGTTGGACTCCCGTAAATCCATGCTTTCTTTCTCCTTCCTTTTCTTCCTCAGAACGGCCTTCTAGCTCTATTATCTACTCATGGGTACCACCTACTCATGGCTCTGGAGAGACAGTGTGAGACTGGGGCTCCTTCTCTCTACTAGTGTGGTCTTGCATCTCGCTTAAGGGGTCAAAAGAAAGCTCATCCCAATCTAAAGCTAACTGCTAGGTTAGTCTCTCCCCTCGCCCCACAATCTTGGCGAGTGGGTGGCAGGGAATCACTGCCTCTAGTTTCCCCCCACAATCTCCAGTCTAACCAGAGGTAGGGGAGGAATCTATGGCCTAGATTGATGCATGTGAAAGGGCAATCTGTGGCTTCACCTCATTCAAGCCTAAGTCCACTGGATCAAAGATCCAAAACCAGAAATTGTCCATACAACCCAGCCCAAAACAAAGGGGTGTGACGTAGCCTAACATAGGCAAAAGCTCCCCAAACTTTCACATTATTTCACAAATTTCAAACCTTAATAACTTCCTCTAGGGACATCCAAATGCCACCAAATTTTAACCATAGCTTCCTCACTACTCAAGATTCCTTGTGCACGAATTTGGTATCAAAAATAAACTTCTAGACCAATCAATTAAATTCCTCAAATAGGCATAAACTCATGGATCTTAATCATTATATAAATCTCAATCAACATTCCAACTTTTCTAAAACACTTGGGATTCTCAAAACAACTCAACATGCATGACTTCACTTGTGTCATTGGACACTAGGATTTCCAAAAGTCCACTCCTTCACATCCTACACACCTTAAAAGACATTTCGTCCTCGAAATTAAGCCAAAAATCCAGTCTTTCACATCATATACATCTTAAAAGAACTTTCGTCCTTGAAAGTAAACCATACTCATACTTCTAGGGAAAACCTGATCTTGCCTTCATCCACATGTAGGCACTATTCTAGGTGCAACATATCCAAAAACAAAAGCTCCACGGTCATATCCAAAACACTTTTAGCAGGTTTTAAAACATCTAAGGTTAAACCTCACTTCATAGAAGGCTCAAACAAGGGTTTAGAAACTTAGGTTAAGTCATCACATATCTTATATATTAGGGTTGCATCCTTATCTTTACCCATGAAATAGGGTTCCCACATCATATTACCATGTTCTAAAGGAGTTAAATAGAATTAGCCCATCATATCAAGGTGCCATCACCATTTTATTGAACTAATTGTTAGAATATGTTCGACAGTAACACATTCCTTTTAGGAGGGAGTTAACTAAAGTTAACCCACTTTATCCGTCTAGATCATATCAAGGTATCATAATTGTTATGTTATGCTAACTGTCAAACTATATTTTTTATCTTTATTAAGCACTAAGATTTACATCTCATGTAATATGTTTCATGCATATGATCTTATTTCATTACTCATAATCAATTACAACATATACTAGTCATTTCATCACAAGATTAGTCAACAATATCACATTATCATCATTATTCATGTATATGGTTAACCATTTATGAGTTAATATCTATTAAACCATCTCTAAGTTTCTATCATATCATGTCTATATATCACGTATCAAGATTAGATCACATCCTTACATATATTATATCATGGTTGTGCTAAACAAACTTATAAAAGTGGTTTCTTAAAACATATATCAAAACTTTATCTAGTCCAATTGAGGTTCTCCTAACCCATATCATGAGGGTAGTTTCATGCTCAATCTCTCAGAGATAACTCAACTCTATGAGTATCTCATAAACAAAACTTTATCTTCCCTTCTTAGTCTAGGGTTCTTGGATTACCTCATTGGAACTAGTGATAGCCTTACAAGCTCAAGCCACATAAGCACAAACCAAAACATGCTATGACATACTCTTATCATCTCTACACGCATGAAAACTATTTCTCAACACTCTATCTCTTATATACACACCACTAGATTCTTATGTGGGAAACTGCCAACCCGAGCATGAGGCTTCACAGAAACTAACATAGCTACCTCCTCTAGGGTCTTGGGCTCTCTCCCTCACCCAGATGGCAGGCACTCATATTCATATTCACATATACCCATTTAACCGACCTCTCTTTGTCTCTAGGGTTTGGTCTTCCCAAGGACATCTAGGGATCACCAAAACTATAGGAATCATGCATTAGGCAACTCAACTAATTCACTCAGGATTATTCTAGTTTAGGACATATCATATCACATATTTCTCATATTTCACCTATCATGGAGTCTAGGTTTTCTGACCCTCTCCCTATGGGTCTCACTCTCGCTAGAGTTAACCCCAAAACTTGTCCTAACACTACAGGTCCTCCTTTGTAAAAGAGATTGAGGCTCATGCTGACTCACAACTTTATCTTAACTTAACAAGTCTTATCTCATAAAAAGCCTAGTTACTTGCATCATCAATTCATATCTTGCATCCTCAAAAGTGAAGCAAACGATGGCCTAAAATTATGATAAAATGTCATTAAATCTATATTCATGCTTATAATCCAGTGTAGGTCAGTGATTATAATGTTGATGCTCAAAATGGTGTAATTTCCTGAATATGGATAATCAGGGCTGATAACCCTAAATAAAATGCAATAAATGCATACATGCTCAATTAATGATGAAATTCGTAGAAAACCCTCATGTCAGTAACTGGAAGATAATATGTAAATATGAGATCAGTTTTGTACATGAAATTCATGTTATATGAAGATAACCCTTACTACATGGGTTGTAGCCCTAATTTGGATAAGGTAGATATAAACTAGGGTTAATATGTGCACTAAAAGGATATGGAACCTAATGTTCTAATAGTGAATCATAATCTAGAAAATGACATCAGTAAGATAAATCTAAGATAAGAATATAAGTAATGATGCACATATCCTAATGATTAAGTCAAGCACTAATGAACACAACTAGGGTTGATATGATGAGAACCTGATGATAGTATATGATCTTGTCTGGATCAGGTTTAACAAAGATTTAGATGACATCAAGAATATGTGATGATTAGGTTTCTTGTGATCAAGGTACGCCATTACCTCTTACTTGGCTTATTATACATTATGTGTGTGTTATATGGTAGTAAAGACTTGGCATATGGTGTTGATTGAAATGATTGTCTTGTATGATATGTTGCTTGAATTTCCATACATATTGCTATGAACACATCAAACACGATATATTTGTTCCATTATATGAAAGCACCAACTCTATGGCAATGTGCTTGTAAGTGATTGAACTCTTTGGTAGTGGTCACATTGTACATATGGAAGCACCAACTCTTGGGTAGTGTGCTTGGACCCAACTCTTTGGTAGTAGTCACATTGTACATATGATCCAACTCTTTGGTAGTGATCATAAAGGCCTTAATGCATTCAACTCTGAAGTAGTAAATGCATGGATGATATAATGGAAATTATACTTAAAATATGTGTTCTCTTTTGTTAATGAACATCTTTGTGCAAGTATATGATTTTATTATATTTCTTTATAACTGCCAAGTATTAGTTTTATCTTATTGCCAAGATATGATGAGAGGTATATAAAAGACGCATAGGCGTACTCAGTACAATATTCTTGATTATTGTGTTGACGTGTACCACATGCAATCTTTTGTATAGGTTGTGGTTATGCTCTTGAAGAACCAAGATAGTTGAGAGTTGTGTGGCAAGCTGATGTACAGGTGGACATGTTGTCTTAAGATCATGTAGTTTAGTGGTAGTACATGTATATGTATAAGTTTTCTGTTCAATATGTAATATCAAATGTTGTAACAATTCATGTTGTAATTATATGTTGAATGGTGAACTTGTATGTATGGTTTTCTTATTGTTTATGTACATGTGCTACTGTTGTTTCCTTCTGACTCCCTTGATTTTCTTCTTCTTAGCCTGGTGTGGGGTGTGTAAATTAGGATTCTCACTGAGGCGAGGTTTCAATTTGGACGTCACACGTCAGATTACGTTTTAGAAAATCTGGGGACGTCACACTAAAGGTGTTTGTATAGTATAAAGAAGCAAATAATAAGGGCAAATAACTTACCTGCTGACTTATCTAACCAATGCCACCTACATTATCAACAATAGGTCCAAACATATCCATAGTCAATACATATGCAGCAGTACTCAACATCCCCATGGTTGCAACAACAGTCCCAAAAAGACCACATGTGGGATTTCTAATTTCATCTACTAAATAGAGATGATAAATACACTGATCTCCAGAACTGGAAGAGCTATAGATTCTAAACCTCTGGTGCAACAAGTGGCCTAATACAGAGTAGCTGCAACATCCATGTCGAATCCACCAACAGACTAACTAACAAATGGCCAAGCAAACCTTTCTTTTTTTCTTTGCAATTTCATTTTCCTTTGATAGCTTCCTCCAAGGGCCTAATGCAATTTCATGCTCTTCTCAGGTTTTAGCTCTGAAATTAGAAAAAACCATTACCAAAATAAACTTTCAGGAATTGTTAATTCCTCTTGCAAGTTGCAGCAATAGAAGTGCAATGTTCATAAAAAAATCTCACTAGTACATGATTATAGTTAGGATGACAGTACATTAGTTCATCAAATTAAAAAGAAATTTACATTCCATCTCTATCAAAGCAATGTTCATGTTACATTCTAGCTCTAGTATATGAACCATCAAAGCTAGACATAGTAGAACAAAGATTTACCAATCTATACAACTCAGATGTGTAGAGTGGATGGTTGGTTGGCATGTTCCTAGCTTGTAGCACATAATTTTTTTGTCATTGGTTCATTATCCAATGTATAAGTGAACAATATAACAAGGTCGATAATAAGCACACCATTTAGATTTATATACATTGCATTAGGAATCAAACAAATAGATTAGAATAGGAATTAAAACAACAACCTACATATGAAGGTGTAAGGAATTTGACAACCAATCACATCATTTTTCTATATTATTTTTCCCAATCCTAGTGGTTCTCAGGAGTCCGATTGTTGAATTGCCCATCAGTTTTGCAATTGGGTCATGGCGGATATGAGGTGAGGAACTACCACATTTAGAAACACCATCACAACTCTGAATAGACTCTACTCACAATAAGCAAATAGGTTTAAAAACCTTAAACTAGAGGGTAGGATAAATAGATGTAGCCTCCTGGAAGTTTAAAGAAAAACATGTGTGAAATAGACACCTTAACTAAAATGTCTAAGTATATTATTGTAGTTCCCGCAATATACAACAATTAGTGTGTAAAATATGTACTGACATCAGTGAATTAGGAAATAAATATGGGGCATGTGCATATGTTGTTTGATATGTTTTCCAAGATGTAAGTAACTAGTAAATCGTGTTATGTAGGACTTTAAGGTGTTGACAAAGAATGGAAGAACATACCTGATCAAATTTTGTTGAATGATGGCATGTTCCAAGCCTTTCTCCTTTGCAAGCATGGTATAATACTTTAAAAATGAGGGGCATAAAGTCATCAAAACAAGTTTAATCCAATTTCCAAAATTGAATGCATCCAATCTAAATATTGCATTTTGGAATCTGAAGGACACTACATTTCAGATGGCACTGAGCATATCTTGAAGTTCAGCTTGAGAAATGATTCAGGAACTTGGGAAAGTTGTTGAAGTGAATATCACTTCAAAGATCATTGTTGAATAATCTTTGTATTTCCTGAACCTTGGAGAGTAAAGACACAAACAATTAGGGAGAATATTACCACATTTGATACAATGGTTACTAATATGTAATTCGTCCATAATGGAATGGTAGCACTCATGATATAGGGAGAATATTACCACATTTGATAAAATGGTTAACTTCATATCTCATAAAATTCATGATGCAATGAGTTTAGAAGAGTTTCAATCTTTAATGGTACCATATCAAACAATTTTATGAACTTTAAGTAGGACAAAAATATTTGATCTTGATGGAGAATCTCATTCACCTTCATTATTTTCTTCAAGGTAGAATATATGGTATGTATACAGTAAAATGAGCACTGGAAGTTTGTGCTTCATTTGATCCATATCCATATTTCAATCCTTTGCATTTGTACAACCACACCTTGTACAACCACAGTCCAATAACTGGTGAACTATAATTTTTATGCATTTGTACAACCACTCTCCACACCTTGTACAACCACACCTAAGACATAAGAAGAGAAACCCAGATAAGAAAAATGAACACAACGACATATAGATTTGAGCGCAAAAAAAATAATGGGACGAAAAACCCATACATATGCTAAGGAGTCAAAATTCAAAACTTACAACAGCTATTGATGGCTTGTCTGACTGCCCAAGGCTCCCATGGGACACATCCATTCCTAGTATAATAGTTGGCTCTTGGGAGATCTTTGGCATGGATGGAGGATGCTCAGCTGTGGTGAACTTCTCTGCATGCTCTGACACCCACATGTTTTTTCAGGATCTCATTCGTTGTGGAAAAATGAAGTGCGTTGTTAGTAAAATCTTTTTATGTATTTCGTTTAACTAATTTAAATGAAATACATTAAAATATTTTACTTACAACGCCCTTCATGTTGAGATCTTGAATATGCCTACGGGTGTCACATTGCACAGAGAAGTTCACCACAGCCATGAGCATCCTCCATCCATGCCAAAGATCTCCCAAGTGCCAACTATTATACTAGGAATGGATGTGTCCCATGGGAGCCCTGGGTAGTCGGACAAGGCATCAATACAGAGGTTGTCAGCTCTCGAGATTGGCCTTTAATCTCGAAGTACAAAGCTACAGTTAGCAGAGGATCATTAACATAGTTATTGGCTTTTAGGGCCTGCATCACAACCACATGTTACAGAAAGGGTATTATTTTAGATGGAGGGGGTAAAGGAAAAAAGACAAATATGCAAATTTTGTTTTAACAATTAAGGGAATAGGGAGGACCCACATTACTAAGAACACCCATTCTTTCTTGAGGCTTCTGCCTAGACTTCTCAACCAGAGCAGACCTCTAAAATGTTGACAATGACTTAGTGTGCCTCTACAAAATGCAAAAACACCAAGTTATGTTAGTTGGTGGCCAAAAACAAACAAATAATTTATTAACTAAAATGGCATAACAAAACACCAGGCTATATTATACTTAGTACCAAAAACAAAACATTCAAAAACAACGCAGTGAGAAAATAGAACAACATTCGTAGGAGTAGCGCACCTCAATAGGTACATAAGTGGGTCGATTGGGCCTCCCTGCATTAAGGCAAGGCAGAGGGTATGGCAAGGCAGAGGGTCTAAATACTTGAGCTCTATCTGATGATGTTTTCTGAAATAATCAGAGACAAGTAGTATTAGGATATTACTTGTTTCATTCTAACAACTCAAATGAATTACCCAAAAGGTAAGACCTGAGACCTCATGTGATGTGAGACCTCAAGATAAACATCGATGTCGCCTATATCTATGTGAGGGCACATATCTATAAAAAAACTTGGAACAAATTTCCTTGGAAATACAAAAAATAGTTATGCATGGAAGATCTATGCTTTCAGGAAATGGGTGGACGTATCACATTATTCCCAAAAACCATGTACATATAAAAAAATACCCTTGCATACAAAGTAAAGATTTCAAAAAAGTATTACTGCATAACAAATTTCCCTGAAAAGAACCAATAAATATATGAATAGTCTCATTTAAAATGTTGCAACAACTAGTCTAGGATTCATCAAAATGTTGGGTGGAGCTTGAAGTGTGTAGTGTGGTTGCTAGAATCTTGATCCTCTATAGTGTTAAGATATCCTACAGCATGTGATCAAGTAATGAAAGAAAAATTAATATGCCATAAGAAATATATCGTGATCGGACATGATGCAAGTTGGATATGAAGCCCACAAATATGAAGCACCTGCAATATGCATTCTTGCTTATATAAGGAATTGCATTCCAAGATATTATCAAACAGAATCAAACCTGCATAGGTTGGGAAATAGAAAATCATGGTATACGATGTGTGGCTTCCATACAAAAGGGACAATTACCCTTTTACTGCAATAGTTTTTACATTAAAAAAAAATTATTCAGTCCACATTACCCATCCACATTAGTTGTAAATTTTGAATATCCAAACCATAATAATCCTTTTACTAGATGAGTAATTACAAAATGGAAAGAAATGGATCAAATAATCGTAACTCATTTTCAACTAAAATTTTCATCTGTACCCACAAACAAGAAGCTAAAACACTGCTCATAGCTAAAAACCACAAACCAATCATAATGCGTGTATCATCCATAATACTAAGATTCTCCATAACAAAATTAAAAGTAGGACAAAACAAAATAGGATTTTTATTTGGAAACATTATCTACGACAATGGACATGAAACACCATTACTTTGGATCAACATGTATAAATAACAAATTGGATTAAATAAAAACAACTATAGCTCTCCTCTCTTTAGATAGTATCCAAGAATGCAATTAAATTTAAACTTCATGTCCTGCAACAAATGGAAATGACTTTAGATACTACTTTTGTTTTCGATTATGTAACAATATAAGTAATACTTTATGCTCACCTTTGCAACATATGTGTTTTCGGCCATGCTATGACGTTGTGAACAACATCATCAATAGATTGATATTGATCATAAGGTCTAACTAGAGGATCGTTTCCCAACAAAGAAACCTCTACAAAAATAGCAACAAATGATGAGCCTAAAATTGCAACTCCGACCTTTTTCATGGGGTCAACCTCAGAGACTCGACCGAATAGAATTCTAGAATGTGAATATGTAAAACTCAGCAGATACACATCCTAGAAACAAAATACAGTTTAACCAATTTATATAAATGTAAAATGAAGTGCAATTCATAGTAATACAAACATACTTGTCCCTTCTTAAATGATGAATGTCTTATATGGAGTGGAGTATGCATTGATTAGTTTGTCTTCACAATTATTTTATTTTTGTCATAAGTCCGTAAAAGTCAACATGGAAAATAATTGATACCACACATCTTGTATAAAATGTATTCATACTTGGCCAGTGCCAACATGTTGTGCTTGACTGCATCCTGCTTTAGTTAAGGAAAGTAACTCCTCTAATTTTTGGTGGAATTCATCCTTTTGTTCTTGAAGTTTTGCATCAAATTCCAACCGTTGTTCTTCAAGCTTATCCTGAAAATGCTTCCTTTGTGCTTCTTCAATTTCTCAGGATTTACGGTTCTTGCCCCAATTATCAGAAGGTGATGGTCCAAGTCCATAACCACTAACATATCCTGGTCTCTCTTCTCCGATAACATGCTTATAAATTTCATCTAAAGTAACATCAGGTTGTTTTCTTCGCAGCTCTTCTCCAACCTAAGAAATTTTTTCCTACATACAACAAATCATACGAGATGCAATTTATACCAAATATATACCTCTTTGAAATTAGTATATGTAACATAATACTATAGGATATTATGTGTTGTCCCAAAATTTGGTGGATTCAACATTAACTATGCTCCCATCTTTTTTACGATGAGTTTTCTCAAAAAACATTATGGGATCCACTTCTTCGCATATTTCCTTCTCCATCTTTATCATTCAAACAATGTTATTGTAAACATAAAATTAACGAATGCAATCAAATTGTCTAAATGGATCAGAAAAATTACTAACTTACATCATATTTCAGACATGCAAACGACTTGGTTCCTGTTGTGTGGCTAACCTTTTGAAATTTTCTGCTTGTCTTGTTAGTTATAGACTTCCTCTGTGGAAAACATTGCAGTATTGTGCATAGTAATTATCTATGCGATACTGTAAGTATCAACGAATAGAAAAAATAATATTACCTTTCCTTTATTACTCCTCTAATAATCAACAAGAAATTTGCAATGTGACTTGTCCACACAGGGAAGAACTTGTTCAAGTTGTTATTCATATGGACTATCTTCTATGTAGTATAGTCTCCTTAACTCACACTTGTGGTCCTTCAATTTCTTTCCTAGTCTTTTCATTGTCCACTCCTTTAGATCTGAATCCATTGTGAATTTACTCTACTGACATAAAGGATATCAGTTAGATGCTTCATTTAACCATTTAAAAATAAAATTTAATAATATACCTTCACAAAATTCCATATAGAATCTTTTTTATTTGCTGGAAATTGTCTTGAGTCCTCATAGTTTAGTGGACAAAGATTGGGATCTCTTGCAATGGTTGTCAGAAAACTTGATAAGTGACATTGGTTTTCACCTACTGGTTGTCCAAATTGATTTTTCTCAATGGGAATTGGATCGTCGGGCTTTCTTTTCCAAACATTAAAACATTGTGTTCAGCCACGTGCTCGATGTTTTTGACCTAAGCATTCTTTCATAAAGGATAAAATATATATGCATAATTATATATGATTAAATGTAGCACTACAAATACAATGATATGAATGAAATGATTACCTAGCCCATCAGAAGGTGTTGTTGTAACATTCAATGATTCAACATGGTGATTAGAGATGTCATTTTGGTCCATGTTATTAGGAAATACATTGCTCTTTTGGTTATTGGCAGCTCTATTCTCTACAATTCTTGAATGAGTAGACACAGAAGCATTGAAATTAGGCACACAGGGTAGCTGTGAAATTCTTGATCTTGTAACTTTATCACCACTTTCTTTGTTGTGCTGATTTTGGAACATTGTTCTGATCTCCTTTTCAGTTGTGCATGTTTGAGAGGATTTCGAACCACCAACCATATTAGAGTCTTGGGGAGACGTGGCTGATTGGGCATTTTTTGTAGAGCTAGCAACAATTTTGTTGAATTTGTTTGCTCGATGTTTTTGACCTAAGCATTCATTCACAAAGGATAAAATATATATATGGAAAATTATATATGATTAAATGCAACACTATAAATACAATGATATGAATGAAATGATTACCTAGCCTATCAGAAGGTGTTGTTGTAACATTCAATGACTCAACATGGTGATCAGAGATGTCATTTTGGTCCATGTTATCAGGAAATACATTGCTATTTTGGTTACTGGTAGCTATATTCTCTACAATTCTTGAATGAATAGACATGGAAGCATTGACATTAGGCACACGGGGTAGCTATGAAATTCTTGATCTTGTAATTTTATCGCCACTTTCTTTGTTTTGATGATTTTGGAACCTTGTTCCCATCTCCTTTTGAGTTGTGCATGTTTGAGAGGATTTTAAACCACCAACTATATTAGAGTCTTGGGGAGACGTGGCTGATTGGGCATTTTTTGCAAAGCTAGCAACACTACTACATAAAATCCTTTTAGCATCGGTTATTTAAGCTCTTTAGTGTCGGTTTCAAAGTGACTCCCAAGTGGGCACCGCTAAAGGGGGACACCTTCGGCGTCGAATCCCAACCGATGCCAAAATATTTTTCGCCACCGAAAATGCGCCAGCAAAGGGACTATAGGCGTTAGTTTTCTAAGACAAACTGACGCCACATCATCTGAAACGATGTCAGTTTTGTGATAATAATCGACGCCCTATCCCATGTCTACCACCACGACCGTGCTAGTACCTGGTCACATAGACGTCGGTTTTAGGTGGAAAACCACTGCCGTATAACATAGGTGTCAGTTTTGTTCAAATAACCGACGCCTATGTTTTGATTTTTTTTTCTGTCAGTCTGCAGACCTATTGTGGCTGGTCACAGGATGAGAAACCTGCAGTTTAGTTATGAACTGCAAGTTTTACGACACTCGTTGATATCAGCCAACAACATGCCACAAACCTGAAAAATTAACATGATGGACAATATTATATATATGTGATTCACACTCATGTATAAGAACATTTAATTCATATTATTTTTTCATCACACGCATGTAGAAACTAGTAGCAACCTGCAATTCCATTTATTTCATCTCTTTTCACATTCAGACACATGTAGAAACATTCATGTATTGATGATTTTCACACACATATGACAATTCATAAAAATTCATTCACATTCACACAAAATTAATTATGAGAACAAAGTTATTCTTTATTCATCATTGTCATCATTGTCAGCAAAATCATATTGAAAATTTCCCACTCTTTGTACGGCTTTTGCCCAATCTTCTCTTACAACATCTAATTCATCTCTCGTATAGGGAGCATGTACATCGAAACACTTTGCACCTGTGTTGAAGTCCTCAGTTTTAAAGACCTACAAAGAGAATGACGTGCATACATAATTATAATAATATATAATAAGATTCATATATTTCATATTATCTAATGAGACTATGTATAATACTTGTTGTATGTTATCGATTTCCAATACAACATGTTTGATGATTAGGTCCATAAATCGCATCACATAGTAGGCACATGCCCAGTCGTTGTCTTGTGTAGCACACTATAAATTGAAACATACAAAATATTCAAAAATACAAATAAGCATAGTTCACATAAATAATATATACATTGGAGTCATGAAATTACTTTCACATTCTCCCAAATGAGTGTCAGATTTTTTTTTCCTGGGGACCTTTCCTCCAGCTTTTTTGTACTCTTGTAAAGCCCTATATATGTTAATGTAACACATTAAATTTCATAATTAAATAGTAATGCAGTAATAGATGTTAACATATATAAAAACATAAAATATTTCTCACGAGAATAATGGCCTTTTAATTGCATGTCCATATAATACATCCAACTCACTCCCTGCAGGATCTAGATAATAGACGGTGAATGTCTTGGGGACAATAACTAATAACTCTCAATGCTTAACACTACAGGTAAGAAAGTAAAAAATTAATAACTCAATATCCGCAATAAAAATGTAATTTTCTCAAGTCCAAATTACAAGCAAAGTAAACTTACTCGACATTGAATGGAGCTATTATCACCGTCTTATTATTTTTACTAAAATATTCAAAAGCATTAGAGCAGTATCAAGTAACTGAAGAAGGGTCTGTATCTACAAGACTAATCAAAGATGGAACCAAAAATCCCACATGGGAAAACCCAAAATCTATACATGTCTTGTATAAGTGGCTACAAAACATGAATTACAAACCAGATTGCCGTATATAAAACAAGGTATATCGTATGCATTAATCTCACATATCCATAGCTCTATCATAGATGTGTTCAGCCACTCATAACTAAAAAACTCCAAAATATCTTGTATAAATATGTTGTTTCCGAATATTTGAGCTACATAAATACGTATCCAGAATTTCTATTACGTATGCATTAATATGTATGCAAAAACTTGTATAAATAGATTGTTATCGTATGATTTACCTGCAGCATTCTCTGGAATAGTAACATTTATAGGGCAATTTGGATTATGTTCGCTGATCCATACTGCCACACTCCTACAATTAGGACCTATCGAGGCGTGTAGGTCCCCTGGAAGCCAACTTGGTAGTCGAGGAGGTGGAGGCCGAGATGTAGCGGGTCTCGTCTGTTTGACCTGTATATATAATTTCATATCAATTGACTCATATATATACACACTAACAAATTAAAGTAATGAAAATTTATCATACAATATCAATATAGAGGACATCCACTTAAGGGCACAGTATCACTCCGCCTACTGCCTCACCAAGTGTTTCAGCATATGGGTGTGCATGAGGTAGTGCAAGATTCATCCAGCCAGCGAGTAAATGTATGGGGCTCACACGTACCATGCCATCTGGTACTGGACACCCATGAAACATGCACCCTTTAAGGGGTGGGTAAGCCGATGCATCTTTAACGATATATCCTTCACTTTGTAGTCTGCATGGCTTCAACCCCTACAAATTTATGTAAAGAATGTTATATGCATATTTACACAAACATATCATCTTGAACAGACTAGCTATTATATATGCCATAAAAATACTTACAGAGGTCGTGCTAGGTTGTGGATCTATAGGATTACTCCCAACATCAACAGTACCAGTAGTAGGAGAAGAGAGGTTCGCCACAGGTACTGTCTCAGTGGCAGTCTGAGACGTCTGTCACTTGTTAAATGCTTCCTGGAGTCTTTTATCAACTACTTCCTCGACTCTCCTATCAATTAAGGAATCTACCTATACATGAATAAAAGAAATGTGAGTTTCTAATTATTGAATTCCCTTTCGCAATAACGTTCTAAAATAAGAATAATATACCTCAGCTTGTGAAAGTCTTGCTTTTGGGACTAGTTTGCACTGGGATGGCCCAAAGAACGTTTTGATGCCCACACCAGTGTCTGCACCCCTTACACGTCTAGGATGCTATGGGTTACCCAGAGCAATAGTCAGTTCATCCCTTGTGCCCTGAGGGATGAACTTTCCTTCCTTCCTCTACTCGTGCAACTCCCGCTAAGCACCATCAAAAAAAATTCGTAAGTAAACTTAACAATAATCAATATCGATAGATTGCTCTAAGAGTTTGATTTTTACCATTTTTGCAGTCGCCTCAGTGGTTGCGGGCTTCGGTATCTCTGCCTTCTTGTTTTGCCTCCCAGCTATTCACATAACATGATGAGGCAGAGGTGTGGGAGTAGCAGTAGAGGACTCTATAGTCTCCTGAGTAGCAGTAGGCTGAGTAGACTCAGCCTATAGTCTTTGGTGAACGCCTGCATATCCTCTTGGACCCATTGTGTGGTCATGCACATTCAGTGCATGCCTATCTCGTTGAGCATCACTGATAGCCTAGTTAGTTAGCACATTGATTTGGTTAGTAACACTAAAGGTTAATTTTTAATAGGTGAATACATAAAAATGTATATTAATTAAATTGGGAGTGGCGCTTAATAACTTGAATTCATCTATTTTTCTTTGGGTAACAAAATCCTCCCATTCTTTGGGGTCCAAGTAGTTCCATTACTGTGTGGATTCCTTCTTCCTATATTTATTTTTCAAAGAGAATACAAACATAAATTATTAGTGTAGAGTTAGTGAAATACTAATAAATGTCTAGAATTGGAATCAATCAAGAACCTATTCACAGCATCGCATATGTAATCTCGAGTGAGATTGGTCCTATAGTTCCTTAGGACCCTCCCACAACATTGCATCACACATTTACGATGCAACTTTTCATCCAGATCAAATATGCTCTACAAATTAAATAGAATTGCTATTAACTAGTATCCTAAAAATTAGTAATCTACACATAGAATTACAAATAATAATAACTCACGCATAGTTCCTTCCGTATGTGGTCTTTCTTCCCCTTAGGAACTTTATGCCATGATTCTAGGATAGGACTGCAATGGCTGCGAGTAAGAACCCCAAGATAAGAAACAAATGAGTTGTGGTTCACTCCATATGGATTTCCTGCCTGATCGAAATCCACAACCAATTTGGGTCCATTGCCCCTTTGCTGTATTAACTTGTTCATCATTGTGATGCCCCTCACTTTCTCAATTTTCTTTTGCTGCTCATCAAGTGTTGTAATTTCTTCAGGGGGTACATCAAAAATTTGATAAAAAACACACTTACATAATATAATTATAAATGAACATATAGATAAGAAACCTCAGGGATATATTCTTAAAACATACATTATCAGGCGGTGCAAGCACGTCCTCACCCTCATGGTGATCATCAACACGGTCATCATGGGAATGCTCATCCATCTAAAAGTTCACATTCAAATTATAAATTTCACATTGTAAAGTAACACTAATTGTAAAGTTCACATTGTACAGTACACATTCACATGGTAAAGTAATTCACATTGTAAAGTTCACATTCACATTGTAAAGTTCACAACAAGATTAGGGTCTAGGGTTAACAAATACATGTGTTGTCATTCTTATATATAATAAATGTGTACCACCTATCCCATTCTTGAACACCTAATCTCACTAGTAAATGTATAATGTGTATTGGGTTTTCAAGAAAATTTTGGCAGCATTTCCCCACTGTTCTCCAAGTACATATGTACTTAGAGAACAAACGGGGAAATGCTACCGAAATTTCCGTGAAAACCCAATACACATTATACACTTACATCCTAAGTGAGATTAGGTATTCAAGAATAGTCCCAAACCGGGGACTATCCAAGATTTACTCCGAATGAGTAAATCTTGGACGGTTTCTAGGCCAACAAATACATGTGATGTCATTCTTATATATAATAAATGTGTATAAAATATAGGAAACATGGTTAATCCTGATCTATAGAGAATTATTAAATAATAAATCAAGAATTCAATAGTTTCAAACAAGCAATAATTCACAATGCTACTGATAAAAAATTAATTCACAATGCAATGTTATATCAATGTTCCTCAATATATGTATTTGTTGAAAATAAATTGTATTGGATAGACCCATAATGGAAGTGATCATTGATAAAATACTAGACAATTATATTTTGTTTCATATACAATGTTCAATTTAAATAAACACTCCCTTAGAGGATCTAATATTAAGCACAAAGTCATGTCTTAAATACTCTGGAAAAAATATATATTGATTCAAGATCACAACTCCCATGCAGGTAGACATCAAATCCACTCTTAACAATGTATTAAAGGACTAATCAAGTAAAAATGACACTAATACTAGAGTCAGGTCAGACAGGAACCCTACAGAAATCAACATTGGATACAATAATGAAGATGGAGACCAGACTGTACGGTACTTCTAGTTGCAATAGCACACACATAGAAACCAATGGATCAACCACAGTAGAAATAGAGATGCAAACCAGACTATAAGGCAAACATTAGTTACTGAGGGGACCATGAAAGAGTGCTTTTAATCACTAGGATCATACAAGTAGAAATGTTGATTAAGTCTATGTGATTAAAGATCAAGCAGTGTAATAAAATAGGGTTTTGGGGGATGTTTACCTCTGTTTGAGCCCAGTTGGGCGTCAGCAGGGATAGAGGGTGAGACGGAGGGTAGGCGAGTAGGCAGGAAAGCAGGCAGGTGAGCAGGCGATGGGCATGGAGACGGCAGGCAATAGTAGATGATCAATTAATTCCCGAAACAGTACATAAATAAATACAAATAGTAGATAAATAAATACATATCAATTGATAAATAAAGTAATATACAAAAGTAGCCCATAGATGATATATATACACTAGTGGTACATACTACATAGATGATATATACACTAGTGGGACATACTACATAGATGATAAACTCAATTATAACATACTCAATCTAGTAACTAGTAATATATTAAATTAAATATATACATAAGTATCCCATAGATGATATATATACACTAGTGGTACATACTACATAGTATATGAATATATAGTAGCAGGTAGTACATGATATATGTAATACGTTATGCTTTAGAGGTACATGCTACATAGTATAGAATATGCATTATACAGTAGTAGGGAGTACATGGTAAGTACATTATACCGTTCTATGTATTGCAAACTACAAAGTACATCTACATAGATAATACATTAGTTGAATGCATAACAATACAAGAAAAACTAAGGTATGAATGTATGTATAGGTACAAGTATAATGTATCAGTTAATATTAGTGGTTGAGTTCATAGCAGAGCAGCAATGTATGTACACACAATAAATATGTAATGTAGGTGCAACAGTTCATACATAAAGATCTAAATGGGTGCAGCAGTACATACATATAGAGATTCTATGAAGTAGGAATGATTTTGATGCATGTACAACTCAATTAAAAATGAGAAGAGGAGGAAGAAGCAGGAAGAGGGGTAGGGGCCAGGAGTAGGAACAAGGAGCAAGTCAGAGCCCTATTGTCTAAGCAAGAAGAGGAGGAAGAAGGGTACATGTAGGTGCAGCGATCTGGTGATCGGAGTTGCAAGTCGGAGAGTGGGCGGCGGTGGCAAGCGGGCGGGGATGATGAGAGGGTGACCAGGAGGTGGTGAGCGGGTGACCAGGAGCAGAGCATCGGCGAGGAGAGAGCAGTGACGATGAGCAGAGGAGCGTCGGCAGTGAGCGGGCGACCAGGAGACAGCGTCGGTGAGGAGAGGAGCAGCAACAACGAGTGGTGGCGGCGCGGGGGAGCAACGATGGTGAGGGCAACGGCCGCTGGGGCAATGGCGGTGGGAGCAACGGCCGCTGGGGCAATGGCGGTGGGAGCAACGGTGGCGGGGAGCACCAGCAACAATCATCAGAACTAGCAGGTTCACAATGAAATAGAGAATGAGGAAAAGTTCTCTGTTTTGCGGGGCTATTAACTGTACCATAGGCGTCAGTTAGTCAAAAAAACTGACACATAAACCTAAAGGTGTCAGTTCTACAAACACACCGACACCTGTTCTCAATGATAGTCATCAGTTTAACTAGAACAAAACCAACATCTATCTACATATGCCGATTAAAAATTTTGTTCTCGATTAATGACCATAGTCGTCGGTTTTTTTTAAATCTGACGCTCAAAGGGTGTGAAAAATTTCCCGCGAACAATGCGGGAAAACCCATAAATGTCGATTATTGTAGCAAAACCGACGACTAAAATGTGCCCAATTTGTATTTCGTGAATAACCTTTCGTCGTCGGTTTCGTAGTTAATAACCGATGGCATATGTTAAATTTTGGAGATAATTTTTTTCACTGGAAATTTTGGATTTGGTAGTTAATTTTAGGCGTCAGTTTATTATTAGGGAACTGACACTGAATAAAAGTGATACCCATGTCTGGTCGCCCTTCACAGATAGATGTCTGTTTTTTTATTAAACCAAGGCTCTAGGTTTTAGGTGTCGGTGTATTTATACAACCGACACCTTTAAAAGTGACGTTATAAGCCATTTCTGTAGTAGTGCAGCAGTTTTATTGAATTTGTTTGCTTTATCATTACAAATTTCAGTTGGAAGGGAAGCTAAATTTTTTTTGGAGCGATTTCAGGATGACATGTTCAAATATTGCCAACAACAATGTTGAGTAATGCTAGGTAAATGAGTCGCCGTACAAGAGTCGTTGTTGTTGTTCTTATCATTGCTTGTGGTTGTCATCTTATGGCAGTTGTCACTGTATTGTTCTCTCATCCTGAGTATATCAAGTCACATAAAAATGAAGACATTTAGAAAAATATTGAACAACATAATTACAATTTTATTAATAATATTTAAAAATGAAACACAAATACTTAATCAAATATAATTATAAAAACAGTAGATACAAGGATAAATATGAATAAGAATAATGTCAGACATGCAAAATTGATACACCTAGCTAGAGCACAATGTGAGACAAAAAATTAAAGAGATACATTGAGCCAAAAAAGGCTTAATTAAGTCAAATATTAATGATAAACAAAAAGAAACATTGGCTGCTATTTTGTAATCTTATCATTCAAAACAGTCATCATCATCACTTTGAGATACACTTTCATCATCCTGCTGAATTCGGGATTGGTCTTTTTCAGTTGTTGAACTAACAACAATAATTCCTTCCATATCCAATCTAACTATGTCACAATCAATATCTTCATCCTCTGATGTCATTTATGGCCCATCTCGAGTTTCACCTTGCACATAAGCTTCAACATTCTCAATACAAGATTGTTCTTCCATGTTGAAAATATCCCGTGGGGCAATCTTTACAGCAAAATGCCCCCTTTTGCAGTGACATCTTCTACATAAAATACTTGCCCAACTTGAGATTCCACTACAAATAGTTCTCCTGTGGTTTGAAGGTGTCTCAAATTAACAAGAGTCAACCCATGTTCAACATGCTTGATTCCCCTCGTTGAGTAGATGTCCACTCAATCACACTTAAATAATGTCACCTTAAAGTGTTCATAATAATTGAGCACAATAACATCCTTCAAAACACCATAGTAGGTTACATCTCTAGTAATTGGATTGCGGTTAGTGGTTTTAGAATAACAATCAGTCTTAGCTACCAGAAAGACTCCACTATTTTGTGTTGTTCGATTTGCATCTTTTGCCTTGGTATGAAATCTGTGACCATTGATAGCATAGCCCTTGTACTTAATGGCCTGTTGATGTGGACCTTGAGAAAGAAACTTGATTTTATCATCCACCATATCTGTTCTTAGGAGTGTCTCAATCTAACAAAAGAAAAGTTTGTTAGACTCTATTCACGAAGCATAACTAATTTAATTACCACAATTAAACTTACATGTTCCTTAAACCATCCATCAAATGAGTTACTATGTATTCTTTGAACCTCCTTTAAGGACTTCTGAGGATATTTTTACCTAATGATATCATAGTGCATCCTGAATACAAAATATGTACAATATGGTATTGGAATATGTTATAGCATTTTATTAATAGAAGGCAGTTGACACTAACTTACTTAATGTAGGGTTCGATTGTTTCACAATTGAATAGTAATACTTATGGGCTTGTTTTAATGTATGTTTGTCCAAGACACGTGTTACCATTTTACCAATACCACGACCTACTATCGAGAAAATAGACCAATCATCACTATTAAGTGTTGGCTCATTTTCCAAATTTTCTTCGTCAGTATCATTTCTATTTGGCTGATTTAATTTTGTTTCAACTCCATCCAAGTATCTTGAACAAATAGTTAGACATTCTTCAAATATATATCCTTCTACTATTGATCCTTCTGGATATCTTTTATTACGAACAAATCCTTTTAGGGTCATCAGATACCTGATAACAAAGTTGAGGAAAATATTATGACAAATTACATTCCAATAGGTAAAGTCATCACGACGTGTGAAATGTTACCTTTCAATTGGATACATCCAACGATACTGAACAGGGTCGGCTATCTTAGCTTCGTAAGAGAGATGGACTGATAGATGCACCATTATGTCAAAAAAACATGGAGGGAATATCTTCTCCATCTCACAAAGTGTAACAGCTATTGCATTTTCCAATGCAGAAAAATCATTTAGATCTATGACTTTAGTGCACAACCTTTCAAAATAGTGACAAAGATTAATAATACATGACTTAGCATTCTTACTGGGAAAGGACACAGTGACAACTAATCGCAAAAGTTGTTGCATCAGCACGTGATAATCGTGACTTTTTATTGGTAGCATCTTCTGATCCTTCGGCCGTGCACATCTAGATATATTAGATGCATACCCGTCTGAAACTTTGACAAATTTTAGGAGGTTGCAAAATGATATTTTTTCATCTTTTTTCATTGTATAGGAAGCTGGAGGTACGATGGTATATTTACCAATAGTTTTTGGATGAAGCAGAAATATGATTCCCATATCCTCCAATTCCTTCCTTGCATTCAAGCTGTCCTTACTTTTATCCTTCAAACCTAGCAATATTCCAACAATACTCTCACATATATTCTTCTCAATGTGCATGACATCGAGATTGTGCCTTACAATGTTAGTTTTCCAATATGGTAGCTCAAAAAATATGCTTTTCCTTTCCCAATTTTGTGTTGCATCCTTACCTCTTGGCCTTTTCTTACCACTTACAGTTCTTCCGTCCTCTAATTGTGACAAGATTTGAGCTCCAGAAGGAGGTTTAGGTGGACACCTAAATTCTTTCTCACTGTCAAATGCCTTTCCTTCTTTTCAGAATTTGTGGCTAGTTGGCAAAAACCTATGATGTCCTATGTAGAAATCTTTATGGCTATGTGACAACCAATGTGAGACAGTATCTTTATTACAATAGGGACATGCTTTGTAGCCTTTAGTACTCCAACCAGATAGATGTGCATATCTTGGAAAATCACTAATAGTCCATAATAAAGAAGCACACATTAGAAAGAATTCCTTGGTTCCAGCGTCATATGTATGTACACCAGCATCCCATAGTTCTTTCAACTCATCAATCAATGGACGCAAGTACAAATCTATATTTTTAGGTGAAGCTGGTCCAGGAATGAGTAGGGACAACATAAAATATGGTTGCTTCATGCACAACCAAGGAGGTAAATTATATGGAATAATCACAATAGGCCATGTACTGTAAGAAGTACTCATTGTCCCAAAAGGATTAAATCCGTCAGTTGCAAGTCCCAATCGAATGTTTGTAGCATCTGTAGCAAATTTTGGATGCATCACATCAAATGTTTTCCTTGCAGGTGAATCAACCGGGTGTCTTAACTTGTCATCTTTTCCATATTCTTCTACATGTCACCTCATTACGGATGAGGTTTTTGATGACATGAATAACCACATTAGGCGGGTTATAAGTGGAAAGTGTCTGAGGACTTTGATAGGTATTCTCTTAGGTTTTTTGCAAGCTCGTTGTCATCATCTGGGATTGTAATCAGTTTCCATCTTGATTCTCCACATGTATCACAGACGTCTTTATTAGCAGAATCCTTCCAAAACAACATGCAACCATTTGGATAAACATGAATCTTCACATAATCTAAGCCCAACCCCGTAATCGACTTTTTTAGCTCATAAAATGAATTAGGTAACTGTTCTCCTTCTGGTAGCATCTTCTTAAAGAGAATAAGAAACATAGATGATGCTTTCTTACTCAAGCCATTAAGACAAACTAGGTGATAGAGTTCTAGGATGCAATCAAGTTTTCAATATTTCTTACACCCTGGATATAATTCTATCTCAGAATCCTTTAACAAGATATAAAATTTTTCAGTATTGAAATGTTGATCACTAGATTGCTCCACTCCTTCTGTATTTCCATCTTCACTGAAACTCAGAAAAGTATCATGCAACATATATTGTAAATTTTCAGCATTAAATAAATCTCCCTGATCAGTAGGAGCATCCATTTGAACATCAACATCTTCACCATGAAAAGCCTAAGAAATATAGCTTGGTAAGAAGCCATGCCACAGCAGATGGCTCAATGCAGTCTTTCTGGTGACCTGGTATACATTAGCACACTTTCTACATGGGCATACAATCTTGTCTCCAATCGATGAATGTTCAAAAGAAAAATCCAAAAATTTTGATACTCCACATAAGTATTTACTACTCGTTCGGTCATCCTCTTCTATCCAAGACTTATCCATTCTATAAAGAACATTTATAATGAAATTTATCAGTAATTTTTAACATAATAGGATATGCATATTTCTTTTTGTTGTTTTCTTTTGAATGTGTCATTAGATAGGATTGATTTGTGAATTTGGAACATTCATGGGAACACACACTTCAGTTATAAGCATTCATGTAGCAACTTTCAGTTCCATTCATTAATCTCTTTTTACATGCACACACAGGGGTGTACCCCTAAACAGTAACTAAACAAAGGGGTTGGTGTACCCCTAAACATGCGCATAATCAAAATAATTATTAATACATACAAGTCTAGATAGATAGACAAGTAAATACTACACCAACATGGTCCCACATCAGTAATTTGGAGGACTTATCATTGTGGTGATCTTCTCCTAAAGTTCAGAAAAGAAAGCAACTACGAGGATTGATTTCTTTCAGACAAAAAGTGTGAACACAATTTTTTTGTCTTGACAATTATATTTGTTAATTGGACCTACCGTGGCCTTTTTGATGATTGTGTTGTGTCACGGAGCTCCTCACTGTATTTATACAAATCTGAAATGACAGGGGCCTCATCATCTGATTCATCCGAGTTGATATCCTCCATCATGCGCTCATACCACCGTAGATGATCGAGGGTCTCACAGTTGATGTTGGTTATCCAAACATTGATGGTATTATGGCCAACTGGACAGAGAAAAAGCCTATCGCTAAGACCCACTAGCATCTTTCTAATCCAATCACGCCAACCAGATTTTGATACAAGATTTCTCGCCAAATCATACTCAACCTCGATAACATGTGAATAATTGCCAAAATTTACGGTCACTTCACCAGGCCTGTAGTGTCTTCCTTTTAGAAAATGCCAATGTTTGGGTATGGCTAGTTGGTTTAAGGAACGATCATCTAGGATGATGTACAATTGTTCCTCAATAGGGAACGTTCACATTGGCATGGAGGCCCAATTCATAGTGACTGTTGTGGGTGGACAAAGATTGCATAATATTAGTATTAATAAAGTGTAAGTACATATAATGATGTTATATATTTTCAGAAAAAGTTGTATAAGATCAGTTAACCTTTTATTGCTTGTCATAACCAACTTTATTTTGGTAGACATGATAGCTTGAAAAGAAATCTAATAGAGGAGATCATGTCCTATATAGAGGCTATATCTTTGTAATTGGTCCAATGCTCACTAATCCTTCTTTCAGAATTTCAACGAAGTAACTAGTATTTTCTATAATTTCATGTATCTTGGTATTTCATACAATAAGGTGACACTTATTATCTATTTTTTGAATCAACACTCATATTTTAGATTATCAAAGAGGTGAATGGTGTCTGGCTTATTTTGTACATGTGTGAGACCTATTTAATTTGGAGTATTGATGCACTACTATAGAAGGTGTGAGACCTATTTAAAGAGGTTACTGGTGTCTTTCCAAAATTTTACTACAGTCGTGTACTTATATGTTTATCAAAACACTACTACAAGATATATTATCATCTTATTATTTTGATAGTACCACAAATTTTATGACAAAAAGGATTCATCTAAAAATTGTAAATTTTCTAAATGAGTTATGTGAGGTTATTATTCTCTGACCTATATGTAAATGGGATATATTCCTGCCTCTTTAGTTTTATGAGTACATGACACTATGTTTGAAATACTTTTTAATAGGATAAAAGAACATACTTATAATAAGGACCTAGGCACATTCTAATCATTTTGAAGTGAATCAGAAAATGAACAGGAGCATGGGTCCTATTTGCTAGTATCAAAGGAGAATTCGTAAACCTCAAAACCACCAACATGGTTTCCAAACCTACAACCTCATCTTCTATAAGATCACCTTCTACAAACCTTTAGAACATATACATCTAGAAAGTATCAATGACTGCAAAGTCTATCATGCATCTTGTTTGGCACATGAAAGAGAGACATATTCAGTTGTATTGGCCCAAGTGGAAAGCAAACCCTGTTAGGGATAGGTCTAAATCTGACTCACAAGTACTATTTGGAAAATTGTTTGACTAAAACTAAAGTAGGCATACAAATTGTGGTCTTCCCTGAACTAATTGCATTGGATGTACTGAAAATGTCATGCCCCACACAATAAAGTTGTAACATCAAAAAAGTCAAACCTAAAACCAGAAATGCACACTGCAAATTTTAGCACGATCGTGTATGATTGCAAAACAATACTGAACTGAATTAGGATCAATCATAGGGATTGGTTAACTAAATTACCATTGACATCTACTTGTTTAGAAAATAGGTTAAGCCAAGGTCAACACACATTAACAACCATAATAAAGCCTCATCATGATTTACAGACTAGTAGCAGACTCCTAACACATGTATCAATGACTGCAAAGTATGTCATGCAACTTGTTTTACACATGAAAAAGAGCCATGTTCAACTATATTGGCTCAAATGGAAACCAAACCCTATTAAAGGTAGGTCTAAATCCTACTAATGGCCAGAATTTGGCAAACAACTTAGATAAAAATGAACTAAGCATACAAAATGTGGTCTGGCCTGAATGTATCAGGATTATGAGATGAAACTACAACAACAATAATATGACCCAAATTGAGGAAAATGTGGCATGAAACGAAGTGGTGGTTCATATCCATGGAAAAAATCATATCAATCCAATCCATATAAGAAAAACACAACTAAAGCTAAGTGTGGGAAAAAATCAGTAAATCTTAAGTTAAAATCTCTATTGAAATCCTGTATAATTTGGCTTAGGAAAATATTTTATGCCCAATCAGTAAATCTTAGAGGACTTCAAAGCCAAGTATTAGATTATCTGAATCACCACTCATATGAATAATGTGTGTGAGATAAACCTTGAGAATATCATAGGATGGGACCTGGATGCATTCTTGCAACTGATACCTAAGGAATACGCTGAATCAGTTAGCATGTCTCCTTTCTAACTCACGGTTACAAACAATATGTAGATGGGGTGGCTAAACTGCTTGAGATCCTTTAATGCTCACTCAACCTATTGGTTTGGTGTCACTATCATGAGAAATATCAAGAACAAAGGAGGAGCAACCTGAATAGATTATCCACATTGATTTTTACTTTGAGGTGGCTATAAAAATGTCATATTTTCTCTGGTGAGTGGCTACCGAAATCTTGGTTACAAGAGGGAGGTTAAAAGATAGACACTACATAATTGGAGACATATCCCCGTCAATGGATGAAGTAGGGAGATAATACAACACATGATCAATCAATTCAATGGGACTAGGGAAGTGGCAGTCTGTAGGTTACATCAGGGTTGAATGACTCATCCTGCAACTGGTATGTAAATCAGCCCGCACATGATGGATCAATTACTGTAGGTTTCTCACAACTTCTCAACAACAGGAAGAAATGTTGGTCAATAACATTTCTACCCAGAGATGGAATGTGATTCCTAAAGGTAAGATTCATGTCAACAAGGACGCTACCATTACAATGATGGTGGGAGTTGTCTTAAGAGCAATCATCAGAGACATGAGTGGAAATATTGTGATGACAACATACCTCTTCAGAAAGTTGCAAAGCTTAGAGGAATTGGATGATTGGAGTCTCTCACTCGAGCTCACCGGCGACGGAGGTGTAGAGTCAGTCTGTGGTGGTGCTTCAGGTTGGCTCGGTCCAAATATGTGGTGGATGAAGGTTCCCGATTGACGACCGAGACCACGCACGACCAACAAGTTGCACTCCTCCACTCACAAATGGCACAAAGCAAGATGCCACCAGTCTCCACCAGCCCTTAGCTAGGGCAACGATTGCCAAGGTCGATGCTCCACATGATGGTATGAGGAGTAGAGAGTTGTATCAATCGGGAAAGAGCAGAGCGCTAGATCAGACTATCACAATTTTTTGGAGCGCGATGTTGAAAACTTGGAGCGGGAAGTAAATATTATGTTACGAATTAGTTTTCTAATTTGGTATGGCAATTTCAGATTGCCACTAATTAAAAATAAAACTGCTTTTAATGTTATGTCCTTTTTAGAAACTCTATAATACGTGGTTTAGAGGCATTTTAATAAAAATGCATGTATATTAGAAAGATAGTGGCTTTTTTCATAAAAGCCACTAGAATAAATGCCACTATTGGGTGATTTTGCTATAGTGATCGAGGGTCTTCGATCCATAATAGATCACATAATGTTTCTTTTCTATGCATTGTCCTAAGACAGCACCCACAACGTAATCACTTCCATCACACATAATTTCGAAAGGATGGTCACAATCGGGAGCTCTGACGATGGGTGTGGTTGTAAGGGCATGCTTTAGTTTGTTGAAACTTTTAACACATTCTTCTTCAAAATTAAATTCAGCATCCTTTAGTAACAAGTTTGGGATAGGCTTGGTTATCTTTGAGAAGTCCTTTATAAACCGTCTATAGAAGCATGCATGACCTAGGAATGCTCGAACTTCCTTTATATTGATAGGGATAGAGAGCTTGGAAATCACTTTGATCTTGGCCTTATCTACTTCAATTCCTCGATTACTGACCCTATGGCCGAGGACAATGCCTTCTTTTACCATAAAGTGACACTTCTCCCAATTTAGCACAAGCTGTGCTTCTTCACATCATTTGATAACAAGGGAGAGGTGTTTTAGACATGTATCGAATGAATCTCCTTACAAAGAAAAATTGTCCATGAAAACTCCATAATTGTTTTAGTGAGACCGGTGAATATGTCAGCCATGCAGCGCTGGAAGGTTGCAGGCGCATTGCAGAGGCCAAATGGCATTCTTCTAAATGCATGTGTTCCAAATGGGCAGGTGAAAGTGGTTTTCTCATGGTCATCTGGATGTATGAGTATTTGATAGAATCGAGAGTAACCATCGAGTAACAGAAGTATTTTTGATGATCCAGCCACTCTAAAACTTGATTAAGAAAAGGCATTGGGAAATGATCCTTTTGAGTTGCCTTGTTTAACTTCCTATAATCAATGCACATCCTCCACCCTATAACTGTTCAAGTGGGGACGGGTTCATTGTTTTCATTTTGTATCATAGTTGTTCCACCTTTCTTCCGGACCACATGCACTGGACTCACCCATGGTGAGTCCGATATTGGATAGATAATTCTGGCGGTGAGTAGTTTAATGCCTTCACGACAGACTACTTGTTTCATATTTGGATTCAATTTCCATTGATGTTCGATAGTTGGCTTGTTATCTTCCATCATAGGGATCTTGTACATACACAACGCTTGACTAACCCCAGTAAGGTCACTCATTTTGTAACTGATTACTTTCTTTCTTTCCTTTAGTTCTTTCAAGAGTTTATCTTCTTGTTCAGTTGTTAGATCGGAATTTATAATAACTGGACAAACCTTGAGATTATCCAAAAACACATACTTCAGTCCCTCGGGAAGGGGCTTCATCTCAAGGGATTCTGGCTTTTCCTATGTATCTTCAGTAGCCTCCACAACCTTGAGTTCTTCCATTTTGGCTTCAGAGTCTTCTTCAGCAATGTCAAGGTCGAGAACATATTCTTTAACTTGTTTATTGATGGAATTATCAGCGGATGGGTTTGTTAGAGTCACTTATAAAGGATCGTCTTGTTCATATCCCTCTTGTGTGAGGAGTGATATGTTCTCTATGAAATCAATAAGATAAACTCCTCTTGCATACTTGGTTTCTGCATACTTTCAAACACTTTGAATTCGAGAGTTTCTTAACCAAGTCTGAGCAACAATGTTCCTACTTAAACATCAATTAGAACTCTTGCAGTGGCGAGGAATGAATGTCCAAAGATGAGAGGATATCTGGGGTCTTCTTTTATGTCCATGATGATGAAGTCACATGGAATATAGGAATCTTTTCCTACCTTTACAGGTACATCCTCAATAATTCCTAATGGGTGTTTTATCAAATTGTCTGCGAGCTGTATGGTCATGCTAGTTGGGAGAAGTTTAGAAAACCCTAGCCTTTTACAAAGGCTGAGTGGCATGATGGAGATGCTAGCACCAAGGTCTTCCAGTCCCTTCTTGCATGAAGAATCACCGATATGGCATGAAATCCCAAAAGATCCTGGATCTTTCTGCTTCTTTGTTATCTTACTCTAGATGATATCTAAAGTAGTTTTAGCTAACTTGACTGTCTCATATTCTTCAGTTATATATTTCCTAGTGAGGAGTGACTTTGAGTATTTTGTTCAAGCTGGTATTTCAACCAACGCATCCAAAAAGGGTATATCAACATGAAGTTTCTTCATAGCTTCTTTAAATTTATTGAACCGAGTATCAAGCTTAGTTTGCCTTAAATGAGCAAGGAATGGTATATGAGGCTTGCATATAGGAATATCAGATTTTGATGTTTTAGTTTCTTCATCAATAGGTTTATCATGACTTTCCTTCTCTCTCTTATCAGCAGTTACTGATTCTTTTGGTTGAGACTCCGAAGTTGTGGAGTCTTGTATAATCGTGGGTTCATCCTCATCTATAATAACTATATAGGTGGCCTGATAGGAGGATCAGAATAGTCCTTTCCTGACCTGGTGGTGACCGCCTTCAGTTGTTATGGGTGCTTAGGATTGTTTTCCGGTTGGCCAGCAAAAACCCCAATTGGTGGCTTAATGCTAGCTGCAAGTTGAGCTAGTTGGGATTCAATAGCCTTCTGCTGATCTTGTCGGTTAGCTATCATAGTTTGCTGAGTTTGCAACATCTTTTCAATGGTTGATAGCTTGTCATTAGGTGAGATGGGACCGGCTTGTTGTCCTTGAGGTTGATTATGATTCTGGTACTAAGAATTGTTTTGATAATGATTGAAGTTCCTATTATGAAAGCTTCCCTTGAAATTTCCTTGATTTCCAAAATTCTATTGTTGATTATAATCGAATCCTGGTGGGCCTCATGGTTGATTGTTTGAACCAAATTGATGCCATTTTACTGCTCTAGAGGGGTTTCCATATTGAAACCCTACATGGTTCCTATTCTAATTCAGATTGTAATAACCTTGACCAGGGATGGTATTAACAACATTATGATTTTCCATTTGACCATTATCTCCTTGTCCACATATGTTGCTTAGAACAACATCATAAAGAACATTGCATGCTAAAGTGGAATGATCAGTACCTTTACATGCTTCATAGAACAATGAAGCTGACATGATTTGTTGTTGTTGTTTAGGGGGTGCACATTCTCTTCCAAATGCAACAAGCGATGATTCAATATGATCTTGCTTGGCAACTAGGAGTTTCAGGGTTTCAGTGATTGACTTGTATTGGGGAATAACTTCATCCATAGCTACCTTCAATACTCCTTTACCTACAGACGTATCCCAATTAGCTTGATTTTCATCTCTAAGGGTGACGACTCTCCATGCGTTGTCATAACTTTGACGCATGAAATTTCCTCTAGATGAGGAATCTAAAAACCTTTTTGATATCATCGTCCACACCCCTATAGAATATTTCTATGAGTTGATTCTTAGGAATTCTATGGTGTGGACACTTGCGTAGAAGCTCTTTGTATCTATCCCATGCTTCAGCAATGGTTTCTCCCGGGACTTGAGTGAAATTTGTTATCTATCCCCTAATTTCATAGGTGAGAGAGGGAGGGTAGAACGTTTCTAGAAAAACATTTTGGAGTTGTTCCCAGGTGGTGATGGGCATTTTACTTTGCAATGAATTGTACCAACTTATAGCTCCATCAGCAAGGGAATACTTGAAGAGGTGGAGTCTGATGGCATCATCAGATACTCTATTTTGCTTTGTCATACCTCAAAGATCAATAAACCTCAAAAGATGTTCTTGACTATCCTCTCCTTATTTGCCATAGAATGGACTGTTTTGAAGCAATGTGATCCAATGTGCCCTAATTGTACTAGAAGATGAACATTAGCAGTTTTGGGGATTGAGTACTCTCTAAGTTCCTTTTGTAGTTCTACTGCTTATGTTGCTTCTTGTGCTGCTTCAATTTCTTCTTGAATCACAACTCTAGCTTATTGCATGAATCTTTCTCTCCGTGCATTAAGGGCTTGAGCTACCCTTCAGGCTATTTCCTCCTCTTGAGCCATTCTTGCTTGGTTTTCTCTATTTTGACGATATAAGGTTCTGTCTATCTTGCGATCAAAGCTGGCAGTGAGTCTGGGACAGTTCAAATGGTGCATGCACTAGTCCTTCTTGAAGTACCTGAAATAAAAAGATTTGAAGTAAGATTGATGGAGTAGAGTGAAATTCAAATAGATGATGAATGGTTTCAAAAAGAAAAAGTAAAATCCTAGATTATCCTTAAAAGAACTAGATTTGACTAACTGATTCTGTTGTCCCCGACAACGGTGCCAGAATTTGACGTGGCAAATATCACACTAACAAATTCACTCGGGGTTGAAATCCCCGAGCCTTTACCAAAACCTCATGCAATAATACCACCTGCAAGCAGATGAGTCTTATCACAATATAGTTAAGGATTGAATCCTAAAGGACGACGTTTTTAAGAATCTTCATCGGTCGAATCTAGCTCAAGTAAGACTAATATTTAGAATGATTGAATTGGTTGAGTTTAATTAAACTAATTGCTGGAAAGTAAATGAGTAGGATGAAAGTTTGTTTTAGATTAAATGATATGGAATCATTGGGATGGTATCGGGTTTCACCACCACTGCAAATGCAAACACATCCAAACACATAACATCCAAGCAAGCATCTAACTATCCAAATGGAACTACTGCAAACCCTCCTAGAGGGATGTTTAGGCCCACATAAGCATCCCCTTAGGCATTAGATTTCTCATCGCCATCCGGATCATGCACTTATGGTTTCGAAGATACAACATCTAACTACGGTTGTAGTCCTCCCTGAGGGATGTTTAGACCACATAAGCATCACTGTGGGATAGATGGCACATCCCCTCACCGATCATATACTTATGACCTCAAGGAACCCCATTCTATTTCTAGTCTGGGAGTCAACTGTGCTAATCAACATGTATGTAGGAAATTATTCTGCAAGCAAACATCGATGATTAATAAGAAGTTACAACATCTAACTAAGGTTGTGGTCCTCCGTGAGGGATGTTTAGACCACAGAAGCATCATCGTGGGCTAGATGGCTCATCCCCTCACGGATCACATACTTACGACCTCAAGGAACCCCATTCTATTTCTAGTCTGGGAGTCTACCTTAGTAATCGACATTCTACACTATAAAGATAAGAACAAGATGAAAGCAAGCAGGTAATAAACTACAAGCATATCGATTAGCAATGAAATGAAAAGTTATATACATTGCCATGGAATGTTAAATGAAAAGACATGAATGCATGGGAAGTGGGGCTAGTCCCCGCACCCCAGTGAAAAGGAATTACTCACTCATGATGCGAGAAACAAGAAGAATATGAAAGAGAGAGGATTCCACCATGAGCATGATGCAGAAGGTAGTCGTAGCTCGGTGAAGATGATGCGATCTTATACGTCATGTCAGAGGAGATCTGGAAGAACGAGAGATGCCAAGACAGTTTGGGTAGTCTTTCTCACTCCTTCCTTCTCTTCTTAGTCTCCTTGAGTTGTAGCAGGAATGGTAGGAGAAGTGGAAGTGGCAGGATCAGATAGATCTGGATCGAATAATGTGCTCGGGTAGCCTGGTGGCATCCCAGATCTGATCCCCAAATGAGGACCCTGGAAGTCCTATTTATAGGCTCGGGGCTGGCCTTCACATTTTTGGTGTGATTCCAGCCCAAACGGTCTTAGACATATTTTCTCTTCAAATGGCTTTTGAAGTATATGACCAAATGGTTTGCTTTGTCATGACCAAACGATTTGCTTATTCATGACCAAACGGTCTTGAGTATATATCCATACGGTTTGGTTTTATCAGTTTTAGTACCCTTACTCAACCGGTCCTTACTCCCTTAGTGATAAAATAGTTTTTACAATCAATATATCTCCAAACGGTTTCACGCAGACCTCCATACGGTCTTGCATGTTACTATCTCATGCATTGCTGGGTACTAACAGTTTGGATGATTCTTTCCAAATGGTCTTGATAGCCTTCATCTCAAAAGGTCTCGCACGTATGAAAACTGATCTGCTAATGATTTCTCCATACAGTTTTGTGCAATGTACTTTCTCAAATGGTTTGCTAGAGCTTCCACTATATCAATCAGTTTCATGCAGACCTGCTCTATCGGTCTTGCAGCTTTGTCCAATCAGTCTTGCAATGTCTCTTTTTTATCAAAAGGTCTTCTTAATTCGCTTTGCTCTTCCAAATGGTATGCTACTTCATTTGGTCTTTATGCAAGACACTCAAACAGTTTGGCTTTTCCAATCAGCTCTAAACGGTTTTGTATTGTGCTACTTTCTCAAACAGTTTGGCATACAATGTGCTTTATTAAACAGTTTCATATACTAGCACTTTATCATTCGGTCTTGCTTTGCAAGCGGTCCTCATGCAGTCTTAATGTAGTTGCTTTTGCAAATGGTCTTGTACAGACCTCCATTCAGTTTTGCATGTTGAACAAAAGACTAAATAGTTTTGGCAATTTTGGCTCTAACGGTTTGGCGTGGACGTAGCTATCCCAACTGGTTTCATGCATAGCTTTATCAAACAGTCCTGCAGACTGGTACTCCTCAAACGGTCTCGCAGACCGGTACTCTCGAAATTCTCTCGACAATCGGTACTCCTCAAACGGTCTCGCAGACCGGAACTCCTCAAATCGTCTTGCAGACCGGTACTCCTCAAACGGTCTCGACGTTAGCATGTCCATTCGGTCTTGAGATCGTATGGATGAAACTGTATGGGGGAGGCCACATGGTCACGACTGTATGGTCAAGACTGAGGGTGAGTGAGGGTAGATCAAGGGCAGATAAAGGTGGGTCCCAGCTGATTTATTCGACCACATTAAGACCTGCATAAAATCGACATAAATTGTAACATCCTTGAACTGGGTTATGCTTAAACCTAGATATTTTTCTTAATGAAGTTGATTATATGATCTCTCTTATCTCTCTAAAAGTAATTAAGGCTCAAGAGGAACTTATATTTCAATTTTAGTCCCTTTTGAATAATGTTGAAACAATGTTTTGTTAGTTTTGGACTAAAGTGCAAATTACCCAAGTTGAGGGTTAACTTGCAAATTGTACATGATACAATGTTCCTCATGTGTTGAAGCATCATGGGAATGAGTATGATGCAGTAGTATGGCTTCTACAAGCCTGAATAACAAGAAAGAGCTTGTTGAGCAATGTTTGTGCATTTAAAACCTAGTTTTGGTGTAATGTGCAATTTACCCAAAATCTAGGGTTCAATATGCAAAATACCACTTCAAGAGGGTCCCTCATGATTCTTGGCATCAGGTAGAGAAACTAATTTGAGAGGGGCGCCTCATTTGAATCATTTTGAAGGAGAGAGAATCTTGATATTAAAATAATCAAGATTTAAGCATAATTGAAACCGTAATTCAATTTAATGCAAAAATAATTACATTAATTGGATTGCTCTTCAACCAAAACTATAATGGTTGAGTTTGGTTATGTTTGTACGTCCTTGTGTATTTAAAAGACAAAGGAAATATCTACGTGAGTGGAGAACCCACTCATATTAAGAAAAGAAAAAGAAATATCCACTCACTTATGGATATTATTATAATATGATTTAAGGTGCTTAGTTTGTTTTCCTTTAAATCGTGGATAACTGAGAGTAATAAGAGGCAAAGAGGATATAATCTTCCCTAAGGAAAAGAAGGGGGCATATGGCAAGAAAGTTGAGGAGAGAATTCCTACTTTCTCTCACTTAAATGAATTTTCAATAAAATTCATATATAAGCTCCTTTATCTTTGAGGTGAAGGGAGAATTTCGAATCCACTTTCACTTCTTTCTTGTAAAAACGACCAAGGGAGCTTGGATCAACAAGAGGACGACCCCCAACCTGTTGGTAAGCTTCTTGACCTTCTTTCACCTTGAATTCATGGTGGAAATCACAAAACAATGCATGATTTCTTCTCTATTTCATTCCATCTTCAATCCTAGCCAATCTTTTCACTCCAAAGCTTGAGGACGAGCCTTGGGAGGGTTGCAAAAGCTTCTTCCACCATTGTTGACGTGAAGATCCAAGATTTGAGGCTCAATTGAATGTGGGTTATATAACTTGAACCCTTGAACTTTGTTATTGATTCCATATCTCCATCAATTGTTGATTCTTTCTTTATTCCTAAAATTTTATTTTGTTGATTGATGCGATCACCATGAAAATCACAGCAAGATTCACAATTTTATAGCTTGATGGTGATGAGATAATCATAAGCACACACCTCTACAAATATCTTTTTCAAACAGTTTCACCAAACCGTTTGGTGACCAAATGGTTTGCAAACCGTTTGGAGGTTTGGGTTCCAAACTATTTGGAGTGGTTGACCATTTGAGGAAATATGCTGTTGTACTTGGATATTGATCCAATGGTTTCAATTGGTTTGATCTTGAAGGTTTCAATTGTGAATGATTCCTTAAATGCAAACCCTAATCGGGTTGAGTGTGGAACCCTTAAGTAATTGAATCAATTTTTGGGTTGATTAGCCCAAATGGTCTCAAGACCATTTGGAGGTCACCCAAATGGTCTCAAGACCGTTTGAAGGTCAAACATGACCATTTAGAGGTCTATGGTGGTGTGTGATTGGATGGTTGAAGATCTAGTGATATCAAATTGAAGTATAATCACTAGCTTAATTGATGATCGATTCAATGATGCAAACTCTAAGTGAATTGTATAAATTTCAATGATGGGATGAGTCAAATGGTCTCAAGACCATTTGGAGATTATCCAAATGACCTCAAGACCATTTGAGGTCAGGTCATGTCTTGGTTTGAGAATGATCCAATGATTTCAATTGAATTAGTTCCACAATGTCAATCATTCATGGTTGTTCGATTTCACTACCCTAATTGATGGTTTCTTGATTATAAACCTTAGTTCAATTGGGTTCAAAACCCTAATTGAAGGTCCTATTGAAGGGTGATTCAATGATTCAATTGAAGAACAAATCAGTAGTTCAATTGATAGGGGTTTTAATGATTGAAACCCTGAATTGATAAGTGTTGAAAGACCTTATTGGTCCATTCGATTTTGAGAGGGTTTGGACCAAATGGTCTCAAGACCGTTTGAGTCCAAACGGTCTCAATACCGTTTTGGTCCAAACATTCTCAAACTGTTTGGAGACCCAAGTGGTTTCAAGTAAGAAATGTCCATATAGTTTCATTATGGTTTTGCTTAAACCATTTCAAACCATTCAATGTATGAGTGACTAAGACTGTTTGGGGTCTAAGTGACCAAGAATATTTGAGGTTCAATTGGTCAAACCATTTGAACACCTAAGGTGACTAAAGGTCATTTAACTAATTGATTTTTAATGATGTAAATCAAAGGTGATTACAATGGTTGTACCTTTGAGGTACTAGGGTAATTAGTACCTTGTTGAGTGGTTAACTCTTGATGCTTATGAAAGGAATGACTTGATATGTTGTGACAACCCTTCATTCAGGTTGTTTGGATCTAATCTAATTAAGATTGAAGTAATTGACATCCTAGAGAGGATGACAGAAGAGGAATCCCTAAATGAGTGACAATCATGTAATGGTTAAACCTCAACACTTTCAATATGAACATAATAAGTAATCAGTGTATGATCCTTTGTAAAGAGTTCATGAAATCTTAATTGAAAAGGTTGATGAAACCCTAATCAAGGGTATGACATGAGAAACCCTTATTAAGGGTGATGTCAAGTGAAAACCTAATTTTAGGTAATGCTATGAGAAACCCTAATGTAGGGTAATGTTACGTGAAACCCTGATATATGAGGATGTTATGTGAAACTCTAAAGTAGAGTAATGTTATGGGAAACCCATATTTATGGGAGATGCTATGTGAACCTTAATTTATAAACATGGAAAATCCTATTCCTAATAATGGAATAGTGATTAATATATTTACAAGTGTAACATCTAAATAGGTTGATAGTGGATATCATTATATTAATAGTTCCTAACTCAAAGATGAGTCCATATCATTAGCAGTGGTTGTATTTTCTAAATACAGTGATTTGTGACCAATACATTACATGATAAATGTGATGAACTGGTGTATAAAGTATTACGATGGGAAATACCCTAACACAAGGAAAGTGGATGAACTCAAGTAAGGTAATGGTGATGAGGGAAGTGATACATCAAAATATGATAGATATCACATCCAACACCTCAAGTGTGATATACCTAATGTATTTTAAATCCAATATATTTGGATGAGTGACACATGAAGTGTGTCATGTCAGTCTTTACATTCAGATGTAATGCACTTTGATAAGTGTAGGCTAACGTACCTTATGAAAAGGTTAATCCAAATCAATAGACTATGATGCAATCATATTCTGTTAAAGATGAGAGAGAAACTCATACTTTGTATTGATAATCCATTTAATGATGTATGATGAGAATATATAAGTATGATTGAATACTTATGTTATCAATGTTGGCTCCTAGCTGTGTGGATCAATGAGTTAAGGTTTGATTATTAATAACATGATCTTAAGAACCTAAATGGTTAGTTGTGGAAAACCCTAATGGAGGGTGATAATATGTAAGGGGAATCCTAACCCTAAAAAGGGAATAGAGGTATTACTTTGTGTTTCATGGTACTAATATGAAAGCATTATAACTAGAACTAATCATGCAGGTATGTTGAGATGATAAGCATAGCCAGGTATGAGGTATGATGCTCTTATATTGAAAATATTTTATAGGCCTTATAAGCCTTTACATGTTTTGTTGCTTAGTGAGAGGTAATATGAAATTAATGAGCCCTGTGTGCCATATGATGTTTTAATTATTGAAATTATTTATGGGCTTCATAAGTCATAATATGCCTTGTTGTCTTCTAAGAGGTAACAAGAGATGAATTAAGCTTTGTGTGTTATGTGGAATGTTTGTGTAGTAAAAATCATGCTTACCTTGGTTAAATGACCTGAAGGTATTAAGTTACCTCTTATGTGGTAACAAGTATTCTATGATGAATTAAGGGTTTGAATACCCATATTTTATAATCATGATGATGAACTTGTTAAGAAATGGAAATTTGTTTGATGAGATCAGGGATTAAGATCCCAATACTTTGTTAGAAGAGTATGGCTATAGGTCATGACTCCACAAAACAATCCCAGGCATTAGCTATGTGTTCTAAGCCTGAAAAGTGTATATGTTGTGGTTGTAACTCTATAATGAAGATGTCAATTTCCTATGGCAAGTTAATTGCAGCCTGACACATGATGTGTAAAATATAATCAGATGTGTAGTGTATTTGCATAAAGTTGAAATGCGAGAAACATTATTTGATATTATACTTCTTAATGTAGCGGATAAATGTTATACATGTTCTTCACATTCCTTATGGGATAAGTGATATGATGCTCTATCTGTTACATCTGCAATGTTTTAGATAAGAATAATGTTCTAATCTGTTAAATAATGAATTAATTGTTGTGAAACAATCATGATTCCTCTGTTCATACTTATCTTATTAATCTGCAATAATAATGTTTCTGGCGGAGAGTTATATCTCTCTCTAGGGCAATTTTACAATTGTCTCACCCCCGTGGGAACCAAATTTTTAGGTGGACGTGGACGAGGAGGCAGGAATCCTTCAGTAGGTGGAGGACAACAACAATAGTAGTAGGAACAACAGTGAATTCTCAGGTGCAGACACTGGCCAATATGTCTTGTATAGATGTACATAGAGTCCTACGTGTCATCTCTGTACTCTCAGGTCCTCGGAGTAGTAGTTAATGCTTTTGAGATTTTGGCTTAGTGCCTCGAAGTTTTCATACTGCCTATGTTTAGTTTAACAGAGTAGTTGATGTATGTAATCCTTAGAAAAAGATGATATAGGACATGTACTTGTGAACCAGTATGTAATTAAATTACTCTGATTCTTTATGAAAGAGTTTTCCTATGTGTGGACCTCTTTGTAAAATGGTTTTAATTTTTAGTGATTTTTGGTAATCCGCTGCTTAGTGATCGCTTCCTCTTAGTTAATAACGTTTTATTCGAACAATGTGTCACATAAACTCAGTTAAGAACCTTAATAATTGAACCAATTAGGAAATTTTGTACATTTTGATATTCTGTAACTGAAATTGGATGTATTGATATAAAAAGAGAACGAGAAGGCGACTAAAAATCATGATGAATATGCATTCATATCACCACCATCACACGTCCATGAGATAGATGGCACACCATGCTTTTTGCAAATCTATGCTTGGTCGATCAAGCTTTTTATGTGTGTTACTAATGGAAAACATCTTAGACTCAATATGTTTGATTGAGGGATTTTATATATATCATATATACATATACAAATATTGTATCCAATCACCACATATATAGTATTTATCATAAACATGCTATATCTCACAACATAAACATACAATATAAAACAAAAAGTGATGGTTATGGCCATGTCTACTTGTAACTCCTTGGATCTGCAAGGAATTACTACCACCTAGGTCAATCATCACATTACATGTATGAACCTGTTGTTGGTGTAGATTAGTGCTTGCCAATCCGGGTAGATCGATTCACCCCTTGAACTAGTCGTCTCGCCTCTTAGCCACTCAATTGGTCATCACGGACGGTCATCTAGACTCCACTCCAACTGATGTTTGGAATCCTTCCAAACGAGCAGTTGGACCTACCAGGCGGTCATCTTATTCCATCATTCTATCCTCCATGGTCCTTCAAATGGCCGGTTCATCTCAGGAATTGGTCATCTCATCTGGTGATGATCATGCTCCTCGTTGTTTCAAGAAAGAAACTGTCCTATTTCTACTTTATTATATTGAATAAGAGAAACCTCAAGTTGCATTTGAGGGGAGAAAAGATAGAAAAGAATTAATTTTACATTGGGAAAAGGGAGATAGAGGCTAGATACACAAAGCGTAATAAATAGGAATAAAACCATCCAACCACACACAGATATTGGGTATTGGCCATAACCATGCTACACATCCACCATCAAAACCTCTTTTAGGGTGATGCATGTATATTTCATACATATATATATATATATATCTGTGTGTGTATGTATAAAAGTTTGAATTATGTGGTCCTTGATAGGATACACATATGAGATAATTTACATATTTGTATCGTATGCAAAAAATAAATGATTAAACCTAAAATCCAATCATATAAATTGCCCTAAAATATAGTAAATTGACATGGCTCGGATACCACTATTGGGAAATAGGGACACAGAGTAAAGTATAAAACAAAAATTTTATCTATTTGTATTCTCATACCAGCAAGATCATGTCAACTACTATGAAATAGGAAGGATGGTTTAACGAGTTATACTTGATCCTGGAGTAAGTACAATGACAACAACTCACTTCAATGCAACTATTAACAAGTTTTTCTTGGGTGGTGGTTATGCAGCTCCTGGTCTTCACCACGAACAATGAACAAAATAACTTCTATCGTGACTCTTGTGTTGGGTTTTAGGGGAGACAGAGAAGGTAGTGGAAACAAAAATTTTCTCCCCCAAACCCAGCACGAGGAAATGCGTCAACGTCTATATAATAGGAAAGGATGGTTTGTGGAATCATACCTTGTGCCGAGGCTTGCTCAGTGAAAATACCTCACGCTATGCGCGGTCTTCAACTCCGGTCTTATACGTCATCTGTGCAGCTCCTGGTCGCACCGGGACAGACTCCTCCTCCTCCTACCGGACTGTCAGATGACAGTTGTCCTCCTGAGCGGCAGAAACTTCCCGCCTCTGAAGTAGTCCACACGGACCACCTGGAACTTCACATTCCTTGTCCCACAAGGAAGTGGAAGGAGTCACACCCTCCTATTGACGTACTAGTCGCCAACACACTCTCCTTCCTCCAGTTGCAACTGCAGTTGTCCTTCCCTTGCTACACCTTCCTTTGCGGGAAGCACTTGCTCGGGCTCTCTCTCGGTTACCAAAACCAGAGAGAACGACAACTTTGCAGAGCAACTGATTGCAATGAGTTGTACTTTGAGAAGCCCCCAATACCCCTATATATAGGAGGGTCATGGGACAGAGTTCTCCATCCCAGGCAATGCGGGACTAAAAGCAGGAGTAGAAGGGTTCGAGATTTTCCACAAAAGCAACCAACTCGCAACCTGAACCGACCGGTTCACTTGAACCGATCGGTTGACACCTCAACCGATCATTTGTGACACCTCAACCGGTCAGTTCACAAGTGAAACGGTCGGTTGGAGGTCCTGCTTGGTTCCCGATTGACTTTCCTTCTTTTGTTTCTAATTGGTATCAAATACCAATCCTATTCCCAATCAAATTGGGCAATTGAAACGAAAGGAAAATTCTCACCGACCTGACTTTCCCAACTTGCTCGGTTGCACCAGTTGAACCGATCAGTTCAACACTTGAACCGCTCGTTTCACTCTATACATGAGCCGATCGGTTCAACACTTGAGCCGACCGGTTCAACAACCTCAGACGACCGGTTCAACACTTGAACCGATCGGTTGGGAGTGTAGGTTATGCAGAATCAGTCAATTGCGATTTCAATCAATCTGATACTCCAATCAATATGTCCAACACCTTGAACACTATGATATTTGAGCTATCAATCAATTGAGTGTTTAATTGAACTACTAAACTCCTTTAGTAATCAATCTAAACATTGCTAGTAGACAAAACTCCTCTTCCATAACACTTATGACTTCACAAGCAAAGAGCGGTGCCTAGTCACACATTAGTGCTACCCAAGTGAAAGTAGAAAGTTGGAGAACAATTGTCAATCCTACAATATGTGAATGGTGTTACAGTGAATGTATAATTCCTTTGTCACTGATATCCTGAATGAACTCGAGGCATGGAACAATCATCCTGTCAACATTCATTCACTTTCTTGATCTCAGAGTAGATTGGAAGAGATATGTATGACATCAGTATCACATACTGATTCACACATGCGTGCATGCCTTTCTCAATCCTACTCATCAAGTGGCCATGGATATCAAACTCCCTCAAGAGGGACAAATCCCATATCTATCACCCACCCCTCAAAAGCCCCATGTGTCAAAGCCACCCAATCATCACCTTTATAACAACCCATGTTTCATGACTGCGTTTGATGATGTCAATGTCTGCCCAACAACATGTGTTGAGTGAAGTGGTTTCATGTCTAAGAATCACACTCACCACCAACACTATGAGTACTGACTGTGACTACCATGTCATGGTTTCATGTGTCAAACTCACGGTGGGTCTGTCCGGTACACTTGTTCTCTAACAAGTACCTATGTGTTTGGTTTGATATCTCCATATCATGACTAATGAGATTCTGTCATCAACCAACACCACAATCTAGTCTTGTGTGTCATTGTTGTCTATCTACCTTCCACAATGACATCCGACTAGTGACATAACAAGAATGTACAAACTCTTAACATCTGTATGATCTCATCATTCAGGTAATGAACCTGAAGGCATACGTCATTGAGTACTGTCATTCTCTAGACATTCAATATATTCTATCATTATCTCATATGATTGAACCAGAAAGAATTGGAAGTTTTCCTTTGTGGTTTATCAAATCAATCTTAATGTATCCCCCAATCATCCCATGATTGGCTCTCAGGGCATACATACCAATAGACTCCCACTTTCACTATGAGCCAATCACCAATGAATCATATTCATAGTGATCTTCAAACATGTCCCACATGTTACTGTGCCCTAGTGCCAACATAGTGAGTAATGGCAACACCTTGCCAAAGTCAGTATCAATTGCATGTCTCTCATCTCTTCGTTGTACGTCACACGTATGAGATGGAGTTGTCGTAATATGTGATCTAGTATTCCTTTGCTAACCTTTAGCCACATTGCATGATCAAGGATTCCATACTTGTCATCAATGAGTGGAATATCTATAAGTTCATCTCATGAGCTTCCAGATCCATATAGTATCCATTACAGTTCTCTAACATATGGATACTCAGTATTTCCTTTTAAGTGGCTTTATTGGAACACTTCCAATTATCAACAAACTTTCACTTTTATACATCCTATGTATATTTTGCGATTAATTTTCTGTCCTTTCAGAAGTTCGCATCAATGTAACTCTTTACATCGAACTCTTCCTTATCACCATAGAACTAGTACTTCACAAGTACTTATTAAGTTCTCATGGTATTCTAGTAACCTTTACGGGAAGTAGACAAACATCCACTCGTCATGTCCCACATATGAGTTATCAAGATGAGCACATCATATTGTCATGTCATACATACAAGATGATGAATGCATTTTATTCTTGCCATGTCCATACATGCAAGATAATGGGATGATTAAATACATGATAGATCCATATCTATTCTTAGTGTTCCCATTCTTCATAAGAATTGGACACTTGGCCTTGGGATACTAACTCCATGTAGCATGGACAACTTTTCTCCCACTGAATATGTGTACACTGAACACTTCAGTACAGATTGCCAATGTATGCTCTCTCTTTTCAGGTCAAGAGATTTTTCAAGAACTATCTCTATAGATCTCTATTCCTATCACATAGGAAACATCTATATCTTCCTTAAAGATTATTTCCACTTTTGGATTTCCATTTTAGAACATTTCCATTTCACATCAACATGTGAAATGTGAACACTCTCCCACTAAATCACAGATCCCTTCTTTATCTTTGACATATGAGTCAAACCCTTTGACTATATCATCAAACTAAAGGTCCGATTTTGAGTTGCTTGTACTCAATCAATCACATTGATTAGTCCATTGTAACTTATAGACTTCATTTTCATTAGTGGATTCAAAAACCTTATAGGTCGTGTCACGTACACATCCTTGTTTTATTCCTCATAGGAATGTGGTTTTAGTATCCATATGCCAAATGTCTTGGTCATTAAGTTGCAATCAACAAGCATCATCCTTCTCAAAATGTTATCCATGTGTCTTAACACTTAAGACTCATTTGCACTTGTGGATTTCATCCAATGAGTGCTACCATCAAGGTCATACCTTATGGTTCACATGGACGTCATTTAGGATGTAATGGTCATAAACCATATCTCAAAATTCGATTCCTCATATTTATCTAGATAGTTGACTCACCACATGAACAACTTATCACATAGATAATTGAGGTGTATCTGTCAAGTATATAAGAACTCACAACCCTTGTGATTCTTAATTTCTTTTATTAGTGTGGAGTATTCTTTTATTAAGAAGAATTCAGTTATTCGATAATCATTCTCTAACTTCTTAGAGTATGATTCCTTCTTGATTTAGACATCACCATGCCTTAATCATGAGTTCACTATGATACACTATCACAATCACTCATATGGATCTCAAACATTTGGTCCAAGTATTTCATTCATTGATCTCATCAAGAATTAACACTTTATCAAATTTGTACTTCATCTATGATAATCTTGAACACTTCAAGATATTCATATTGGTATTTCTCTAAACACCATTTGAAGTATTAGAATTTAACCCAATAGGTATGTAAATACATCATATGTATTATACCTAATAGGATAATCATTCTCCCACTACCTTTAGTGAAGATTGATTAATCATGTCTAAGATATTCATGTCTCTTACTGGTTCTCTAACCAAAAGAGTCTAGATTTATCCATCATATGGAAACTAGAAATGAATTTCTCATGATTGATGCTAATTTGATTGTTTGAGTTATCTATAACCTTTTAGGTATCATCTTATCTTATGCATATCAAATACCACAAGATAAATATGTCATTTCCACAAAGATCATATCTTTAAGATTGAAACCACAACTTTATTAATTGCCATCATTGTCGCACAATATGAAAAAATAATGTGTTTCTATCTATTGGCAAAAATGAAATAGCAGTTCATAACTATATTACATGCCTTATTGGTTGAAAATAAACTAAAGTACTCCTATCTATGGTGGCAACACTTGCCCCATTTATTGAGTGCTTTACACTTTACATCTTGGTATCATATACCTCAAAGAGTGTTACAAGTTTACTTTTATGACACCTTTAAGTAGAGACGTTTGTAGCCTCCTTCTTCTTTTGTTCTTCCAGATTGAGAGGACAATTCCTTTTCCAATGTCCTGGCTTTTGACAATGGTGGCAATTTCCTTTCTTGGTTACGCCTCCCTTGGCCTTGAGAGCTGAAGATGGCTTGGACTCCTGGCTAGCATCAGAACCTTTCTTAGCTTTGCCCTTGCCCTTGCGCTTGGACTTGTCTTTCTTGCTTGTGATCACCATCACAGGCTTAGGCTTGTCCTTCTTCATCTGTATCTCGGCTGTCCTCAACATGCCCAACAACTCTGACAGTGGCCTATCAAAGTTGTTCATGTTGTAGTTCATCACAAACTGACTGTAGCATTCTGGAAATGATTGCAGTATCACATCAGTAGCCAACTCTTGGCTCAGTGGAAATCCCAGTCTTTGGAGGTTCTCCACATACCTAATCATCTTGAGTGTGTGAGGACCAACTGGATCTCCTTCTGTCATGACGCACTTGAACATCGCCCTAGAAACATTGTATCTCTATTTCCATGCCTGATCTTCATACATGTTCCTGAGATGCTGAATCATCTCTATGACACCCATGTTCTCATGTTGTCTCTGCAACTCATGGTTCATGGAACATAACATCAAGCACTTTGTATCAATGGCATCATCAAAATGCTTCTTGTAAGCATCTCTTTCTGCCTTTGGTGCATTAGGAGCGGGTTCCTATGGAATTGGAGTATCCAGGACATAGAGCTTTCGCTCTTGAGTGAGAACAATTCTCAATGTCTGATACCAGTCGTGGAAGTTTGTCCCATTTAGCTTGTCCTTATCAAGGACCGATCGCAAAGAAAAGTTGTTGTTTTTTGTTTCCATTTGAACTACAAAAGGAAATATGCAATTTTAGTCCAAAAACTCATTTTGACTTATTTGATTGATTTGAAAATTTGACGATATAATTAGGCCTTTAATTAATTATCGCTCCCACTATTTTACTTCAAATTGATCGCCCTCACCATCAATTCGGAAGATTGCAGCGTACAGCCTTCTAGTGGGCAAGATCCTGAAATCCTCTAAGCCATGGACCAGCTAGGGCTGTCACCCACAACATAGATCTCTCAGATAGGAAACTCTTGCCAATTGCATCATATGCAACTCTTGATAAGATGTCATATGCAACTCCTTGCCATGATCATCTCCATCCCTCAAGGTGCTAGATCCTATCTAGGTCACCTTGTTAAGTTTGACCCAAAGCCAACACGATGAATATGCACCCTGCTAGGGCAGACCCACACATTCATCCTTCACGCTTCCACGAGATAGACGGTGCACCACGCTTGGGCGTGCCCACACTTGGTCGATCAAGCTTTTCACGTGTGTCACATTTTGAAGGCATCTAAAACTTAATATTTAATGAGGGATTTGGTTTTTATATTCATATACATATCCAATCATCACAATACATAGTACGTATCATATACATGCTATATCCCACAGAAAACATGCACAAAGGATAAAAGTGATGATTATGGCCATCCTAATGTGATTCCTCGAGCCAAGAGGAATAACGGTCATCTAGGTCTACATAACATGCAACCTATACAAGATGAATTATGTGCCTTGCCATCCGAGTTGATCAACTCATCCCATGAATGATCTTCTCTCTTTGGCCGGCCGTATGGGTGCCACCAGCCGATCGGTTGACTCCTCCAACCGACCAGTTCACTTGGTCGTTGTGCATCTCTTGATGGACGACACCCACTCGTCTCGCTCCTCGAACTGGTCATCAACTGATCGGTTCACTCCTTGAATCGATCGTCTCGAACGTCAACCGATCGGTTCACGCCTTGAACCGATCTTCTCAGCTATCATCTAGATGTCATCCTTCTTTGACATAACATGAAAACATCTATCCGAATATTACATTGCTTAAAAGGGAAACCCCGAGTTACATTTGGGGGGAGCAAAGGTAGGAAAGAATCTTGAATTATTTTGAGTTACATTAGGAATAGGAGAGGGAAGATCAGTGCACAGACCGAGATGCAAGCAACCACAAACAACCATATACAGATAGGGTTTATCGACCATAACCATGCTATACATCCACCACAAAACTCATTTAAGGGCGACGCATATCGAGTGCATTAATAATACATATCATATATGTAATTGGGATTTGTGGATTTAGGATTGGACATGCATAAAGCCAATTTTATTCGCATCGTATGCAATAAATAAAGGTGACAAACCAAAATCGATCATATCGATATTCCTAAAATATAGAGCAGTTGACGTGGCTCTGATACCACTGTTGGGTTTTAGGGGAGGCAGAGAAGGCAGCGGAAACAAAAATTTTCTCCCCCAAACCCAGCACGAGGAAACGTGTCAACGTCTATATAATAGGAAAGGATGGTTTGTGGAATCATACCTTGTGCCGAGGCTTGCTCGGCGACAATACCTCGTGCTATGTGCGGTCTTCAACTCCGGTCTTGGACAACGTCTGTGCAGCTCTTGGTCGCACCGGGACTGACTCCTCCTCCTCCTATCGGACTGTCAGATGACAGTTGACCTCCTGAGTGGCAGAAACCTCCCGCCTCTGAAGTAGTCCACACGGACCACCTGGAACTCCACACTCCTTGTCCCATAAGGAAGTGGAAGGAGTCGCACCCTCCTGTTGACGTACTAGTCGCCAACACACTCTCCTACCTCCAGTTGCAACTGCAGTTGTCCTTCCCTTGCTGCACCTCCCTTTACGGGAAGCACTTGCTCGGGCTCTCTCTCGGTTACCAAAACCCGAGAGAACGACAACTTTGCAGAGCAACTGATTGCACTGAGTTGTACTTTGAGAAGACCCCAATACCCCTATATATATAGGAGGGTCATGGGACAGGGTTCTCCATCCCGGGCAATGCGGGACTAAAAGCAGGAGTAGAAGGGTTCGAGATTTTCCACAAAAGCAACCAACTCGCAACCTAAACCGATCGGTTCACAAGTGAACCGGTCGGTTGGGGACCTGAACCGATCAGTTGACACCTCAACCGGTCGGTTCACAAGTGAACCGGTCGGTTGGAGGTCCTGGTTAGTTCCCGATTGACTTTCCTTCTTTTATTTCTAATTGGTATCAAATACCAATCCTATTCCCAATCAAATTGGGCAATTGAAACGAAAGGGAAATTCTCACCGACCTGACTTTCCCAACTTGCTCGGTTGCACCAGTTGAACCGATCGGTTCAACACTTGAACTGCTCATTTCACTCTGTACATGAGATGATTGATTCAACACTTGAGCCGACCGGTTCAGCAACCTCAGCCGACCGGTTCAACACTTGAACCGATCGGTTGGGAGTGCAGGTTGTGCTGAATCAGTTAATTGCGATTTCAATCAATCTGATACTCCAATCAATATGTCCAACACCTTGAACATTATGATATTTGAGCTATCAATCAATTGAGTGTTTAATTGAACTACTAAACTCCTTTAGTAATCAATCTAAACATTGCTAGTGGATAAAACTCCTCTTCCAGGTTAAATCCTATGTGTGTGACCCTACAGGTCCATTTCACGTTGGCAGTGAAAGTCCATAACACTTATGACTTCACAAGCAAAGAGCGGTGCCTAGTCACACATTAGTGCTACCCAAGTGAAAGTAGAAAGTTGGAGAACAACTTTCAATCCTACAATCTATGAATGGTGTTACAGTGAATGTATAATTCCTTTGTCACTGATATCCTGAATGAACTCGAGGCATGGAACAGTCATCCTGTCTACGTTCATTCACTTTCTTGATCTCTGAGTAGATTGGAAGAGATATGTATGACATCAATATCACATACTGATTCACACATGCGTGCACGCCTTTCTCAATCATGCTCATCAAGTGGCCTTGGATATCAAACTCCCTCACGAGGGACAAATCCCATATCTATCACTCACCCCTCAAAAGCCCCATGTGTCAAAGTCACCCAATCATCACCTTTATAACAACCCATGTTTCAGGATTGCGTTTGATGATGTCAAAGTGTGCCCAATGACATGTGTTGATTGTAGTGATTTCAGGTCTAAGAATCACACTCACCACCATCACTGTGAGTACTGACAGTGACTACCATGTCATGGTTCCATGTGTCAAACTCACGGTGGGTCTGTCTGGTACACTTGTTCTCTAACAAGTATGTATGTGTTTGGTTTGATATCTCCATATCATGACTAATGAGATTCTGTCATCAACCAACACCACAATCTAGTCTTGTGTGTCATTGTTATCTATCTACCTTCCACAATGACATCCTACTAGGGACATAACAAGAATGTACAAACTCTTAACATCTGTATGATCTCATCATTCAGGTCATGAACCTGAAGGCATACATCATTGAGTATTGTCATTCTCTAGACATTCAATCTATTATATCATTATCTCATATGATTGAACCAGAAAGAATTGGAATCTTGCCTTTGTGGTTTATCAAATCAATCTTAATGTATCCCCCAATCATCCCATGATTGGCTCTTAGGACATACATACCAACATCTTGTTGTCCCGCCACAGACTATAGGCTAACTTTGATATCCTAGCAGCAGCCAAAAAACTCATGCCTATAGAGTAATCCACATGGACCAAATAAAAATCCTATCCTTCAACTAGAATAGATAGGAGTTGTCCCACCCACTGGCGTACTAGTCACCAACTTTATCTCCCACAACAACGATCCTTAGTTGTTTTCTCCTATTGATATCCCTCCCTTTTTGGGTAGGACTTGCTTGGGCGCTCTCACTTACTTGAACAATAGAGGAAAACAATTATCAGAGCAACTGATTCTCAATTTTCTATGTTGTGTTTTGGGAAACCCCCAATACCTCTCTATTTATAGGAAGGGTTAGGGCCAGGGTTCCCAGTCTGTATAGGATTTGTGCGGGAGTGGAAAGGACTGTAAGATGCTGAATTTTTGCAACCTACAAACCACAAAATGGCCATTTGGTGACCCAGACTATCATCTGGTCACACGAGATGTTCATTTCTCACTACCAAATAGTTGTTTGGTAGTTTCCCAATCGCATACAAATTTGGCAATTTCGATTTCAATTAATGTTACTTATTATTTCCCTGCAACACAAGTAATTAGCAACCAAAATAAGTTAGGGAAACCTACAAAACCATCATTAGGCCCAACCAATAGGTCTTACCCATGTGAGATGCATGTCTAGCTCACCCATATGGTCATCTGTTGAGTATGAGTTGATTCGATTGGTTTAATATATTGAATCGATCAGTTCACTCCTTAATTTGGGCAGAACCTCATCAATTCGAACTTTGATCAGTCTGGAAACCCAAACGGCCTTCTCAACACTTGAGACGCCCATCTAGCTACCCAAACAGATATCTCAACACTTGAGATGGTCATTTGGCAGTCCATTTAGTGAATCTATCGATCTGTTGTAGGAATTGAATACATAAATGCTTTAGTAATCAATCCAGTCATCATTCAAGATAAACTCCTCTTCTAGATGAGTTCCTATGTGTGTGACCATATATGTCCCATATCACATTGGCAGTGAATGTCCATAACTAACATATGACAATACATGCAAAGAGCGATGCCTAGTCGAACATCAGTGCTACCCAAGTGAATGGAAAGTTGGAGAACAACTTCAAGCTACAATTTGTGTAAGGTGTTGTAGTGATTGTATAATTCCTTTGTCACTGATATTTGGAACAAAATTGAGGCATGGACTTGTCATTCTTTACATTCAATCCATGTTAGTTGAACCATGAGCAAACGTTTTGAGATAATGTGACCTCAATATCATATATTGATTCACATGTGCATGTGCATGGGTTTCTCAGTCTCACTTATCAAGTGCCCAAGATATCTTACTTTAGTAGGATGGAAAAGTCTCATATCTATCACTCATAGTCTATCCCCATGTGTCAAATTCACCCAATCATCACCTTTACAACAACCCATGTTTCAATATTGCATTTGATGATGTCAAAGTGTACCCAACGACATGTGACAAGTGTAGTGGTTTTAGGTCTGATATCACAATCATTACCTTCACTATGAGAGTTGACTATGACCACCAATGATGGTTTTTATGTGTCACTCTCAATGTAGGTCTGATCGATACACTATTCCCTAACATGTATCTGTGTGCTTGGTTTGATATTGCCATAATATGACTAATGAGATTCTATCATCAACCAACCCCCACTCTAGTCTTTCATGATATTGGTGTCTATCTAACTTCCACAATAATAACTGACTAGGGACATAGAAAGAATGTACATACTCTTAATATTCATATGATCCCATCCTTCCAAGTGACCTACTTGAAGACATATTTCATTGACTAATGTCATTCTATAGAAATTTATAATATTTACTCATTATTTCATAACTGAGTGAAACATAATGAATTAGAAGCTTTCTTTTCTGAGTATTAATTAAATCCTTTATAGTATGTACCATGTCAATCATCACATGATTGGCTCTCTAGGCATACCTTACCAACAGACTCCCACTTTAACTTAGAGCCAATCACCCATGAATCTCATTCTTAGTGATCCAAACATGTCCACCATGATTTTACTATGCAAGTGCTTAATCTTAGATGGTTAGCAATGTTTTGATACAGTCGGCATATTGCATGTTTCTTATCTCTTCGCTCGAAGATGAAACTACTATAATATGGTATCTGATATTCCTTGCCTAACAATTTATCTCCATTATTGTCACAATACTTCTATTGAGTCATCAGCGGTTGGAACATCTATAAATTCATCATATACACTTTGAGATTCGTATAGTATCACTTTATGTTCACAACACTAGTATACTCAACTTCTTTTGTAGAATAGAATTAATGGCTATTAGTTCAACTTTCAACTAACAATAATTTCTCCTTTTAAATCAAACATGTTTTATTCTGATCACTTTGTCATTATGGAAGATTGCATCAATGTAATCCTTTACATCCAACTCTCCTCTTATTGCTATCTTTACATACTAGAAATGTATCCTTAAATACTTCTCAAGTACTAATGGATATCTTTAAATGTTTTTCCAATAACCCTTATTGGAATCATCTTTTCATGTTCAATACATACAAGATTATATGGGATAAGTACAATTACAATATTCATGATTGATACAGTGTTACAACCTATGGCATATTAATCATGACATTTACATTCTTCAAAAGAATTGGAATATAAGGTTCATGAGAGACTTATCTGGATTCTCTCTCACTGAATCCTTACTGTGTTGAACCCTTTCAACACATTGTTATTGTATGTGTTCAAACTGCCATTGTGAAACATTCAAGAACTATCTTTATAGATCTTGATCCTTATCTCATAAAATGTTTGACCTTATCCTTCATTGCTAAAGGTGTTTTCCATGTCATATCTCAATATTCACAATATTGAGACGTCATTCCTCATCATATGTGGAATATTCATATATGCTCCCACTAAATCTTTTATAATCACATATTTCATCTATTATCTTGATCTAGTCAACCACTTTGACTATCTTGTCAAAATTAAAAGGATCTCATCTCTGAGATGCTTGTTTTAATCCTACATTGAAAATTGTAGTTTATAGACTTTATTTGCATTCTTGAAGTTATAAAACCTTTATTTTGTGCATTGTACACATCCTATGATGTAATCCATTTAAGGAACCTGGTTTTATATTCATATTCCAATTTTTTAGTCTACTACTACAACAAGCATGACAATTGATAAAGGAATTTCTATCAATTTCAACATCTTGAACTGATTTGAAAACTTTTCAACCAATTTGTCCCTTTATGTTATCCATGTGGGTCTTTACCACAATACCCTATTGTGCCCTTTAGGTACTACCCTTTTAGGTGGCTCTATTAAGGTCCTACCTTGTTAGATTACATGAATCCCATAATGGTCTTGACCCATTACTCAGATTATGGTACTTAATAGGTTCTAGTTGATTAGTTGTTTCATCCTACCATGACCAACTTGTCAGATTCATTGGATTCACAATCGTCCAATCTTAGATGTGTTCTACTAGAACTATTTTGATATGTCTTACATGACAAACTTGAGATTACACAATATCTTATGATTCTCTTAGTTCTCATTGTACCTCTTTGTTGATCTCGATCATTTCAAGTTTTGCTTTTACTCCCACTGATTCTTTAAGGAACTCTATTATCCTATTAACAAAATACATTTTGTTATTGGATTGGGATTAATAATAATGTTCAACAGTCATAGATTATGGACAAACCTTCTTCAAGAATCAACTTTCTCAATTTAGGTTTCAATCCTCTAGACATAGAGGGACATTCCCAAATCATATCATATATGATGTCTTTTAAACCATTTAGATGGTACATTATTTATTGTTTTATATTTATGAGGTTATAAGAAGATTAGATTAATTGATAATTATATAAAGACTCATCATGGTATAGTTCCTTCATTCTGACACAACATCATGTTCAAATGGATTTGACTTGTGATACATTATCACAATCCTTTCTTTGAAGGTTCTCAATATATCGATGTACAATATTTCAAGATTTGGTCTCATCAAAGTTTCTTAATACTTTCATTGAATTCATACTTTAGTTATAATCTCCTTGAACACTTCAAGAGATTTATGTTTCTATTTTTGTGAGTACATATCATCATATTACCTGTAAGTGAAATGAAGTATGAGTAATCATCTATAACATTTATTCCATAATATCTTCATGCATCATATGTATAAGTTCTAATGGAATTCATGTTCTCCCACTACATCTAGTTAAGGATGCTATGTCAAGTTATGTACAAGCAAGAATTGCATATTTCCTTAGGTTCAACAACTAAGGGAAACTATATTAACATCAATATGTGACACGAATTTATTGTGTGTGCAAAACGCAAGTGCATGCATCTTATAATATAGGCCCTATGAGGCCTGAGTCGAACTCAGGGAAATGGTTGCCCAAAGACTAGTACTAACTGTAGTTTGATCAACTAGGCCGCTGAAAATTGATTGTGTTGGTTGTTTTGAACATAAGAAAGAAATAAAAAATGGAAAATAAAATTGATTTGATTCTGTAATGATGGATTCCTAAGAACACAATTTCACCATGGGTGACATTGTATCTGCCTTTCTATTACTATTACAAATTTCCACTTAAATTTGAATAAAGAGCCTGTAGCTAGAAACTACACGCTTTTGCAGTGTAATTCCCCTACCTAATCTAAAGCCAGTTCCATTCTCATAGTAATTGATTCATTAGTTAGGTGTTTTTGGTTTAACTCTGGGTAATCTCCTCCTGTTTATGCCCCACCTTTCATAAGGGACGCCGATAAACGAGTGAACCTATGTGTTTCTAACCCTTAATCCCCTTTTCAGTAGTAATTAAGGATCTAATACGCTAATTATGGTGATCAGGCACAATAAGGACATGTAATTTCCATAGATTCATATTCAAAAAGTAAGAGAAAATCTATATCAATAATAGAATTTAGATACAGTGCATCCCCAGGCTACTCCCGAGTCCTAAGGAATAAGGGGTTTAGCCATGTATTGCTTTTGTAGGCGAAAACATGATAGAGAAGAGGAAAAATGTGGGAAACGTCAAATGAACTATGTTAAATCCTAGAGAAAAGAAACTCTGGAGAACCCCCTTTGGTGCACAGGCGTTCTGCTGTCTCTCAGCTGCAAAACGCTCCACCGAAAGTGCTGGAATTGCTCCTAGATGTAGCCTTTGGTCCTGGTCTCTCCTCCTTCGTCTCTCTGGCCTTGAGCAATGGACTATAGCATGATAATTAGGTCTAGCAATCCTCCCACGTAGTCATAGTATGGCTATTTTTTGTGAAATAACACCAGCCATCAGATTAGATCGTTGTTGTTGCTCTTTCCTACGTAGATAGTCTCGGTAGTACAAAGTTGTAACTCGATAGTATCAAGTCTTTAGTGTTCTTCAAATGCGCACTCTTTCGATACTATCGAGTCCAGTCAATAGTATTGACGCTTCAAAAGGGTCATGCATCTGATGCAATCTCAGTACTATCACCTTTTGTGCCGGTGTACTGAGTTTCTATGATTCTTCGAGGAGTCTACTGATGGTGATTCGGTACAACCGAGCTGAGTGATGATAGTACTGCGTCTACGCATTTCACTTGGCTATTTTTAGTGATGTCAAATCGGTACTATCAAGTATGGACTTGGTAGTACCGTGTCTGTATGCTTGATGTGTACCTAAAATACAACCACAAATGTGTCAGTCGTCAGATTGGTGAAATTTGATTAAAATTTGATAAAAATACATAAATTGATGCATTTCAATGAAACAGGTTATTCATAAGAGTTTGTGCATAAAATCTCTATAAAATAACAAATGAATGCACAAAACTAAGGGAAAACAAGCCTATAAAATGACTAAATATTTGTGCATCAAACTCCCCCAAACTTAAATCTTGCTCGTCCTTGAGCAACATACTCTCATATCTATCTGAGACAAGTTAGCAAAAGGACATACTACATGAATTTGCGTCTCAACCACCCCCACATAATGGTCCCAAACTGGCCCTATCGATCACTAAACTGGTAACTTCTCTGAAGAAGCCACAAAATTTCCATTAAAGACATATGTCCTTTAGTCAATGAAACACTATCAGGAAAGCAGTTAACATATTAAACTAATCAGGCCTACACTTGGTGCATTATGTGATTTTTTATCTACATTGCTCTTTTCCCTAACTACCATTTACATGGAAGTCGTACTCCTGATAAATATGAAGTGAGGAGGAAAATCATATAAGTGGCCTATCGATAGCAATGGGTGGCACAGGATAGGTGGCTTACGAAGATTCACAAGGAACAACTGAATCATTATGCGAGCATTAAAGTATGATGAACCTATATGATGAAAATGAACGAGTTATGAATCCTAATGCCTGCATAAATGGGTGGCATCATGCATGTGCTCAAAATCTAATATAATGAAATTGAACCAAATGGAGAAAAATCAAGGGCATTATGAAGATGTTTTGAAACTTTTTTTAAGAACAGATACAGATCTTTTCTCCCTCTTCCAAACAGAGACAATTCTCTCTTCTTCTTTTTTCTTTTTTTTTCTTCTGTGTTGTTTTTTTTCTTATATTTGTCCTTCTACATGATTGGCCTTATTCCCCTAAATACATTCATGAAATTTATCATATATCTCTAAGGGTATAGATGTGTATGAGATCTGCATAAATATTTTGCTTCTCATAATGCCTTAATGAATGAATGATGAATGCATGCAATCTACATGTACATATTTGTATTATGAGACTAAATAATATGCATGTGAATTGTTCATGCATATTTTTTTTCCTAACTGATGCAAAGGAAAATGACTAACTATAATGATTCGTACTGTGACATGATTATGTAATAAAAAAGAAATGATTCAGTGTACTTGATCATCTTAAGGTTGTGGCAATTATGAATATGAAGTGGATGAAATCACATAACTAAGAGATTCAACCTTCAAAGATTAATATGTGTCCCTCTCTAAAGAGTTGTGTATAGGGTAACCATAGGAATTCCATCTTAAATTTCCATTTAAGGTCACGTTACTGGTTTGATCAGTGTAGGCCCAAACACCTTCGTCATTCACTTTTCATGGATGATTGAGAGATTATTCATATCCCATGTCCTAAAGATGACTAACCCATACACTTCCTCAAGGCGTGACTCAAAAGATTTGCAATAAAGCTTAACTTCTACACTTTTTTAAAACACATCATTTTTTCTTTAAAAAGACCTAGAGGAAAATTTCTATAGAGACCCATGCATATACTAATCCACTTTTTCCACTAGATAGATGTGGATTCTATGATAACATAAATCTAAAAAATAGAAAATAAATATAAAAATGCACACTAAAAAAAACTAAGATAGTGGTTGTTCCAGCACTCCCCAAGCTTGAATATGACTATGTCCACATAGTCAACATTCCAACTTAAGAGATGGAATAGGAGTACCCTGATCAATCTTGTGGTAGTGGTTGTTGGTAATGTGGCATGGTAGGATCATGTGGAGGAAATGTTCCCTAAAAATTGGGATCATATGAAGGCATCGATGGTGGTTGTTGGTACCCTCCAAAGTACCTTTGGCTCCAGTAGTGGTCATAGAAAGGCCATTGGTACTGCTCAATGTGTTGCAGGTGATTGTGAACATTCTCTTGGTTGGCCAAGAGAAGACGCTCATTCCCGTAGATCACTTGCTGGTTCGCGTAGAGACTTCCTTGGATGTCTTATATACCCGCCAAAGTTACATGTTGCTGCTTCTAACCTGTATGGATGTCCTGAATCATCCCATACATGTCTGCCATGTCGAAAGTGTCACACTCATCTTGGGATGGTGGAAGGGCTGAGGAACTTGAGGTAGCATATCTCTGCGGTCGTTTCTACGGTGTAGGTCGGCAGGTGATAGGGATGGTATCCACCTCCACCACCTCGTCGTCATCATTGGCTTGTTGCTGCTCGGGCTCCTCTATGGCTTCCTCTGCAGCTGCATCAATGTTGTCATCATCTAATGGCCACTACAGATGCTCAAATTCTTCTAGAAATGTGTGAGATCTACATATCGTGGTCATGCTCGCTATAAGGTAGAGAGGTCTAGCCATGGATGAAGAGCTATGGGGGTAATGAGACCACCAAAAACAATTGATGCCTTTTTGGACTCCAAACATCAGACTAATAAAACATGGAGGAGGAATAAAGAACCAAAATTTATGAGATCCCCCTTGAGAAGTTGGTGGAGAAAGAAAAGGTAGGTCTTATGCACCATTCCTTGGCCCTGACTGGAGTGGTAAAAAATGGTGTTGGTGAGGATGCGGTGAAGGATGCGACCAAAGGGATGCTTGATGTCAGTGTTCGAGTTGACGTGATAGGTGATACGAAAACCTTCTAGCACCTTAGTGAAACGTTCCCAGGCCATCTCATAGTTCTAGCCTGGGGGAGGTGAGCGGTTTGGCATATGTGGCCAATTGAAGATATCATTGAATTCACAGAGGGTGAAGGAATAGTTGGTGTTGTGGAGGCAGAAGTCGACCTTTCCTTCCCACCATTCTCTTCCAATCCATTTCTATGGGACATGACAACATTGAGAGATGACATGAACTCATAGACAAACTCCTGGTATGTGGGCCACCCACTAAAGAAGGGGTCATCCACATCCATCTCTTGACAATCATGCACCCAACACATGTACTCGGTGCAACCTAGGCTCTTGATGAGGTCACGATCACCATCTTCCTAGTCAGTAGCTCCTCATAAATCTTCCAGACCTCTGGAGTTAGGTGATGAAGGTGGTTTGGTCGAGGGACCATCTCACCTTGCTCAGTCGATGTAGAAACACCTCTTCGTGGAGCCATGTGAACCTTAAAAGAATGAGGAAGGGGGAAATGAGAGTTTGAAGAAGACCGTTGGTGCACAATACAGTAGTGCTCATAGTTTTTATAGAGAGGAGATTGAAGGTGTGAATAGAAATGAAAATCTATTCTCCTTATATAGGCCTCAGATCGCTTAACCATCCAAAGTCGGTACTACTGACTTGGGAGTCAGTAGTACTGAGATCCTGGGGAGGATCCAGAACCCAATGGTATCAACATATGACGTTCCATGATGACTAAGGTGTGGATCGCCCTGGAGTCGGTAGTACTGACATAGCACGGATCGGTAGTACCGATCCCTCAATGTGGCTCATTTGGGCTGTCACTTTCTTTTCCCATTTTTCTCGAAAATTTTGAAAGTCGGTACTACTGAGTCGATACGGTAGTACCGAGTTGTAGATTCTTCTCGTTCTTTTCAAGAAATCATCTCGGTGCACTAATCCTAAGCCTTCCAGAAGTCGGTAGTATGATGTCCTCATTAGATATGTGCTCAAAAATCTTCAAAAACTTGGTGGTACTGAGTGCGGTCTCGATAATACCAAGATAGTTGATTTTCACCCTCTTGGCTCCTGACCTGTATTCGGTAGTACTGAGTGGGAACTCGGTAGTACCAAAATTTTCTCTCTTTTTCATCCAATCCATCTGAACCAAATTCAGTAGTACCGAGTATAAACTTGGTAGTACCAACCCTACCTGACATGCACACTTACACTAAATGGGCCAAGGTACCTTTTTAACATAAACATTGAAATTAAAACTTATCAAAATGAAAATGTAACCTGATGAAAGCAAAAAAACAGTTGAGTTTCCTCCTAACAAGCATCCTTATTTAACGTCCTAGGCTAGGATCAATAAAAACCTCTAATCCTCCTCAAGCCCCAAGAGCTTGAGTTCCTCAACTCCTTTCTCAACCTCTCCCCCAAAGTAGTGCTCCAACTGTTGGCCATTAACAAGGAATGACACAACTCCATCTCCAATCCTCACAACACCATGGGGAAAAACCTCTAAAATTTCATAGGGTCCACTGCATCTAGACCTTAATTTTCCTGGATGCAACTTAAGTCTAGAATTAAAAAGTAACACCTTTTGCCCCGGAGTGAACACCCTATGTAGGATGTGCCTATCATGAATCTTCTTTGTCCTCTCTTTATAGATCTTGGCATTTTCATAGGCATTCATCCTCAACTCATTCAACTCCAACATTCTATGTTTCCCAACTTCATCTATATTAAAGTTCAATCTTCTTAACGCCCATCTAGCCTTATGCTTCAATTCTACAGGTAAGTGACAAGCATGCCCATAAACCAATCTAAAAGGTGTAGTTCTTATAGGTGATCTATAAGCTATCTTGTATGCCCATAGTGCATCATTGAGGAGCATACTCCATTTTTTCCTATTTGTTGAGTCTGTCCTTTCTAAAATCTACTTAATTTCCCTATTAGACACCTCAACCTGGCCCTATGTTTGTGGGTGATATGGAGTACCCACTCGGTGCTTTATCCCATACTTACTCAATATAGCTCCAAACTTCCTATTGGTAAAATGGGTCCCCCCGTCACTTATGATCATCTGAGGGATACCAAACCTGCTGAAAATATTATCTTTGACAAATTTGCATACAATGTGTGCATCATTGGTCTGGGTTGTAATTGCTTCCACCCATTTTGACACATAATCAACAAAGAGTCATATGTACAAGTTTGAGTTTGAAGACACAAACGTCCCATGAATTCTAAGCCATATAAATGAAGAACTTCAACCTCTTGAAACACATTCAAGGGCATTTCATGTCTTTTAGAAATGTTACATGCATATTGACATGAGTCACAACAACGAACACAGTTATAAGCATCTTTGAACAAAGTTGGTCAATAGAACCCACTCTATAAGACCTTAGTTGTAGTCCTAAAACTAGCGTGATGCCCTCCTATGCGGAGTGAGTGACAATGTGACAAGACACTTTCATACCCACTCTCCGAGATACATTTCCTGCAAATGTTGTCCCTACATTGCCTCAGCAATATCGGGTCATCCCACACATAATATCTCAAAGAATAGAAGAATTTCTTCTTGTCCTAGTATCCTTAATCCTTTGGCAGTATCCCACATTCCAGGTAATTCACAATCCCAGCATACCAAGGGTCTACTACCTTGAAAGAAAAAAGTTGCTCATCAGGAAATTCTTCCATAATAGGGATGTCCACATCCATCTCATCCACTCTCTCTAATCTAGAGAGATGAACTGATACTACATTCTCAACACAATTACATTCACCCCCACTAAATATTTCCTAAATTTTTCAAAAGCAAAAAAAATAGCCAACAATTCTTTTTCAATGGTGGTATAGTTTATTTGAGCATCATTCAAAGTCTTCGATGCATAGTATATCACAGTAGGGACCTTGTCTTGGCACTGGCCTAAGGATACACCCACCGCACAATCTGATGCATCACACATAAGCTCAAACGGCTTACTCCAATCTGGAGCTTGAACAAGAAGTGTTGAAATCAATTTTTCCTTAAGGACCTCAAAAGCTTTAATGCATTTATCATCAAAACAAAGCTCAACGTCCTTTTCCAAAAATTTAGATGGGGGGTTAGCAATTTTTGAAAAATCTTTTATAAATCGGTGATAAAATCTGGCATGACCTACAAAACTCCTCACTCCCTTCACTGATGTTGACGGAGGTACCTTGGAAATAACCTCTATTTTTACTGGATCAACCTCCATTCCCCTAGTGGACACCTTGTGTCCCAAAACAATCCCCTCACTCACCATCATATGACATTTCTCCCAATTAAGAATTAGGTGAGTGTCTTCACACCGCTATAACACTTTATTGAGGTTATATAGATAGTCTTCAAAAGACTCTCCATTAATTGAAAAATCATCCATGAACACTTCCAAGCACCATTCAACCATGTTAGAAAAAATGGTGAGCATACAACATTGGAAGGTACAAGGTGCATTACACAATCCAAAAAACATTTGTCTATAGGCAAACATGTCATAGGGATAGGAAGGTGGACTTCTCCTGATCCATAGGCTCAATAGAGATCTAATTATATCCAGAATAACCATCAAGAAAAAAAAATGGGAATGACCAGCTAGTCATTCCAAAATTTGATCAATAAAGGGTAAAGGAAAGTGATCCTTCAATGTACTGGTGATAATCTATACACATACGCCGCCCCATGACTAACCTAGTCGATATTAATTCATTAGCAGAGTTAGTTGTCACAGTTATCCCCCCTTTATTAGGTACAACCTATTTCGGCCATACCCATGTCGAATCATATATTGCATAAATTAAACCTGCCGACAAGAGCTTCACCACTTCCATCATAATTGGATTTAAGTGTTGATGTGGTTGAACCACTACTTTAGCTCCTTCTTCTAATCATATTTTGTGCTGGCATAGGCTGGGGGAGATGCCTCTGATGTCAACCATAGACCACCCAAATGTTGCTCGGTGGTTCTTCTGTACACCTAGAAGCTGAGCCTCCTCATCTTGGCTCGATGTTGATGAGATAATGATAGTGAGATTCTCCTCCTCTGCCAAGAACACATACTTCAGATGCGGGGGCAGCGGCTTTAGCTCCAAATCAGGAGGGTTCACCAATGAAGACACCAAAGGTGCATGCAGTGATCCTGGATCCTCAAAGTGTCTGGTAGAGTAGCACGGGAGTGCTTTTAGCATCAAATCACATTCCTCCCAGGAGTTGCAATGGGGATAGTCTCTCTCCACATTCATAAAGCATGCCTCCAGTGGCAACTGTGAATGAACCTGTACAATTGCGTCAGCCTTGATTTCTTCAACTGGTTGTAGGATGTCTGCCTTCTCTTCATTCTCTGGATACCACACAACTTCTACTAAGGACACCACCTTAGTATTTTCCATAATGTCCACTGCCAGTGTGCCCTTATCCACCTTTTCATGACGCATTCCATATCTAAAAATGGTCTTCCCAGAAATAGGGACATCAGTCCCTTAATGAGCTTCAAACTATTGCATTGAGTTTCCTTATCCTTTGACTTTGATACTTCTGGCATCCAGATTTCAAATTGGTCATCTTAGATACCTAGTGTCAATCTTACTCTTCCCATCTTTAGGATCATGTCTTTCATAGCTTGGAAAGGCCTCCTTAGTAGTAGTTTACTACCATGATCATCTTGCATCTTCATGACTACAAAGTCAGTTGGAAACACAAACATGTCTACTTTAACAAGAACATCTTCGCATATCCCATATGGTATAACAACTGAATTATTTGCCATTTGTATTGTCATGTTGTTTTTTCTAGATTCTCTGAGGCTTAACTTATTTAATGTCGTCAAGGGCATGAGATTAATGCTAACCCCTGAATCACACAATGCCTCATCGAACATGGTCTTTCCTATGAAACATGAGATATTGAAATAACCCAGCTCTTGTCATTTTAGTAGTAGCGTTCCTAGAATGAATGCACTCACCTTCTCCTTCAGCACCACCACATTGGTATCAACTATCCACCTCTTTTTGTTGATGATGTCCTTCAAAAATTTACCATAAGAAGGTATCTACTCAATGGCGTCTGTTACAACCCCAATCTTTGGGTTCATTTGGTGAGAAATGTAATTTCTCATAACAAAGATAAATGAGCAAATAATGATGTCTTTTGATTGAATGCATGTATTTCATTTAAAATAGCCTTGTTGATTTATTTGTGGGCTTTATTGGCTATTGGGCCCAATAACAAGGAAAATTCAATTAATAAATGAATAATCGAGTTTTGAGAAATGAAAGATGTGGAAATCTCTAGAAGGCAAAAGAATGTAATCTAAAGATGGGTTTCATGCCTCTTGGGTTCCTTGGATCCCAAGGAGTCCAAAGTTGCAAAGAAAATGAAAAAATTAAAGAAAAGATCAAGTAAGTATTTCCTTGTTAAGAAAGAAATTGAAAATAATGATAAAATGTGGAAAATAAGTGAAAAGAGGTGTGATTGAGTTATCCTTAGTGGAATTTCGTATCCCAAGGATTCCTAATGATAAAAGGAATACCGATGAGGAAAATAAAAGAGAAATAAAGAGAAATCCTCAAAAAGAACTATTTTAATAAGAAATAAACAAGACAATGGGAAATAGTGGAGAATAATACATATGGATGCATCTAGAAGAATAATAAGTAACCTCATGAAGGAATTTCGAAATATTAGAGTTTTTTTTGGGTCCAAGGAGCCCCAATGAAGAAAGAGGAAAGAGAAAATGCCAATAATGCAAAATATGAGGATAATGTACTACATAATTAATAACTTTTTGATATTATCAAAAGGGGATGTAAATTGCTTTAATGAAGTTGATCCTCGTGGCCAATGCATTAAAAGTCAAGCACAAGGAGATTAAAACATGTAATTTTCGGATTTCCCTTTAAGTGAATAGTTTCCTTAATAACCATGTGATACTAATAAAGAAGGAATATACTTAAGAAGAGAGTTGCACCTAAAGAAGGAAAGTAGGCTAAGAGGACTTGTTTTCCATGTGGTTAAGTATAAGGGGACGTTGCCATCCTTCCCTATATAAGGGTTGGATCCAGGGCCTCGAGCTAATGAGATATCGTACATCTTCCTCTTCGTTTCTTCTTATCTCCGCATAAACCCTAGCGACGGGGGTAGTACGACCCTAGGGCAACATGGAGTTCTGAGATGGAGTTCGGAGGGAGCACAATGCTTCCATGATGTCACAGAAGAGCGCAACCATCAACCCTGTGCCCTAGCTCGTGCACGACAACAGTAGGAGGGCCGCGGGACGTCCGTAAGTTGTAGAGCTAAAGAACCATGAACCAGCTGCCATGACCACGGCTCAGCAGCAACCTGGCCGACGTGGGGGCGCGGTGGAGCCAGGGGAACCTCCCTAGTGGCCATCGAGGTTTGGGGAAGGCGACAGGACCGCATCGAAACACTGCTGCAGTAGCAGCAGGTCGTTGCCGCAAGGTAGAAGAAGAAGAGGAGGTTTGGACGGTTTTGCCCCTGCAGGCGTTGCAAAGCCAAAGAGTCGCGTGGGGGTATAAGTGGAATTTTGTTATGTTTGCAAGCCACCAAACACGTTGCATGAAGCAGGCTACGTGGCGCCTCCTCATTGGCCAGATGTAAGTGATTTTGTTAAATTCATAACTAAATATTCGTAGCACGGATAGGTTTGCATAAAATATGAAAATTGCTCAGAAAATCGAGAGGAATCTAAAAAAAAAATATTTAAAGCCTTATTCTGATTTCAAATCGAAAAGTAATGGAGGTTATTAGCTTTAGATGTAATAACGTTTAAAGAACCCTATTTTGATATAATTAAAGTGATTAGTAGGGTTTACTAGCTGATTAAAGTGGATATTAGCCTATTAAAAGGATAAAAATGGCAGCTTTAAGAAAAAGAGGCTTAATGGGCTTATTTAATGGTTAATTATGCCTTAATCCTGAAACTGAAGATTAGATGTTGAGATAATTATGGTTTGTGATCAATTAGGGTTTAAAATAAAGGGAAACCCTAATTACAATGGAAACCCTAAAAGTGGACTAGAAATCCTAGGAAGCGAGCTAGATTTAATAGATCTTAATGACATGAGTAATAAAAGGAAATTGTATAATTATTTCAGGATCTTGTTGAAAATGCTTACTTTCTTGGATTCTTATTTGCATGGATATTTCTGTTCAAATTGTCAGATCAGGTATGTGTTTAATTATGAATAACGGCCTTAGTTTCCTGAGGATTTTCTGGATGGTTAATCACATTGAATGCAAATTATTTGTTGGATGTTCATACTTGCAAATTGTAAAGTCACTATGATTATCACATTAAAAATAGAAGTATGTATTCTCGCACCTACATGCCACCCTGATGGATGATGGCAAAGGTCAGGCCCAGATTGGTAGACAATTGGACACCTTGAGTGGTGACCCCAGGCACCAAGCTTGGGAATGAGAAGGTGGCCTATGATATTGCATGACTAGTGGGCACCATGCTCGGATTTGAGAAGGTGGCCTTAAGTCATTGGCAAAGGGCACCCTAAGGGTTGACACCTCAACCGATCAGTTGGGACCCGTGAAACGGTCGGTTCACTTCTGAACCGGTCGGTTCGTGGTCCTGATCAATTCTCAATTGACTTTTCTTCTTTTGTTTCTAATTGGTATCAAATACCAATCCTTGTTTCAATCAAATTGGGAAAGTGAAATGAAAAGAAATTTCTCACCAATCCTACTTTCCCAACTTGCTTGGTTGCATCAGTTGAACCGATCGTTTCAACACTTGAAGCAATCATTTCACCCTATCCATGAGTCGATCGATTCACCACCTAATCCGATCGGTTCACCAAGCTCAGACGATCGGTTCATCACATGAGCCGATCGGTTGGGTGTGCAGATTGTGCAGAATCAGTCAATTGCAGTTTCAATCAATCTGATACTCCAATCAATGTGTCCAACAACTTGAACATTATGATATTGAGCTATCAATTAATTGAGTGTTTAATTGAACTACTAAACTCCTTTAGTAATCAATATAAACATTGTTTGTGGACAAAACTCCTCTTCCAGGTTAAATCCTATGAGTGTGACCATGTAGGTCCATTTCACGTTGGCAGTGAAAGTCCATAACACTTATAACTTCACAAGCAAAGAGCGATGCCTAGTCACACATCAGTGCTACCCAAGTGAAATAGAAAGCTGGAGAACAACTTTCAATCCTACAATCCGTGAATGGTGTTACAGTGAATGTATAATTCCTTTGTCATTGATATCCCGAATGAACTCAAGGCATGGAACAATCATCCTGTCAACGTTCATTCACTTTCTTGATCTCAGAGTAGATTGGAAGAGATATGTTATGACATCAATATCACATATTGATTCACACATGCTTGCACGCCTTTCTCAATCCTACTCATCAAGTGGCCATGGATATCAAACTCCCTCAGGAGGGACAAATCCCATATCTATCACTCACCCCTCAAAAGCCCCATGTGTCAAAGCCACCCAATCATCACCTTTGTAACAACCCATGTTTCAGGACTGCATTTTATGATGTCAAAGTGTACCCAACGACATGTGTTGAGTGTAGTGATTTTAGGTCAAATAATCACATTCACCACCATCACTGTGAGTACTGACTGTGACTACCATGTCATGGTTCCATGTGTCAAACTCACGGTGGGTCTATCAGGTACACTTGTTCTCTAACAAGTACCTATGTGTTTGGTTTGATATCTCTATATCATGACTAATGAGATTCTGTCATCAACCAACACCACAATCTAGTCTTGTGTGTCATTGCTATCTATCTACCTTCCACAATGACATCCGACTAGGGACATAACAAGAATGTACAAACTCTTAGCATCCGTATGATCTCATCGTTCAGGTCCTCAATCTGAAGGCATACATCATTGAGTACTGTCATTCTCTAGACATTCAATATGTTCTATCACTATCTCATATGACTGAACCAGAGAGAATTGGAAGCTTGCCTTTGATGTTTATCAAATCAATCTTAATGTATCCCACCAATCATCCCATGATTGGCTCTCAGGGCATACATACCAACAGACTCCCACTTGCACTGCGAGTCAATCACCCTTGAATCATATTCATAGTGATCTTCAAACATGTCCCACATGTTACTCTGCTCTAGTGCGATCATAGTGAGTAATGGCAACACCTTTCCAAAGTGAGTATAAATTACATGTCTCTCATCTCTTCGTTGTACGTCATGTGTCTGAGATGGAGTTGCCGTAATATGTGATCTAGTATTCCTTTGCTAACTTTTAGCCACTTTGCATGATCAAGGATTAGATACTTGTCATCAATGAGTGGAATATCTATAAGTTCATCTCATGATCTTCCAGATCCATATAGTATCCACTGTTGTTCTCCAACACATAGATACTTGTCATTTCCCTTTTAAATTGTTTTATTGGAACACTTCCAATTATCAACAAACATTCACTTTTATATATCCTATATATTTTGTGATTAATTTTTTGTCCTTTTAGAAGTTCACATCAATGTAACTCTTTACATTGAACTCTTCCTTATCTCCATAGAACTAGTACTTCTCAAGTACTTATCAAGTTCTCATGGTATTCCAGTAACCCTTACTGGAAGTAGACATACATCCACTCGTCATGTCTTACATATGAGTTATCATGATGAGCACATCATATTGCCATGTCCTACATACAAGATGATGAATGCATTTTTTTCTTGCCATGTCGATACATGCAAGATAATGTGATGATTACATACATGATAGATCTATATCTATTCTTAGTGTTCCCATTATTCATAAGAATTGGACACTTGGCCTTGGGATACTAACTCCATGGAGCATGGACATGTTTTCTCCCACGGAATTTGTGCACACTGAACCCTTCAGTACAGATTGCCAATGTATGCTTTCTCTTTTCAGGTCAAGAGGTTTTCGAGAACTATCTCTATAGATCTCTATTCCTATCACATAGGAAACATCTCTATCTTCCTTAAAGATAATTTCCACTTTTGGATTTCCATTCTAGAACATTTCCATTTCACATCAACATGTGGAATGTGAACACGCTCCCACTAAATCATAGATCCCTTCTTTATCTTTGACATATCAGTCAAACCCTTTGACTATATCATCAAAGTAAAGATCCAATTCTGTGTTGCTTGTACTCAATCTATCACATTGATTAGTTCATTGTAACTTATAGACTTCATTTGCATTAGTGGATTCATAAACCTTATAGGTTGTTTCACATACACATCCTTATTTTATTCCTCATAGGAATGCGGTTTTAGTATCCATATGCCAACTGTCTTAGTCATTAAGTTGCAATCAACAAGCATCATCCTTCTCAAAATGTTATCCATGTTTCTTAACACTTAAGATTCATATGCACTTATGGATTTCATCCAATGGGTGCTACCATAAGGTCATACCTTATGGTTCACATGGATGTCATTTAGGATGTAATGGTCATAAACCATAACTCAAAATTCGCTTCCTCATATTCATCTAGATAGTTGACTCATCACATGAACAACTCATCACATAGATAAATGAGGTGTATCTGTCAAGGATATAAGAACTTACAACTCCTTGTGATTCTTAATTTCCTTTATTAGTGTGGGGTATTCTTTTATTAAGAAGAATTTAGTTATTTGATAATCATTCTCTAACTCCTTAGAGTATGATTCCTTCTTGATTTAGACATCACCATGCCTTAATCATGAGTTCACTATGATACACTATCATAATCACTCATAAGGATCTCAAACATTTGGTCCAAGTATTTCATTCATTGATCTCATCAAGAATTAACACTTTACCAAATTTGTACTTCTTCTATGATAATCTTGAACACTTCAAGATATTCATACTGGTATTTCTCCAAACACCATTTGAAGTATTAGCATTTATTCCAATAGGTATGTAAATACATCACATGTATCATACCTAATAGGATAATCATTATCCCACTACCTTTAGTGAAGATTGATTAATCATGTCCAAGATATTCATGTCTCTTACTGGTTCTCTAACCAAAAGAGTCTAGATTTATCCATCACATGGAAACTAGAAATGAATTTCTCATGATTGATGCTAATTTGATTGTTTGAGTTATCTATAACTCTTAGGCATCATTTTATCTTATGCATATCAAATATTACAAGATAAACAAGGCATTGCCACAAAGATCATATCTTTAGAAATTGAATCATCTCTTTATTGATTGCCATCATTGTCATACAATATGCAAAAATAAAGTGTTTCTATCTATTGGCAAATATGAAATAGCAGTTCATAACTGTATTACATGCCTTGTAGGCTGAAAATAAACTAAAGTACGCCTATCTATGGTGGCAACACTTGCCCCATTTATTGAGTGCTTTACACTTTACATCTTGGTATCATATACCTGAAAAGTGTTACAAGTTTACTTTCATGACACCTTTAAGTAGAGACGTTTGTCGCCTCCTTCTTTTGTTCTTCTAGATAGAGAGGACAATTCCTTTTCCAATGTCCTGGCTTTTGACAATGGTGGCAATTTCCTTTCTTGGTGACGCCTCCCTTGGCCTTGAGAGCTGAAGATGACTTGGGCTCCTGGCTAGCATCAGAACCTTTCTTAGCTTTGCCCTTGCCCTTGCACTTGGACTTGCCTTTCTTGCTTGTGATCACCATCACAGACTTAGGCTTGTCCTTCTTCATCTGTGTCTTGACTGTCCTCAACATGCCCAACAATTCTGACAGAGGCCTATCAAAGTTGTTCATGTTGTAGTTCTTCACAAACTGACTGTAGGATTTTGGCAACGATTGCAGTATCACTTCAGTAGCCAACTCTTGGCTCAGTGGAAATCCCAATCTTGTCAGGTTCTACACATACACAATCATCTTGAGTGTGTGAGGACCAACTGGATCTCCTTCTGTCATGACACACTTGAATAGTGCCCTTGAGACATTGTATCTCTCTTGTCGTGCTTGATCTTCTTACATGTTCCTCAGATCCTGAATCATCTCAATGACACCCATGTTCTCATGTTGTCTCTACAACTCGTGGTTCATAGAGCACAACATCTAGCACTTTGCATCAATGGCATCATCAGAATGCTTCTTGTAAGCATCCCTTTCTATCTTTGGTGCATTAGGAGCAGGTTCCTCTGGAATTGGAGTATCCAAGACATAGAGATTTCCCTCTTGAGTGAGAACAATTCTCAATGTCCTATACCAGTCGTGGAAGTTTGTCCCATTTAGCCTGTCCTTTTCAAGGACCGATTGAAAAGAAAAGTGATTGTTGTTTGTTGTCATTTGTACTACATAAGGAAATATGCAATTTTAGTCCAAAAACTCATTTTTGACTTATTTAATTGATTTGAAAAGTTGACGATATAATTAAGCCTTTAATTAATTATTGCTCCCACTATTTTAGTTCAAATTAATAGCCCTCACCATAAATTCAGAAGATTGCAGCGTACAACCTTCTAGTGGGCAAGATCCTGAAATCCTCTAAGTCATGGACCAGCTAGGGCTATCACCCACAACTTAGATCTCTCAGGTAGGCAACTCTTGCCAATTGCATCATATGCAACTCTTAATAAGATGTCACATGCAACTCCTTGCCATGATCATCTCCATGCCTCAAGGTGCTAGATCCAATCTAGGTCACCTTGTTAAGTTTGACCCAAAGCAAACACGATGAATATGCACCCTGCTAGGGCAGACCCAGACATTCATCCTTCATGCTTCCATGAGATAGATGGTGCACCATGCTAGGGCGTTCCCACACTTGGTCGATCAAGCTTTTCACGTGTGTCACATTTGGAAGGCATCTAAAACATTAATGTTTAATGAGGGATTTGGTTTTTATACATATACATATCCAATCACCACAATACATAGTATGTATCATATACATGCTATATCCCACAGAAATCATGCAAAATGATAAAAGCGATGATTATGGCCATCCTAATGTGATTCCTCGAGCCAAGAGGAATCACAGTCATCTTGGTCTACATCAAATGCAACCTGTACAAGATGAACTCTGTGCTTTGCCTTTCTGGGTTTGATCAGCTCATCACATGACTGGTCGTCTCACCATCAGGCCGGTCGGCTGGGTGCCACCAGCCGATCGGTTGGCTCCTCCAACCGACCGGTTCACCTGGTCGTCGTACATCTCATCATGGCCACCACCCGCTCGTCCCTCGAACCGATCATCAACCGATCGGCTCACTCCTTGAACCGATCATCTCGAACGTCAACCGATCGATTCACGCCTTGAACCGATCGTCTCAGCTATCGTCAGGATGTCGTCCATTCTTTGACATAACAGGAAATAAAATTCTATCCTATTTTACATTGTAAAAAGAGAAACCTCGAGTTACATTCGAGGGGAGCAAAGGTAGGAAAGAAATCTCGAATTATTTCGAGTTACATCAGGAATAGGAGAAGGAATAGGAGAAAGAAATCTTGATGTATGTGCATCTCGGTCTGTGCACATACAGACCGAGATGCAAGCAACCACATACAACCATACACAAATAGGGTTTATTAGCCATAACCACGCTATACATCCACCACAAAACTCGTTTAAGGGCGACATATATCAAGTGCATTCATAATACATATCATATATGTAAATTGGGATTTTTGGATTTAGGATTGGACATGCATAAAGCCAATTTTATTCGCATTGTATGCAATAATTAAAGGTGTATCGATAATCCCTAAAGTATAGAGGAGTTAAGATGGCTCTGATACCACTGTTGGGTTATAGGGGAGGCAGAGAAGGCAGCGAAAACAAAAATTTTCTCCTCCCAAACCCAGAATAAGGAAACACGTCAACGTCTATACAATAGGAAAGGATGGTTTGTGATATCATACCTTGTCCCGAGGCTTGCTCGGAGTCAATACCTCGTGGCTTGTGCGGTCTTCACCTCCAGTCTTGGATGTTGTTTGTGCAGCTCCTGGTCGCACCGGGACTGACGACTCCTGGTCTCACCGGGACTTTCAGGATTGACAGCTGTCCTCCGAGCGGCAGAAATCTCCCACCTCTAATGTAGTCCACACAGACCACCTGGAACTCCAATCTCCTTGTCTCACAAGGAATTGGAAGGAGTCGCACCCTCCTGTCGGCGTACTAGTCACAGACACACTCTCCTGCCACCAGTCACTTTTTGCAGTTGTCTTTCCCTTACTGTGCCTCCCTTATCCGGTAGCCCTTGCTCGGACTCTCTCAGTTACCAAAACCAGAGAGAACGACAACTTTACAGAGCAACTGGTTGCACTGAGTTGTTCTTTGAGAAGCCCCCAATACCCCTATATATAGGAGGGTCATGGGACAGGGTTCTCTATCTCGGGCAATGCAGGACTAAAGCAGGAGTAGAAGGATTTGAGATTTTCCACAAAAAACAACCAGCTGCGCAACCTGAATCGATCGTTTCACAACTAAAATGGTCGGTTGACACCTCAACCGATTGGTTGGGACCCATGAAATAGTCGGTTCACTTTTGAACCGGTCGGTTCGTGGTCCTGATCAATTCCCGATTGACTTTTCTTCTTTTGTTTCTAATTGGTATCAAATATCAATCCTTGTTCCAATCAAATTGGGCAAGTGAAACAAAAAAAAATCTCACCAATCCTACTTTCCCAACTTGCTCGATTGTAGTTTCAATCAATCTGATACTCCAATCAATGTGTCCAACACCTTGAACCTTATGATATTGAGCTATCAATTAATTGAGTGTTTAATTGAACTACTAAACTCCTTTAGTAATCAATCTAAACATTGTTTGTGGACAAAAATCCTCTTCCAAGTTAAATCCTATGTGTGTTACCCTGTAGGTCCATTTCACGTTGGCAGTGAAAGTCCATAACACTTATGACGTCACAATCAAAGAGTGGTGTCTAGTCACACATTAGTGCTACCCAAGTGAAATAGAAAGTTGGAGAACAACTTTCAATCCTACAATCCGTGAATGGTGTTACATTGAATGTATAATTCCTTTGTCACTGATATCCCGAATGAACTCGAGGCATGGAACAGACATCCTGTCAACGTTCATTCACTTTCTTGATCTCAGAGTAGATTGGAAGAGATATGTCATGACATCAATATCACATATTGATTCACACATGCGTTCACACCTTTCTCAATCCTACTCATCAAGTGGCCATGGATATCAAACTCCCTCAGGAGGGAAAAATCCAATATCTATCACTCACCCCTCAAAAGCCCCATGTGTCAAATCCACCCAATCATCACCTTTATAACAACCCATGTTTCAGGACTGTGTTTGATGATGTCAAAGTGTACCCAACAACATGTGTTGAGTGTAGTGATTTCAGGTCAAAGAATCACATTCACCATCATCATTGTGAGTACTGACTGTGACTACCATGTCATGGTTCCATGTGTCAAACTCACGGTGGGTCTGTCCGGTACACTTGTTCTCTAACAAGTACCTATGTGTTTGGTTTGATATCTCTATATCATGACTAATGAGATTCTGTCATCAACCAACACCATAATATAGTCTTGTGTGTCATTGTTGTCTATCTACCTTCCATAATGACATATGACAAGGGACATAACAAGAATGTACAAAATCTTAGCATCCGTATGATCTCATCGTTCAGGTCCTCAACCTAAAGGCATACGTCATTGAGTACTATCATTCTCTAGACATTCAATATGTTCTATCACTATCTCATATGACTGAACCAGAAAGAATTGGAAGCTTTCCTTTGATGTTTATCTAATCAATCTTAATGTATCCCACCAATCATCCCATGATTGTCTCTCAAGGCATACATACCAACACCTTGCCCCTATCAGTTCTGGATGCTCTATCTCAGTTCTGGATCTATTGTGGCATCCACCACAACCGGCTCCCCATTGTTGCTTAAATCTTTTATCTCCACTGGCTTGGATTGACCTTGATTGTCTCCACTAAGCAATTTTTTACTGCTCCTCAGAACTATAGCTTTCACCTGTTGGTTCCCAGATGGAGCATCTGTGTTACCTGGAAAACCTTGTTTTCCATTGTTCTTAATTGTTGCCACCTCTACTACAATACGTGAAATATGAGTCTCTAAACTACGGAATTGAGTCGAGTGGTTCTATAGCTCTCTCTGCTGCTATTTGGTCACCATGTCATTCTGTTTCACTAGCTTCTTCAGAAGATATTGCATGTTTTCATCTTTAGGCCCCTTATTCTACTGATGTGTATATTGTTGTTGCCTTGTCTGACTTGGATCCTGTTGGAAGTTTTTTGGATCCTTCCAGGAGAACTTTGTGTCCTTTCTCCAAGAGTACTCATTGTTCCTATACCCCTATTGGTGCATATATTTGACCTGTCCTTCTTTCATATAAGGAGTTCCCATCTTTTTGACATAACTTTTTGGAAATTAGATCTAACTTTTCATTGAGCTCCTTGATCACCTTGGACTCTCCCACACTCTTGATCGTCTCAGGACGCTCTCTATCCTCCCCCCAGGTTTGATATTTGGACATGTTTTGCAGTGTCTCATGGTACTGAGAGGGTTTATTGTTGAGGAAGAAACCCTTGCCTACATTGTCCAGTGCGGTCTTCTCACCTTGATGTAGGCCATAATAAAAGATTTTAGCCTAATCTTCTAGCTCAATCCCAGGATGTGGAACCTTTTATAGCATATGTTGAAATATCTCCCAGGCCTCCGAGTAGGACTCCTCAACCTATTGCTTGAAGTTGAAGATTTTCCTAACCAACTTGTTGGTCTTCTGCGGTGGGAAGTAACACTCAAAGAAGACATCTATCATCTCATCCCATGTCCCAATGGATTCTAGCTTTAGATTGTAGAACCAAGCTTTTTCTTTGTCTGCCAGAGATGAAGAAATCAATTTTAGATAAATGACTATCACTGAGACCCTATCAATTTTTAGCATGTCACAGCTCTCCACAAAGCTACTAATGTGAGCCATCGGGTCTTCTAAACTGTCTCCATGGAATACATGTGACTTGACCTGGGCTACCATCCCTGGGTCAATCTTAAAATTGCCCACATCAACTGCATGCCTTTTTATGGAACCCATTTGTGCAATTGACGATGATGCTTTGATCTTCTCCCAGATAGTCTTCTCCTCAGCCATCTCTGATTGTTCAACTGGAATGGATGTATCTACTAGAGGAGTGCTTGGCGTTCTAGGGGTTAATCCCTTTGCCAAATTGTTTTACACTTTGTCTTTATCTCTTAATGATGAAACTGTTGCACTAGTTAGAGTGGAGTCTCTGTAGTCCGTACTATGTGTCTGCACCATAAACTATCACCTAAAAGAGATAATGTAGGTGTAAGAACAAGAGATAGCAAGAAATTAAAAATTGATATTTGAAATTTCAGCTCAAAAAGAGTAAACATAAAATTTCAGCACAAGAGATAGCAAGTGTACCCGTCTTGTAATATAGGCACTGTGAGGACTGATTCGAACTCAGGGAAACAATTTTCCAGAGACTAGTACTAACTGTAGTTTGATCAACTAGGCCGATGAAAATTTATTGGGTTGGTTGTTTTTAATAGAAGCAAGAAATAAAAAATGGAAAATAAAATTGATTTGATTCTATGATGACGGATTCCTTAGAACACAGTTTCACCACAAGGGACATTGTATCTGCCTTTCTATTACTGGTACAAATTTCCTCTTAAATATGAATAAAGAGACTATATCTAGAAACTACCCACTTTCACAGTCTAATTCCCCTACCTAATCTAAATCCAATTCCATTCTCATAGTAATTGATTCATTAGATAGGTGCTTTTGGTTTAACTCTGGGTAATCTCCTCCCGTTTATGTCCCACCTTTCACAAGGGACGCCGATAAGTGGGTGAACCTATGTGTTTCTAACCCTTAATCCCCTTTTCATCACTAATTAAGGATCTAATATGCTAATTGTGGTGATCAGGCACAATAAGCACATGCAATTTCCATAGATTCATATTCAAATAGTAAGAGAAAATCTATATCAATAATAAAATTTAGATATAGTGCATCCCGAGGCTACTCTTGGGTCCTAAGGAATAAGGGGTTTAGCCTTGCATGGTTTCTGTAATCGAAATCATGATAGAGAAGAGGAAAAAAGTGGGAAATATCGAATGAACTATGTTATCCCCTGGAGAAAAGAAATTTTGGAGAATCCCCTTTGGTGCACGGGCATTCTTCTATCTCTCAGCTACAAAACGGTCCACCAAAAGTGTTGGAATTGCTCTTGGATGTAGCCTTCGGTCTCAGTCTCTCCTCCTTCATCTCTCTGGTCTGGATAATGGACTACATCATGATAATTAAGTCTTGCCATCCTCCCATGTAGTCATAGTATGGCTATATTTTGCAAAATAACACAAGCTGTCTAATTAGATGGTTGTTGTTGATCTTGCATATGCGGATAGTCTTGGTAGTACTGAGTTGTGACTCAGTAGTACCGAGTCATTAGGGTTCTTCAAATGCATGCTCTTTCAGTACTATCGAGTTGAGTTTATAGTAGTAATGCTTCAAAGGGGTCGTGCATCTGATATAATCTCGGTACCACCTACTTTTGTGTGGGTGTACCGAGTTTCTACAATTCTTTGAGGAGTCTACTGATAGTGATTTGGTACTACCGAGATGAGTGTCAGTAGTACCGAGTTTGTGCATTTCACTAAGCTATTTTTATTAATGTGAAATTGGTACTATCGAGTATGGATTCGATAATACCGAGTTTGTACGCTTGATGTGCACCTAAAATAAAACCAAAAACGTATCTTCGTCCTCAGATTTTAGAAAATTGATTAAAATTTGATAAAAATACATAAATTGATGCGTTACAATGAACCAAGCTATTCATAAGAGTTTGTGCATAAAAACTCAAGAAAATAACAAATGCATGCACAAAACTAATGGAAAACAAGCCTATAAAATGGCTAAATATCCGTGAATCAATATGTATTCTAGATATGCATTTATTATGTATATACATCCAAGGTGACTATTTCTCATGATAATCTTGAGTTATCAACTATGATCCTTTGATATTAATGTTATCAAACTCATCCAAGATTCTTTCAATATAATGATCATTAGATATTTGTCCATTGCCAAGCAAAATCATATCTTTTGAAATAGAAACATTAACAACCTTTTTATTATTTATCATCCTTGTAATATAAGATGCATAAAAGAAATGTTTTAATGGAATAATGAAATTGCATTTCAACTAACTCTATTACATGCCCATTGGACTAAGATAAATTTAAATGTTGACTAAAGCTTTCACAACACTTGCTCTATCTTTGTCCATCATTGTCCTTCCATGAAGGCCTTTACTTCTTGTTAGGTTTTGCACATCAAGTATGTCAGATCTCTATTTGGTATCACATACCAAAATAAAGAAGTAACCAAATTTATCTTATAATGTTTATAACTGAAGTGGAGGCCTCAGTGCCTTCCTTCTTCTTCTTTAATTCCTCTAACCATAGTGGTCAATTTCTTTTCCAGTGTCCAGGCTGGGGACAATAGTGACAATTGCCTCTTATTTTCTTCACACCTCCCTTTGCCTTTAGATCTGAAGACTTGGGCTTCTGGCTAGCTTTAGAACTCTTCTTATCTTTTCCTTTGCCTTTAGACTTCTCCTTTGTCTTGTTGGTCATCATCACAGACTTTGGCTTGTCTTTCTTCATCTGTCCCTCAGCCTTTTTCAACATGCCCAACAATTCTGTCAAATACTTGTCAAAGTCATTCATGTTGTAGTTCATGACAAACTGACTATATGACTCTGGAAAAAACTGTAGAATCAAATCAATGGCCAACTCTTGACTCAAGGGAAATCCCACTCTAGTAAGGTTCTCCACATACCCAATCAGCTTGATCACATGAGGACCTACTAGATCTCCTTCAGCCATGTTACATTTGAACATTGCCTTGGAAACATTGTGTCTTTCTTCCCTTGTCTAATCTTAGAACATGTTATTAATATGTGTGACCATCTCAATCACATCCATGTTCTCGTGCTACAGATGCAACTCATAGTTCATGGAGCATAGCATCTGACACTTGATATCCACAATGTATTTAGTATGCTTCTTGTAAGCATCCATGTCATCCGTTGGCATAGTTGGATCTGCAAACAAATTTGAAATTTTGTCAAAAACTCAATTTTTTTATTTGATTCGATTTTATTAAAATTAGGGCAATAATAGTTAGGTCTTTAATTAATTTTCCTTCTCATTATTTTTTTCAAATTGACAAACTTCATGTATCAATTTAGAATACTACATCAAACAATTTTCTAATGAGCCAAGATCCATTTTTCATCATATCATGAGTAAGATTTGGCTGATTGCGCACAACTTGACTATTTATGTAGACAATCATGCTAATTCCATCATATGCAACTTTGGATAGATGACATGTGCAACTCTTTGTCGTAATTATATGCATGCTTCTGGAGTTAGATTCTTTAAGAATCACCAGTAAATCCTGACCCAATATCCAACACGATAGATATGCACCATGCTTTGTGTAAATCTACATATCCACCATCACACTTCCATGAGATAGATGGTGAACCATGCTTTGTGCAAATCTATGCTTGGTCGATCAAACTTTTCATGTGTGATGTTAATGTAAAGAATATTGGAATTAATATGTTTGATCGAGGGATTTTATATATATCATATAGACATATACATTTATTGTATCCAATCACCGCATATATAGTATGTATCATATACATGCTATATCCCACAACATAAACAAGCAATATAAATCAAAAGGTGATGGTTATGGCCATGTCTACTTGTAATACCTTGAGAATGAATTTTTTTTATCATTTTTAATTTGTTCTATTTCATTCCTCCCATGTGACAATAAGTGTTATGACTGTATCTGAGCTTAATCAACAAGTTAGGGTTTATGTGGATTATTACATGCTTTACTAGATTGATAATTACTTAAACATGGTTAATGATGATATCTCAATCATGATATGTTAAATCTAATGAGAACCCCAAGTGTGCTATATCTTTGTATAATTAGGGTTTGAGAAAATATAAATCCTAGTCGATTGAAATTAGGGTTTTCACCAAATAGGCTTATGTTAGGAAGGAATGAGAAACTTAGGCATAAGACAATGAAAATGGGAGTTCGAGGCTTGGATAGCACGACCGTGTTAGGTCGTTGGTGGCATGGGCATGCTAGTCAACACGACCGTTTTGAAATAATCGAATTGTTGACCAACTTTTGTACTCAAATATGATGAAACCAATGCACCACATCCATGTTAGTTAGCACGGCCATGTTGGGTCCATCTTAGCAAGGTTGTGACAGCTAGAATGGTCGTTCTGGGGCATTTTCTCTTCAACCGACTGTTTTGTAGATTTCTAGATATTAGTGTACTCTTCTATTTTTATTTATTTAATGGTAGATTTGAATGATCTAAAATTTTAACTGAAGCTTTACCACTCAATTAAAAGCAACATGATAAATTCTCATAATTTTTGGAGAAGGTTTGATCTCTCAAATACACCAATTACAATAAATTTTTTATGACAGAAAAATCTGCTAAAATAAGAAAAATTTAGTGAGGGGTCAATGTGCAATTCACCCAAGCAGCTCAATTGATCTATATGTCCAACTTAACATACTAGTAGCTCTCATAATTCATGATTAATTCTAGAGAAATGAATTACTAGAGAGAGAGGGAGAGTTAGGGTTTGAGAGGAGAAAGTGGTGGAATTGTTGATCTAGGGTTTCTCTATTCGAGATATGATGAAATCAAGTAAGTTTAGCTTCTTTTCATAGACTTTAATGGTGAATCTTCTCTCACATGTTAAGATTTTGTCCCTCCACTGATTTGATTTGAAATGGTATAAAAACTTCCCCTTTGCTCCCTCTTTCTTCATAATCCCTCATTTCTAGGGTTTCTGAGTTGAAAGGAAGAATAATCAGGTGAATTGCTAGGGATTTGATATGAGATCGAGATTTTCAGGGATGAGCTGCATTGTTAAGGTGTTTTCACACCATAGGGTTAGTGGAAACTTTGTTTAAATAGTATATTTCATGAAATGTAGTTAAATCATCAATAATCTTCAATTGCTTAGTATGCGACAAACAAACCCTAAATTCTCCTTTGATCTACTTTTTGTAAATTGATATGAAATGGATTCTTCTTCTATTTTGATGAATTTCAGATGATAAAATGTACAATCCATCTTAATGAGAATTTCCTAAGTATTTACCGAGGTTATAAGAGTAAACTGAAATTTAGGATTTTTAGCTATGATTGAAATTGATGTAAAATTAAATAGAGAAATTTGTCTATCTGAATCTCATTGATTAGGAATGATTGTTTATCTAAATGCATAGTACATACATGTCAGATACTATCTTGGATTTTGTGTGATGTGAATAGTGTTTTCTTGATATTGCAATAGAGAGTGTTGAAACCCTAAATGAGTGGAAAGTTGGAAATTTGTGAATAGATATTGTGAAATCCATTTGAAGTGTTTATCTTGACATCATATAATTTATTTATTCAATGTTATTCTTGATGCATGATATCAGAGTGAATGGCATGGAAACCCAAATTCAGCTCAGTTCTAGGGTTTCATATATACATTGATTGCATATGATTTGTTGAATGTAGTCTTTATTTAGTGAATATTTATGACACATTAAATCCTAATGAGAGCTATGAGATAATAGAATGAGGTAAATGAAACCCTCAGTATAGGGTATTCAATGAATCAAATATTGTGATTACCATGTTCTCTGTATGAGTTGTGGTGATGCTTAAGAGTACCCTTGTGGTAAATGTTATCAGATGGTCTATGAAACGAATGGTTTACAGAGCTAAACTAAGATATGTTGATGTGATGATTGAATTGTGAATGTAAAGAGTGAATTAGACATTTAGATACCCTAAACACTGTAGAATCATCACACGATGAGGCATGCATTATGGGGAGAAAATAGTTTCCCGATTGGAGGTAGTCCAGATCGAGGTAAGCTAGAACGCACCAGTAGAGTGCAGGGATCTTGATCAGTAGGGCAGACTCCTTACAGTTGTGTGGTACCCAAAACCAACTGATGATTCTGATGGTACCTGTGTTACAAGTTGTAGTGATTAGTGGTCAGCAGGTCCACTAATGCACAGTAATCCTGAGGGCTTTGACTCACCACCTGAGTACCCAGGTTGAGAGGTGGAGTCTGACATATTCGGCCGCTCCCATTAGCCTCCGAGAGGTAGATGTGCTGAGGCCCGCTACAAATGGGGTCTTACTCGAAAGATAGGCTTAGAAACATGGGCATGCTTCTTAGCCTTGTGCAGGGAGATCATAGCTTGTTGCGATTCGTTCACATGTTGTGGTACACCTCATGTGGGTTCATGGCATAATAAGATAAATTAGAGCTAAACAAGTGTGTGCAATTACTCAATTATTCTTTGTAAGTTTATGGGTTATTAGTTCTCTTTATAATCAATCAAGCATACTCATATATTGATTCTTTCTTGTAGATGTCTAGGGTATTGTGCAATATTTATTTTTGTGAAAAAGTTGTCTCTTTAAAGATTACTATTGTTATAATTGATATCAGTTGCTCAAAAGTATATTTGTAACTATATTAGTGCTTTAAACTATTTCTTTGAAGTACTCATTCAATGAGCGAGTAGGCTCACCCCTCTACTCACAATTTTTAGGGAAACCACATGGACTTGAAGAAGGTCAAAGCATTATAGTAGATCTACTACATGAGTTAAGAGATTAGTTAAGTTCAGTCAGTACATATCACTCTAGGTCGTTGTATATATGTGAGTGAGTTGTAAATGATATTTTGTATCTTTGTTTCCTTAATAAGAGAGAATGTACATAGCTATCATGTCATATGTACATGGAAGTGTGAGAAACATAATGAATGTATGGATGTGCATCAATAAATGTTGAGATCATATTAAAGTATTAAAAGTTTAATTCTCTTGTAAAGTTTGTTTATGTGATTGGATGCGAGAAAACAAAGAGTTTGAAAGAAATGGAAGAAAAAAATGATAATCAAGAGTGAACTTTGTATTAAGTATAATCCACAAAGTTATGCCCTAATCTCATGATTAGTGGTAATCGTGGGATGTGGGTGTGACATATTTTGGTATCAGAGCTTAGGCTGAGTTTTCAGGGACCATTAGGATAGAAAGTCAGAGTTATAAGTGTGGCAGTTAAGAGGTGGTGTGTGAATAGCTCTGGGAAGTCTGGGTATTTGAATACCCTAGCTTTGTATTTGGATATATAGTTTGACCAGTATCAAGCTACTCTGTCTATTCTTCTCTGAATGCCCTTTCCAGGCATGCAGTGGGAGAATGGGCTAGAGAAAAACCCTAGAAATATTAGGGTTTGAAGACTAGAAAGAAATAAATGGATTGAGCATAAGAATAGAATGTTATGCAACTCTTGTTCTATATTGCTTATTTTATTAGAGATCAATAGAAATTCTCTTATATGAATGAGTTGATATTATCAATTTGTAGAATATGTATGGTTCTTTTATATTGTCGTGTATCATGAAGTGATTCATTTATTGTTTATATTCTTTGTATCAAGTAGACCATAAGTTATGTTTAAATGAGTTTGCCCTAAGTGGATATTATTTCCACATGTTTGAGATTAATAGGAGTTTGTTAATCATGAGTATCTATTGGCTTTAGGAATGTAGGTTCGGCCTGGTCCAACTGGCAGGATGCGTTATTGGGATCTAATGACTCCTATTAACAATATAATAAGAGTAGACTATGGATAAATTAGACCCACATCATAGTGAGAATGTACATACAATAAGATGTTGAAACATATGGGAAATATTAGAATAGCTAAGAATCAGTTGGAACTGATATATAAGATCCAACTTTGGGGCCTCATGTGAGAAACCCTTAATTGGAAATAAAGGAACACGACATAAGGTTCAGATTCAGTTTAATGATTAGTATTATATGAACTCTAAATATGAAATATGGAAAAGATATTCGAAAAGTATGTAAGGACCAAGATAGTAAGAATCAATTATGAGGAATGGATCATATAATCGAGTAAAATGCTTTTATGTACTTCAAAGAAAAGGGAACATAGAAGAAAAGAGTTTAGTAGACACTAAGTACATATAAGTGAAGAGTCTTTAGAAGAGTTAAAGTAAAGAGAATTAGATGAACATGTAAATCATAAGACTAGGATAAGAAACTAAGTTGAAACAAAGACAAATGTTGGAAATGATGAGCTTGATTAAAGAACGAGGGTTACATGATATAATTGAGAGTGTGGAATGTATACCTTTATTATAAAGTTTAATACATTCATCCTTACTACCTTTGGGTTCTAAGTCTCTATAGTACAACAAACTAGTTTCTAAAAGAAGAACAAAAGTGTAGCTAAACAAATGAATAAGTCATACAAAGGTAGACTATATTCAGGAAGGAAAATCATGATTGAAAGAGAAACTATGTTTCATCCATGCATGAGCTATTTGATTTAAAAAGAAGGATATGTAATGTATTAAACATGAGGTGAAACTAGTAGAGAGATTATTGATTTATAATTTCAACTTCACATTAGTAGAAGGATAAAAAGATATATATGCAACATGGTATACATGATCATACACATAAAAGAAGCAACATGATCATAAGAAAAAACTAGAAGTTAAAGATGACAGGTGGAGTAGTAGTATATGGTATGAGGATTATGGAAAGTAAGTAAGGGTTTGAAACATGATGGAGTAATATAGATTATAAAAGAAAGAGGTTGTGAGATTCAAGAAAGTGCTAATTAGTCAAGTATCCTTGTTGATAACCAATTGAACCTATGTATGAGAAATGTATTAAGAGAATGTTTGAGGATAAGAATTCTAAGTCTCAGAATCATCTTCTCTTTCATATATTACTTAATGAGAGCAATGTGGGAAAGAAGTGATAAGAAAATGAATCATATATGATGCATAACCACCATGATAGAGACATCTAGTGAATGTAATAATGACACACAATATGATGATGAAGCCCTAGTAGGGTAAGTTGAGAATGTAATCTATCTGGATGGCCAAGTAAGAGAAAGGAAATTCAAGTGATGAAATAAGGAAGACTTTAGTAAAACTTGTGAGATCCAAAGTTTGGATTTCAAATTAAGGGAGTAAAGTCATATCATAATCACATCATGTTACTGATGGGGACCGAACCCTAGAATGTTTAGAGTTGTAGTAGTTAAAGGGATGTCATAGTGATTTGACCTTGAATACTAGCATCTCTATAAAACAAGACCATGACATTTGCACTATGAGAAGTAAACTAGCACTGATAGTAATCCATGGCTTAAATGTAGCTAATACAAAAGGTAGATAAACAATATGGGAATGATTTAGAGCAAAGGGTATGAAATTAATTTGAACTATAACAACTGTGTTTTAAACAAATAGAGAAATGCAACATGAGTAAGGTGTGATATGAAATGAATTCTTGCAGTGATATCAAGAATGATAAATAATCTATTCTTACCTTGTATATTTCAATTTTTGGGATGTTTATTCTATATGATCAAAATGAGAAGGATAAGTAACAAGAAGTAAGTAGTAATGAATGAGTAGGACAATAAGGGAAAATAATGGCTTTTAGTAATACATGAATTTGTTTTTAGAAGTATCATTTGTTGAAGGTATATGAAGGATGTAAATTTGTTATACATATGATTTCAGTTGTACTTGTGCAAGTAATATTAATTAAAGGTGTCTGATAGTTTTAGTGATCCATATCAATAATCCAACTTAGTATTGTACAATTGTTGTTGAATTTAGTCTTTCAAATCATGAATGCTTTGATATTTGAGAAGAATAATAGTAAAATTCAAAACAACATGGTGAACTCTCTGTTGTGACTCAGAGGTAGTACAGAATAGTAGTACACATTGAGCCATATGAATTGAGATAGTTGGATGAGATTATCAATGTTGAGGAAACACATCAAGAGTATGAAAATATTGAAATGGTTGTTTCTCTTTCTCTTTCCTATGATTGATTATGGCATAGAGAATTTGTTTTTTATCATTGAGCAGTCATGATTTAAACATGTTGTGATTAGAAAAGAAATAAAGGACTTAATTTTGAAAGATACATTCAAGTATGAAATATTACCTAGGTCAATCATCACATCACATGTATAAACTTGTTGTTGGTGTAGATCTGTGCTTGACAATCTGGGTACATCAGTTCAACCCTTGAATCAGTCTTCTCGCGTCTTGGTCGGTCGGTTGGTCATCATAGATGTTCTCCTGGCTTCCCGTCCAACTAATGTTTGGAATTCTTCCAAATGATTAGTTGGGCCTACCAAGCAGTCGTCTGGTTCCACCGCTCTATCCTCCATGGTCCTCCAAATGGTCAGCTCATATCATGAATTGGTCGTCTCATCTAGAGGTCATAATGTACCTCATCATTGCAAGAAAGAAACTATCATATTGCTACTTTATTACATTGCACAAAATAAACCACGAGTTACTTTTGAGGGGAGAAAAGGTAGGAAAGAATTAACTTTATATTGGGAAGAGGGAGGTAGATGCTTGGTATACATACTGAGATAAATAGGAATAAAACCATCCAACCACACACAGATATTGGGTATTTTCCATAACAATGCTACACATCCACCATCAAAACCATTTTTAGGGTGAAGCATGAATATTTCATATATATATATATATATATAGTTTGGGATTATGTGGTTGGATACACATATGCGATAGTTTTAATATTTTCATCGTATGCAATAAATTAATGATTAAACCAAAAATCTAATCATACCGATTATCCTAAAACATAGTAAACTGGTGTGACTCGGATACCACAGTTGGGAAATACATGCACATCATATAGCATGAAACAAAAAATGTGTCTATATGTATCCTCATACCAGCAAGTTCCCTTCAACTACTATGAAATAGGAAGGATAGTTTGATGAGTTACACCTGGTCCTTGAGTAAGTCTAGCAACAACAACTCTCTTCAATGCAACTATCAACAAGTTGCTATTAGTTGGTGGTTTTGCAACTCCTGTTCTTTACCATAAACAATGAAAAAAATAGCTTCTGCAGTGACTCCTATGGTCTCACCATGGACTGTAGGCTAAAATTTCCTCTCTTGGCAGTAACCAAAGGATTCCTACCTCAAGAATTGTCCACATGGACTAACTAGAACTCATGTCGTTCAAATAGAATAGACATAAAGGATTTGTCCCCCCCCGTTGGCATACTAGCCACCAACTTATTCTCCTTCAACAACGTTCCTTAACGATTCTCTCCCATAGCTATCCCTCCCTTACCGGGTAGGACTTTCTTGGGCTCCCTCGGTTACCAAAACTAGAGATGACAAAAACTATCAGAGCAACTAATTCTGAATTGTCTGTGTTGTGTTCTGGGAAGCCCCAATAACCTTTTATTTATAGGCTGGGTAAGGGCTAGGGTTCCCAGTCTATACGAGATTTGTGTGGGAGTGGAAGGGACTGTGAGATCTTGAATTTGTGCAACTTGTGAACCAAACAATGGTCGTTTTATGACTTAGACGGTCATGTGGTCATATCATATGATCATCTCACACTGTTAGATGGCTATCTGGTAGTTTTCGAAACACATACAAATTTGGAAATTTTGATTCCAATTAATATTACATATTAATTCCTTGCACCACAAGTATGTGCAATGGAAAAAAGTTCATGAAACGTCCAAAACCTTCATTCAGCCCAACTGAGCTATCTCACCCATGAGAGACACCTGGCTCACTCACTTAGATGGTCATTTGGTGAGTCAGAGTCGAGTAAGTCAATTCAACATATTGAACCGTTCAATTCACTCCTCAATTTGGGTAGAACTTAGCAATTTTGAACTTTAATCTGCCTAACCCAAACGGACATCTTAACACTTGAGACACCTGTCTGGCTACCCAAATGGTCATCTCAATACTTGATATGGTCATTTGGTAGTCCATTTAGCCAATCTATTGATTTGTTGCCTAAATTGAATACCTAAATGCTTTAGTAATCAATCCAATCATCATTTAAGATAAGATCCTCTTCTAGATGAGTTCCTATGTGTGTGACCCTATAGGTCCCATATCATTTTGGAAGTGAATGTCCATAACTAACTTATGCCATCACAAGCAAGGACTGGTGCCTAGTCACACATCAGTTCTACCCAAGTGAATGGAAAGTTGGAGAACAACTTCAACCTACAATCTATGTAAGGTATTGCAGTGATTGTATAATTCCTTTGACGTTGATATTCACAATGAACTCGAGGTATTGACTTATCATGCTCTCAAAAATCAATCCATGTCCCTTGAACCATGAGCATAGTGTTTGAGATAATGTGACCTCAATATCATATATTTATTCACATGTGCATGTGCATGTATTTCTCAGTCTCACATATCAAATGGCTAGGATATCATACTTGGGAGGGACAAATCCCATATATATCACTCATAGTCTATCCCCATGTGTCAAAATCACTCAATCATCACCTTTATAACAACTCATGTTTCAGGACTGCATTTGATGATGTCAAAGGGTGCCCAAGACATATGAGGATTGCAGTGAGTTCAGGTCTAAGAATCACAATCACTACCTTCACTATGAGAGATGACTATGACCACCAATGATGGTTTTCATGTATCACTCTCAAGGTGGGTCTGTCTGATACATTGTTCCCTAATATATATATGTGTTCTTGGTTTGATATTGCTATATCATTACTAATGAGATTCGGTCATCAACAGACCCACACTCTATCTTTAGTGTTACTAGTCTCTATTTTCCTTCCATAATAACAACCTAATAGGGACATAAAAAGAATATACATATTCTTAACATTTGTATGATCTCATCCTTCCTAGTCATGTACTTGAAGATATACATCATTTAGTATTGTCATTCTATAGACATTCATATTATATCCTCATTATCTCATAACTGAGTGAAATCGAATGAATTGGAAGCCTGCCTTTATGAGTATTAATCAAATCCTTTATAGTATATGCCATGTCAATCATCACATGATTGGCTCTATGGGCATACCTTACCAACAATAAGTACATGTAGGACTATGACATGCTCCATCTACTTGAAGTTTTGTAGATGTATTGCAAGAAATTGACAACTCAATACTAAGACATTCTAAGGGTTATACAATTTTACCTTAATGTCAATTGTACGAGTTTCATTCTTTAATTTAAAGACCAATATATACTATCAAATTTATACAAAGTATCTTTTAGTGAGAGACAATAAAATACATGTATGATAATGTGGCCTTGCATGTAGGGAAAGAGTGACATGGATGCCACAGATGTCATTAATGATGGGTTTGAAGCCAATAATATGAACTGTCCATATTTTACATATAGAAATAGAGACATTCAAAATGACTTGTTGTATGAACGTACTAATTCAACACCTACAAAATCTCTAAATCATGTTCATTGTAGTGAGGGATGCAATAAAAATAATATCAAAATTATGCAATAAGCATACACAAATAGTGGCCAATTTATTATAAGTGTTTATCATATACAAAAGATGACACATATAGGAACATATTAATGTTGATGCCTTACGTGTATTTTATTGCACTAATAAATTCACTATATAAGTAATTCCCTACGTTTTACCAAAACAACATTCCATAATACCACTCACAAGAGGATGGGTCTTATTGCAATATACTTGTGGACCGAATCCCAAAATACAACTATTTTAAATACCTTGATAGCTTGCATCCAGTATGATTGAGACTAATATTTAAACCAAGAGTTGATTGTATTGAGTTAAACTAATTGCATATAAAAGTAAAAATATAATATTAAAATTGATTCTGGAATAATTATGGAAGTCATTGGGGTGGAATTGAGTTTCACCACCACTACACACACAAACACTTCAATAACATATCTAGGCTAGATAAAATTATTGAAATGAAGCAAGAAAAGTTATGCTTAATAGAAGCATGAAAATCACATAGATATCTATGTGAGTGTGATATCTCATTACTCATAGATCATGTATCTACTACTCTATAGACATGCCTTCAAAAATTTAAATTTTTCTATCAACCATGTTAATCTATACTCAAAACATAAGCATTGAAGTTCCCATAACCTTGAGTTATAATAAATCATGCAAAATGGGAGATCAAGCCAATAAACATGCAAAGAAATGACTAATATTAGAAATGAAAGAGTTATATATAAGACTGAAATATCAAAAATGGACATGCAAGTATGGGTAGCGGGGCTAGTCCCCACACCCTAGACAAAGGGACTAGTCACTCTTCATTATGGGGTAAGATGAAATAGATGAGGAGGAAGATTATGTTTCATCATGGTGGGAAGAGGAATCGTGGCCCTCATGTAGAAAAAGATTTCTTCTAACCAATGAAGAGGTTGGTTCAACAATGGGAGAGGAACTGCCCGATACTTGGTGTTTATGGTCTCCTTCTTCACTTCTTTTACCTTTGGATTTTACCAACAAATGAAGAGATGAATATGCAATGTTGGTGAAGATGTGTCATCTATCCAGCCACCTTGGCAATTGGAAGAACCCTAGCATTGTAGAGGCAAAATGGATGCACAAAGAAGAAATACATGGGCATTCAATGGAGGATGGGTCAATGTAGTCTTCTCAGGTTGGATGTAGTGTGGAAGTCTTGAAGTGTTGTGAAGGAGAAGAGATGACTCCCAATGAAAGCAGGGATGGACTATTTAAAGTTTGCAAGGTGCACAAAAAGGGATCTATCAGTCATAGTGCAGGGGTTTCTCTGGGTAATGGGCATAGAAACACAGTTGGTTGATAGAGTTGGGGACCCATGGGGGTGTGGATCTTCCCAGCCATCGGGCTTGGAAGTAGGAGTTTCTTCTATTCATTGGGCATAGAGGGGTTGTAAATTGATAGTTGGGTATTTTTCAAGGTGCAGAAGGGTCATTGGGTAATGAGATCTGACTAACCATTGGATTGGGCTCCATCACTCTCCTGTTGAAGGTGGAATAAAAAAGAGCTAGGGGATCCATCAAGGAGTAAACCTCCCATTAGTGCCCAATCTTGCTCGCTTGTCAGCTAAAGACTAATGGGTCATAGGAGAATCATCAAGCATGGATGTCAAATGATGATTAATAAAGCATTAGTGTTTGTGTGACATCAGTCAAGGGCAGTTCTACTTCAACATAGACCTATTCTTGGGGGAGGGTGGGTGTCTATTGGCATATCATGGGGCGATGACCAATTGAAGCTCAGTTTGATGAACACTGGGTCAAAGAAGGGGTTGATCAAATCCAAGTCATCAAAAACGTCTTGGGTTTTCTAGTCAGTTAGCGGGACCAGTGTGGCGTAAGCTAGTGTGCATCTGTTGAAGCTGAAATCTGACATGGAAAGCAATAGATTTGATCAAAACCCAACATGTTCACATAAAACTAAGGAAAACTATGTAGAGGCCAAATGAAAGCTAATTTAAGGGATATGAGTGCAAACATGAACAAAAATGCAACTAAAACTAAGATGATTATGCATTCATCAATACTATTCAGAGAATACACAGATACCTACATTAACAACTTCACCTCCAAACAAATATAGGTTCATGCCCTGAGTAGGGAAGAGATGGTACCTAGTGTTTTATTATCATTATGTTGTATGACAAGGAATGAATAATTTCAAAGGCAAGTCAGTAATTGTAGCAAGTGTAATCAATGAATTGACAAGTTAGGTATCTTATTATTATTATTATATGGTGTAGCTAATCACATGGGTACTTCTCACCATTATGGTCACATGTGTGAGAAATTAGATACACGAAGGGTGAACATGGAGAGTGTATATTTACACAACCTTAATTTCTTGAATGAATTTCAAAGAATGTAGTATTAAATGCACTTAGAATAATATCATATGACTATGCCATTATGTGATGTGTGTTATGTCTACATGTCATAACTAATGATAATTGATTTTTTAGAGAAAATCCACGATGATACTTCTTACTTTGGGAAATTGATATACCACCTACTCAAGGGATAATGTAGGTTGAGCTCAAGTTAATAAGAAATAATAGTCTCTATTGGATTAGGTAATGAACTTGAAGTACATTAATATAATGAATCACGATTTTAAAGATATTTAGTGATCTTATCATGTGGGATAAGATGCATTTCATTAGGAAGTAAATAGCTTGGAGATTAACAACTATATTTTGGAATCCACCATCACACTAACTTGATCCAAGTTAGTAATGAAGATGCTAATTTAACATATTGAAACTAAAGCACACCTATCATGACATAATGATAACATGTAGTGTATTCACTATTTATTAATTTATCTACAAGAAGTCCATGCATTTTGGTCAGTAATTTGTCGATCCATTATACATGCACTATTTAGGTGATCGAAATCTAATTTAGGCTATGGATGTGTAAAATTCAACAAAGGCATATACACTATATGTTTACCTTTGGTAATTGATCATATAATCATCATTTTGAGATCTCACACAAACATTTCTCATGGGGTTTCCCTTCTTTTTTTGTAAAATTAAGAGATTATTCATTCATCATGGTCTCCATTTCCATGGCAACATGTTGAACTGTTAGTACATTTATTTGATTCACTCTGTATGATATTGAAGATGCACTCATGGGGTTACACCAAGTTGCTAAGAACAAGGGTAGTTTGGTATCCTCCTTAGATAGCTTATATACATCATAGTTGTAGTTGCTTCTTACAAAGTATATGTTAATGTTTTGGTTGGCCAAAGCCCTTTTAATTCCTTTGCACAATGGAAAAAGTAGGAGGGGTGGGTATCTTCTTTGTGATAATCTTATAGGCCAAAACACTATCCATAGGTAAGATTCTATGTTGAGGGAACTATTTGCAGATCTCTAGAGCATGCGTAGTCACTTATAGTCCAACTTCAAGTATATCAAATTGAGTCCATTTCTTGTATCCACTGATCCATTTTCCTCCATGGTCTCAAAGGATAAAACTAAGGGCAACATTGTTTTATTCTTTTTGACTGATGCGTCCACATTCATTAGCATGGAACCTAGATGGGGTTTTATCAATGACCTTCAGTAAACATTTGAGTGTGTGTTCCTTCGATCTATGGAGACTCTGTCATGAGGGTTTGAATGCACAGATTAACCTCCTTTCTTATTCTATTTAATATATCTATATGATTGTGATGATGGTTCTCGAAGATGAACTCACACCTGGGTTTCCATATGTCCACGCTGCTAGTGCAAGCCAAGTCATCCAATCTTTGTAGTTCTTACTTCTTGTCACATTCATGGAGATGGTTTTGTTTATGTTTTCTTATACAATCATGTTGCAATTAGTTTCATGTGTGATTCTCTCCCAGGCCTTCCATTCAATTCCATAGTTGAAGAGAGCATGTTATTTGGTTTCTACTTCATTGTTGCACCTTGGGCACATTTCATTCATAGTGAGGCCTCTATGTTTCCAAGCAAGGTTTATCATATTATTGTCATGCATGGCCAACCAGATAATTTTTTAAACTCTATTAGGTATTCTCAAGTTCCACACAACAGTCCACTACCCCTCCATCTTCATGGTGATGTTGTTTCTCAAGTGGTTATAATATAGTTTGCTATAGAAGTTTCCATCTAGAGACTCAAGTGTATAGGAATAATCCATCACCCACCACAGGTGAGGGTGGCACCATGGATTGAAGTTTTGAGCATGATTCATGTCCCATCCACCTTGTATGTTTGTTGTGGATCCTACTTTTAGTTCAATGATGTCCTCAGATATAATTTTGATTGGAGTATCTATGTTCTGGTCTTCCATGTCACCCATTTGTCTTCCCATACATCAATTGACTTGCCATCTGGGATTTCTTTCCCAGTTTTTAACATTTGTGATTTCTTTTGTTCATCTATGGATCTCCCCATTCTCGAACTTCTGCACTCCATTTTATTTCCACTTGCCATATTTGTGTCTCATGACCTCACGCCATAAAGAAGGTTTTTCATAAGTAAACTCGCAGCAGTACATCATGAGTAAAGCTTCATTTTGTAGCTTCAACATTTTAATATTGAGCCCACGATTTTTTACAATAGTTAGTAATTTCATCCATGCTACTAAGCTCATGGCTTGTTCCATGATGATACCTTTCAATAGGAAGGTTATGATAACCTTGTCAATTCTATCATAGATGCCCATAGGAAGATGAGTGAATCACATGGTACAAATTGTAGAAGAGGTCAAAACAGATTGGATGAGAGTCTTCCTTACAACAATCGATAAAGATTTATTAGCCCATGATGAGATTTTATTTTCTATTATTTTGATCATGTCTAGATAAACCTCTTTGTTTTTCTTTGTATGTAGAATGGGTATTTGCAAGTATTTTCACAGGTTCCGAGTCTCCTACATTATCATTCTTCTACAGATTGCTCTTGGAATTCTAGGTGTAGTGTTCTTTTAGAATACGATTATTGAATTTTCATTTGACAGGGCCTGACCTGATGTTGCTTTGAATCTTTTGAGACATTTTATAATTGTACTAGCCTGTTGAATGGAAGACTCACCAAATAAGATGATATCATTCACAAAACACATAGGGGATAATACTAGACAACTCTTTGACAATTTTCACGGGATCCATATATGTCTTGTTCCTCAATGTCCATTGTGTGGCCAAATATCTCAAGGCAGAGGAGGAATATATGTGGCGATAGGGGTCTCCTTATCGAATCCCTCAGTTTTTTCTAAATTGCTCAATCATTTCATCATTCTAAGAGATTATAATTTCATGGGTTGTGATGATTTTGATGATCAAAGTGATAAGGTTTGAATGTATGTTTGTTCTAAATTTTGAGAGTTTCATGGATGAAAGGTCAATCATTTTGTCATATGCCTTGGATAGGTCTAGTTTCTAGAACATGGTTGATGACCTACCTGATTTAGACTTCATGGTATGTATTATTTCTTAGACAAGGATACACTACTACATAAAAGCCTTTTAGCGTCGGTTATTTAAGCTCTTTAGTGTCATTTTCAAAGCGACACCCAAGTGGGCACCGCTAAAGGGGGACACCTTCGGCGTCGGATCCCAACCGATGCCAAAATATTTTTCGCCACCGAAGATGTGCCATCAAAGGGACTATATGCGTCGGTTGTTTAGTAAAAACAGACGCCCAAACTCTTCCCGCCACCGAAAATGCGCCAGCAAAGGGACTCTAGGTGTCAGTTGTTTACTAAACAACTTCTGCCAAAACTCTTCCCGCCACCAAAACACACCAACAAAGGGACTATAGGAATCAGTTGTTTACTAAACAACCACCGCAAAAACTCTTCCCTCCACCAAAACATGCCAGCAAAGGGATTATAGGCATTAGTTTTCTAAGAGAAACTGACGCCACATCATCTAAACTGACGTCATTTTATGTAAATAACTGATGCCCTATCCCCTGTCTACCACCACGGCCATGCTTCCCAGCACGACCATGGTACCTGGTCACATAGACGTCAGTTTTAGTTTGAAAATTGCCACCGTATAACATAAGTGTCAGTTTTGTTCAAATAACCGACGCGTATGTTTTGATTTTTTTTCTGTCAGTCTGCAGACCTGTTGTGGCTGGTCGCAGGATGAGAAACCTACAGTTCAGTTATGAACTATAGGTTTTACGACATCCATTGATATCAGCCAACAACAAGTCACAAACCTACAAAATTAACATGATGGACAATATTACATATATGTGATTCACACTCATGTATAAGAACATTTAATTCATATTATTTTTTTCATCACACGCATGTAGAAACCAGTAGCAACCTACGGTTCCATTTATTTCATCTCTTTTCACATTCAGACTCATGTAGAAACATTCATGTATTGATGATTTTCACATACATATGACAATTCATAAAAATTCATGCACATTCACACAAAATTAATTATGAGAACAAAGTTATTCTTTATTCATCTTTGTCATCATTGTCAGCAAAATCATATTGAAAAATTTCCACTCTTTGCAGGGCTTTTGCCCAATCTTCTCTTACATCATCTAATTCATCTCTCGTATAGGGAGCATGTACATCGAAATGATTTGCACTTGTGTTGAAGACCTTAGTTTTAATGACCTACAAAGAGAATGATGTACATACATAATTATAATAATATATAATAAAATTCTTATATTTCATATTATCTAACAGGACTATGTATAATACTTGTTGTTTTTATCGATTTCCAATACGGCATGTTTGATGATTAGGTCCATAAATCACATCACGTAGTAGGCACATGCCCTGCCATTGTCTTGTGTATCACACTATAAATTGAAACATACAAAATATTCAAAAATACAAATAAGCACAGTTCACATAAATAATATATACATTGGGTCAGGAAATTACTTTCACATTCTCCCAAATGAGTGTCAGATTTTTTTTCATGGGGACCTTTCCTCCAGCTTTTTTATACTCTTGTAAAGCCCTACATATGTTAATGTAACAAATTAAATTGCATAATTAAATAGTAATGCAATAACAAATGTTAACACATATAAAAACATTAAATATTTCTCATGAGAATAATGGTCTTTTAATTGCATGTCCATATAATACATCCAACTCACTCCCCGCATGATCTAGATAATAGACGGTGAATGTCTTTGGGACAATAACTAATAACTCCTAATGCTTAGAACTACAGGTAAGAAAGTTGAAAATTAATAACTCAATATCCGCAATAAAAATGTAATTTGCTTAAGTTCAAATTACAAGCAAGGTAAACTTACTCGACATTGAATGGAGCTATTATCACCGTCTTATTATTTTTACCAAAATATTCAAAAGAATCACAGTAGTATGAAGTAACTGAAGAAGGGTCTGTATCTACAAGACTAATCAAAGATGGAACCAAAAATCCCACATGGGAAAACCCAAAATCTATACATGTCTTGTATAAGTGCTGCAAAACATGTATTGCGTATGCATTAATATATAAGAAACTAGATTGTCGTAAATAAAACAAGGTATATGGATGTATAAACCAGATTTCTATATGCATTAATCTCAGCATATCCATAGCTCTATCATAGATGTGTTCAGCCATTCATAACTAAATAACTCCAAAATATCTTGTATAAATATGTTGTTTCTGAATGTTTGACCTGCATAAATACGTATCTAAAACTTCTATTATGTATGCATTAATACGTATGCTAAACTTGTATAAATAGATTGTTATCATATGATTTACATGTAGCATTCTCTGCAATAGTAACATTTATAGGGAAATTTGGATTATGTTTGCCGATCCATATTGCCACACTCCTACAATTAGGACCTATCGAGGCGTGTAGGTCCCCTGGAAGCCAACTTGGACATCGAGGAGGTGGAGGCCGAGATGTAGCGGGTCTCATCTTTTTGACCTGTATATATAATTTCACATCAATTGACTCATATATATATATATACACACTAACAAATTAAAGTAATGCAAATTTATCATACAATATCAGTATAGAGGACATCCGCTTCGGGCCACATTATCACTCCACCTACTGCCTCACCAAGTGTTTCAGCATCTGGGTGTGCATGAGGTAGTGCAAGATTCATCCAACCAGTGAGTATATGTATGTGGCTCACATGTACCATGCCATCCGGTACTGGACTCCCATGAAACATGCACCCTTTAAGGGGTGGGTAAGCCGATGCATCTGCAACGATATATCCTTCACTTTGTAGTTGGCATGGCTTCAACCCCTACAAATTTACGTAAAGAATGTTATATGCATATATACACAAAAATATCATCTTGAAAAAACTAGCTATTATATATGCCATAAAAATACTTACAGAGGACGTGCTAGGTTGTGGGTCTATAGGATTACTCCCAACCTCTTTAGTACGAGCAGTAGGAGAAGAGAGGCTCACCACAGGTACTGTCTGAGTGGCAGTCTGAGACACCCACCACTTGTTAAATGCTTCCTGAAGTCTTTTATCAACTACTTCCTTGACTCTCCTATCAATTAAGGAATCTACCTATACATGGATAAAAGAAATGCTGGTTTCTGATTATTGAATTCCCTTTCGCAATAAAGTTCTAAAATAAGAATAAGTTACCTCAGCTTGTGAAAGTCCCGCTTTTGGGACATATTTGCACTGGGATGGCCCAAAGAACGTTTTGATGCCCACACCAGCGCCTGCACCCCTTACACGTCCAGGATGCTCTGGGTTACCCAGAGCAACTTTTAGTTCATCCCTTGTGCCCTGAGGGATGAACTTGCCTTCCTTCCTTTGCTCGTGCAGCTCCCGCTAAGCACCATCAAAAAAATTTGTAAGTAAACATAACAATAATCAATATTGATAGATTCCTCTAAGAGTTTGATTTTTACCATTTTTGCAGGCTTTGGTATCTCTCTCTTCTTGTTTTTCCTGCCAGCTATCCACATAACATGATGAGGCAGAGGTGCGGGAGCAGCAGTAGAGGACTCTATAGTCTCTTGAGTAGCAGTAGGACGAGTAGACTCGGCCTGTAGTCTTTGGTGAATGCCTGCATATCCTCTTGGACCCATTGTGTGGTCATGCACATTCAGTGCACGCCTTGCTCGTTGAGCATCGCTGATAGACTAGTTAGGTAGCACATTGATTTGGTTAGTAACACTAAAGGTTAACCTTGAATAGGTGAATACATAAAAACGTATATTAATTAAATTGGGAGTGGCGCTTAATACCTTGAATTCATTTGTTTTTCTTTGGGTAACAAACTCCTCCCATTCTTTGGGGTCCAAGTAGTTCCATTGTTGTGTGGCTTCCTTCTTCCAATATTTATTTTTCAAAGAGAATACAAAAAAAATTATTAGTGTAGAGTTAGTGAAATATTGATCAATGTCTAGAATTGGAAGACGCTTGAAGGGTGACCCCTTTGTTTTGGACAACACTCTTATCATCTTGACGCTTTGTGTAATATGAGAAACCATTTATGTCAAACCCTTCATAAGACATAACATTCAATTTTGGTTTAAAGGTGAGGCATTTGATGGTTTCAGTAACATTATCTGGTGTTTGAGATAGTTGATGTAAGACTTTATCTTCAAACCACTTAATAAATGTCTTGTTATGCTCTCAAGCAAGCCACATTGAATTGGATCGAGGATATTGTCTCTTGATGAAATTGGTATGTTCCTTGATATAAACACTCACTTCATCGATGTTGTGTAAAATATACAAGTGACCTTGCTCCAACTGCTCACGGCTGATTACTTTCACCCATGATCCCAAAACTCCTTTGCCAAAATGCTCCTCAATATTCTTGTCATTCATGGGAGCGTCATTACCACTCAGAATGTCATTGCAAAAATCCATAACCTCTCTCGCCACATAACCCTCAATAATACTCCCTTCAGGCTGATAACGGTTTCGAACATCACCTTTAAAAATGCTCATGTATCGTTCAAATGTATATGTCCAATGCAAGAAAATTGGTTCCAACATTTTCACTTCCCTAGTCAAGTGGACAACAAGATGTACCATGATATCAAAGAACGACAGAGGAAAATACTTCTCAAGATGACATAGGGTAACAACCACTTCTCTTTGCAAATTATCGAGAGTATCAGGGTCAATAACTTTGCTACACAGACTGTTGAAAAAGAAACAAAGTCTGGTGATTGCAAACCTTACATGCTTCGGCAATATAGATCTAATTTCCACAGGAAATATTTGTTGCATTAGACTATGACAATCATGAGATAGACCTATCAACTTCAGATCTTTCATTGATACCAATGTACGGATGTTGGATGAGTAACCCTGTGGCACCTTAACATTTACCAAGCATTCACAAAATGCTTTCTTCTCCTTTCTAGACAACGTGTAACAAGCGGGAGGTATGTATGTTCTCCGATTGCTACTAACTACTTCTATTAATTCTGTCCTTATTCCCATTTCACGTAGGTCCATTCTGGATTTTATCCCATCTTTAGTCTTACTTGGTATATTCAACAGAGTGCCGATGACGCTATCACATACATTTTTCTCAACGTGGATGACATCGATATAATGTCTGACTGTCAAAGAACTCCAATAAGGAAAATCCCAAAATATTGACATCTTTTTTAATAAAGACTTGTCACTCCTTGTGGCCATCGTACATTGTGATCTCTTACCAAATTCATTGGCAATGTCTTTCACTCTTTCATAAACATCCTCCCCGGATATAGGTTTAGGTGCACTATGTTCCTCATTCCGTCCATTGAATGCTTTGTGCAACCTACGATACAGATGAAATTTTGGAAGAAACCTTCGATGACCAAGATATAAAGTCTTGCCGCCATGTTTTAGTCGTATTGAATCAGTGTTCTCTTCACATATAGGACACACTTTAGATCCTTTGACACTATATCCAGACAAATTCCCATATGCTGGAAAGTCATTCATAGTGCAAAACAACATAGTGTGCAAACAAAATGTCTCTCTTCGTGAAGCATCATAGGTCATCACACCTTCACCCCAGATCTTCTTCAAGTCATCAATCATAGGTTCAAGATATACGTTGATATTATTTCCAGGTTGTTTAGGGCCCGATATCAAAGACGATAGCATAACATACTTATTTTTCATACATAACCATGGGGGAAGATTGTATATAACAAGCATAATTGGCCAAGTTCTATGTTGGCTACTCAATGTCCCGTACGGATTCATCCCATCTGTACAAAGCCCAAGTCTTAGATTCCTATCCTCTTCACTGAATTCAGGGTACAATAAATCAATCTTCTTCCACTGTGGGGAATCAGACGCATGTCGTAGGATCCCATCATTATTTTTCTTAACATCTACATGCCACCTCAAATTCTTCACATCTATAGGATTGGAAAACAAGTGTTGAAACCGTGGTATTATAGGTAGATACCACATCACCTTGGTGGGAGAACTAGTTTTGGACTCCCCCGAAGTCGTCAATTTATACCTTGACGCACCACATTTCGGACAATCTTTCAAATTGACATAGTCCTTTTGAAATAATACACAATCATTCTTGCATGTGTTTATCTTCTTGGCCTCCATTCCCATTGGGCACAATAATTTCTTCAACCGGTATGTTGAGATCGGCAACTCGTTTCCTTTAGGAAGAATTTCTTTCAACAAAGACAACAATGACATGAAGCTTTTATCGCTCCATCGATTGTTAGCTTTCAGTTTATACTATCTCAACACAGCGCTAAGATTTGTAAACTTACAACCCGTGTATAACAGTATCTCAACATCATGCACAATGTTTCTAAACATGGGAGGCGGATTAGTTTTGGTGTGCTCTACCCCACAACTATCCAGCATTGCATCAACGATGTCTACTAGAACTGATTCGCTCACATCTACGTCATCGAAGGCAATTTCTTCTTCCACACAAGCACTGCTATCGACATCTACTGGTTTTGAGATTGAAATCTCTCCATGCCAGTGCCATTCTGTATAGCCTTGTACAATCCCGTTGCACATGACATGACTTCTGATTTCATCACCAGTATTGAGTTTCAAGTTGTTACCGCAATGCCTACATGGACAGTAGAACCTATCTCCAGGTTGTTTCCTATGTTCCTCGGAAAATCTAATAAACTGATCAAGACCAGAAATAAACTCTGGGCTGCAGCAATTGTGAATGGACATACATGATCTATCCATTCTATGATCAAAGATAAAATAAGTATATATTACAACAAGATTAGGGTCTAGGGTTAACAAATACATGTGTTGCCATTATTATATATAATAAATGTGTACCACCTATCCCATTCTTGAACACCTAATCTCACTAGTAAGTGTATAATGTGTAATGGGTTTTCAAGAAAATTTTGGTAGCATTTCCCCGTTGTTCTCCAAGTACATATTTACTTAGAGAACAAACGGGGAAATGCTAGTGAAATTTCCTTGAAAACCCAATACACATTATACACTTACATCCTAAGTGAGATTAGGTGTTCAAGAACAGTCCCAAATCGGGGATTGTCCAAGATTTACTCCTAATGAGTAAATCTTGGACGGGTTTCTAGGCCAACAAATACATGTGATGTCATTCTTATATATAATAAATGTGTATAAACTACAGGAAACATGGTTAATCCTAATATATAGAGAATTATTAAATAATAAATCAAGAATTCAATAGTTTCAAACATACAATAATTCACAATGCTACTGATAAAAAAAATAATTCACAATGCAATGTTATATCAATGTTCCTCAATATATGTATTTGTTGAAAATAAGTTGTATTGGATAGACCCATAATGGAAGTGATCATTGAAAAAATACTAGACAATCATATTTTGTTTCATATACAATGTTCAATTTAAGTAAACACTCCCTTAGAGGATCTAATATTAGGCATAAAGTCATGTCTTAAATACTCTGGAAAAATATATATTGATTCAAGATCACAACTCCGATGCAGGTAGACATCAAATCCACTCTTAACAATTCATTAAAGGACTAATAAAGTAAAAATGACACCAATACTAGAGTCGGGTTAGATAAGAACCCTACATAAATCAACATTGGATACAATAAATGAAGATGGAGACCAGATTGTACGGTACTCCTAGTTGCAATAGCACACACATAGAAACCAGTGGATCAACCACAATAGAAACAGAGATGGAGACCAGACTATAAGGTACTCCTACAGGTCACACACATAGCACACACGTAGAAACATAGATGGTTCCATTACCTTTGATTGGCCAGAGCAGCGGCGGAAGCAGTGTCGGCGGCGGAAGGCAACAGGAAGGCGGCGCTGTAGTTGGAGTAGTTAGAGAGTAGGCTGCCGGAGTTGGCAGGAGCAGTAAGAGAGCAGGCCGTTGGAGGCACCGGAGTAGCAAGAGAACGGGCCGTCAGAGAGCAGGAGACTAGGCCGCTGGAGTAGCGAGCGGCGGTGGCAGAGGAGAAGAGAGTAGCAAGCGGCGAGCAGTAGGTGGCCGACGGCGAGCAAGAAGAATGGTGGTAGCGGTGGCGAGTAAGGAGAACGGCAGCGCGGAGGGAGTCTACTTGCTCACCGGAATCGCCAGACCCTAAGCCGATTGCAATGAAACAGAGAGAAAGGGGAAGAGTCGGGCTCTCTTGCGTGCTATTAAGTACATTCAGTGTCGGTTATTAAACAAAACTGACACATAAAATTAAAGGTGTCGGTTAACCACAAAAACTGACACATGTTCTCAATGATAATCGTCGATTCTAACTAGAAAAAAATCGACGTCTATCTACATATGCCAAATAAAAAATTTGTTCCCGATTAATGACCATAGTCGTCGGTTTTTTTAAAATCTGACGCTCAAAGGGTGTGAAACATTTCCCGCGAACAACGCGGGAAAACCCATAAGTGTCGGTCATTATTGTAAAATAGACGATCAAAATGTACCCAATTTCTATTTCACGAATAACCTTTAGTCATCGGTTTATTAGTTAATGAGCGACACCATATGTTAAATTTTAGAGGTAATTTTTTTTGCTAGAAATTTTGGATTTGGCGGTTAATTTTAGGTGTCGGTTTTTTATTAAGGAACCGACACCGAATAAAAGTGATACCCGTGTCTGGTCGCCCTTCACAAATTGATGTCAGTTTATTTTATAAACTGACACTTTATTGTTTAGGTGTCGGTGTATTTCTGCAACTGACGCCTTTAAAAGTGACGTTATAAGCCATTTTTGTAGTAGTGATAGTGTTGTCATAGATCTTCCTTCAAAGAATGAAAGCTCCTTCCAGGGGTGATATCAAGTCTGGCAGGATGGGTTTTATTCTTTCTACTAGAATCTTTGATAGAAATTTCAAACTAACATTATTTTAAAGTTATGGTCTACAATTGATGACATAATTTAGGGGTATAGCAATTCAATATTAGGATGAGTATGGATTTGGCAATCTTTGTGTTTATTGAGTGGCCTTCAAAGGAACTACAAATTGTTAAGAATAGGGAGCTTTTAATGTTGTTCCATTTATTTGCATGAATCCTGGATCAATGTCATCCAACCATGGGGTTATGATTGGATTCATCATCATATGGACTTGATGGACTTCATCGATAGTTGTCATGCATCCATAGTTACTATATTCCTATTTAGTGAGTTGTGGGAAGGATCTTAGGAGCATGGAACAAGCCTACAACATGTTGATAGAATTTCTTCCATGAAGAGTTTTATAAAAAAAGTTATAACCAGTGCTTCGATGTCAGTAGTGTCTTCTATCCATTGCCCCTCCATGTTCATTAGTTTCTTGATAAATATTCCTCCTTTTAGATTTAACAATAGTGTGGAAATACTTTTTATTTGTGTCACCCTCCCTCATCCAGTTGCATCTTGATTTCTATCTCCATCGTTAGTCTCTAGGGTGAGGATATCATTGTATTTTCTTTGTAGGTTTTTCATGTTGAAGTCAAGTTCTTCTGAGTAATGAGCTTTCAAAATGGTTCGGTTTTGCCAATTTCCCTGAGTATTTGAGTTCTTCTTGTGTTTGTACTAGCTCTTTCCTTTCTATCCCAAGTTTTTCCTTTAACATGAAATGTTCTACTGTTTGATGAAATTTGGTATTATTGTTCCAGTTGCTTTTTATAAAGGGTTGGAAGGATGCTCTCTTGATCTAGGTGAAGCAAGTTTTAATAGCAAACAAACATGTGGATATTCTAATGTGTATGTGTATTAGGACAAGTGAATGGTCTGAGTTCTTTCAAGGTAGGATCTCAATATTTATTTGAGGAAAAAGTTCAACCCATTACTGATTCACTATTGTCCTGACCAACCATTTTTGGAGAAGACCTCTTATGAAGGTCATCATAGGGCCTATGACACCTAAGACTTCTAGATCTGCATTTACTACTGCATACGTGAACTATTTGTTGTTGTTGTTAACATTTACCAATTTCCCTCCACTTTTCTCATTAATGTATAGAACTACATTGAAGTCACATGGCACAAGGCATGGGATGTTTGATACATCAATTAAAGTCTTTAGGTGTCCCCATACTATTCATTTTTTAATTTTTTTTGTAATAGCATATATGAATGTCAGACAAAATCTATTGTTTGTTGTGAGATGGATGAATTGTTTTTTTTAGGTGACGATGTCCACTCATGATCTTTCCACATTACCTGAATCCCATTAGAGTAGGATACAACCTTCACTGTATAAGACATATCCAATCCCATGGTCTTGATAATATTTCTACATTAGTACCACTTGTTCTTTGTTCAATGACTACTAGCATGTCTATTTTGTAATGATGGACCATCTCTTGTAATGTATTTTGGGTATTTGTGTTGCAGTTCTTTTGTACATTCCATGATGATAGGGTCATTAAATAGATGTATGTTGATGTTCATGGTCTCCTTTACCATCTTCTTGAGCAAGGTTTTGAGTTTCCACCTCTGTTCTTTTGATTTCAACTATGTTGATTATTTTATTCTCTTGTGAGATTTTCTTCTTATAAGTTCATTTGACTTAAAGATTTTTCAATTTCTTAAATGGATTTCAATTCATTCCCCGAACATAGCCTAGATGGAGGGACGCTAGACTACTAGGTGTTGATAAGTTTTGTCCAAGATTAAAGCGTAAAGTTTAAGAATTTTGCCCTTCATCTTCTAGAATAACAATAGTTTCATCATCCAATATGGTTGTTTCCTGGTGCATTATTGTTTTTCCTCTTTCATTGTTTCCCAATAGTGCATTGCTTTTTTGAGTTCTCTGAGATGGTTGTGAGGATTTCAATAGATTTCCTACTACTTCATTATTCTTCTTCTAAAGTTTACCTTCTTCTATTTCCAGTCAAATCTAATTACTTTGTTGGCAATATTCTTTGGAATATCTTGACTATCATGTCCTTTTTCTTCAATGTTGAGGTTCCAAAATCTATTCCTCATTTCAATTATGCTCCTTGTTTGATAGCCTTATTTCCTAGGTTTTCTTACGATAGGATTGACATGCATTGCTGCTAAAAAGTTCCCTTGTGATAGTGGTTCTTCAGGTAGTACTGTTGGAATTGAGGGTTACATTGGGTTTAATCTTCCATGTTACTCTTCTCTGATTCTACAGGTAGTTTCTATGTGGCCTAGTCTACCATAAAACATGCAGATACTTTGCAAGTTTTCATATTGAAGTTGGTAATGTTCTCCTTGTATGACATCTTCTGGGATTAATGCCCCTATTATTTCTAGATTTACATCTATGTGGGAAAATTTACCCTCCTCTTTACATCTTTGTTAGTGTCTACCCTTATGATGGTGCTAATAGTATCTCCAACTTCCTCCAATTAATGTATCTGGTAGAGGAGAATTGGAAGATTAGGGATGAGAACTATGATGACCTAGCTTTTCTCACTCCTCTCATGTACTATTTCTTTCCCTTGTTACTCAAATGACTCAATTGATGTTAATTCAATTGTTGGAGTATGATGATGCTCTGGTTTGATCACCTCAATGACCAATTTCAAAATTTGTGCCCTTAATTTGCTCTTTTGAGCAAAGTTTCATTATTTAATGATTGACCACTTTGCAACTGAAATTGAATCTAATTAATTTGCTCACCTTTATTTATAACATATTTCATAAGATAGAGAATTCAATTTTCTTTCTAGTGGTATAAGAATCACTCCATACAGACCTTAGTATTCCAAGTTATGAATTTTTGAAGTTTGGCTTAAAATATACTTGTTTTAATTGAATTGCATTTCAATTGCATATTAATGGTCCAAATCTAAGGTGTGTTGTCCATCAACTATCATCCTTGCTTGTTCCAAACCCTAAGAAGTCTTTAATCTCATCCATTGATCTGGAATCGAATGACCACAATCTTATCTGCAACCTTTGTATGCTCTCCGGCGGGGATGGCGTTGACATACAACCAATCTGTGCCAATACTCCCCATTCATGGTTGGATTGCCCCAATTAACACACCATTTCAGTTCACCCATCTCCCCTCCTCAGTTTCCTCTACTTTTTCCTCCTGGATGAGCCCCTACTCGCCTCCCTTCTTTTCTTCTCCTCCAACTTTCCATGGTAACCACAGTGGATGCCCTGGTTTGGGTGTTTACACCCTGGGCACTACCAATAGCAACATGACCGGCACCAAACTCACAACATTGCACTAAGTTTGGGTGGCCTAGTCGCTACATGTGGTTAGCCCTTCCTCTCAATTCTCCTCTCTCAGCTAAATGCAATGCTGTCATGACCTACAACAACAACGCGGTCTACTCTCCAGGAGGAGTCAAACTTTGGTCCTTTTTTATCACTCAAAACTGACAGGATGTAGAGGATCACCTCCTCCAATAGATATTGAGAAACAATGATCCACAGTCAAGGGCCGCTTTGTGGCGATCAGACCATAGCTCATGTGGTCGAGCACCACTAGGATCTGAGAGGTGGACGAACCACCAAGCGCCAAGTTCCAAGGTAGGCCACGCCCATGGGTGCCCAGGGAGCTGGTGTGCACAGACCACCATATCCACATCTAGCGGCCACAATGACTGCATAAATGATAGGTAATGCCCTAGTTCTATTCTATAATTCTTGATCAAGTGTTCAAAAAATCAAAACTTGTTCCTCCTTGGGCCAAATCCCACGTGTTAAATATGACAATCGATCAGATTGACATGATCTACAACTTGGGCATAGTCTTGTTATATGTTCATGTATGCTAAGATTTACACTTCCTCATTCAAAAAAAAAGAGGAAAAACTCATCCCCCCGTCTCTTGTCGCTCTGGCGATTAGGGCACGAGGCCGTGGACGTCCCTCTACCCTGATCTAGGGTTATCTCTCTTGCAGGTACAAGTGTGTGGTTGTGCTTGGGGTTCAGGTCTTATGATGGTAGCAGAGCTCGCGGATAGGTATGCATGTCTTAGGTTGTCAGAAGACGAAGATGAACCGGTTGATGTACATCCGGTAGGAAGCGGCGATGAGGCGGAGGATCACACCGAGCTGGTGCTCGTGGGTCGGTTGCTTACAGACCAGACGTATAATTTTCGAGCGATGGAATGAACGTTTGTTCAAGCATGGAGCTTGAAGGAACAGGCGGAATTCAAGCAACTTGAGGGCGACGTCTTCATCGTTCAGTTCGCTCACTAGAGAGATAAGCAGCGCGTAACTGACGGCGCTCCATGGAACTTCGATGGGAAGCTTCTGCTCTTCAAGGAGATCTGCAAAGAGGAGAAGCCGGGTAATATCATCATCAACAGGTGTCCGTTTTGGGTCCGCTTCTACGGCGTTCCTTTGGGTTATCGATCAGACACCACTATCTGTGAGATTGCGGGGAGGATCGGCAACGTAATCGGAACCGACAAAGACGAGTTGGGTTGGGACTCTTCCATACGAGTCCGAGTCGTCCTGGATGTAACCAAACTGCTGAAGCATATACAAAAGATCAGGATGAAGGGGGGTGCAACGGCGGATGTCGAGGTGAAGTATGAACGGCTCGCAAGCTTTTGCTTTGAGTGTGGCAGATTAGGGCACGTTGATCGTGACTGTGTGCAAGCAGAAGATGCGGGTGAGCACCATTAACGATGGGGAAACTAGTTGAGGGCATCTCCCTGGAAGCAGAGAAGAGCGACGGACAAGAAGGAAGGGGGGACAGGACCGGTGAGAAGGAAACTCACATATCAACGCCTTGGTGGTGAGGGAGCAACACTGAAACAGGGGGGACATGATGACAGCGGTAGCACAGATAGATCAAGGAAGGTTGGGTCGGAGGGGAGTGAAGGTAAGGGGAGTGGGAGGTGGGGGAGCAGTGGGACGGGTGAGTTTGGGGATGAACGAGAAGATCGGGACAGTGCGTCGGGGAAGGGCAGGTCGGAAGGGAGGGAGGGGGGCGAAGGGTCAGACTGAAAGGCGGAGGAGATGGGGTCGGGAGAGGGGATGCATGGGGACTGTGAAACTAGGGGGGATGAGGCGGCGAGGGAGATAAGGGTTATAAGGTACTCGGAGGTGGAACTAAAAAAGTTAAGGGGGAATCATCGGCTCGATGAGATCGCACCAGAGCTGGAGGACATGGAAAGCTCGGATGAACGACACCAATGGCCGGGGAACATGACGGCACTAGAGGCAAGCAACTTACAGCAGGTGATCCACGGAGAGGAATAGAGAAAGAAAGAGGGGTTGGGAAAGCACAGGGAACAAAGCAGCAACGGGCAGGCAGGAAACATGATGGAGTCTCTTCACATCAATGCCAGGGAAGAGCAAGGTAACAGTCATCAAAGCATAGAAGCTAACAAGAAGGAGGGCATAGAGGGAAGAGCTATCACCCGGGCACAACGGAAGAAAGAATTAGGGCAAAAGCACAAACAAATTTGGGGGAAGAAGAAGCACCATCCATGGGTATACAAAATGAGCAGGGGTCAACGTCTAGGTATTCCCGAAGATGAAGTGGTGTGGGACCAATTAACGGGCAAAAGAAACTGAGAGATGGATTGCTGTGAAATGGAGGTTGATGAAACTCCTCAAAAGGAACTGGGTGAAAAAAGAACTAAAAGAACTGATGTGAATGCATCAGACAGATATGGGGTCGATACGACTCAAGTAGCGGAGATTGGCGGAGACCCATCCCACGAAGGACAATGAAAATATTCAGCTGGAATTGTCAGGGACTGGGCGACCCTGACACGTGCAAAGCTCTCCGATCTTGGGTTTGGAGAGAGCGTCCAAACATAGTTTTCATGGCGGAAACTATGATAGCAGAATCAAAGCTGGAGGAGGTTAAAAGAGGTTGTGGTTTTACAAATGGGTTGTGTATTTCGAGCAGAGGCAGGTCGGGTGGTATAGGCTTCTGGTGGAAAGAGTGTAAGGCGGAAATTCTCAATTTTTCTACAAGACATGTGACAGGTTTGATAAAAGAGGACAACGGACAGCAATGGAGAGCGATTGGAATCTATGGATGGGCAGATCAGAACAACAAAATAAAAACTTGGGAGTTGATGAGGAGGCTGAAGGAAGAGGCAGAAGAACCAGTCATTTTCTTTGGAGATTTCAACGAGATTGTGTCTAACGCTGAAAAATAGGGGGTCCGCCAAAGGAAGAAAAATTCATGCAGAATTTCCGAGACGTCATTGATGACTGTGAGCTGATTGATGTAGGCTTTGATGGAAATATCTTCACATGGAAGAGGGGTGTGACTGAAAGAACGCTAGTTATGGAGAGACTTGATAGATTCCTTCCTGAGCTTGAGTGGCGAAATCTTTTCAAAAATTGTAAGGTGTTTCATCTCCCCATATATGAATATGACCATGCACCTATCATCTTAAAAGTAGACAATAGAAACAGCGGAAAAAAGAAGAGAAGGAATTTCTTTGCTTTTGAACCCATGTGGGTGGGGGAGAAGGAGTGTGGAAAAATCATAAAAGAGGCATGGGAGAGGGAGGAAGGGGGGGAACTAAGCAATAAAATTCTGAGATGTAAGAATATGTTGAGAGAGTGGGCGACAGAAAAATTTGAAGAGAGGAGTAGGAAGGTGAAAGAGCTTGAGAATGAGCTGAAAAGAATTCAAGGTTTTCCCCCAGACAGTGTAAATCTCAAGAAGGCGGAGGATACATCCAAAGAACTGCAATATTGGCTGCAAAAGAATGAGGAATATTGGGCTGCTCGGGTACGGGTGAAAGAATTGAAAGAGGGAGATCGGAACACGGCTTATTTTCACCAAAAAGCTTCCAACAGAAGACGAAGGAACTGGATTGATGGCATAGAAGACGAGAATGGTATTCTTAGAAAAAAGGAAAAGGAGATCATACAAATTTTTCTGCGTCACTTCTCCAATCTTTTCACTTCCAATAATATAGGGGGCTTTGAGCAGGCAACCAAGGGCATTAAAAGGGTGATAACGACTGAGCAAAGGGAGAGTATGGAAAGCGAGGTTACGGATGATGAAATCCGGGCTGCTACAAAACAAATGCATCTAAACAAAGCACTGGGACCAGATGGGATGAAGGCGATGTTCTATCAAAAATACTAGGAAACTGTGGGGCAGGATGTGGCAAGCTACATTAAAGGATGGTGGAAAGGAGAGCATAGTATAAGGGCTGTGAACGATACCTTAGTGGTGCTCATTCCAAAGGTTGATAAGCCGAAGACAGTTGGGGTGTTTCGTCCAATCAGCCTATGCAATGTGATTTACAAGATTGCTTCCAAAGTGATGGCAAACCGGTTAAAGCCTCTCATGAACAGTGTCATATCCGAAAATCAAAGTGCTTTTGTCCCGGGGAGATTGATTTTAGATAATGCTTTGATTGCTTACGATCTGTTCCATACTATGAAGAGGGACACAGGAAAGAAGAAGGGCAGCCTAGCTTTGAAGTTAGATATGTCAAAGGCCTACGACCGAGTAGAGTGGGATTTTCTGATTTTTGTGATGGAAAAGATGGGTTTTGGGGTGAAGTGGATAGATAAAATCCGAGATTGCATTACTACTGTCCAACACGCATTCACCATCAATGGAGACTGAACCCAAAGTACAACCCCAGCACGAGGACTTCGCCAGGGTGACCCTCTTTCTCCCTATCTTTTTCTTTTATGCGCGGAAGCTTTTTCTACCTCTCTTATTGCTGCTACACAAGATAATCTCTTACACATCATTCAACCGTGTAGGGGAGCACCCCGTATCTCACATCTTTTTTTCGCAGACGATAGTATTCTCTTTGCTAGAGCTACCACTACGGAATGCCTGAAGATAGCTGAAATTATCAACCAATATGAACAGGCATCCGGACAAAAAATAAACTTCGCTAAGACAGAGGTGGTTTTCAGCAAGGGAGTACAAAGAGGAAAGCGAGATCGTCTGAAGAATACATTGGGAGTGAGGGAGGTGGATCGTCATGCATAGTATCTTGGGCTACCGACAGCCATAGGGAGATCAAAAAAGCACGTTTTCAGATTCATAAAAGATAGAATATGGAGGAAATTTCAAGGGTGGTCAGAGAAACTGTTATCTAAGGTAGGGAGGGAGGTTCTCATTAAAGTGGTGGCACAGGCTATACCAACTTACATAATGAGCATTTTCCAGTTACCAGCAGGAACCATTGAGGAGATTCAAAGAATCATAGCTAGATTTTGGTGGGGTGCAAAGGATAAAGAGAGGAAAATGTCATGGATGAGCTGGAACAACTTATGCAGGCCCAAATGACAAGGTGGAATGGGTTTTAGAGATCTCCATGTCTTCAATCAAGCACTACTAGCAAGACAATTCTGGCGGATAGGAAACAACCCGGAGGCGTTGGTGAGCAAAACTCTCAAAGCTAGATATTTTCCAAGGACGTCGATATGGGAAGCTAGATGGGGTTATGATCCAAGCTACACGTGGAGAAGCATGTGGAGTGCCAAAGCATTACTGAGGGAAGGAACACAGTGGAGAGTGGGGAACGAGGCTGATATTAACCTGTGGGATGATCATTGGCTTCCTAAGGAGGAGGAAACACTTGCACGGCTTAAGAATGAGAGGAATGCGGAGTACAACCGAGTCTGTGATCTTATGACAGATGATGGGACATGATGGGACCGTTCACGAGTACAGGAGTGTTTTTCGGAGAGCTATGCTAGGAAGATTTGTGCCATTCAGACTAGTAAGCGCAGACCTTTTGATTCTTTGATGTGGTGGCCAGCAAACAAAGGGGAATTCACAGTCCGCTCAGCTTACTGGTTGGGAATGATGGGGAAAGAGGAAGCCAGACGGTATAAAGCGACACACGGTGATGATCTTTGGAAGAAGATCTGGCAGGATGGATGGATCCCAAAGACAACCCACTTCTTATGGAGGATCTGCACGGGAGGACTAGCTACTAGGGGAAGGCTTTACGACAGACATTGCATACCGGACGGCACATGTATGTTGTGCATGGGGGAAAAGGAGACCATCTCGCATATGCTTTTTCGGTGTCCATGTGCAGTGGAGGTGTGGGAACTTCTGCCTAGGGAGGTCCAGGACTGGGTGGAGGATGTCAAGGATGGGGAGGTGGCTGCTACTATGAAGGAAGCACTGATGAGGCCGAACAAATGTGAAGCTACGTCAATTGTTGCTGCAATGTGGGCGGTGTGGCGCGGACGATGCTCTCGTGTCTTCAATGACGGCAACGTGAACAACAGTTTCCTATATGGATGTGTGCTGACGACGGCTAGAGGGATGATAGATCAGCCATGTACGCCCATGCATGGGGTGAACGGCAGGGATGGTGTGGAAAGAAGGGGTTGGCGTGTGCCTAGTGAAGGTCACGTAAAGCTGAATGTGGACGGTTCCTGCGGAGATGATGGAGGCTCTAGTATTGGAGTTTTGATGAGAGACACAGCGGGGGTGATGAAGGGGATGCTTGGGGAGAAGGTCACTACGGGGAAGGATGTTGCTATGATGGAGGCTTTGGCGGTGAGGGCGGCTTTGGAATGGTAAAACAAAGAAGGATTTACACAGGTGGAAGTGGAATCAGACTCCATGATGATTGTCCAAGCGTGCAACACTACAGCATCACGGAGGGACTATCTAGGGACTATTGTGGAAGATATCTTTGATTTGAAACGTTTGTTTTCCTTTTGTAGTTTTAATTATGTTAGTCGTTTAGACAATAGGGCAGCTCATCTAGTTGCCAACCACGTCCGCTGTGGACCAGTAGATAGGATAGTTTTATTTCAGCCTTTTACTTCTTGTAGTTCGAACCTTCGAAGACTCATTTCAACTATTTAATTTCAAGCGGGGAACCCCCATCATGGGATTTCCCATCCTTTCTAAAAAAAAACACTTCCTCATTCACACTTTTGTAATACCATGCTATGGATGAGTGCCCAGGACCTATATCCATTAACATTATAGTCATTTGGAGTAAGGATTTGGTCAATATAGGTTCTATGATAGATGGTAACAAATAATGAACAATAACTACACCAAACATTTATCACATGAAACACAAACTAAACACAACTTTACATCTCAAAATCTAGAAACTTAATAATACATCCTATGTGGACTAAGCTGACTGAGACACTAGGTTAGAACCTAGATGTTCTAGAACTAGGTATAGACTTGTGTAATCCTTAGAACCTTTCTTTTCTCCTCCTTCTATCCTATATTATGGGTTGTAGGTTCAGAAGGGTGATAAAAGGGAGTTCTTAATATAACCCTAGACATGTGTTCTGGGCATGTGCTTAGAGTAGCTACATTGTTTTGCACCGTGTTCTTACTAGTTCTCTAGGTGTCATGGTACTAGACTATCTGATGAGTGTGGTAGCTCATTTTGGTTTTGGTTTTATTTGAATGGAGTATGGTGGATTTCATCGCCCTTTTCAACATTGAAGAAAACCTATTTCAAATATAAGTATATATGTACATTTCAAAAAAGTTACTACACAGAAAGGCAGTGAGTATCCATGTCACCTAAGAGAATGAGATGTAACTTCAGTCTAGATGAGAGTGTTTTGAAGCTAGTTATAGTCTCTAGAGTTGTCTACAATCAAAATAAAGGTTAGGCTAGTAGTAGCCTAGATAACCTAAGTTGTTATTTATGATGATGAGAATGATGATGAGTATGAAAATGATGAGGATGATGATGAGGATGATGATGATATGAGTTGCTTCACAGTAGTATGAGTTGATGTAGGTAAAGGAATTTGATGGTTGTCCTTGTTCTTGAAAGTTGGATAAAAATCTTGTTATGGCTAGATGGTTGTGGTTTCATGTCTTGTCATATGTGGACAAGTCTTATCATGAGGGGCTAGAGCTTGTGGATGTCCTTTTAGAGACCAGTGAGATATTTACAAAACATTGACATTGATGATAATGTTGTTCAGCTTGCTACATAAAATATCTCACTTACATCTAAAACTTGAATATGTATGATAAGCACTATCCTAAGCTAGACCTAAAACAAAACCATGCCTTCCACAAAAAGGGGGTGGTTTTGAAATCATGAACTCGATACGACGATGCCTGGAGATCATATCTTGCATAGTCATGAATATAATGCTGAATTTTAGACACAAGATGAAAAAAGGGGGAAAATAATTGACTAGATTTGGTAGGATTTTGAAGGAAAATTAAAACACGCATGAAATCAAGAATACTGATGAAATGCACACACTATGATAGTCTCATTTATAATTCATGATGATGAACATGTTTTCTTGAGAAATGGCTAATGTAAGTCTTCAATAACACTCCTTGAGCTTGTATGAGTATATGAACGAAAACCCTAATGTGATAGGGATAAGGGTCATGGAACCCTAATGTCAAGATTATGTCATAACATGATAACAACATCAATATATATATATATATATATATATATATATATATATATATATATATATATATATATATATTATGAGGATGAGTACACCCTTGATATAGTATGTACCCTGCGATGGGGGATTCATTGATATTTAAAGTAATTGCCTAAACATGAGCAATATGTTGACGTTGACTCTTAATTATGATCTTGGATGGATTTTGAGGATGAGATATCTTTGAAGTAGGGAAGGATGTGATGACATGGTTTTTCTCACTCCCCTTGTGTACTATTTCTCTCTCTTGTTACTCAAATGACTCAATTGGATGTTAATTCAATTGTTAGAGCATGATGATGCTCCAATTTGATCACCTTGGTGACCAATTTCATAATGTGTGTCCTTAATTTGCTCTTTTGAGCTAAGTATCATTATTTAATGATTTTCCACTTTAAAATTAAAATTAAACGTGATTAATATGTTCACCTAGATCTATAACATATTTCATAAGATATACGGTTCAATTATCTTTACAACAATATAAGAGTCACTCCAAATGGACCTTTATAGCCCAAGATATGAATTTATGAAGTTTGGCTCAAAATATCATTGTTTTAATTGAGTTATATTGCACAACCCAACAACCACCACCCCAGCTTGTTCCAAACCTTACACGGTCTCTAATCTTGTATATTAATCTACAATATAACAACCAAAATTTTATCTTCAATATTTGTATGCCCTCCGGCGGGGATGTTAGTGCCATTCAACCAATCTGCGCCAATATTCCCCATTCATGTATTGCCTTGCCTCAATTAACTCGCCATTTCACTTCATCCATATCCCCTCCTCAATTTTCTCTGCTTTTTCCTCTCAGTCAAGCCTTGAATCGCCTCACCTCCCTTTTTTTCTTCTCCTCCAGCTCATGCAGTCGGGCACCACTAGAAATCAAGGGACGGACGAAGTGCCAAGTGCCACATGCCAAGGCAGGTCCTGCATGCAGGTGCCCATGCAACTAATGGGCACAAACTGCTAGATCCACATGTAGTTGTTGTGATGGTTGCATAAATGAAAGGTAATGCCGTAGTCTTGTTCTATAGTGGTTGATCAAATGTTCAAAAAATCATAATGTCCTCCTCCTTTGGCCAAATCGAACATGTTATATATAAAAATTAATCAGATCGACAAGATCCAGAACTTGGGCATAGTTCTGCATTGTAATAACCCCTTCCTATTTCTATGTTTTTCTAACTATGTGATATTTGACTATGTTGACTACATTAAATGCATGATTGTGATAAAGATTGGACCTTTGATGAACCCTTTCCTTTTTTTGTCATATAAGTATCTTTTATGTACCTTTGAACTACATAAGGGTCCTAGTCACCCATATTTCTCATGTATAACTCTATTTTAAACTTATGTGATGTGTGGGATAATGGTGATGGATTTTTTCTCTATTCTGCTAATCTTCTTTCTTAATGATATCTAATGCTTGACTACCTTTGAAATCAATAACTTACATCTCTCCATGACTTGTATATCAATCCCTATAGCCCCTAATTTCTATGTTTGTGCATATAACTTTTATTCATGTAAGTGACACTCTATGATGATGCATGATCTTGTCCTTAAATCATAAAATGTAAATGACCTAAGTTATGTACCCAATTGATTTACATCCTTAAATTGGTAACTTTATAAATTCTTGTGACTAATTGGCTAAGTCCAACCTACTTTGTGATATTTTTGTGTTTGGATCTCTAAATCCCTTAGTAATCACGTAATGTAACATACACGACTTGTTTTACTTTCTTGTACCCTAATATCGTGTGAATGTTGTTGTTATGCACTCCTCTCAAATCTGAGTTGACTTTATTAACATTGTTTTCCTTTTATGTGTATGCGCACCTAAGTCACATGTTGAACCTTGATGGCATATAAACTATGCTAATGTTTGCATGTATGTTTTAGATGTTGATATCCAATGTTGGTCATATGATTCCTAGACTTGGGGACATACCCTCAAAAATGGATTATGCTTCTTAAGCCCTATCTTGCTGATCTAATCCACATTTTATGTTTAGACCTCTTGACATGATGGACTATGGCCCTTCTTGCTACATTGTGAGTCCTCCTAACCAAGATTATACACCAGTATCATGAAAAATAGATGGAACCTTGTAATGACATGAAACTTGAACCACACCCTTGTGATGACATCTATATCAATAAAAGATCATCTAATAGGCTAATAACCAACTTGGCCAAAAACTCTAAACTGAAGCTAGTAATGGTTAATGATGAGAATATAGGGCAAGCATGTAATCTTGTGCTTAATCAGGTGTGGCTTGTGGCTATATGACCAAGGATAAGTTAGATTATGAATCTCTAAATCAGGTACATGCTTTTATAATTATATGAATATGGTTTTCTTGGTTGACATGTGATAGATATGCTTGCTTGTTTACCTGCTCATTATTTCCATCCAATACTCTAATATTGTAATCGATGTTTGTCTGGTACCACTATTTTATAAATTACAAACACAATATAGAAACTCCATTATACAAACCTCATGCACCTACCTATTTCTCATGGTAAGGAAATGAGGTTGGGCATCCTGCTTGATTTGTCAAGTTAAGGCAGACCATGTCGATAAAAGGGTTAGCTAATCTTGAGCACCCTTACAGACTCTTTCGATAGGAAGTAGTCAAAGGCCTTATGATAAATGATGTTGTTGGTATAATTGTAGTAAAATGATTTTAAACACTGGATCTCATTTTGTTAAATACCTAACTTATTTATTCTTGTTCATTCTGCACTCTTTTCAAATTATGCAAAGATTATGTATATGTATCTTTTAGCCCTACACACAACACCTTGTGTGTTGACCCGCATTGCTTCACATATTTTATAGTTTCAGAGATGGCTAGAAGTTGATGGGATTGGTGATCTATGTCAGATGTTCTTATGGTAAGATCCCTAGTATACATGAACAAACTTGTTAAATTGTACTCTTCAATACATAATTGAATCTTATAATAAAACAATGTTTCTTAATATATCTTGTTGAATGTTGAGATTATGATTGACAAATTTGTCTTATTATATGTTCATTTATGCTAAGATTTATGCTTCCACATTCGCGCTTTGGTAATACCATGCTAGAAAGGACACCTAGGTCCTATCGCCATTGACTTTATAGTCATTTGGAGTTAGGATTCGGGTGACAAAAGGTTCTACACAAGAACCCAAGCCACAATATGTATGGGGTTCAATTTTATAGGTGAGAATGTTGGGTCCCAAGGTTGCACTATCCAATACGAACCATCATCATCTAGGGTACCCCAGTTAAAGCCTTCAAATAGTTATCTTCTAGGAGCATTTGTACCAAGAAATAGTTGTTCTCCAGATTCATTAGTCTTAAATTACCTACTGGTCTCTCACATTGATTTGATTCTATCTTGTAGGGTTAGGAACCCCACCTCTGTGGACAAGACTTTGACAATGATGGACTAGAACCATGATTTCAATATCTCATGCTAGATACCTTCCACTATGACGAAGGTTGGGGTTCTATCTATAATTCATGTATTGATGGAATGTTTTATGAGTTGGATGTTTATATCTTCAAAACCTAAGAATTGTAGGGCCCCCCTCCTAGTCGTACATACAATGCAACCTTGTAATAGACTAGTATTCTACTATTCGATCCCACTTTTTCCATTTGTGTCATTGTTTTAAGGTTTCCACATAAACTTTTCACATGTTTTCACACACAAATTCAGTTCATTTTGTTCTCATTTAGCCTCTTTTCATATTACTCTTGCCACCTTTTTGTCATTTTGCTTATCACATGATGTGTATTGCAGATTTGCATCAAAAGATTCAAATTGGAGATATCCCAACTAAAATTCATCATTATCGGGACTTCTCCATGCCTTGCCGACGTTCAGAACTTTAATTCTGCCTAAATAGCAATGCACACGACGTGCTTTATTTAAGACACGGCATGTGTATTTCTAGACGGCCTGATAATTTAGACACTGAAGAAAAGTACACTGTGTGTCCACAAAAGACACGACGTGTACCTGGGAATTCAGAACTGAGCCTTGCCTTTCTGGTAAAGTACACAACATGTATTAATTCAGACATGTCGCGTGATTTACACTTAGAAACAACTGTCGGAGATGGGACACCCCGTGTCCAAAGAAAGGCACGATGTGTGCCTATCAGTTTCAGCAATTTTCAAATATGACTCCTTTCATTTTAAAAGACAAAACCACTCTATGGAGCAGTTATCTTTAGTCATAATTTGAAACTCTTTCATCCAAGAGCAAGGCTAGAGCAAGGAGGGCGATTTTGGAGGTGGAAGAAGATGGTTTCTTGCTAAAGAACCCCATTCTTCTTCTTTTCTTCTCCAATCTTCTTTTCCAAGGTGCAGAAGAGCTTATCCAATCCACAAAGCTTCTTGGAAGAGAGGTTTGTCTGGTTTGGAGCCGCTATAGAAGTGGAATTTCGTCCTCAAGTCAGAATTCTACTCCTCTTGGGTTACACCTTGGTTTTACTTAGCTTTTCCTTCTCTAAATCATGTTGAACTCTGATGTTTCTATGCATTTTCTGCTGTAAACTATTATGGATGAGTTGTTTCCTTTTCTTGGACATGTCATAGCATGAATGGAACATGATAATTTCATACTAAATTCTATGTATCTTGTTTTCCCACCTTGTGAGATTGGTTTCTTCATTTTTGTATGTATGGCTGGCCACCTTATGTGTATGTTTTATGCACTTTTGCTTGATCTGAGAAGATAGGTAGGAGAGTAAGGAGGTACTCTCTTGGAAACTCCTTCTTTACCAAGAGGGTGGAAATTATGGAGTTGAGTAGGTTTGCGATCCAAAATGAAATTCATACATGGGAATGTTGAATTGAGTTAGGATCGTTGTACTTGCACCGAGAGGTGAAGTGTAACATGCAACTCTCCTTTAAAATAAGTGCTTAGTATGTTTAAATTTCGTTCTCCTATACTATGATGTGATATGTGGGTGAAATCCTAAGTCTAAGATACTTCCATATCTGAATTTTAATCCCTTTTAGTAAGCCATTTACTATTTGCTTAATTCTGAAAATTTTAGATTAATCAACCAAATCACCTTTAAAATGGTCTAGATTGTTGAACCTTAGCACTGATGCATTTAATTGATTGCTAAAGCTCCTTGTCTTTGATATCGACTATAACTACTTTTGTATACTTGCTGGAATTGGTTAGTTGAGTAAAAGAACTTTCTAAAGATTGAAACTCGTAATTGTAATAAACCAACAATCAAAATATGCTTGAGGTGGTTAAAAAGGAAATTTTTAAGTTGGTTGATGTCAGTATCATTTATCCTATAAGTGACATCCCTTGGGTTAGTGTCATCCATGTGGTACCTAAGAAGGGGGTGCAACTATCATCAAGAGTGACAATGATGAGTTGATTCAAACATGTATTGTCACGGGTTGGCATATGTGTATTGACTACTAGTGTTTGAATAAAGAAACCTGAAAGGATCATTTTCTGTTGTCGTTTATCGACATAATGCTTGAACGCCTTGCAAAACACTCTTATTTCTATTACTTGGATGGGTATTTTTGGTTTTTCCATATTACTATCTACCCTCCCCACCAAGAGAAAACCACTTTCACATGCACATATGGAATTTATGCTTATTGTCACATGCCCTTTGGTCTTTGCAATGCTCCTGCGACGTTCCAACAATGCATGATGGCTATTTTTTATGATTTCATTGAAAACATAATGGAAATTTTTATGGATGATTTTAGTGTGTATGGAGATTCATTTGATCAATGTTTATGCAACCTGTCATTAGTCTTAGCCCGTTGTAAAGAGGTAAACCTAGTACTAAACTGGGAGAATTTCCATTTAGTGGTACAATCCGGTGTAGTATTTGGTCATGTTGTATCTAACAAGGGTGTTGAGGTTGACAGGGCCAAGGTGGAAGCTATACAAAAGATGTCTCCTCCTTCTTCAGTCAAGGACATTCGTAGTTTCCTTGGTCATGCAAGATTCTATAGAAGATTCATTAAAGATTTCTCCAAAATTGCAAATCCATTATGTTCCTTACTTGCAAAGGATGCTAAATTCATATGCAATGGTGACTGTCATACTGTCTTCACCAAGCTCAAGAAAGCTCTTATTTCTTTGTCGATTATTCAACCACTGGACTGGAATACTCCATTTGAACTGATGTGTGATGCAAGTGACTATGCAGTGGGGGAAGTTCTAGGACAAAGGAAAGATAAGAAACTTCATGCTATATTCTATGCAAGAAAGACCCTAGATGAAGTTCAAATCAATTCCATAACCACTGAGAAGGAGATGCTTGCTATAGTGTATGCCTTTGAAAAATTCCAACAATACTTGGTAGGATCTAAGGTAATTGTGTATACCGATCACACTGCCATAAAGTATTTTCTCAATAAGAAGGATGCAAAACCTCACCTCATCCGCTGGATACTTCTTCTGTAAGAGTTTGATCTTGAAATCTAGAATAAGAAAGGTACATAGAATAATGTTTTTGATCATCTTTCTAGATTGACTGCACATGCTAGAGATTATTTGCCTCTTGAGGATCACTTGCCTATTGAGAAGCTTTTTGCACTATCATCCACACAAGTGCCTTGGTTTGTAGACATTGCAAACTTTCTTTCTAAAGGACAGTTGTCGTCGGGTTTGACATACCAGCAAAAGAAGATGTTCTTCCATGATGTAAAGTTTTACTACTGGAACAACCCCTTATTGTTCAAACTTGGGAGTGATGGACTTATTCGAAGGTGTGTCGCTGAAGAAGAGATTGCTACCATTATTTTTTAATGCCATGCCTCTCCTTACGGAGGTCACTGTAGAGGAGAGAAGACTACAACAAAGATCCTATAGGTCGGTTCCTATTGGCCAACATTGTTTAAAGATGTCAATTTGTTTGTCAAATCTTATGATAAATGCCAAAGAACTGGAGGAATTTCAAGATGTGATGATATGCCTCTTAACTCTATTTTAGATATTAAGGTATTTGACGTATGTGGAGTTCATTAAATGAAACCATTCCCATCTTCTTGTGGCTATCAGTACATTCTAGTTTCTTGTGAGTACGTCTCTAAATGGGTTGAGGCCATCCCAACCCAGGCACCGGATGCAAAGTCTGTAGTAAAGCTTTTTCAAAAAATTGTCTTCCCTTAGTTTGGAGTTCTTGGAGCTATAATCTCTAATGGAGGCATGAACTTTGTTGAGAAACAATTCAAAAACCTTCTATCTAAGTATGGAGTCATTCATAAATTCCCTACGCCCTACCATCCTCAAAGTTCTGGGCAAGTAGAGGTTTCCAACCGGCAGCTGAAAAACATACTAGAGAAGACAGTGTCTAGCTCAAGGAAAGATTAGGCATTGAAGATAGACGATGACTTATGGGCATACCGGACAACTTATAAAACCATCAGAGGCACAACTCCTTTCAAGCTGATATATGGTAAATTTTGTCATCTTCTACTGGAGCTAGAACACCGTGCACTATGGGCTAATAAGTTCTTAAATTTTGACATGAAGAAGGCTGGTGAAAAGCATCTATTGTAGCTGCAAGAATTGGAAGAGCTCTGGCTAGATGCATATGAAAATGCAAAGATCTACAAAGAAAGAACCAAGGTTTGACATGACAAAAGGATCCAGAGGAAGGATTTCCAAGAAGGAGACAAGGTCTTACTGTTCAACTCAAGACTTGAGCTATTTCATGGAAAACTAAAGTCAAAGTGGTCTGGCCCTTTTCTTGTATTGAATATTTTTCCTTATGGAGCAGTTGAATTACAAGGCAAAGATGGAGCATTCAAAGTAAATGGGCAATGTTGCAAGCTATACACCTTGGGCGACGAAGTTGACAACGGATTTTCTTGCTCCCTTCAAGATGCATGAAGGACAATTGAAGAGTCTCACTCTGGACTCTGAATGGAGGACCTCATGGGAGTTGAACCCATATTAGGATAGATTTATTTTCAAGTCAATTGAGTCAAAAACACTCTTTAGTTTTGTAAATACGCTTTTCATGGATGAATGTAATAATTTAGACAATTCTATTCCATATCTGTTATAAATTATGTGCTGACAACAAGCTATTTCTATAGAAACTACAGAAGACACGGCGTGTCCAAATTTACACACGGCGTGTCCCCATTCGCAGAAATACGACAGACAAGTTATATCTCCAGGTACATGATGTGTCTTTATTTAGACACGCCGTGTCACAATTCAATGGCTACAAGTATTCTCAATGGGGAAAAAGAACACGTCGTGTCCAATTTCATACGCGTCGTGAACCCAACCAGAAAACGGAGGGGTAAGATATATGGAGTACAAGCATGACATGCCCTAAATTAAACACGACGTGTACCATAGCAGAAGGAGAAAGAATGAGCTATCTGGAAAAGGAACACGATGTGTCTAATTCTGAACACATCGTGTAATTATCAATGAAAATGGTCATTTTCAATTTCTAGAAAGTCACACAATATGTACTTTATTCAATATGGTGTGTCTTTTATTACAGAAAGGAGTTTTGATGAGACACACGACATTACTTTATTTTCACATGCCTTGTCTTTTGGAGAAAGTGTAGGTTCTTAACCTAGTGCATGACTGCCCCTCTCACTCACACTCTCATTCGAGCCGTGTGAGACTCCAGAGCAACTGTGCACCCTAGCCATCTGCCTCCTTGCTACCGTATGCCCTAGCACACCCATCCAGCACCACCATGCCATGTCTGTCGGTCTGTCTTCTTCGAGCTACAACTGCCACCATGTTCTCCTCTTGCTCACGGCGTGCCTCTTTCCTCAAGCTCACGCCATCCTCACCTCCAAGCACCTCAAGCAAATTTGATCTGCTCCACTGCCGTCGTGTGCCCTATCACAAGGAGGGTCCAGTCATCATCAAGCTTGAGCTTCCAACATCTTCTTCTTCTTCAAGCTAGCTTGCCACTGTCATCATCTTCTCCAGCAAAGATGTGAGTAAAGGATCCACCGTCCTCCTCTCCAAGTGCCTTCATCGCATCGAGAAGAAGTGTAACAAACTTCTCTCACTGTCTTTGCCATCACCAGGCAAGCATTCAAGCGCCATCATCATCCCCCCCATCAATCTTCCCGAAATAGCAGCCGCCGCAACATGTAGATTTCCACAAATCTCCAGGCATACGTCATGTACCTTTCTGCACACGACTTGTGCATTGCAGTTTTCAGCCAAACTTCTGCCTTAGACACACGACGTGTCTGTCCTAGCACACGACATGTGTTAGTCTGTCAGCAGCATAAATGGCTCCATTCAAGCAAACTAACAACCGCAAGCACGGTGCCAATTCCTCCCAAGCATCGGGGCAGATCTCAATTGCTCACTTTCGGGTCACCCCTGAAGAAGACCCGACATACCAGTTCCGGATGGCAAGGAGAGTCCTTCCTTCTTAGTTTTCTTACTAGTAGACAATGATGACTCTGGGCTTCAAGGATAAAGTCATCATGTGCTTACAAGACTTGGGGTTGAGCTACATCTGCCTTACAGTATCTAGTACTTACCCCCGCCTAGTGTATGAATTTTTTACAACACTCACCACTGAGCAAGACCCATAGAAGAATCTAGAGTGCTATGGTATTATTCATTTTAGGCTTTCGGGTCGTGCTTTCAAGCTCACATTTAGGTGTTTTTGTGAGTTGATGGAGTGTCATTACGATGGAGTGATTAATTACCCACCTATTTTTCATAGCGACGAGTTTTGGTTCGAGATTTCTGATGAGGAACATCATGAAACCAAGAAAGCCAGAGTGTCTACTATCCACTATCCTATCTTTTGGTATATTCATCGTCTTCTTAGTACCAGAGTTTTTTCCAAGAAGGAAACTGAAGGGGTTGTTGGGAAGTAGGATCTTTTCTTCTTATGTGGGATGATGTATGAGCATCTATTTAATGCTACTTTCTATATTCTTACACATTTCCTGGACATTAAGAAGATAAATAAGAGGGATGCTGATGACATCATGTGTGGTGGCTTGATTACTCTGATTGCATAAAAGCTTGATGTTGATTTAACAGGGCTTGAAGCTACACCAGGTAGAAACATGGTAGATATTCAATATCTTCTCACTGCAGGCTTGATCATGAGGATTCCCAACTATGACGACAAGTTCCATCAGTTCTTTGATGATGATCAATATATTGACATTCTAGATGCTAAGCATGTCACCTTAGAGAACAAGGACAACTGGAAAGTCATGTTGAACATTGACGAAGAGATAGATGTAGCCAGAATTGTTGATGATATCAGGGCAGCTCCTTTTTCTTATTTTGTTCCATTACCTCCCTCCACCAGTACTCGGATGGAGTACTCTTGGGTGATGCCTGATATCAGGCATCTGTACGGCTATGTGCAGTAGCGGTTTGATCACATCGATAGTTTCCTGGATCAGATGGGCATGTAGTATACTGTGATGCATGACATGGTCCACCACATGGATTCGTGGCACATTTCATAGGGCCACTACTCCATCCCACAGACATATCAGCCGCTGTCGTAAGTTAACCCCACAACCCACTCCAATGGATGTTCCAGAAGATGATCTTGTCAGCAAGTTCTTTTAGACTGACCACGGGGGCACTGACCCTCTTATTGATTTTCACCCATGACAGGTATCTAGTTGTTACCTCCATGAGTTTGGTTGATGTAGTGAGGACACTATAGATTTCAAGCTTAGGGAGGGTGCAACTGGCCTGTAATGTAGTTTCTATTTCATTTGCTTTGGTCATTTTCTTTTATTGGTCATGTCAGTCTTTTATTTCAGTCTGTATTTCATCTTGTTTCATGTTTTGTATTTCCCTTCATGACAACTTTAATATGAAATGAGGTTATTGCAATGGAATGAACTTTTGTACCTTGTATTCTTGAACCATCTTGTACCTTGTATTTCTTTTGTCCATATAAAGAATTAGTAAAGAGCATGCATGAATGAAATGGAAAATGAAATTCCCCATGTACATGATCTTAGTTTGTAATTGTAGCTTGAACTCTCAATTTTCACATCTTTTATTGCTAATTACATGTAATGGTCGAAACTTTTAGCGAATAAATCAACTCTACAACACTATTTAGAATATGGGATACTCTCGCCAAACCTTTAGTTCATATACGATAGATTTTTTAGTGAAAAATTTGCAAAACAATGAATGGAATCTTGTTAACTTAACTTTCTTGTTGACTCTCTTGTGTTGTGCAAAAATCTCTTTTATCTTTTTCCCACTTTACCCAATAAAAGATGGCATACAACCCACATATCATGCTAGCATAGTGTGAGTCTTATCTGAAAACGATTGTTAGGTGGTATGCAAATCAAAAGAGGGTAAAAATAACAGCCCAATCGGCACTCCATGTGTGTGTAAGCCTAAATTAGCAGTCGAGTGTCGGAATCCCAAAAATAAATTGTCATATCATTTTGAGAAGAGAGATCAACTATGACTATTAAAGTTAGCTAAGACTTCATCATTGACATCCATAATAGCTGAAACTTTTATGATGTGCATCCACTAGTTGTTTGGCTTGATTATCCAACTCTTGTTTAGTGTTGTTTAGTTGATTGTTTCGTTTAATTTGTGACCACCATTGCTGAACTAAAACTTCTCTATCTTGGATGTTTAATATGAGATGATCTCTATGAAAAATAAACCCAATGTACATGGTTGATTAAGTTTATTGCAAATCTTCATTCCATTTAATCCATTCATGAGCTTGAATTTTCCTTCATTTGTGTGGCTATGCTCTTTTTGCTTGAGGAAAAGCAATGGTTCAAGCTTAGGGGGGTTTGTTTTGTGGTTTCCACATCAACTGTTCACATGTTTTCACACACAAATTCAGTTCATTTTGTTCTCATTTAGCCTCTTTTCATATTACCCTTGCCACCTTTTATCATTTTTCTTATCACATGATGTGTATTGTAGATTTTTATCAAAAGGATCAAATTGAAGATATCCCAACTCAAATTCATCATTATCAGGACTTCTCCACACCTTGTAGACGTTCATAACTTTAATACTACTGAAATAGTAATGCACAGGATGTGTCTTATTTAAGACACAATGTGTGTATTTCCAAATAACCTTATAATTTAGACATTGAAGAAAAATACACGACGTGTCCACAAAAGACACGACGTGTACCTAGGAATTCAGAACCGAGCCTTGCCTTTCTGGTAAAGTACACGACATGTATTAATTCATACACACCGTGTGATTTACACTCAGAAACAACTATCAGAGACAGGGCATGCCACGTCCAAAGAAAGACACGATCTGTTCCTGTCAGTTTCAGGAGTTTTCAAATATGACTCCTTTCATTTTAAAAGATGAAACCACTCCATCGACAGTTATATTTAGTCATATTTTGAAACTCTTTCATCTACGAGAAAGGCTAGAGCAAGGAGGGCAATTTTGGAGGTGGAAGAAGGTGGTTTCTTTCTAAAGAACCCCATTCTTCTTCTTTTCTTCTCCAAGGTGCAGTAGAGCTTCTCCACTCCACAAAGCTTCTTGGGAGAGAGGTTTGTCTGGTTTGGAGAATCTGTAGAAGTCGAATTTCATCCTCAAGTCAGAATTCTACTCCTCTTGGGTTACACCTTGGGTTTACTTAGCCTTTCCTTCTCTAAATCATGTTGAACTCTAAAATTTCTGTGCATTTTCTATGGAACACTATTATGGATGAGTAGTTTCCTTTTTTTCGACATAGGAGAGTATCTCTCATGTCATATCATGTATGGAACATGATAATTTCATACTAAATGCTATGTTTCTTGTTTTTCCACCTTGTGAGTATTGGTTTCTTCTTTTCTGCATGTATGGTTGGCCACCTTATGTGTATGTTTTATGCTCTTTTGCTTGATCTGAGAAGGTTGGTAGGAGAGTAAGGAGGTACTCTCTTGGCAACTCCTTCTTTACCACAAGGGTGAAAATTATGGAGTTGAGGAGTAGGTTTGCAATCCAAAATGAAATTCATACATGGGAATGTTGAATTGAGTTAGGATCATTGTACTTGCACCAAGAGGTGATGTGCAACATGCAACTCTCCTTCAAACCAAGTGATTAGTATGTTTAAACTTCATGCTCCTATTCCATGCTATGATATGTGGGTGAAATCCTAAGTCCAAGATACTTCAATATCTGAATTTGAATCCATTTTATTAAGCCATTTACTATTTGGTTAATTCTAAAATTTTTAGATTAATCAACCAAATCACCTTTAAAATGGTCTATATTGTTGAACCTTAGCATTTCTATGTTTAATTGATTGCTAAAGCTCCTTGTGTTGGATCTCGACTACAACTACTTTTGTATACTTGGGGGAATGGGTTATTTGAGTAAAAGATCTTTCTTAAGATTAAAACTCATTAGTGTAATAAACCAACAGTTGTCATTGTAGGTTTAGGGTTTCCATCATTAGTTAGTTTGGGGAATTGTTCCACTTGTGTTGATGATGTGTTAATTTCCATTTTTGCATCATGGAATGTTTTTGTATGATTCTCATTGTTGTTGGTCTGGTTATTTGTTATATTAGTTGATAAGAAAATGAATCCAAAGACTCTTTAGATCTTCATTAGTTATTACCCATAGTTTGCAGTTCAAGTATTGGTACCTTGTGTCTCTATGGAGTCCAATGATGGTTGATCATGCTCAACCTCTCTTTCCATGCTTTCCTACCCATTTCCATCCATATCAGAGGGATGGAGTTCTATTCCACCTCTTCCTCCTATGATGTCGCCTCCTCTCGAGGTAAACCCTAGAACCATCATGTGTTTTTTAATGGATATGCTCAATCATCGATGGGATTTCTAGTTTTTGGAAGGCAGGTTACAATTTATTATGCATCCATTATATTTTCGTGGTCTTTCATGTCATCCTCAATCGTTCCGTAATCTTTTTTAGAATGGTAGTCGCTTAAAACAAACTCCATCTTTGAAACCTGTAATGGTCATAGAAATAGCTGAATCTTAGGTTTTTCTTGTATCACATCCTTGACCGGCCTAAATCACGCGTCCTAAATTAGGAGGCGGATTTGAGGCAATCGAGCTTTCACATTTATAACCTGAATCCTTCTAGGCCCCCACAACTTTGTTCACGGGGTCGAAGTAGATATACGGGGTCGAACACAGGGACAAGGGTGGTAGTGTTGAGAACCCAGAATCAACACGCTACACCCCGACAGGTATAAAGAGATAATAAATTTCCAAAAGGGAACAACAAGATGTCACAAACAAAAAAAAGAAAACTATCTCCAACTGGAGCTACAAGAAATATTTAAGGTTTTAGGCATTTAGCAATTTTTAGGGGTTTTCATGCAACAGAAACAGAAAGATAAAATTAGAGCTAGAGCAAGGTACGAAGGATAAGACTTTAGTAAAACAAGCAGCAGTAGTAACATCCCACACCCCTCCTCTCAGAGTGGGTACCTCTAACCAAGCATCAACACCCCTCTCAAGGTTGCTGGACTTAAGTTAGAGTGGAATGTTACTGAAACAACTCCGTTCTGGGCACTCTCGTACTCCAGAATCGGACCAAACACTAGAGCCACAACACAACTCTCGAAGTTTTTGCGACGGGAAAACACGATTCGGTAGCTAAGTGAAACGTGATCCAAATATGCAAGCTAGAGTTCAAATATCAAACATAGAAGTCATCCAACATATTGCACCAAGCATAGAGCAACAAGTAATTAAGATTTTCCATTCCCATAAACATTAAAGGTCTTAATACATTGCGTAAGTAAGGAATTAAATAACAGAATTAAAGATAGATGTCGCCTTCTTGATGTAGAAGGGCGACAGGCTACTGCGGCTCCCCAGCCTGATACCGGTCAGGAGCCTAGCCCGATACAGCAGTGTCGGGTGGCACACCCTCTCGGGCGGCATACCATGACGGTCGACTGTATCTCTCAAGGACCCTGGCCGATACACTCATGTCGGGAAGTGCACCCTCTCGGGCAGCACGCTATGACGGGTGAAGCGTATCGGTTTGATATCGTGTCGGGCATGGAGCAGCGCGTTTTACTGTCGGGCACTTGTGTCGCTCATCATCGTTGGACGATATCGGCCTGTAGTGTCGCTCGGGATGGTCCTAAGTGAACCATCCCCTCCCTCTCAGGACGAGGAAGAGCTCATCTAGAGTTGTCAGACATGAGCACTGGTGCACGATACTCTTGCTCTCACAGTTTTCCTCCGAAGATCGCTCAAAGTCTCCAACTGTCCAAACTGTCTCTTCAGCTTCCTGTAGCTGCTATTTATAGGTAGCGGTTGGGGGAAGTTATGGTGCTCGAAGAGCCACGTGTCCTCCTTATTCGCGGGTCGATGGATGGCTGATATTGGTGTCACTCGGCACAGGGGTGTTGGCTATTGGTCACGTGACGGTCGGTGCGCCTGCCGGTGGGTGGCTGTGTCGCCCGACAAGCTTGGGTTTTCATGGCGAGGGTGGCTCCCTATCGGGTAGAAGACGTGTCATCCGTCAGTTTCTTCTTGTGTGGCATCCCTTCATCGTGCATCATTGTGTCGCTCCACCCTTTCGGGCAGAGGTCGTATCGGGCGTCAAGAAGGCCGAAACAGACTTTGGACTTATTTGTGGGCCGAGACGGCCTTATTGTACCAAAATGAGGAAAAACTCTGCAAAAGATGGAAATATTGGATTAAGAGCATTGCTTGGCCAATTATTGCGAAAGTACTAATAAAAGAGAGGAAAATAGCAGAAAAGGGCAGTTTTGATAACAGAATAAAGGGCAAAAACATTACAAAAATTGGTGTTATCAACTCCCCCAAACGTAGCCTTTTGATTGTCCTCAATCAATATTTAAACTTTATTTAGTGATGCTTCTTCTTGCTCGGCGAAGTTTTCTGTTCAAAAGGTGAAACAAGAATCGTGATGCCTAAAAGATAATGTTGCCTCACTGCAAACAAAAGACCATGTGTTTCCTTGCCTTATTATTTCAGTAACATTTTTCTCTACAGCTTCGGCGAGACTTTGTTGTATGATTCCGAAGTTAGCTTACACACCAAACAGCTTTATTTTTGGGGCAGAAAGTTGTGTATAGGGTAGGCTAAGGCTTTTTGGGGTTTTTCTCATTTCCCATCAGTCCATCCAGGTAAGGGTCCGTTAGCGGGCAAGTGGTCCCTGCAGTCCAAGCCATTTGGCTTTAGAGCAGTGATTTCACATCCTACGTACCACTGGCCCGGATCTACCATGCCTAAAGATGGGTACTTTTGGAAGACAAGTGTGTATATATATATATATATATTTTCATTTATCGGGCACAACTCTCATGCTTTTATTCACCCTCATAAGGCTACTTTCTCTTTTTGGGATTTTTGTTGGGTAACGGGAAACAAGAGGGATTTCTGCTGTTTGGGCAGCTTTTTCCTTCTCCATACTCGTCTCTTAGCTGTTTGCGAGATTACTATATTTTTTGAAATTTTTGGCATGAAAAAATGTAATCTTCTTGTTTGTTTGAAGCAGCATTATCAGAAAGATATAACATAACTTGTATTTCGTTAAGCATATAGAAAACTAACTTTGCAAGCAGTTGCATCAGGTTTTTACTAATATAGCAACTTTGTACATATGTTACGAGAATGATATAAACAAAATTTTTCAAAATTTTTATATGAGCATGGCATTTCGTACTAGCAAGAATACATACACATAATATAAGAGAAGAACGAAGTGAAGAAGGATATTTTTATACCTCCCTCACTGGTACATGGGTACCCCCCCCAAAACTTACTCCACACTCTGTCCCATAGTAGTGAAAAAGACAGGGTGAGGTCATGTTAGCCCAGTGAAGGTTAGCTAGTGGGTTCGCTTGTGCCTTGGAGAAGCTGCAATATGCTCTTATTGCAGCTGGGATAAGCGCAAACCCTCAAAATTGTTTGGCCCCCTTTACTCATGTTCTTCCGTTGTGAACATGAACAAAAGGATTAATCATCAATACTAGTTCAGTCCATCTGAGTCCATTTTCATTCCCAGGAGTGTGTAGTCAGAGGGCCTCTCTCTTTTTATTGCCTTCCTCTTTTGGAGATGGCCCTAAACCACCGCAGAAAATAGACTATGATAAGGAAATGCACTTCTCTTGCTTTCTTTTCGATGGATGGTAGCCTAGCTGTCTCGGGATTCTGGCATTTCTGTCTGACTGTTGTTGCTTCAGCCACAGCATCGATTCATCTGCGGTGTTTGCCAACTCTTCCAGAGGTTAGTTGTGGACGATTCATACCTGTTATCAAGTTCAAAGATTATTTTAAATGTTAGGCAGGGAAATTAAAAACTTGATAAAACCTGTCTCGTGGGAAAAATCTCAGGTATCGTTCAAAGAAAATCCAGCGCGATACGGGATCAGACGATACGGGTTGATCCGTGCGACACAACCCGCTGCCCGACACGGGTATATCGGGCGATAAGGTCGCATGCAGCAACCACCCGACAGGACGTCATGACGGAAAATCGTGACTCCCGACATGGCGTATCGGGCAAATGCTAATGGCCGATGAATCATGCTTTATATGCGTCGGGCGATACAAGAGAAGTTGACTGAGCTCGTAAACCCGATAGGCAGTGCGCGATATGAAAACCCCATGTCGGGCGACAGACTGTCGGGCTATACCTTTGCTCTTTGGAGCCATCACGCAATACAAGGGTGAAGGCAAGATGGCCGACACGCGAGCAAAATGGGCGGATTACTGCATGTGTTATAGGTGGCTGAAAAGAGTAAGTGTAGCAACCCGACACGTTGAAACACCTTACTATATATAGCAAACTCAGCTGGGGGTAAATCGGGCAGTTCTGGGGTGCGCATCGGCCGTTTGAGACATGTCGTTCCCGAGACGACGGTCCCGTCAGTCTACTTAAGGGCGTTTATCCCCATCCACGATACGGTTGTTGCTCGGGAATACCATCTGTCACGACTCTTGCGGTGCCCAAGAAACTGCAGCCTGATATTAGCGTGACCGTGCTCCATCTGAGCTGCTGCCCGATATGGTTAAGGTAGGCGGCCAAAAACTAAAACTAGAAAAAGCGATTAAAGGGTAAAACATCATCGGCTAAGGGCTAAGCTCTTGGCCTCAGAGGGTATTACTCTTCAAAGCCTTACAGAACACATCGATGGCCCATAAAACAGAAGAGTCAGTACGCTCAGCACGTGTACTGACTCAGGCCTTATTACAATCCATAAAGTTTGTTTTTACAAGTAATAAGAAAAATGCATCCTACTCTATGAAAGAAAGACTCGAGCTGCCTCCCGAGAAGAGATGAAGTTTGCATTGCCAGCTCAACCGTTGTAGGATCATCTTGTTCAGCCCTCGACTGTACCCATATCTTGCAGGTTGATCTTTGCTCTCCTGAAAAGAAACATGTCAATTTTTTTTAGGCAAAGAAAAACAATAAGAAGAAAAAAAAAGAGTGTTGTCAAACTCATTTCTAAGCTTGAGGCACTGGGGTGTAGTTGGTGGATTCAGATTCGTCAACAGTGACGTTTTTTCCTTGTCCCCGACAACGGCGCCAGAAATTTGACCGGCCTAAATCACGCGTCCTAAATTAGGAGGTGGATTTGAGGTAATCGAGCTTTCACATTTATAACTCGAATCCTTCTAGGCCCCCACAACTTTGTTCACAGGGTCGAACACAGGGACAAGGGTGGTAGTGTTGAGAACCCAGAATCGACACGCTACACCCCGACAAGTATAAAGAGATAATAAATTTCCAAAAGGGAAACAACAAGATGTCACAAACAAAACAAAGAAAACTATCTTCAACTGGAGCTACAAGAAAGATTTAAGGTTTTAGTCATTTAGCAATTTTTAGGGGTTTTCATGCAACATAAACAGAAAGATAAAACTAGAGCTAGAGCAAGGTACGAAGGATAAGACTTCAGTAAAACAAGCAGCAGCAGTAACATCTTGTACCCCTCCTCTCAGAGCGGGTACCTCTAACCAAGCATCAACACCCCTCTCGAGGTTGCTGGACTTAAGTTAGAGTGGAATGTTACTAAAACAACTCTGTTCCAGGCACTCTCGTACTCCAGAATTGGACCGAACACTAGAGCCACAACACAACTCTCGAAGTTGTTGCGACGGGAAAACACGATTCGGTATCTAAGCGAAAAGCGATCCAAACATGCAAGCTAGAGTTCAGATATCAAACATAGAAGTCATCCAACATATTGCACCAAGCATAGAGCAGCAAGTAATTAAGCTTTTCCATTCCCATAAACATTAAAGGTCTTAATACATTGCGTAAGTAAGGAATTAAATAACAAATTTAAAGATAGATGTCGCCTTCTTGATGTAGAAGGGCGACAGGCTACTGCAGCTCCCCAGCCCGATACCGGTCAGGAGCCTAGCCCGATACAACAGTGTTGGGCGGCATACCGTGACGACCAACTATATCGCTCAAGGACCCTGGCCGATACGCTCATGTCGGGTAGAACACCCTCTCGGGTAGCACGCTATGACAGGCGAAGCGTATCGGTTTGATATCGTGTCGGGTATGGAGCGACACGTTCTACTGTCGGGCACTTGTGTCGCTCATCATCGTTGGCCGATAACGGCCCGCAGTGTCACCCGGGACAGTCCTAAGTGAACCATCCCCTCCCTCTCGGGACGAGGAAGAGCTCACCTAGAGTTGCCTGACACGAGCACTGGTGCATGATACTATTGCTCTCACAGTTTTCCTCTGAAGATCGCTCAAAGTCTCCAACTGTCTGAACTATATCTTCAGCTTCCTGTAGCTGTTATTTATAGGCAGCGGTTGGGGGAAGTTATGGTGCTCGATGCGCCACGTGTCCTCCTTATTCGCGGGTCAGTGGACGGCCGATACTGGTGTCGCTCGGCACAGGGGTGTCAGCTATCGGTCACGTGATGGTCGGGGCGCCTGCCGGTGGGTGGCTGTGTCGCCCGACAAGCTTGGGTTGTCATGGCGAGGGTGGCTCCCTGTCGGGTAGAAGATGTGTCGTCCGTCAGTTTCTTCTTGCGCGGCATCCCTTCGTCATGCGTCATTGTGTCGCTCCACCCTGTCGGGCAGAGGTCGTATCGGGTGTCAGGAAGGCCAAAACAGACTTTGGACTTATTTGTGGGCCGGGACGGCCTTATTGTACCAAAATGAGGAGAAACTCTGCAAAAGATGGAAATATTGGATTAAGAGCATTGCTTGGCCAATTATTGCGAAAGTACTAATAAAAGAGAGGAAAATAGCAGAAAAGGGTAGTTTTGATAACAGAATAAAGGGCAAAAACATCACAAAAATTGGTGTTATCAATCCTCACTTGTTATGTTAGACATTTCCATCTTATCATATTTGTTTGGAGGAGAATTTGTCATGATGATATCTTCTTCCTTCTTATCTTTCTCATTAGAGTCAATATCAATGTAATATGATCTTTCTATTCTGGAACCACTTATAATGATTAAGACAAATAGAACAAACTAAATCATGAGAAAAAGTGGTGAGTTGGTTTTAGAAAAATCTTCTTCTTTATCATTGGAGTCAGAAAAGAAGGGCTGGAGTTTGGAATTATTAGAAGAACCTCTATGAAATCCATCTGACATGTTCTAAGGAGTAGGTGGTCCTCCATTTTCTAGAATCGCTATAGTTGTTTTATCCTTTCCCTTATGACAATACACATATCATCAACCCTTTTTGGAATTGGAATTCCCTTTAGGAATAGACAACAAACTATAGGAAGGAACTCATTATTATCCTTTCTAGGAGTCTCGTATCCCATAGTTCATCCCTAAAGGAGAGTGTTGATGATGAATAGGGTCGATGACATGTTGGTTCTCATAAGGGAAAGGATGAAATGGCTACTAGAATTTCTAAATTGCAAAAGATTACCTACTCCTCAAAAGATTTGGAATGACATTTAAGGAGGAAATTTGAGGATTATCAACTCTATTTATTCTTTATGACTCCTCCAATAAAGAAGAAGTTTTTCCAAGAACCTATAACACCTAACTTTTTTCTAATATTTTTTTCATTATGCATGACTTAATCATTATAAGTGGATATATTATTATTCATCACTATTGACTAAAATAGAAAATAGATGATGAAGAACATAGAAGCAACAAGGATATTCTTCTTTTGATGAACACAAAAAGATATCATAGTCTATAATAAAATATGATGACGTGGTACAAAGAAATCCCAAAACCAACTAGGGTTGTAACTAATAGGCTTTAAAGTGGCACCCATTCCAATTTATTGATCGAAACTTATTTGAAATACAACGAACCTCTATTTGTTGTTGTAAAGAGAATGAATCTTTACTAGTTTCTGGTATGAATTTTTTGGAAATGTGCTAGACATTTTTGTTGTGTTGGTCAATATTTAGTTTAATTTTAATTGAAGTATATTTAATTAGGCATTTTTGTTTCTTAAAATAAATTTATTTCTTGATATGTCAATACTAAAATGAGGAGTCCATACTGAAATTTCCTATTGATTTTTCCTCCACAAATTTGATGGATGTGTGAGAACCTAGTGATTATCTACAAGATTATGAGGTGCTCAAATTTCCTTTTTGCATCATGCATATTGTAAATTCATAAATATGAATTCATTTCATTTTCAAAAATAATTTTGTTATATCGCCTATTTCACATGTGATATTGCAGTTTCTTAATGATCAACCATACTCTACAAAATAGATTAAATGGTATTCAAGAATAATAGTCATAAATTCTTTGTCAAACATGTACAATGTGGTCTATGGCGAAAACAGATGCAATTTTTAACAAGGTGTATTGTTCTATGATTGTGTTAAATTTTCATGAAAAGATGTGTAAATTCATGATTTTATTGTATAATAAGTTTTGGAACCTATTTGAACTTTATGAAGTTTTATCACCAATTTTACATTTTGATGTCTAGATAACCCGATGGGGCTAAAATTGGATCTAAAACTGCCAGCCTAATCTAATCAATACACTCAATGAATTTTCTAAGACTAGTGATCATTATTCATATTTTGGTTAATATTTTTTATGTTGGGGTGCTTTATTGTGAACTTTGACAAGTATCAAGAGTGAACTTCGAACTTAATATGACAAATACATGAATAGTTTGGTAACAAGCGAAAATTTAGCACTTGTCATAACTAGCAGACTGAAAGACAATACAAAATTATAGTCAAGATTCTAGAAGACATTCTTTGTACCTATGGCATTGATTAATGAGGTTTGATGGAATAATACTTGCCTCTAGTAGAGTTCACTTATAAAAATAGATATAAACCAAGTTTCAACATGGCACATTATGCAGATTTACATTAGAGAGCCTATAGGCCCACTACATTTTATTGATATAGAAGACATATCTCTTTAAAGTTGAGATAATTGATTAGAGTGATAAAGTCCCATTTATTATGGTGTGGTGGCTCACAATCGACAAAATTTGTATGTTGATGTTCTACTCATAAATGTGTGATTGTAACTAAAATATGTTGTATTATGTACTTTTTGGTTTATTAGTGTTACCATGCAGAATAAATGGTATTTAAAATCCCAAGTATGTGGGGTCTTTCATGGTTTTAGAAAGAGTAGAAAAATGTTCATATTTTTTATCCTTTCTCCCATAAGATATTGAAATGCACAATATATTCCACGTGAAGGTAGAATATGGAGGTTTTAGGAATTCTAGTCTCAAAAAGTACATCGAGGATCAATGACATGTTATGAACAATGAGCCTACATTTACCGTATGACTTATCACTAAGCCCTTGTTGGTTAATTGTATTCAAAATCAAAGAGAGAAAAATAAAATATTGGGATGTTCAAAATCCTCTAAATTTATCTTGATATAGATGACACCCCATGGGATATGAACGTTGAGCTAGAACATAAATATCCTTATGTATTTTAATGTTTAATGTATGAAGACGTAAATATTATTAAGGGATGTGATTGTAATATATTATTTCCTAACTCAGTCTATGTTTACTGATGTAAAAACTTTAAGTTGATTGATTTCACTAAATTTTATGTAAGGATGACAACTAGGTTTCTTTTAGACCTATTTATATTGGATGTAGAAAAGTAGCAATATCAAATAATACTTTTCCATATTTATTTGTGTATTCATAGAAATCGAGTTTATCTTCGAGCGAGATAAAACCTTCAAAATAGAATAAATTGTTGTTTGGGTGCAACTCCATTAAATATAGGAGGAGGAATATGTGGTCAAATATGGTTATTTTTGGACTTCCAAATAATTTTGAAAAGGAAAAAATCACCTTAATGTCAACTTTTAGTGCAAAAATATTCATTAGAGTTTTGTCCATGACACATGTTTCTAAAGTGGGACCACTTTGATGAACCTATGGATAATTCCCAATTCTTTTGGATTTTTATAGAGAGACTTTACCATTTCCTAATATAAAAAACCTAGAAACAGATTTATATTAGAAAAATCATAAAATACAACCTAAACCCCTTTGAAATGGATAAATGAGAGTGCTACTTCCATTTGGTCACTTTGTATCATCGATCGAGCCCTGGAAGTCATATAAAACAACATGACATGTACCCTGACTAGAGAACTATAGTAGCGTAGGGCTTGAAGGCTCTAGAGAAACTCACCTACTCCTCTTCCACACTGTCAAGGTCCTAAAAATTCTAGATGAGCTCAAAGTGATGTCTTGGTCACCAGGACATGCTTCCACCTTCACCTTATATCTCCACTTCATAAGGCATCAAGGGGCAAGTGGGAATTAACCCATTCTAGTACCTCAATGACGCTATAAAAGCTACCATTGAGCTCTTTCAAATTTGTCCTGAAATAAACATTGTTTGGTAGCATCCTTACACAACAAGAGGGCATTTGTCTCAAATTTAGTCAATTGTGCGCTTCAATGGACTTTACGTAGGTTTTCAGGGTACACCAAATAAAATCAATTTTGTAGTTAGCTATTCGTCTTCGTTGTGGACATTCACAACACCTTAACCACCTTTAGGAACCCCTTCAACTCTTCATTGTACCTCATACGGTATAGCTGGGCCGTCGTAATTGCTTCTATATTCCAATTACCTTCAACACACAAAAACCCTGCATGTTGCACCATAAGACATTGAGGATAAATCCTCGCCCACAGTTTTGTGTTCCATTGCTTGAGCTACACATCGCTCCTAAGCAGAGTATGTGCCATGACTGCATATCATAATTAGGCCATCATTCGACTACCACAAGTGTCCGGCCACCAAACCAATAGTTGGGTCCCGCTGAGAACACGCTAAGGTCAATGGACTCGACCTACACGAATCCAGATCCAAAGGTCATGTTAAACACCCCTCTAAAGTAGAGTGCGATGTACCTAGGTGACCAAGATCCATCGCACACTTTACGGGATGGCCTTTTATTTTCCTACTAAGCATAATAATACCCTATATAATCAGAAAATAGGTTATATTTAAAAAGAAATTATAAAATTGTTAGAAAACGACGACAAACTTGTAAACAGCATAAAATATAGTTAAATCAAGAATTATGTTAGGAATCCAATAATACTAGTTTCACCATTGCTCTACTATCTGAATTCTGCGAATGATCTGAATTTTATATCCTACAATAAATATATATACATAGTCTATGTATAGTATAATAGTTATAAAGAGTTGATGCAGCTTAACGATTATGATAGTATATAAAATTATAAACCGTAATGCTGTATATACGTATAAGTACTGCTGTCTAAAGTAGATTTTTTTCAAAATGGGTACAAGAATATCCAAATTCCATTTGAGCTTTTGGAAGTCCGAAATCCAGCATACGAATCTGATCTATCTCTATATCAATTTTGTTTACATATTTTGATTCCAAATAAGAATCGGAATCCGATGTTAGATTATCGGCATACAGAACTAACAAGTGCCAAGGCGGGACTGAAACTGATCAGAGGATTTAGAACACCTCAAACTAGCAATAACTACAACGAGAAGAACAAGAATTCCATTACTTTCTACTTACTGTACATAATCATACAGTAGCTTTTTGTTCTCCTGGAACTTCAGATACAAATCCCTCCTTGGATGAAGAATCAGCGAGGCGTACAGGATAAGATCGAAGCTTCTTGAATGAGGAAACCGTGATCCTGGAAGTGGGAGGGAGAGAGGGAGCACTAGATAAGTGATGAAGTCGTTCGCCTTATGCGCCAATGCTCCAACGGGGTATTCGGATTTGCAGGTTTCAGCAATGAATCTCTCCAGGATGAACCTGTTTTCAGTGAGATAGCGCCATCGTCCGCTGCAGACACATGGAAGATGGTATCCAGGACATGCCTAGTAATGCTTTTTGATCGAGTGGTTGACTTCTTCTCCAGTGAGGCTAAGAACGCGTTAGTAGCTCGAGATCGGGTGAGGATGAGGTAGATAAGCACTTGGACGAGGACGAACATGCCCATCTTAACCGCTGCATCCGTGCTGCTCGCCTGGTCTATCATCTTGTATGGTTTATAATTGCTTCTATCGCCTTGCCGAAAAGGGGGGGCTACCGGAGTTGAACGGATGGCCGCTGACGGACTCCAAAGAACTAACTACTTCACGGTCGTAATATAGCTATAGCCGACCAGGTTTATATAGGTACAAGTATTCCGATGTATATCATTACGGTTGATCGCTTCATTGACTCAATTCCTAAACAAAGTATAGTATTCGATGTACTTTGGGAGTCACCATCTATCCACTAGGACGGCAGACAAAGTCAACACGGAAGCAAGCCCAATAGCGTTGCAGGAGTCCGTTGAACTAGCGCGTGAGAGGAAGCAATTTTATAGTCTTCAATGCTCAGTCTTCTCGATAAAAAAAAGTCTTCGTTAGAGACAATGCTTCCTATCGACTGGTAATTACCAGGAAGAGTGCGCAACTGACTTGGTAGTTTATATGAGACCGCCCCGCTTTGTTCAATCATTTTTGTTAGATAATCTGGTATTTCGTGTGGCGTCTATAGTCCCGTCACCACCATGATGTAAGACCTTTACCTTTTTTTTTTAAGATAATATGTAAGACCTTTACTTGTTATATAAGTACCTCTTCTGTTGCCGGCGAGCTCAATAATTAACTTCGATTTTATTATATATTAGATGGTTTACGAAAAGCTCGCTCGACAGCAGTGGTGGATATTGACAACCAATATTGAGGGACCAGAATAACTTCATTCCAATGGGTGAATTTAATTAGTATATGAGTACAGTTAATGTGCCCTTTCATCTCTGACTTACATCAGTAGACTTAATTACACAATGAAAGATTTAATCCAAGTTGCAGACATGATGCTATAGTTAAATAATGAAGATTTGGCTTATTTGGAATTAGTGTGGTTTTCTGAAACAAAGATGTATACATATATTTAATTTATTTACCAGTTGAGGGAGTATACCCATAGTTGGGTACATTTGTGGTATGAGTAAAGCAATTGGTTCGAGTTGACCTAGACCTTTTTATTGTTTAAATACTGGTAATGTATTTATTTGTCCCGCACTACCTTTGCAAGAAAAAGCAAGGTCATGAAACTAACGGCCAACATGGATTCCCATACAGTGGGTATTAGGAATAACATCCCTTAACCCTTGTGGGGGTGCATAGTAGATTATAATCTGACTAGTAGACCGTGGCATAAGCTTTATGATAGCATCATCATCTATGTTTTGAGATCTAGGTATCTTTATGATCTTGATAAACAATTATTTGCAATAGATAACCAATGAGAGATACCATAGCCTTTAGAAAAGGAAAATATTTTGAGTTTCCTATAATAGGTTCAACTTTTGATGCATAATATGTCTCAATTACAACTCTAGTCCAATTAAGAGTCAATGCTTGTTGTAATACAACAAATTGTTGCCGTTTTTGCAACCAAAACTATAGAAGTTGTGATAGATCCCATGTTCAGATCCATAAATCATTGTGATCTCTAACTAATGTCACAATTGTAGCATGCCCATCTTTGACATAAGCATTTGTATTGATATTCCGCCAACTGCATGGGGGTTGTAGCCACTTCAGTTCATGAATATCAGAAACAAGAATATTATTGTCATCAACATGAGAAGACCAAGAATGCTCCACATCTCGTTGGGTTAGCCAAATATAATTTTTTATGCGATCCATGGAACTGTACTCATTGTTAAAAATGAATTTGTTAATGTTTTTCCAAAGTTGAAAATAAGTAATGATGAACACCCTTTGTATAATGATATGAAAATGAAGACATTGATGTAGTCAGGAGTCAAAATCAATAGTACAAAAGTTTGGACATTGGGTGTCAAAATGTATATGTTTCCAGAGTGACTTTTCTAATGAACAATCACATAGAACATTACCACTGTCCTCTCTTTTATGATTGCATCACACACATGTATTATCAGTGGTGCAATGATGTTGCATCAATCTAAAGCTTGTCATTATAGATTAGCATGCTACGAGCCAAGTGAAAACAACATATTATGAAAGTAGCTTTAATCTCCATATGTTACTCCATGGTCCAAATTTTATTCGAGTAATATCCTGAGTTAACAACTTGTAAGCAGATTTTAATGTGAAGTTACCTATGGCATCATTATCCCATGCTCTAGTGTTGACAATGACACTATTCAGTAGTGTTTGACGGCCAATGATTTTTTACATAATCTCAGGTGTTAGACAACAACTTAGAAAAGTAGTATCCCATTTTCTTTTCAATCAGGTGGTAGATAACAACTTAGAGTTAACCTAGAGTATGTTATTCTTTAGTAGGGAGACAAGTGTTCTATACCATGCTATCTAATATTTTGTGTGTTTCTTAAATGTTGTGGTTATGGCTAGATTTGGATGATGAAAAACAAGACAATAAAAATGCAAAATAAGAAATATTTACATCATTGATAGCTAATCTCCTATAGTTAATATTATATTTGATATAGCTTCATAATCATTTATCATGATTAGAATTTCCAATAACATTGTATTAACTTTGTAAATAATTTACACTATTAGATGTGTATGTTTCTTCCACTGGAAGTTCTAATGATACACTTTATAATTGATGAGAAAAAAATCATTAGGGTTTGGGTATTCTTCTTGACCTTAAAGATGTTAAACATTTTTCTATAGATATAGAAATCATGTCATGAGTAGCCAAAAAATGGAGTACATGAAAAAGAATTTGTAGTATGGCCATACCTCATTGTATAAGGCAACCATCACTAAGTATAAGATCAACATGGAAATCAAATTTGTTCAAAATAAATGAAAGAAACCATGAAAAAATTCAATATTTCACTCAAAATATGGGGTATGTATTCGGTGAAACACTAAAAAAATGGTTGTCATCAAACTGAGTGAACCATAAGACAACTAGGTAGGCTTGATAAGAAGCCTACATGTTCTTTATTCATAAAAAGAAACATCAAAGGGAAGTTTATGGATGACTCACTTGGAATAAATTGCTAGATGGAGTTGAGGCTTCCTACATTCACTAGTTGTTATGATTGAGTATCTAAACAAAGGAGAAGGTCGGAAATGTAATTACTCCAAAAATGGTAAACGAAAAACCATTTGATCATGAATCATGTTTGTTGTAAAGAACAAGCTACAATAATTAATTCCCATCTCTCCTTCCCAATATTTTAGTACATGATTAAGAGAGAACAAAAATGTTGTAGATTATTATAAGCCATAATATTTTTGTGAGACCTAGAAGTAACAAGAATCGAGATTGTGGGATGGTTAAAAAAATTTCCAACTTTGAAATAGAAATTTCTAAGTCCAATAACAATGTGATGGGATCTTCAAATTAATGCAATAGTAGACGAAGAGGTGTGGGTCATGAGATTCATTTTACAAGATTGTTCCCTAAATAGAGTGGAGCACAATGATTGGAATCAGCAATACCACGAATCCCTTCTGAATGAGGGGTTTGTAATCAACATTCCTAAAAATGTCCTGCCTTTATTTAATAGTGAAGCAACTATGCTATGATATACATTATAGTTTGATAACCAATTTTACATGAATAATTATCACATCATGCATGTAAAAGGTTTGAAATCAAGATCTAACCTCATGTAATAGATAAGAACTTATACCCTATTTTATATCCCATTCAAAATGACATAATGATGAATGTTATCACTCATGAGTTTATGTAAGGGTGGGTATGGTGTGGTCAAGTCTGGTTGTCCGTAAAACTACAGACTAAAGTACACATAGTGGTCAAAAAAAAGTTGTATACAACATTTGACCATAGAAAGTGTCCAAATCAAACATTGTCTGACTAACACAGAAGTATGTTGAAGTTTGGTTAGGTTCGATCCAAAATCGATATTATTAAGTGCTTTTTTGACACATAAATGAACGTCAACCATTGTGTGATTGTTCAACTCGAATAAAATTGAGGTAGTGGGACGTGTCTCACTATAATATAAAAAACTCGTCAAGGTCTACTTTATATCAACTAATTGAGATGATGGATGATGATGCCATTAGTTCATTACTCAATTTGCTTTTTGTAATTTTTGTGATGACTTTATGAGAGTAAACAATACAATATTTAGTTGCATATGAATTACTATAGTGACATAAATCATCTTTTAATTATTCATTCCATATAACTGTTCAAGTTTGTTCTGACTATTAACCACTTTTTCGAACTTTGAAAAGACAAATTAAGACCAGATTGAATTCTTTGAAGACAAAACTTGACTACACTATCTTACTTATACCTGACTAGATTGCATTATTTGGTCATATATGGTGTTGTATAGTGGTCAAGTTTTCTTTTATGTCCTACCCCTTTTATGGACCAAAGAACACCCCATTCTAAAAAACGTATCATTGCATCTTGAAACATTAAATAATTGATTCACAATCTAAATAGCGTCATGATATGGACGAACTGAACTAGTTATAACCCATGTCAAGTTGAGGGCACCCCTCAAAATTAACTTTCCCTAATAAGAAAGGAGGAGGTATCAAGCCTATTTGGAAAGGGACCTTTCTTGGATTCTTCTTGTGTTTTCCTTTGAAAAAGGGTACCTATATTCTTCTCCTTGATTTTGAAATTTTAATTTTATAAGGTTTCCATGGATATTATATGATGGTTTTGTTTAACAAGATATTATATCTAACAATAGAAACATTAGCTTAATCAACACACTTCCATGTAAAATTATGTTTTATCCATCATCTATATTCAATTTTTAACATTTTTCTAATATTATCTACAACATTCTACTTTTTATAAACATATTTGGTAAGCTTTATAGATATAATATATTATTATTTCTTCCCACTCATAAAAGATATAAAACATGGTTGAATCATTCCTTCTGTTAATTTTGGTAAGAACATATATGTTGGTTATGTACGCCCAGAGAGCCAATCATGGGATGATTGTAATGACATGTCATGCAGAAATGATTTGATTATTAATAAAAATCAAGCTTCCAATTTATTCTATTTAAATAACTTATGAGATAATAATGTAACACTATAAATGTCTAGATAATTAAATTACTCAATGACATATGTATTCAAGTTACTATCCTTGTGGATGAGATCATATGGATGTTAAGAGTAAATATACATAGTCTCATTATGTCCATGATCAGTTGTCATTGTGGAAGGTTGATAGACAACAATGACACATAATATCAAAGTGTGATTTGGTTGATGACTAAATCTCATTGGTCATGATTGATGGAGCCTCCACTCACGTGGAGTTGTGTGCGCTACTAAAAATCCTAGCGATAGTAAGTCTCTAAGTTTAACCTTGTGTATGCTATAATAAGATCTCCACCCACGTACGCTAAGGTATGTGAAAGTCTTATCGTAGTACAGTTGACAGTCGAATCCATGAGACAACTGTCTTGTTAAGGACTAACAAGATGGAAAATGGTATAATTCTATTTATCTTATTAAGAGTTGATATTTAGATTGAAGAGTTGGGTTGATGCTTAAACTAAAATGTAAATGTAAAACAAATGGCAGGGAAGTAAAATTATGGTTGTAAACAATATTTGGAAACTACTAGGATGTGACCGAGTTTCACCACCACTACACATGGATCATAACATACATCATAATAACATGGTTTGCAAAAAGGGTCTAATCAGTTAGTATCTTCGTAGACTTAGCTTTCTTTTGAATGGCTAACTATGAGAAACATGGAAGTATTGCAATGCCAACCATCCCCGAATGAATGGTCACTTACTTTGCATTACTTCCTTCGCAAAGTGTGTTCCTCGACCTATCAAAGTTATACTTACATACGTCAACTGATTCCATTTCATAGTATCAAGGTAAAACGATGGAGGTGAGTTTACTCCACTCTTTGAAAAGCATTCCAATAAATCGAAATAGATATATGGTGACTACATACATCAAGAACTAACATACAATCGATAATTGAATCTAAAAGCACAAACGTAGACAATTTGTACTAACAGATAATAGGTAACACAAGTTGGGGATCAAGCAACTAGTATTCATTAAATGATTGATGTTGAACTGAAAAGATAGTATTTCTCTATTGCAAACTCATGAATTACAATGTATGAAATGAAAACATGAGTAGCGGGGCTACTCCCCGCACGCTAGTGTAAGGAACTACTCGCTCATGGTAAGAACAAAGAAGGAGACATGAGAAGAGATGGAAAGCATCATCTCCACATAGGAGGGAGGAAGGTTGACCCCTTAGAGTAGAGAACAACTATCTTCACGCTGTGTGGTTGCTTTGGTGACGAATCCTTCACTTCCCACCTTCTATGTCGATGAGAGAGAAAGTAGACTTATGGATGGAGTGTGGATCTTAGACCGATAGCCTTGAGGCAAAGGATGAAGGAAGAAACAACTTTGGAACAGTTGAGGTAGCCTTTGGGCGTCTCCGAATTCTCCCCGAATGAGGACCCCTCTGGTCCTATTTATAGGCCTCGAGGAGATCTGGAACAATTTTGAGTTATTTGGATCCTCATAGTTTGGAGACCGTTTGGACTGTATTGGTTTGGAGACCGTTTGAGTCCTCATGGTTTTGGGACCGTTTGGCTTCATTCGGTCTTGGGAATGTTTGGCCTTCATATGGTCTTGGGACTGTTTGGGTTCATTCGGTCTTGGGACCGTTTGGCTTCATACATTCTTGGGACCATTTGGATTTCATTCGGTCTTGGGACCGGTTGGCCTTCATACGGTCTTGGGACCGGTTGGCCTTCATACAATCTTGGGACCAGTTGGCCTTCATACGGTCTTGGGACATTTTGGGCCCTCACGGTCTTGGGACCGTTTGCGTTCTCACGGTCTTGGACCGTTTGGGTCTTTAACGTTTTGGAGACCGTTTGAGCTCTTCATGGTTTGGAAACCATTTGGGATTCTTCACAGTCTTGCGACTGGTTAAGTTCTTTTGCAATTTTATTGTGTTAATCTTAAGAAGAAAGGGGAAAATATCAGTTTATTGGTATATTCCTAGTGAAGTAGAAAGTTAAGTATTGTATCTAATTTATCTAAGAAAAAGCATGGGAAGCTAAGAAAAACTAGTAAGATAACATCACAAAATGGGAGGTTGTCACCCCCCTAACTTAGAGTCTAGCTTGTCCTCAAGATGGATAGAGCTAAGGCACGTAGTGGCGAGGTGGGATTTTATTTAGTGAAGATTTCCATACTCTTACTTCAGTTCTAAACTAGAGATCTCCCAGAGTCTTATCGGGGCTTCTGCTCGCACCAACTCTTTCAGGTATCAGGATTTGCGTGGATCTCAAGTTTCTTCTGTATCGCATAACTCACATTGGGACCACCCTTTCCTTGATCGCATTCTATGTATGTCTTTGACTCTAAGCAGTTTTATACTTCTTTTGAAAATCCTACCGGAAGCTAAGATAGGTACGAGGGTTGGCTGAAAGCTACTGTGTAACTCCCCCTTCGAAGGGGGGAGGGGTTGTCTAAGCTTTTTTGGATCTCACGACTGGGCGTGACACAACTGCCTTTGTGAGGGCAACTGAATGTACCGGCCAGGCAAGACCTTTGTCAGCTTTTCATATATTCGATAACCTTAGGATCTTACTACTGGATGTGACACATCTTCCTTTGTGAGGGAAGCTGAATGTACCGGCTGGGCAAGACCTTTATTGGCACCTTATATAGGTCCTTATGCATGGCACAACTCTCATGTTTTTATTCAACACTCAGACTTTTATTCATATGATCACCGGCTTAGGAATTGGGTGTTTTAGGGATTTTATTTCGGCTGCAAAGCCTCTTTTTTCTGAAAAGTAGAAAACTATTCCTTAGAGTTTCCCAACATGCATTTGTTTTGGTTTCATACTTGGTGGTCCACTTGTGAGGTTCCTTGATTTGGATTTCACCTAGTTCCCTTCTGTCCTTGAGAGTGTTTGCTTGTTTCAGCCGTGGTTTTGACCTGTGGAGAGTCTGATGTAGAATTGAAGCAAAAGCATGAATATCGAGTGTGAGAGTGATTCATTAATTTGCCATTACATGCCTAAATGCTACTTATGTAAGTGCTTCTGGGGACTACTTTGTCTCTAATTTAGATATGGGTGTCACCTTTCCAAAATGAATCTTTTCTTATGTACAACAACTATTCTATCAAAGAAATTATTAGAAGAACTAATTGTCAGAAAAAGAAAAATGTGTACGAAAGAATGAAGGTAAATGAAAATGTAGAAAAAGAAGGTTTGAATATGATACCTCGACCCTTGCCCAGTGTACTCCCCCCCAACTTATCACTCACTCTATCCTAAGAGTGTCAAGGTGATAGGTTGAGAAGTACATGGGCAAGGGTGTTAAGGTTCTGTTAAACCCTTGTTTGCTCCATAGAAATGGAGAAGATTTGTTGTGAACTTCCCCCATAAAGCATGATAATCCACATCCTTCATGTCCTCTACACATTTACCTAGAACAGTGAGGGTATACATCCAGTAAAGGACGTGGAAACCACAGTCATTTGTGTAACACCCCTGACCTGGGTTATGAACTAACCCTAGGTGTTTTTCTTAAAATTATGATTAGAGGCTTGTGGTTAACCCTTGATATGTCATTAAAGCTTTAGAAGAATCTATATTTTCATTTCTTCCCTTTTTGAACAATGTTGTAAGATTGTTTTGTTTAATAGGGACCTATGTGCAAATTACCCAATTAGAGGGGTTAACTTGCAAATTGCACATGTTAAGATGTTAATATGATGATGAGACATCATAATAATTAATATGATGTGGTGATATGGATTCCCCATGCTTGGGCACCAAAATATAGCTTGTAGAGCAATCCTTGTACTTTAAAACCTAGTTTTGGTGTAAAGTGCAATTTACCCAAAACATAGGGTGCAACATGTAAAATATACCCTCTAGAGTACCTCTCATGCTTTTTAGGATCAAGTTCAGTAAAGAAAATGAGGGGGGCACGTCATTTGAGTAACTATATAAGAAGGATAATCATTGTAATTAAATAATCAAGATGTATGCAAAATGACCCTTATATATGTATGGCTTAATAAAGTGTTTGGCTTCTTTTACTCTAAACCAAGGTTGAGAGATAAGTTTTCATGTTATGAGAAGGGAGGAATGTGGCAAAGAAGTAGGAGAGGGGCGTGGAGGATATAGATGTAAAAGAGAAGAATTATTTATCATTGCCTTGAAAATATGCCCAAAAATATAAAAGCAAGCTCTTTCCACAATCAAGGGATCGTTCCCTTCATTTCCTCTTCTCATCCTTTTGCTTTGGGCCGACTAAGGAGGAGGTTAGGATCAAAGGAGGACGACCAAGTTAATCTAGGTAAGTTTGGTCATCTTCTAGCTCGGATTCATGGAGGAAATTCCATTACAAGGTTGGTTTGCTAGTATTCCTTACACAACTCTTGCTTCTAGCCATCTTCTCCATCCAATTGTTGAAGAAAGGACCTTGGACGACCCCTGGACCTCAAGACACTATTAAAGATACGGATCTTGGAGCTCTAGATCAGATTCTAAGGTGGGTTTTATAACTCTAAACCCTTAAACTTTGTTATGCATCTTTCTTTCTTGCAGAAGTAGCTTGTTCTTCTTTCCCCCATCCTTCCTTGCTTTCTTGCAACTAAAAACATGTAGAACAGACCTTGATCTGGCGGTAGAAGAAGATGGGCGTGATTACCAATGCTACTTTATCAAACGGTCTTGCCCCCCCACCCCTGGCCAAATGGTTTGCAAAACCGTTTGGGGCAAACGGTTTGCAAAACCGTTTGAAGGGCAAACGGTTTCACAAGGTCGGTTGGAGAAAACGGTCTCCAAGACCATTTGGTTGAGTTGACCAAGGTTTTACCATTTGATATGTCTGTTCATAATTATGTTGGTTGATAACCCTCCAAATTGTAGGGATTAACTCCAAAGGAATCGTGAGTTGAAGGCCAATCAATTAGGCAAACCTAATTGAATTAAGTGCTGATTTTCAATCTGATTAACTTGACCTTTTTGGGAAAATGGTTTCAAAACCGTTTGAGTGAGTTGACCAAGAATTCACCGTTTGAGATTTCTGTTCATAATTATGTTTTATATTGACTCACCAACTTTTATGGGTTAACTCCCAAGGAATCGTGAGTTGAAGGCTAATCAATTAGGCAAACCTAATTGGATTAAGTGCTGATTTTTCAGCTCGATTAATTGAACTTTTTGGGAAAACAGTTTCAAAGCCGTTTGAGTGAGTTGACCAAGCATTGACCGTTTGTTATTACTATTCCTAATTATGTTGGTTAATGACTCACCAAATTTGAGGGGTTAATTCCCAAGGAATCATGAGTTGAAGGCTAATCAATTGGGAAAACCCTAATTGAAATTAGTGCTGAAATTCCAATGAGTTAATTTGATATTTTGGGTTGATTAGCCCAAACGGTTTCAAAACCGTTTGGGGATGACCCAAACAGTCCCAAGACCGTTTGGGGGTCACCCAAGACCGTTTGGAGGTCTAGGGTTGTATATGGTTAAGCGTTTGAAGATCCAAAGATATGGCATGAATCCTAATCGGCTAAGTGCTGATTTTTGTAAGTATTGAGATGATGTTTTGGGTAATTGAGCCCAAACGGTTTCAAAACCATTTAGGGATTACCCAAACGGTCTCAAGACCGTTTGGAGGTCACCCAAGACCGTTTGGAGGTCTGGGGTCAATTATGGTTGAGTAATTGAAGGTCTAAAGATACCAAATTGAAATGCAATCAAGTGCTGATTCGATGATCAACTCAATAGCTCAAACCCTAATGATTTTTCACTAGAATCCAAGGGTTGGATGAGCCAAACGGTCTCAAGACCATTTGGAACTCATCCAAACAGTCTCAAGACCGCTTGGAGCCCACCCAAGACCATTTGGAGGTCTAGGGGTGAGTATGGTTAAGCAATTGATGATCTAATGATACTAAGTTAAAGTGTAATCAATTGCTGATTTGGTGATCAATCCAATAATCCAAACCCTAATTGGTTGACTTGGATTCTTATGATTTGATGGGAAAACGGTCTCAAGACCATTTGGAGGTCATCCAAATGACCTCAAGACCGTTTGGGGTTAGGTCATGTTCAAATTGGATGATGGTTCAATGGGTTCAAATCAATTAGACTCCCATTGAAATATGTTGAAGGGTTGACTATTCCAAACCCTAATACAAATGATACAAGCCCTAATTGATGATCAATTGAGGGTCGATTGAGTGTAAAATCAGTTAAGGGTTGACCTAATTAACTCAATTGATGAGTGGATAATAAGTACATGATCGATTGAGGGGTTCAACATTGGAAACCCTAACTCAATTGGAGTGGTTAAGACACTCTTTGGTCCATGCGGTTTTGAGGAGGTTTGGGTTCTCAAGACCGTTTGAGATCAAACAGTTTGAAAACCATTTGGATTCATGCGGTTTCAAAACCATTTGGAGGTTGAAAGTGCAAAACCGTTTGGGATCTTTTAAGGTCAATAATGCTTATTGCTTTGAAGGCTTAGATGGCTCAATGGTTGATTAATCTAAACCCTAATGGTATCCAAAGACATTAAGGGAACAAGTAATTAGTTGGTTGATGCATGCTATGACTAATGGTGGACTTTACCAAAGTACCCTTGATGGGTTTAAGTAGTCAACACCTCTTGATCAAGCAAACCCTAATGAACATTACAGTAATAATGTGACTTATGTTATCAAGGTTGAATTGACCTAACCTAATCATAAGGGATGTAAACATCATATAATAATAAGAGGTGAGAGAAGACTCCTAATATGAATGAGAATCAAGTAATATACTTCCAACATGTATGAATACACATAATTAGGGTATGATCCTTTACAATGGGATCATGGAAACCCTAATTATGATGATCAATGAATCTTAACCTAAGTGAAGACATGAATTGAAGTAATCTTCATACATAATGATGGTATGATCTCAATTCACTTCTATGTGAATAGTAAACCCTAATCTAGGGTAATGTGATGCTATGTGAATAGTAAACCCTAATCTAGGGTAATGTGATGCTATGTGAATAGTAAACCCTAATCTATGGTAATGTGATGCTATGTGAATAGTAAACCCTAATCTAGGGTAATGTGATGCTATGTGAATAGTAAACCCTAATCTAGGGTAATGTGATGCTATGTGAATAAGTAAACCCTAATCTAGGGTAATATGATGCTATGTGAATAGTAAACCCTAATCTAGGGTAATGTGATGCTATGTGAATAGTAAACCCTAATCTAGGGAGATGTGATGATATGAACAAGTAACCCTAATTCTGAGTTATGCTTTTAAGCATGAAACTCCATGATTGAGAAATGAGATAGGAATCACTATTCCTAATCTAGTTAAGAGGTTGAATAACTCTATTTGGATTAAATGAAAATCCTAACCCTAGAAACCAGTTGTGGTATTATGACACGGTCGTGGTGAGTCCTTTGTGGCACGACCGTGTAAGGTAGCACGGCCGTGGTATCACATATATAATTTGAGAAGAACATGTATGGTGTTGTTATGATACAATATGCATGTTATTAGTAAATATTGATCATGCAGGTTTTCATAAAGAGGTGATCATATCCAGGTAAGGATTATGATATCTTATGTATTGATTTTTACTTTACATGCTTCAAGTATAATGATATGCTATGATACCTAGTGAATGGTAAATTATGAGTTCAAGTACCCAGATTCTATAATCATGATGATAAATTTAGAAAGGTACTTGATAAGTTGAGGCATTGATATCCTAACACTTTGTGAGAAAAAGTATGGCTACAGGCCATGACTCCCCAATAATAATGTCAGACATTAGATATATGATCTAAGTCTGAAGAGAGTTCATGTTGTAATAATGGTTTATAGTAAATAAATGTCATACATGTTCTTCTATTTCTTAGAATATAAATGACATATGGGTTTATCAAATTATAGTTGTATTGCTTTAATAGGAAGAATGGTTTAATCTGTTAAACATTGTTTTAACTACTCCCAGACAAATATAACTTCTTTGTGTACATTTATTCTCTTAAGTTGCAATAATTATGTTTCTAGCGAAAAGTTGTAACTCTCACTCGGACAATTTTATAATTGTCTCACCCCGTGGGAAACATTTTTTTTTAGGTGGATGTGGGTGAGGAGGCAGAAATCCTTCAATATGTGAAGGGCAGCATCAATAGTACCAGGGATAGCAGTGAAGTTTCATGTGGAGAATTGGTTGTTATGCCACGTACAGATGTAGTTAGAGTCCTATGTGTCGTCTCTGTACTCTCAGGTCCTCGGAGTAATAGTTAGTGCTTTCGAGTTTTTTGTCCAGTACCTCGAGATTTCTGTATCTTGCCTTATATAGTTAACATGGTAGTTGATGATTGTAATCTCGAGATACGACCTTACAGAGATGTACTGATGGATCAGTTTGTAAATAACTTATCATGTTGCTTTATGAAAAAGCTTTACCATTTAAAGATCTGTTCACAAAAAGTTTTAAATTGTTAGTGATTTTTGGTAACCCGCTGCTTAGTGAACGCTTCCGCATTAGTTAATCTTGTTTTCTCAAGATAGACGTTACATTAAGTGGTATCAGAGCTCTAGGTTCGCTGAGTCTACAGAGACATAGGACTAAGGTTGTTGAGTCTGTTCTAAGTGTTTTCCAGATTATCTGATAGTATCTTCTGCTCTCATAGGAAAAGAAGAACTTGAAGATGTCTGGATCACATGAAGAGCATGTTGCTGAGGGCAGTACTGCTGCACCAGGAGGAGGTACAGGAGACCAGAATAGGGAGGGGCATGTACCTGAACAGCCCCAGATTGACTCAACTGAGATAGAAAACTCATCTCTCCATGCTTTATTTGATAAATTCCTGACAGCCATAACACACATAGCAGATAGGGTGCCACCATCTGCACCTAGGGCACCAGCCCATCAGGAAGGTTATGGAGTCGGAAAGACTTTTGAGAGACTTCGCTAGGTGGGAGCTATAGACTATGCTGGTACATCTGACCCAACATATGCTGATCTATGGTTGACAGAGCTGGAAAAGGCTTTCAGGATCCTTGATATTCCTGAAACTGAAAAGGTAAAACATGCGGTATACCTCCTAAAAGGGAGTGCTGGTAATTGGTGGATGATAGAGGAAGATAAGAGACCAGACAAAGAAATTGGATGGGAGGTATTCCGACAAGAATTCATCAATAGATACTTCCCTAAGATGTATCTAGATGAGAAGATCTCTCAATTTGAGAAGATCACACAAGGACAGATGAACGTTAGCGAATATGAAGCTAAGTTCATGGAGTTGCTGCGGTTTTGTCCGCAGATGGCAGTTAGTGATGAAGAAAGAATTCAACATTTTGAAAAGGGATTGAACGCTGAACTAGCCACTCCTGTGTCTGCCTTAGAGAACAGAGAAAGGTTTGCCACCTTTTTGGAGTCAGTAAGAAGGATAGAGAGGTCGGAAATCGAGAAACCACAAACAAGTAGTAAGAAGATGTACACCCAGCCTCAAGATCAAAGGCCTGAAAGTTTTAAGAAGCCAAGATTTTCTATACCGACAACAATATCAGGATTTCCTACCCAGACACAATGGATGCCAAGTGGAAGTAGGGATTATAGTAGTACACCAAGAAGACCCTCTGACATAGCATCAACATCGGTAACTAGATCATATAGACACTTTGCACCCAGGATCTGTTACCAATGTAGACAACTGGGACATCTGGCAAAGGATTGTCCAGACAGGAATACAATAATGACTCAACCTCAAGGACAGAGTATGCAAGGCTCACAAGGGAGGGAATATAATAATAGAGGATGTGGACAGACGTCCCAAAAAGGTCATATGAAATAAGTTTTGTTTTGATATTTCATATCAGGATTCTATGTGTTAAAGATATGAAAATTAGCTATTTTTGAATTCCTTTGACTAAGTCCTAGAAGGACACAAGGGAGACAAGAACTTATATCTTACTCAGTATTCTTTAAAACAATTTATAATCTCCCTTAATTGTGTATTAAAAGATGAGATATAGATGTGATACCTGAAGAATAATCTAGTATGGTAAACTCTGTGTGTATAATGATATGAAAAGTGAGGAATATGATGATAAGTAAAATACATACTACCTAATCTCAATAACTTATATACCCTGGCCAGGTATATGGTTATTGTAGATAAGGCAAGTATGAAACTCTTAGATTGTTATCTTTTTTATTACTCTGATCAGGTAATTATTCTGAAACAATCTAGAGAGTATAAGGAAATTAATGAGAAAAGCTAAGTGAAACTTCTAAATAAACATACTCAGTGAATCTTCTTAGTGAATAATTAGTGAATATACTTAGTGAACATACTCAGTGAATCTTCTTAGTGAATACTTAGTGAATATACTTAGTGAACACACTCAGTGAATTTCCTCAACGAACACTTAGTGAACTTTCTTAGTGAATACTTAGTGAACTTCCTCAGTGAATATACTTCGTGAATATACTCAGTGAACTTCCTTAGTGAATACTTAGTGAATATACTCAGTGAATTTCCTCAGCGAATACTTAGTAAATATACTCTGTGAACTTCCTTAGTGAATACTTAGTGAATATACTCAGTGAATACTTAGTGAATATACTCAGTGAACTTCCTTAGTGAATACTTTGTGAATATACTGAGTGAATTTCCTCAGTGAATACTTAGTGAATATACTCAGTGAACTTCCTTAGTGAATACTTAGTGAATATACTCAGTGAACTTCCTCAGTGAATACTTAGTGAATATACTCAGTGAACTTCCTCAGTGAATACTTGGTGAATATACTCAGTGAACTTCCTTAGTGAATACTTAGTGAATATACTCAGTGAACTTCCTCAGTGAATACTTAGTGAATATACTCAGTAAATTTCCTTAGTGAATACTTAGTGAACATACTTAGTGAGCATACTTAGTGAACATACTCAGTGAATTTCCTCAGTGAATACTTAGTGAACATACTTAGTGAACATACTCAGTGAATTTCCTTAGTGAATACTTAGTGAACATACTTAGTGAGCATACTTAGTGAACATACTCAGTGAATTTCCTCAGTGAATACTTAGTGAATATACTTAGTAAACATACTTAGTGAACATACTCAGTGAATTTCCTCAGTAAATACTTAGTAAACATACTCAATGAACTCCTTTAGTGAAAGCTTTTTTTTTAAAGTCAAGAGTCTATCTTATTCATCCCGCCCTCCTCTTGCGAGCTGAAAAACAATTGAATTACACTGATAGTTATCATGAACTGAGTTAAACGTGGCAGTACTACTGCCATTACAATCGTTCAGAAGTAATTGTCCTAACGACTCAGGGGGTCTCACGTAGTGAGTAACATACTGATTTTGTTTTTGGTGGTGTTTAGCCAACTTGTCTGCAACAGTATTCTTCTCCCGTGCAATATGTGATAAAATCCAGTTGTTCTTCCATAACCTCCTAATTCTCATAATTTCTTTGGCAAATCGAGGATAGTTATGTACTTCACCAGTGACTATTGTAACAACATTCCTACAGTCACTTTCAATCTATAGATTGGTGATGGATTTTTCATTGGCAATTTTGACTGCTTCTATTATGGCAAGGATCTCCCCTTCTAAAGCATCTTTGACCCCAATTTTACAGCATTTTCCAAAAACCCAATTACTATTTTCATCTCTAGCAACCACGACACAAGTTCCCACCTTCTCCTTAACTGCTACATCAACATTCATTTTGATCTGACGTTCATGAGGGCGAGCCCACCTGCTGCTCCTATCAAGTCTATTGTTCTTCATGTTGGCTTTCCAAGCAATCTTACAATGCTCCACGGTCTTCTTGATATAGGTAGCTTGGTGTTGAAGCGACCTTTCAACACTATCAAACACAAATGAATTTCTATTAGTCTAGATGTAGTGGCACCCGATCATAAAAACCTCCTTGCTCTTACTATTTTTCAGATTGGTGTTCACCCATGTAGCCGTTGAGTTAATGGTCAGAAAATTGGGAGGAAATTTGTTATCAAACACCACATTCCAAATTCCTCTAACGTGAGGACAATCCCGAAGAGCATGAATGATACTTTCAGTAGTAGCTTTGCAGTGTGGGCAGGTATCCTCGTCAGTCATATGCCTCTCCGTTCTACGTAGATTGGTGAGGATGGCATTGTGGCTTAGAAGCCAGGTAAACATCTTAGTTTTAGCTGGCACCTTGGCATTCCATATGGCTTTCCATTCTCCTTGTTGTCTATTTTCCGTATCCGTGTAATTTTATATGCTGTTTTGGTGGAGAACAGTCCAGTATCCATATGTGACCAGACTTTGATGTCTTCAGTGTCAGTATTAATAGGAGGTTCATGTTTCCGAATTGCTGTGACAGTGTCCTCATCGAACCAGTCATAAAGAAAATGTGTATCCCAATCTCCATTTTCCAGTGCAAGGCTGCTGATCTATAGATCATTCAAATCAGATGGAATGGGCTTAGTCACTTTGTCTATAAGTCTATCCCCATTCTTCAACCAACTGTCATGCCAGAAGTTAGTGCTTTTTCCATTCATGATTATAGAGATGCAATTGCTGTTCATAACTGTCTTTCCTTCCAGCATAGCTCTACATAAGCGGGATCCAAACTGTGGTTTTGACTCCGTACAAGAATCATATTTCTTTCTCATCAATTTGCACCAAAAGGTCTGTCTTCGAGTAGCCACTTCCCAAGTATTTTTTAAGAGTAAGGCTTTATTCCAAGTTATCATCATTTTCACTCCCAGACCCCCATTTTCTGGTTCGCTGGTCACTTTATCCCAAGCTACCAAGGAAATTGGTCTTTTATTATGGCCACCCCCCAGATGAATTGCCTTATAGTAGCATCAATACGATCACATAGGACAACCGACAGCTTGGATGTTTGCATAGTATATGTCAGGATTGTTGAAAGTGTCACCTTAGCCAAGCACACTCTACCGGCCATAGACAGACATCTCGCCAACCATGCGTTGATTTTTCTGGATACTCTGCTGAGCACATCAACATAGGTATATTTATCCACTCTTTTATGAAGAAGAGGTACCCCCAAATACCTCCCAAGATCACCGGTTTTAGTGAATTGACTGATCCTATAGATTCCCCTTCTTTCACCTCTACTGACGGTACTAGCAAAGAAGATGCGAGTTTTTTGAATGGAAATAGTTTGACCCGAGGCAACCTTGAATTTGTTAAAGCATTTTAAGATAGTCTTCATATTTCCTTGCGTCACTTTAGCAAATAGGATTAGATCATCTGCAAAGCACATATGTGCTACTTTAGGACCCTCTGTCGATAGCTTAATAGGCCTCCAGTTTCCTTCATTAACGCTATCTTGGATTATCTGACTTAACCTCTCAATGCAAAGCACAAATAGGTAAGGAGACAGAGGGTCCCCTTGTCTTAGTCCCCTCGTCGCCTTAAAAGCGGGGAGGTTTTTTCCTTTCCATATAATAGAAGTAGTGCCAGAAGTAATAGAATTCATGATGTACTTAGTAATGTTTCTGGGTATGTCTATTTTAGATAAAGTATCTTCAATGAAGGACCATGATATCATATCATAGGCTTTTGAAAGATCAATCTTAATAGCCATGAACTTAGCTGCATTTGTCTTCCACATATTATGGATAACTTCTTGCACCACTGCAATGTTATCCTTTATTCGATGCCCAGGGACGAAGCTACTTTGTTCTGGGGAAATCCATGTAGAGATATAACTCTTTAATCTCTCTACTATAACTTTGGAGCACAGTTTGAGTCATATATTGTTCAAAGAAATTGGTCTCAGTTGATCACATCTCTCAGGCTTGGGAATTTTTGGGATGAGGACAATTAAAGCATTACTCATCTCTGTGGAAAGGGCCTCACCTTTGATGGCATTTGCAATAGTATTCATCAGTGACGCCTTAACCGTGTCCCAATTCTTTAACAGAAAAAAGTCCAGTGATGCCATCCGGACCTGCCGCTTTGTAAGGTTCTGTTTTCTTTAACTGAACCATCACCTCTTCGGCAGTTGGCTCAGCTCCTAGCTTGAGCTTATCAATAGTTTGTAATCTGTTGAATCTTGCTGGGATATCAGTGGTGTTAATAGTGCTTTGATTACATGGTGTCGCGAAGATGTTTTTGAAGTAATCCAGCACCATATTTTCTAGATCTTTCTCATTAATGACCCATTCATCCGAGCTATTCTTCAGAGTGTCAATAGTAATACCCCTCCTCCTTTGCTTGACATAAGTTTGATAAAACTTCGTATTATCATCCCCATTTTTTAGCCAATCAACATGGCTCTTGAGTTTCCACTCCTCTTCCTCTTTCTTAAGGACTTCCGCAAGCTCCAGCTGCATAGAGATACATAGATCGTCTGATATACTATCATACTATTCAACAAGATTGGTCTGTAGCATATTAATATTATTAAGAAGCCTATCTTTATTTCTTCTCAGCTTTCGGGCATACTCTGACTCCCACTTATTAATGTGCCTTTTGACCTGCAGAAGAGCTTCAGAAAAATCCACATTCTGGTCCCAATGAGCGTTTAACATATTTTGAAAATCTTCATTATCATTCCAATATGCTTTAGCTTTGAATCTGCCTTTATGAACGTCATGCCTTCTTGATTTTATAAGCAAGGGATAGTCATCCAAGAAGGCCTTGGGAAGATGGATTACTGAGAAATCCGATTTTTCATTAACAAAGGTTGTGTTAGACACTACTCTATCAAGCCTTTCCTGCAAGATACCATGTTTAAATGTGAATCGCATACCTAAAAATCCAATATCCACCAAGTTAGCAGCTAACAGTGTGTCAGCAAAAACTGCAGCTTCTGTGTAGTTGTATTTTTTCCCACCACTTTTCTCATCTGGGCTGAGTGTGGTATTAAAATCTCCTACTACGATCCAAGGAGTAGTGAATTTCTGTCCCATATAAATAAGATGTTTCCACAGGAGTTTCCTTTCTAGGATATGTGGATTTGCATAAACCACAGTAATGAATGTGTCCCCGTTCACTCTACACGTCATGAACTGTCTATGGCTGTTAATGATATCAATCTTACAATCGTGTTCTTTCCAACAAAGCCAGATGCCTCAAGCAAATCCTCTTGCTTCTACTCTGTGTGAGTGCAAGAAACCTAGAGATTTAATAGAGTTAATGGCCTGAGTGCCACTGATTCTCGGTTCTGCAATAGCTACCAGCTTCAGTTTATGGATTTGAATCAGTTCCCTCAGAACTCTACAAGTATCATCATTGCCTATGCCTCTAACATTCCAGTAGAGTGTATCGATCATTAAGTAGATGGGTTTAAACCAAGTGAGAATCCCAGATTTAACTGACATTTTGGGTCAGTTGTTCCTCGTTCGATTCATGTTCTTGAGCCCCAACATCGTCTTCTTCTTGATTTAGTCTTTGACTTCATCGTCGTTGTGTATAAGGAGTGGAGTTCTTCTGTTCCTTCATCTTTGTACCACTCCCTTTGATTTTTCTGCTTGTTGAAGGGGTTGGACACGGGCCCATAGTCATAGACATGGGGTCTGTTATAGGTTGTTCATTTCCCTATCCAGTGTTGTCTGTCGTAGTTTCCATTTCTTTCCCCGTTGATTCAGTGATCAATTCCTCTATTAAGTCATCAATATCGGGATCCACTACAATATGGATCTCAACTACTTCCTCATCCATCTCAACATTTTCTCTTACTGTCTTCACTTGTTCCTCCATTATTTCCATCATGTTCTTATTAGTGGCATTTTCCGTTTGCTCGTTGCTGTCCTCAAGTGCTGCATTCTTGTCTTCCACAGATGAAGATTTATTTGCTACTGATTTCTTCTTCTGCCATACCTTAGCTACCTTCTCAGTCTGTTTTTCTCCTATGTTTTTCTCTCCCTGGTCCAGACCTTCTTCTTCTCCTCCATTGTTCTCCTCCTCTTCTGATAAGACCTCAAATATGTTGTTCTGTTTTCTCTATTCCAGATTTTGATATCCTTTCTTCTGTGTTCTCATTTCTCTTCTATTGCTAGCTCTAGATTTCTGTGTTTGCCATTGTCCATTCTTATCGCTGCTTTTGTTATTGTCACCTTCAGTTTTGTTTTCCTCCTCTCCACTATCTTGATTCCGTTTTTGCTTTTGACATCCTTTTTCTGTGTGTCCAATGAGACCACACAAATTGCATGGCGTTGGAAATGCTTCGTAGATAACCTCATATTCCTCATCGTTTATAATGATTGAAGTTATAGGCTCCTTTGTCATATCCACTTCAATGGCTATTCTAGCGAATCTGCTGCGTGTACATCGTAGTGTATGTTCATCAATTTTGAACAGGTTTCCAAGGGCTAGTCCTATATATTCCAAAATGGTGTCCATGTAAAGATGCAGAGGCAAATTCATAATGCGTACTCATGTCACTATATGCGACGACATCTCATTGGAAGGTTTGAATCTTGGAAACTAGTCCCACACCACCAGGCAACATCCAAAGATCTTCCATGGCCCTCCTGTCATGGCCATATCGTAGTCTTTCCTGCAAGATAGTTGAATCACATAGTGGCCTAGATTAAGTTCGAACATATTAAACCTTCCTGAGATTTTCCATAACAGTTTGACTCGCTCTCGTAGGGTCATATAACCAATATCAACACCAACCAATCAGACTACAACGGTGTATTTCCAAGGCCATGTTAGTCTTTGCACTTCTTCCTCTTCAATCGACAGGATAGGTGTCCCTCCAGAATGCTCTAGCTTGATTGCCGATAGATCTAGTTTGTCTTCAAATAGCGATTCCAGTATGTAGTTATCCGGATCCTATTCCACATAATCCTCACCAGCGACAACTTTACTAAATGATGATTTGCTTCCCGAGCTTCCGTCTCGCCATCCTTCCTTTCTGCCCTCTGTGCCCCCAGGTTGCATCTCCTCCGTTGTCTCCGAGATTTATTTGTCGGAATTATTCTCAATACTGATTCTTGGACGCTTGCTGCCAGATGGGTTGTTCCTTACATCCTCAACGTTAGCCGTATCATTTGTGCCAGTTGGGCCTCTCATCCCGCTGTATTGGAAAGAAAGCCCTAGTTCCGGTACCGTAACTGTAACTCCTACGTTCTCCAGATCTTGTCCTCCTCTCGGATCTGTATTCTTCTTTCAATTATCTTCTACCCAGTCTGTTACTTTGTCTCTGTATTGGCCATTTCCCCGTCCACGGCCTCCCCCGGATCCTCTTCCAGCTCCGCTGCCGCCATCGTCGTCCCCTCGGCCCCCTTGACCCCCTCTTCCCCCATCGTTGATTTGACTTGGGTCAATTAGTTCTATATGTCAGTGAAATCTTTTGAGACAACATACTTAGTAAATTTACTTAGTGAAATCTTCCAAGACAAATTGCTTAGTGAATCTTCTCAGTGAATATTTCCAAATTAATTGATTAGAAAACTTTCTTAGTGAACTGTTTCAAATAAATAAAGGATTGTTGAGTGAATTATCTGTGTTAAGGTATGTATGTTTCTCTTTTGGGAAACATTCTTGGGTGATACTAGAAGAATGTTCTTTTATGCTTCTTCCTTTCAAAAGTATGGACACCTTATGTTAGGGGTTTATGCTTTGCACAAACATAAATAGTGATAAGAAATAATTAATAAAAGGGACTTTGTGTGAATTACAAATCCATAATATCATCATAATTTTGAGATAATATGGGGAAACTTGAGGGCCTTACTAATGAATAATCTGTCCCTCCTTTTCCTGGGATATCCGGGACGAAATCCTTGTTAGGGGTTTATAATTTGTAACACCCCTAACCTGGGTTATGAACTAACCCTAGGTGTTTTGTTGAAAATTATGATTAGAGGCTTGTGGTTAACCCTTGATATGTCATTAAAGCTTTAGAAGAATCTATATTTTCATTTCTGCCCTTTTTGAACAATGTTGTAAGATTGTTTTGTTTAATAGGGACCTATGTGCAAATTACCCAATTAGAGGGGTTAACTTGCAAAATGCACCTGTTAAGATGTTCCTCTGATTATGAGACATCATAATAATTAATATGATGTGGTGATATGGATTCCCCAAGCTTGGTAACCAGAATATAGCTTGTAGAGCAATCCTTGTACTTTATAACCTACTTTTGGTGTAAAGTGCAATTTACACAAAACATAGGGTCCAACATGTAAAATATACCCTCTAGAGTACCTCCCATGCTTTGTAGCATCAATTGGAGTAAAGAAAATGAGGGGGGAGCCTCATTTGAGTAACTATATAAGAAGGATAATCATTGTAATTAAATAATCAAGATGTATACAAAATGACCTTTATATATGTATGGCTTAATAAAGTGTTTGGCTTCTTTTCCTCTAAACCAAGGTTGAGAGATAAGTTTGCATGTTATGAGAAGGTAGGAATGTGGCAAAGAAGTAGGAGAGGGGCGTGGAGGATATAGATGTAAAAGAGAAGAATTATTTATCATTGCCTTGGAAATATGCCAAACAATATATAAGCAAGCTCTTTCCACAATCAAGGGATCGTTCCCTTCATTTCCTCTTCTCATCCTTTTGCTTTGGACTGACTAAGGAGGAGGTTAGGATCAAAGGAGGATGGCCAAGTTGATCTAGGTAAGTTTGGTCATCTTCTAGCTCAGATTCATGGAGGAAATTCCATTACAAGGTTTGTTTGCTAGTATTCCTTACACAACTCTTGCTTCAAGACATCTTCTCCATCCAATTCTTGAAGAAAGGACCTTGGAAGACCCCTATAGCTCAAGCCACCATTAAATCTACGGAGCTTGGAGCTCTAGATCAGATTCTAAGGCAGGTTTTATAACTCTAAACCCTTAAACTTTGTTATGCATCTTTCTTTCTTGCAAAAGTAGCTTGTTCTTCTTTCCCCCATCCTTCCTTGCTTTCTTGCAACTAAAACCATGAAGAATAGACCTTGATCTGGAGGTAGAAGAAGATGCGCATGAATACCAATGTGACTTTATCAAATGGTCTTGCCCCCCCCCCCCCCCGGTCAAACAAATTGCAAAACTGTTTGGGGCAAACGGTTTGCAAAACCGTTTGAAGGGCAAACGGTTTCACAAGGTCGGTTGGCGAAAACGGTATCCAAGACCGTTTGGTTGAGTTTACCAAGGGTTGACCGTTTGATATTTCTGTTCATAATTATGTTGGTTGATAACCCTCCAAATTTTAGGGATTAACTCCAAAGTAATCGTGAGTTGAAGGCCAATCAATTAGGCAAACCTAATTGAATTAAGTGCTGATTTTCAATCTGATTAACTTGACCTTTTTGGGAAAACGGTTTCAAAACCGTTTGAGTGAGTTGACCAAGCATTGACCGTTTGAGATTTCTGTTCATAATTATGTTGTATAATGACTCACAAAATTTGATGGGTTAACTCCCAAGGAATCGTGAGTTGAAGGCTAATCAATTAGGCAAACCTAATTGGATTAAGTGCTGATTTTTCAGCTCGATTAATTGAACGTTTTGGGTAAACTGTTTCAAAACCATTTGAGTGAGTTGACCAAGCATTGAAAGTTTGAGATTCCTGTTCCTAATTATGTTGGTTAATGACTCATCAAATTTGAGGGGTTAATTCCCAAGGAATCATGAGTTGAAGGCTAATCCATTGGGCCAACCCTAATGGAAATAAGTGCTGAAATTCCAATGAGTTAATTTGATATTTTGGGTTGATTAGCCCAAACTGTTTCAAAACTGTTTGGGGATCACCCAAACGGTCTCAGGACTGTTTGGGGGTCACCCAAGACCGTTTGTAGGTCTAGGATTGTATATGGTTAAGTGTTTGAAGATCCAAAGCTATGGCATGAATCCTAATCGGCTAAGTGCTGATTTTTGTAAGTATTGAGATGCTGTTTTGGGTAATTGAGCCCAAACAGTTTCAAAACCGTTTGGGGATTACCCAAACGGTATCAAGACCGTTTGGAGGTCACCCAAGACCGTTTGGAGGTCTGGGTCAAGTATGGTTGAGTAATTGAAGGTCTAAAGATACCAAATTGAAATGCAATCAAGTGCTGATTCGATGATCAACTCAATAGCTCAAACCCTAATGATTTTTCACTAGAATCCAAGGGTTGGATGAGCCAAACGGTCTCAAGACCGTTTGGAACTCATCCAAACGGTCTCAAGACCGTTTGGAGGTCACCCAAGACCATTTGGAGGTCTAGGGGTGAGTATGGTTAAGCAATTGATGATCTAATAATACTAAGTTAAAGTGTAATCAATTGCTGATTTGGTGATCAATCCAATGATCCAAACCCCAATTGGTTGACTTGGATTTTGATGATTTGATGAGAAAACAGTATCAAGACCGTTTGGAGGTCATCCAAATGACCTCAAGACCGTTTGGGGTCAGGTCATGTTCAAATTGGATGATGGTTCAATGGGTTCAAATCAATTAGACTCCCATTGAAATATGTTGAAGGGTTGACGATTCCAAACCCTAATCCAAATGATTCAAGCCCTAATTGATGATCAATTGAGGGTCAATTGAGTGTAAAATCAGTTAAGGGTTGACCTAATTAACTCAATTGATGAGTTGATAATAAGTACTTGATCGATTGAGGGGTTCAAAATTGGAAACCCTAACTCAATTGGAGTGGTTAAGACACTCCTTGGTACATGCGGTTTTGAGGAGGTTTGGGACCAAATGGTCTCAAGACCGTTTGGGACCAAACGGTTTCAAAATCATTTGGATTCATGCGGTTTCAAAACCATTTGCAGGTTGAAAGTGCAAAACTGTTTGGGATCTTTTAAGGTCAAGAATGCTTATTGCTTTGAAGGCTTAGATGGTTCAATGGTTGATTAATCTAAACCCTAATGATATCCAAAGTCATTAAGGGAACAAGTAATTAGTTGGTTGATGCATGCTATGACTAATGGTGGACTTTACCAAAGTACCCTTGATGGGTTTAAGTAGTCAACACCTATTGATCAAGCAAACCCTAATGAACATTGTAGTAATAATGTGACTTATGTTATCAAGTTTGAATTGACCTAACCTAATCATAAGAGATGTAAACATCATCTAATAATAAGAGGGGAGAGAAGACTCCTAATATGAATGAGAATCAAGTAATATACTTCCAACATGTATGAATACACATAATTAGGGTATGATCCTTTACAATGGGATCATGGAAACCCTAATTATGATGATCAATGAATCTTAACCTAAGTGAAAACATGAATGTAAGTAATCTTCATGCATAATGATGGTATGATCTCAATTCACTTCTATGTGAATAGTAAACCCTAATCTAGGGTAATGTGATGCTATGTGAATTGTAAACCCTAATCTAAGGTAATGTGATGCTATGTGAATAGTAAACCCTAATCTAGGGTAATGTGATGCTATGTGAATAGTAAACCCTAATCTAGGGTAATGTGATGCTATGTGAATAGTAAACCCTAATCTAGGGTAATGTGATGCTATGTGAATAAGTAAACCCTAATCTAGGGTAATGTGATGCTATGTGAATAGTAAACCCTAATCTAGGGTAATGTGATGCTATGTGAATAGTAAACCCTAATCTAGGGAGATGTGATGATATGAACAAGTAACCCTAATTATGAGTTATGCTTTTAAGCATGAAACTCCATGATTGAGAAATGAGATAGGAATCACTATTCCTAATCAAGTTAAGAGGTTGAATAACTCTATTTGGATTAAATGAGAATCCTAACCCTAGAAACCAGATGTGGTATTATGACACGGTTATGGTGAGTCCTTTGTGGCACGACCGTGCAAGGTAGCACGGCCGTGGTATCACATATATAATTTGAGAAGAACCTGTATGGTGCTGTTATGATACAATATGCATGTTATTAGTAAATATTGATCATGCAGGTTTTCATAAAGAGGTGATCATATCCAGGTAAGGATTATGATATCTTATGTATTGAAATTACTTTACATGCTTCAAGTATAATGATATACTATGATACCTAGTGAATGGTAAATTATGAGTTCAAGTACCTAGATTCTATAATCATGATGACAAATTTAGAAAGATACTTGATAAGTTGAGGAATTGATATCCTAAAACTTTGTGAGAAAAAGTATGGTTACAGGCCATGACTCCCCAATAATAATGTCAGACATTGGATATATGATCTAAGTCTAAAGAGAGTTAGTGTTGTAATAATGGTTTATAGTGAATAAATGCCATACATGTTCTTCTATTTCTTAAAAGATAAATGACATATGGGTTTATCAAATTATAGCTGTGTTGCTTTAATAGGAAGAATGGTTTAATCTGTTAAACATTGTATTAACTACTCCCAGACAAATATAACTTATTTGTGTACATTTATTCTCTTAAGCTGCAATAATTATGTTTCTGGCGATGAGTTATAACTGTCGTTGGGACAATTTTATAATTGTCTCACCATGTGGGAAACATTTTTTTTAGGTGGACGTGGGCGAGGAGGCAAAAATCCTTCAATAGGTGAAGGGCAGCAACAACAGTACCAGGGACAGCAGTGAAGTTTCAGGTGGAGAACTAGTTGTTATGCCATGTATAGATGTAGTTAGAGTCCTATGTGTCGTCTCTGTACTCTTAGGTCCTCGGAGTAATAGTTAGTGCTTTCGAGCTTTTGGTCCAGTACCTCGAGATTTCTGTATCTTGCCTTATATAGTTAACATGGTAGTTGATGATTATAATCTCGAGATATGACCTTACAGAGATGTACTGATGGATCAGTTTGTAAATAACTTATCATGTTGCTGTATGAAAAAGCTTTACCATTTACAGATCTCTTCACAAAAAGTTTTAAATTGTTAGTGATTTTTGGTAATCCACTGCTTAGTGAACGCTTCCGCATTAGTTAATCTTGTTTTCTCGAGATAGACGTTACAGTTTGATTCCCTGATTTTTTGGAGACATCTACGGAAAAAGGTTGGGTGGTGGAAATGTTATTTGTTGTACACCTTTGTGTGTTTTCCGAGAAGATCGTGTAGTCATTCGGCACAATCCTTCCCCACTTCCTCTGTGGGAATCTTTGCTGTAACAACATACTCTCTCTGGTTTGGATCGAACTGGTTATCAGAACTGTTGTTGATGACTATAGTTCCATTATGCAAGTTTGTTTCCAACAATATCCAATGCTCAGATTGAAGGAAAGGAAATAGGATGAACTTTGGATTCGTATGTTGAAGATATGAAATAAGGGCTTCAATTGTTCTAAAGTTCTTTGACCCGAGTAAATCATCCTTCATGTATGTTGATGCCATGTAAACTGTAGGTTGTTGGCTAAATGGACATCTGAAAATCCCTTTGTTTTGATTATGACAAACATTTCATTCTTATTTATCTAACGAGCTACTTGAGTGTGCAGGATGACAAAGTAGCAAGGGAAAATCCAAGAGCTTACTCAGTTATATTTTCATGCAATGTAATCAATGTTGTAAAACTTGTACAAATATATAATGTACAAGTACTTAGAATTGCATGTAAATCAAGCGTTAGATTTTCCCTAGCCAAACACCATAGTTAGACATGTCATCCCATTTGAATAGGATCACCTTTGCACACTCACACATATAATTAGTGCTTAAATTGAAACCTTGAAACAGGATCATTCTCGGTCGACAAACTCCTCGACCGAGACACTCTCGGTCGACAATCTTCTCGACCGAGAAAGATCCAAAGTAGCCGTTAGATACATCTGCAAACTACTTAGTCCAAAAGAAGCCTGTCGGTCGACAAACCCTCGACCGAGAGGTGTCTCGGTCGACCTCTATTCGACCGAGACGATCTCTGGAATTAGCCGTTAAACAATTGACAAGTAGTTATAAAGAAGTTGCATATCAGAGAATCTGTCGGTCGACAAGCCTTCGACCGAGAGGTGTCTCGGTCGACCATTCCTCGACCGAGACGATCTCTGACAGACTTTGCAGAAAAAGTAACTAGTCGTTGCAAAAGCAACTAGTTTATCCTTAACGGCTAGTTAAGCACTTAGAACCCCCTAGAAGTTGTCTAGAATGTCCTTAAGCTTCCTTTGACCATTCCTATAAATAGGACAAGCCTTAGGACACTAAAAGACACTTGCTACACTTGATATACTTGAGAAAACACTTGAGCTCTCTTGTGCAATCTGTTGTGAATTGAGCATTGTGATCAATTGGCTACTTTCCCCTTAGCTCAATCTCGTCCTATAGGCTAGATTTTCCTAACACTAGCAATCACAAGTCCATCCTCTTGGCTAGGAAAATCCAAACGCTTGATCTAGGCAAATCAAGCCTTGAGCTTCAAGGATAAGTTGTATTTTCTCTTATTTCTTTCTTGTTCCTTGTATTACTTGTACTCTCCTTGCTACTCCAGGTAGGAGGCTGCGGATTGGAGAGGGTAAAGCTCTTCGTGGAGAAGAGGAGGATCTTTGGACTACTTCTGAAGGCTGTCTTGATGGGAAGCTACTTCGAGAGGAAGGCTACTTCAAGGGGGAGCTTGAAGTTACTTCAAGGAAGGCTGCTTCGAGGTTGGCAAGACTACTTCAAGGAGAAGGCTGTCCAAAGGGTGTTTGGAAAGTATTGTAAATTTTATGTAATATCCTTGCGAGGTAATAAAATTTAGTACTTTCAAAATCCCGGTTGGGTAAGCAACCGGGTAGTGGATTGACTCCTTAGCATTTGCTAAGGTTGGAACCACTCTAAACACCTGTGTTCCTCTTCTTAATCTTTACTTTGGTTGTTTAGTTTAATTATCTTTAAAAATCTCCATAAAACTCTATTCACCCCCCCTCTAGTAGTTTTCAATTGGTATCAGAGCAGGGCTTCAAGGAACCTTAACACGGTCTTGAAGAAATTGGTGATGGAGTGCTCAACAACCTCAACATTGAAGGAACGCTCGTTGCTAGACCTCCAGCATTTGACAGGACAAACTATCAATACTGGAAGAGAAGAATGCAATTCTACTTCCAAGGAATCAACTGGGATCTTTGGAGAATGGTATCTACACCATACACACTTCCACAAGACGATTTCGCAGTATGGGATGCTAATACGGTAAAGATGGCCCAGATGAATGCAAAGGCAGTAAGCATTTTATATTGTTCCATCTCATTAGGTGAATTTAATAGAGTATCAAATTGTGATACCGCATATGACATTTGGCATAGATTATCTATAACATATGAGGGTACTGTTCAAGTTAAAAATTCTAAAGTTAGCTTGCTTAAAACCAAGTTTGAACATTTTCGCATGGATCCAAACGAAACTATTAGTGAAATGTATTCAAAATTTTCTACTATTGTTAATGGTTTGAGTGCTTTAGGGAAACCTGTTCTTGAGGAAGATCAGGTATCAAAAATACTTCGATCTCTTCCTCCAAAGTACAAACCAAAGGTGACAGCTATTGCAGAAGCAAACGACCTCACTCGCCTCAAAATGGAGCAGCTCATCAGAAACTTAGAAGCTCATGAGGCAGATCTAGAAGAGGAAGAGAGAAGAGAACATGAGCGTCAACGTGGGCCAAAGAAAGACGTGGCTCTCAAAGCATCAAAAGCTCTCACACAAGAGAGTGAGGAATCCAGTGAAGAAGAAGGAGAAGAAGCATTGATAGTCAACGGTAAGAAGTACAAAAGGTTTAAATCTAACAAAATTTCTAGTTCCTCTACTCCCAGGTGCTTTGAATGTGGAAAGAAAGGGCATCTTAAAAATGAATGTCCCAAAGCAAAGAAGGGAAAGAAAAGCTCACATAATAAGAAAGGAGAAAAAGCCTATAAAGCTGCATGGGATGATACAAGTGACAGTGAAAGCGGAGAAGAGAAGGTAGAATGTCTAATGGCAAGAGAAGAAAATGAAGACCCTCAAGAGGTAAGCCTAGTTGATCTTCCTAAAGAAGAGTTAGTTACTAGTTTACAAGAAACTCATGATAAGTATGTTGATGCCAAGAAGAAACTAAAGAAGGCTATAAAATCAAATAATGAGCTCATTGCCAAATTAGATGAACTTTCTTCTGAAAAGAACAACATTGATCTTGAAAATGTTTCTTTAAAAACATCTCTAGATGATTGCACTAGAAAGCTACTTACTTTGGAAACAAATATTGATCTTCTATCAAAAGAAAAGACTGATTTGTTAGCCAAACTACATGATTTTCAAACTCAACCTATCTTGTGCAACTATCCGGACTATGATAATATTGTAAAAGAAAAGGATTCATTGTTTTCTGATTTAGACCAAGCAAGAAAAGATATACATAAAAAGATGAATGACATTGACCAGTTGCAAAGAGAACTTTATGAGTTAAGAAGAAAAGATATTCTTGATAACATATTAAGATCTGGTACTGTATTCAATGGAAGAAAAGGTTTGGGATATGTTTCAAAGAAAAACTAACCCAAAAAGACCCAAACTATGTTTGTACCCAAGAACACAATGGCTAGAAAGAGAAATGAAATTGACTCTATTACTTGCCATTTCTGCTTACGTCTTGGACATTATTGTTTTTTATGCCCCTACAAGACTAAGGAGTCCGACTTAGTTTGGATCCCAAAACCCCAAACTTAGAAGAATGGAATGTAGTTGAGATATGACCAAATGTTTAATTTTGCTATTTATATCGTCTTATCTCAACAAAAGGTGCCATGCTCATTGTTATTATTCTCTCTGCATTGTTGTACTGAAACAGAAACTTTGTCGGTCGAAGTATTGTCGACCGAGCTCTGTGTCGGTCGAAGTATTGTCGACCGACTGGATGTCTTTAACAAATCAAAAATTTACAGCACCTATTTCGGTCGAAAATTAGTCAACCGAGAAATTTTCTGTGTTTTTGGTTGTAATACAGTAACCTTCTCGATCGACAAATTGTCGACCGAGACAGATATCGGTCGAACAATTGTCGACCGACTGGTTTTCTGTATCAGAACTTTTATACACATAAGCAATTAAAAAGTTTCTAACCTTATCAGACCATCACATGGGTACCAAAATCTACATTCTAATGCAGGAATGGGTAGTTGACAGTGGCTGCTCCAAACATATGACCGGAAACAAGGACGCATTTCAAACATTTGAAGAAAAGAAAAGTGGAACGGTCACCTTTGGAGACAATGGTAAGGGCAAGATCGTTGGAATAGGTAATGTTGGAACAAATCTTGAAATAAAAAATGTTCTACTTGTTGATGGATTGCATCATAATTTAATTAGTGTAAGTCAACTATGTGATAGTGGTTATGATGAGTTATTTAACAAAACCTGCTGCAAATTATTGATAGAAAACACTACAAATGTCGTTTATGAAGGAAATAGAGTTGGAAATCTTTATATCCTTAAACCAAACTCTATGAAATCAGTAGTAGGTAAATGCTTGCTTGCAAATGAAAATACCTTACAACTATGGCATAAAAAGCTAGGACATGCTAGTTCACATACTATTAAAAAGTTAGTGAAATATAATCTTGTTCGTGGATTACCTACGTTGTCTTTTGATCAAGCTGAAAACTGTGAACCCTGCACAATGGGAAAGCAAACCAAAACATCTTTTAAATCAAAAGATGTACTTAGCACCAGTAGATCCTTAGAATTAATTCATATGGACTTATTTGGACCAATGAGGACACAATCTATTGGTGGTAAACGATACTGTTTTGTTATTGTTGATGATTATAGTAGATATACATGGGTACATTTTATTGCAACTAAAGATGATACTATTCATGTCTTTATGCAATTTTGTTCCAAGATTGAAAATATTTTACAACATAAAATATGTACCGTTAGAAGTGATCATGGTGGCGAATTTGAAAATCATACATTTGAGACTTTTTGTACATCTCAAGGGTATACTCATAATTTTTCTGCTCCACGTACCCCACAACAAAATGGTATAGTTGAACGGAAAAATCGATCCCTACAGGAAATGGCTAGGACCATGATGCTTGAACACAACACACCTAAAACCTTTTGGGCTGAAGCTGTAAACACTGCTTGTTATGTGCTTAATAGAGTAACTGTTCACTCTCATTTGAAGAAAACTCCATATGAAATACTACACTCTAAGAAACCTAGAGTTGACTACTTTCATACTTTTGGCTCCACATGATACATTTTAAATACCAAAGATGATAGAGACAAGTTTGATTCTAAATCACACAAAGCATTCTTCTTGGGATATTCCACTTCTAGCAAAGCCTTTAGAGTATATAACACTATATCTAGAAAAGTTGAGGAATCCATTCATGTTTCTTTTCATGAAGAATCAAAATCTGAAAATCTAGATATCATTGATCTCACTAATCAATTCGAAAATATGACCATTCCCAATGATAGTGAGAAAATTCCTATATCCGATCCCCAAGTTGAAACACAACCTACACCTAAGCTTAACAAGGATCATCCCCAAGAACTAATTATTGGAGATCCAAATGATAAAGTCAAAACTCGGTCTTCCTTCAAAGATGTTGCAAACATGGCTTTCGTTTCTATCATTGAACCTAAGAAGGTATCCGAAGCTCTTAAGGATGATTACTGGATAATAGCCATGCAAGAGGAGTTAAATCAATTCACTAAAAATGATGTATGGGATTTAGTCCCTAAACCACAAAACAAAACTATCATTGGAACTAAATGGGTTTTTAGGAATAAGCTCAATGAGGCAGGAGAAGTTATAAGGAATAAAGCTTGATTAGTAGCACAAGGATATAATCAACAAGAAGGAATAGATTTTGATGAAACATATGCACCCGTAGCTAGACTTGAAGCTATTAGGATGTTACTAGCTATTGCTGCCCATAAAAACATTAAGCTATATCAAATGGATGTCAAAAGTGCATTTCTCAATGGCATCATACAAGAAGAAGTTTATGTTGCTCAACCACCTGGCTTTGAAATACCGGAAAAAGGTGACCATGTTTATAAACTTAAAAAGGCACTTTATGGTCTAAAACAAGCACCTAGGAATTGGTATGAACGGCTCAAGACATATCTTTTTGATAATGGTTTTTCTATCGGAAATTCAGATTCTACATTATTCTTCAAAACATATGCATCTGATTTCTTAGTTGTGCAAATATATGTTGATGACATTATTTTTAGAGCCTCTAATGATTCATTATGCACACAATTCAGTGACATCATGCAAAAAGAATTTGAAATGATCCTCATGGGTGAACTAACATTCTTTCTTGGTTTTCAAATTAAGCAAACACCTGCAGGAATTTTCATAAGCCAAGAAAAATATACTAAAGAACTTTTAAAACGTTTTGGGATGGATCAATGCAAACATGCTACTACTCCTATGGCTACCTCTATCAAAATTGATAAGGATGAAAATGGGGAACCTATTGATGATTCCTTATATAGAGCCATGATTGGTAGTTTGCTATATTTAACTGCTTCTCGACCGGACATTATGTTTTCCGTCGGTCTTTGTGCTCGATTTCAATCCCAACCTATGCAATCTCATTTTCTTGCAGTGAAACAAATTCTTCGATATCTAGCCGACACTACTTGTTTTGGTTTATGGTATCCAAAAGGACAATCCTTGGATTTTAAAGCTTATACTGATGCGGATTACGCTGGTTGTCAACTTGATCGCAAAAGTACTAGTGGTGGATGTTTCTTATTAGGAAGAGCCTTAGTATCTTGGTTTAGCAAGAAACAAAATACGGTTGCCCTATCTACAAATGAAGCTGAATATATGGCTGCCGGGTCTTGTTGTGCTCAAGTTCTTTATATGCAACAGGTATTAAGCGATTATGGTTTTAATCTTTCATCTACACCTATTTTTTGTGATAACACAAGCGCCATAAACTTAGCACATAATCCTATTTTACACAGCCGGGCAAAACACATTGAAATCCGTCATCACTTCTTAAGGGATCACATCTCAAAGAATCATGTTTCCCTTCATCATGTTGATACGGAAAATCAATTGGCTGATATTTTTACAAAACCGCTTCCCTTGGATCAATTCAACAACATTAGGAAGCAACTGCTTATTACCCCTTTGGAAGATGTTTTCTTTGATATCTGCGGTTCTTAAAACGAATATGTTTACTTGATTCATTTTGGCTTTTCAATGGACATCTTTTTCATTAGATTTGATGGATATCAAATTAAGGGGGAGTTGTTATTAAAACGGTTATCTTTTTGAAATCCAAGAGCTTACTCAGTTATATTTTCATGCAATGTAATCAATGTTGTAAAACTTGTATAAATATATAATGTACAAGTACTTAGAATTGCATGTAAATCAAGCGTTAGATTTTCCCTAGCCAAACACCATAGTTAGACATGTCATCCCATTTGAATAGGATCACCTTTGCACACTCACACATATAATTAGTGCTTAAATTGAAACCTTGAAACAGAATCATTCTCGGTCGACAAACTCCTCGACCGAGACACTCTCGGTCGACAATCTTCTCGACCGAGAAAGATCCAAAGTAGCCGTTAGATACATCTGCAAACTACTTAGTCCAAAAGAAGCCTGTCGGTCGACAAACCCTCGACCGAGAGGTGTCTCGGTCGACCTCTATTCGACCGAGACGATCTCTGGAATTAGCCGTTAAACAATTGACAAGTAGTTATAAAGAAGTTGCATATCAGAGAATCTGTCGGTCGACAAGCCTTCGACCGAGAGGTGTCTCGGTCGACCATTCCTCGACCGAGACGATCTCTGACAGACTTTGCAGAAAAAGTAACTAGCCATTGCAAAAGCAACTAGTTTATCCTTAACGGCTAGTTAAGCACTTAGAACCCCCTAGAAGTTGTCTAGAACGTCCTTAAGCTTCCTTTGACCATTCCTATAAATAGGACAAGCCTTAGGACACTAAAAGACACTTGCTACACTTGATATACTTGAGAAAACACTTGAGCTCTCTTGTGCAATCTGTTGTGAATTGAGCATTGTGATCAATTGGCTACTTTCCCCTTAGCTCAATCTCGTCCTATAGGCTAGATTTTCCTAACACTAGCAATCACAAGTCCATCCTCTTGGCTAGGAAAATCCAAACGCTTGATCTAGGCAAATCAAGCCTTGAGCTTCAAGGATAAGTTGTATTTTCTCTTATTTCTTTCTTGTTCCTTGTATTACTTGTACTCTCCTTGCTACTCCAGGTAGGAGGCTGCGGATTGGAGAGGGTAAAGCTCTTCGTGGAGAAGAGGAGGATCTTTGGACTACTTCTGAAGGCTGTCTTGACGGGAAGCTACTTCGAGAGGAAGGCTACTTCAAGGGGGAGCTTGAAGTTACTTCAAGGAAGGCTGCTTCGAGGTTGGCAAGACTACTTCAAGGAGAAGGCTGTCCAAAGGGTGTTTGGAAAGTATTGTAAATTTTATGTAATATCCTTGCGAGGTAATAAAATTTAGTACTTTCAAAATCCCGGTTGGGTAAGCAACCGGGTAGTGGATTGACTCCTTAGCATTTGCTAAGGTTGGAACCACTCTAAACACCTGTGTTCCTCTTCTTAATCTTTACTTTGGTTGTTTAGTTTAATTATCTTTAAAAATCTCCATAAAACTCTATTCACCCCCCCTCTAGTAGTTTTCATAGGTAAGTCTCGTGCTAGAAGAAATTGGTAAGCAGCCATCACACTCACGAATAATGAACCCTTTACTTGTACGATTTCACGGAGTGCATCTACCATAATGAAAATATTCCCTTTAAGGAAAACAAGTTCATCGTTCTATGCATATAGCCAAGACATGATGAGTCTAAGTTCATTATCAGAAAGACTCTTGCATGTAGTAAGGTCAAAGTTTGGGAATGTTGGTTGTAGAGCAGATAGAGGCACCATATCTTTTGATGATATGTTGATGGTGGCTCCTATTAATAGATTGATGTCCCCCTTATCTTCCGCCACATAAAAAGTGTAACGGTCCCATTGGCATTTTTCTGGGACCTTGGCGGTTTATTGTTTTTGTTTCTCCAACTCCTTTAATACTTGTATGAAATGTTTCTTTTATGGATGTTGGATAGCAGAGAATAAGTAAAGAGGTATGTTGGCATGTGCCATTGTCGGGTCCTTGAAGAACCGTCTATCACATATGAGCTCCATGGCATAACGTCCCCTTAGATAATGCATATCTTTTGTGGCTAGACCGGTAAAGGGGATCTGTCTGTTGAGCGCTTCTATGAATCTTATTGTATAGAAAGCGCAGTCCCCTAAACCTTCTAGCGTTTGGACTGATGGGTTGATGATTTGTAACCGAGGTTTGTTCCAACCATGTTGAAGAGATGGGCAGACAACCCATATTTTTTTGAGAAGCCGGAAAGGAATGCATCTCGCTTCTCTGGCTTCTGAACCAACAAAGTTTATCTTTCCGGCCTTGAACTCACTGATGCAGAAATTGTACACCTTGGCTTCGTGGGCCTCGGTGTCGAAAATCATTAGTAGGCAGTGGCCAATACCTTTAAAAGGCACTATGATGTAGCGTGCCTTTCTCACGAGACCCATTTGCAATCGCTCGATGGACTTTGCCTGTAAGTCCTAGTGTAATAAGCATAAAGCTAGAGCGGGTAAAGTGTTGAAAACTGGCTACAATTTCTTTGGGCTCTGAAATTATTCTATAGTGTTAGCAAGGAGGACACGGAAGATGGCCATCTTCACCGTCAATTGTGGTCATAGGAAAATATAGAAATCTTCACATGTCAACATGTGCTTCATCTTTGTATTATTATAGATGATGTCCCCCCGTCCTTGGCATCGTCTACAATAGTGTTCAGGATGAAGATGTCCTGAACATCTAAAGTAGAGATGGCCGCCATGTCCAAGTCGTGCATCTTGTGAGGTAGAGGTGGCAGCAGGGGAAGGTCTTGTGGTGGAGGAAGTGAAGTTTGCTCATTTTCATCCAAATATTGTGGCAAATCTTCATCCTTGTCAGAGTCCAAGTCGAGTCGATCGTTGGTGTCAAGACTCACTCTGTCTTTAGAATCTTCTTGCTCTAGGGGAGGAGTGCTGCTATGATGACCCAAAATTTGAGGGAGTTTGATACCCAATATACTAGTTGATGACAAACATGGAGAAAAACAGTCTAATTATGTATCATGATGGGTATATGGGTCACCGAACAATGTATTGAGTATTCACAACTAACTTGATTTGATGAGAAATGGATGAGATATATTCATAAGTGTATGGATTATATGGTTGTAGGATTGAGCCTTGTCAAGGAATTTATGTGACTAGTCAAACACATGTATCCTAAGCTCATTTTTTGTAAAATACTAGAATTTCCTATGATAGAGCTATATAAAAAAAACTTTTTCCTATTTAGGGGATGCTTTTGGGAGCCATTCATGTTTATATTTTGACTAAATGAATATATGTCTAGACTTTCATGAATGAATAAGGTTCCAATACAAAGTTGTGCAAGTGCGGAAGTATGGGATATTTTGATCAAATGTTTAAGGTTTCACTGATTTTGAAGCAAAGTCAGGCTCCCCTATTTTGTCGCATAGTGTTTTATAGTGTGGGGATGTGTGGAACCTAAGCAGTCAATGATCTAGGATGAGGTCAATCTTCACCACTAAGAATAGCGGAACATAAATCCTTAAGGAGTTTGTGAGATCCGATGTAAGTGGGGCTATCACGTAGAGTGGTGATCTACACAACAAATTGAGAATACTGGTCCCTCATTCTCTGAGAATGGTACCACATCAAGGATGAACGATCGCTTCCTCCCTGCCTCCACAAGGAATGAGAATCACCACTGGAAACCCAAACCACAAATTTGGGATTAGAGGATGGGTAGCTAGATCTCCATTTTCAAACTCCAACTTGATCGTGGGACGGAATCTGGAGGCAGTGCTCACTGCTCAACCTTCACCACTATTCCTTGAAGGTTGCATCTGGTTTGCATCATCAAACCAGGGATCCAGGAACATTCAATATTGAAGCTTGGAGACCCCCAATATTTCATCTACTGCTCGACACCCCACCTCAATAACCAACCTGGTAAAGTCATTCTGTGCTTCCTGTGTGCCCCAAGTCCCAGAAGCTCCTTGAGCCTGATGATGGAAGCATGAACAGATGGCGAGAATGGCTTGCTCCACCAGATTTGATGCCGCGGTGCATCAGTCACGATAACATAGCAAACAACAATCACAATTCCTCACTATTATCAACTCAGACATTTTCGATGGACTAGATTCGCTGTAATGGAGCCATGGTCGCCGACCACAACAACTATGAACTCAAGGCCGTCGATTGTAGCAGCTCGAACATGAGGAGACCTTGTTGTTTATCTACAAACCATCAGGATCCATGTCCTCTGGCCTCTGGTTTCTGATTCAAAGTGTTGATCATTGATAGCTGATAAGTTCCTTCATCTCTCGCGGCACCGATCCTCACCAGCCAAAGAGAAAGCACATGCGGCGTCTTCTCCAAAGGATGTAGTTTCAAACTCCTGTACACGATACAAATCATATGTGTGAAAGATATAGGAGCTCCTGTTCTTCTGACCGACGATCCCCTTTTCACGGTTGCTGAGACCTGGGATCGTTCCTGAAAAGGAGATGAGCGTCGGACCTGAGAACGCTAGCGGAAGGCGAGGGAGCACAAGACCGCGCAGGTTAATGATCTTTTGACTGGTCCAGTAGGTGTTAAACCCAAGAATCGGCCGGCCCAGGCTAGATTAAGTTGTTGTGCTGCACTCCATCTACTGGCCAGTAGGGACCAATCAAAGAGTGCCAACTCATGTAGTGGGACCCACTGGGCAAGGTAAATTTCATTCCATTTCTCAGATTTGGACCAAAACTTAGAAATATCACTAAAAATAGCTCCCTTGACCAAATAATGCATAGAAAATACCCCCAGACTCAGAAAAATGTCATCTTTAAAATTTAACCCATAGATCAGGTGCTTGAACAACAAATAATGATGATTTATAATATAGATGATAGTTCTCCTTTTTAGGGTTCATTAAATATAATAAATTTATCGAATCAAAATAAATTCTCAAAAAAATTCTCCTAGAACATTAATAGTCCAACATTGAACTCTGATCTGAGTAATATACCTAAATAATAGGTCTTTTTCTATTACAGACAAATTAGATGCTTTTGGCCTCATATTAATTATAGAAAATAGAATAAGCATCATAATATTATGAGAATTATACCAGACCCTTATTATGATCTCCTGATAAGTAGAAAAATAACAGAAACATGTTTTGGATCACTTGGAACTAGGCTTGACTAAAACCCAAATCTGGACCTAAATACCATTAATAATGGTGAACCTTGTATTAATGATGAATTTTTGTTATTAATCAAGTGATGATCGGATTGTCTAGATGATCAAAGATATCTATGAATCTCTGAACTCAAGTACGTGGTATTATAAGTATAAGACTAGATTTCTTGGTTGCTTATGATATGTAATATCATGAATGCTATTATTTGAATATTCATTGCTTGGTTGATCTATTATGAGTTATACTTCGTCAAAATATAATATAACATAAAAGGATATGGTTGGGTTGTAGTTACTAGTGCACCTAGCCTGATATGGATGTATGTTGCCTAACATGGATGTATGATGCTTTGGCCCATGTTACATGTATGATGATATAATTTTTGCCCATATTGGATGTAAGTCAAGTGTAGATAAGTGTAGTACAACCGCATCAAATAAATGTAATAAAAATGACATTTACCTGATTTTCTCCTTAAGAAATGGTTTTTCTCTCTTTCTTCCTTCTTCAAGTATTTTCTTTTATGCAACCTTACTAGTGTATCTTTTACCACGTACCAACTTTTATTGATTCGTTTGTTTATCATATGTTTTAGGTTCAGAGATATTGTAGGAGAAGAAGAACATGGTGTGAGCAAGTTGTTTCGGTTACCTATTGTCTAGGATCCTGGTTAGCATACATGTTTATACTGTGTAATTTTCTTTTTTTCAATATGTAAATGTAATCCAAGCTGTAATAATTTATGTTGTAAATATACATGTTATTGTTGAGAAATGTTATGGTTATATGTTCATGTATGCGTATTATGCTTCCACATCGCTCTCTGAAACGATTGTCTAACATTTTTGGATTTGTCCTCTTAAGCCTTCTAAGTCTCATGACGGTAGAATCTGGGGACGTTACAATTGGTATCAGAGCATGAACAATAGCTACGCCTAGCAATTACTCACCATGAAACATAAAACAAAATTTGACCTCTCAGTTTAAATCTTAGAAACTTAGTAAGTTGTTCTATAGGAACAAGGTTTGACTTAGCCTCTAAGTTAGAACCTAGATGTTTGAGAACTAGGTTTAGACAAGTGTGAGAAACCCTTTCCATATAGAGCTCATATGTATTGGGTAGCTACACTAATCTACACCATGTTCTCACCATTTCACTAGGTTACATGGCACCAATCTATCTATTGTGTGCTGGACACTCGAGTTTGTTGGTTTGGTTTTGTTTCCCAATCGACTCACACCTCGAAAGTTTTCTCTGACGCCTTCTTTCTTAGAGAAAAACTATATAATATTTTATTAGATATATGTAAATATAAAAATGTGTCCCTTACACAGGAGAGTAGTGGGTGTTCATGCAATCTAAGTGAAAGGGAGTGGCATCGTTCCAGAAGAGAGAATAGATCTATATTAGATGTCTAGAGCCTCATACGGTAATGTGATAGATAGATAGACAAAAGAAAGATGAAGGAAATAAGTACATAGAATCTTACCTATGTTGATCTATGATGGTATAAGTTTCCTTATTAAGATCTGAGTTGTATATGAGCTGAATCCACTCTTAGAGGATTTATGCTAAGTCATGATGATGAAAGTACATTCCCTTTTCCTACTTAAGATAAGCTAAGTTAAGATAGAGATGAGTATGCATGAGCCTCAAGCTCTTATACAAGGAGGATGTCTAGTGGTAGGATGATATATGTGGTGAACTCTAGAGAGAGTAAGACCCACAAGGAGAAGGGCATAGGACCTATACCCCAATATATGAGATATGTGTAAAAAAATGTGTCCTACACTAGATTACTCTTGAGTGTTGAGTTGAGTCCTTATGCATGATTCAAATCTATATGTGAGAATTGGGTAAAAGAAAAGGATGGGTATATGACCCATATGATAAAGTCAATCCTTTGGCTGAGTTAGGTGCTAGATGGAGTGACATATTTTGTGAATATCATCATTAGTTGCAAGTGAGGTAATATATGAACTCTAGTTATGAGAGTATGATGCTTTGTGCAAAAGATACTCAACATACATGTTCTCCCTTCTTCTTCTCCTTCTGAATATACGATGATAGAAACCTCACTTGCACTATATAGATGATTTATATATGAGGAGTCACTCGTATAAGCTTGACCTTTTCTATATTTCCCCCTATATCATACATGTAGTACCCAAGATTGAAATCATGATAAGTTTGACTTTAAAATATTCTATTCCCCTTCATATGAAACATGAAAGATATGATGCTAAGATCATGGGATAAACTTAGTATATTCTCTTTTTCCCTTCACATAATACATGCAAGACATAAAAGTTGAACTTATGAACTTGATATAAAGATATTTTTAGATGATAGGATATGTGATCAGAAATATAGTTTGTAACTTTGATTCTTCTCAATGTATGCTTCTACGTTGAGTATGAATATCACACTGTAGGGTGAAACGCTAATGGTCTAACATTTTATGTAAGCCCTTCTTAAGTAGAAAAAATCCTAATATCAAGGACGAAGATAAATCTCCTCTTATACTGAAATCATTGTAAGATGTTGATCATAAAAAATGTTCATGATGTTAGATTTGAACAATCTAAATATCATGGCATATAAATAAATTCCTCCTAAACATTAAAAGTATGAACAAAACTTGTACCCTTAGAGGTAATGTAACCCTAAGATATCATATTGTCATGTTATGTCTAAGACATTAAGTGATGCTTCCACATATATAAGGTGGGGTGGACACACCCAAGAATCTCTAGACCCTAAGCTGACAACTTAGAGTGCATACAACTATGGTGATCTTAGAACCTAAGCAATGAAGATGTATATGAAGTTGAACTTTTTTATATCACCATGATTGTGAAACTAGTTGAATTTTGAGGATGAAATTCAATATAAGGTGAGGTGAATGTGATGACCCATAATTTGAGGGAGTTTGATACCCAATATACTAGTTGATGACAAACATGGAGCAAAACAATCTAATTATGTATCATGATGGGTACATGGGTCACTGAACAATGTATTGAGGTTTGTGTTGAGTATTCACAACTAACTTGATTTGATGAGAAATGGATGAGATATATTCATAAGTATATCGATTATATGGTTGTAGGATTGAGCCTTGTCAAGGAATTTATGTGACTAGTCAAACACATGTATCCTAAGCTCATTTTTGGTTAAATACTAGAATTTCCAATGATAGATATATATAAAAAAATTGTTTAATATTTAGGGGTTGCTTTTGGGAGCCATTCATGTTTATATTTTGACTAAATGAATATATGTCTAGACTTTCATGAATGAATAAGGTTCCAACACAAAGTTGTGCAAGTGCGGAAGTATGGGATATTTTGATCAAATTATTAAGGTTTCACTGATTTTGAAGCAAAGTCAGGCTCCCCTATTTTGTCGCATAATATTTTATAGTGTGGGGATGTGTGGCACCTAAGCAGTCAATGATCTAGGATGAGGCCAGTCTTCAACTTTGATAATAGAGGAATAGAAATCCTTAAGAAGTTAGCGAGATCTGATGTAAGTGGGGATATCACGTAGAGTGGTGATCTACACAACAAACTAAGAATACTAATCCCTCATTCTCTGAGAACGGTACCACATCAAGGATGAATGATCTCTTCCTCCCTGCCTCCATAAGGAACGGGAATCACCACTAAAAACCCAACCCACAAATTTGGGATCATAGGATGGGTAGCTAGATCTCCATTGTCTAACTCTAGCTTGACCGTGGGACGGAATCTGGAGGTAGTCCTCACTGCTCAACCTTCACCACTATTCCTTGAAGGTTGCATTTAGTTTGCATCATCAAACCAGGGATCCAAGAACATTTAGTATTGAAGCTTCGAGACCCCCAATATTTCATCTATTGTTCGACACCCCACATCAGCTAATCAACCTGGTAAAGTCATTAAGTGCTTCCTATTTGCCCCAAGTCTGAGAAGCTCCTTGAGCCTGATGATGGAAGCATGAACAGATGGCGAGAATGGCTTGCTCCACCAGATTTGATGTCGTAGTGCATCAATCACGATAACATAGCAAACAACAGTCATAATTCCTCACTATCATCAACTCAGACATTTTCGATGGACTAGATTCGTCGTAGTGGAGCCATGGTCGCCGACCACAACAACTATGAACTCAAGGACGTCGATTGTAGCAGCTGGAACATGAGGAGACCTTGTTGTTTATCTACAAACCATCAGGATCCATGTCCTCTGGCCTCTGGTTTCTGATTCAAAGTGTTGATCATTGATAGCTGATAAGTTCCTTCGTCTCTCGCGGCACCGATCCTCACCGGCCAAAGAGAAAGCACATGCGGCATCTTCTCTAAAGGATGTAGTTTCAAACTCCTGTACACGATACAAATCACATGCGTGAGAGATATAGGAGCTCCTATTCTTCTGACCGACGATCCCCTTTTCATGGTGGCTGAGACCTGGGATCGTTCCTGAAAAGGAGATGAGCGTCAGACCTGAGAACGTGAGCGGAAGGAGAGGGAGCACAAGACTGCGCAGCTTAATGATCTTTTGACTGGTCCAGTAGGTGTTAAACCCAAGAATCGGCCAGCCCAGGCTAGATTAAGCTGTTTTTCTGTGCTCCATCTACTGGCCAGTAGGGACCAATCAAAGAGTGCCAACTCATGCAGTGGGACCCACTGGGCGAGGTAAATTTCATTCCATTTCTCAGATTTGGACCAAAACTTAGAAATATCACTAAACATAGCTCCCTTGGCCAATAAATGCATAGAAAATACCCCCAGACTTAGAAAAATGTCATCTTTAAAATTGAACCCATAGATTAGGTGTTTGAATAACAAATAATGATGATTTATAATATAGATGATAATGATCTTTTGTAGGGTTCATTAAATATAATAAATTTACTGAATCGAAATAAATTCTCAAAAAAATTCTCCTAGAACACTAATAATGATTTATGTACAACTTTGAACTCTGATCTAAGTAATATACCTAAATAATAGGTCTTTTTCTATTACTGACTAATTAGATGCTTTTGGCCTCATATTAGTTATAGAAAATAGAATAAGCATCATAATATTATGAGAATTATACCAGACCCTTATTATGATCTCCTGATAAGTAGAAAAATAACAGAAACATGTTTTGGATCACTTGGACCTAGGTTTAACTAAAACCCTAATCTGGACCTAAATACCATTAATAATGGCGAACCTTGTATTAATTTTTTGGTCGGAAAAATTAATACAAGGTTCATCATTATTAATGGTATTTAGGTCCAGATTGTATAGGTGAACCTTGTATTAATGATAAATATTTGTTATTAATCAGGTGATGACCGGATTGTCTAGATGATCAAAGATATTTATGAATCTTTGAACTCAGGTACGTGGTCTTATAAGTATAAGACTAAATTTCTTGGTTGCTTATGATATGTAATCTCATGAATGCTATTATTTAGATATTCACTGCTTGGTTGAACTATTATGAGTTATATTTTGCCAAAATCTAATATAACATAAAAGGATATGGATTGGTTGTAGTTACTAGTGCACCTAGCCCGATATGGATGTATGATGATTTGGCCCATGTTAGATGTATAATGATATCATATTTTCCCATATTGGATGTAAGTCAAGTGTAGATAAGTGTAGTACAATTGCATCAAACAAATGTAATAAAAAGGACGTTTACCTAATTTTCACCTTCAAAATGGGTTTTCTCTCTTTCTTCCTTCTTCGAGTATTTTCCTTTATGCAACCTTACTAGTGTATCTTTTACCACGTACCAACTTTTGTTGATTCATTTGTTTCTCGTATGTTTTAGGTTCAGAGATAGTGTGGGAGAAAAAGAACAAGGTGTGAGCAAGTTGTTCAGGTTACCTATTGTCTAGGATCTTGGTTAGCATACATGTTTAGACTGTGTAATTTTCTTTTTTTCAATATGTAAAGGTAATCCAAGCTGTAATAATTTATGTTGTAAATATACATGTTATTGTTGATAAATGTTATGGTTGTATGTTCATGTATGCGTATGATGCTTCCACATCGCTCTCTGAAACGATTGTCTAACGTTTTCGGATTTGTCCTTTCAAGCCTTCTAAGTCTCTAGATGGCAGAATCCGGGGACGTTACAGTTGGTATCAAAGCATGAACAATAGCTACACCTAGCAATTGCTCACCATGAAACATAATACAAAATTTCACCTCTCAGTTTAAATCTTCAAAACATAGTAAGTTGTTCTATAGGAATAAGGTTTGACTTAGCCTCTAAGTTAGAACCTAGATGTTCGAGAACTAGGTTTAGACAAGTGTGAGAAACCATTTCCATATAGAGCTCATATGTATTGGGTAGCTACACTAATCTACACCATGTTCTCACCATTTCACTAGGTTACATGGAACCAGTCTATCTACTGTATGTTGGACACTCGAGTTTGCTGGTTTGTTTTTTTTCCCAATCGGCTCACACCTCGACAGTTTTCTCTGACACCTTCTTTCTCAGAGAAAAACTATATTATATTTTATTAGATATATGTAAATATAAAAATGTGTCCCTCACACAGGAGAGTAATGGGTGTTCATGCAATCTAAGTGAAAGGGAGTGGCATCGGTCTAGAAGAGAGAATAGATCTAGATTAGATGTCTAGAGCCTCATAAAGTTATGTGATAGATAGATAAACAAAAGAAAGAGGAAGGAAATAAGTATATAGAATCTTACCTAAGTTGATCTATGATGGTATAAGTTTCCTTATTAAGATTTGAGTTGTATATGAGCTGAATCCACTCTTAGAGGATTTATGCTAAGTCATGATGATGAAAGTACATTCCCTTTTCCTACTTAAGATAAGCTAAGTTAAGATAGAGATGAGTATCCATGAGCCTCAAGCTCTTATACAAGGAGGATGTCTAGTGGTAGGATGAGATATGTGGTGAACTCTAGAGAGAGTAAGACCCACAAGGAGAAGGTCATAAGACCTATACCCCAATATATGAGATATGTGTAAAAAAAATGTGTCCTACACTAGATTACTCTTGAGTGTTGAGTTGAGTCCTTATGCATTATTCAAATCTATATGTGAGAACCGGGTAAAAGAAAAGGGATGGGTATATGACCCATATGATAAAGTCAATCCTTTGGCTGAGTTAGGTCCTAGATGGAGTGACATATTTTGTGAATCTCATCATTAGTTGCAAGTGAGGTAATATATGAACTCTAGTTATGAGAGTATGATGCTTTGTGCAAAAGATACTCAACATACATGTTCTCCCTTCTTCTTCTCCTTCTTAATATATGATGATAGAAACCTCACTTGAGCTATATAGATGATTTATATATGAGGAGTCACTCATATAAGCTTGACCTTTTCTATATTTCCCCCTATATCATACATGTAGTACCCAAGATTGAAATCATGATAAGTTTGACTTTAAAATATTCTCTTCCCCTTCATATGAAACATGAAAGATATGATGCTGAGATCATGGGATAAACTTAGTATATTCTCTTTTTCCCTTCACATAATACATGCAAGACATAAAAAGTTGAACTCATGAACTTGATATAAAGATATTTTTGGATCATAGGTTATGTGATCAGAAATATAGTTTGTAACTTTGATTCTTCTCGATGTATGCTTCTAAGTTGAGTATGAATATCACACCATAGGATGAAACCCTAATGGTCAAACATGTTATGTTAGCCCTTCTTAAGGATAAAAAATCCTAATATCAAGGATGAAGATAAATCTCCTCTTATGCTGAAATCATTGTAAGATGTTGATCATAAAACATATTAATGATGTTAGATTTGAACGATCTGAATATCATCGCATATAAATGAATTCCTCGTGAACATTAAAAGTATGAACAAAACATGTACCCTTAGAGGTGATGTAACCCTAAGATATCATAATGTCATGTTATGGCTAAGACATTAAGTGATGCTTCCACATATATAAGATGGGGTGGACACACCCAAGAATCTCTAGACCCTAAGCTGACAACTTAGAGTGCATACAACTATGGTGGTCTTAGAACCTAAGCAATGAAGATGTATATGAAGTTGAACTTTTTGATATCACCATGATTGTGAAACTAGTTGAATTTCGAGGACGAAATTCAATATAAGGTGGGGTGAATGTGATGACCCAGAATTTGAGGGAGTTTGATACCCAATATACTCGTTGATGACAAACATGGATCAAAACAGTCTAATTATGTATCATGATGGGTATATGGGTCACCGAATAATGTATTGAGGTTTGTGTTGAGTATTCACAATGAACTTGATTTGATGAGAAATGGATGAGATATATTCCTAAGTATATGGATTATATAGTTGTAGGATTGAGACTTGTCAAGGAATTTATGTGACTAGTCAAACACATGTATCTGAAGCTCATTTTTGGTTAAATACTAGAATTTCCTATGATAGAGCTATATAAAAAAATTGTTTCCTATTTAGAGGTTGCTTTTGGGATCCATTCATGTTTATATTTTGACTAAATGAATATATGTTCATACATTCATGAATGAATAAGGTTCCAACACAAAGTTGTGCAAATGCGGAAGTATGGGATATTTTGATTAAATGATTAAGGTTTCACTGATTTTGAAGCAAAGTCAGCTCCCCTACTTTGTCACACAGTCTTTTATAGTGTGGGAATGTGTGGCACCTAAGAAGTCAATGATCTAGGATGAGGCCAATCTTCACCTCCGAGAATAGAGGAACAAAAATCCTTGAGGAGTTAGCGAGATCCGATGTAAGTGGGGATATCACGTAGAGTGGTGATCTACACAACAAACTGAGAATACTGATCCCTCGTTCTCCAAGAACGGTACCACATCAAGGATGAATGATCACTTCCTCCCTTCCTCCACAATGAACGGGAATCACCACTTAAAACCCAACCCACAGATTTGGGATCAGAGGATGGGTAGCTAGATCTCCATTGTCAAACTCTAGCTTGATCGTGGGATAGAATCTGGAGGTAGTGCTCACTGCTCAACCTTCACTGCTATTCCTTGAAGGTTGCATCTGGTTTGCATCATCAAACCAGGGATCCAGGAACATTCCATATTGATTCTTAGAGACGTCCAATATTTCCTCTACTGCTCAGCACCCCACCTCAGTGAACCAACCTGGTAAAGTCATTAAGTGCTTCATGTTTGCTCCAAGTCCCAGAAGCTCATTGAGCCTGATGATGGAAGCATGACCAGATGGCGATAATGGCTTGCTCCACCAAATTTGACGCCACAGTGCATCGATCACGATGACATAGCAAACAACAGTCACAGTTCCTCACTATCTTCGACTCAGACATTTTCGATGGACTAGATTCACCGTAGTGGAGCCATGGTCACCGACCACAACAACTATGAACTCAAGGCCATCGATTGTAGCAGTTAGAACATGAGGAGACCTTTTTATTTATCTACAAACCATCGAGATCCATGTCCTCTAGCCTATGGTTGCCAATTCGTAAGTGTTGGTCATTGATAGCTGATATGTTCCTTCGTCTCTCGCGGCGCCGATCCTCACCGGCCAAAGAGGTAGCACATGCAACATTTGCTCCAAAGGATGTAATTTCAAACTCCTATACACGATACAAATCACATGAGTGAGAGATATATGAGCCCTTGTTCTTCTGACTGATGATCCCCTTTTCATGGTGGCGAAGACCTGGGATCATTCCTGCAAAGGAGATGAGTGTCGGACCTGAGAACATGAGCACAGGCGAGGGAGCACAAGACCGGACGGCTTAATGATCTTTTGATTGGTCCAGTAGGTATTAAACCCAAGAATCGACCGACCCATGCTAGATTAAGCTATTGTGCTGCGCTCCATCTACTGGCCAGTAGGGACCAATCAAAGAGTGCCAACTCATGCAGTGGGACCCACTGGGTGAGGTAAATTTCTTTCCATTTCTCAGATTTGGACCAAAACTTAGAAATATCACTAAAAATAGCTCCCTTGGCCAAATAATGCATAGAAAATACCCCCAGAATCAGAAAAATGTCATCTTTAAAATTGAATGCATAGATTATATGTTTGAAGAACAAATAATGATGATTTATAATATAGATGATAATGCTCCTTTTTAGGGTTCATTAAATATAATAAATTTATCGAATCGAAATAATTTCTCAAAAAATTCTCCTAGAACCCTAATAATGATTGACGTCCAACTTTGAACTCTGATATGAGTAATATACCTTAATAATATGTCCTTTTCTATTACTGACTAATTAGATTCTTTTGTCCTCATATTAATTATAGAAAATAGAATAAGAATCATAATATTATGAGAATTATACCAGACCCTTATTATGATCTCCTGATAAGTAGAAAAATAACAGAAACATGTTTTGGATCACTTGGACCTAGGTTTGAATAAAACCCTAATCTTGACCTAAATACCATTAATAATGGTGAACCTTGTATTAATGATGAATATTTGTTATTAATTAGGTGATGACCGGATTGTCTAGATGATCAAAGATATCTATGAATCTCTGAACTCAGGTACGTGGTCTTATAAGTATAAAACTAGATTTCTTGGTTGCTTATGATATGTAATATCATGAATGCTATTATTTGGATATTCATTGCTTTGTTGAACTATTATGAGTTATACTTTGCCAAAATCTAATATAACATAAAAGGATATGGATGGGTTGTAGCTACTAGTGCACCTAGCCCGATATGGATGTATGTTACCTAACATGGATGTATGATGCTTTGGCCCATGTTAGATGTATGATGATATAATTTTTGCCCATATTGGATGTAAGTCAAGTGCAGATAAGTGTAGTACAACCGCATCAAATAAATGTAATAAAAATGACGTTTACCGAATTTTCGCCTTAAGAAATGGTTTTTCTCTCTTTCTTCCTTCTTCAAGTATTTTCCTTTATGCAACCTTACTAGTGTATCTTTTACCACATACCAACTTTTGTTGATTCATTTGTTTCTCATATGTTTTAGGTTCAGAGATAGCATAGGAGAAAAAGAATAGGATGTGAGAAAGTTGTTCAGGATACCTATTGTCTAGGATCATGGTTAGCATACATGTTTAGACTTTGTAATTTTCTTTTTTTCAATATGTAAATGTAATCCAAGTTGTAATAATTTATGTTGTAAATATACATGTTATTGTTGAGAAATGTTATGGTTGTATGTTCATGTATGCGTATTATGCTTCCGCATCGCTCTCTAAAATGATTGTCTAACATTTTCAGATTTGTCCTCTCAAGCTTGCTTTGGGGCAAGGTGTTGATGAATGGCTGTGGTGAGCGGGCTAATGCTTGTTCCCATTATGGACTGTTGAAACCCAGCAAAAGTTGTGTATTTGGCAGCGTCCCCCAAAGAGCCCATGGCTGAAAAATTGAAAAATTGATCCCCATAGGACATGGTGACGATATCATTATTATCAGGAGCATGGTGGTCTTTGCTTCCACCCTCCTTGTGGTCTCCACCATCTCCCCTCTTTGTAGTATATGCCCCTCGGATGGTGCCCTCCCCAACATTGCATGGGTCATCTGGTTGGTCATCTAAGGAGGAGCTGTCTGCGTTGGAGTCAGTCGAGGTGTCTGAATCCTCATCGTCGTCTTCATTGTCATCATCGTCATCTTCTGCCTTGTTGTTTGTCTTTTTAGTTGCTGCTTTGTTGCACTGTCGATGGGTGGCTTGTAATTCCTTAAGGGCCACTTGCACATGATTGTGGGTTTCGAGCAGTACGCCGTGTCTTTCTTTGAGATCTGTATATCTTGCTTCGGCAGAGAGGAGTCATGCTGATAGATCAATTACTTGTGTTTGTAGATGATTGAGTTCATCATTCCATTGCTCCTCTTGGCGGCAGATGAGTTGTGTGAGCTTGCTATCAATGGCATCCAAGTGCGCACTCAGTGCAGTTTGTTGCTGTTGAAGCCCGCAAAGGGTCTCAGGCAGAGGTTGAGTTTGCTCAGAGACCCTGTCGACTTGCTGAGCCAATACTTCTTGTTGGCTGTTGACCCCAAGTATCAACGCTGGCAGGTTTTGTAAGCAATCATCAACATGGTTGACTTGTTGGGCCACTATTTCCTTCCATTGTTGAATGCTTGTGAGGAGGCCTGGTAAGGCGTGAGTCTACTCATCAAGCTTGGATACCTATGTAGCAAGTCCTTGCACACAAAAAAAAATTGATTGTAGGATGTTAGAAGGGCCAGTGAGAAGGTTTCAAATAGCATCACATTGCCATCGAAATTCCTCACCGAGTTGTGAAAAAGGGACCCCAGTGGTGAAAGGGTGTGGTGGATGGGGTCTGGGTGCAAGGGTGGTGGTGCCGTGTGAGAGAGACACCATTGACATATCTGTGAATTGCATGGCGACTGTAGAAGGAGTCACCAGTGGTGTCGGGTGGTGGGGGATGAGTGACGTGGTGACATCCCGAATATGGGTGGTGGGACTGAGAATGATGGGGGGAAGGTGGTGGATGTGAAGGTGAGATCGAGTGTTGTGGTGAAAATTGGGTCGCCCATGGGGAAAGGGACTGAGACAGGGGATGTGGGTGAAGTTGTGGTTGTGGGGAAAGGGATTGTGGTGGATATGGTTGTGGAAAAAGGTGGAAGAGTGGTAGATGGTGGAATGGTGGAAGGTGGGAGTGTGGTGGGGGTGGTTGTAGAGGTGAACCCAACATCTAGATCCAAGATGAAGGGTTCTGGTGTTGGATTCATGATGTTTTCTGCACTGTGGGGGTGTTCCGCCTCTAGGTTAATCTTAGATATGGGCATCCGCGTAGTTTGGATGGCTGTGTTACTGGTATTTTCTTTGGCCTTGTCGCTGGGGAAGTGACACTATGCTCTGTCTGCCCTACTTTTGCTTGCTTCTCCTTTTCTTTTACTGACGCGAGAATGTTAGCAAGCTCCTCTTTAGTGAAGAGAAGCTTGTCTTTATCATAATCAGCCAGCTCTAGAAGTGGTAGTAGTGTCCTGGATGCTTTGACAGTTGGGCAGAAGATATAGTGAAGTTTGGCATCCTTCTCCTTTATGATATATGTATTCTTTAGAATCTTCTCATTTGTTAGGATGTCGCCCTTTATCACAGTACATCTTGGATGTGGTCCGTCCATCTCGAGATATTTCAAAATTGATGTTACATGGCCACCCATGTAGATTTCCTTTCTGGGGGCATAAGAAGTGTGTTTATGTATCAAATGCCATCCGATGTTGACTGGCTGCCCCTTTAGGATGGACCAGAGTGTGAAGAGGTCCAAAATGATAACATTCCCGCTATCTGTTCTAGGGAATAGAGCGCCTGTTATTATTTTGTGTAGAGTTTGCACCAGGCCAAAATGAAATGTTGGAGGTTTAGAAGTCTTTGGTTCATAACTGGGAATTCTTGTCAAAAAATTCCAGAAGGTATGCCTGTTGAACTGGGTGTGGTCCAGACCTGCCTCCTTTGCCTTCTTTAGCTGATCTTGGTTGTTGATGAAGATTTCATTCAACAAGTTCTCAGTCAAAATGACCTTCTTCCCGAAAAGCGAGGTAACAAGCTTGCAGTCACCTCTGTCCTTGGATTTGTCTTTTGCATCCATGGGTTCTTTGGTGAGGTAGGTGAAGAACTCTAGTGTGGGTTCAACGTAGGAATTTTCTGCGACAAAGTAAAGTTCGGAAAGATTCACATTGTCGAGTAGGGCAAGTACTCTGTCATAGATCCCCGTTTTCTTTAGTATGTTGGAGCAGACGTACTTGGTTGGTTGCAGGATTTTTTCGCTAGCTTACAGTTGTTGAATATAGAGATCAGCTGGTGCTGCTATTGTTGTAGTGGTGGCAGCAGGAGTGGCATGTCCTGCCAGGATTTGTTCTCTTGCAGTTGAGGGCCGGACTTGCTTCCGTGCACGTCTTTTTGTAGGTTGTTCTTCAATGGCCTCCTGAGCCTTCCTTTTTCCCTTTAACTTTTTAGGTGGGGATTCTTCCTCAGAATTTAGTGCATAGTCCAAACCTTCATCAGTTGAGGAAAGATCTTCAATTTCTTCTACCAGATATTCTGCTAAACATTTTTTGACTCGCTTAAGGTCATTAATGAGCTTGGGCAAGCCAACTAGACCTTTGCCTATTTTTCACACCTGTTGGTATGTATGACCATAGAGCAAGTCATGTGATGATTGTAACGGGAAACTTTGTAAATGATTTGAATAATAATAAAGGAAATTTCCAATTTATATGTTTTAACTATTTCTGAGATGATAGTGTAACATGATAGATGTCTAAAGAATTATGTTACTCGATGACGTATGCTTTTAGGTTTAGGACCTAAACGATGAGATCATACAGATGTTAAGAGTATACATTCTTGTTTAGTCCCTAGTCGGTTGTTATTGTGGAAATAACCATAGACATCAATAACACCAAAGACTAGATTGTGTCTTGCTTGATGGCGGAATCTCATTAGTCATGATATAGTGATATCAAACCAAGCACATAGGTACTTGTTAGAGAACAAGTGTACCGGACATACCCACCATGAGAGTGACACATGGAACCATGATTTGGTAGTCACATTCAACTCCCACAGTGATGGTGGTGAGTGTGATTCTTTGACCTGAAATCACTACACTTAACACATGTCGTTGGGTACACTTTGGCATCAACAAACACAATCCTAAAACATGGGTTGTTATAAAGGTGATGATTGGGTGACTTTGACACATGGGGATTTTGAGGGGTGAGTGATAGATATGGGATTTGTCCCTCCTAAGGGAGTTTGATGTCCATGGCCACTTGATGAGTAGGATTGAGAAAGGCATGTGCATGCATGTGTGAATCAATATGTGATATTGATGTCACACACATCTCACCCAGTCTGCTCTGAGATCAAGGAAATGGATGAACGTTAAAAGGATGATTGTACCATGCCTTGAGTTCATTCAGGACATTAATGACAAAGGAATTATACATTCTCCATAACACCATTCACAGATTGTAGGATTGAAAGTTGTTCTCCAACTTTCTATTTCACTTGGGTAGCACTGATGTGCGACTAGGCACCGCTCTTTGATTGTGAAGTCATAAGTGTTATGGACTTTCACTACCAACGTGAAATGGACCTACATGGTCACACACATAGGATTTAACTTGGAAGAGGAGTTTATCCACAAATGATGTTTAGATTGATTACTAAAGGTGTTTAGTATTTCAATTAAACACTCAATCAATTGATAGCTCAATATCATAGTGTTCAAGGTGTTGGACCGATTGATTAGAGTATCAGATTGATTGAAACTGCAATTGACTAATTTTGCACAGTCTGCACTCCCAACCGATCGACTCATGTGATGAATCGATCGACTCAGGTTGGTGAACTGACCGGCTCAAGTAGTGAATCAATCGACACATGTGTCAATGAAACAATCGGCTCAATCATTGAACTGGTCGATTCGTGTGACCAACCAAGATCGTTTGGAAACTCAGAAGACTCTTTTGCAAAAACATATTTGTTTCACTTGTACAAATTTGAATTGGACAAGACTAATATATGATTAGTCAGAAACAAACATGGAAAGTCAATTTGAGTTGGACCAGGACCGTGAACCGATCGGCTCAGGTGTCCCAACCGATCGGTTCAGGTGTGAAATGATCGGCTCAGGTCCCCATCCGATCGGTTCATGCTTGAAACGATTGGTTCAGCTGGCGCAGTTGGTTGTTTTGTGGAAAATCTCAAACCCTTCTACTCCTTCTTTAATCCCGCATTGCCCGGGGTAGATTACCCTATCCCATGACCCTCCTATATATAGGGGTATTGGGGGCTTCTCAAAGTACAACTCAGAACACCAGTTGCTCTACAAAGTTGTCATTCTCTCTTGTTGTGGTAACCGAGAGAGCCCGAGCAAGTGCTACCTGATAAGAGAGGCACAGTAAGGGAAAGTCAACTGCAGAAAGGCAACTGGTTGCAGGAGAGTGTGTCGGTGACTAGTACGCTAATAGGAGGGTACGACTCCTTCCGGTGCCTTGTGCGACAAGGTGATCGACGTTCCAGGTAGTCCATGTAGACGACTGTAGGGGCAGGAGACTTCTTCTGCTAGGAGGACAGCTGTCAATCCTGAAAGTTCGGTGAGATCTGGAGCTGCACAGACACCGTCCAAGACCGGAGGTGAAGACCGCGTAAGCCATAAGGTAACATCGTTGAGTAAGCCTTGGGACAAGGTAAGCCTCTACAAACCATCCTTCCTATTGTATAGACATTGACGCGATTCCTTTATTCTGGGTTTGGGAGAAGAATGTTTTTGTTTCCGCTACCTTCTTTGTCTCCCCTAAAACCCAACAGTGGTATCAAAGCCATGTCAACTGCTCTATGCTTTAGGATTATCGATGTGATCAATTTTGGTTTGTCGCCTTTATTTATTGCATCTGATGCGAGTAAAATTGGCTTTATGCATGTCCAATCCTAAATCCACAAATTGCAATATACATATATGATATGTAATATAAATGCACTCGATGCGCGTCGCCCTTAAACGAGTTTTGTGGTGGATGTATAGCATGGTTATGGCCAACAAACCCTATGTATGTGTGCTTGGTTGAATGTGGTTTCTTGCATCTCAGTCTGCGTACCAATTCCCTATCTCCTATTCCTGATGTAACTCGAGATAACTCGAGATTTCTTTCCTACCTTTTCTACCCCCGAATGTAACTTGGGGTTTCCTTTTTCAAATGTAAACTAGGATATATATTTTTTATTTCCTATTATGTCAAAGAACAGAGGACAATTTGACGACAACTGAGATCATCAGTTCAAGGCATGAACTGATCGGTTGACGATCAAGATGAGCGGGTGGTGACGTGAGGGGATGCACAACAACCAATGAACCGATCGGCTGGAGGTGCCAGTCGATCGGCTGGTGGCACCAAACCGACCGGCCTAATGGAGAGCCGATCAATCATGGAGATGAGTTGATCAAACCCTGAATGGCAAAGCACATAGTTCATCTTGTATAGGTTGCATATGATGTGGACCTAGATGACCATGATTCCTCTTAGCTCGAGGAATCACATTAGGATGGCCATAATCATTGCTTTTATTGTTTCACATGTTTTTTGTGGGATATAGCATGTATATGATACTTATTATATTGTGGTGATTGGTTATGTATATGTACCTATAAAACCAAATCCCTCATTAAATATTAAAGTTTTAGATGCCTTCCAAATGCGACACACGTGAAAAGCTTGATCGACCAAGTGTGGGCACTCCCTAGCGTGGTGCACCGTCTATCTTGTGGAAGCATGAAGGATGGATATGTGGGTCTGCCATAGCAGGATGCATATTCATCGTGTTGGCTTTGGGTCAGACTTAACAAGGTGACCTAGATAGGATCTAGCACCTTGAGGCATGGAGGTGATCATGGCAAGGAGTTGCGCATGACATCTTTCAAGAGTTACATATGATGCAATTGGCAAGAGTTGCCTACCTGGAAGATCTAAGTTGTGGGTGATAGCCCTAGCTGGTCCATGACTCAGAGGATTTCAGGATCTTGACCCACTAGGAGATTGTACACTGCAATCTTCTGAATTGACGGTGAGGGCTGTCAATTTGAATCAAAATAGTGGGAGTAGTAATTAATTAAAGGCCTAATTAACTATTGTCAAATTTTATTCAAATCAAAAGGAGTTTTGACACATGCAATTTTCTCTTGTAGAATGGAAACAAAATCATCTTTAAAAATGGGCAAATTAATTGAGAATAAATTCCATAACTGGTTGGGGATTGAGAGAAGTGTTTTGTACAATCCAAATATACCGGTAGCCTTTGAATCCACTCCATGGACGCTTAAGAAGAAGGATAGTTCATTGATGGAGATCAATGGAACAAAGTCTACGGACAAAGGTGAGGGAGAGAAGGGTTCTCTCGCCGAATCAATGTTAGAATCTTCTACGCTCAAAACAAGGAGAGGATGGAAGGAACGATGGAAGCAGAAGTGAGAGATAGGGATCTCTACTTCTGGTGTATACATGATAGAGATCAACTTTACTACTTCTTTGTCATGGGTACTTTATACTGTATGTGGATCTCACATTTGTTCAAATGTGAAGGATCTTAATAGAAGTAGGCCTTTGGGGAAAGGCGAGGTTTAACTACATGTTGGCAATGGGGCAAGAGTTGCCTCCAGTGCCGTAGGAATCTATGAGTTAACTCTACCTAGTGGGCTAATAATAGAGTTGAAGAACTACTATTATGTACCTTCCATAAATAGGAATATCATTTCTGTCTCTTGTTTGGACAAGGATGGTTTTGAATTTCTTATTAAGAATGGAAAGTGTTCTATTTCAAAAGATGGGATCTTTTATGGAAGTTCCCCAATGTCTTATGGTCTATGCTTGATAGATCTAGAGAAAAGTGTATACAATGTTAACACCAAAAGGCAAAAACTCAACAACTCAAACAAAAGATATCTTTGGCATTGTCGTCTAGGGCACATAAATGAGAAGCACATCTCTAGACTCCATAAAGATGGTTATCTAGACTCTTTTGATTATGAATCAATAGAGACATGTGAATCTTGTTTGTTGGGTAAGATGACCAAGACTCCCTTTTTAGGTAAAGCTGAGAGAGCTAGTAATCTATTAGGACTCATACATACTGAAGTATGTGGGCCTTTTAGAACTAATGCCAGAAATGGGTGTCAGTACTTCATTACCTTCACTGATGACTTCATTAGGTATGGCTATGTGTACCTGATGAAATAGAAGTCAGAAACCCTTGAAAGGTTCAAGGATTTCATGAATGAAGTACAAAACCAACTTGGTAAAAGTATTAAAGCGCTTTGATCCGATCAAGGTGGAGAATACTTAGGCCATGAGTTTGAGGACCTTCTGCGAGCCCGTAGTATTGTATCACAATGGACTGTGCATGGAATACCACAGCATAACAGTGTGTCTGAAAGAAGGAATCACACTTTACTGGATATGGTGCGATCAATGATGAGTTTTTCCGATCTTCCGATTTCCTGCTGGGGGCATGCTCTTGAAACCGCCGCATTTACAATTAATCGAGTACCATCTAAATCGATTCAAAAGACACCATATGAGATATGGCACGGGAAGCATCTCGATTTGTCTTTTATTAAGATTTGGGGTTTTGAGGCTTACATCAAGAAAATGTTTCCTGATAAGCTTGGACCCAAGTCCGATAAATGTTATTTTGTTGGATACCCCAAGGAAATGAGGGGATATTATTTATACCACCCTACTGACAACAAAGTGTTTGTTGTTAGGACATCTGTGTTCCTAGAAAAGGAATTTATTTCTAGAGGAAATAGTGGGAGGAAAATAGAGCTTGAAGAGATTCAAGCCCAACAAGAAAATATCGAACCAGTAGATGTACAAGAGGAACATAGAGATTCACAAGGTGTTGTGGAATCTCAGTCTCCTCAAGTAATATAAGGACCTTGTAGATATAGTAGGACACTCCTTTAACCTGAGAGGTTTGGATACCTTGTGACTCAGGAAGGCAGTGAGTTGATCATAGATGATGATCCAACTACCTATCTAGAGGCTATGGAGGGACCAGATTCTGAGAAATGGCTTGAGGCCATGAAATCTGAGATGGAATCCATGTACTCCAACTAAGTATGGACTTTGGTGGAACCACCTGAAGGGGTAAAACCCATAGGGTGCAAGTGGGTCTTCAAGAAGAAGACATACATGGATGGAAATGTGCAAACTTATAAAGGAAGATTGGTTGCAAAGGGTTTCCAACAAGTTCAAGGTGTTGATTATGACGAAACTTTTTCCCCAGTTGCCATGATTAAGTCCATCAGGATCATGCTTGCTATTGTGGCTTACTATGACTATGAGATTTAGCAAATGGATGTTAAAACCACATTCCTTAATGGGAATATAAATGAGGATGTGTACATGACACAACCTGAAGGTTTTTTAGATCCAAAGAATGCTAATAAAGTCTGCAAGCTACAAAGATCAATCTATGGATTGAAGTAAGCATCTCGGAGTTGGAATCTTCAAGTTGATGAGGAAGTCAAAGTGTTTGGCTTTATTCAAAATTAAGATGAGCCTTGTGTGTACAAGAAGGTTAGTGGGAGCATGACCACATTCCTCATATTGTATGTGGATGACATACTATTGAGGGGGAATGATGTCACATCCTTAGAGAAGGTAAAGACTTGTCTTCGAAATACTTTCTCAATGAAGGACTTAGGATAAGCATCCTACATTCTAGGTATTAAGATCTATAGAGATAGATCTAAATGGCTTCTCGGGCTAAGTCAAAGCACGTACATTGACAAAGTGCTGAAGCGGTTCAGCATAGAGAACTCAAAGAGATGCAACATCCCCATGCTACATGGAGTCACCGTCTCTAGGGCTCAATGTTCCCAATCTTGTGAAGAGAGGGAGCATATGAATGTGATCCCATATGCATCATCCATCAGATCTATCATGTACGCTATGTTGTGCACACACCCAGATGTCTCGTATGCCCTCAGCATGACGAGCAAGTACCCGTCAGATCTCTGGGATGCTCATTGGACAACCATAAAGAATAGCCTCAAGTACTTGTGAAGGACTAAGGATCAATTCCTTATATACGGTGGAGAGGAAGAACTGGTTGTAAGAGGTTACACCGATGCAAGCTTCCAAACCGACAAAGATGATTACAGATCGCAATTAGGATTTGTATTTTGCCTAAACAATGGAGATGTGAGCTGGAAGAGTCCCAAGCAAGAAACAATTGTTGATTCTACTATAGAGGCCGAGTATATCACTGCTTCACATGCAACAAAGGAAGCTGTGTGGATCAGGAAGTTCGTCTCTGAACTTGGTGTAGTTCCCAGTAGCTATGATGCAATTGAGCTTTATTGTGACAATAATGGAGATATTGCTCAAGATAAGGAGCCCAGATCACATCAGCGGTCCAAGCACATACTGTGGTGCTTCCATCTCATATGAGAGATCGTACAACAAGGAGATGTGAAGATTTGCAAAGTACCAACTGAAGACAAGATAGACGATCCACTAACGAAGGCCCTTTCTTAGCAGAAGCATGATGGTCATGCTAGGTCACAAGGATTGAGGTTCTTAGGTGACTGGCTCTTAGCGCAAGTGGGAGTCTGTTGGTATATATGCCCATAGAGCAAGTCATGTGATGATTGTAATGGGATACTTTGTAAATGATTTGAATAATAATAAATGCAATTTCCAATCTATATGTTTTAACTATTTCTGAGATGATAATGTAACATGATAGATGTCTAAAGAATTGTTTTACTCAATGACGTATGCTTTTAGGTTCAAGACCTAAATGATGAGATCATACAGATGTTAATAGTATACATTGTTGTTTAGTCCCTAGTCGATTGTTATTGTGGAAATAAACATAGACATCAATAACACTAAAGTCTAGATTGTGTTTTGGGTGATGACAAAATCTCATTAGTCATGATATAGTGATATCAAACCAAGCACATAGGTATTTGTTAGATAACAAGTGTACCAGACAGACCCACCGTGAGAGTGACACATGGAACCATGATTTGGTAGTCACAATCAGCTCTCACAGTGATGGTGGTGAGTGTGATTCTTTGACCTGAAATCACTACACTCAACACATGTCATTGGGTACACTTTGACATCATCAAACGCAATCCTAAAACATGGGTTGTTATAAAGGTGATGATTGGGTGACTTTGACACATTGGGCTTTTGAGGGGTGAGTGATAGATATGGGATTTGTCCCTCCTAAGGGAATTTGATGTCCATGGCCACTTGATGTGTAGGATTGAGAAAGGCATGCACATGCATGTGTGAATCAATATGTGATATTGATGTCACATACATCTCACCCAGTCTTCTCTGAGATCAAGGAAATGGATGAACGTTAAAAGGATGACTGTACCATGCCTTGATTTCATTCAGGACCTTAGTGATAAAGGAATTATACATTCACTGTAACACCATTCACAGATTGTAGGATTGAAATTTGTTCTCCAACTTTCTATTTCACTTGGGTAGCACTGATGTGCGACTAGGCACCGCTCTTTGATTATGAAGTCATAAGTGTTATGGACTTTCATTGCCAACGTGAAATGGACCTGCAGGGTCACACACATAGGATTTAACTTGGAAGAGGAGTTTATCCACAAATGATGTTTAGATTGATTACTAAAGGAGTTTAGTAGTTGAATTAAACACTCAATCAATTGAGCTCAATATCATAGTGTTCAAGGTGTTGGACCGATTGATTAGAGTATCAGATTGATTGAAACTACAATTGATTGATTTTGCATAGTCTGCACTCCCAACCGATCGACTCATGTGATGAACTGATCAACTCAGGTTGGTGAACTGACCGGCTCAAGTAGTGAGTCGACCGGCTCATGTGTCAGTGAAATGATCGGCTCAATCGTTGAACCGGTCAATTCGTGTGACCGACAAAGATCATTTGGAAAGTCAGAAGACTCTTTTGCAAAAACATATTTGTTTCACTTGTGCAAATTTGATTTGGACATGGACTAATATTTGATTAGTCGAAAACAAATATGGAAAGTCAATTTGAGTTGGACCAGGACCATGAACCGATCGGCTCATGCTTGAACTAATCGGCTCATGTGTCCCAACCGATCGGTTCAGGTGTGAAATGATCGAATCAGGTCCCCAACCGATCGGTTCATGCTTGAAATGATCGGTTCAGCTGGTGTAGTTGGTTGTTTTGTGGAAAATCTTGAACCCTTCTATTCCTACTTTAATCCCGCATGCCTGGGGTAGTGAACCATGTCCCATGAACCTCCTATATATATAGGGGTATTGGGGGCTTCTCAAAGTACAACTCAGAACACCAGTTGCTCTGCAAAGTTGTCGTTCTCTCTAGTTGTGGTAACTGAGAGAGCTCGAGCAAGTGCTACACGATAAGGGAGGCACAACAAGGGAAAGACAACTACAGAAAAGCAACTGGGTGCATGAGAGTGTTTCTGTGACTAGTACACTGATAGGAGGGTACGACTCCTTTCGGTGCCTGGTGCGACAAGGCAATCAGAGTTCCAGGTAGTCCATGTGGACGACTGCAGAGGCGGGAGACTTCTGCCGCTAGGAGGACAACTGTCAATCTCGACAGTCCTGGTGAGACCAGGAGCTGCACAGACACCTTCCAAGACCGGAGGTGAAGACCGTGCAAGCCGTGAGGTAACGTTGTCGAGCAAGCCTCAGGACAAGGTACGCCTCTACAAACCATCCTTCCTATTATATAGATGTTGACACAATTCCTTTATTCTGGGTTTGGGAGAAGAAATTTTTTGTTTCTGTTCCCTTCTCTGTCTCCCCTAAAACCCAATAGGTTAAGGATGCACTGGAGCTTATTTCTTCGCTCAATCAACTGCTCCCTGGTCCAGAGGTCGGTGTCAACAACTTCTTTCGCAGGTGGTGCCATTCTAAAAATTGAACAAGAAATCATATATGTTAGAAAAGATTGAAATTTAGTAAAAATGGAATTATGGTATAAATGTTGAAAGGATTGTAGCATTGTGTAAGCTTCATAGTTTTGAAACAAAAACTATTAAGAATGAAACTGTTAAGGGTGAAACTATGATTTTCAAGATCGTTTGGGTTCAAACAGTTTCACGACTATTTGGGTCCAAACGGTTTCACGACCATTTGGGTCCAAATGGTTTCACGACTGTTTGGGTCCAAATAGTTTCACGACCATTTGGGTCCAAACGGTTTTCAAGAACATTCGAGTCGAAACTGCTAGGAAGGCAAAACCGTGAGGAAGGTGAAGCGACGGCGGTGACGAGCGGATTAACGGCAGCGAAAATGATGCAAACCATGATGGAAATAATAGTGGTGATAGTGGTGGAACTAATGGTGATAGCAGTGATGATAAAAAGAAGGGAAGACACGTTGTGGCGATGGTGATGGTCATGAGTACCATCTACCTTGTTGCGATGAGTACGACTGAGAGAATGACAGGGTAGCTGTCGCGAGTGTGAACGGGAACGGTGGCAGTGGCGTCGGAAGAGAGAACAGAAGCGAGAACAGAGTGGCGACAGCAGTGTCAGAAGTGAGAATGGAACGGTGGTTGAGCTTTGGTTGCACGAGAGCAAAGAGAGAATGGAACAGGGTTCGCACGAGAGAAAGTTTGAGAGTCAAAGGAATGAAAAGGGAGGGGGTCAAGTAGTATTTGTAGAAAAAGGAGGGGTGACTATACCAATTCTCATTAAGAAAATGGTCTTGGGAACGTTTGGGTCCAAATGGTTTCAAGACCGTAAGGATCAAACAGTTTCAAGACCATTTGAGTTCAAACAGTTTCGAGACTATGAGGACCAAACAGTTTCGAGATCGTTTGGGTCCAAACGGTTTCGAGACCATTTGGGTCCAAACTGTTTCGAGACCGTTTGAGTCCAAACAGTTTCGAGACCGTGATGACCAAATGGTTTCGAGACCGTTTGGGTCCAAATAGTTTTGAGACCATTTGAGTCCAAATAGTTTTGAGACCGTGAGGACCAAATAGTTTCAAAACCATTAGGATAAGACTATTTTGGTTATTGAGTTTTTATTTTTTTATATTCTTTTTGGTTGCTTATGTAAAATTTTATATTTTCTGAAAAAAGAATCTAGGTCTAAGAAATAATCAAATAATAGACTAGAAAATTATCAAGACTAAGCAAAGTAAAATAGAAAGGTGATAATCTCAGCTCTTGGGTTGCCTCCCAAGTAGCACTATGGTTTTATGTCACTGGCTCAAAGAAATTCTGGCTTGGTCAGATTGATGTAGTGGGATCATGAATCTCAATGGTGTGTCTTTGAGTTTTATCGGCTGGAGTATAATATTTCTTCAGTCTATGGCCAGTAACAGTCCTTTCTCCTCCATTGTCATCACGGATGATGACAACTCCAGTTGGGTAGATGTGCTTGATGGTGAATGGCCCAGACCACTTTGTGCAAAGTTTTCTGGGAAACATTTTGAATATGGAGTTTAAAAGAAGGACCTTGTCTCTGACGATGATATCTTTTCTTTTAAGGTGGCCATCATGCCACATGTTAGTTTGCTCTTTGTAAATCATGGCATTCTGGTAAGCAGATATTCTTATTTCTTCAAGTTCTTGTAATTGAAGTTGTCTGTATTCTTCAGCACTTTTAAAATCAAAATTCAACTGTTTAATAGCCCACCAAGCCTTGTGTTCTAGTTCGAATGGAAGATGGCATTACTTTACATACTGTAAGGAGTGAGTCAGAATATGGGGTTGACTCTTCACTAAATTGAAGAATAAGTCCATCCAATCCCAAACATACTAAAAAGGTAAGAAGGAAAGGAGGAATTCAATTCATTTCTTAAATGGTACATACTACAGAGCATGATAATGAATAAATAGCGGAAATAAAACTATTACACACTTACAAAATTTTCTTTGTACAACTATTTCTCACCATATAAGGTGGAACGAAAAATAAAAAAATAAAGGCATACACCTATGAACACATAAGGTCGGTTGCAGAGGGCAAACCAACTATCCCAAGCTATCCTCAATGTCCAAGTCCATGTAATCAATCTTTTAGCATCTTTGTCTTCTAATGTACCTAAACCTGGGTGGAAGGGAACATCACCCAGAACATGGGAGACAACATAGAGGTTAGCAAAGAGCTGAGTATGTACATATAATAAACACTTTGAGCATTATATAGGGTTATAAGTATAGAAAGAGATGTTCCCACAAGAAGGGGGCTATTTGCAATTGGGTAAGTTCAAAAGGAATATAACAAAATAAATGAAGCATATTAAAATTTAGAATACAAGCATGAGAGTAAAGGTGCCTTGCCATAATAATTATCAACAATCCCAATATAAAACAATAACTTTTGCTTGCATAACAATGTAGACTAAATATACCTAAAACATGGCCATAACACCATAGGATCATGGCCTAAAAGAAATAAGGGTGGAAATGCAAACCCCGAGCAGAATACACATGCCCTATATAAGTATGTTTGTACATAAGTACCACTATTCTAGATATTCTAGTCAAACACGTAGCATGCATAAATAGAGTAGCAAGACAAATATTTTTGTCAATTTCACATAAAATGGCAATCATAGAAGGAGGGGTCCAAAGACCCATTATAAATGAATATTCCAGCAATCACATGAATTTATATGAATCAAAAGAAGAAAGTATGAATGTCCAACAAATTGGATTTTTAAATAAAATTGATAGTTCAAGAGATGCCTCATTAAATAAATGTAGGTTCAGTCAAATAATGCACAAAATAAAATAGAGGATGTACATACCTGATCTTCACAACTAAAGCTTAACTCAATCGATATTGTTGGTCCAAGTACTCGATTTATCATCCTAGGAATGTATTAGGTATGTTAGTCAAGCCAAAGTAAATATATATACATTTTTAGTATATCTACACAAATTATTCTCCCGATTTTGGTCACCTAAGTGAACATTAGGGATCTTATTGTTATTAAGTGAGCACATGTTCCACAAGATATATAATTTACTTCTATGATCCATCTTAAGTGACAAAGTCTATATATACATATATATATGTATATATATATACATACATATATATATATATATATATATATATATATATATATATATATATATATATATATATATATATATATATATATGGGTGTTCATTCATTGCCCGTGCGGGTAGCCTGAATTTTCACTACCCTACAGCCAAAAAAGTAACTCTCCTAGCTAAGAAAGTAACTCTGCTGTAAAAAAAGTAACTGCGGTGTCAAAAAAGTAACTCTGCTGGCCAAAAAAGTAACTCTGTACAAAATATACAGGAGATATATATAAGGATGGGTTTTTTTTATTTTGGAGGGGCAAATGATATTATTTTTGGCTCAAATTTTTTGGAGAGCTAGACAAAATAGTCCTCAACAATTTCGAAAATTGTTTTTTGAAAAAAAGTGATCGGAACGGTGGGAGGGTAGCTACCCGCGCGGGCAATAAAGATGGGCCATATATATATATATATATATATATATATATATATATATATATATATATATATATATGGGTATATCTTCGCTACCCGTGCGGGTAACTAAGATTCGCTACCCGTGCATCAATTTTGTAATGGGATGACACATATATGTATTGAGACAACCAAATTTGTAATGAGACAACTGAAATTGTAATACAAAAACTAGTTTTGTATTACAATGCTGTTACAATAATAAATATATATTTATTACTGTAACAACGTTGTAATACAAAACGGGTCTTTGTATTACAATTTCGGTCATCTCATTACAAATTTAGATTGTCTCATTACAAATGCATAACTTCCCATTACAAAACGGATGCACGGGTAGCGAATCTTAGTTACCCGCACAGGTAGCGAAGATATACCCTATATATATATATATATATATATATATAAGAATGTATTCCTCCCATTAAATTTTAAATGATATTTTCTCTATCCAACTATGGAAATGGATATTATCCCTAACCTCAAATTTTTATGTGCAATACTCTGTACACCCGATGTGTTGTCTAATTATCATTAAATATTATGATATATGTATTTGCATTACTCATATACCAACATGTATCAATACAACCATTACCAAGAAGACTATTAAATGATAAGGGTGAATTATGTAACCAAATGTTAAACCATAAAAGAAAACTCTTATTACTATGGATATTAAGAATGTAAGTCTATATAAATTACTATATTCTTGGTTATAGCCATAGTAGTGTATTGTATATTAGCGTATGAAATCATGATATGATAATATGTAGTATTTTGACTTACCCAATGTGTTGGTATATATGAATATCACATTACCCTCACAATATTATATCCATCCCATCATTATCATGTTAACTGACTTATTAAGAACTAATTTGCATGAATGAAGAAAATACTGACCTTCATTTCAACGAGAAGGGTGCCTAGCATTCTTCATCTATGACCCCAAGTTCAAAACCAGTGAGATGATGATGATTGATATGGTTGGATTGCTCCCAGACAACATTGATATTGATGAAGAGTCTTCATAATTTGTTGAAAACGACCCTGGACTGTGCTAGCCTGGTGGCATACTTGAGGAGAAGATACGGAGCTTGTAGGTGGTCTCGTCAATGGATCCTACTACCCATGGTGGCGTAAGAAGTGTGTATAGCAGATACGAGGTTAGGCTAATAGATGGCAGAGCTATAGGAGAAGGAAAGTAGTGGTATGTGGCTAATCTATTCAAGAGGAGACCCTCTTTATGTAGGAGATGAGTGGTGGCAACTGAAGGAGGGACGGAGATGGTCTGTGGCTCATCTTTGCTGATGGCAGTGCTGCCTTATAGGTACATGGGCGTCAATAGACCAGAATATTGCTTCTTTTGATGGTGACATGTAGTTCATAGGTGAGGAAGGAGGAAGGCGATTAAGAAGCCAGAGAAAAATACAAATGATGACTAACTGCCTTGATAGTGGAATAGAGAGCCAACAGTCAATATCTTCACTTGCGCCTTTGATCAGGGTAGTTGTAGGAGGAGACTGAGACTATGACAGTCTCTGTTGGTGGCAATTTGCAGATCCATCAGTGACAAGGAAAGGTCTATGGTGGATGAGGTGAGTCTAAAGGAATCTACTAATCTTGTTGCTATCACCATGGCTAGTGAATGAACCAAACATCTTCTAGTGACTTCTGGAGTTGGCGAGATGAAGGGTGTCTACTAGGGCAAGCATCACAAGTGTTGGCTATTGCGTGAAGGTCAGGGTGGTCGACGATCTATAGGTTTGTGGTGAGGAAAAGAGAAGTGTTGTGGTAGGAAGAAGATAAATCTCAGATATCTGGCAAGAGGAATAGGAAGAGAAGATGTGAAGGAGGAAAGGAGAGGCGAGGAAGGAGACGACAGTGCCCAGGGATTGGAATTAGTGTTGGAGGTTGTTGTTCCTGGTGGTTATGCTCCATTGGTGTAGGACGCAGTGTGGAGGAGGTAGATGAGGGTAGCTAGGGCTAGGATGGAGAGAAGAGATATGTGCAGAGGGGAAGAGAAAAGATATAAATAGGTGCAAGCGAGGAGGAGGTGGGGAAGCAGTTTCCAGTCCGGTCATTGTGGGCACTAGGCCAGTGTGAGATTGCGGCTAGGGAAGGGGAAGACTCTGTCGCGTTGGTTTTCAGTTGCGTGAACATGGGACAAGTAAACAAACAGGTGGTAGAGGAATGTAATTATAGTATTGATCCAACAAACTTAGGTGATATTAAACTGTTGCATTTATGATTAAATTGGGGGTCAAACATGGCCCGATTAATTTGAGAATTTGCATGGAAGCTATTTAAGGAGGAAGGAACATGATTTTCAAAAACAATTTGCCTTTATGGTCATTGAATGTTCAAAATAATTAGTTTTATGTTGGTTGCTTATTTAGTGTATTCATTATTTTCCTTCACCCAATTAAATCATTGAGATCTATATTTCTCTAATTTACTCAATTAATCATAAGGAAGCTTATATAGGCTCAAACTAGGAATAAGCTCAACAATTGACATATTTGTGACTAATTCACAATTTCCCTTAATTATATTATTGGAGTTAATACATCCTAAGATTCCATGACTATGAGTTCTTAATGAGTCAATTAGGGTTATACAGTCCCCAAAAATGTTTAATCTATCATCAATTAATGAATTACACATACAAAAGGTATGTATTCAAAAGAATATCAAATAAAGAGAAAGAAGGAGGTTGGATATCACACAGACGAGCAGGGGCCTAGAAGAATGGAGGATTAGCCTATGTGTCTGGAATTGAGTATGTTACAACACTTCACCCCTTAAAGAGGATTTCGTCCCCGAAATCAATCCACTGGTAGTCATGAGTTCTAGTTTGTTCTACAAATCCTCATCTTCCATCACTTAAGCATGAATGACCAATCTTCATATACAAACTTCCCAATAGAACCATTCAGACTGTGACCGCTAAATTGGTGAACTAATCTTGCCTATAAACATAGATACTCAAGCACCATGATTCCTATCTTTATTACTACTAAGGAAATTTTACTTATCAACATTATCCTCATCATAATAAACATTATTAACTTATTATTATTTACAATGGTCACTTTATGTATGATGTGCATATATGTCTTGTTTTCATTCCAGTGTTAGGGTTATTTATTAACTTCAATTTATTTATGAATTATATCAAGGGGGTCAAACAATGATGTGTTGCTTGTCTAAGAAAACACTTATACTTTAATAGTCATATTAGGGTTGAGGTGTAAGTTTAGGGTTTTGTGTGCCAATGGATTTTCTCGTTCACATATGAACACTATAGTGTGTTGTACGAAACTATTTGAATTTCTCCTTCATGAGTTAACTTTAGACATTACATTACACATGTTTTGATTGATGTGTAGTCAGTTCCCTTTCACTTCTGTTTATTATGGTTACCTGGGAAATTATTCAGAAATCCTATCATACTTAGGGTGTTCACCCTAGCCTCTACTATAAAGTCATCCTTACCATATAATTAGTAGCGATTTGGGGTATAGAATATTAATTTGAGCTTTTATGTGTAATTTACTTTTACCTCCATCTGACTTAAACACGTCGTTAAGGGTAATTCAAGAATACATTTTAAAATTAGTTTTGATTATCAAAGTTACATTTATGATGGTATGATTAGCAAGGCTCGTATGGAATTCTCAGTTTGGTAGCCTCTACATATGTTTAACATTATGTCTAGGAGTTATCCAAGTTTTACTCATTGTGTATGTTATTAATCCTGATTATGCCTATTAACTAGATCGTATGGGAACTCCACCCCTTAAAAGATAAAACTATAACTTAGGACATAGCCTAGAGTGGAAAAAGGGTGGACCCACTAGGTCTGATATATATATTTGAAACTAACTATGTCAGTCTTAGGCCTAGGGTATTAGGGTTGAAAATGCCAAACAAGGTAATTCACGAAAGAGATTCTCTACTAAACTTTCTTGTGGTGGAGACTTGGTTCCAAAAACCATCGATAAAATCTGAAAACTTTTGTTTTGTACATATAGAGATTAATAATGAAAATAAATTTGACGATGCAAAACTTACGATGAAAATCCAAAATTGGCTCCAAAATCAACCAGAGAACCAATTCAACCACCACATACTATTATTTTATCATCACATCCTTTTGCTTAAAGGGTCTAATCCTTCAGATACCACATAGGACATTTGACTACACCTCAACTATGTTTTTACATGGAAGGCAGAAGGGTTTCCTATTACATGTGGTCAAATTCATCACACCTTAACAAGGTAAGTCATCTGCCATTCCCCATGTCACTCTTAATCATAATTGACACAACCTCATCGCAAGACCTAAGGGAGTCATATGATCATCCAATAATTATAGTAAGGTATATGTGTTCCTTATACACTTGACGATTTACAACCATATTCTCATCACAAGACAAGATGAACTATATAGTAAATTTATGAATAACAACATTCACTGGGTAATCTAATTGCACCAAGGAGGCAAGAGAGGCAAACTCCTAAGAATATTATACAAAACTTAATAGCTTCCACCCATGAAACCTCATGTATGAGACATAAAAGCTAATAAAACATGGTTTCCAAACTTTAGATAAGTGGTCTTGGGACATACCTATGTTGTGATTCTTCACATTGAAGACAAGGCATGCCGAACAATAACTAAGCATGTTAATACCATCACTTAGTAACAAGGGAATCATCTAAATTCCTAAGATTTACATCGGATTTTTTTTCTTTATAGCTCATGTGTTCTCAACACCGCCATAGTAGGGTATTTAAGGCGTGCTAGAGAACAACGAAGGTAAATGGATTTAAGATGAGAACTAGAATATGCCTATCTATGACTATTTAAGTCAATCTACACTTTATGGCTCTTAGGCTAATATCCTAGAAAATTATGAGATGTAAAGCCAACACTATAAGAGTCAGTTCGATGTGACTTCATCCCACCTCCATAAAGAGGGTGTGGTGTTAAAGGTTACTAATGACTAACTCACGTTCACATAGGTGGGTTGAGTAGTGCAAGTGACCAAATTAGTCAGGGGTTGAAACCTGAATTGGTATTGACTACTAGGAAATAGGTTTATCAATAACCTCTACGGGTCACCCATCTAATTAAGGGTCAATGTTGGTTGTTTACACTAACAAGTTTCAATCATTAAGAATGATCTTTTACTCAACTAGCTATATCTCGCAAGTATATGAGAGTAGTTGTAGTCCAGGTCGAACACAAGGAGCATTGGTTAGTTAGGCGTAAGAGTTATGATTTTCAATAATCTAGATCGTTGTATAAAAGATGATTGGATTAGAACAACTAAATTACATATTTAAAACAAAACAGTAAATTATCACTTAAGAAAGGTTAAGATTCAGATTTAAGAGGATCTTAGACTTGGGATTTCACTATCGCATCATAGATTATATTAAAATACGGATTTAAACATGTTAATTAACTTGCAAAGGAGGTTTGTAGTCATCACTCACCTCCCGGTGAAGTGATGATGATTTTAACTCCATACATCACTCTCGTGTATGTATTTCATTTCAAATCACAAACCTTGCTCCTCAACATAATCCCAGCCACTCTCACAGTCAAGGACAAGTTCCCAAAAGAGTAACTCCATACTCTCAAACACATCTTCTCAGATTATGAAAGAAAGCATAAAACATGCAAGTATGATGGCCAATCACACAAACAAGCATTTTAGATCTGAAACAACTCTTGGAATATGCAAGAAACTAACATTTAGTATGAAATTCATATATTCATACAAGCTATGACATGGGAGTTACTCTCCCATGTCCAAGGAAAGGAAACTACTCGTCCATAATAGTGTACAATAGAAAATGTGCAAAATTTTCAGAGTTAAACATGGTTTAGAGAAGGAAAAGCTAAGCAATCCCAAGGTGTAACCAAAGAAAGGTAGAATTCCGACTTGAGGATGAAATCCCACTTCTATAGCTGCTTCAAACCAGACAAACTTCCCTCCCAAGAAGCTTTGTGGAGTGAAGAAGCTCTTCTGCACCTTGGAGAAGAAGCTTGGAGAAGAAGAGAGGAAGAATGGGGTTTCTTTGGCAAGAAACCACCTCCTTTCCCCTCAAAATCACCCTCCTATGCTCTAGGCTTGCTCTAGGATGAGAGAACTTCCGCAAATGACCGGACATAACTGCCCATTAAGTTCCCACTTTGTTTTAAACAAAAACTCATATTTTTCAAAATGCTGAAACTGCCAGGTGCACACCGTGCAACTTTCCAGAAACTTTCAATTTGCTCCAGAATGTACTGTGCACGGCGTGTGCTGAAGAAATGCACACCGTGCAACCTTCCAGAAACCTTTAGCTCCCAGGTGCATGACGTGCACTAAAGAAATGCATGTCGTGCAACTTTCCAGAAACTTTCAGCTCCCAGGTGCACGTCGTGCAACTTTCCAGAAACTTTCATTCTGCTTGATGCTCCAGGTGCACGGCGTGCAGTTGGCTGTTCTGGGCTGTTGTGTATTCTGCTCATAACTTTCAGCGTGTAGGTCTGATTTACATGTCGTAAAAAGTGGTATTTGCATAGTTTCAAACCTCAAAACATGTAGATACTTGAGGAGTGATCCAATAAGTGATAATATGATATATTCCTCATCATTTCATTACAAAATGTAGTACCTACAATCCAAACCATGAGACAAGTAAGAATAGCTAAAAATATAGAATCTAGCATGAATTAGAGTGATAATTGAGTCAAAACAACATGGATATGCAACCAAACATGATCCAAAAGATGATATGATTTGTGCACATCAAATCCCCCTAAGCTTAAACCATTGCTTGTCCTCAAGCAAAAAGAGTATAGAAACACAAATGAAGAATTGTCAAGTTCATGCATAGATCAAATGAAAAGAAAGATGTGTAAAAGACCAAGCCAACCATGATCAATATGGTTATGCTCATAGCCATCAATTCAACTTAAACACCCAAGAAAGAGATTTTTAGTTCAGCAGGGGTGGTCACAATTAAATGAATCAATCAATTAAACAACACTAAGTAGAATTTGGATGACCAAGCCAAGCAATTAGTGGATGTACAACTCAAACTCTCAACTATTAAGGATACAAATGATGAAATCTTAGTTAAAATTGACAATTTTAGTTGTACTCTCCTTCTTTCCAAAAAATGATATGACAATGTATTATGGGTTCTGACACTCGGCTGCTAATGTAGGCTTATGCACACATGGAGTGTTGGTTGGGGTATTTTACCCTCTTTTAAGACATACCACCTAACCATCGTGGCCATATCAGACTTATACTAGGCTAGAATTATATGTGGGCAGTTTAGCGATCTTTTATGGGGTATAAAGATGAGAGAAGACAAAAGAAATTTTAAAATTTTTCCAAAACATAGGAGAGTCAACTAAATTGCAACATTATCTAGATTTCATTCATTTGTTTTGAGTTTTTTTCATTGAAAGAGTGGTTGAAAATGCACTAAGAGCTTGGCAAGGGTATCCTATATTCCAAATGATGTTGTAAAGTTGATTTACTCACAAAAATTGAAACCATTACATGTTTTAAGCAATCAAGGATGTGAAAGATGAATGTTCAGGCTAGAAGCATAAACTAGAGTTAAGCACATGTTGATGGCTAAAATGTTTCATTTGATTAATGCATGCCTTTTACAATTTCTCCAAATGATATTTCTCATCAAAAGAGGACAATTAGTTAAGCATAGGAGTTCCATCCACATATAAAAGATAAACCTCATATCATACTACATTTGCCACCAGAAGAGGAGAGCTACAACAACAACTGAAATGAGAACACAAAACAAAAGCAAATGACAAGAAGCAAATAACATGAAAGGGTAAAGCTAAAAGAACTAGGTTACCATCTGGTTGCTCCCCCCTAAGCTTGAAATCTGTAGTGTCCTCACTGCATAAATCAAACTAAAAAGGATGCAACCAGGTACCTCATCATGGTGGAAACATCAAAGTCCATGGATGACTGGTGCTCTGATTTGCAGCTGGAAATTGTTGTGCTAAAGATTTATGCCTCCTTGCAAATATGTCCTTGATTTGGGGAAAGCGAAAGCACCTATGAGCTGATGTAGGAATAGTCTTTTGTACGCCAATACTATTTGTCTTTTTATTCCCCTTTGAAGCATCATCAAAATATGAGTTGGGAAGAGTGTTCTCATTATAAAGCAATGTGTCATCTAGAGTGTGAGGAGGAATGACTTGTGGCTTGCTTGAAGAATCAACATGTAGAGCATGTGTTGTACCTTTCTCCCCTTTAGTTGCAACTTCATAATCATCATGGATATCAACATCATCATACTTTAAGGGATATACTTCTATGACAACACCATTCTTCAATGTCACTGGCCTGAAATATGTAGGATTCATCTCCGGTGGACTAGGAAAGAAAGGTGGAAATGCTTCTTTGCTAGAAAGAGCTTGCTGGGCAATTTGTTTCTCCAAGATGTGTGCATGAGTGGAAATATCGTCCACCTTAGAAGAGAGTTGGCAAATGGCACCCTTCATTGATTGTCTTTGTTGTTGGAACTCCTCATTTTGCTGCATTTGAGTTGAAACAAATGTTGCAAGCATGAACTCTAGTCTAGGAGTTACTTGTGGTTGTTGTGGCTGAATGAAATTTGGGTTCACATTGTTGTAGAAGTCCGGTGGAGTGTAGCCCATTGGAGAATAAATAGATGAAGCATAAGATGTAGAAGATGAGTGTCTAAACAACCCACATGCATCACAAATAATATTGTCTGCTTGAAATGGTTGTGTGCTTAGCTTCTCAAACCTTTTTGATAAAGTGTCTAGCTTTGCTGCAATTATGTCTATAGCACCAACCGTGTGATCTTCCACTTGCATTCCGGAAGTAGTATGTGAAAAGGATGGGTGGTAGCTTGTAGCTGGACTCCACTGGCAATGATTTTCTGCCATATATTCAATATTAGCATAGGCTTCTCGATAAGATTTGTTCATTAGAGCTCCATTTGCAGCCGCATCAATAGACATCCTTGTATTATAACACAAACCGTTATAGAAAGATTACAATAGAAGCCAATTGCTTAGACTGTGATGTGGACAAAGATGTTGAAGATCTTTGAACCTCTCCCATGTATCATACAAGGTCTCTCCATCCCTTTGAGAATAATTGATGAGTTGACTCCTTAGTTGCAAAGTTTTGCTAGGTGGAAAATATCTTGCCAAAAAGACCTTTAGAAGCTCCTCCCAAGTGTCAATTGACTTATTTGGAAAAGTATAGAGCCATGCCTTGGCTCTATATTTAAGAGAGAATGGAAAAAGAATTAGGAATATCCCATCAGTAGGAATACCATATGTTTGTATGGTGCTTAGCAACTGTAGAAATTCAGCAATGTGGAGGTTTGGATCCTCCATTGGTGTCCATCCAAATGCATTCAACTGTAACAATTGTATGATGGATGGGCTGATAGAAAACTCCCCTGCCTCAAATTTTGAAATATTAATAGGTCCACTCATGTGCATTGCAGTTGTACCAAAGTAGTCCTTATGAGGAAGGTCATCCTCCTTTTTTAGTTCTTCATGTGGATATGGAGAATTAGGTGGATGTGGCGTACATGGTGGTGGTGTATGTGGTATGGATGAAGGTGGTGAATATGAGGGTGTGGAAGAATGTGGTATGGGCATTGGTGGTCTATATGATGGCGATGAATTAGGTGTGATTGATGGTGGTGTGGATGTAGGTGGCATGGGTGAATGTCGTTTAGATGATGGTGACATAGATGATGGTTGTGTGGGTTGTGATTCCTCCATACATGTTTGGGTTTCACTCCTTCTTGCTCTATGAGGGTTGCACATGATGTTTTCATTTTCTGAATGTAGAAATATGCACGGTTCAAGGATCTTTTTATGAACACCCCATATGCTCCTGCAAATAAACAAGGTGAGTGAGATACAAAAACAAACATGGAACATACAACAAATTATGATGATAATGATGAATTATGATTTATGGATATGATGGTGGATATGAAGGTTGTGATCTAGTCTCATTTACTTATCAACAACTCTTACTCTAACAGGAATACTGATGCTCCCCAGCAACATCGCCAAAAACTTGTTGGTTGTTTATACTAACGAGTTTCAATCATTAAGAATGATCTTTTACTCAACTAGCTATATCTCACAAGTATACGAGAGTAGTTGTAGTCGAGGTCAAATACAAGGAGCATTGGTTAGTTAGGCGTAAGAGTTATGATTTTCAATAATCTAGATCGTTGTACAAAAGATGATTGGATTAGAACAACTAAATTACATATTTAAAACAAAATAGTAAATTATCACTTAACAAAGGTTAAGATTCAAATTTAAGAGGATCTTAGATTTGGGATTTCACTATCACATCATAGCTTATATTAAAATACGAATTTAAACATGTTAATTAACTTGCAAAGGAGGTTTGTAGTCATCACTCACCTCCCGGTGAAGTGATGATGATTTTAACTCCATACATCACTCTCGTGTATGTATTTCATTTCAAATCACAAACCTTTCTCCTCAACATAATCCCAGCCACCCTTGCAGTCAAGGACAAGTTGCCAAAAGAGTAACTCCATTCTCTCAAACACATCTTCTCAGATAATGAAAGAAAGCATAAATCATGCAAGTATGATGGCCAATCACACAAACAAGCATTTTAGATCTGAAACAACTCTTGGAATATGCAAGAAACTAACATTTAGTACGAAATTCATATGTTCATACAAGCTATGACATGGGAGTTACTCTCCCATGTCCAAGGAAAGGAAACTACTCATTCATAATAGTGTACAGCAGAAAATGTGCATAATTTTCAGAGTTAAACATGATTTAGAGAAGGAAAAGCTAAGAAATCCCAAGGTGTAACCAAAGGAAGGTAGAATTCCGATTTGAGGACAAAATCCCACTTCTACAACTGCTTCAAACCGGACAAACTCCCCCCCCCCCGAGAAGCTTTGTGGAGTGAAGAAGCTCTACTGCACCTTGGAGAAGAAGCTTGGAGAAGAAGCTTGGAGAAGAAGAGAGGAAGAATGGGATTTCTTTGGCAAGAAACCACCTCCTTTCCCCTCAAAATCTCCTTCCTATGCTCTAGGCTTGCTCTAGGATGAGAGAACTTCTACAAATGATCGGGCATAACTACCCATTAAGTTCCCACTTTGTTTTAAACAAAAACTCGTATTTTTCAAAATGTTAAAACTGCCAAGTGCACGCCGTGAAACTTTCCAGAAACTTTCAATTTGCTCCAGAATGTAATATGCACGGCGTGTTATGAAGAAATGCACTCCGTGTAACTTTGCAGAAACCTTTAGCTCCCAGGCGCACGGCGTGCACTAAAGAAATGCATGCCGTGCAACTTTCTAGAAACTTTCAACTCCCAGGTGCACGCCGTGCAATTGCGTGCACGCCGTGCAACTTTCCAGAAACTTTCATTCTGCTCGATGCTCCAAGTGCACGACGTGCACTTGGCTATTCTGGGTTGTTGTGTATTCTGCTCATAACTTTCAGTGTGTCGGTCTGATTTACATGTCGTAAAAAGTGGTATTTATGTAGTTTCGAACCTCAAAACATGTAGATGCTTGAGGAGTGATCCAATAAGTGATAATATGATATATTCCTCATCATTTCATTGCAAAATGTAGTACCTACAATCCAAACCATGAGACAAGTAAGAATAGCTAAAAATATAGAATCTAGCATGAATGAGAGTGATAATTGAGTCAAAACAACATGGATATGCAACCAAACATGATCCAAAAGATGATATGATTTGTACACATCAGTCAACAAAGGATAATAGTCAAGTTACCGACTGCTTAGGCTCTGATGCCATTTTGTATAGAGTGAGTCCCAATATAGGGTAGACTCTTCACTGAATTGAAGAATAAGTCCATCAAATCCCAAACATACCAAAAAGGTAAGAAGGAAAGGAGGAATTCCATTCATTTCTTAAATGGTACATACTACAGAGCATGATAATGAATACGTAATGGAAACAAAACTTTTACACAGTTACAAAATTTTCTTTGTACAACTATTTCTCACCATATAAGGTGGAATGAAAATAAATAAATAAATAAATAAAAGGCATACACCTATGAACACATAAGGCCGGTTGCAGAGGGCAAACCAACTATCCCAAGCTATCCTCAATGTCCAAGTCCATGTCATCAATCTTTTATCATCTTTGTCTTCTAATGTACCTAAACCTGGGTGGAAGGGAACATCACCCAGAACATGGGAGTCAAGATAGAGGTCAGCAAAGAGCTGAGTATGTACATATAATAAACACTTTGAGCATTATATAGGGTTATAAGTATAAAAAGAGATGTTCCCACAAGAAGGGGGCTATTTGCAATTGGGTAAGTTCAAAAGGAATATAACAAAAGAAATGAGGCATATTAAAATTCAGAATACAAGCATGAGAGTAAAGGTGCCTTGCCATAATAAATATCAACAATCCCAATATAAAACAATAACTTTTGCATGCATAACAATGTAGACTAAATATACCTAAAACATGGCCATAACACCATAGGATCATGGCCTAAAAGAAATAAGGGTGGAAATGCACACCCCGGGCAGAATACACATGCCCTATATAAGTATGTTAGTACATAAGTACCACTATTCTAGATATTCTAGTCAAACACGTAGCATGCATAAATAGAGTGGCAAGACATATATATTTTTTTTCAATTTCACATAAAATGGCAATCATAGAAGGAGGGGTCCAAAGACCCATTATAAATGAATATTCTAGCAATCACATGAATTTATGTTAATCAAAAGCAGAAAGTATGAATGTCCAAAAAATTGGATTTTTAAATAAAATTGATAGTTCAAGAGATGCCTCATTAAGTAAATGTAGGTTCAGTCAAATAATGTGCAAAATAAAATAGAGGATGTACATACCTGATCTTCACAACTAAAGCTTAACTCAATCGATATTGTTGGTCCAAGTACTCGATTTATCATCCTAGGAACGTATTAGGTATGTTAGTCAAGCCAAAGTAAATATATATACATTTTTAGTATAGCTACCCAAGTTATTCTCCCAATTCTGGTCACCTAAGTGAACATTAGGGATCTTATTATTATTAACTGAGCATATGTTCCACAAGATATATAATTTACTTCTATGATCCATCTTAAGTGAAAAAGTCTATATATACATACATATATATATATATATATATATATATATATATATATATATATATATATATATATATATATATGTGTGTGTGTGTGTGTGTGTGAGAGTGTGTGTATGTGTGTGTGTAAAAGAATGTATTCCTCCTATTAAATTTTAAATGGTATGTTCTCTATCCAACTATGGAAATGGATATTGTCCCTAACCTCAAATTTTTATGTGCATTACTGTGTACACCCGATGTGTTGTCTAAATATAATTAAATATTATGATATATGTATTTACATTACTCATATACCAACATATGTATCAATACAACCATTACCAAGAAGACTAATAATTGATGAGGGTCAATTATGTAACCAAATGTTAAACCTTAAAAAAAACTCTGATTACTATGGTTATTAAGATTGTAAGTCTGTATAAATTACTATATTCTATGTTGTAGCCGTAGTAGTGTATTGTATATAAGCGTATGAATTCATGATATGATACTATTTAGTAATTTGACTTACCCAATGTGCTGGTATATATGAATATCGCATTACCCTCGCAATATTATATCCATCCCATCGTTATCTTCTTAACTGACTTATTAAGAACTTATTTGCATGAATGAAGAGAATACTGACCTTCATTTAAATGAGAAGGATGCCTAGCATTCTTCATCTATGAACCCAAGTTCAGAACCATTGAGATGATGATGATTGATAAGGTTTGATTGCTCCCAGACAACATTGATATTGATGAAGAGGCTTCAGAATTTGTTGAAAACGACCCTGGACTGTGCTAGCCTGGTGGAAGACTTGAGGAGAAGAGTCAGAGCTTGTAGGTGGTCTTGTCAATGGATCCTACTTCCCATGGTGGCGCAAGCAGTGTGTATAGAAGATATGAGGTTAGGCTAATAGATGTCAGAGCTGTAGGATAAGGAAAGTAGTGGTATGTGGCTAATCTATTCAAGAGGAGACCCTCTTTATGTAGGTGATGAGTGGTGGCAACCCAAGGAGGGAGGCATATGGTCTGTGGCTCATCTATGATGATGGAAAGTGCTACCTTATAGGTACATGGGCGTCAATAGACTAGAACATTGCTTCAATTGATGGTGACCTACAGTTCATAAGTGAATAAGGAGGAAGGCGATTGAGCAGCCATAGAAAAATACAAATGATGACTAACTGCCTTGATAGTGGAATAGAGAGCCAACAGCCAATATCTTCACTTGCGCCTTTGATCAAGGTAGTTGCAGGAGGAGGCTGTGACTGTGACAGTCTCTGTTGGTGGTGATTTGCAGATCCATCAGTGACGAGGCAAGGTCTATGGTGGATGTGGTGAGTCTGAAGCCATCTACTAATCTTTTTGCTATCACCATGGCTAGTGAGCGACCCATACATCTTGCGGTGACTTCTAGAGTTGGCGAGATGAAGGGTGTCTACTAGGGCAAGCATCACAAGTGATGGTCATTTCCTGAAGGTCAGGGTGGTCGACGATCTGTAGGTTTGTGGTGAGGAAAATAGATGTGTTGTGGTAGGAAGAAGATAAATCTCGACTATGTGGTGAGAGGAATAGGAAGAGCAGATGTGAAGGAGGAAAGGAGAGGCGAGGAAGGAGACGACGGTGCCCAGGGAGTGGGGTCAGTGTTGGCGGCTGTTGTACCTAGTGGTTCTGCTCTATTGGTGTAGGACGCAGTGTGGAGGAGGTAGATGAGGGAAGCTAGGGCTGGGATGGAGAGAAGAGATATGTGCGGAGGGGAAGAGAGAATATATGAATTGGTGCAAGCGAGGAGGAGGTGGGGAAGCAGTCTCCAGTCCGGTCATTATGGGCACTAGGCCAACATGAGATTGCGGCTAGGGAAGGGGAAGACTCCATCGCGTTGGTTTTCAGTTGCATGAACATGGGGCAAGTAAACAAATAGGTGGTAGAGGAATGAAATTATAGTTTTGATCCAACAAACTTAGGTGATATTAAAACTTTGTATTTATGATTAAATTGGGGGTCAAACATGGCCCGATTAATTTGAGAATTTGCATGGAAGCTATTTAAGGAGCAAGGAACATGATTTTAAAATAAAATTTGCCTTTTGTGGTCATTGAGTGTTCAAAACAATTAGTTGTATGTTGGTTGTTTATTTAGTGTATTCATTATTTTCCTTCACCCAATTAAATCATTGAGATCTATATTTCTCTAATTTACTTAATTAATCATAAGGAAGCTTATATATCTCAAACTAGGAATAAGGTCAACAATTGACATATTTGTGACCAATTCATCAATTTCCCTTAATTATACTATTGGATTTAATACATACTAAGATTCCATGACTATGAGTTCTTAAGGAGTTAATTAGGGTTATAAAGTCTCCAAAAATGTTTAATCTATCATCAATTAGTGAATTACGCATACAAAAGGTATGCATTCAAAAGAATGTCTAATAGAGAGAAAGAAGGAGGTTGGATATCACAAAGACGAGTAGGGGCTTAGAAGAATAGAGGATTAGCCTGTGTCTGGAATTGAGTATGTTACACATACACCAAATAAAATGGAGTTGTTTCTATTGGTGTCTTGTAAGAAGTAAGATATGTCCAAAGAACATTAGGGAGCTTGGTGGACCAGTCTGTACGGTTTCTGTTGACAGTTTTCTATGAAATAGTTTTCAGTTGTCTATTTTAGACTTCAACTTGACCACTTTTCTATGTATGATAAGGTGTGGCGACCTAGTGTTTTACTCCATATTTTCACAGAAGTGCTTCAAAACTACATTCCAAGACATGTGACCCTCCGCCGGATATGACTGTTCTAGGAACTCCGAACCTAGAGAAAATAATATCCTTGAACATCTTAATAATCGGCTTAGAGTCACAAGATAGAGTAGGTATAATTTCTACCCATTTGGATATGTAATCCACAATGACCAATATATAGGAGAATCCATACGATGAGGGAAATGGACCCATATAGTCTACTCCCCATACATCAAAGAGTTTAATTTCCTACCATAGAGTTAGTGGCATTTTGTTCCGCTTGGATATCCCTCGAGAGAGCTGTCATTTACTACATGATTGTACAAATTCATGTGCATATTTTGCTATTGTTAGCTAGAAGAAACCAAAATGTAAGACTTTAAGAGCAGTATTTTTAGAACTCATGTGCCCCCCAGTAGGACCAGAATGACATTGTTCCAAGACTGGGGTGCTTTCTTCTTTAGGAAGGCAACTATGGAATAATCCGTCTACGCATAAGCGGAAGAGGTATGGTTCATCCTAGTAGTATTGCATGACATCATGAACAAATTTCTTCCTGTCATGATAGGAAGTAGAAGGATGGAAAATTCCCATAGCTAGATAGTTTACTATGTCAGTGTATTAGGGTAATCCAGTGGTGACCTTCATGAGTTGGTCATCGGGTAGAGAGTCACAAATAGGTATATTGTCTTCATCTTGAACCTCAATGCAACTCAGGTGATCAGCGACAACATTTTCCGCCCCACTTTTATCCTTTATTTCCAAGTCAAACTCGTGAAGCATCAATATCCAACGAATAAGTCTGGGTTTGGCGTCTTATTTTTGAATCAGATATTTTATTGCTGAATGATCTGTGTAAACCGTAACCGTTGATCCGATTAGACAAGAACAAAATTTCTCAAAAGCATAGATGACTGCCAATAATTCTTTTTATGTACTTGTATAGTTCTTTTGGGCCTCGTCAAGTGTTTTTGATGCGTAATTTATTACGTAAGGATTCTTATCTATTCTCTTCCGTAGTACTGCTCCTATAGCATAGTCACTGGCGTCACACATTATCTCAAAGGGTTGTGACCAATCAGGGGCTCTTAGTATAGGCTCATAGACTAAAGTGTTCTTTAGGGTCATGAAGCTATATAAACAGTCTTGATCAAAATTGAAGTCTGCATCCTTGGTTAACATGTGAGTCATATGTTCTGCTATTTTCAAAAAATATTTTATGAATCTTCGGTAAAATTTGGCATGGCCCAAGAAGGCTCATACTCCTCTGATGTCTTTTAGTGGTGACAACATTGAAATTACGTCTATTTTTGTTTTGTCTACTTCAATCCCTTGTTCACTCACCTGATGCCCAAGGACAACACCTTCTGTCACCATAAAGTGACATTTTTCCCAAATAAGGATTACATTTGTTTCCTCGCATCTTTGCAACACTTTACTGAGATTAAGAAGACAATTATCGAAAGAGTCTCCATAGACTGAGAAGTCATCCATGAACACCTCCATGATAGATTTAGTTAAACCTGCAAATATAGCATACATACACCTCTGGAATGTAGTGGGTGCATTACATTGCCCAAAGGGCATTCTTCTGAAGGCATAAGTTCCAAAAGGGCAGGTAAAAGTTGTCTTTTCTTGATCTTCAGGGTGTATCGGAATTTGATAAAACCCTAGGTAGCCATCGAGATAATAAAAGAATTTTTTGTGAGCAAAACGTTCAAGAACTTTGCCAAGAAAAGGTAAGGGGAAGTGATTTTTCCTTGTTGCCTTGTTTAATTTTCTATAGTCGATGCACATCCTCCACCCAATAATAGTTTGGGTGGGTACCAGTTCATTTTTATCATTCAAAACAACAGTGGTTCCCCCTTTTTAGGGACCACTCGAACCAAACTTACGCATTGAGAGTCGGAAATTGGGTAGATAATATCAACTTTTAGAAGTTTTAGAACCTCAAGGCGAACTACCTCTTTAATATTTGGGTTTAGCTTCCTCTGGTGCTCCCGTGATAGTTTAAATTCTTCCACCATAGGTAATCTGTGCATGCATAAAGATGGATTTATCCCGGTTAGGCCAGTCATCTTATATCCAATAGCTTTCTTATGCTTACTTAACTCAAAAAGGAGTCTTTCTTCCTGGTCATCTACCAAAGTGGAACTGATAATGACCAGACATAGTTTTTCTTTTTCTAGAATGACGTGTTTGAGTTCGGCTGGTAGGAGTTTCATTTTAGGTGCCTTGAGCACTTCAATGGTCTCCAGAGTGGTTCCATATTTTAACTCCTCAAAAGTAGCTTCTAGAACTTCTTCGACATATTCTAGGTATTGCAGACATTGTTGAACTAGTTCGTTGGTTGAAAATTTGGCTTTTGGATTCATTAATACGTCTTCTAGAGCATTAGATGGTTCAGGAGTTGCTTTCTCTAGCTGGGACATTTTATCTATTGCCTCAAGAAGAAAAACTTCTTCATGGATGCTAGGACTTTTAAGGCTGTCAAAGCCTCTAAATTGAACAGTTTCTTTCCCCAGCCTTAAGGTAATTGTGCCAGTTTTGACATCAATTAGTGTTCTGGCTGTCGCAAGAAAAGGTCTTCCAAATATTATTGGACACCTCAGATCTTCTTTTATGTCCATGATAACAAAGTCACAAGGGACATACAAGTCTCTTCCGACTCTCACTGGGATATCTTCAATAATGCCCAAAGGTGCAGTAATGGTACTATGAACCAACTGGATTGTCATTGTTGTGGGTAGCAAATCAGTAAAGCCCAATCTTTCACTCATAGAAAAGGGCATGACAGATATGCTGGCCCCCAAATCAGATAATGCTTTCTTGCAAGAGGTATTTCATATAGTACATTGGATGTCGAAGGAGCCATGATCCTTTTGTTTTTTCGGCATTTTGTTGAGAATGATGTCAGATGTAGTTTGAGATAATTTGACAGTCTCATGTTCTTCGGTCATGTATTTCTTTGATAACAAAGTCTTTAGATATTTAGACCAAGATAGAATTTCAGAGAGAGCATCAAGGAATGAAATATCAACATATAGCTTCTTCATTGCTTCCTTAAACTTTTGAAATCTAGAATCCAGTTTAGTCTCCCTCAATTTGCCTAGATAGGGTATCCTGGGCTAGAATGGTGGGACCTCTGGTTCCTTGGGAACTAGTTCTTTTTCTTTCTCCTTTTCAACCTCTTCATTTGTTCTTACATTTGGGATGATTTCAGCTGTACCTTCTTCTTCTTGAGTGGCTTTGGTAGCGTCAGTAAGAACATGAGCAGACTTTGTGGTAATTGCATTTAGTTGTTCTGGTCTGTGTTGATCATGACTCAGATTTATTTCCGGTTGACCAGTGAAAGTACCTACCGGTGGTTTCAACTGAGCTACAATTTGTGCTAGTTGGGTATCTACAACTTTTTGTTGAGCTTGCTAGTTGGCTAGCATGGTCTGTTAAGATTGCAAAATTTGCCTTATCAGAGATATCTTATCTGTTGGTGGAGGTGGGTCATTTTTTTATTAGTACTGTGCAATTTGTTGTTGTCCTTGAGGTTGCAGTTTTTGAGGTGCTTGTGACTATAGTTGTTGAATTAATGGTTGTTGCAGTTGTGGGCGTAGCAGAGGGTGAGTGTACTGATAATATGTAGAAGAATTTCTTGGGTAAGAAAATCTTTGAAATCCTCCTCTATAGTTTGCTTGGTTGTGGTTGTTGTTGCCTTGGAATCCTAGTGGTGGTCTATTAGAAAACCCACCTTGTGCTTGGTGCTGCGGGTTGGCAGTTCTCGCACAATTCCCATACTGAAACCCAGGGTGATTTCTCGGTTGATCCAGATTATAATATGCTTGACCTGGTATGGTGTGGATAGAATTAACTTGCTCTGGTAGTTGATCCTTGGGATGTTCAATAATTGGTTCATATTGTGATTGAGGTGTTTGTAGATTCATCATTACAACATATAAAAGGCCACATGATAATGTGGGGTGGTCAGATGCATGACAAGCTTCACAAGTCTCAGTAGCTTCTTTGACTTGTTTAACTTGAGAGTTCTTCTTCCTATCATATTCTCCAAATGGTGTTTCAAGGACTTGTTTCTTATGAGCTATGGTTTTCAAAGATTCAACGATGGCTTTCATTTCTACAGATTCTTCAGCTTTGCAAACTTTTAGTACTCATGTAGATGACCTTCCCCAATTAGATTGGTTCTCGGCTCTGAGCATAACAATCTTCCAAGCGTCTTCATAATTCTTTCTCATGAAGTTTCCTTCAAATGAGGAATCCAAGAACTTATTTATATCATCACTTACCCTGCTTAGAATGTTTCTATGAGTTGGATTTATGAGATTCCATGATGGGCATTTTCTCAAAAGTTCCTTAAATCTTTCCCATAATTCTATTAGTGATTCTCCAGAAAATTAGTAGAACTGGTTGATCTATCCCCTAATCTGGTAGGTCAATGAGGGAGGAAAGAACTTCTCTAGAAATTTTTCTTCCAAAGGAGCCCAGGTGGTGATTGGCTCTCCATCTAAAGAGTTATTCCAACTTAGTGCCTTTCCAGCCAAAGTGAAGTTGAAAATTCAGAGCGTGATTGCATCGATCGTAGTTCCGGTTTATGGCACCAATCGGCAAAGTGCTTTAATCGCTTCAGATGGTCCATGCAATCATCTCCTGTGTTTCCAGAGAATGAGATTCCTTTCATGATTTGGATCCATTATGTTCAAATTTTGAAGTTGGGAGCGTTAATGAGTAGTGGCTGGACTGGGTGATTGTCCTTAGAATTTTTAGGAACAACATAATCTCAAAGCTACTTGTTCCTGATCAATAATTGAGCAGCTGCTATGGCTACCTCATTTTTAGCTTGGATGCGAGCTTGCTCTTCAGCTCAAACTTCAGATTGGATTTGAGCACGTGTATCAATGATGAGTTGTGCTCTTTGAGATACTATAGCTATGTTGACTCTTTCCAGCACTAGGGCGGCTTGGCGTTGTTCATCAGCCATCTGTCTGGCTTGTTGGTGGTTGAGTCTGATGCGTCTATGGAAGTTTCGTTCTACCTCAGAGTCGTACTCTGATTCAGGGGAGAATCTGTAGTTTTGCATACACATTTCCTACTTGAGTAGAAGAAAAATCACACTTTAGATGGTATGGAAAAATGATGGAAACAAAAAGATATGAAGTAGTTATCAAGGTAAAATGTAAAATGCTAATCAACTAGAAAGTTGAGAAATGAAATTAAAACGTTCTGTTGTCCTTGGCAACGATGCCAATTTTTTATGGAGCCTCCATTTGCGTGGAGTTGCGTGCACCACTAAAAATCCTAGAGATAGTAAGTCTCCTAGTTTAACCTTGCATGTTCTATAATAAGATCTCCACCCACGTATGCTAAGGTACACGGAAGTCTTATTGTAGTAACATTGAGGGTCGAATCCACAAGACAACAAATTGATTCACTGGACGACCATCCGAGTTAACCAAGATGGACGTCTCACATGGGCGAGATGGTCCATCTTGGTTGGGGAAGGTTCTAGTTGTTTCCCATTCTATTTTTCTTGAGCAATACTTGTTGTACAAGGAAATCAAGGTCTAACATTGATGGGAATTGAATTGCCATATTTGTATACAATAGGAAACTACAAAACGGCCATCTCAAAGTACGAGATGACCATCTCACATGAGAGACGACCGTCTATCTCATCCAAACAACCTTATCATAGGTTGTGGAATTTCCAGAATTATTATGAAAATTCGAGTTCTACTGGTCCTTTCCACTCCCACACTTTAGTCCTGCAATAGTGGGGGACTGGGAACCCTTACCCTAACCCCTCCTGTATATAGAAGTGTACTAGGGGATTCCCAAAGTACAACTACAACACATACAATAGATAATTAGCTCCTCTGACTACTGTTTTTCTCTCTGGTTGTCGTAATCATGAGATCCCAGGAAAGTCCTACCTGACAAGGGAGGGACAACCACAGGAGATAACAACTGAGAGTTATCATTGTGGGAGAGCAAGTCGGTGACTAGTACACTAACAGAGAGGGAAAACTCCTTCATGTCTAGTCTAGAAGGACAACATGAGTTCTAGGTGGTCCGTCTGAACTACCATAGAGGTGGGAAGCTGTTGTTTGATGTTTGGAGGAAAACATCAACCAACAGTCTGTGACAAGAGGAGTTGTTGAAGAAAACACCATTTCATAACTACAGTCCATGGTGTAATAGTTAGATGAGTCCCAGTGAAACTAGGATTCAGAGATGCACATCTACAATGATGAGGATTGTCACTGGACTTTCTCCAAGACCAGGTATATCCCATAAACCATCCTTCATGTATTATAGTTATTGACGTGATCTACTATTTATGGGGAATATGATAATAAAATTTTAAATTCTGCTACCTGCTCTATATCATATTTCCCAATAGTGGTATCAAAGCCAACATCAATTTACTATATTATGGGATATTCGATATGATTGGATTTTGCTTTTTTTGTTCTATTACTGCATGCAATGTGAATAATATCTTGTCAAATCCAAACATCACGAGAATCCCAAACTAATACATATATATATATATATGATATATATATATATATATATATGATATATATGTAATTTACACGTGTTTCCCTAAAATGGTTTTGATGGTGGATGTGCAACATGGTTATGGCCAATAAACCCTACATGTGCGTGGTTGTATGTGGTTGGTTTATCCGTTTATCTCAGTCAGTGCACTGAGCCTCTATCTTATCTTCCCAACATAAAGTTAATTCTCTTCTACCTTTTCTCCACTTAAATGTAACTCAAGGTTTCCTCATAATCATGTAAAACTAGGATAGCTTTCCTGTTATGACAAAGATGAAGGACATTGGAGGACATGGTAGACAAGCCGAACTGATCACCTAGTGGACCCAACCCATCCGCTAGACGATCTAGCCGATGGTGGATAGAAGGACCAAGCAGCCGGTGAGACAACCTAACAACCGGCCAAGAGGCAAGCCGATCGGTTCAAGGGTTGAACCGATCAATCCAGATTGGCAAGCATATATATTCATCAACAACATGTTTCTACATGTGATGTAGATCTAGATGATCATAATTTGTTGAGGCTCCAAGGGATTACATTATGACTAGCCATAACCATCACTTTCATTTGTTGCATGTTTTCATTGTGGGATATAGCCTGCACAAGATACATACTATATATGTGGTGATTGGATAAAGTATATGTATTTACACAAACTCCCTCAACTAAAATACTTAGTCTTAGATGCCTTCTATGAAAATCTTGATCGACTAAGTGTAGATTTGCACAAATCATGGTGTGTCATCTGTATCATGGAAGTGTGATGGTAGATATGTAGATTTGCACAAATCATGGTGCGTATCTATCGTATTGGCTATTGGGTTAGGTTTAACTCGTGACTTGGAGAGCCCAAGCCCAGAAGCATGCAGATGATCATGGCAAGGGGTTGCACATATAATCTATCTAAGAGTTACATATGATGTAATTGGCATGATGGCCTACCAAAATAGTCAAGTTGTGGGCGATCAGTAAAAGCTGACTCATGACATTATGAAATATGAATCTCTGCAATATTTTGAATTGATATTGAGAGCTATCAATTTGAATAAAATAGTGGGAGTGAATATAATAATTAAATACCTTATTAATATCATCAATTTTTTTAATCAAATCGAATCAAAAATGGTTTTTGACAAATGCAAAATTTCTCTTGTAGAATCAATGACGAACAAATCCAATTTGCGATTGGTCCTAGAGAAGGACAAACTTGACGGAAAAAATTTTCACGAATGGTTTTGGACTGTGAGAAAGGTTCGCAATGAAAAGTGCAAGCTCTATGTCCTTGAAAAAACAGTGCCTGAAATACCTCCTCCTGATGCACCTAGGGCACAAGTGGATTCTTACTGGAAGCATGCCAATGATGCCTTAGAGGTAAAGTACCTTATGCTAAGCTGCATGAACTATGAGTTGCATGAGCAATATGAGGACATGAGTGTTAATGAGATGGCGACACATCTCAAAAAGGTAACACTTGATCTTTATAGGAAAGAAAGGAACACTATCTTAAAGGTGCTACATGCGTCACAGCTGACAGAGGGAACCTCAATACAAGAACATGTACTCAATATGATTGTGCATGTGTATCATCTTGAAGAGCTGGGAATTACCTTGAGCCAAGAGTTGGCTATTTATATGATTCTAAAGACTATGTTAGAATCATATAACTATTTTATTGCATGCTAGCGTGTGAGTAATTCTGTTGGATAGATGTTAGGATTTCTTGCCATGTTAATTCATGTCGAAGAAAAGGTAAAGAAGGACAAGCCCGTGATAGTGATCAATGAGGTTGAATCCAAGGAGAAAATCAAGACCAAGAAGTGTTTTGCGGTCAAGACTAAGTCCAATTCTTCAACACTCAAGATAAGGAGAAAGAAAAGTACAAGAGGAACTCATCCTTTGTACTTGAAGGCTTTTAGGAAGCAGAAGATGGAGACGGTGATCTCCACTTTAGGTATATACATTATTGTGATAAATCTATCTACTTCATCATCGTGGGTGTTATATATCGGATGTGGATCTCACATATGTTCTCATATGCAAGATCTAAAGGGAAGTAGGCCTTCAGGAAAAGGTGAGGTGGAAATGTGAGTTGCTAGTGGTGCAAGAGTTGCGATCAGTGTAGTTGGAACTATTGTATATCTCTGCCCATGTGGCTTGTAATAGAGTTAAATAACTGCTATTATGTACCTGTTATAAATAGAAACATCATATATGTATCTTGTTTGGACAATGATGAATTTGAATTCTATATTAAAAGCAGTCGATGTTCTATTTCAATAGATAGGATCTTTTATGGAAGTTCCCCTATGCCTTATGGTCTTTACTTGTTAGATCTAAAGGCAGATGTATATAAGGTTAATACCAAAAGGCTAAAACTCGACAACTCAAACAAAACATAACTTTGGCGTTGTCGCCTAGGGCACATAAATGAGAATCACATATCTAGACTCCATAAGGATGCTTATCTAGACTCTTTTAGTTTTGAATTGTTTGAGACATGTGAATCTTGTTTGTTGGGCAAGATGACTAAGACCCCTTTCACTAGAAATAATGAGAGGGCTAATGATCTATTAGGACTCATACATAGTAATGTGTGTGGACCTTTTAGAACAACAATTAGAGGTGGGTATCAATACCTCATTACCTTTACTAATGGCTTCAATAGGTATGCCTATGTTTATCTAATGAAACATAAGTCAGAAGCTCTTGAAAAGTTCAAGGAGTCTGTTAATGAAGTACATAACCAACTTGGTAAAAGTATTAAGGCACTTCGTTCTGAACAAGGTGGAGAATACTTGAACCAAGAGTTTGCGGACCTTCTTAGAGCCCATGGGATTGTATCCTAGTGGACTCCACATGGAACACCTCAGCATAATGGTGTATCAAAATGAAGGAATCCCACATTACTGGATATGGTGTGATCGATGATGAGTTTAGAAGAGCTTTCAACTACCTTCTGGGGGTATGGTCTAAAAAATGCCACATTTACACTAAACTGAGTACCATCTATGTCGGTTCAAAAGATACCATATGAGATATGGACTGGGAAGAGTCCCAAAATGTCTTTTATGAGGATTTGGGGTTGCAAAGATTATGTCAAGAAAATGTTTCCTAAAAAGCTTGGCCCTAGATCTGAAAAATGTTTCTTTGTTGGATATCCCAAAGATACTGTGGGATACTACTTGTATAGTCCATCTGATAACAAAGTATTTTTTGCCAGAGATATTGTGTTCCTTGAAAAGGAATTTATTTTGAAAGGAACCAGTGGGAGACAAGTAGAACTTGAAGAGGTTTGTGTCCAACAAGAGAACATACAACCAGTAGATGAACAAGAGGAACCTAGAGAATCACAAGGTGTTGTGGAATCTCAAGCTCATCAGGTAACAGAGGAACCTCGTAGATCTAATAGGACATGCCTTGAACCTGAGATATATGGATATCTTCTAAATTAGGAAGGCAGTGAATTGGTCATAGATGATGAGCCAATAACGTATACAGATGCTATAGAGGGACCAGAGTCTGAGAAATGTCTTGAGACCATGAGATCTGAGATGGAATTCATGTATACCAACAAAGTATGGACTTTGGTGGATCCACATGAAGGGGTAAAACCCAAGGGTGAAAATGGGTCTTCAAGAAGAATACCGACATGGATGGAAAATTTCAAACCTATAAGGGTAGATTGGTTGCAAATGGTTTCAGACAAGTTCAAGGTGTTGACTATGATGAAACCTTTTCTCTAGTGGACATGGTTAAATCCATCATGATCATGCTTACTATTGTAGCTTATCATGACCATGAGATTTGGCAAATGGATGTTAAAACCACATTCCTTAACGAGAATCTTGTTGAGGATGTGTACATGACACAACCTGAAGGGTTTGTAGATTCAAAGTTTTACAATAAAGTTTGTAAGATACAAAGGTCAATCTATGGATTGAAGCAAGCATCTTGGAGCTGGAATCTTTGTTTTGATGAGACAGTGAAAGGGTTTGGCTTTGCTCAAAATGAAGATGAACCTTTTGTGTACATGAAGGTTAGTGGGATCATAGTGACATTCCTCATATTGTATGTAGATGACATACTATTGATGGGGAATGCCATTTCTACTTTACCAAAGGTAAAGGCATGGCTTGGAAATACATTCTCTATAAAAGGCTTGGGAGAATCATCCTACATCTTGGGGATAAAGATCTATTGAGATAGATCCAGAAGACTTCTTAGACTAAGTCAGAGAACATATATTGACAAAGTGTTGAAGTGGTTCAACATGGAGAACTAAAATAGAGGAAACATGCCTATGAACCATGGTGTTCCCATCTCTAGAGATCAGTGTCCCAATTCTTGTGAAGAAAGGGAACACATGAGTGTGATTCCACTTGCCTCGGCAATTGGATCAATCATGTATGCAATGTTATGTACCCGTCCAGACGTCTCGTATGCTTTAAGCATGAAGAACATATATCAGTCAAATCCAGATGATCCTCAATGGATAGTCATAAAGAACATCCTAAAGTACTAGAGAAGGACTAAGGAACAGTTCTTGGTCTACGACGGAGAGGAAGAGTTGGCGGTAAAAGGTTACACCGATGCAAGCTTCCAAACTGATCAAGATGATTACAAGTCACAATCTGGATTCATGTTTAGCCTTAACAATGGAGTTGTAAGCTAGAAGTGTTCCAAGCAAGAAAAAAATGTTGATTCTACAACAGAGGTCGGGTATATTGTTGCATCAAATGCAGCAAAGGAGGCTATATGGATCAAGAAGTTCATTGTAGAACTTGGGGTTGTTCCAAGCATCAGTGATGTAATTTAGCTATATTGTGACAATAATGGAGCTATTGCACAAGCTAAGGAACCCATATCGCATCAGTTCTCAAAGCATATACAAAGGTGGTATCATCTAATACAAGAAATCATACAACGTGGAGATGTAAAGATTTACAAAGTACCAACTGAAAGCAACATTGATGATCCCTTGTTGAAAGAACTTTCATAGAAGAAGCATGGTGGTGATGTAAGGTCACTTGGAATAAGATTTGTGGGTTCTTGGCTCTAAGTGCAAGTGGGAGTCTGTTAGTTATGTATGCCTAAAGAGCCAATCATGTGATGATTGTCATGGCATGTCATGTAGAAATGATTTGTTTATTAATAAAAGGCAAGCTTCTAATTTATTATGTTTAAATCAATTATGAGATAATGATGTAACATTATAAATGTCTACAAAATTATATTACTCAATGACATATGTATTCAAGTTACTATCCTTATGGATGAGATCACATAGATATTAAGAGTAAATATACATATTCTCATTATGACCAATATCGTTTGTCATTGTGGAAGGTTGATAGTCAATAATGACACATAATATCAGAGTGTGAGTTGGTTGATGACTAAATATCATTAGTCTTGATATGGCAATATCAAACGAAGAACATAGATACATGTTAGAGAATAGTATATCAGATAGACCCAATGTGAGACTGACACATGGAAGCCATGACATGGAATTCATAGTCAGCTCTCACAGTGATGGTGGTGGTTGTGGTTCTTTGGCCTAAACTCACTGCACTCAACACATGTTGTTGGGTACACTTTGACATCATCAAATGAAATCTTGAATCATGGGTTGTTGTAATGATGATGATTGGGTGTCTTTGATAGATGGGGATTGACTGTGAGTGATAGATATGGGATTTGTCCCACCTACTAGGGTGTGATGTCCTAGGCTTCTTGATAAGCGATACTGAGAAAATCATGGTCATGCACATGTGAGTCAATATGTGAAATTGAACTTACATATATCTCACATAGTCTGCTCTTGGTTCAAGAATAAAGATTGAATAATAATGAGGGTGACTGCTCCATGCCTCTAGTTCAATCTGGATATCAGTGACCAATGAACTATACAGTCACTGCAACACCATACACAAATTGTAGGTTGAAGTTGTTCCCCAACATTTACATTTACTTGGGTAGCAATGATGTGTGACTAAGCACCACTCTTTGCTTGTGATGTCAAATTGTTATGGACATTCACAGTCGACGTAATATGGAACCTATAGGGTCACACACATATGTTTTGACCTAGAAGAGGAGTTCAAATCTCAAATAACAATTGAATTAAGTGCTAAAGTGTTTAGGCATTTGATTTAGGAAACAAATAGGATGAAAACACTATCAAACACCCATCTCAAGTGTTAAGATGACTGTCTATAAGTTCCAAATGACTGTCTCAAGGGTTGAGACGGGCGTCTAGGTGTCAGGCATGGTTGTGAATTGAAATTGACAATGGAACAAATCAATCCGACCAAATGGGCATGACTCAAGTCACTAGACGACCATCTGGGTGAACTGAGATGGCTGTCTCGCATGGGCAAGATGGTCCATCTTGGTCGGGGAAGGTTCTAGTTATTTCCCAATCTGCTTCGCTTGAGCAATACTTGTTGTACAAGGAAATCAATGTCTAACATTGATGGGAATTGATTTGCCAAATTTGTAAACAATTGGAAACTATGAAATGGTCGTCTCACAATATGAGACAACCATATTGCATGTGAGAGGACCGTCTGGCTTAGACAAATGGATGTTTCGACTATCATAGGTTGTGCAATTTCTAGAATTGTTGTGAAAATTTGAGTTCTACCAGTCCTTTCCACTCCCACACTTTAGTCCCACATTGATGGGGGACTGGGAACCCTGACCCTAACCACTCCTATATATAGAGGGGTATTGGGGGCTTCCCAAAGTACAAATACAAATGAGAATCAGTTCTTCTCACAACTTTTGTCCTCTCTGGTTGTGGTAACCATGAGATCCCAGGCAAGTCCTACCCGACAAGAGAGGGACACCCACGGGAGAGAACAATTGAGAGTTGTTGTGGGAGAGCAAATGAGTGGGACAACTCCTTCCTATTAGATATAGAAGGATAATAAGAGTTCTAGGTGGTCTGTGTGGAATGCCATAGAGGTGGGAAGTCATTATTTGCCTCTTGGAGGACAACATCAACCAACAATCCATGATAAGAGGAGTTGCTGAAGAAGACGATGTTTTGTGGCTACAGTCTGTGGTGAACACCAGGAGGTGAAAGAGTCAGACGAGTACCACTTCAACTTAGGATTCAGAGTTGCACATCTACAATGATGAGGATTGTTGCCGGAATTCTTATAGTACCAGGTATATCCTATAAACCAACCTTCCTACATTATAGTTATTGACGCGATCCATTGTTTATGGTGAATATGGTAAAACAATTTTAAATTCTGCTACCTGCTCTGTGCCATATTTCCCAACATTATCATGGTCGACAATTCACAAGATCATTATTTACTTAGGACCCTTCCAATGCCAAATCACAAACTATTTATTATATGATTAAACAATTAGCATTTCACACCATATTATTAAAGGTTTAGGAAATGGTAAATCTACAACTAACATCACTGACATATTTATCTCATCTAGTGGATCTTAATTGAAGGTAGTTTTATACCAAATATCTAAAAAAGATAATGGGGGGATAAGTGTTAAAGTTACTCTGACTCACGGTTCACTTCTTTGCTTGCATACTTCTAAAAGTCTTTATCCGCTAAACATCCATGATTATTTGTTGCAATTTCATTGGTTGGTAAACTTCCTTTTACAATCCAAAGGCAATGATATTATCACTTTTTCCTTGGTTAAAACACATCCCTTTAATTAGTTATGTGGTCTCACACAACCCCTCTAGGTATGAGATCCACCTTTCAATGTTTAATTGAACTTGGGTTAAATACACTTTAGAACTCTTCAATCCATAAAATACAACCATATACTTTTTCCTTGAGTGAGAATCATCCATCCTAGATTCAATATAAATTACATGTGTCTAAATCTATCTTGGATCCATTAGACCCATTTTTCTTTAGTATATAGGTAATCCATGGTAAAATGTGAAGACTCTTACACTCTTTGTTATGAAAAAAAAGAATGCATTATTATATTATATATCAAACACTATATTGGTGGATGAATCATTCTAAATTGTGTAGAAAAAAAGTTAAAGTATTCATACACTCTTTTAAAATGTGATTCTTCTAGTCATAAATAATATCTAAAATATCATGTACTTGATTTATTTTGATTTTCTACTAAATAAGATCAAACGCTATATCCTACCTTTGTCAGAAAAGAGGTACCACCAAGTATTTTGCAAGAATTGTTTATTTTTATATAATATCTTCTACAACAATAAAATATTTCCTTCCATGATTAACATTTATAGAGAACATATATTTATATTCTTTTGAGGTGACTCCTACCCTGATATTAGTACAAGGTCACCTAAAAATAATTTATGATTTCCAATTACCATCAAAGGCTTCCTTGAAGAGCATTATCCCATTATAGAATAATTTTTTAGTTTGACATTGATTTACTCTTTTAGAAACATAATTATGCATATATTTAGAATATTTTTTCTTTACACAATGAAAATTGTTGGAAAGAGAAAGGATGACCCTATCATTTACTTTTTACTAGGGTTGTTATCTTTTGTCTTTACCATAATCAAACTAAACTTGAAACAGTCCAAATTACAAGACGATACTATCCACACCATGTTGTTTTTGATTCCTACATCAATGGAGATACCTTCTAAAATTTTTCTGTTGGACTTCTCAAGATCATGTTGATATAATATATTCCTTTCTTATTGTAGTTGTTGTGGATATGAGGATTAGTGTGTCCGGTAGGTAGTCTATGACTTGGAGTGGTAGTGCCTAGATGAAATATAAATGGAAGGAGATATGGTCAGACGATGGAAATCCTTAAGCTATTCAAAAAGTATGTGGACATTACAATTTACATAAAATCAAAATGAGACATGGATGAGACATAGTTGGAATTATTACTGGTAGTAAAGCTCCAATTTGATCAATCTTACAAATTGGATGTCCTCTAGCAAACATTGGTTCAGACCTGGTGTCTTCAAAAAGGAATCCTTTTAAAAAAATAATAATATGTTATCATGACCATGTAGTTTGGAAGATAGGGAGAGAGTATGGGAGGGGTTACCTAGATTGTTTGAAAACAATAGATTGTTTCTTAAGGAGATAACTACTTGCTATAAATGTCTAATAGTGTGATTAGAGTCTCACTATTAATATATGTGTATACAATAAGATTTTGGGATAGATGAACTAAAACTCACATTCCTACGTAGAATGAATAGTAGAAAAAGTTGTGGAGATAAATTTTTGTGAGACTAACTATAGTAGAACTAGAAGAGTCAAAATATAAGTTGATGTCAAAAATCACTAATAACCAAATATTAGATGATAAACAATAATTTGTGAGTCAAATGGTTGGGACACAGACAAAAGAAATATGGATGAAACAGAGATAAAGGAATTGGGGATTTGAATTTGTGACTACCCATGCAACGTTGACAAACAATCAATTGAAGTTGTGGACTATAAGAGTTGTGATACGAGGATCAATTGTGTGGCTTTAGAAAAAGGAAATAGTTAAGAGAAAGGATGAAGTTGAACAAGAATAAAATGGTATAGACACACAAATATTTCACCATTAGTGAAGAGAAAAGAAGAAGGACAAATCTAGGACAAAAGATAATAAACTAGTCTAAATTGCAAACTAAAAAAATTTGTTTCACTACAAAAAAGAGTCCAAGAACACATGCTCACCATTGAGTGTGTTAATGTGGGACCTTCTTCCAACAAATACAACACGAAAGATGGAATTGATTGACCCAAATAGATAACATGTGTGAAAACACTTCCTATGGAGAACCTTGAAGGCCAAAAAGGGTATGGAGAGAGACACATGAAGTGATAATCCTACCCCAAAAAACGTAGGACCAAGTAATAGTAGTTCATGTGGCAGTACATGTAGAAAATAGTTTTGATAAAACACCATAGAGAAAACAAAGAGACACAAATGAAGTTATTGATTAAAAGATTCAAGAAGAACAAGAAGGGCATGCTCAACCATGGAAAAGATGAAGAGGGGCTTGTGAGTATACTAAAGAATAGATGATTTGGGCTTGAGATGGAGGACAAAAGATACAAGAGACAGTGAAGGATTTCCAAATTTTATAAAGGAAACTGTATATACATGGTGTGGGAGGCCTATCATAGTTGTTCAGAGGGATCTGACCACGATTAGGTTCATAAACTACTAGGGGTTGGGCAGAAGTGGCATGCACTGAACTCTTTGCTATATTTGATTGAGAAAGTGGTTGGCCTTTATGTTTATTATGGATAAAAATATAACATATACAAACCTTCATGAAATACACAAGAAGTGTGGCTTCAAAAATTGTGTCTTTGTTATCAGCGTTGGTCGAGTTGGGGGTGGGGTTTTGGTGGATTGAGGATGTCATTTATGCAATCTCCAAGACTATCCATCACTTAACTAGAATAAAAGGAAAAGGGATGAAGTGAATTTGGGGGTCATGAGGATCTATGGGTGATGGGAGACACATTGTAAAAACCAAATGTGGGAGATGTTGGATACTACTAATAGAAGCATCATCTTTTCTACAATTGTTATAGGGGTCTTCAATGAGATAAATAGTCATGCTGAGAATAAAGGGGATACATAAAGCCAAGAAAAATGCACTAATAATTTTGTTGGACTGTGTTAATAGATGAGATCTTTTATAATTCATTTTGAGTAGTACTCTGTATACTTGGTTCAAAGGGAAGACAAAATCTATGGTTGGGGAAAGGTAGAACAGAGTTCTCTTGACTTATAGATGGATTTATAGTCACCCAAAAGAAAGGCCATACATATTTTATGGCATAAATATGACCAAGATCCCATACTCTTAAAAAGTGACAATCTATATACTGCTCAAAGATCCTTTTATTTCAAAATAGAAGAGAATTGGTTATTATACCCCCAATCTAATTGTCTCATTTGTTCTTCTTAGAATAAAAGAAAATAATTAAAACTAAAATTTGGATAATTTATCTATGAATGTAGGTGTTTGGGGTGGAAACAAATTTTAGTATATATATAAAAAGCTAAATTATTCTAGAAAGAAGCTAGATAATGACCAATACGAGCACATAATGATTGATACATTGAAAATTTCCACAAGATATATGAAGAATCAATGCATTAGAAAAACAAAAGAAAATTGGTACACAACAACTAAAACCAAGAAAATGTGGGTTAGCGTATAAAGTATTTAATATTTTCACTACATTTTATCTTATAAAAGGATAAGAAATTTGATTTTTGGTAATTTCTCCTCTGTTTTCAAGCAAGGATGAAGCAATTTGCAAAGAAAGTAGTAGAGAAGACTACGGGTGTCATCTCCTACCAAAACAAACTGAAGAACAACAATCCTTGATTGACATAGGCTGAATTGGATGCTTTGCTGGATCCAACTGTGGAAGATGCCTCCACACAACCATGATAGATGACATCTTCATCGTGTAGAGCATCACAGCCACTGTCATCTTCTTCACGACCCTCCGTCTCATCTGAGAGATCCTCAGTTTTTGCTATACGACCATCAATTTTAGCACCCCAGTCATCTACTTCTTCGGCACAAAAACCACAACCAAAGCTGCAACCAAGAGCACATAGGCAGAAGACAATGAAGAGATGCCAGATGCATAGAATAATGAGGTACCACAACAACAACCTCATCCACAACCCAAGGTCACCACTGACATGGCAAAGAAAGTCAAGCACCCAGAGTGCTTGACACACAAAGTGATAACAACTCCCTATGTGTGTCGAGTGATGATGGAAGCTATGGGATTTAATTAGTTTCTCTAGGTTGTGATGGAGAAGATGGGATTATTTGAAGTTCTGATGCTACAATAGGAGTCATATGTTAATCTAACATGACAATTTTTCACCACATTAGAGAATGCGATTGATGATGGAGAAAATGTCATTAGAGTGATGATTGGGGACAAGAGGTGGGTGATAATCACAAATATTCTAAATTGTATTTTTGCCCTTGGTGAAGAGATGGTGTACCTCCTAGATAGAGGAAGGACAAAGAACGACTCTAGTTCCACATATCCTACAATGTGGAAACACTTCACCGGCCAGAACACTTTTGTAGCGGGGAAATCAAAGACTAGTGTTATTCACAATGCTTTCCTTCGCTATGTTCAGAAGGTGTTGGTGAACACCATCTTTGGCAGGTATGAAAACCAAGGAAGATGTACAAAGAATGATCTATTTGTACTTGGTTGGGTGATTAAGGGGAAGCATGTGAATCTTGGAGCGTTAATGATTGAACATATGCGGACAATCCCTTCCAAGAGCACAAATCCATTTGTAATGGGAGGGATTATGACATATATAGCCACTTCCCTGGGACATGATAAGATAGGATACACAGAGGCAGATGGAGGGAAATTGGTTGACTTACACTACTTATCCCGCTCTTCCATGATCACCATTTTAGAGAAGAAGATCATTTACCAAGTCAACCCACCATATCGAAGAGTTTCCTTGGAATTGCCCTACCATATTCCACCCCTCATGGAACAATATGGACCCACCTAGGATTTCCTAGTCAGATTGAGGAGATATGAGGAGGAGCATCCCAGAGGGGACAATTTCCCTGAGGTGATTTTGATAGAGGGTCTAGGAGAGCCCTCACAGACAGCCGAGCAGAGATGGGCAGCAGAAGACAGAGCAGCACGATGGGTGAGACAACGAGAGGAAATGATAGGAGCGTCAGAGCCACAACAATCCTTAGTGAATGCAAATGACATGGCCACAATTCATGCACAACTGGATGGCATACAGGCAATGTAGGATAGGATATTGCATGCACAAGAGTGTTTTTAGCATACTCAGGATGCCTTGTGGCTAGACCATCAGTAGATGCATTATCAGGTCAACCACCTATACCAGTTCTAGCATGCCTAGGCACAGAGGAACCCCCATTGGGGGGAAGATTGGTGGAGTTCACTATCAGCATATCAGGACAACTATCCGCCTCCATAGTCAGACTACTCGGGTTCCTACTACCAACATCCTCCACCACAGAGAGTACCACCACCATCACAGTGATCATCTACCGTATCATTCCCAGACTTTAGTTTCATTCTGAGGACAACATGATTCAAAAGGTTGGGGTGGTAGGGTGGTATGGCCCATCTCATTTTCACTCTTATTTTGCATTTCACCTGCCATTTACTTTTGTTTGTTTGCTTTTTCTTTCTTTAGCTTAAAATCTACCTACTTTGCATATTTTCATGCCATGTAGTTACTTTCTTGCAATTTTTTCATAATTTAAAAAAAAAATCCTTTTTGCCATGCATTGCATATCACTTAAATCTTTGGTAATTTTTGCATGTTTTAGCTAGGATTTGCTTGTTTATTGCTTTAAGTTCAATAACATAGGCTTAGATGTAATTGAAGGAAACTTGGCACCATTTTGGCCAATTTTGCCCAAATTTGAGATTTCTCATCTAAAAGTGTGTTTCAACCCAATCTCTACTTTTTGGATTAAAAATGATGACTTTTGACAAATGCATGTGAATTATCATTGTTTGTTGCTAAATGGTATTAATTCTTGACTTTTTACATGTGCATCACCTCTCTTGTGTTTGTGAATGATTTGGTTGAATTGTGACTTGAGCAAGTTATGAGCACTTAGTGTCTATGAAATCACTTGATTGAAATATCAATTTTAGGTTGTTCATTCATGCGGTGTGACATTGTTGGATGAATTGTTGGATTAATTTTCATGCATGATACCTTATGTTGAGAATCACGCCAATGACCCCTCCTTGGCCCGACTCTTCGCTCACCATCTTCTTACCCCTCCGCCTCATAAAAGGATGCCAAAGTGCACATATCAGCCGTGGGCACCTCCAAAAGTTTGGGGTGGCCACATCTAAGTCTCACCATTTCACTCTCATCACCATATGCCCTATCTACTCCAAGGGCAAAGAAAAAAAACAATGCAAAAAGAAAATAAAAGGTGCTCATGTTTAAGAGCATCTAAGTAAAGAAAAGATGAGTTCTCTATGTAATAACACTCCAAAATCTTACTGCAGCCCTTTCTTCCATTTGCATACCCATTGAGCTAGGAAACATCAAACCTAGATCATTTTTCCCTTTTTCACAGCTACGTGGGTCATTTGATGTGATTTGAAACATAAGGTTGAAAGCATGAAGGTGGAACAACACTCCTAGTCATCCTTGATTAACTCCATCATGAAACGGTTTACCTAGAACTACATGAAAGAAATATGGATAGGTTGTGTGTTTTATGCACTATATTTGAAGTTCATATGATTTGTGCTCTTTTTATAATTGATTTGTGAAAGTGGGAGAGAAGAGAGATGGAATTCATGTACTTAGTCACTATTGTTCCCATTCAGCAATAATCATCCTTTACATTGCAGTTGTCATTTCTTGCTTGTGAAAATTATGCAGATAGATTGAGTTGGAGCATACTTGAGGACAAGTATGTTTCAAGTTTGGGGTGGTGATTCAGCCCTATTTTAGGGCTTCATCTTGTATCATTTTGCATTTCAATCACATTTGTATCTGTTAGATTACATGTCATTTCCCTCAATATGCATATTTGTATAAAATGCACTTACAGATATTATTTGCATGTTTTTCAGGCATTTGGACCACACTTGATGGAAGAGAGAGAGAGGAGTGATCCTAGGGTATCTCTACCCTTGGAGAAGCCCAAAGTGAATTCCGATGCTCTTTCAACCTACCCCTAGTGGCCAAAGATCCATAGAAGCAAAGATGTCCAAGGAAATCCAAAGAATCAAGCCCAAGTGCAGTAGCAGGCAGCACCACAACCATGCATCAAAGAATGGTTGTGCAAGGGACAACCACCACAGTCGTGCCACCTAGCACAACCGTTCTACAAAACTCAAGAACGGGTGAGGCAATGCACCATGGCCACCATTACCTTGCTCACCACGGTCGTGCTACCCAACACGACCGTTCTACGCTTGCCCCACCACGGTCGTGCTACCCAGAATGGTTGTGCTAGCTCCAGTACAGAATTGACCATCAACCTATGATTTTCACATTTTAATTCAAATGACCATTCTACCCCACCACGACTGTGCTCACCCTTACTGTTACGACCCCATCTGAGCTTAATTGGTAAACTAGGGTTTACCTAGACAATTGCAAAGATTAATTGGAATAATCATTCTTGAAATCTAATTAATAACGATAACACAATTAGGATGTTTTAACTATGATAAGAAGTCTAAATGTTCTTTTTTCTTGAGAATTAGGGTTTGAGAAACATAAACCCTAATCGGCCCAAAAATAGGGTTTTGATGATGCATGAATACAGAATTTCATAAGTAGAATGTCTCACTAAATGATTTTTAGTATTTTATGTGTAACTATGATTTACTTCAAATTTGGATATGATTTGTATATTTAAAATTTGAACAACATTGAAAAATATCAGAATTTTTGAAGAATGCTCTGACCTGTTTATCGGCCGAGTTTCAAACTCGACCGATCACATTTCCAGATTTATATAGCAGTGTGGTAATTGAATTTTATATTTTTATTGGTATATCAAATTGATCTCAAATTTTAACTGTGCTTGAAAAACACAATTTTAGACACTCTGTTAAATTGGCGTAATTTTTGGATGACGTTTTGATCTCTACAGTAAGGGTGTCGGTCGAGTTCTGTGCAGGACAAACTCGGCCGAATATATTGCAGACTGCAATATAGCAGTGAACTGTTCGATTTTTAATTATTTATTGGTAATTCCAAATGATCTCAAATTTTAACTGACGCTTTATAGATCAATTATAAACAACTTTATAAATTTCCATAATTTTTGGAGAAGGTTTGATCTCTAAAATAAACGAATTATAGTAACTTTTGTATAACTGAATATTCAGCCAATATTATTAAAGTTGAGTGTAGGGTCAATATGCAATTGACCCAAGCAGCTCAAATTGACTTATATGATCGACCACACACACACACAGCTCTCATTCTTTGTCATCCATCCCAGAGAAACAAAAATCTAGAGAGAGAGGGAGAGTTAGGGCTTGAGTGGAGAAAGAGGAGGAATTGCTGACCTAGGGTTTTGCGGTCCAAGGAATGGTGAAATCAAGTAAGTTTGGATCCTTTGCATAGACTTTTATGGTGAATCTTCTCTCTCATGTCAAGATTCCGTCCATGCTCTGATTTTATCCAAGATGATGTCAAAATTCCCTCATTTCTCACCCTTTCTTCATAATCCCTCATTTTCAAGGTTCCCGAGTTGAATGGAAGAAGAATTGGGAGATTTGCAAGGGATTTGATATGAGTTCGAGATTCCCTGAGTTGAGCTACAGTTTTGAGGTTTTTTCACACCTTAGGGTGAGTGGGTTCTTCCTTCAAACAATGTAATGCACGAATTTTATTATAGCATCCAAATCCCTAATTGCTTAGTATGTGATTCTAAAACCTAAAATGTCCGTTTGATTTAAGATTGTTGCAAATTGATATGATATGAATTCCTTCTCTGTTTGAATGATTCCTAAATGGTAGATTCATATCAGAAACATATACAACACTTCCTAGTGAGAGTGCTTTTCAGATTTATATCAAATGATGTGATTAGGGTTTAACCTAATTGAGACATCACTAGAGTTTCAACCTTATTGAAAAGGGACTAGTAATCCTATAAGTGGTTAGGATGTACCTCATGGGTTATCTTAATTGAATTCTATTCTTGATACCTGATATCTCAGTGAATGGTATGGAAAACCTAAATTTAGTTAAATTTCCATGGTTTCACATCTATATTGATTGTATATGATTTGTTGGAAACAATCTTTATTTAGTGAATGCTTATATCCTATGAAATACTTATGAGAGCCATGTGACAAGTGATGAGGCAAATGAAACCCTAAGAGTAGGGTGATGGCATGTGATGAATGAATAAGGCAAATTAAACCCTAAGGATAGGGTGTTCAATGAATCATGTTAAGGTGATATGAAAGGTTTCAATATGAGATGTGGTGATGCTTAATTGTTGAATTGTATGTTTCTAGTGCATTTAATTTTATATGCTTGTTCTCTCTGAGTTGATATCTGCATACTGTAGGGCTTCTTATATTTCATTACATATCTCGTAAATTGCAGGAGATGAGATATGACATGCCCTAGAAAGGGATGTTACTGAGACATGGTATATGTTGAATACATGAGTTATGATGCTTCTTATGATATGATATGGCAGGCCGTGTGAGCCTTGTGAGAAATGTTAAATGAATTATGATTTTTGTTTAAAATGTACCCATAATGTTAATGTTAGACTTAGGTGCCCTGAACACCGTAGAACCCCTTTGACAGGTCTGCTTCTTAGGGGTGAAACTCGTGTCCAACATCAACGCGTGCGATGTCACGGTGGCACGAGGATGGAAAGATAGTGTTCAACAACAATGCGTGCGATGTCACAGTGGCACTGGAGTAAATATGGGTTATTCAACAACAACGCGTGCGATGTCACGGTGGTAACCCAGACCTCCTGAGCCTGTGTACTCAGGTTAGAGGAGGAGTCCAGATTACTCGATGTTAGTGCAGTGAGTCCGATGAGCCTGAAGGCCGATGAGCCTGTGGGTCCTGTAGCTGAACAGGGCTGGAAGTCAGACTTAGCATTCCCCGGGTGTGTCGCTAAGTCTTGTACGGTGTGGTCGTAGTGCACTGCGAGTCTCTATGCAGAGTACACTGCATAGATCAGGGCATAATCTAAAATATGATCATATAGGTTCACAGAGTTCCTTATAAATGAAAGAGTTAAGGAAGACTAGCGAATAGTCTTCTAGTAGTTATTCTTTGGATGCAATATTTACATTCTTTGTTATTTCAATTATATTGTTTTAGAACTGCTCAGTGTAGTATTTATTGTTGTTAAATTTCATATCGTTTACTCAAATTATATTTGTAATCACATTAGTGCATTAGTCTGTTTCCATGAAGGACTCATTCACTGAGCGAGTAGGCTCACCCCTCTACTCAAACATTTTTAGGGTTAACTGCGTGAACTTGGAGATGGTCAGAGCTTCAGTGTAGATCTGCCACAAGAGTTGAGTACAAGATTAGTTGATTCAGTCAGTCCTTGTCACTCTAGGTCCTCAGTAAGAGATAAGAGAGAGAGTTGTAATTACGATGTGTAATATTGTTCCTCTTTGATATGTATGCTAATTAACAAGTTTTATGTGCACAAGTTGTGAAAGACATCATGAATGTTTATACATGTATCTTTTCTATTAAAGTCTAATTAGTAAAAGAAATGTTCATATTCCTTTGTTAGGATGTTATGTGGTTCATTGCGGAGAATCAAGAGTTTAAAGGAAAAGAAAAAGTTAAGGGTGTTCTTTGTGTTACATATAAATCCTATCTTATGCCCTAATCTCATGATTTGAGGAAATTGTGAGATCGGGGTGTAAAAGCTTGGTATCAGAGCTTAGGGTGAGTTGTCAAGGACCATTAAGTTAGTAAGTTAGAGTCCTAAGTGTGGCAGATAGGAGATGTTTTGATGTTAGCTTTGGGGATTTGAGTATTTGGATATCCTGGCCCGATATCTGAGTACTTGGATCAACAGTACACGCTACTCTATCTATTCTTTCATGTATACCCTGGCCAGGTATACAGTGGAAGAATGGGCTAGAGATGAACCCTAGAAATGTTAGGGATAGAAAACAAGAAAAGAAACAAGAATTAAGAGCATAAATGTAAAAGGAGATAGAACTTACATTTCATAATGTTGTTTTTGTTGGAAATGTATAGAAATGCTCTTATATGTTTGAATTGAAATATTCAATACTTTGAAATATGGGTCTTTAATATCTGTTGTACACTATGCAGTTGTAGCATTTATTGATTTCATTCTTTGTAATAAGTAGACTAGAATTGACCTTTGAATGAACTTTTGTTAGTGGATAAGTTTTCTTCCACACTTCTGAGATGAATAGGAGTTGAGTAATCCTTTGTAGTTCTTGGCTTCAGGACTTCAGGTTTGGCCTGGTCCGGCTGGCATGATGTGTTACTGGGATCTAATGACTCCTATTAATAGTATAATAAGAATAGACTCTGGATAATTAGATCCACATTAGAGTGAGAATGTACATACAGTAAGATGTTGAAACATATGGGCAAGATCAGAACAACTAAGAATTTGTGGAAACTGATATCTAAGGTTCAACTTTGGGGTCTCAAATGTGAAACCCTTAATTGGGAATAGAAGAACATGATATGAAGTCCATAATCAGTTTACTGATTAATATTACATGAACTATACATATGAAATATAGAAAAGATATGTGAAATGTATGCATGGTTCAAGATAACAAGAATCAATCATGAAGAATGAATCATATAATAGAGTATAATTCTTTTATGAACTCTAAAGTAAAGGCTAAGTAGAGAATAGGGTTGAGCATTCAAGAGGTCCATAAAAGTAAAGAGAATCGTATGAACATGTAATTCATAAGACTAGAACAACAAACTAGTTTCTGAGCAAAGAACATAGGTGTAGTTTAACGAATGAATAAGTCATACAAAGGTGGACTGTATTCAGAAGAGAAAAACTTGATTGAAAGAGAAACTATGTTTGACCCATGCATGATCCACTTGATTTAAAAATGAAGAATATGTAATGTATTCAACATGAGGAAAAACCAATAAAAGGACTATTAATTTAGAACGTTAACTTCACAATAGTATAAAGATAAAGGAGGAAATATGTGCAACATGGTATACATAAAATCAGTAGTTTTGCCCGTCGATTCGAGTAAAATCGACACCAGCAGGTTCATTTTAGTTTTCAGTCTGTACGCGATTCGGCCGAGTTGTATGTGATTCGGTCGAGTTTCCTTAATAGGAAATCGAACAGCAAACTGATCGGCCGAGTTGTATGTGATTCGGTCGAGTTTCTTTTACAAGAAATCAAACAGCAAGTTGATCGGCCGAGTTTTAAGCGAATCGGCCGAGTTGTGAAGCAATCGGCCGAGTTTCTGACCAATCGGCCGAGTTTCAGAGCTGTGAGTGGTAGTTCATTCAGAAATCATTATTTAACTCAATTTAAGTGCTTAATTGCTTCAGTATCAGTTGGTATAACTCCTAAACAGTGTAGCACATACAATAGAGTATGATAGATTCATTAGAACTTGAAATACGTAATATGATTGATGAAAATGATGGAATTTCATGTATTACAGTTGCAATGTATACGTTGATTAAAATGGATGTTTAGCATTGAAATTGGATATGTGATATTGAGTCATGTTTAAAGACGACAAATGATATATGTGTTTTCAAGTGATGTCTAGAATGTGAAATAAGTATGAAATAATAAGAGAAAATGAGTCATATATGGTGCATAACTACCTTGGTGGGGTCATCTAGTGAATGTAATAGTGACATACAATATGATGAAGTGTGATAAGAAATAAATTCTTATGTGATAGCAAGAATGATGAATAATCTATTCTTACCTTGAATGTTTTAATGTTAGGGATGTTTAATGTATATGATCAAAATGAGAAGGAGAGGTAGCAAAACATAAGTAGTAAAGAATGAGGAGAGAGATAAAGGAAAACACTAGCTTTGTGTAATAGGTGAACTCATTTTTAGAGGTATGCTTTGTTGAAGGCATACTAAGGTATGTAAGTTGGTTCTACATATGATTTCAAGGTATTTGTGTAAGCTATATGTTAAATTAAAGGCGTATGATAGATGTAGTAATTCATACCTGATATGCATCTTACTATTGTGTATTTGTGATATGGTGATACGGTTTGGATGATGTCAAAACACATGGAGAGATACCCTGAACATGGTAGTCATACTTATTCACTCATATTAATAGAAAGGGATGATAATTAGATTGTTTGGACAAGTAACCCTAATGAGGTGTAGCTTGTTATACCTAGCTCTAATATAACTGAGTGATGGTAATTGAGTATGATTAATGCTTGAATGACTGATACAATCGTGGATTACCTTATTACTATTGTTGAAACCCTAAAATGATATAATGCGATGGTTACACTTTGAATTGTGTGTGGGCCCATAACCCACAGATCCCAGGATCAAAACAGGATAGTATGGAATGAGGTGGTAATGCTTCACCTCATGCATCCATGACCCAATGGGGATTCCAAGAGTAGTAATGTGCAATTGATTGTTGAATCTAGTCTTTTAATTCAAGACTGTTTTGCTATTTGAATAGCACTTGATTAAAGTTTAAAACAGTATGGTGAACTTGCTTTTGTCACTTAAAGGTGATACAAAACAATAGAACTCTCTGAGCAACATAAGTTGAGATAGTTGTATCAGAGTATCAGAGTTGCACAGCGAAAGCGTGATGGTTTATCTTTGCATTCTGTGTTTGACTGCGGCATAAAGAATTTGCTTGATATCATTGAGAACTATTTGAAATATGTTGTGATTTAGTAAAGAATTAAAAGATCTAATGTTGAAAACTACATTCAGGTAAGAAATACAAGAGTATAATGACATGGAAGGCTTTAGAAGCTTAGAATAACCTTGAATGTATCTTTCTTGTAGGTTTATGTTTTGAGGACGAAACATTCTAGGGGGGGAGAGTTGTTACGACCCCATCTGAGCTTAATTGGTAAACTAGGGTTTACCTAGACAATTGCAAAGATTAATTGGAATAATCATTCTTGAAATCTAATTAATAACGATAACACAATTAGGATGTTTTAACTATGATAAGAATTCTAAATGTTCTTTTGTCTTGAGAATTAGGGTTTGAGAAACATAAACCCTAATCGGCCCAAAAATAGGATTTTGATGATGCATGAATACAGAATTTGATAAGTAGAATGTCTCACTAAATGATTTTTAGTATTTTATGTGTAACTCTGATTTAATCAAATTTGGATATGATTTGGATATATAAAATGTGAACAAAATTGGAAAATATCTGAATTTTTGAAGAATGCTCTGACCTGTTTATCGGCCGAGTTTCAAACTCGACCGATCACATTTCCAGATTTATATAGCAGTGTGGTAATTGAATTTTATATTTTTATTGGTATATCCAATTGATCTAAAATTTTAACTTTTCTTGAAAAACACAATTTTAGACACTCCGTTAAATTGGCGTAATTTTTGGATGACTTTTTGATCTCTACAATAAGGGTGTCGGTCGAGTTCTGTGCAGGACAAACTCGGCCGAATATATTGCAGACTGCAATATAGCAGTGCACTGTTCGATTTTTCATTATTTATTGGTAATTCCAAATGATCTCAAATTTTAACTAAAGCTTTATAGATCAATTATAAACAACTTTATAAATTCCCATAATTTTTGGAGAAGGTTTGATCTATAAAATAAACGAATTACAGTAACTTTTGTATAACTGAATATTCAGCCAATATAATTAAAGTTGAGTGTAGGGTCAATATGCAATTGACCCAAGCAGCTCAAATTGACTTATATGATCGACCACACACACACACAGCTCTCATTATTCGTCATCCATCCCAGAGAAACGAAAATCTAGAGAGAGAGGGAGAGTTAGGGCTTGAGTGGAGAAAGAGGAGGAATTGCTGACCTAGGGTTTTGCGGTCCAAGGAATGGTGAAATCAAGTAAGTTTGGATCCTTTGCATAGACTTTTATGGTGAATCTTCTCTCTCATGTAAAGATTCCGTCCATGCTCTGATTTGATCCAAGATGATGTCAAAATTCCCTCTTTTCTCACCCTTTCTTCATAATCCCTCATTTTCAAGGTTCCCGAGTTGAATGGAAGAAGAATTGGGAAATTTGCTAGGGATTTGATATGAGTTCGAGATTCCCTAAGTTGAGCTACAGTTTTGAGGTGTTTTCACACCTTAGGGTGAGTGGGTTCTTCCTTCAAATAGTGTAATGCACGAATTTGATTATAGCATCCAAATCCCTAATTGCTTAGTATGTGATTCTAAAACCTAAAATGTCTGTTTGATTTTAGATTGTTGCAAATTGATATGATATGAATTCCTTCTCTGTTTGAATGATTCCTAAATGGTAGATTCATATCAGAAACGTATACAACACTTCCTAGTGAGAGTGCTTTTCAGATTTATATCAAATGATGTGATTAGGGTTTAACCTAATTGAGACATCACTAGAGTTTCAACCTTATTGAAAAGGGACTAGTAATCCTATAAGTGGTTAGGATGTACCTCATGGGTTATCTTAATTGAATTCTATTCTTGATACCTGATATCTCAGTTAATGGTATGGAAAACCTAAATTTAGTTAAATTTCCATGGTTTCACATCTATATTGATTGTATATGTTTTGTTGGAAACAATCTTTATTTAGTGAATGCTTATATCATATGAAATCCTTATGAGAGCCATGTGACAAGTGATGAGGCAAATGAAACCCTAAGAGTAGGATGATGGCATGTGATGAATGAATAAGGCAAATTAAACCCTAAGGATAGGGTGTTCAATGAATCATGTTAAGGTGATATGAAAGGTTTCGATATGAGATGTGGTGATGCTTAATTGTTGAATTGTATGTTTCTAGTGCATTTAATTTTATATGCTTGTTCTCTTTGAGTTGATATCTGCATACTGCAGGGCTTCTTATATTTCAATACATATCTCGTAAATTACAGGAGATGAGATATGATATGCCCTAGAAAGGGATGTTACCGAGACATGGTATATGTTGAATACATGAGTTATGATGCTTCTTATGATATGATATGGCAGGCCGTGTGAGCCTTGTGAGAAATGTTAAATGAATTATGATTTCTGTTTAAAATGTACCCATAATGTTAATGTTAGACTTAGGTGCCCTGAACACCGTAGAACCCCTTTAACAGGTCTGCTTCTTAGGGGTGAAACTCGTGTCCAACATCAGCGCGTGCGATGTCACGGTGGCACGAGGATGGAAAGACAGTGTTCAACAACAACGCGTGCGATGTCACGGTGGCACTGGAGTAAATAGGGGTTATTCAACAACAACGCGTGCGATGTCACGGTGGTAACCCAGACCTCCTGAGCCTGTGTACTCAGGTTAGAGGAGGAGTCCAGAGCACTCAATGTTAGTGCAGTGAGGCCGATGAGCCTGAAGGTCGATGAGCCTGTGGGTCCTGTAGCAGAACAGGGATGGAAGTCAGACTTAGCATTCCCCGGGTGTGTTGCTAAGTCTTGTACGGTGTGGTCGTAGTGCACTGCGAGTCTCTATGCAGAGTACACTGCATAGATCAGGGCATAATCTAAAATATGATCATATAGGTTCACATAGTTCCTTATAAATGAAAGAGTTAAGGAAGACTAGAGCATAGTCTTCTAGTAGTTATTCTTTGGATGCAATATTTACATTCTTTGTTATTTCAATTATATTGTTTTAGAACTGCTCAGTGTAGTATTTATTGTTGTTAAATTTCATATCGTTTCTCAAATTATATATGTAATCACATTAGTGCATTAGTCTGTTTCCATGAAGTACTCATTCACTGAGCGAGTAGGCTCACCCCTCTACTCAAACATTTTTAGGGTTAACCGCGTGAACTTGGAGATGGTAAGAGCTTCAGTGTAGATCTGCCACAAGAGTTGAGTACAAGATTAGTTGAGTCAGTCGGTCCTTGTCACTCTAGGTCCTTAGTAAGAGATAAGAGAGAGAGTTGTAATTACGATGTGTAATATTGTTCCTCTTTGATATGTATGCTAATTAACAAGTTTTATGTGCACAAGTTGTGAAAGACATCATGAATGTTTATATATGTATCTTTTCTATTAAAGTCTAATTAGTAAAGGAAATGTTGATATTCCTTTGTTAGGATGTTATGTGGTTCATTGCGGAGAATCAAGAGTATAAAGGAAAAGAAAAAGTTAAGGGTGTTCTTTGTGTTACATATAAATCCTATCTTATGCCCTAATCTCATGATTTGAGGAAATTGTGAGATCGGGGTGTAACACGTACCCACCATGGTCGTGGTGATCCTCCACGTCCGTGCTACTCACAAAACCTAGCAACTTTTTCCACTGTATTTCCCACTTTACCCCAACTTGACCTAGTGCTTCCCCACACCTATATATACCTAGGTGGAACTGAGGTTGGCCACCCCTAGATACCTTCCACCACCTCCTAGCTTCCCATTTTCACCCCTTAACCATTCCACTCCATTTCCACCTCCATTCCACTCCATTTCACCATTTACACCACCAAAACACTAGTTTATCCTAGTTTCTACCCATAATCCCCTTCATTCTACACCCTTGCACCTTAGAGGAGAGAGGAGTGTTGGTATGTATGCCCTGAGAGCCAATCATGGGATTATTGGTGGGATACATTAAGATTGATTTGATAAACATCAAAGGCAAGCTTCCAATTCTTTCTGGTTCAGTCATATGAGATAGTGATAGAACAGATTGAATGTCTAGAGAATGACAGTACTCAATGACGTATGCCTTTAGGTTCATGACCTGAACGATGAGATCATACGGATGCTAAGAGTTTGTACATTCTTGTTATGTCCCTAGTCGGATGTCATTGTGTTAGGTAGATAGACAGAAATGACACACAAGACTAGATTGTGGTGTTGGTTGATGACAGAATCTCATTAGTCATGATATAGAGATATCAAACCGAACACATAGGTACTTGTTAGAGAACAAGTGTACCAGACAGACCCACCGTGAGTTTGACAGATGGAACCATGACATGGTAGTCACAATCAGTACTCAAAGTGATGGTGGTGAGTGTGATTCTTAGACCTGAAATCACTGCACTCAACACATGTCGTTGGGAACACTTTGACATCATCAAACACAGTCCTGAAACATGGGTTGTTATAAAGGTGATGATTGGGTGGCTTTGACACATGGGGCTTTTGAGGGGTGAGTGATAGATATGGGATTTGTCCCTCCTGAGGGAGTTTGATATCCATGGCCACTTGATGAGTAGGATTGAGAAAGGTGTGCACGCATGTGTGATTCAGTATGTGATACTGATGTCATACATATCTCTTCCAATCTACTCTGAGATCAAGAAAGTGAATGAATGTTGATAGGATGACTGTTCCATGCCTCAAGTTCATTCGGGATATCAGTGACAAAGGAATTATACATTCACTATAACACCATTCACGGATTGTAAGATTGAAAGTTGTTCTCCAAATTTCTACTTTCACTTGGGTAGCACTGATGTGTGACTAGGCACCACTCTTTGCTTGTGAAGTCATAAGTATTATGGACTTTCACTGCCAACATGAAATGGATCTGTAGGGTCACACACATAGGATTTAACCTAGAAGAGGAGTTTTGTCCACAAGCAAGGTTTAGATTGATTACTAAAGGAGTTTAGTAGTTCAATTAAACACTCAATTGATTGATAGCTCAAATATCATAATGTTCAAGGTGTTAGTCATATTGATTGGAGTATCAGATTGATTGAAATCACAGTTGACTAATTCTGCACAACCTGCACTCCCAACCGATCGGTTCAAGTGTTGAACCGGTCAGTTGAGGTTGCTAAATCGGTCGGCTCAAGTGTTGAGCCGATCGACTCAAGTGTTGAGCCGATCGGCTCAAGTCCAGGGTGAACCGATTGCTTCAAGTGTTGAAACGATCGATTCAACTGGTGCAACCGAGCAAGTTGGGAAAGTAGGATTGGTGAGAATTTTCCTTTCGTTTCAAATTGCCCACTTTGATTGGGAATAGGATTGGTATTTGATACCAATTAGAAACAAAAGAAGGAAAGTCAATCGGGAACCGACCAGGACCACCAACCGACCGGTTCACTTGTGAACTGACCGGTTCAGGTGTCCCAACCGATCGGTTGAGGTGTCAACCGACCGGTTCAGGTCCCCAACCCACCGGTTCACTTGTGAACCGATCGGTTCAGGTTGCGAGTTGGTTTCTTTTGTGGAAAATCTCGAACCCTTCTACTCCTGCTTTTAGTCCCGCATTGCCCGGGATGGAGAACCCTGTCCCATGACCCTCCTATATATATAGGGGTATTGGGGGCTTCTCAAAGTACAACTCAGTGCAACCAGTTGCTCTGCAAAGTTGTCCTTCTCTCTGGTTTTGGTAACTGAGAGAGAGCTCGAGCAAGTGCTACACGCAAAGGGAGGTGCAGCAAGGGAAAGACAACTGTAGTTGCAACTGGAGGCAGGAGAGTGTGTTGGCGACTAGTACCTCAACAGGAGGGTGTGACTCCATCCACTTACTTATGTGACAAGGAGTGTGGAGTTCAAGGTGGTCCATGTGGACTACTTCAGAGGGGGGAGGTTTCTGCCGCTCAGGAGGACAACTGTCATCCGACAGTCCGGTAGGAGGAGGAGTCGTCAGTCCCGGTGCGACCATGAGCTGCACAGACGCCGTCCAAGACCGGAGTTGAAGACCGCACATACCACGAGGTATTGTCGCCGAGCAAGCCTTGGGACAAGGTATGATTCCACAAACCATCTTTTCCTATTATATAGACGTTGACGCGTTTTCTTGTTCCGGGTTTGGGGGAGAAATTTTTTGTTTCTGCTGCCTTCTCTGCCTCCCCTAAAACCCAACAATGGTATCAGAGCCATGTCAACTGCTCTATATTTTAGGAATATCAATATGATCAATTTTGGTTTGTCGCCTTTATTTATTGCATATGATGCGAATAAAATTGGCTGTATGCATGTCCAATCCTAAATCCACAAATCCCAATTACATATATGATATGTATTATTAATGCACTTGATACACGTCGCCCTTAAACGAGTTTTGTGGTGGATGTATAGTGTGGTTATGGCCAATAAACCCTATCTATGATTGGTTGTGTGTGGTTGCTTGCATCTCAGTCTGCGCACCGACCTTCCTTCTCCTATTCCTGATGTAACTCGAAATAATTCGAGATTCTTTCCTACCTTTGCTCCCCCCAAATGTAACTCGGGGTTTCCCTTTTAAGCAATGTAAAATTAGGATAGATTTTATTTCCTGTTATGTCAAAGAACGGTGGACATCCAAACAACAACTGAGACGATCGGTTCAAGGCGTGAACCGATCGGTTGACATTCCAGACGATCAGTTCAAGGAGTGAACCGATCGGTTGATGACCAGTTCGAGGACCAAGACGAGCGGGTGGCGGCCATGGAGAGATGCACGACGACCAGGAAAACCGATCGGTTGGAAGGGCCAACCGATCGGCTGGTGGCACCCAGATGACCGACCAGAGAGAGCAGATCATTCATATGATGAGTTGATCCACTCAGAAGGCAAAGGCACAGATTTCATCTTGTAAAGGTTGCATGTGATGTAGACCTAGATGATCGTGATTCCTCTTGGCTCGAGGAATCACATTAGCATGGCCATAATCATCGCTTTTATCATTTTGCATGTTTTCTGTGGGATATAGCATGTATATGATATGTACTATGTATTGTGGTGATTGGATATGTATATGTATATAAAAACCAAATCCCTCATTAAAATATTAAGTTTTAGATGCCTTCCAAATGCGACACATGTGAAAAGCTTGATCGACCAAGTGTGGGCACGCCCTAGCACGGTGCACCGTCTATCTCGTGGAAGCGTGAAGGATGAATGTGTGGGTCTGCCCTAGCAGGGTGCATATTCATCGTGTTTGCTTTGGGTCAGACTTAACAAGGTGACCTAGATAGGATCTAGCACCTTGAGGCATGGAGATGCTCATGGCAAGGAGTTGCATATGACATCTTATCAAGAGTTGCATATGATGCAATTGTCAAGAGTTGCCTACCTGAGAGATCTATGTTGTGGGTGACAGCCCTAGCTGGTCCATGACTTAGAGGATTTCAGGATCTTTCCCACTAGAAGGTTGTACGCTGCAATCTTCTGAATTGATGGTGAGGGCTATCAATTTGAAGTAAAATAGTTGGAGCGATAATTAATTAAAGGCCTAATTTGATCGTCAACTTTTCAAATCAATCAAATAAGTCAAAAGAGTTTTGGACTAAAATTGCATATATTTCCTTTTGTTAAAATAAATGGTTAATCAACAAATCACTTTATTTGCGATCGGTCTTTGAGACCAAAAAATTAAATGGGAATAATTCCATGACTGGTTAGGATGATGAGAAGTGTTCTCATTCAAAGAGCAAAAACTCTAAGTCCTAGTTATACCAGAACCAGATGAACTCGATCCCACCACATCAATGGCTGAAAGTATGCTTATGGAAGCATAGCAAGGATGACATTGATGAGGAGTGCTTGATGTTGTTTTCTCTGAACTATGAGTTGCAGAGACAACATGAGACATATGATGTCTCAAGGACACTATCCTAGTATGTCATGATAAAAGGAGATCTAGTAAGGTATTCACACACTCAATGTGATTGGGTATGTGGAAAACCTGACAAACAAGGATTCCTTTTGAGCCAAGAGTTGGCTATTGGTATGATACTGCAAATGTTGCGAGAATCATACAATTCATGGTAAGCTACAACATGAACAACTTTGACAGGCGTTGACAGAGTTGTTGGACATGTTGAGGATAGTAGAGGCAAAGATGAAGAAAGACAAACCATAATCTTTGATGTGATCAAAGAAAAGGTAATTCTTAAGGGCAAGGACAAGGGCAAAGCAAAGAAGTGTTCTGATGCTAGCCAACAATCCAAGCCGTCTTCAGCCTCAAGGCACATGGGGAAAGGGTGTATGAGGGAATTTCCCTCTATATCTGGAAGAACAAAAGAAGATGAAGGAGGGGATGGAGATCTCCACCTAAGGTATCATGAATGAACCGCTTCTTTATTCGAGGTATATGATACCAAGATATGGATATGTCATATATGATATGCAATATCCACAAAGAAGTGATGGCCTTTGTGAAAGGACCAAGAAAGGAGTACCCATCATTGGAGCAAGTGTTGTTGCCATAGATAGGAGTACCTTTTAGTTTATTTCAGTCTAAAAGGCACGAAATAGAGTTGAGAACTGCTATTTCATATATTGCCAAAAGATAGAAACACTTTATTATTGCATATTGTATGACAATGATGGCAATTAATAAAGTTGATGTTTCAATCTTAAAGATATGATCTTTGTGGCAATGACTTGTTTATCTTGTAATACATGGTATGTATAAGATAAAATGATACCTAAAGTTATTGATAACTCAAACAATCTAATTAGCATCAATCATGAGGAATTCATTTGTAGTTTCCATATGATAGATAAATCTAGACTCTTTTGGTTAGAAAACCATTAAGGGACATGAATATCTTGGACATGAGTAATCAATCTTCACTAATGGTAGTGTGAGAATGATTATCCAATCAGGTATAATACATGTGATGTATTTACATACCTATTGGAATAAATGCTAATAATTCAAATGGTGTTTAGTGAAATACCAATATGAATATCTTGAAGTGTTGAAGATTATCATAGATGAAGTAAAAATTTGGTAAAGTGTTAATTCTTGATGAGATCAATGAATGAAATACTTGGACCAAATGGTTGAGATCCTTATAAGTGATTATGATAATGTATCATAGTGAACTCATGATTAAGGCATGGTTATATCTAAATCAAGAAGGAATCATACTCTAAGGAGTTAGAGAATGATTATCAAATAACTGAATTCTTCTTAAGAATACCCCACACTAATAAAAGAAATTAAGAATCACAAGGGTTGTGAGTTCTTATATCCTTAACAGATACACCTCAATTATCAATGTGATGAGTTGTTCATGTGATGAGTCAACTATCTAGATGAATATGAGGAATCAAATTTGAGTTATGGTTTATGACCATTACATCCTAAATGACATCCATGTGAACCATAAGGTATGACCTTGATGGTAGCACTCATTGGGATGAAATACATAAGTGCAAATAAGTCTTAAATGTTAAGACACATGGATAACATTTTGAGAAGGATGATGCTTATTGATTGCAACTTAATGACTAAGACATTTAGAATATGGATACTAAAACCGCATTCCTATGAGGAATAAAACAAGGATGTGTACGTGACACAACCTATAAGGTTTATGAATCCACTAATGCAAATGAAGTCTATAAGTTACAATGGACTAATCAATGTGATTGATTGAGTACAAGCAACTCGAAATTGGATCTTTACTTTGATGATATAGTCAAAGGGTTTGATTGATATATCAAAGATAAAGAAGGGATCTGTGATTTAGTGGGAGCGTGTTCACATTCCACATGTTGATGTGAAATGGAAATGTTCTAAAATGGAAATCCAAAAGTGGAAATTGTCTTTAAGGAAGATAGAGATGTTTCCTATGTGATAGGAATAGAGATCTATAGAGATAGTTCTCGAAAAATCTCTTGACCTGAAAAGAGAGAGCATACATTGGCAATATGTACTAAAGTGTTCAGTATGCATAGATTCAGTGGGAGAAAACTTGTCCATGCTACATGGAGTTAGTATCCCAAGGCCAAGTGTCCAATTCTTATGAAGAATGGCAACACTAAGAATATATATGGATCTATCATGTATGTAATCATCCCATTATCTTGCATGTTTTGACATGGAAAGAACAAAATGCATTCATCATCTTGTATGTAGGACATGGCAATATGATGTGCTCATCCTGATAACTCGTATGTGTGACATGACGAGTGGATGTATGTCTGCTTCCAGTAAGGGTTACTGGAATACCATAAGTACTTGATAAATACTAGTTCTATGGAGATAATGAAGAGTTCGATGTAAAGAGTTACATTGATGCGAACTTCCAGAAAAGACAGAGAATTAATCGCAAAATATATATAGGATATATAAAAGTGAAAGTTTGTTGATAATTGGAAGTGTTCCAATGAAACCATTTAAAAGGAAATGTTGAGTGTCTGTGTGTTAGAAAACAACAGTGGATATTATATGGATCTGGAAGTACATGAGATGAACTTATATTCTACTCATTGATGACAAGTATGGAATCCTTGATCATGTAATGTGGCTAAAGGTTAGCAAAGGAATACTAGATCGCATATTACGACAACTCCATCTCATACGTGTGACGTACAACGAAGAGATGTGAGACATGCAATTTATACTAACTTTGGCAAGGTGTTGCCATTACTCACTATGTTAAGCACTAGAGCACAGTAACATGTGGGACATGTTTGAAGATCACTATGAATATGATTCAAGGGTGATTGGCTCGCAGTGAAAGTGGGAGTCTGTTAGTATGTATGCCCTGAGAGCCAATCATGGGATGATTGGTGGGATACATTAAGATTGATTTGATAAACATCAAAGGCAAGCTTCCAATTCTTTCTGGTTTAGTCATATGAGATAGTGATAGAACAGATTGAATGTCTAGAGAATGACAGTACTCAATGATGTATGCGTTCAGGTTCATGACCTGAACGATGAGATCATACAGATGCTAAGAGTTTGTACATTCTTGTTATGTCCCTAGTCGGATGTCATTGTGGAAGGTAGATAGACAACAATGACACACAAGACTAGATTGTGGTGTTGGTTGATGACAGAATCTCATTAGTCATGATATAGAGATATCAAACCAAACACATAGGTACTTGTTAGAGAACAAGTGTAGCGAACAGACCCACCGTGAGTTTGACACATGGAACCATGACATGGTAGTCACAGTCAGTACTCACAGTGATGGTGGTGAGTGTGATTCTTAGACTAGAAATTACTGCACTCAACACATGTCATTGGGCACCCTTTGACATCATCAAACGCAATCCTGAAACATGGGTTGTTATAAAGGTGATGATTGGGTGTCTTTGACACATGGGGATTTTGAGGGGTGAGTGATAGATATGGGATTTTTCCCTCCTGAGGGAGTTTGATATCCATGGCCACTTGATGAGTAGGATTGAGAAAGGCGTGCATGCATGTGTGAGTCAGTGTGTGATACTGATGTCATACATATCTCTTCCAATCTACTCTGAGATCAAGAAAGTTAATGAACGTTGACAGGATGACTGTTCCATGCCTCGAGTTCATTCGGGATATCAGTGACAAAGGAATTATACATTCGCTGTAACGCCATTCATGGATTGTAGGATTGAAAGTTGTTCTCCAACTTTCTACTTTCACTTGGGTAGCACTGATGTGTGACTAGGCACCGCTCTTTGCTTGTGAAGTCATAAGTGTTATGGACTTTCACTGCCAACATGAAATGGACTTGTAGGGTCACACACATAGGATTTAAACTGGAAGAGGAGTTTTGTCCACAAGAAAGGTTTAGATTGATTACTAAAGGAGTTTAGTAGTTCAATTAAACACTCAATTGATTGATAGCTCAAATATCATAATGTTCAAGGTGTTGGACATATTGATTGGAGTATTGGATTGATTGAAATCACAATTGACTGATTCTGCACAACCTGAACTCCCAACCGATCGGTTCAAGTGTTGAACCAGTCGGCTGAGGTTGCTGAACCGGTCGGCTCAAGTGTTGAGCCGATCGACTCAAGTGTTGAGCCGATCGGCTCAAGTCCAGGGTGAACCGATTGCTTCAAGTGTTGAAACGATCGATTCAACTGGTGAAACCGAGCAAGTTGGGAAACTAGGATTGGTGAGAATTTTCCTTTCGTTTCAAATTGCCCAATTTGAGTGGGAATAGGATTGGTATTCGATACCAATTAGAAACAAAAGAAGGAAAGTCAATCGGGAACTGACCAGGACCTCCAACCGACCGGTTCAGGTGTCCCAACCAATCAGTTGAGGTGTCAACCGACCGATTCAGGTCCCCAACCGACCAGTTCACTTGTGAACCGATCGGTTCAGGTTGCGAGTTGGTTGCTTTTGTGGAAAATCTCGAACCCTTCTACTCCTGCTTTTAGTCCCGCATTGCCCGGGATGGAGAACCCTGTCCCATGACCCTCCTATATATATAGGGGTATTGGGGGCTTCTCAAAGTACAACTCAGTGCAACCAGTTGCTCTGCAAAGTTGTCCTTCTCTCTAGTTTTGGTAACCGAGAGAGAGCTCGAGCAAGTGCTACCCGCAAAGGGAGGTGCAGCAAGGGAAAGACAACTGCAGTTGCAACTGGAGACAGGAGAGTATGTTGGTGACTAGTACGTCAACAGGAGGGTGTGACTCCTTCCACTTCCTTATGGGACAAGGAGTGTGGAGTTCCAGGTGGTCCGTGTGGACTACTTCAGAGGCAGGAGGTTTCTTCCGCTCAGGAGGACAACTGTCATCTGACAGTCCGGTAGGAGGAGGAGGAGTCAATCCCTGTGCGACCATGAGCTGCACAGACGCCGTCCAAGACCGGAGTTGAAGACCGCACATACCGCGAGGTATTGTCGCCGAGCAAGCCTTGGGACAAGGTATGATTCCACAAACCATCCTTTCCTATTATATAGACGTTGACGCGTTTCCTTGTTCCGGGTTTGGGGGAGAAAATTTTTGTTTCCGCTGCCTTCTCTGCCTCCCCTAAAACCCAATAAGGAGGACGTCTTGCAGTAGCTAGAGAGGAGGGTTTCTCCATCTACTCCGAGCTCCATGGCTTCTTATACCTCTTTCTCCTTTCTTTTTGTATTTTCCATTTCTATGAGTAGCTAGGCCCCCTTGGGTGGGTTGTTTAGGGTGTAAAATATTACTTTGATACCATGTTGCGAGGGGATGACATGTAAAATTTGTAATTCCATTTGCTAATGATTATGCTCTATTTTCATCTTATTCTCCATATATTTGTTGTTGGTTTGTGTGTGAAATCACCTAGGAATTTAGGGAAATTGTATATATGTGTGAATTTTGGGATTTGCCCCTAGGTCCAATTCTTGGATCCCTAGACTGCCTCCCATATTCCTATATCCTAATCAATTTCCCTAAGACAAAGTGGGAGATCGAAGTAGCTAGTTTAAGTGATTCTAGTGCAATTATCATCGATCCTTCTCAAGGCTAGAATGTGGGGGAATTCGGGTCCAAAACCTTAATTTCACCTCCCTATTACTACCCTTCGGCCCCTAATTGCCCTAGGAATGTCTAATCCAGAAACCTAGACTTGATTTGACCCTAATTGAATTGAACCTAATCCCTAACTCAATTGAGCCTCACAAGGATAGCAGGGAGTGCTAGGGACTAGTTCCCCTATACACAACCTAGCATTTCCATTTCCAGTTAGTATCTTAGGTTAATTCATTAGACTCTAACTTGTTGTTTGGTTTGGATATTCTAAATGGAATCATGATGTTCCTATGTCATCCCCCAACTTAAGTGATAAGTGCATCTTCTAAACAACCCACATCTTCCTTAATTTCTTTAAAACCCTAGTTTTCATCCTACTTAGCTAGTGTTAGCTTAGTTAGTTCTTTTCTTGCTTAGTTAGCATCTTGCCTTGTTTTTTCCTTGTTCTTGCTAGTTTAACTTTTTACTTGCCCTTTTGCTCTTCTCTTGCTTGCCTTAGCATAAATTACCTTTTCATATCTAGTTTAGTCTATCCCTACTCAATTATCTTTAATCTAGTCTAGGGTTAACTTAGATTTCATTCTTGCCCATAATTACTTTCTTGCTTAACTTAGTTTAACAATCAAAACAACCTTCAAACACTTCACCCTAGTCTCCACAGTTTGAACCTAGCCAAACTAACCTAGATCTAGTGCCCCATTTTCTTTGTGTGGATCCACCCAATACTTTCTGCCTTACCTATACTATGATACGATCTCGTGCGCTTGCAGGTGTAGTGTTTTGGTTTATGTGAGTGTGTTGATTTTAGGTCTTTATAAATTCAAAAGTTTAATCCACATGTGTGCATCCATCTGTGGAGTTGCATCCATTCAAGTCTCAATTGAGTGGTGTGTAACGTCATTGACGGGGGCGCACCAGATTGCACCATTGCCTTATTTATGTTAGTCAAGCCTGTGATGATGGATTTTATGTCTTATTTAGAAAAGGATGTGAACACTAAGGGACATCAAGGTCGAAGGAGAGTTACAAAAAATCTATGAAGTAAAGATTGTGGAAAGGGTAAAGATGTTTATCTTTCTTGTAGGTCATGATGCTTGTGATAGAGTGAGTTTTTCTATATATTTTTCTCTCTCCTATAATATTGATTGTTCCAATTATGCCTTCAACCATCTCTCTCACTAAATTGATTAAATGGACTATCAATTTCACATAACACTAAACCATAAGTGTCGCATTAAGGACAAATATAGGTATAAACACATTTAGTTAATAACCATGTCAAACTTTCAAATTTGAACCCCAAATTTATACCATGGCTACATGGCAACATTATAAAGCTACTCCTCAAATTTCATTACATTTTGATTTACCAATTAATAGCTATTAACTTTTGAAAGTAGTGTGCATAATGTGTCACACTTTACGTTTTTAAGTTGGGAGTGAATCCTTTCACCAGGGAGCAATCACGACTGTCTGATCTGAGGGCCACGGATCCGCACAGGGATTCGAGGGTCAAGGAACCGTCTTCAAAATCCCACAAAGAGAGGGGAGAAGAGAGGAGACCCGAGCCTCGTCCAGGTGCCACCTCACCCCTACTCACAAAAATCTATCTGACCGAATAAATTTGCCTCACCAAAACGAGGTCAACAAGCCTGCACCCGACTCCCCCCATCCTCAGATTAGGGAGAATGAACTCTGACTCCCTCGCTTCTCTCACTAGCGACGACGGACAACTTAGGGCTTCCTATGCTATACCCTTTCATCTCTATTTAAGGACACCCCAAGCTCCGTTGTTTCCCGTTTACTCTTTTTCCTGCTTCAATTGCGAGCACAACAACCCCGGACACCCATCCCATTCCACCATCTTCAACCTCCGAACACCCTCAGTGTCTGATGACCTCAGTGCTTCTCATGCCATGATAACCCCTCCAACACCTTCGCCGAGCCTCCTTGGTGCTTCCCATCGGAGTTCTGAGTTCCCAAACTCCTTCTTCCTCCAAATCACCCCCTTCTCCGGCGACCTCCTTCCTAGAACCCTACGGCGCATCAAGGAACATAGGGCCGAGACACACGAGTTGTCTATCTAGATTTCTCTAAGGCTAACGAAGGCAATTGACACCTTAGCTGCCCTCCAACTCCACCAAGGAGAGAGAAAATCCTCATCAGAGCTACCCCCGACGGCCTGCTCGCGCACAAGCAAAGGAGAAGAGGGGGGGAACGTGTTGTCAACCCATCGCCTAGGTGGACCAAACCTCAAAGGAAAAATAAGCAACCTGATCCATCATGTGCAAAGACTAGGATCAACAACAACCGTCGATCCAGTCAGATTCGGTCGTTGATCAAGGTAAAACCCTCTCTTTTTATTTTCTTTTACCCAAGAAATGGTTCATATTAAGAAAATCATAGAAAATTCTAGGAATTTCGGATTATAGTGAACCTATATACCATTTTCATTAGAAAATTGTGAACTATCCAAATAAAATATAATCAAGACCTAGATCCCATCCCTTTTCAGAAAATATGGCCTACAACCCCTAATGCCCTTTTAATATATATATTTTGTGTAATAATAGTCATCCTTGATTTAGATCTGCCTTGTGGACATCCTAAACCCTAACTGGGGTCCTGATCATCATGTTACTTGAAACCCTAATTGGGGTCCTGATCATCATGTTACTTGAAACCCTAATCAAAGAGGGATATTTGATTCAATAGTTGTGAAAATCCCTAATTTCTAGTTTCCCCTCTTCAAGTGTATACTTATTACAACATTATGTCAAAACCCTAACAATTAAATGACCCTAAATGACTTTGAACAACCCTGATCCTTAGAATCCAACTCTGATCTCTCGAACTATATGTATCCTAAAGAGATATCCCTATAGATCTAACCCATAATGGAAACCCTTGCCACAAAAGGAACCCCTAAACCTAGCTCCTCTAGGAAAAAGGAAGTGATGGTGATAGATTTCATCAAACTCAACCCTGATACCTTATGGGGGAAGATCAGCCTGATGTCATGAATAAGGTTGAGGCCTAGATCCTCTCTATGGAGAATGATTTTCGTACCCTAGAAGTACCCACTGAAAAGAAGGTCAAGTTCACCACCCATCTGCTTATGGGAGGGGCAAAAATCTGGTGGGAGAACTATAATGGGAATAGGGGCGAAGAAGAAGATGCCATGGGGTGGGAATCCTTCAAAACCCTCTTCATTGATTGTTTTATGCCCATATTTGAGAGGAAGAGGAAGGAGAAGATGTATATGGAGCTTAAGTAGGGAAGCCATTTAGTATCTGACTACACCCAGATGTTTAGACTTCTGGAACGTTATGCACCTGTCAAAACTGAAGATCGCCTCACTGAGCACTATGTTGACTGCCTTTCCACCCACCTGAAAGCCCTAGTCATAGCCTCCCATCCCACAAGCATAGATGAAGCCCTAGTCATGACCCTCACATAGGAGAGAGAGTAGGGAATGCAAACCTTCCAACATGGGGTACTTAGGGCTAACCACTACTGAGGAGGATAAGTCTAAGAAGTTCTACCCAGGCCATAACAACAAGGGATTTGGGAAAGGAGGATGTTTAGGAAAAGGAGGACAGAATCACAATCGAAATTAATAGAAGATAGTCCACCCAAAGTGCAAGACTTGTGGGCGATACCATGGTGGGGTATGCCACCATACCAAGTTGGTATGCTATAACTGCAAGGAGGGTCATTTCGTCGCCAAGTGCCCCACTCCCATCGTCTTTGGCAATCCTGCAATAGGTCCTCCACAACCTCAAGGACACCGCAATGATAGGGTATTTGTAGTGAATGCATAAGAGGCCAAGGCAAATCCCAACCAACTTTGTGAAGGTAACCTAAATTCTTTTCATAATTTAATATCTGGTTCAAGCCCGCAAATTATTCATAACTCAATTATCATGTGTAGGCACTGTATTATTAAATGATCATCCTGTTAAGGCTTTATTCAACTATGGATCTACAAATACGTTTATTTCTCAAACTCTGGCATCTATATTACATCTATATATAAGGGACTTGGGATATATTCTGGATGTGTCTACTCCTAGTGGCAAAATACTCACAACCCTATAGAAAATTGATGTCCTCTCTCTTAAATTCAAAAATCATGATATGCCCTTTGAATTCATTCTCCTAACTATGGAAGAATTTGATATTATACTTGGTATGGACTATCTATACACATACCATGCTCACATTGATTGTAGAAATAAGATGGTAGTCCTCTCTCAACCTCATTCTTGTCCTATGAAAATCCCTAGGGGAAGCAGATTCTATAATAATATTATAATCTCCTCTCTTAAATCTAAAAAGCTCATATGTCAAGGATGTAAAGTCTTCCTCACATTAGTCTCAGAGACCAGTTCTAGTAGCGGGCCTGTAGAAAGTCTGGAGGTGGTACGTGACTTCCCTGACGTATTTCCAGAGGAGCTTCCTGGGTTGCCTCCAAATAGAGACATTGAGTTCTCCATAGATCTTCTTCCTGGAACCACTCTGATTTCTAGGGCACCATATAGGATGGCTCCTGCTGAGCTTATGGAGTTGAAGAAATAGTTGCAAGAACGTCTCGACAATGGTTTCATTTGTCCTAGTGTTTTCCCCTGGGGTGCTCCTATTCTTTTTGTCAAAAAGAAAGATGGTTCTATGTGCATGTGTATTGACTACCCCATGTTGAACCAAGCTACTATTAAAAACAAGTATCCTCTCCCTCGTATTGATGACCTCTTTGATCAGCTTCGTACTGTTCAAGTTTTCTCAAAGATTGATCTTCGTTCTGGCTACCATCAACTTAAAAATCAAGGATTTTGATATTTCTAAAATTACTTTTCAAACTAATTATGGGCATTACAAATTTCTAGTGATGCCATTCGGGTTGACCAACGCACTGGGTGTATTTATGAACCTAATGAAAAAAGTTTTCCAACCTTACCTTGATGAGTTTGTGTTCGTCTTCATTAATGATATCTTAATTTATTTTGATTCTATGGAAAAACACCGGGAACACTTACAAGCAATTTTGACATTCTTCGAACCCAGAAATTTTACAGCAAGCTTTCAAAATGTGAATTCTAGATTGACAAAGTCATGTTTCTTGGACATGTCAATTCTGGAGGTAGTATATATGTTGATCCCGCCAAAGTCTCTGCTATACTTGATTGGTAGCCTCCTCACAATCCTTCTAAAATTCGGAGATTCTTAGGTCTAGTCGGATATTATCGTTGCTTTATTTTGAATTTCTCCAAAGTGGCACTTCCTCTGACTAAGCTTACTTGGACAGATGAGCACTTCATCTATTCAGCTTCATGTGAGTCCAGTTTTGAGAAGTTAAAGTAAAAGTTGACATCGACTCATGTTCTTGTTCTACCCACAGGTAACGAAGGCTTTGTGATATTCACTGATGCTTCAGCAAAATGGAAAGGTAGTGGCATTTGCATCTAGACAGCTAAAACCCAATGAACTAAATTATCCCACCCATGATTTGGAATTAGTTGCAATCATTCATGCTCTCAAAATTTGGAGACACTGCTTGTATGGGGAAATGTTTGACATCTTCACCCACCACAAAAGCCTGAAGTACATCTTGACTCAGAAGGACTTGAATCTGCATCAACATCGATGGATTGAATATATAAAGGACTATGCTTTGACTATCAACTATCATCCAGGAAAGGCAAATGTAATCGCTGACACCCTTAGTAGGAAAAGGGTAGTGTGTGCATCTTTATCTATCTCTAAATGGAGGAATATGGAGGATCTTGTAGGCTGGAAGTCGTACTTTCTATTTGATCGTGTGCATGTTAATAACATTCCATCACGTCCAACTTGCATTTCAAACTTCTTGAGGCACAGAAGGCTAGTACTCATCTTGTAGAGCTCTCCTCTCTCCCATCGAAGCCTCAAACACATCTGTCTGTTGGTCTTGATGGTGGTATTCGATACAAGAATCGTATGTGGGTTCCTGAGCAGTCAGCGACAAAGACAATGATTCTCAGTAAGGCACATGGTTCAAAGTACATAGTTCATCCCGGCACGACGAAGATGTACAAAGACCTACAACGTCAGTTATGGTGGAGGGGCATGAAGCATGATGTTATCGACTTCGTGTCTAGGTGTCTGACATGCCAAATAATCAAGGCTGAGCATCAGAGACTAGGTGGTCTACTACAACCCCTTGAGATTTTAAAATGGAAATGGGAACACATCACCATGGACTTCGTGGTGGGATTACCTAGGACCAAGAAGGGATACGATGCTGCATGGGTCATTGTGGATCGTCTCACTAAGTCAGCTCATGTTCTCCCTATAAATACTATTGTAAAAGTTTCTAAGTTGGCTGACCTCTACATATGGGAGATAGTACGTCTGCATGGAGTTCCAGCATCTATTGTCTCAGACAGGGACCTAAAGTTCACCTCAAAGTTGTAGGAGCAGGTTCAAGAGGTATTGGGCACCAAACTGAACTTCAATATAGCCTACCATCCGCAGACAGACAGGCAATTAGAACACATAGTACAGATTCTCTAGGACCTTCTGCGAGCTTGTGTACTTGATTGGGAAAACTCATGGGACCATTACCCACCTTTAGCTGAGTTTATCAGGCAAGTATTGGGATGCCTCCCTATGAAGCTTTATATGGGCATCCCTACAGGTCTCCACTACACTGGGATGACGTCGGAGAGCATACTTTGATGAAATCTGAGGAGATGTAGCTATATACTGAGAAGGTTGCATTGATCAGGCAGAGAATGAAATGATCATATGATAGGCAGAAATCTTATGCAGATGCTCATAGGTAGGAACTTCAGTTCATGGAAGGTGATCACATCTTTCTAAAGATCTGACCTATCTGAGCTTTGGCAAAGAACAAAGGAAAGCTCAGTCTTCTTTATGTTGGACCATTTGAGGTTCTAGAAAGGGTTGGTGAATGTGCCTATCGTCTCACTTTTCCACCTCAGTATAGTGCCATGCATAATGTCTTTCATGTATCTAATCTGAAACCTTATGTTAAAGACCCCAGTCACATTCTGAATCATGAGCCTCTCGAGTTGAAGGATGATATGTCATATGCTGAGTCCCCAGTCAGAATTCTCGACTTTAAGTCAAAGGAGCTTCGCAATAATCGACATATAGAGATGGTGAAAGTTCTTTGGAGCCACCATGATGAGACCAATGCCACCTGGGAGCTAAAGATCGAGGTCGAGAAGAACTATCCACATCACTTTCAGGCTGCTTGAATTTTGGGGGCAAAATTCTTAAAAGGAGGGGAGAATGTGACAGAGTAACTTTCTCTATATATTTTTCTTTGTCCTATAATTTTGATTATTTCAATTATGCCTTCCACAATCTCTATCACTAAATTGGTTAAATGACCTATCAATTTTAGATAACACTAAACCCTAAGTGTCACATAAAGGACAACTATAGGTATAAACACATTTAGTTAATAACCATGTCAAACTTTCAAATTTATACCCCGAATTTATACCATGGCTACATGGAGACATTATAAAGCTACTCCTAACATTTCATTACATTTGGATTTACCAATTAAGAGCTATTAACTTTTGAAAGTAGGTTGCATAATGTCATCTATTAAACCCTAGGACCTAAGTTTCGAATTCCATTTGATAAATATGTGTCACTCTTTCCTTTTTAAAGATTGGCGTGGATCCTTTCACCAGGGAGCAATCGCAATCATCCAATCTAAGGGCCACGGATCCGGGAAGGGATCCAATGGTCAGGGACCCATCTTCAACCCCCCGCAAAAAGCGGGGATAAGAGAGGATACCCGAGCCTCATCCAGGCACCATCTCACGCCTGCTCACAAAAATCTATCTGAATGAATAGATTCGCCTCACCAAAATGAGGTCAACAAGCCAACACATGACTCCCCTCATCCTTGGATCATGGAGAATGAACCCCGACTCCCTCGCTGCTCTCACTAGCGACGGCGACAGCCAACTTAGGGATTCCTATGCTAGACCCTTTCATCTCTGTTTAAGGAAACCCCAAGTTCCACCGTTCCCACTTACTCTTTTTCCCGCATCAATTGCGAGAACAACAACCTCGAACACCCATCCCCTCTTCATGTGTATACTTATAACAACATTATGTCAAAACCCTAACTATTAAATGACACTGAATGACTTTGAACGGCCCTGATCCTTAGAATCCAATTCTGATCTCTTGAACTATATGTATCCTAAAGAGATATCCCTAATGATCTAACCCATAATAGAAACCCTAATTATGAAAACTTCTTCTTTGGATACAATAGGTATCCTCAACTAAATGAGACTTTAAAATGATGATCGGATCTTGTGACTAAAAAAATTAGATAATATTCATGGATAATCCCTGATCTAAACATGAGAATATGAAATAATCTTATCTAAAGAACCAACCTTATTCAGGGGTCATATGGACCAATAGTAGCAAGTATACCCTTGATTTTCTTTCAGGGTGATCTACTCTCTCTCTCTTTCTCTAGACTTGTGGAAATTCAAATCTGAGATCAAAGGTACGTGGATATAATTATATGACTAGTTTTTTCTCGATGTTAAGTATAAGTATTTGCTTGCATATATTTGAGTACATTGTTGGATGTAAAAATATGAGTATTGTCATTTTCCGCATTGAACATTAAAGAACATAAATGAATGAGAAATGATTTGTAGTTACTAGTGGTGCTCATTAATATCCCTATTAGAGAGGGAAAGCATTAATGTTGACTAGCACCTCCCTAGAGTACATGGTATATGGGGAGATCCCTAGAGTACAAGGTACACATGGAAGGGCACACTAATATATGTGATTATGTGCTAAGTCCACCATAGTAATGCATATTAATTTGAAATGTGATTAATAACTTGAGATTACCTAATCTTAGACCATTAAATAATGTTTATTTCTCTCTCTTCTTTTTCCAATATTGTCAATATGCCAACATAGTATAGCTTTTAATTCCATGTACCAACTTTTGTTGATGTTTTTTTTTCTTGTATTTTCTAGGTACAAGGAACATATGATGTACTTCAAAGTACCAGAAGCAAATAAATTATGGATATGGAGGATAGATATCTAGATAGTTTTTATCCTTCTAGATGTTGTAATAGGATGTTCTAAATCTTATGTAATAATAATAATTTCCTTCCTTATAGAACTATTCATTCTTCCTTCTCAAAGATTATATATGTGATGACTTTATTTATTCTCAATGAATGAAATGTTTGTGTGGCTATCTATTGATGATGTGAACAATGATCTTGCAATTTCTATGATTTTAGTTGACTTTCTTAAAATAGTAATGGATATTAGATGAATGATGTCGGTAGACAGATCTGGGCTGATAGTGTTATTGAATCCAAGCTAAAGTCTATAGAGTCAGCTGGAAATTTGGAGGTTGAACAGAGTCTTAGCAAGTTGATTATAGAGATGGATTCACTATTGGAAAGAGAGGCCATTGAAGGATGACCTGAAGATAACCCAAAACATTCCAAATAGATCATTGATATCCAATGTAAGATGAAGAGAGACTCTTGAATAGTTTTTTCCTACCTAGTCACATCTCTGGGCAGTAATAGAAGTATTTCACTTTTTACATATTATTACCTCAAATTGACTGTGTAACACACTAAAACCTAGAACCTAACCCTATTCCAAGGTTTAGAGGTTAGAATCCTTGTTCTTTGGGCTTAGCCAAACAAGGTTGAGGATATACCTAATGGTAGTTAATGGTAACCATAATATGTAATGTGTGAAGTAAATGACCCTAAGATGTATGCACGAAAACAAATATGACATTATACCCTTGTATTAATCATGACACCAATAATGGATACATAAATTATGTCACATGACATAAATCATATATATAATATATAATCCTTTTGGTTGTAATGTGTACATATGGGATATTATTGTAAGAATGATGATAATAATGATAAAATAATATTGATCTAAATTTTCTATGGTTTTTTGGAAGAAGAAATGAGAAAAATAAATAAATAATAACTACCTAAACAAGATAATGATAATAATAACTACCCACACATATGAAGAAGATAATGTGATATGGAATTATTTAATATGATAAATAGTGGTAAAAATGAATAATGTGCTAAATTTGATAAAAGGAAGACTAGTTGGATAGGAACAACTTTAGATTCGTTTTCTTTGGATATGATATGGCTTGGAGGTCAATCTTGAGAAATTTGGAATAATAATAATTTTATCAATTTTATTTTAAAAATTTTGATTTTCCTTTATAATATGAGATAAATCATATAATGACTCAAAAATGGAAAATAATCTTAGATTCTTAATCTACACATTAAAAATAGCCTTTGGGTGAATTTTCATGTAATTTAGATAATCATTAATATACATGTGTAGATCAGGGGAGAGAAAGTGTGAAGAACCTTCAAAATATTAAATAAATGTACAAACCAATTCAAAATGTAAAATTCATGGCAAATGCATATCCAACATACTTAATTTGACTTGTGGGTGAAGTTTCATCAATTTTGGAGAATCCTAGAGTCATCAATGCATGAGGAGAGAGAAAAAAGATTTGTTCATTTAATGAATCAAAAGTCTTAAAAAAGGAAATCTAATTGCATATTTGGATTCCTCATATCCAAAATAGGTTGGGTGCCAAATTTCATTAATTTAATAGTTCGTTTGCACCTTCGAATGAGGAGAGAGAAAAAATTAAATAATTATGTATGTCACTTAAATCTGATTAAGATTTGGAATAAAATAATTGTGCCGTGCGCCTCTTCGATATGAGAATCATTTCCAGCCATCAGATAAAGGATTTGATGACTCATAAGTTGTCACTAACCTTACGACCAAACAAGAAGGTGCCACTGAGATATCGTAATTTCCAAACCTGATTTTCTCTTTACACAGTTGATCATTTTTCGAGATTTCTTCACTCACATGTTCCTTTTTAGATTCCACATCCAATGAGCTATAACTCATGATCTCTCATGGTTAATGTTTGATTTTCCCAATATGGCCATCGTTTCACTCGAACTACCCACACCCACGAACCCTAAAAACCAACCCACACCTATTAATTTTGGTACCCCCATCTCCATTAGCATCCGTTCTAGACTTCACTTGCACCAATTTGCTCTAAGATAATTTGCATATCCATCATTTTCTAAGATCTTGTTCTTGGTTTGTAGTAGGTGACTTTGCATCTCGGCATCTCCAGCCATCAAATTTAGACCAGAAGTGAGTTTTTGGTCCAACATTCTTTGTCCATGTGGCTTCAGTTCATCATTTGTTTCTTTTATGTGGATTCTCCCAATCCCATACATGAGTAGCAGCTTGCTGCTACCATTTATGGCATGTCATGAGGTGGGAGAAGGTATCATCGGTGATTTCTCATATCTACCCATCCGCTTCACATGTTTCTCTATTTTCTCATCCGAGGGAAAATCATCCTTTTATCCCATGATTCCTTGTTTAGGGATGGGTTAGTTAGCCTCTAACCTAGCTTTGACCAGGTGATTTAGCTACCTCCTATTGGGACAAGTCATCCCGGTCCGTGATAACACCTATTTTTGTGATATTTTTGCCCTTTATTCTGTTATCGAAACTGCCCTTTTCTGCTATTTTCCTCTCTGTCATTAACACTTTCGCAATAATTGGCCAAGCAATGCTCTTAATCCAATTTTTCCATCTTTTGCAGACTTTTCCCTCATTTTGGTACAATAAGGCTGTCTCATCCCGGCCCACAAATAAGTCCAAGTCTGTTTCGGCCTTCCTGACCTGACGCCCGATACAAACCTCCGCCCGACAGGGTGGAACGACACAATGACGCACGACAAAGGGATGTCACGCAAGAAAAAGCCAACGGACGACACGCCTTCTACCCAATAGGGAGCCAAGCTCGCCACGACAACCCAACTTGTCGGGCGACACAACCACCCACCGGCAGGCATGCCGCCCGTCACGTGACCGATAGTTGATACCCCTACGCCGAGCGATACTCATATCGGCTGCCCACCGACCCGCGAATAAGGAGGACACGTGGCACTTCGAACACCATAACTTCCCCCAACCGCTGCCTATAAATAGCAGCTACAGGAAGTCGAAAAGACAGGTTCAGACAGTTGGGAGCTTTGAGCGATCTTCGAGGGAGGACTGCGAGAATATCGTGCCCCAGTGCTTGTGTCGGACAACTCTAGGTGAGCTCCTCCTCATCTCGAGAGGGAGGGGATGGTTCACTTAGGGCCGTCCCGGGCGACACTGCAGGCCAATATAGGCCAACGTTGATAAGAGACACGAGTGCCCGACACAAGCACCCGACAGTAGAACACGTCACTCCAAGCCCGACAAGATATCTTACCCGATACGCTTTGCCCGTCATGCGTGCCGCCCGAGAGGGTGCGCCGCCCGACATGAGCATATCGACCAGGGTCCTTGAGCGATACAGTCGGCCGTCAAGCGTACCGCCCGAGAGAGTGTGCCGCCCGACACTACTGTATCGGGCTAGGCTCCTGACCGATATCGGGCTGGAGAGCCACAGTACCATGTCGACCTTCTACATCAAGAAGCCGACATCTATATTTAATTTTGTTATTTAATTCTTTATTTACGCTTTGTAATTAAGACCTTTAATGTTTATGGAAATATAATAGCTTAATTACTTGTTGCTCTATGCTTGGTACATGTGTTGGATGGATGTTATGTTTGATATTCGAACTCTAGCTTGCATGTTTGGATCGCGTTTCGCTTAGCTGCCGAACCGTGTTTTCCCGTCGCAACAACTTCGAGAGTTGTGTTGTGGCTCTAGTGTTTGGTCCGATTCTGGAGTACGAGAGTGCCTGGAACAAAGTTGTTTCAGTAACATTCCACTCTAACTTAAGTCCGACAACCTCGAGAGGGGTGTCGACGCTTGGTTAGAGGTACCCGCTCTGAGAGGAGGGGTGCAGGATGTTACTTCTACTGCTTGTTTTACTGTAGTCTTATCATTCATACCTCGCTCTAGCTCTAGTTTTATCTTTCTGTTTATGTTGCATGAAACCCCCTAAAAATTGCTAAATGACTAAAAACCTTAAATCTCTCTAGTAGCTCCAGTTGGAGACAATTTTCTTATTTTGTTTGTGACATCTTGTTGTTTCCCTTTTGGGAAATTTATTATCTCTTTATACCTGTCGGAGTGTAGTGTGTCGATTCTAGGTTCTCAACACTACCCCCCTTGTCCCTGTGTTTGACCCCGTAAACAAAGTTGTGGGGGCCTAGAAGGATTCAGGTTCATAAATGTAAAAGCTTGACTACCTCAAATCCTCCTCCACTTTTGGACGCGCGATTTAGGTCGGTCAACTTTTTGGCGCCGTTGCGGGGGACAAGGCAAAAACGGTACTATAGACGAATCCGAATCCAGTAACTACACTCTTGTGCCTCAAGCTCTAAAAATGAGTTTGACAACACTCTTTTTCTTTTTCTTCTTATTGTTATTCTTTTAAAAGTAAAAATTCAATTTCAATTTCCTAAACTCAATTTTTCGTGTCATCTCAGGAACCCTGAAGAGCAGTAGTTTGTTTCCCCAAGTTCTGAAGCCACTCAACGGTCCAATCAAGCGCAGTCATCAACACTATGCCTCCCCGAGCCAACCCACAACACTCTGAAGAGGAACGGCAAGGAAGATCTGGGCATGAATCACCTCCACCAGATGGAAACGACCGCTATGACGGTAATAACCAACTCGAAGATTAAGAATCAGAACACTCTGAGGAAGAACACCCTCGAGCTAGGTGTCGCCACCGCCACCGAAACTGGAGAAATCAAGATCAGGGACATAACCGACGGGACGACGATAGTGATGACTCCGATGAGGAAGAAAAGACATTGAGAGAGTTGGCATCAACAAAAGCCAACAACTCCAGATGTCCGGTCATCACCCCACGATTCAACGTGGCCAATTTTGAGCTTAAGCCTTCTGTGATCTCTATGATCCAGAACAAAAGCTTCAGGGGAAGTTCGATAAATGACAACCCCTACCACCACCTCGATGCCTTCAAGAACATCTATGACACGATAAAGATACGGGGGGTTCCCCAGGAGGTTATATATTGCAAAGTCTTCATCTTTTCACTAGAGGACAAAGAACTATCCTGGTACCTCGGGTTACCTCACCGGTCCTTGAACGGGTGGGGAGCTTTAGCAGAAGCCTTCGTAAATAAGTTTTACCCCACCGAGAGAACGGTCAGAACCTGGAACAAAATAACCTCCTTCATGCAAAAGCCAAACGAAAGCCTCCACGATGCCTGGGAGCGGTTCCAGGAGTACCTGAGGGATTGCCCCCATCATAATTACAAGAAGGGCTTCCTTTTCACCACCTTCTACAATGGCCTGACTCCCGATGAACAAGTGTCACTGAATGCAGTAGCAGGAAGTGACTTCTTAGGGAAAAAGCCGAGCAAGTTTGAAAGGATCATAAAAATATGGCCGAGCTGCAAGCCGGCGCTGAATATGATAGATCTAACAGAGGACAGGCGAAAAAGGTCGGTGAAGGGTCCTCTCTTGAGTCCAAGGCTCTAGAGACCATCACTTCTCAAATTCAGAAAATAGCCACGAATGTAAAGCAACTGAGGGAATCCGGCGCGAAAGGGAAGAAGCAGGTGGAAAAAGTAATGAAATGTGTAACATGTGGAGAAGGAAGCCATGGGGTAGATAATTTCATCTACACCCGACCAGAAGCATCAAGCGACACTGAGTCTGAGTTCGAAGAGACTGAAAAAGTCTCTTTCGTAAATTTCGAAAGACCAGACCACCCTGGTTTCAGCTATTGCAACAAGGAGGCAGTTGAGAATTCTCATCAGCTGCATAAATCCACTAGGGCGCCCCAAACTTTTGAGAAGAGGGGAGGGCCAAGTCAATACATCAAAAACACCCCTTCCAGTCGAACAAAGGAGGTTTCCAGGGGCAAGCTAAGTATGACAAGGTTTCGAACCAAGCAGATGTGGTGGGACAATTGTTTGATTTTGTGAAAAGGCAGGACACAATTAACAACCAGTTGGCGTAGAGCGCGTTATCAAGTTCAGGTGTTTTAAACTCATTGCAGGTTCAAATGGCGGATATGCAGACGCACCAATGCCAAATGGATCAGCAATTAGCTCAAATGGCCAAATTAATGAAGAATCCCTCAGGCAAAACACTGTCCAACACCGAAACTGCAAAGAAGGCAGGGATGTGATCGAGAGAAGGCAGAGATCGAGTTGCATGAGATGGATGGATGATGTTAGCAGATAAGGAGTGAAAAGGCAAGAGCTGTCAAGCTGGAGACGAAAACCACAACGCTTCTCGGGAGGCAACCCGAGCTCATTTTTCTTTCCTAGAATAGGATGCAATTTACTTTCCTGCAAAACAAACATTATAAACATTTGGACTATAATAAGGAACGAGTCAGTGCATGCGCGACATACGCTGACTCTTGTGTTTTATGGGCCACCACCCTAGTTTTATTAGTCGGGATGGGTAACACCATCTGAGGTCGGGAGCTTAGTCTTAGGCCAATGATGTTTTATCCGTCAGCCGCAATTTAAACCGTTTTGTTTTCATTTTGAAGCGGGAGGCGACCCAACCGACACTATGTGAACACCCATATCGGGCGGTGGGGCTTTGTGGAGCACAACGGCCGAGCCGACAGTTGGACTTGCCGACTTACGTGTTGCCTTAACGACCGACGCGCGCCCCAGTTGTACTGATGAGTTTGTTATATAAAGAGGTGAGTTTTTACCGTGTCGGGCTCCTTGCCTTACTGTTTTCCACACTCCCGTATCGTGCTAAAGAACTTGTGCTTCTGCTCCCGTGTCGCACAAGACTGCATTTCTCCCATATCGTGCGGTAGTTCAGATCACAACAAGGTATCGCCCGGCAGGCCGTGTTGCCAGACACATTTCTTTCTTCAAGCAAGTTGCCTATCGGCCTTACGACTTCTATGTTGAGTAGTTTTATATCGCCCGATATGGATGTCGCGCAACATACCTATGCCAGATACACCGTGTCGGGCGATAGCCGTGTCGCCCATTTTTGCATCACCTCGCCTGTTTTAGCTATCGGGCGACACACTGCTTTTCTTTCAAGAGGACTATACCGGGCATCTTATCCTATCGCCCTCGTATCGCCTGACACACCCATTCTGAGCGACAGACCTAACACGCGTTCATTGCCTTACCGCCCTGTCATTATCGCCTGCTCGATCTTTTGACGAATCGGGCGATACCCACCTCTTATATCGGGCACAAGGCTTCACTTCTGAAACTAATGTGTCGCTCGATACGGGGGTGCCAGCCAATTTTTGTACAGAGAAATTCCGGGTCACAAATTTATTCTTTATTTAATCGAAGTATTTTTCTTTCTGTCTTACAGAGATGGCCCGCATCAAAACAACCACTGTCCCAGTTGACGCACAAGGCAGGAGGGTCTACCTAGAGACTACTGCTGAAGGGCAGTCCGCCAGGAATAAGCGCCCGCACTTAGGACCAGTTGGGACGTCGGCAGCAGGGAAGAGGGCTAGGGTTGGAGAGGCGGCGACTCCAATCCAAACACCGACACCTCTAGCAGCATCGGAACTCCCGGAATTCTTGTCAGGGAGTTTCACACTAAGAGATGACGAGCATGCTCGCCGATATGCTAAGCTGGTGACCAAGCTCTACCGACCGAGAAGGTTCTGCCATAGAGCCTCGTTTGCTGAGCTAGGGATCGTTGAGAGGCTGAAGGGCGTCCTAGCTGCAGCAGGGCTGAAGAAGATATGTTTCAGCCGGTCTTCTTTGTACACTAAGCTAACAATGGAGTTTATGTCTTCTCTCCATCAGGTGAAGAACTCTGTAGCAGAGAGAAAGAATTTGGCAGGCCAGACAGACTCCAGGCCCAACTCTACAATTCGGAGTACACCATCTCCGAGAAGCTCTTGAACAAGATCTTCTTCTCCAACGAGGAGGAAAAGAACCTAATGGACAACGGTGAGAGGATCACCGAGGGAGACGGGCTCAATCCCGTGCAGCTTTGGGGAAAGCTTGCCGGCAAATCTTCGTTCAAGCTAGGAAGAAAGGTCGTGGCGGTGCACTCCTACTTCAGGAGGATAGTGCACAAGCTGGTGGCATGCTTGCTGTTCAGCAAGAACGAGTCCAGCAACATCTACACAGAAGAGCTCCACGTCATGTGGCACATAATGGAGGGCCGAGTGATCAACCTCGGTCGGTTTTTTCTGAATAGGCTGCACCCAATGAAGGAATCCACTAAAGAGTACTGCATGGGAGGCATCGTCAATCTCATAGTAGTAGGACTCGGCTACCCAAGTGAGCCGCGCAGCCTTTCGAGGATGCAAGGTGACGAGGTGTTTGACACCAAATACTTGATGAGGACCAACATCGTTAAGAGGGAGGGGAGGAACTTCTTCTACAAGTTTTCAAGGATAGATATACTCCTCCCCCTCCCTCGTTGCGCCGACTACGACGCAGAGAAACTGATCTTCACCACCGCCGAGATTTAAGCTGTAGAAAATAACACAGCTCTCACCACATCCACCAGGGCCCCAGAGAGGCCCGCCCCAGAGCTACCGATGACAACCGATGATAGAGTTGTCGCCGCTCCGACCATACCATCCACCGCCACAGCATGGACGGTAGCTGTTGAGAAAGCGCCGGTGATCGCTGAGGTCACCGGGACAGAAACTACGGGATCTGCCGCGGAAGAGACGGTCGCAGTTCCTAGCACTATATCGAGACCTGCAGAGGCGGAAGAGGAATTTCAGTAGGGAAATAGCAACGAGATGTTCGACGAGATCATGAGACATCTCAAAAGAACATCAACACTGCCGCCGAAGTCCCCGCCTACAGCAGTCGAGGAGATCGCCGACAGTGCAGAGGTGGAACAGAGTCCGCCCTCACCACGGTCGTCTCAACCCAGACGAGAAGGCAAGGCGACAGCTCCTGAAAAAGTGTCAATGCCCCACCTGGGGACGTCTGGATCGCGTATGATTTTTATAGATTCTACCTCTCCTGGTAGAGCATCGCGCGAACAAGATGTCGTGAGGACAGAAGGGAGACGCACCCAAGCTCTTCCGTCACTCGAAAAGATGCTCGGGCACGAGCTCGATAATTTGAGAGAGGTAACGGATATCAACTCTGACGTTTGTATTTCCCTAACCTGCAAATTTGCATCTTTCCAAAACATGATGGATAGCCAAGAAAGAGAGCTGCTGACTCTAGCAAGCCTGCCTGGCAGACTAGAGGCCTTGAATGCAACAATGTAGCAAGTTCTCCAATGACTAGATAGGCTCGAGGAGAAATGGACAGAAGTGACGACCATCCGTGCCGAAGGTAGCGGAGATGGTCGCCGTCACCTCCCAGCTGGGGCTCTCATCCCTCTTCATCAGGTTCCCCCTCAAGAACATCATCGTCCTCCTCCTCCGGCAGATGATCCTCAATGCCCAAGGAGGGGACACAATAAGGATCGGCCGAAGGAACTCCCGGCGGACAGGAGAGCTCCTTAGGATTGGGAAAGTGTAGATATCAACATCGAGGGAGACTCTTTCGAAGAGTTAGAGGGAGAAAAGGGGGATGTCTACACAGTCAATAAAAGACATCTACCCCGAGGGAGACGCTCGATGGCAGACGGATTTCGTGAGCCATCCGAGATACCCTCCTTCGATATGGCCAATTTTGACAGGCAAGCCATCGGATGCCTGACGATCAGAGACTAGAAGCTGCTGAATAAGGTCTTGCGATCACAAGCAAATGAAGATGACGTCGTCTGAACAAACGACTACCTTTCGGTGCGGCGGAAGGTTCTTCGCGGCATGTTCCGCACACCAGCCGTGGTCAGTAAGAGACTATTCAGGGTCCTGGAGAATGCGCTAATAGAGAGTATTAGTAGCAGGATAGGTCGGAGAGCAGTATACACAGCCACCCCGACCTTGGCAAGAAGGTTGATGAAGGGAGATCAAGACTCCTGTGTGGTGGCCGACATGCTGCAGCACATTGAAGAGCATAGGTCGAACATGGTTTTGGCCCCATTCAAGCACCGGAACATGTGGTTTCTATGCATAGTAGACCTCAGAAACCACGACATCCGATTGCTGTGTTGCAGCAATGCCGAAGTGCCACGCTCTGGGGGTGTTTTCTGCCACGCGGAGGACGCGAAGCTGAGACTCCTACCGCTGCGTCTGCAACGAGCCATAAAGTGTGGTAGCCAACGTCACCAAGGACCTTGAAACTTCTTCACTATCCGAGACCTCCCCGCACAGATAGAAGAGGGGAGTGGAAACAGTGCTATCGCCATCCTGGGTGCAATTGAGGCGCTAAACACATTTGGAAACTTGGGGGTCCTCAAAGGCACGTCCTTCTATCAACGCCAGAGCATTTACGACATGCTGCTAATTAAGGACAAGTGCTATTTCTGGGACGCAGGGGTACCAGAGCAGCTGCTGAATAGTGACATGGAAGAAAGCTCTTCTCAGTGCAACAGCTCCTCAGAAAAAGAAGAGGAAGTGGCGATCATCACACATGGGGCGGGCAAGCAGTTGGCAGTCCTAAAGAAACTGCACGGGACAGACGACACTGCTTTGCCTGAAGCTTCAGAAGGGCTGATCACAAATTTTGACTACTTCTCGTGTGCAACTCTCACACAGGAGCAGGTCAGCATTATCCAGAAGAAGTTGTCTGATTCAACCCCATCGGTTGTTGCCTTTCAGGCAAGCGATGTCGTAGTCCCAGTTGATGATCTAAGGGACATGGTGAAGGAAGGAGGGTGCTTGGCTGTAATAGTTTCAACCGCTTACAATCAGTACATAAAGCCAAAGCTAGAACACACATACATTGCCCATCCTATGTTGTTCAATGACATATGCCTCGCCGATGAAACATGAGAAAAGAGAACATTTCTACTGAAGTTGGCGAGCGGAGTTTCCCGCGAGATCTTCCTCCTAGTTCTACATTACCAGCACTGGACGCTCTTAGTAGTGTACACCCGGGAACGAGCACGAATTTTCTACAACATCTCGAACGACAACAAGAACCATCCCGTGCCGTGTACTTCTGAACCTTTGTCATCCGTCGAGCGCTAGGTCCGAAAATACTATGACGAGGTGGCAAAGATGATCCAACCATTCCTGGATACGCAAGCAAGCAAGTGGCACGAACTCTAGTTCTACCACCGCAGTACTCAGCAGCTTCCTTTATCCAACAACTGTGGCATCTACGTCCTGGAATGGATAGCAAACAAAGAAAAGCCTGACCAGCTCCACCACACCGTCTATCACAGCAAAAGGGGAGAATATGTGTGGGAGCTTCTATCTGACGTAGGCGTAACCTCACTGGAATAAACATTACCCCACCTTATCTACTTCACAACTCTGGGACAGAGTGTGGAGTAAGTTTGGGGGGGGGTACCATGTACCAGTGCGGGAGGTACAAATTTTTGAAATTTCTTTTGCCCCTTATTCGTTATTCTTTTGTGTACATATTATCTTCATATAAAATTTTTGAAAATTTTTGCTTTTATTCTCCATGCTTATGTACAAAGCTGCTATAATAGTAAAAACCTGTTGTGACTGCTTGCAAAGTTAGTCTTCTATGTGCTTAACGAGATACAAGTTCTGTTATATCTTTTTGATAATGCTGCTTCAAACGAACAAAAGAGTATGTTTTGCCATGTCAAAAATTTCGAAAAATATAATAATCTCGCAAACAGCTATGAGACAAGTATGGAGAAGGAAAAAGCTGCCCAAACAACATAAATCTCTTTGTTTCCCCTCACCCAATGAAAATCCCAAAAAGAGAGAGAAGCCTTATGAGTGTGAATAAAAGCATGAGAGTTGTGCCCAAGAAAAAGAAATATATATATATATATATATATATATATATATATACACATACTTGTTTTCCAAAAAGTACCCATCTTTAGGCATGGTAGATCCGGGGCAGTGGTACATAGGATGTGAAATCACTGCTCTAAAGCCAACTGGCTTGGACTGCAGGGACCACTTGCCCGTTAATAGACCCTTACCTGGATGGACCGATGGGAAACAAGGTAAAACCCCAAAAAGCCTTAGCCTACCCGATACACAACTTTCTGCCCTAAAAATAACGTTGTTTGGTGTGTAAGCTAACTTCGGAATCATACAACAAAGTCTCGCTGAAGCTGTAGAGAAGAATCTTATTTAAATAATAAGCAAAAAAAAAACAAAGTCTTTTGTTCGTAATGAGACATCATTATCTTTAAGGTATTATGATTCTTGTTTCACCTTTTGAACAGAGAGCTATCCCGACAAGAAGAAGCATCACTAAATATAGTTTAAATATTGATTGAGGACAATCAAAACGCTAAGTTTGGGGGAGTTGATAACACCTATTTTTGTGATATTTTTGCCCTTTATTCTGTTATCGAAACTGCCCTTTTCTGCTATTTTCCTCTCTTTCATTAACACTTTCGCAATAATTGGCCAAGCAATGCTCTTAATCCAATTTTTCCATCTTTTGCAGAGTTTTCTCTCATTTTGGTACAATAAGGTCGTCTTGTCTCGGCCCACAAATAAGTCCAAGTCTGTTTTGGCCTTCCTGACCTGACGCCCGATACAAATCTCTGCCTGACAGGGTGGAATGACACAATGACACACGACAAAGGGATGTCGCGCAAGAAGAAGCCAACGGACGACACATCTTCTACCCGACAGGGAGCCAAGCTCGCCACGACAACACAGTCGGGCGACACAGCCACCCACCGGCAGGCACGCCGCCTGTCACGTGACCGATAGTCGATACCCCTGCACCGAGGGATACCCATATCGGCTGCCCACTGACCCGCGAATAAGTAGGACACGTGATGCTTCAAACACCATAACTTCCCCCAACCGCTGCCTATAAATAGCAGCTACAGGAAGTCAAACAGACAGGTTCAGACAGTTGGGAGCTTTGAGCGATCTTCGAGGGAGGACTATGAGAATAGTGTGCCCCGGTGCTCGTGTCGGGAAACTCTAGGTGAGCTCCTCCTCATCCCGAGAGGGAGGGGATGGTTCACATAGGGCCGTCCCGGGCGACACTGCGGGCCGATATAGGCCAACGTTGATAAGCGACACGAGTGCCCGACACAAGTGCCCGACAGTAGAACGCGTCGCTCCAAGCCCGACAAGATATCAAACCCGATATGCTTCGCCCGTCATGCGTGCCACCCGAGAGGGTGCGCCGCCCGACATGAGCGTATCGTCCAGGGTCCTTGAGCGATACAGTCGGTCGTCAATCATACCACCCGAGAGGGTGTGCCGCCTGACACTACTATATCGGGCTAGGCTCCTGACCGATATCGGGCTGGAGAGCCGCAGTACCCTGTCGACCTTCTACATCAAGAAGGCGACATCTATCTTTAATTCTGTTTTTAATTCTTTATTTACGCTTTGTAATTAAGACCTTTAATATTTATGGAAATAGAATAGCTTAATTACTTGTTGCTCTATGCTTGGTACATGTGTTGGATGGTTGTTATGTTTGATATCTGAACTCTAGCTTGCATGTTTGGATCACATTTCGCTTAGCTACCCTACTGTGTTTTCCCATCGCAACAACTTCGAGAGTTGTGTTGTGGCTCTAGTGTTTGGTCCGATTTTGGAGTACGAGAGTGCCTGGAACGGAGTTGTTACAGTAACATTCCACTCTAACTTAAGTCTGACAACCTCGAGAGGGGTGTCGACGCTTGGTTAGAGGTACCCGCTCTGAGAGGAGGGGTGCAGGATGTTACTTCTGCTGCTTGTTTTACTGTAGTCTTATCCTTCGTACCTCGCTCTAGCTCTAGTTTTATCTTTCTATTTCTATTGCATGAAACCCCCTAAAAACTGCTAAATGACTAAAAACCTTAAATCTCTCTAGTAGCTCCAGTTGGAGATAGTTTTCTTGTTTTTTTTGTGACATCTTCTTGTTTCCCTTTTGGGAAATTTATTATCTCTTTATACCTGCCGGAGTGTAGCGTGTCGATTCTAGGTTCTCAACACTACCCCCCTTGTCCCTGTGTTCGACCCCGTAAACAAAGTTGTGGGGGCCTAGAAGGATTCAGGTTTATAAATGTAAAAGCTCGACTACCTCAAATCTGCCTCCACTTTTGGATGCGCGATTTATGCCGGTCAGTCTGCTGCCCTCCCTCTCTCTCTTCCTCTCTCTCGCAAAGTATTAATGACTTGGCTTTTGTTGATTGTCTTAAATTGGAAAAATCAAAACTTTTAAATTGTTCATCCAAAAATTATAAACAAATATGTTTTGGAATCAGAAAAAATTGTTCTTTCTAATAAAAATAGTTTCAAAGACTTATTTCCATGTTTTGCATGATGGATTTTTGAGGATCTAATTAATCAATATAAAAAGTCCAAAAATTGGTAACTAAGTCATATGAATTCCAAATTTAGTAAATAAATATGTTCTCTTGATCAGAAAAACATAATAAGTCGACCGATCTAGGTTTGGAGTCCAAAATTTGATGTTTTCCAAAAATATGTAGAATTAGAGTTTCATTACATTTACATGAATCTCAAAACCAAAATATATATGAATAATTTGTAATTAGGAAAAAGTGATCTGGGAAACAACTACATTGGTGAAGACTGTTTCTAGGACTTTGTTTTAAGGTATGTTTCCATCTCCTATTATTCACATTGAGAAATTGGCCTATTTTAATCTTTCTCTTGGTCCTATGGACTACACAATATATTTTCTTTTGAAAATATTCTTCATGTGAAGTACATTTTATTTGTTACTGATCTTGTGATCATATTTGGACATTCTCTGGGTCTCTTTCTTATGTTTTGTTCACGATGGAACTCAATTTCTTGACATGTGATGTATTTTGCCCACTTGTCAGGTGGATGTATATGTTGGTAACTTTTGTGATGACTACTTTATAAAATCTAACTATACTTTTTATTTGCCTCTCTATTAAGCATGCTATGTGGCACAGTAGCCCTAGAGTAGTGTAATTGCATTTTTTTTTTGTTATGTTCCGAATTATATTTTTGGGATGGAGATTATGTGCTTCATACCCGGGTTTCAAGTATATGAGGCTTGGACACCTTTATATATATTTAGGAGACGGGTTATGTGGCAATCTCTATCATGTTTCAAGTTTATGAGGCTTGGTCGCCTTTTTTGTTTATATTGTTCTAGTGCTATGTTTATCTCACATGCATGTAGGTGATGATGGGTTATGTGCCCTAATTTCATGATTTGTGCTTATGTGGAACAACTTTATTGTTTATTTATGGCAAGTGCTTTCATTCTGTTGTCTCTTGTTAGCAAATCAATTTATTTTATGCCCTCTTTAGGTACTCCTAATCTCTTCTATAGGAAGCCTTTTATACTTGACACCCTTCATTCTTAATATATTTCTCAATTTCTTTTTCTCTTGCACGTACCAAGTTTTTGCTGCTGATCTCCTCTCTTTTCTTTTTATGGGGTACTCTCGCAACCCCATGTATTGGATTAGCAGAAGGCAATCAAGGTGGACCTACAACACAAGAGGTGTACCTGAAACCTCATGGGAGACTTGCTTGAAGTTGTTAGGTGATCCTCAGCTAGTCCTATGTGTAGTTAGTTCTTCCTTTTATCTCACCCTACATGGTGAAGCATAGTGATAATAACAAGCTTTGTAATGGTTAGATACATCTTTTAATTCTACTGCTACTTGGGCGTTATGATACATTCATGTTGAATAATTGGTTATCATTCCTATTGAATTTTTTTTGTTGATGTTTGGTTTGGGATGTTGTCTTTTTATTTTTAGTATGGAGTGGTTCTCCTCTGGGATACCACTCCTTATAGATTGCACAATCATAATTTTACTAATAACTTTGAGAAAATAAATTTATTTTGAATTATTTTTCATATTATCTTCACTTAATTTATTGATATACTAAGTCATTTTTCTATAAAATTACTTTTATCCTATAAATTATGTGTATAATTTTAAATTTATTGATTCCATATCATTTTTGGTCAAATAGACAATCCAATGGGGAAGATGGTCAGACAAACATATAGTTCAAGCAATGGAGTTTTTGGTTAAGGAAAATCAAGGATAGTTTGATAGAAAATGGTCACAGTTTTCATCAATTGCATATGTTGGTCAAATTTATAGTTTGAAAAGAATTCTATACTATCTATAAGTTTGATTGCAATGTTTGATATTATTGAATTTCTTCTTTGCATCTATTTCTCAATATTCCGTGCTCCTATTTTCCTAATTTCCTATGAATTGTTGTATGGAAGAGACTATGCCTATCTCTCCATTCTTTCATTTATATTCAAAGATTAAATGGCTTCATACACCACTCATCTCACCAAGAAAAGAGATTACAAAAAGATGATTAAGGCATGATATTTATACAGTCAAATTAATTTAAGTGCACACACAAAACTCTATAGTTGTATCACAGTATATCACATGCCCCTGTATATCGACTCCATTTTCAAATTTGACATTTGATCTCTTATCTCATTTCAAATGATTAAGACATCATTATACCTCCAAGTCTCTTCTAGTTGACAAGGAGGAAAAAAACTAGTATGGAAACATCCTGTTCATAAAAACTCTCTGTCCACAACCATTCGTGTTGCTTGTACTGTTACCACTTGTATAGAAGATGAAAATTTAAATTCTCTTGGTATTAAGACTGACAATTACTCTCAATATCAAGGAATATGCATTGTGAATCCCCTCTAAGATTTCTCCACCTATGAGAACAATAAGATATCTAGCTCTACTGTTAGAGTGTATACAATAGTAGAAGTTCAATCTATGGGTAAAACTAAGATTATCCTTATGAGAACATCACTTATTTACCTATTTGATATGATAAATCTCATTGTTTCCCACAATATTTTTCCCAGATAATAAAAGTTTGAGGTTTTAGATTACAACAACAAACCATCTCTTCTATATCAAAGAAATTTCACATTGATTTTGTTAGGATCATTATTAAAGAAATTATGAATTTCCTTGGAACCTACATATATTGATTTACTTGGATCTGTCATCACTGTTTGTACAAGTAAATGAATTCCATGTTAAAATATAAACTTTACCATCATCCATAAAAGATGAGCCACACAATCATTGAAAAGAATGGCTTAATAATTGGGCATGAAAGAACTCTAAAAATCAATTATAATGAGGAAAAAGAGGTTTTGGAACCCATGACAAACCTCATCCACTTTCAAGACCCTATAACCATGAAAATGAGCTTTCTTACATGCATGGTATGGGATATCAAATTGGTTGCATTTTTAGTATAATCATCTAGCCTTATGATAACTTGATTCTATTTTTGTTGAACTCAATCCCGTTCTACTAAATGAATATCCTAGACATGCATATTCCTGTAGGATTTGGCCATTGAAAACATCTTAGAAATATTATTGCATTGACCTCAAAATTTTTGTATTTTGGATCTTATTCAACAATAGAATGGGAGAAAAAAAGAGTAATAAATGGGGATATAAGATTGCAATTGATGCATATAAGAATATAATAAAGAATATTTGGAATTATGCAAAATTTATGAATTCTTTTATAGAAAAATTCTTTGTGTACAAATTTTCCATGTAAAAATGTGTATTATTGTTTAATGCCAAAATCCTAGTTGTGTTAATTAAGAGGAAAGTTCAAATTTCTAGAAGATTCCAAAATTATAAATTAATATAAATAATAACTAATGTATTATCTTTTCATTTCTTTCTCAATAAGTTTTGAAGTAACCAAAATTCCTAGTTGGACTCAAATGTTTGGACCAACATGATTTCTTTGTTAAGGAAACATAAACCCAAGATTTGAAAGGAAAATATGATTAATTATGTCCTTCGTAATTAAATTATGTGATTTGTAAAGAATTTAATGAATTTTTTTGCATTAAACTTGGCCAAATCCGATAATTGATGGTAAGAAGATGTGTTTCAAATTTTAGGACAATCATATTTATGGTGAAGGAGTTATGTATTTTCTAAAAGTCCATGAAGCGAGATAGTTAATGTTGGATAATTATCTAATGTGGTAATCCTTGATATACTTGAAAATCAATTTTAGGGCAACCAACAACCTATGTGGGACCCAACCTTTTTCCCAATGTGGTAGTATAACAAAAGTAAGAGAAATCCAAAATATGGAAGGATATTATCACCTTTTATGGCTAATGAAATTAAATTATGGAAGTTGTTGAAGAGAAAGTTTCGGTTAGATAGTTATCCCAATAACTATTAAATTATAATATTACTTGGGGAATTTTTTAATGAGTTACCCTCTAGTTCCCTTAGAAAAAGGGTTCTCCTAAAAAGTGGTCTAGAAAAATGATGAAGGAATAGGGACCTTCTTATATTAATTGTATATGTACTATAGTTGGAAACCTATTAAAGGTCTATGAAATAGGCATTGGTCAACCCAGATGAACATGATGCATCGTAACACATGTGACCTTTAGATCAGAGATCAATTATTGGGTCATTGTCTCCTACCCTGAGTAGGCATGGGGAAGGGGCAATACTAACACACAAAATCCTAGCAACCCAATCTTGCTCGACACTTCTCCTCACCAGGAAATAATCACACCACTCGATTTCCATTGAGAAATAGGTCTAGAAATATAGTTAATTACAGGAAAATAATTCATTGATGCTCAAGAAAATCCCCACCATTAACTATTTCACAACCCCACTCAGAAACCCAAGACTATATCTCGTAGAATATATAAACCATGCCTTGGGTTTGGACTGGACAATGATCCATGAGTGAAATCTTTCTTCTGAACTCCTTTCATACATTGTCTCCCATCTTATACAGTAAGATCTCCACCACAGAGCGCCACCACATGTAAGCACAAGTCTACAGGCAGATGGGCTTTGTGTGGATTTTAGGTTGTAGGTTTTGGGTTGACCGAAGAGTGATCATGTAGACAAGGAGAGCCATGTCGTAAAAGATGGTGGGATATCTCTTAATTGCAAGATTGAGATAATAGTCAATGAAGACCTAGGGATCATACAACCACATTTTTTAGATTTTAGGTAGTTCTCACCCTCTTTGTTATGAAGTCATATAAATAAACCTAACTTGTAAAAGTTGATAAGAAAACCATCCTATAGACACAGTATAAACAAGTACTGCATTTTCATCAAAAAATATGAGGAATGCAATAAAATATGATGTAGTATATTTTTATTTCATCACCATTCAAATTTCAAAGATAAAAATGTGTACATGTCTAAGGCAAAAATGTGATAGTTTTGCAAAAGTGTTTCTTGATATCATATTATCCCTAATTGGAACAAGTTTTTGAACCTTACTTTGACTAAGAAAACTTTATATTAATCAAAATAACATCCCTATCTCAAAATCTATGATTTTATGAAAATTTATGTTTCATTCTAAAAAGTTTAGGTTGAATCTATAAGAGCCATACATTTGATAAATGGAATGTTAAATACATTTTTTATGATAAAATATATTCATAATGGAATATAATGATAAATACAAGTTTAGGGTTACGTTAATGAACTTTAAGGTTATTAATATCATAAGTGACGTGCATGAGAATTAGGTTTTCATTAGGGTGAACATTGATAATTCTAACCGTAATATCATCCCTAGGCAACCAAGACCATAAGATCTAGACCTATACCCTAACGTAAAGCATATTAATATCATCCTGACACTTTAGCATTACCTACGTTTCAAAATGGTTACTTGATATGAATCATGATTGTTTGGATGATGTACTTATGGTACAAGGATAATAGGGCTTGATGTATTCACTAAATGTATGTGGTTATTTTATGGCTAATCACAATATCATATTCTAAGGTTTGTTGATGTTTCACGATGTTTGGTATCACGATAAACTGCTGGGATGTTTATTTATGTCCAGTTCAAGATAAAGTCATAATTATCACATAAAATAAGAATAATTCTTTGAACACAACACTTTCTCTTATCAGAAATTTTCATGAGTATTTACACTCGCACGTAATTTAGAAATTCAATGAAAACTAATGGGAGAAATCTAGTGATAGAATAGTCACCATGATGTCCACTACTGGACTGACCCTATGTCCAATGATGGTGCAAGGGGTAAACATTGGAACCAAAAGAAAAGCATGCACACCCTAAGAGGTTGTGGAAAGACATTTTGATGAATTATAGAGAATAAGAAGTTCTCTAATATTTTTAATATTTGTAAAATATTTTTTCTATGTTGTTAGAGATACATGGACATATATTCTAAGTGACATGTACATAGTATAGAAATATATCGACCTACATTTTGATTTTCTACATTTTAGGTAGTTGTCAAACATTGAAGAATGAAGAAATGATGATTCATATGTAAATATTGAATATCATAAAGTTAATGCTACAAGAAGGATTAGATAGATGCAAGGAATAATATCTCATTTCATGTAGTTCTTTCCTTATGGCAATGTAACTCCTTAAAAAGAATTTAGCATCTTTTGTTTAAAATGAGTTATATTTCTAGAATTATTGTTTATTGTTTGTTGTTTCTCCAGTGTGGATCCTAAAAAAGGAGATGATGGTCTATGTCCCTACAATATTCCTTCAATGTGGGTATCCATGGGAGGGGTCATCACAATTATTGACATTGACCACATCCCAAATCAAATCATATTCAATTTTCCTTCCCCTAAATCCAAGACATTTCTGCACATTTCGACTTTGATAAAGTATCTCCTTCCTAGAAGCATATGCACTCAATGCTACAAAGTTATTCTGTTGTATCACTAAATTATACTATAGTTGAGAAAATTTTATGAGTGTAGACCTAGATGTGGATGCCTTGTTGCAAACTCTTGAAAAGAATTTGCACTTTTTATGTGTGTTTGTGTGGCATTTATTTTTATTTTATGCATGTTCACTCATGAGCTATTTTCTTTTTGTATAAAATATCTTGTAACTATCCTACAGTTATTCAGTTTGGTCCTTGGTCTATAAATACATATCCTTTTGGACAAGTAGACATTTTAAATCTATTTCCTTTACATTATCATTCATTTATGGTTTCTTAAATTAACTTAGATGATTCAATGTGTTTTTGAATGTAAATTGATATATTTCTCAAAAAATATCTTCTCATTTATATATATATAATGAACTTTCTCTCTCCTTAATGTATGCGTTCACCAACATGTATATGAACCCTAATTGGAATAATTTCGTCCAATGGATCCAATACAACTAAGATAAACCCTAAGTGATCATTAATGTGATGTTACATCACTTAGGAATCAATCATAAATTATTGAATATGCATAAATGATACTAGTAACATTATAGGGATAGTTCATCATTTCGTCACAAAATTGGGAAAATAACTATGTAAAAGTGTTCTAGGCCCTCTAATCAACTACTGGACCAAATTTGGAGTCTTTTCAACTATGTTTGAGCCCTAAATTTGATTTGGAAATATTTAATATAGTGCAACCCTTGATGTTTGATCTTTTTATTTTATTTAACCTAGATATAACTAGGTATCCCCAGATTCATATTTCATGCTCCCACTGAGGTAAATATTTTACTTTAATGAGTGTCACACTCTTCTCAAACTTGAGGGAAAGTAGACTCTTTTTCTGGTCGGCCGATTGGGATTGAAGGGACACGACATCATCCCCTACCTCTTAATGTTTCCTGCGTGCAACAAGAACTAGAGAATGGTTTTTGCTGAACTTGCACTCCCTCTAACCTTGACTTTGCATGACACCATGTTCCTAGAAATCCCTAAATCCATAGGGGTTGGCACTTCATAGATCCCAATATGACCTAGCTTTGTCTCCGCTTCTAAGATTATCCTCCTAGCTACATGCTTCCCCAAAATGTATTTTAAAAGAGCCTTCAGTGACCCTGAATCATCAACGAAGCCAACCCTAGCAGCCTCTTCTCAGGTTTTCAACCCAGACCCCATCTCCCTACTTCACCATCATCAACCATCATAGAAAATCTCTTCACCTGTATGTATGCCTCTTTGATGGTCTCTGCCGATTGGAACCACTATGAGGAATCACTGAGAAGCTCATGTGACCCTCAATTTCTTATAGTTTTTTAGGTACGACATTTTCCCCTTTCTACTTGTCTATAGCTCCCCTATGAAATTTGGGTGACTTTAACCATGCCAACACCTACTTCTGCCACCTATAGTATTGACTCGATGCATTGTATTTTGTCAGATGTATAACTTTGTCTATGTTTTTGCTTCCTCATGAATATGACACCTTAACTGGCTCCATGTAAAGGTGGCTCACTGTTCAATAGTACTTAATCATTACGAGACCTAATATTAGGCTTGTTGGGTTCAATAGGGTCTCAGTGATAATGGTTTCATAATAGAAAGATTCTATGATCTAGTTCAATGATCCTTGAATTGTTTTCTTTAGATATCGATCTTCAAAAGATTTTTGTTAGTCACAAGTTCAACAAAGATGGCAATCATTAAAATTACCAGACTAGCCCCTCATCGCTATTTCTCTTGTCACATACCCTCATGGGCAATGTCAGAATCTTTTTTTTTTAATTTGTTGACCCGTGAGTGTGGCCCGGTCTGTGGTCTCTAGAAGCCATGGCTGCATGTAAGTAGTCTAGCTAATCTACACTATAAGGTTTTTGAATAATGCCAACATGGATTTTTCATGCTCTGTGATTGTTCAGAACGTCAATAATTATGGTTCATCATAAAAATACCCAAAAATATATTTTGGAAAGTATTATTTGAGTAGAATATGATTTCGATATTCCCAAGCCCTATATCAATAATGCTAGACCTCATTTTCCTAATAACCTGATATTAGGGTTTATATTATAATCAAGATGATTATTGATGGAAATCATATTAATTTCAGGGGATCTAGGGTTTCATCAAAATCAAGAAAATCAACAGGAGTTTCTCAAATATTAGGTAAGTAGATCATGCTCTCTGGAGAAATTAGTATAAGTCGAAGGGCTTTTAATCTCTTATATTTATGGAAATCGATTATAATGATATTATATACATAGTTCCAATGAATACTTGTAAGATAAGTTGCTTAAAATTCAGATCATGGATTCTAAGTATATGTTTCTTATCTAAAATCAAAATGATAAGGTGCACATATTTCTTAAGTAAGACTTAATATTTCAAGTTATCATGTTCATGAATAATGTTAAGTACAAGATAATTGATTAATATTGTTCCTTCCGAGTTATTCACCTTTTCAGGCACAGATCAAGCTTTAGAGATAAATGTCATATTCAAGGGCTTGAGAGAAATGTTATTAATAAATCTCCTAAGAGCATGTTACATATTTAATCTTTTGAGAGAAAGGCTATTTTTCAAGCTCTTGAGAGAAATTATATTGTTCAAGCTCATGAGAGGAATGTATTTCATCAAACTCATGAGAGCAATGTATTTCATCAAGCTCCATAGAGCAATGTCATGAAAGAAAGAAAACATAATAAATATAAGTTAATAATTGCAATGATTAAGAGAAAAATACATGAATATAAATTAAATGTAAAGTTTTACACGTTTACAAATGTTTAACTTATTTTTTCTCAAAAGTATTATTTATATTCAGTTCATATAGTGTTTCTTAGTGCCACATACTCTAACGTATTTCCATGTTTCCTTGCATGGTTGGGGACGAGATGTACATAGGTGAGGAACATCAACAAAAGTAGCACTTAGAGACTTAGAGCACAAGGATAGAGAAGAATAACATCTTTTGGGGTGCCAACTATAAGATAATCCTCAAATTTATAGATTTATCTATATGTTATGATGTTTAGAACTCTAGACTATAGACTTTGTCTCTTGATGTTAAATTAGTATTCCATGTGGTAACCTTTAAGTTTCTTTTGGAAAGAACGATGATGAGAATGTTTACTATTTAAGCTTGTGTGAAAACTGCCAATTTTATGTAATGCCCCCTTAAGTGCAGAAGTTATGGATAACTCAGTGTTGCTTCCACTATGTGAATGTTTGTGATTAAAGAGGGTGTTACAATATGGTATCAAAACAAAAATGTAGTTGGACACCAGACGAATCATCATATTCTTACAATAGAGTACCCCATTAGAAACCAAGTGGGAATAGAACACATATCTAGAAGAATGTCTTGCAGCCCTAGTATAGAAGAAGTAAGTGAAATATATTGGAAATCAAAGTAGAAGCCTAGTAAGAAGTTTATATAAGGATTAGGGTTATGTGGCTAGATGTTTTGGAATTTTATGTTAACTCTAGGATTGTATATAGAATGCTCTCTCTGTTTCCCATGTGTTTGTGGTATGGAACACAAGCTTATGTTGTTTTGTAGAGAGAATGGTATGTGCATATAAGTACATTATCATACTTATCTTGTCCTTTTGAGTGCATGTGGTATGGGAAATGTGCATGAGGGAGGTGCTAAGATAAGTGTGATATGACATGTCACCTCTGAATATATGATCGGTCAGCATGTATCCAAAGACAACAATGAGAACAAGAGTCAGCATTAAAAGTTTGACACATATAGTCACCTAAACCTAATTAGATAGATAGTAAGACCAAGAATGCATACAAAGGGTACACAATTTGACATAAATAAGTGAGAAAAATATGCACATACTAATAAACAATATTTTTACTATTTTGTGATTATGTGCTCATCATATATCACTCCCACATTAATGGATTATGGAACATGAAAATTATGTTTAAAATTAGGAAATCGTGTTATGTCGATATAGACCTCTCAATCATGTTATTTGAGCCTTATTTGGCCTTATGAGATGTGTGGGAGCATTGTTTTAGCCTTAAACGACTTTATGTGAGCCTTAACTGTCCTTATGAGAACTATGGGTGAATTGAGGAGAGAAACTATATCAACTCAAGTAAAATCCACTCTAATATGATATCATGTCAAGTTAATCAAGTTCTCATGTAATTGTGTTAAGCATAAATAGATCATATGTTAAATATGTTAATGAGACTTCACGATAATATTAAAGAGTTATCATACATAGAATAAGTAAAACCCTAAGTCGGGTAGTACTTAGAAATTTCGAGGATGAAATTTTTCTAAGGTGGGTAGAATTGTAACATCCCAATTTTTGGAAATAAATATTGGGGTTTTAATGAAATTTTTAACTAATTGAATTCAAATTTTGGGCCTCAATGGAAGTAACCGAAGTAAATCAGATTTTTTCTCTTGTATACTACAAAGATGAGTGACATAATTTCTTTCTTCATGATGATAGTTAATTCAATTATAATGATAGATATAATGAACTTTCTCTCTCCTTGATATATGAGTTCACCAATAAGTATATGAACCTTAATTGGAAAAAATTCATCTAATAGACAAAATACAACTAAGATAAACCCTAAGTGATTGTTAATGTAAAGTTACATCATTTAGGAATCAACCATAAATTATTGGATATGCATAAGTGATACAAATAACATTATAGGAATAGTTCATCATTTCATCACCAAATTGGGAAAATAATTACATAAAAGTGTTATAGACCCTCTAATAAACTACTAGACAAAATTTGGAGCATTTCCGACTATGTTTGAGCCCTCAATTTGATTTGGGAAGATTTAATGTAGTTTAACCCCTGATCTTTAACCTTTGTATTTTATTTAACCTAGATATGACTAGGTCTCACTTGATTCATATGTCATGCTCCCTCTAAGGTAAGTTTCAAGATTTATTCAGCGTCACACTCTTCTCACGTCTTGAGGGAAAACATGTTCTTTTTTTACATCTGATCGGGGTAGCTTCCCAACATATTCTCGTTGGTCGATAGTTTTTCAGTAGTCAATGGCATTTTTAGAGGTCAACGGGCCCATTTTTGTGGTCAAAAAAGGCCCATTTTGTTAGTTGATGAAAACACCCATCTTGGTGGCCGACAAAAATAGCAGCTCCATAGAATTTTGGGCATGTTACTAAAAGTGCCATGACTTTTCATTTTAACTCTGATTTGGTTCTTTTTTTACATAAATTTGTAATTAAATTCTCCACAATCCTATCATATCTGTTTGATAAGATTCCCAAATTTAATTTTTTATTAATTATTTCCTCAAGTATCATTAATTTTCCTCTCATATACATGTGTGGGAAAATTTTTTATCAACTAAAATTTGTATCTTGTGGCATGCTTAAGTCATAACTATGAGATATCCAAATAAATACTGAAGATAACCAAAGTCAAGATAAGGCACAAGGTAAAGATGTTACTAATAAATTTATAATAAACATCAAGATTATCGTTAATCCCTAAAATTGCCAGTAATGCTAGAAGTGGATAGTAACAATTCTCCCCCTTTAATAAAAATTTTGTCTCGAAATTCCTAGAAGAGGAAAGGATACTTGTTACACATCTATGATTCTACTTCCCAAGTAGCTTCTTCTACAACGTGATTCTGATTCTACTTCCCAAGTAGCTTCTTCTACAACATGATTCCCCTATAGAACCTTCACTTGGGGTATCTCCCTCTTCTTAAGCTTCCAGATTTTATGGTCTAGAATTTTAATTGGCCCTTCAATATAGGGGATATCCACTCTTAAATGTACAAGATATGGGTTTCAAATCTTATCAATACTAGTATAAAACTTCTTCAACATAGATACATGAAACACATCATGTAAATTGGATAACTCTATAGGAAACTCAAGTCTATATGTTACTAGTCCAATTATGTGAAGATTAGATAGGGACCCATGCATCTAGGAGTTAGTTTGCCTCACTTCCCAAACTTTAGCACACCATTACAGGGTGAGAATTTCAAATAAAACTCATCTTCGACCTCAAATTGAAGTAGTATATGCCTTTTTCTACATAGCGTTTCTATCTGTCCTTTGCAACCTTCAACTGATGTCTGATCACATATATCCTTTCTGTTGTTTCTTCCACAATTTAGGAACCTAGAATTTTCCTTTCTCCTACTTCATACCAACAAGTAGGAGATCTAAACTTTCTTCCATACAGATCTTCATAATGGGCCATGCCTAAATTAGAATGAAAATTGTTGTTATGGGTAAACTTCATAAGATTGAGATGATCATCAAAACTACCACTAAACTATAGTATGCATTCTCTTAGCATATCCTCTAGGGTTTGAGTGGTCCATTCTGACTATCCATCTATCTGAGGGTGAAATCATGTGCGAAACTTCAACTTTGTTCCCAAGGAATGTTGCAAGTCACTACTACAGAAGTGCCTTTTAGTGTCGGTTGTTTAACCCCCTTTGGCGTCGGTTTCGGAACGACGCCTATGTGGGCGCCGCTAAAAGGGTGGACACTTCAGCGTCGGTTAAAAGACCGACGCCTATTTAACATAAAAGCGTCGGTGTTTTATAAAACACCGACGCCAAAAGGGTTCCCGCCACAGAAAACGGCGTCATCTAGGACGCTTTCTGCGTCGGTTATATACTACAAAACCGACGCAGAAAAGTGTCCTAGATGACTCCCATTTCCTGTAGCGCGAACACTTTTGGCGTCGGTGGTTTATAAAAAACCGACGCTGTAGGTCTGTACTGACGGTTATCGGTAAATAACCGACGCCTATATCTATTTTTTTTTTTATAAATCTGTTTGCAGGCCTGCTGTGGCTGGTCAGCAGGATGAGAACCTGCAGTTCAGTTTTCTAAACTGCAGGTTTACGACATCCATTGATATCAGCCTACAAACAGGCCACAAACCTGCAAAATTAACATAAAAAGATTCACACAAGTAGATACATTCAGACATCAATTCAATTGTCACGTTCACACATATAGAATCATTCAAATACATGTTTTAACATTCAGAAATATTCATTTACAAAGTATCATTCATCATCACTATCAACATCCCAAGTATATCTTACAGTTGCCACTGTTTGTACAACTATTGCCCATTCTTCTCTTACTTCATCTAATGCTTCCCTCGTATATGGAGCATGTACATTTTTTAAGTGTTTGCCTATAGTGTGGTCAGTTTTAAACACCTGCAAAGAGAATGATGTATATAAGTAATAATATAAAAATAAGATTGATATATTTTATACTAACTAATGAGACTATATATAATACCTCATGTATGGTATCGATGTCTTTCTTCGCCTGTGTATGGTATAGAACTCTCCTCCAGTATCTCCCTCACAGACTCCTGTGCGGAGAGGGACATTCCAACTCGAGATATCATCTTCCGTTGCCTCCTCCGCAGCAATATCCTTATCTCTGAACGTTTCTCGTAGGATTCTGAACCCCTCCTTCCCTCTACTACATCGAAGCCATGCCACAGTTGAACCCTTTCACCGAGCCCTACCCGGCCAAACAGACGTCGCCTGAAGTACCACCGTCGTCGTCGTCTCCACCTCCATCGCAACTTGCTGTGCTAGTCCTGGCAGTTTATCACCCCACATGCTTTCCTCACCAGTTCCTGCCGCTAGACGACCACACAATGGAATCCAAGAGGATATGCAGGCGTTCGCCACAGACTATAGGATGAGTATACTCAGCTTATAGGCTTTGGCGAACTCCTGCATATCCTCTTGGATCCATTGTGTGGTCGTCTAGCGGCAGGAACTGGGGAGGAAGGCATGTGGGGTGATAAACTGCCAGGACTAGCACAGCAAGTTGCGATGGAGGTGGAGACGACGACGACAGTGGTGCTTCAGGCGACGCCTACTTGGCCGGGTAGGGCTCGGCGAAAGGGTTCAACTGCAGCATGGCTTCGATGCAGTAGAGGGAAGGAAGGGGTTCAGAATCCTACGATAAACGTTTAGAGATGAGGATATTACTGCGGAGGAGGAGGAAACGGTAGACGATATCTTGAGTTGGAATGTCCCTCTCCGCACATCAAGTTGCTCCGCGCATCTGAAAATGTCATTAAAAAGGCAAACATTTAGCATTTGTATTAACTAGAAAAAGGAAAACATTTAGCATTTGTATAAACTAGAAAAAGGAAAACATTTACCATTTGTATAAACATACATGTCTCTAAAATTGTGATCTTTTATCAATTAACAATCCTTCATTGTGATCTCCGCGCACATATAAGTCATCATTAGCTTCAATATTTTGTGGAGTTGGCAACCCAACTGAGAATGGACTGGAGTCATCATACTTATCATAGTACTCTTCTTCATCTATAGGATCTTCAATGAACTGTCTTTTACCATGAAGAACAACCGACCATTTATCATTTGCAGGATCATCGATATAGAATATTTGTTTTGCCTGTGATGCCAATATGAATGGTTCAGCCTTCTCGCCAATCATTTCAAAGTTCACCAAAGTGAAACCCAATTCATCCACTATAACTCCTTTGGTGTTATCAACCCAATTACATTTAAAGAGCGGAATATTGAAATCTATGTAGTCAAACTCCCAAATGTCTTCAATGACACCGTAATATGACATTTTAGCTTCACGTGGACTCTTATCCTTTGCACTTGCAAAGTACATAGTTGACGCTTGAAGAGTGACCCCACTATTTTGGACGACACTCTTATCATCTTGGCGCTTTGTGTAATATGTGAATCCATTAATGTCAAACCCTTCATAAGACATAACATTCGGTTTTGGTTTAAAGGCGAGACATTTGATAGTTTCTGTAATATCATTTGGTGTTTGAGATAGTTGATGTAAGACTTTATCTTCAAACCACTTAGTAAAAGTCTTATTATGCTCTCTAGCAAGCCACATTGAACTTGCTCGAGGATGTTGTCTCTTTATGAAATTGGTATGTTCCTCGATATAAACACTCACTTCGTCCATATTATGTAAAATATACAAGTGAGCTTGTTCCAACTGCTCACGGCTGATTACTTTCACCCGTGATCCCAAAATTCCTTTGCCCTCCTCAATATTCGTGTCATTATCAGGAGTGTCATTACCACTGAGAAAGTCATTGCAGAAATCCATAACCTCTCTCGCCACATAACCTTCAATAATACTCCCTTCAGGACGATAACGGTTTCGAACATCACCTTTAAAAACGCTCATGTATCGTTCAAAGGGATACATCCAATGCAAGAAAACCGGTCCCAAGATTTTCACTTCCCTAGTCAAATGGACAACAAGATGTACCATGATATCAAAGAACGAAGGAGGGAAATACATCTCAAGCTGACATAGGGTAACAACCACTTCTCTTTGCAAAATATCGAGAGTATCAGGGTCAATAACTTTGCTGCATAGACTGTTGAAAAAGAAACAAAGTCTGGTAATTGCAAACCTTACATGCTTCGGCAATATAGATCGAATTGCCACGGGCAATATTTGTTGCATTAGAGTGTGACAATCATGAGATTTAAGACCTATCAACTTCAGATCTTTCATTGATACCAATCTACGGATGTTGGATGAGTAACCATGTGGCACCTTAACATGTACCAAGCATTCACAAAAAGTTTTCTTCTCCTTTCTAGACAACGTGTAACAAGAGGGAGGTAAGTATGTTCTTTTATTACCCATTTCACGTAATTCTGTTAATTCTGACCTTATTCCCATTTCACGTAGGTCCAGTCTGGATTTTATCCCATCTTTAGTCTTACCTGGTATATTTAATAGAGTACCAATGATGCTATCACAGACATTTTTCTCAACGTGCATTACATCGATACAATGCCTGACTGACAAAGAACTCCAATAAGGAAGATCCCAAAATATTGACTTCTTTTTGAATGAAGAATTGTCACTCCGTGTGGCCATACTACATTGTGATTTCTTACCAAATTCATTGACAATGTCTTTTACTCTTTCATAAACAACATCCCCTGGTATAGGTTTAGGTGCACTCCGTTCATCATTCAATCCATTGAATGCTTTGCGCTTCCTACGATACGGATGGAATTTTGAAAGAAACCTTCGATGACCAAGATATACAGTCTTGCCGCCATATTTTAGTCTTATTGAATCAGTGTTTTCTTCACATATAGGACACGCTTTAGCACCTTTGACACTATATCCAGACAAATTCCCATATGCCGGAAAGTCATTAATAGTGCAAAACAACATAGCATGCAAACGAAATGTCTCTCTTGCAGAAGCATCATAGGTCATCACACCTTCAGCCCAAAGTTTCTTTAAGTCATCAATCAAAGGTTCAAGATAAACATCGATATCATTTCCGGGTTGTTTAGGGCCCGATATCAACAATGACAACATAACGTACTTATTTTTCATACACAGCCAGGGAGGAAGATTGTATATAACAAGCATGACTGGCCAAGTGCTATGTTGGCTGCTCAATGTCCCGTACGGATTCATCCCGTCTGTACAAAGCCCAAGTCTTAGATTCCTGACTTCTTCACCAAATTCAGGGAACAATACATCAATCTTCTTCCACTGTGGGGAATCAGACGCATGTCGTAGGATCCCATCATTATTTTTCTTAACATCTGCATGCCACCTCAAATTCTTCGCATCTTTCGGATTTGCAAACAAGCGTTGAAACCGTGATGTTATAGGTAGATACCACAACACCTTGGCAGGAGAACCAGTTCTGGACTCCCCCGAAGTCATCAATTTATATCGTGACGCACCACATTTTGGACAATCTTTCAAATCTACATAGTCCTTTTGAAATAATACACAATCATTCGGGCATGCGTGTATCTTTTTGGCCTCCATTCCCATTGGGCACAACATTTTCTTTACCTGGTATGTTGAGATTGGCAGCTCGTTTCCTTCAGGAAGAATTTCTTTCAACAAAGTCAACAATTCAGTGAAGCTTTTGTCGCTCCATCTATTGTTAGCTTTCAACTTATACAATCTCAGCACAGCGCTAACCTTCGTAAACTTAGCACAGCCTGTGTATAACGGTATCTCAGCATCATGCACAATGTTTGTAAAGATAGGAGGTGGATCGGTGTGCTCTACCCTACAACTATCCAGCATCGCATCAACAATGTCTGCTGGAACTGGTTCGTTCACATTTACGTCATCGGAGGCAATTTCTTCTTCCACCCAAGCACTGCTATTGACATCTACTGGATTCGATTTTGAAATCTCTCCATGCCAGTGCCATTCTGTATAGCCTTGTACAATCCCGTTGCACATGACATGACTTTTGATTTCCTCACCAGTGTTGAGTTTCAAGTTGTTACCGCAATGCCTACATGGACAGTAGAACGTATCTGTAGGTTTTTTCCTATGTTCCTCGGCAAATCTAATAAACTGATCAAGACCAGATATAAACTCTGGGGTGCAACGATTACGAATGGACATCCATGATCTATCCATTCTATGATCAGAGAAAGCAAGTATATATTAGGAAAGCAAGTATATATTAGGAAACAAGTATATAAGCAAGTATGTCGTATTACAGTTCATCATTAAGAAAGATATAAGCAAGTATGTCGTATTAAAATAGACTAAACAATAAAAGAATTTTTTTTTTAGGCAAGACAATATGAGAAAATAGTAGTGTAATCATGTAAATGGGAACATTCATGGGAACACACACTTCAGTTATAAGCATTCATGTAGCAACTTACATTTCCATTCATGGGAACAAACACTTTAGTTATAACAATAACTAAACAAAGGGGTTGGTGTACCCCTAAACATGCGCATAATTAAAAAAACTATTACTACAGACAAGTCTAGATAGATAGACAACTAAATACTACACCAACATGGTCCCGCATGCATCAGTAACTTCTTTTTGATGATGAAGCTGTGTCACGAAGCTCCTCACTGTATTTAGACGAATCTGAACTGATAGGGGCCTCAGATTCTGATTTGTCTGAGCTGATATGCGACGCCGTGCGCTCATACCGCAGAAGATGATCGAGGGTGTCGCAGTTGTTGTTGGTTATCCAAACTTTGATGGAATTATCGCCAACTGGACGGAGAAAAAGCCTATTCCAACGGACCAGATACAGCTCTCCAATCCAATCATGCCAACCGGATTTTGATACAAGATTTCCCGCCGAATCATACTCAACCTCGATTACATGTGAATAATTTCCAAAAGTTAGGGTCACTTTACCAGGCATGTAGTGTCTTCCTTTTAGAAAACGCCAATGTTTGGGTATGACCATTTGGTTTAAGGAACGATCATCTAGGATGATGTCCAATTGTTCTTCAATAGGGAACGTTAACATTGACATAGAGGCCCAATTCATAGTCATTGTTATGGGAAGACAGAGACTGCACAATATTAGTATTAACAAAGTGTAAGTACATATAACGATGTTATATATTTTCAGAAAAAGTTGTATAACATCAGTTAACCTTTTAAACAAGTATATATTAGGAAACAAGTATATATTAGTCAATCTTGTACGGGTTTCTAGGCCAACAAACACATTTGATGTCAATCTTATATATAATAAATGTGTACCACCTATCCCATCCTTGAACACCTAATCTCACTTACGATGTAAGTGTATAATGTGTATTTGGTTTTCAAGAAAATTTCGGCAGCATTTCCCCGTTGTTCTCTAAGTACATATGTACTTAGAGAACAAACGGGGAAATGCTACCGAAATTTTCTCAAAAACCCAATACACATTATACACTTACATCCTAAGTGAGATTAGGTGTTCAAGAACAGTCCCAAACTGGGGACTATCCAAGATTTACTCCTACTGAGTAAATCTTGGACGGGTTTCTAGGCCAACAAATACATGTGTTGTCATTCTTATATAAACCCTATAATTCATGAAATCATTCTAATTCAATTTAATATGTTGGGATCACATAATTATATAATGACATCAGAATATATAGAAGAATCATAATTAACATGATTAACAACATGCTCATCAAACTAGGGTTTTCTTGAATATCATCTAATAAATCAAGAATTTCATAGTTTCAAACATGCAATAATTCACAATGCAATGTTATAAACTATAGGCAACATGGATAGATGAAATAAATAAACATCCAGCATCTATCACTTATTCAATCTTCAAAAAACCTTGACAAACATCCAACATCTATCACTTATATAATTTGCATGTATATACACCCTAAAGTGCCACAAATCATATAATAAAACTATCATGTTATGATATTAGGACCACTTAAAGCAGATTAGGCACATTAAGCAAGCAGAGTAGGGAGCCAATTTCGTGCAAACAGATTAGGCAACAGATTAGGTCAGCACATAAAGAACCAATTTCGCGCCTGGGTAGGTCTGCAGGTACCTGGGCAAGAAGAGTAGGGTGAGGTCGAGCTGGTTGAGTACGTGGGTGGCGGCCGACGAGCTCCAGAACCAGCGGCAGTGACTCCGACGAGCAAGAGCGTCAGCCGCAGCAGGCAGGCAGGCGGCCAGGCGGCGGCAGGCAGGCAGCGGCCAGGCAGAGGAGAAGGAGAAGGGGGTACGGCGGCGCCGGTTCTCAGGCGTGGCAGGCAGGTGGGCACCAGGCGTTGCGGCGGCGCCGGTTGTCAGGCGTGGCGGCGGCGCAGGCGGTTGGAGCAGGGGCGTCGGTTGTCAGGCGTGGCGGCGGCGCAGGGGTGCCAGAGAAGAAACACGTCGGAGAGGGGCGCCGGAGAGGGGACGCCGGAGATGGGGCACCGGAGAGAAGCGCCGGAGAAAAATCGCCGGAGAAATCGCCGCAATAGGGAAATAGGGTAGCAATGAGGGGATGAGTCGGGCGATCGAAGGTTATGAAGTTCCCCAATAGCGTCGGTTGTTGACAACAACCGACGCCTAAACATATTTACCGTCGGTCGTTGGCAACATCCGACGTCCATTTGGATGATATTTTCGTGAAAATGTTTGGCGGGAACCCCATTCAGCGTCGGTTAGTAAAGGACGACCGACGCGGAAAAGGACACTTTTCGCGCAAATTTCCATCGCACATAAGCGTCGGTGTTTTAACTAAATAACCGACGCCGAAAGTGACATTATTTTTTCGCTCGAAAATTGGATGAAATAATGCGTCGGTTTTGCATAAACAACCGACGCTGTATACAAAGCGGTACCCGTGTTTGGCTGGTCTTTGAATATAGACGTCAGTTCTTCGAAATAACCGACGCCTTTAATATAAGGCGTCCGTGTTCCTTAAAAACCGACGCCCAGAAAAGCGACCCTGAATGCTATTTCTGTAGTAGTGAGTAACTCTAGAACCTGGATGTGAATTTGGAAACTCTATCAGATATTATAGAAATAGGTACCCCCGTGTACCCCCGTGTAGTCTAACTATATCATCTACATAGAATTTGGCTAATTTTGATGTACCCCATGTTATCTTAACTAGAAGAAAGTGAGAATACTTAGTTATCCTATCTAATATTACCCATATAGAGTCAAATCCATGCGTTGTCCTATGTAATCCAACCACAAAATCCATAGTGATATGCTTCCACTTAAATCTAGGAATAGGAAGTGATTGCAGAGTACATGTCGGCTTCTAATGTTTAGCCTTGACCTATTGACATACACTTCACCTAGCTACATACTCATCCACATATTTCTTCATACCTAACCACCAATATAATTCCTTAAGGCTTCTATACATCTTTGTGTTGCATGGATGCATTGTGTACATATAAGAGTGACATTCCTCAAGAATCTTCTTCTTTAACTCAGTGTCACACACGATCTATCATGTTGATACAACAACCCATCACTTGATTATCTAATCTCTATCCTCTTTCCTTCTGTAATATCATGCATGATCTGTTGCAATTTCCTATCACTTTATTGAATCTACTTGATTTGTTCATAAAATGTAGGTCTAACCTACATATGTGGAATCATCCCACCTTGTGTAGACACATTCAAGTTCAAAGTCATCTCTCTCATCTTAACTAAAAATTCTCTTTTTACACATGTCATGGAAAACATTTATGTCGATGATGTTGACTTCTTACTTAGAGCACCTGCTGCTACATTGGCCTTTATAGGTTGGTAATCAATGGTAATGTCATAATCCCTTATAAGCTTTAATCACCTAAAATGTCTCAGGTCGAGATCCCTTTGTGCAAAAATGTACTTTAGACTCTTATGATCAATAGACCTGAAATGACTCAGCATAGAGATAATGACTCTATGTCTTTAAGGCATGTACTTCTGATGCAAGCTCAAATCATGTGTGGGATAGTTCTCTTCATTCTTCTTAAGGTGTCTAGAAGCATAGGCCACCACCTTTCATTCATGCATAAGAACACATCCAAAACCTCTCTTGGATGCATCACAGAAAACCAAATAACCTTTATCTACCTCTGGTAAAATCAAAACTAGTGTTTTTGTTAACTTCTTTAAGATCTAAAAACCTTTCTCACATGATTCAGACTAGGTAAAAGGTACATACTTCCTTGTTAAGTGTGTAACAGGTGCCACTATTGCACTAAAGTTTCTTATAAACTACGTAGAATATTTGGCTAACCCTAGAAACCTTCTAATCTCAGTAGTGGTCATAGGTTTCTCCCACTAAAGAACATATTTCCACTTTCATAGAGTCAACATTGACTCCTTCTCCTGATATGGCATGTCCATGAAAGGATACTTTAGCCAAGCAGAACTCACATATGTTGAACTTAGCATAAAGTTGATGTTGCCTCAACAACTACAGGGATATCCTCAAATGTTGCTCATGTTTTTTTTACATCTCTAAAATATATAAAAATATTGTCTATAAACACTACTATGAACTAATCTAGATATGGTCTAAAAACCCTATTCATCATGTGCATAAGAGATATAGGAGCATTTGTTAGTCCAAAAGACATAACTATAAACTCATAATGTCCATATCTTGTTCTGAATGCTGACTTTGGTACATTAGATGCCTTTATCCTTAACTGATAATATCCTGACATGAGGTCTATCTTTGAAAATATTGTTTCTTTCCATAGCTAATCAAATAGGTCATCAATCCTAGGCAGAGGGTATTTTTTCCTAGTGTTAATCTTATTCAATTGTCAGTAGTATATGGATAACTGTATAGTTCCATCCTACCTCTTCATAAATAGTAATTGATCTCCCTGTGGTGATGCACTAGGTTGAATAAAACTCTTGTCCAGTAACTCTTGTAACTACGTTTTTAATTCATGCCACTCTACATGTGTCATTCTATAGACACATAATGCTATTGGGTGGAGGCTAGCAGGTAAAATTTGTATCTCAAAGTTGATATCTCTTTTATGTAGTAAACTCAGTAAATCATCAGGAAAGACATATGAAACTCACATACTAATAGAACATCCTCTATATTGATTATTCTTTTATTTTCCCTAGCATCTACCTCATTTTCTACAAAGGACTCACACCCCATTCTCATCATCTTTTTAGCTACAGTAGCTAATATATACAGGTGGGTATGACATTCCTGTCTCCAATAAAGATACATAAAAGGCCACCTTGCTGAAAGATAGCTTCTTTCTTCTAACAATCTAACTATACATGATACATCCTAAGGCAGCCCATACCCAAAATAATTTGGAAAGAATTAATATCTATGGGTATGATATTAACTACCATAGTTTACCCACTAAAACTCAACAGACATCCATGACATACTTTTGTCAAAACTGATGATTCATCTAACGAAACTCTTAACAACAACTCATAAGATAAATCCTCCACTAACTAATGACCTCTAAATAAAAGAATGTATTGCACCAGGATCTATCGAAATTGTAATTGAAATGTTTTTAAAGAGAAGCATCTCACCTGTCACAACTATGGGCTAGATTACACCTTCAAATGGTGTCATTGTGAAGAAGTTTCTGGTATGTATGCCTAGAGGTCAGTCATTTGATGACTGTAATGAGGCATAATGTAATTGATTTGATAATAATAAAGGAAATTCTATTAATTCTATTTTGTTCAGTTATGAGATAATGATATAACACAATAGATATCTAAAGAATGAGGGCACTCAATGACATATGTCTTTATATTTAGGATTTGAACAATAAGATCATATGAATGATAATAGTACATACATTCTTGTTATGTCCCTAGTCAGATATACTTGTTCAAACAAAGTAGATGACAATAATACATAAGCCTAGAATGTGTGTTGTTTGATGACAAATCTCATTAGTTATGATATATGATATAAGCCAAACACAAAGGTACTTGTTAGAGAACTATGTACTGAACAGATCCACCTTGAGAGTGACACATGGATCCATTGAATGGTAGTTAGAATTGGCTCTCAAAGTGATAGTGGTGATTGTGGTTCTTAGACCTAAAGTCACTATGCTCATCAAATGATGTTCAATGAACTTTGAAAATATCCAATGTGACCTTAAATAAGGTTACCATAAAGGTGGTTATCATGTACATTGTGACATATAGGGATAGATTGTGATTGATGTAGATGGGATTTTTCCCTCCTACTTAAGATGATACCCTGATCACTTGATAAGCAAGACTGAGAAATGCATGGACATGATAATGTGAGTCAATATGTGATATTAAGCTCATGTGTATCTCAACAATTTTCTCTGGTTCAGGAAACATGGATTAAGTATTAAGAGGATGATGATTCCATTCCTTGCATTCAATCTAGATATTTGTGACAAAGGAACCATATGATCATTGCAAAACTGATCATGATTGTAGGTTGAAGTCATTGTCCAACCTTCCAATTATATGGGTAGTAATGATGTGTTGCAAGATACTACTAATTGTTTGTGATATCATAATATAGTTATGGGCATTCATTGTCAACATAATTTGGGACCTATAGGGTCACACACATAGGATGCACCTAGAATAGGAGTTTACTCATGAATAAGGTTTAAATTGATTACTAAATTTTTTAGGTAATCAACTTAAACCAAAATTGGTATGATCACACCTAAAAAACTTAAACAATATTGAGTTCACCAAAAAAACTTAAACAACATTTGCTAACACTTTGCTGACTGGACTATCCAGTCGATCGACTGGGAATGTGAGTTGAATGACTAGAGTTTCCAGTTTATGATTGAGAATTTTATTCGACCGACTGGATGATCAGTAAGACTGGATCAAGTTTTGATGTTGATGTCATGTTGTGCATTGATTGTCGCATTGAAAGCCAATATGTTTGCAATTAGAAAACATTCAAATTGAGCAACTGGATGCTCCACTCCATCATGTGGGGTACTATTCAACTGAATGGGAGCCCATTCGACTGACTTGTGATTCACAATTGCCAAAAATTCATGAAATTGTTCTCCTTGTGTCCCCACTTTAGTTGAAACACTAACCCATCCACTCCTATATAAAGGTGTGGCTGGCCAACGCTCTCAAGACAAATCTCCTAATCTCAATGTTGCAGTAACATGAGATCCAGAGGAATCTTACTCCTAAAAGGGAGATATAGACAAAGGGGAGAAAGTCGATTCTAGCATGTTGACAACACGAGCCACAACTCCAACCCATTAATTTTGGAAGAAACACTAGAATTCCTGATGGTACACATGGATTAGGTAGAGGTGCAGAGGTCGTTGCCATCTCCTAGGAGAACACTGTCAACCACCATTAGTGGTGCTACACTAGTAGGTCACGGCCAACACCCATTCGTGTGATGTTTGAAGAAGAATCACAACTCTGATAGGATTTTCACTGAACTTGTTCCAGGACCAGGTATATGCCTTGCAACGTTATTTCCTTGATACATCATTATTTATGTGATTTGTTGGTTAGGAATAAGGACAATATTTTTGTTTCCATTGGCTATCTACCATCCTTATTTCCCGATATCAACATCATGTAGATCTCCCTCTACGATAATGTCCTCTTTGGCCACTACTGGTACTTGGTGATCCCTCTCTAGAGACTAAGTCACTAAAGAACTTGCTCCTCTAACTGGAGTCTATCTTTTTAGAGGTTGAAACTATAATTGCGAACCTTGTTCCAAAGTATACAAAAGTTTTGAGAAGTCTCTTTTCATAAGTCTCATTTGTCCACAATGATAGTACATTTGGGTAGTGACTCCCCTACACTTTCTAGAGTGTATCCTACCTCATGTTTCACACATGGTTGAATCATGTCTCTATGGACATGTTATTGACACAGATTATCCTAAAGACCTAGTCGGAGGTGCCCACCCGAGTGGTGTATTCAATCTACTGGAACGGGACCGTAATCCACTTTATAAAGAACTAGATCCTTGTCTTCCAAAACAACTAAGTCCTCATCCAATCTTGGAAAAGAAACCACCACCTCCTTTATTTTATCACTACTTTGTCCTCCTCTATCAAAATATCCAGATCTTTTCTTGCTCTCAGAATCTTTATCAATATTAACTGACTCTTCTACATGTCTTAATGCTTCCACAAATTCTACAAAGTTTTTTCTATACCTTGGATCAATTTTTGATACATTGTGTCTAATTTCTAATCTTAATCTTGTTGAAGTATCATGTACTATTTTATGTCATTTGGTCCAAGTTGTAGATAGAAATTAGCCAACCTTATGAAATATGCCTCGTATTTTCCAATTGACATGTTTCCTTGACTAATATTCTCCAACTATTATATCTTGTCACTTAAGAAGGAAGGAGGAAAATACTTAAGATGAAACTCATCTACAAATTCACTCTTTGTCATAACTATATTCCTTCTCTTATCTTCCACTCCACGCCACCACAACTAAGCATCTGCTTTGTGTAGATAGATATCATGATTAATTTCTTTATCCTTTAGTAACTCCATTAGGTGAAAAACCTTTTCCAGTTGTTGGAGCCACACATCTGCCACAAATGGATCTGTTACTCCCAAAAATCCAATCCCACCAAGCTTCTTCACCAATTCATAGGATCACATCAGATCTTTTCTAGAAGTTGAAGACCTCATTTCTATCTTATAGTTTTCTCTTGTCTCTAGAAAAATATGATACCTCCTGGTCACCTCATCCCAATCTTCTCCACTTTGCGTAATTGCATGAGGATCTGAGCCATAATGTCTTTCAGCTTGTTCCTGACCAAGCACTTCCTCTTCCTACTATCTATATAGCCATAAAAGAACACATCTACTAGAAAATTACATCTTAAAGAGGAAAGCATCCTAATCATATTGGTCACTAACTACCCCTATCCCAAACTTAAAGTCAATTTTGGTTCAACCTATGCTCTGATACCCAAAAGTTGATGTGACCCAAACCCAATAACTTGGGTTAGGGAGCGTCAAGGTGGGGTTAGAACTAACCACTCATTTTATCACATGAAGACTATCTTAATTAAAAAAAAATCTTTCTTTAATCATAAAGAACTTATAGACACATGGAATTATCTAAAATAGGAACGTCAGACATCATTGATATAGACTATTACAACAAAGTTTGACTTTTACATAAAGAAAGAGTTTAAACCTAATATACATCACATACAATGTATTACAAACTACTCTCTTTTATCACTCATTCTCAAGATCTAGAGGAAGGATAAGAGACCATCTACCTATTCTAACTACTCTTTAGGACCATTGTCATACTCTTGACTAAATTTGGCTTCTATATCCTCAAGAAGAGATAGTCCTTTACCTGAAAAAAGTTTTAGTAGGTTGATGAGATATTGACTCAGTGCATAGAAAATCAACTAGTAACCAAGATTAAGAAGTTTAATGATATTTAGAGTTTAGGAATTTAAATAGTTAAGCAAGACGTTCAAATCTTCTTAATTTAATTTCAAGTAGTAAGAATAAGTAATCAACTGATCAAAATAAGTTACTAACTAAGTATTGAGTTCTTATAGTCCAATTGTTATATACCACTGGACGCTCATGAGGTGTACCACAATATGTGAAAGCATCACAGCAAGTTGTGATCCTATTGTATAGGACATAGAAGCATGTTTGGGTTCCTAATTCCTTAATCTTAATACCGTATCTACACTTGGCATTGCAGCTTATCGCTCTCGACAACTAATGAAAGTGGTAAGATATCTCGATTCCTCTCATCCTAGGTACTTTGGTAGGGAGTCAAAGCATTCAGGCTTGTTGTGCATCAAAGAATCTATAAAAAATTCCCATTGATCAACATCTCTATATCAGTGGACCTACCAAAGATGTCCATTGTCCAGAAACTCATGTACCACTAGGATCCCCAGTTGGTGTTGGACACCACTCATTTAAGGATTCTGACATTTCTAGCCTAGAACACCACACCCTAATTGTGCACTCTATCTTACCTCAATCTAGACAAAATACCTCTTGTCCGAAAGCATGTTTCCTCCCCAAAATACAATATGCTGTCAGGATTCTACAGTGTCCTGAGCATCTAAAGTCTAATGATATTTAATTGATCTAATAGGATCCATCACTATAACTAATGATTATTGTATTTTTATCAATTAAACATTTATCAATATTGACATGAATCATTTGACTAAATAGCAACTTTCATAATTATCATAAACTATAATTCGATCCTTTGTCTCCAAAAAAGGGCAAACTCAGCTTCCATGATGCCTTTGTTTCCATCATCTCAACATTTGTCATTCATAGCAATTTGTACAATAAACTTTCCATATGGTATCACATCACCAATTATATTAATTAAGGCATTTCTACTACTTGAAATCACAACACAAATTATCAAATCTATAACATTTAACATAGAGCAAGATTCAATACTATAAATCCATTATTCAAACTTATGTGTTTTAAATCAAGGTTAGAAGGTGATTTCCACTCACCCAGACTTGATCCTAGGCCACTTACCTCGAATCTAATCTTTGTGTCCAGATTCATAGTCTAGAGAGCTTGGATTCGAGTTTATAGCCTTGAAACGTACTTTTAACCACCCAAAAATTAGATATGCAGCTTCAAAAAGGTTGATTGGAGGAAGAAGATGAAGAAAGAAGGAGGAAAATAACCTCTAGTGAGTTGAGTAGAAGATATCAATGGAGCAACATGGTAACATAGAAGGGATCTACTAACTAAAACTATTTACCATGAAGGATTTGTGGCTAGATTGTCAATCTCCAACCATTCTTCATGTTCTTCCGAAAATTTTCATATGGGTCATCAGTCCATCAACCTCTATACGGTTTTAAGGCTTTTTATAAGTGGAAAATTGGAATGATTCCAACAAAACATTTTTTTCCAAATTTGGATAAATAGAGCACACATTATGGTCACTTTAGATTAGCTATCTTGGGCGCCTGCACAACACGTTCTCATCATTTGACAATTTCTCGACGGTCAAAGATCTCTTTCAGTGTTCGACGGGCTCACGTGGTCGGTCATAAGAAGTCCATTTATTTGGTTGATGAAAAGGAGCATCTTGGTGGTCGATGAGAATAGCAACTCGATGAAAATATGTACATGTTACTAAAAGTGTCATAACTTTCTCATTTTAACTCTGATTAGGTTCTTTCCTTTTGTGCTTGATTTGTACTTGAACTCTCTACAATCATACATTATTAGTTTTATAATATTCAAAAAAATAATTTATTTATTAATTATTTCCTCAAGTATCATTGATTCTCCTGTAACATACATGTGTTGACTAATTCTATATCAACCAAAATTCGGATCTTATGGTATCTTAAGTCATCACTATGAGTAACCCAAATAAATAATTAATATCACCAATGTTAATATAAGACAAAAGGTAAATATATTATTGATAAAATCATAATAAACATTAAGGTTATCTTTAATCCCTAGGACTACCACTAAAACTGGATTATAACAATGATTGCCTGTATGGTGTTAACAACCTTGGGATAATTTCTCATTCAATAAAACTACAAATAAATTTTTTGCACTGTGGGTTGGAACAATCAGACATTTTGGATTTTATTTGTTGAAATATACTTAGCATTTTCCTTTCTTACTTTATTTTTGTAACTTTTTTTTTGTTTTATAATTCCTCAGTTTGTTTTTGTAATTATATTAATTAACTAATTACTTTTCTTTTGTAATCTAAGTCTATTTTTTAGTTGGTTCCATAATTGCTTTTACTAACACTAGATTCCTTTTAGATGGTATGTATTTGGTTTTTGATAATTTCTTGTTATCCATTCTCTTGAAGAAAAAAAGCAATTGTATTCCTTCATTCATTATACTATTTTTTTCTCTTGAGTATGATACTTGTGTTCTCTATTTTCTAGGCATGAAAATTATAACAGTGGACAAAATTGCAAATCGCACAATGTCAAACACTTGTCTTCTTGAATCATGATATATCGGGCATCTGTGAAACAATTCTACTAGTTGAAGTATTGATATGTAGGATTGTCACCAAACATAATGCTAGGATCAAAATCAAGCACAATTCTTTCCTTTAATTGTCTCCACAAGCCAAATAAGCCATTCAAGGCTCAAAAACAAAGAAAATGTTAGAATCCTTAAAAGTAGATATCAAGCAAACTACAAGGAACAACATTTAGGGGGATATAATGTAGATTTGGTCTTTGAATATGATTATGTAGATGAGATAGTCTATAATTAGTAGTAGTGTGGTAGTTACAGTGAAGAGATTTACTATGGACATCAATATACACTTGACATAGATGATTGTATGGATGATCTCCAAAAAATGTTAGCTGACCAACAAGCAATTCTAATCAATGACAAAGCCTGGGGCAAAAGAAGTGAGGCGCAAGTGGCCCCTATGCCCAAGTGGCCATATGAAAGTACAACTATGCCAACATCTTTAGGCTCTATCACCCTTCCCTATTGTATTCTAAGATCTATAGGATTACAATTATCAACCAATATTGGTTGAATCTATCATGGAAGATGAACAAGCAACATATATTGCATATTTGGTTGTTTCAAATGATGAGGTACCGATCTAGCAAAAGGTTTGCATGCCACCATAGGTTGGCATTTATATCTCCTCTATAGTTTTAGAACTAGTTGAACCAATGGATGAGTTGGGAGTATTCCATGTGGGGAAGATAGAGTCATATGTTAATATAGTGAAGGACCCCTCTACTTCTATTAAATTTGATGCTAATTGGATAAAAGATCAGGAGGACACATGACTACGTAAAAATATTCACCAACTTGATTTTATAAATAAGACAGTTCCTCGTATGTTAAAATCACATATTCTATATGTAGATATAGGTGATTTGAAGAATCAAGATCCACCACTTGATATGGCACAGTTGACAACACCATTTTTGAATTTATTTCATACAACCTTGAACATAGAAGAGGGCAAGCTACCTCTAGTGTTCACATATGAGCAGATCGTGAGGCCACTAGAGAGGCAACATTCCTAAATTGTACCACTTTTTATGTTCCCCATAGTTATTACACTATCTCTACTAATAGTGGAGTATTGTTGGATCATACTAGATGGATTTTGGGGAGAAAGACAAAATTACTACACACATTTGGACAATACCTTTGAGATACCACAGCCACCTGGCCATATTTTTCACCATGGATCTTTCACGAACAAGGTTCCATCTCTTGTTCATATACCACACAATTGGACCTTTTTTAAATTTCCATGGACACCTAGATGAGCATCGAGGGTTTCTTCCCATCCATCTTGGGTTTCGCATCTACTAAGGGATGAGTAAACTTCAAAGCTTGGGTGGAGGTTGTATGGTACATACTCCTTTTCACCCACATCAATCTTTTTAATACTTTTTATTCCAACATGTTAGCTTTATATACATAATTTGCATTTAAATTAATTGCATTGCACAACTTAAAGTTGTTCTTACTTGAGTTCATAATTCTAGAAATGTTAGTTGACGCCAATACAATTGAGTTTTGTTTTACATTAATGTTATGATATATAGAATTTATCATTTAACCCCCCTTGTTCAAAGTATGTTCTTGATGTTAACTATATTTCAAACAATAATTCAACAGTTAGAGATCGTCTGAAAGGATAGGATCTAGAGTAATCAGACTTTTATATTTATTACCTGACAATCGTTCCCTCACAACAACGATAATGGGGTCTAGTGTAGTAGATCAGGGTCAAACATAGGGACAAGGGTGGTAAGTGATAAGATCATTTAAGACTTGTCTTAGTTATACCAATCAAAAGAGTAAGGTAAGCTTCGTGTTCCCTATGGAATGGTGATCCTTCAACAAGCAAGCAATAAAAAAGTAAAACAAATGAAAGGTATAATAAAAAAACAAGAATGTCAAAAGACAAGATAACAAGTATGGGAGGAAACTTGGATTGGATTTCACCAAGTAAGGTCTCTCACCAACAAGAAATACTCACACCCATTGTATACCGTTTAGCAAGTTTACAAACAATTATTTTAAGTGTCTACTCCCTCCTCTCTTGAGCTTAGGATAGATCTAGATTATAAGGTTGTCTCTCTCTATCGAGATGGCAAACAAATAATCACAAATAAAATGTATGATCATTAGCTTAAGAATTCCAACATTCTCATGCATTCATGCAACTCCATAACTCTTAGACGTTGGTTAATACTGCTCTCTCGAGACATTAACAATCAAACAACACAATATGGTATATAATCATGCAAGTGAAGCATTAATAACATGAGTATGGTGTGAAACATTTCTAAGAGTATATATTCAATGGATATAAGTATTTACATGTTAGGAGAGCATTAATGGCTACTCCCAACCCAAATTAATTGACTAGCCACTCATAGTGGTGAATGACATGTCAGAATTACAATTATCATGAGACATGAAGATGGAAATGAAATGGAGATGGAAGGGGATGAACATATTTAGAGAAGAAGGAGATAGATACACCGACGGAAACCCCAAGCAAGTTGGGGTCAAAGGAATTATTCTCCTCATTCTATTAAAGAAGGAACCATGATGATGGAAGGTCACTGCTCCTTGGACGCTTGTCCTTAGAGTGCATGAACTAATGGGTGGAAGTGGGAATCAAAGGATGGGTAACTCGGCTACAACACTTCATCTTCTCTCTCTAAAGTAACTGACCCCCTTCATTGTAGCATGGGGTCTCCTATTTGTTTTTCATGGTGTGGGACTCAAGGCACTCAATTGTGTGCTTTACCTACATCACATGTCCTATGAGAACGTGCCTCGAGGCAAATGCTTAATGGTCTAAATGGCTGATGCATGCAGTGTCGCAATTGGTAGGATATGGTGTAGGCACACAATCAGTAGGCAGGTCAACAACTGCAGAATCAGTAGGTGCACCATCAGTTGATATGAGTATGTTGTGTCATTGGAAAGTACATCCATAGGTGACTCATTGGTAGAGGCCTCTCTCGGCTATTCATCGATTGACGACGTCTAGTCCATCCATTGGAAGAGCTTCCAGGCTGGCCATTGATATTGGAAATTGTTGGGTGTTCTATCAATCACCTTTTACTGGTTGGGGAGTCGGGCACTTCTGGAGGCCATTTCTCATGAGAATCAATGAATGATCAACTCAATGGATCCTAACCCGATGGTTTATCTGGTGTTGAGGGTGGATAGAGGGTCGCGGTCGATTGTAAAAATTGATGGGAAATCTATCCAACAGTCAAGACCATCGTTTAGTGAGTTTCTTGTAGGGAAATCAATAGTTATTCATGTATCAAGACATATGGCAAACATGAAAAAAATATGAGAAAGTTAATGAAACTTTGTATAATGGGAGGAAATTAAGGACAAAATTAGGTGAGATACATCGAAAAAATTAGATGTTATCATAGATCACCCTTTGTATCCAATGAATTTAAGTATCATGTTCCTAGGAGAGGGTTGAAAGGTATAAGAGGACCTGATAATGACAAAATATGATGTTCTACCTACTAATTAGTGAATCATTTCTATAGAGTTTCCATGCATCCCATTGTCATGTCATTATTTGGGTGTAGTGAATTATAGTATAACTCGATGTATGAAATCAAAAAGACGAGTTTTCCCCATAAACGAAGCCCACCTTTATGCTTCTTCTTCGATATTCTTACCTTCTGTTCCAAAAAGAAAAGAAAACAATATATGAAAAAAGTGTTCCAAACTATAAGCTCAGGGTGGACCACCACCATTTCCCTAGTAATTGTGTGACGTCCCCGGATTTTCCTCTTCTTAATCTGATGTGCGACGTCCAAATTGAAACCCTCACCTCAGCGAGAATCCCAATTTAAACATCCCACATGAGGCTAAGAAGAAGAAAATCGAGGGAGTCAGAAGGAAACAATACATCAGTAGCACATGTACATGAACAATAATAAAACCATACACACATGTTCTAAATTCAACATATAATTACAACATGAATTATTACAAAATTTGATATTACATATTGAACAACCAACTACTAAACATATACATGTACTACATCTAAGCAACAGGATCTTAAGACAACACGTCCACCTGTACATCAGCTCGCCATACAACTCTCACTATCCTGGATCTTCAAGAGCATAACCAAAACCTAAACAAAAAGATTACATGCGGTACACGTCAGCACAATATTTCATGAATATTGTACTGAGTACGCCTACGTGTCTTTTATTTACCTCTCATCATATCTTGGCAATAAGATAAAATTAACGTACTTGGCAGTAACAAAAGAATATAAGAAAAGCACATACTTGCACAAATATATTCATTAACAAAAGAGAACACATATTTTAAGCACATTTCCATCATATATCTCGTGCGTCTGCCACCGAGTGGCTTTGACGTCTTTAGGCCTTATGATCTGCCACCTAGTGGCTTGTGATCATTATACAAACATCATATGATCTGCCACCTAGTGGCTTGTGATCATTATGCATGTGCTCTACCACCTAGTGGTTTATGAGCTATCTTATGGTGGAACATCTATATTATGTTTGCAGGTGTTCATAGCCATAAGTATTGAAAGTCAAGCAACATATCATGCAAGAACAATCATCTCATCCAATATCATATGCCAAGTATTTTACTACACATATAACACAAGCATATTGTATAATAAGCCAAGTAAGAGGTAATGGCATACCTTCCAAAGAGACATCCTACTCACAACATATTCCTGATGTCAACTATATCCTTGTTCAAACCTGATCAAGACAAGATCATATACTATCATCAGGTTCTCATCCTCATACATCTCATCTTAACCCTAATCGTGTTCCTATTAGAGTTTCCTTTAGATCATTATGTTATATACATTATTACTTGTCTTCTTGACTTAGAATTATCTTACTGATGTCACTTTCCAGATTATGGTCCATTATCTGAACATTATCTTCCATAGCATTTTTGTGCACATTAATTAACCCTAGATTACATCATTAACTTAAATTAGGGTTTCATGACATGTATTAAGGGTTCTCTTCCTATAATATGAATTTCATGTATAAAACTGATCTCAGATCTACATGTTATCTTCCAGTTACTGACATGAAGGTTTTCTATAAATCTCATCATTTATTGAGCATATATGTAGTTATTGCATTTTATTTAGGGTTAAAAGCCCTAATTAGCCATATTAAGCATATTACATGATTTCATACATCAACATGATCATCCTTGACATCAGGTGCAATACAGATATGATTTGTCACTTACTGGTATTTTCTCATAATTTTATATCATTGTTTGCTAATTATTATCCATTAAACAAGCATCACACATCTTACATAATATTGCTGATATATGTGCATAAAAAGGCTGATATGATGGTTTCATATTATTCTACACATTTTTCTGAACATTTTGGTATATTATATGTATTTTTCTGAGTATCAGGCTATTTTCTACGATTTATTGAAAAACTGAGCATTTCTGATTATTTACCTCATCCGGCCAATCACATGACGCCACGTGTCCTCTAGGATTGCGGCTCCTTGCTCCTGCTTGAGGGTGGATCCGGCCGGTTCAGGAGCACTTGGACCCGGTTCAAGGGTGGCTCAGGCTGGGTCGGTCCGGGTTGGATTTGGGCGACTGAATCGGGGTTCAGCCCCGCTCTTCTCTTCCTCGCGATCTCGCGATTCAGCCCTGGGGCAAATCACGTCCCTGCTTCTCTTAGCACGGAGCTGCCGCCACCGCCATAGGGCTCCAGTCTGCTTCTCCGATGTGGTACGCATGGTGGTGGATTCTCCTCTGTTCTCGCATGACTGGACTCTCCCTCTCCTCGCACGATCTGCTTCCACGCGATCCACCTTTGCTGCCATGAGAGCATCGTTCTCAGGCCAGACCACCGTCGCTACTGGCCTGGAACGCTGTCGAGAGGCCGGCCGTGCTCTGCTTGCCTCCATCTATCTCTCGCGTTAGAGTCCGTAGCGGGACTCCCGACTTCCACGACGTAGCCGTCGCCTGGGGAAGGTTTCCGGCGCCGTGCAGCCAAGCACCGCCATCGCTGCCTAGCTCCAGGATGATGTCGCTGTGGTGTCTCCTCCTCAGCAATCCGTTCTTCTGCGGACTGACGAACACTCCCCCTAGGTTCAGCCTTGCTTCTTCCTTCTTCATCTTCCTCAAAACGACCTTCTAGCTCCTTATTCTACTCATGGCCGTAACTGCAGTCAACGATGGAGAGACAGTGGGGAGTTGGCTTCCGTTCTCTCTACTGAAGCAATCGCACAGCTCGTTTTAGGGGTCTCCGCACTCCTCCACTCGAGTTGAGAACAACCGACCACTCAAATCCTCCCTTCAAGCCATGACCAAGATGTGGGGGTGCTTTGGACTCAACATCGCTGACTGCTCCACGTTCTCCTTCAAGGCCGGAGCTTGGAGAAGATCTCAGGGCCGTCCAAAGAGCATCTAACGGTTGTACAAGGCCTTTACAAGACCAAATCCGGGGTTCACTTAAGCTAGCACTCCCAGTCATTGGATTAGACACAAACGGCCAGGATCTGGCCACATAGTCCGCCCTCAATCAAAGGGGTGCGTGACATTGATATTCATTAGCAACTTAGGTTCTCAAATCATCAAATAAGCACATTATTTCCCAAACTTCAAACCTTATTATCTCTCTCTAGGAGGACCCAATTGCCACCAAATTTTTAACCATAGCTTCCTTGCTATTAAAGGTACCTTGTACTCGAATTTGGTGCCAAAACTTAATTGTTAGGTCATCCAATTAAATTCATCAAAAAGGCATTAAAAGAGAGATATTAATCATTATATAAATCTCATTTAACATCTCCACTTTACCAAAACACTTGGAACTCTCATTATAACTCAAGATATGGATTCTAATATGTTATTGGAGATTTATGGATTTCCAAAACCCACTCCATCACATCCTACACACCTTAAAAGATATTTCGTCCTCGAAATTAAGCTCAAGAAATTCACTTTGTCACAAATTGCTTCTCTGATACCCCTCTTAATGATAGAGGGGTGTATCATCAAAGAAAAGATGTTAGTGTGCCCCAATAAAAGAAAAGGAATGCATTATGTATTTGCATAAATAAAATTAGATCTCAAGTAGAACAAGGGAGAGAAGCACATTCTTCTTTTACATCCCATTCCTTTGTGTTCCACCTAGGTGCCTGTTCATGTTCCATTAATATCTATTTACCATACCCCATTGTTGGATTGCGTGCATACTTGTGATTTTATGGGATTCCCCTTTATTTTATATAAAATCCTTACGCATGTGTGGTATTGGTGATGGTGGTGAGGAAGTAGGGATGTAAAGTGAAGTCTCATGTTCTGTTATCTCAGGAGGTTGTGTAGCTTGGCCATATTGGTTGTAGGGATTTAAACATGATGCGAGTATGAGTCATGTATAGTGGTTGAAAATATTTATTTGGAAATTGTTTAGGATTTTTTATTACTTGATAATGAGCAACAATCAAACTCGTGGTTGTGTTTAATGTCTACTCATCATGTTATCAGTTGCATTTTAATGATTAGTTCACAATATTTATATTGTATTTCAATCCATATTTCACTTATTTTAGGTTTTTAGTAGTATAGGTAATTTCTTTGGTGTTTATAGATATTTAGGTTGCTTTCTAATCATTTATTTCTTGTTCATTGACTTGATTAATAAATATATATATGTTTAATATGATCCTAAATTTAGAGATCACATAACCTAAGATTAGATTTTGATTGGATGTGTTGAACTCCAGAGTGATCATAAAACCATTTCTCTAAGACAATTTCTCTATGATCTATGGGTAATGAGACCTTGATCCCATTAGAAATTGATCCTTGTGTAATATGTATCCCAAAAGGGTAAAGAGTCACATGGTCCTAATCTAAAAGTTGTGATTGGTGCAAGTTTTATGATTAATTTAATTACATAGGCGGTGTCTGTGAAGCTATTTGTCCTAGTAATAATGATATAAATAAATGTTAGAGTTGCATATCATTATTTTCAAACTTCTCTTGGGTTGAATGTATATAATGTCATTTTGATACATGTTTCTTAATTAAATGAAAATTCTCCATTCTAGGGGGTTTTATATTAGTCTCATGTGTTTGTTTCATTTTTTTGACTTATAATGTTATCCAATGACGATGTTGTAACAAACAATATGCAAACAAGTCCACTTTGATTTCAATGTTTGTGCAGTTGAATTTATAGGGTGGGTTATATATTAAGTTTGTTTCTTTTATATCCATGTAGTAATATGTTGATCAAATTATGTGTGAGTGACACAATGATTTTGGTTTTAAGATAAATGAAAAGGATTGGTTGATATATTCATGTGTGGTTATTATGAAATGTGGAGTTTGTTTATTAAATTTGAAGGAAAAGGAAAAATTACTCATGTTTCTTGCCAATTGTTTCAAAGTGTATTTGTCAAGAATCTTGTGTTTGGTTTCTTAATCCTGGTTTAGGATTAGAGATTTTATCTGGTGGTTGCTATTTATGTTGATATATAGGGAGGTGTATACTCTAGGGCTGTATTAGTGCATTTTGGATCTAGATCATTGTTAGAAAAAGTGGAGGGCATTTTGGGTGGTTCAGCTCGTGCATTTGGAGATCTTGCTAGATATTAGAGGACAGATCTATAGTCATATTCCCAAGCATTGTTAGCTTAGTTTTGTTTAAATTTCTTCCTCTCTTTTGCATATTTGGTGATGTCTCCTTTCTCTTCTGCCTTCTTGGACAAAGCTTTTCAAGATACATGGTGGAAATCCCTCTCTTTACCTAAGGATTAATCCTTTCCCCTTCTTTGGTCTACATGGAACTACAACTAGCAAAGTTGAATACTTGTGGATTTTTCATAGGATCTTTGGATCTAGGTGATAAATGCATATTTATCCATTTTATTTGCATGTCTTAGATCTCTCTTTAGCAGAATTTTATTATCATTCTCTAGTTTTAGAGTTAGTTTGTCTTAGTTTAGCTTTTCTCCCTTTAAATTTTAGTTTTTACTTGATTTACTTGGGTCTTTGTAGGATAAATGACTAGTCTCTTCAAAACACAAAAAGGCTCAAGAATCAGAGGCTTTGATTCTCATCCTCAACCTCCTAGTCGATCAAATGACTCAACCAGTGGGTCAACTCAAAGCATAAGATCACCAACTTCCCAAAAACCCCTATCGATCAACCCAAATCCCCAGATGATAGACCTATGCCTCGAACTCATCCACGCCTTCCCCCACCAACATCCATTCTAGGGTTTCATCCAACCTACACAGACATTAGAGCTAATTGATTATCTAGATCCCCAATTGATCGACCCACAATAAAATCCAATTAGAGTTCAAAATAAGAAGGCCATTATTGTAGTCAAACTCACCTTCGGTCAAAGAAGTGATAACATTAGCCGATCGAATGGACTCCTAGACAATCTACCCGCATGTTGGATCCATCATATAAATGGCCACCGCCAAGCTATTTCTTAAGATTTTTGCTACTCCTTTTCCCCTATAAAAGGAGGGGGGATCCATAGACAAAGGGTATCTCTCCCTTGGGGGGATCCAATCATATTATATATCTCATTTCTAGCTTTCATCCTTGTATTCTTAGTGTATTTCTTATATGATTGGGTAAGGATTAGATAGGAAAGTCATTTAATTATTGCTAGATCAGAGTATGATATTGTTTGAATTCTCCTTTCTTATCACTGGTCTGTGACTTCTCTTCTCTATTCTCATGCTATTGTATCATCATTCATAATAAATGTGTATTTTTTTATATCGAGGCATGGGTGTATCCTCATAGCCCATTGTTGATAGATTTGATATTTAACTTTGTGATTTTTTTCCTATTATATGGTTTCATTTATCGCACGTGTTTTACAAATTGATCTCTCATATTACCACTTGTTAGCATTAGGTAAAGAAACCTCAGACCCCAAAGGTTTAGAATGGCCAAATAAATGCATAAAGCACCATAAGAAATCTAAGAAGGAGCACTTTTGGATGATTGGATAGGGATCCGCAAAAACTAGAATCAATGGGTTTGCGAGAAGCTTGATCTTATGAATTGTATTTGGAAGAGCATTCCTCATCTAACTATTTTGTTTTGAAGAGTTTTTGTTGATCTAAGTTCTACACAAGTTATTGGTGTGAACCCCAAAACCTTGGTATTCCTTTATAATCAATTTGATCTCAGTTCTTTAACAATCTCTAATTTGTAAACTTTATTTATTTCCTTAGTGTAATCATTCTCTTTATGTATCCATAGATATAATCATTCTCAATCAAACTAAATCTAAATATTATTTGAAGTGATAAGTTTGAATTTCACATTATCCTTGGGGTTCAACCCTACATATACTACTCTCGATCCATTCACTGGATGGTGGATTAATTCTGGTTATCTAGGATAAACTCTATATATTATACCTTCATAAATTTTTAGTACAATTAATCACACTTTAAATTTTGGCGCCGATTCTGGGGATAACGGATTTGTTTTGAATTGAATAATTATCTCTTTTCTTTTTTAGTTCCTATTGAGAACCATTTTGGTAGTGGTAATCCTCTTTCAATTGATTTTCCATTCCAGTAGCACTATTGTTTTTATTTTGTAATTTTAGTTTGGTTTTGTAATTTTTAGTATTGAATTACAATTCTTAACTTATCCGCATAATTTTTAGTTTTTATAAATTCTTTATTCCTTTTGTAATTTCTAGTTTCTGTTAACCTTAGCTTGTTTTTGTAGTATTAAGCTTTTATTCATAGTTTTTAGTTATTTTCAATAGTTTCTTCTAGATTAGATTTTTTCTTATTATCTACCTTAGATTATTTTTTAAAATTAATTTCTTTTCAAAAAGAATTCCTTCTGTTGAGTATTACATACATATTTTTTCAGAATGTAATTATATGGAGTGGTCGACACAATATTCCTTTTAGTGTCAATTGTGTGGATATTAAGACCATACATACCTTGATTGTCCCAATGTGTCCCCTCAGGGTATGGTAGTACCTTGTAATATTGAATCTTTCCTATCATAGTGGGCATGATTGAAATTACAACTATCAATTTTCCAATGGTTGTTATGAGGATCCATGATACACATATCAATATCATAATGAAGAGGGTATTTGACCAAAAATATTATGAGGGTATGGTTAAGATGATCAATAAACATTTGGTGGTACAAACCATATTGTGAAAATTAATGTACACCTCAATAAGAGGAGTGACTTAGCGCCCTAGTGAGGATAGTATCAGGACAACATGAAATGCTAGAAAATTGACAAGCCTTGCTAGCTACTTTATAGTTTTTTTTAGAGTTTTAAAATCATGTTTTTCATACCTATTTTTATGTTTTCATAGGGAACCCTAATTTTTTAGTAATATGATCATTCATTTAGTAATATTAAATCAAGTTTCTCAAAATGGAATGACCTAATCAGTAACCCTAACCCTAATTCGGTACATTAAGACCATGTTCTCCTAAAGACTAATTTAGGGTTAAGATGTTAATTAAAGTGATAATTAATAGGAATTATGTTATTTTTAGGAGAATTCGGATTTTACTCAAGATCGGAGAGACCAACATAGGATCTACTTTCCTCCAAGGTAACCGTGTCATGCCACTATACATATGTACATTGGTGGAATTGTATGCTATGTATGACTTATGAATTATGCTTCCAATTTCAAGTTCAATGCTCTTATCATCTCCATATATAAATTACTTGATGATTTCTATCATATGTCTTATTATTATCATGCTAATTAAGATTAGAGATTATGATTAATGATTGATGATTATAATAAATGTTTAATAGATTTGAACTTCAAGTCTAAAGAAGGATAAATCCCAACATGTTAATGATTTAATGTTCAAGATTATCCTAGTTAAGAATCATTTTCTAACAATAAGTTTTATATGCTCCCGCCGTCATGGACCACAATGGATTTGGGCTTTCATGCCAATTATGGGATTTTATAGCCAATCATGGACCTCAACGGGTCATTATGGGAACTTTATCCAAATCATGGGAATTCGTGACAATTATGGGCTCTTAAGTGGGAAAATCATAAAGAGGGCATATTTTACTTATTCAATTATTTATGTTATAGTATTCAAGTAATAATGAATTCTTAACTCAAATACATGTCAAGATTTTCTCTCAAGTCAATTAAATATGCTTTTTTTTAATTCTTATAAAATGAATGGTGCCACTTACAGATGTATGTCTTTGTTTTTGCATGGTCGTGGGACAAGATGTCCCTAGATCAAGGAGCAAAAGTGAGCCCTTCAACATAGCTGACATCAAAGGAAACTTTATCTTGGTGGGGGTGCCATCTACCACTCAATATATTATCTAGTTTAGTTTATCAATTCATGATTTAGGCTTGCTTAGCCTACATGTGTTAAGGTTTAAGATTAAGATGACACCATTTATATTTTCCCTTTCAAGAACAATGTATGAATCTATATTTTGAGTTAATGCATGGTGTTTCATTTATCTTGTTTCTATGTATATCATATTCTGTAATGTTCCTCCAAGCCAAGTGACCCATGTTTGGAAAACATAGGGTTTGCTTCCACTGAAATATATATGCTTGGAGGGGTGTTACAATAGCTCTACTAGAATCATTGATTAGTACACAAGGATGTAGGTTATTCTCTTTAATATAAGAAAACCCTAACATATAGTTCTCCACATGATGATTGTGATCCTTTCATGCATTTTTCATTACCTATAATCCAATTTCCTGAATAATCCCTAATGATGAAGCTCATGAACTACAATTCATTTTTGTGGTCTACTGTTTTGTCTACATAAAGTGAGAAAGAGAGAGAGTTTCAAGGTGAAGCAAACCAAAATAAGTCATTTTCATTAGCACTGGTTACTGTTGAAGTAGGGGAACTGTTGAAAACTTTTTTAATAGAAGCTAATTCAACTTTTCAATAAATGATCATCTAGTTTACAATTTGGGATTTTTGATTGAGAAGAAAGGAGTTTTTATTTTTTCATTCAAACTAGTATGTTCTTGATAATAATGTTTTCCACCCATGTATAACATATTCAAGTTGTACCCAACCAGATCAACATTCTTGCATTATGTGAATTGTCAACTACCTTTCCAGGTAAGAGATTTTGCCATAACATTTTTGCGTATTTTCAATCTCTCAAAGCATAGAGTATTGATTATTTTGATTCCCTACATATAAGACACTAAATATTAGGCATCATTTATTTGATATCTCTAAGATCATTATTCATGAGTCTAGCATGATGCATATCTAGATATTAGTTTATAATCTTTCTTGGAGAGAGGTGTTGGAGATTTGAGAGAAGACCCCTATATCACCATCATTAGTGCAGTTGATGAGGTATTTATAGAAAAAATTCATATGAATGTGCCTTCCTTGGTTCCTTTCTACATGAGAGAATCATGTCCATTGTTAGGTTTAGGAGTAGAAATTCTGAAGATGGAGATAAGTTTGTGGTTTGGACCATTCTATAAGGAAATTTGAGTCCCATGTACCATATTTAGTGACTATACAAGCCACTCACATGTGTTGAAGATTAAAATGTATTAATTTATCTGGTTTGAGTCTAGATTTTGTGCCATCAACAACCCATTCATTAGGCCATGAGTAGACCTCAGAACCACGTATTGCTGTGTTGGATAAATTGGACATTATGATAAATCCCTTTGTTTCGATGATGACAAACATTTCATTCTTGTTGATCTAACACGCTACTTGAGTGTTGCAGGAATAAGGTGGATGACAAAGCTCTAGGGAATCTATATGCTTGAATGATTGTAAATGTCATGAAATGTAATCAATTGTAAACTTGTACAAATATATAATGTACAAGTACTTAGACTTCATGTAAATCAAGCGTTAGATCTTACCTAGCTAAACACCACACTTAGTCGTGTCATCCCCTTCAATAGTGTCACATATGCACACTCGTACACACACTTAGTGCCTTAATTGAAAGATTGAAACAGGGTCAATCTCGGTCGACAAACTCCTCGACCGAGACATTCTCGGTCGACAAACTTCTCGACCGAGAAAGACCCAAGTAGCCGTTAGACACAGCTGACAAGGTAGTTGGCAGTTGCAAATGAACGTTGATCCAGAGAGCCTGTCGGTCGACAAAACTTCGACCGAGTAGGTATCTCGGTCGACAATTTGTCGACCGAGATGGACTCTGACAGCAACTGCAGAATAAAGCAACTAGTTGTTACAAATGCACCTAACTTATACCTAACGGCTAGTTAAGCACTTAGAACCCCCTAGAAAGTGTCTAGAACGTCCTTAAGCACTTGTAGGTCATTCCTATAAATAGGACATGCCTTAGGACACCTAAATACACCTAAGCTACACTTGTGCTATACTTGAGCTTGAATACTCATTGGCAATCTGTTTTGAGCAATAGAGCAATTCCAACATTGTCTATTCATTCCCATTGCTCCATTTTCGTGTCCTATAGGCTAGCATCTCCTTTCCACAGCACTTACACTTCTACACTCATTGGTTAGGAGATCAATATGCTTGATATAGGCAAATCAAGCCTTGTGCTTAAAAGGATAAGTTGTAATTTCTGTTTTCCTTCTTGTTCCTTTTATTCCTTGTATTCTCCTTGCTACTCCTAGGGATGGAGGTTGCGGATTGGAGAAGGTTCTTCTCGGAGGAGAAGGTGGACTTCAAGCTACTTCAAGAAGGCTATCGCAACGGGAAGCTACTTCAAGAAGGCTATTGCAACGGGAAGCTACTTCAGGAGGAAGGCTGCTTCAAGGTTGGTGCAATTACTTCTAGGTGAAGGCTGCTTCAAGGTTGGTGCGATTACTTCTAGGTGAAGGCTGCTTGAAGGGTTTAGGGAGAGAATTGTAGTTTTATGTAAAGTCCTTGCAAGGTAATAAAATTAAATTCTTTCCAAATCCCGGTTGGGTAAGCAACCGGGTAGTGGACTGACAACTTTAGTATTTGCTAAAGTTGGAACCACTCTAAATCCTTGTCCCCTTGTCCAATATTTTGTGGTTGGTTGTTTGAGTTCAATAATTGTTAAAATTGTTTTAAAACTCTATTCATCCCCCCTCTAGTGTTTTTCAATTGGTATCAGAGCAGGCTTCAAGGAACCCTAACCAGGTCTTGAAGAATGGGTGACGGGGTGCTCAAAAACCTTAATCTTGAAGGGACATTTGTTGCTAGGCCTCAAGTGTTTGATGGAACAAACTACACATATTGGAAGAGAAGGATGCAGTTCTACTTTCAAGGCATAAGTTGGGACTTATGGAGGATGGTCTCAACCCCATACGAGATTCCTCAAATGCAATATGCAGAGTGGGATGCAAATACGGTAAAATCGGCTCAAATGAATGCAAAGGCTGTATGTATTCTTTATTGTTCAATTTCAGTAGGAGAATTTAATAGAATATCAAATTGTGAAACAGCCTATGAAATATGGCATAGATTGTCCATAACCTATGAAGGTACGGTTCAAGTTAAGAATTCTAAGATTAGTATGCTTAAACAGAAGTTTGAACATTTGGTATGGATCCAAATGAATCCATTAGTGAAATGTTTGCAAAATTCTCTTCTATTGTTAATGGTTTGAATGCCTTAGGAAAAACCGTTCTTGAAGAAGACCAGGTATCAAAAGTACTTCGATCACTTCCTCCCAAATACAAGCCCAAGGTGACAGCCATTGAAGAAGCTAATGATCTCACTAAACTGAAAATGGAGCAACTCATTGGCAATCTAGAAGCTCATGAGGCAACTTTAGAAGAGGAAGAAAGAAGAGAACGTGAACGTCAACAAGGCAAAAAGAAGGACATTGCATTCAAAGCATCAACCAAGGACACTCATGACACAAGTGAAGATGATAGTGAAGAAAAAACTCTCATTGTAAATGGTAAGCAATATAAAAGTTTTAAAACTAATAAAACTTCTAGTGTTTCTTCTTCCAGGTGCTTTGAATATGGCAAAAAGGGACACATGAAAGGTGATTGTCCAATACTCAAGAAAGGGAAGAAATCATCTCACAAAAAGAAATAAAGAGCATATAAAGCTGCATGGGATGATTCAAGTGATGATAGTGATGATGGAAAAGAAGAAGTAGAATGCCTCATTGCTACAACAAATGAAGACGAAGAAGAGGTAAGTCTTTATGATCTACCAAAAGAAGATCTAATTGCTAGTCTTCAAGATACTCATGAGAAATATATTGAGTGCAAGAAGAAACGTAAGAAATCAAATAAAGTAAATGATGATTTAAATGTTAAACTTCTTGCTCTTGTATCCGAAAATGAAAATCTCAAAAAGGAAAATGAAGATTATGATCTTAACTTAAAATCGGAAGAAGCTAATTGCAATCTTCTTTCCTTAGAAAAGTTAAACTTGCAAACTCAAGTGAATGATCTTCAGAAACAACCTGTTCTATGTTCACATTTAGATTATGATGAGGTTGTCAAAGAAAGAAACTCTCTAGTATCTGATTTGGATCAAGCAAAGAAAGATATAAACAAGAAGATGGATGATATTGCTAAGTTACAAAGAAATGTAAATGAGTTAAGAGGAAATGACATGCTTGAAAATATTCTGAAAATTTCCTCTAGTTATAATGGAAGAAGAGGATTAGGATATGATCCAAGGAGAGATAAACCCAAAAGAGTTAAAGCATCCAAGACTAAGATTATGTTTGTACCTAGGAACACAATTCCTAGAAAGAGAAATGAAGTTGACTCTATTAGTTGTCATTATTGCATGCGTCTTGGACATTATTCATTTTCATGCCCATATAAGAAAAAGAATGATAATTTAGCTTGGATTCCTAAAACTTAGTAGCTTAAAATTAACTAGTTGAGATTTGACCTAAACTGATTCTTGATATACAAATGTCATATCTCAACACAATCGAGCTCTAACTTGCATAATCTTATTTTGCTTGGAATAAATTAACAGTTCTGAAAATATTCCAGAAACTTTGTCGGTCGAGAATCTGTCGACCGAGTGAACCTCAGTCGAGAAATTGTCGACCGAGCATGTCACTGATTTCCAGTCTGTTGTAAACTTGCTGAATTCTTTTTGTAATTGATCAAATTGCTATCTGTTTGTGATTAATGACTGTATATATTTTGGAAATCATTCCTGAAAACTTATATGAGATTAATTTGGTTTATTCACTAAATGATTTAAGTTAAAACTGAAATTATGCTTAGCTTAAAAGGAAATTTCTGTTTTATCATTATTCACATGATTTTTCCTAAAGTATTTTCTGGTCTACCCATATAGAAATCATGTGATTACAATCATGGAATTATCATTTTTCATCATGATGATGCTGTGTTAGCAAGAATAGATAATGAAAATTGTATGCATGGATCCTTGATGATACATAGGCAAGCAAAATAATTCAATGATGATATGTCTCTTAGAAATGCTTGCAACACATAAGATAAAAAAATTTCTCAATAGGCATCTTTCAAAGACTTGAGATATTAATCGTGCTTTCATTTTTAAAGAGGATGTTGAGTACCACTAAACATGCTTCAAATTGATATCTACTTAAATTACATGCAGATATTATATTTCACATATAAGTGTTCAAATTGGAAATCTACATAATTGCCTCTTGGTTGAAATCAAATTTGACATAGGGGCGCTATGGTCGTAGTCAAGGGCGACCTAAAATAAGCTTTGACAAAATGCTTATATAGACATCATTTTAATGTACTTAATCTTAGTATACTTTTGATAAAGGTCAAAATCAAAATCTAAAATCATTTGTGACCTTAGAAGCCTTAAACTGCTTTAATTGTAAGATTAAGGGGGAGCTCATAAAAACAAATTTGATTATTTGATTAAGAAGCTTACAAAAACATTGTAAACGTCATTTGGAGCTTGTTACGACCTTATTATCTTTTTACTCTTGGTTATGAAGAAATCTATGAATTTCATAAAAATGATATATCTTGTACTTCAAGGAACTCTCTAAACAAATCAGGGCTTAACATCCCTTGCATTTGGATGGAGACATTTTTATGTACTCTAAGATTAAAGGATTCTCATATCATTTTCAGGGCTTAACATCCCTTGTAAAATGGATGAGAAATCAATAACAAATACCATGAACCTATAAGGAACTCATATCATTTCAAGGCTTAACATCATTTGCAAATGAGTGGCTAAATTAGACAAAAATGATATTAAATCCATGTTCCTAATAGAATACCTATTTAAGGGGGAGCATAGTATAAAATTAAGGGGGAGAAGAAATATAAAATATTCACCCTGGATATCTTTTTGAAATGTCAAAGGGGGAGAAAGAATATAAAATCAAAAATATAAATGAGTTTCATCTTGATGGCCAAGCACTCACTTGCAAAACAAGAATGGCTACAAAAGGTAATCTTCAGGTATGAAACTCACATGCTTTATATTTCCTTATTTCATATTTAGGAAATGTATGTCATCTTCAAAAAGGGGGAGATTGTTGGATAAATTGGACATTATGATAAATCCCTTTGTTTCGATGATGACAAACATTTCATTCTTGTTGATCTAACGTGCTACTTGAGTGTTGCAGGAATAAGGTGGATGACAAAGCTCTAGGGAATCTATATGCTTGAATGATTGTAAATGTCATGAAATGTAATCAATTGTAAACTTGTACAAATATATAATGTACAAGTACTTAGACTTCATGTAAATCAAGCGTTAGATCTTCCCTAGCAAAACACCACACTTAGTCATGTCATCCCCTTCAATAGTGTCACATATGCACACTCGTACACACACTTAGTACCTTAATTGAAAGATTGAAACATGGTCAATCTCGGTCGACAAACTCCTCGACCGAGACATTCTCGGTCGACAAACTTCTCGACCGAGAAAGACCCAAGTAGCCGTTAGACACAGCTGACAAGGTAGTTGGCAGTTGCAAATGAACGTTGATCCAGAGAGCCTGTCGGTCGACAAAACTTCGACCGAGTAGGTATCTCGGTCGACAATTTGTCGACCGAGATGGACTCTGACAGCAACTGCAGAATAAAGCAACTAGTCGTTACTAATGTACGTAACTTATACCTAACGGCTAGTTAAGCACTTAGAACCCCCTAGAAAGTGTCTAGAACGTCCTTAAGCACTTGTAGGTCATTCCTATAAATAGGACATGCCTTAGGACACCTAAATACACCTAAGCTACATTTGTGCTATACTTGAGCTTGAATACTCATTGGCAATCTGTTTTGAGAAATAGAGCAATTCCAACATTGGCTATTCATTCCCATTGCTCCATTTTCGTGTCCTATGGGCTAGCATCTCCTTTCCACAGCACTTACACTTATACACACATTGGTTAGGAGATCAATATGCTTGATATAGGCAAATCAAGCCTTGTGCTTAAAAGGATAAGTTGTAATTTCTGTTTTCCTTCTTGTTCTTTTTATTCCTTGTATTCTCCTTGCTACTCCTAGGGTTGGAGGCTGCGGATTGGAGAAGGTTCTTCTCGGAGGAGAAGGTGGACTTCAAGCTACTTCAAGAAGGCTATCACAATGGGAAGCTACTTCAAGAAGGCTATTGCAACGGGAAGCTACTTCAGGAGAAAGGCTGCTTCAAGGTTGGTGCAATTACTTCTAGGTGAAGGCTGCTTCAAGGTTGGTGCGATTAGTTCTAGGTGAAGGCTGCTTGAAGGGTTTAGGGAGAGAATTGTAATTTTATGTAAAGTCCTTGCGAGGTAATAAAATTAAATTCTTTCCAAATCCCGGTTGGGTAAGCAACCGGGTAGTGGACTGACAACTTTAGTATTTGCTAAAGTTGGAACCACTCTAAATCCTTGTCCCCTTGTCCAATATTTTGTGGTTGGTTGTTTGAGTTCAATAATTGTTAAAATTGTTTTAAAACTATATTCACCCCCCCTCTAGTGTTTTTCAATTGGTATCAGAGCAGGCTTCAAGGAACCCTAACAAGGTCTTGAAGAATGGGTGACGGGGTGCTCAACAACCTTAATCTTGAAGGGACATTTGTTGCTAGGCCTCCAGTGTTTGATGGAACAAACTACACATATTGGAAGAGAAGGATGCAGTTCTACTTTCAAGGCATAAGTTGGGACTTATGGAGGATGGTCTCAACCCCATACGAGCTTCCTCAAATGCAATATGCAGAGTGGGATGCAAATACGGTAAAATCGGCTCAAATGAATGCAAAGGCTATAAGTATTCTTTATTGTTCAATTTCAGTAGGAGAATTTAATAGAATATCAAATTGTGAAACAGCCTATGAAATATGGCATAGATTGTCCATAACCTATGAAGGTACGGTTCAAGTTAAGAATTCTAAGATTAGTATGCTTAAACAGAAGTTTGAACATTTCGTATGGATCCAAATGAATCCATTAGTGAAATGTTTGCAAAATTCTCTTCTATTGTTAATGGTTTGAATGCCTTAGGAAAAACCGTTCTTGAAGAAGACCAGGTATCAAAAGTACTTCGATCACTTCCTCCCAAATACAAGCCCAAGGTGACAGCCATTGAAGAAGCTAATGATCTCACTAAACTGAAAATGGAGCAACTCATTGGCAATCTAGAAGCTCATGAGGCAACTTTAGAAGAGGAAGAAAGAAGAGAACGTGAACGTCAACAAGGCAAAAAGAAGGACATTGCATTCAAAGCATCAACCAAAGACACTCATGACACAAGTGAAGATGATAGTGAAGAAGAAACTCTCATTGTAAATGGTAAGCAATATAAAAGTTTTAAAACTAATAAAACTTCTAGTGTTTCTTCTTCCAGGTGCTTTGAATATGGAAAAAAGGGACACATGAAAGGTGATTGTCCAATACTCAAGAAAGGGAAGAAATCATCTCACAAAAAGAAAGAAAGAGCATATAAAGCTGCATGGGATGATTCAAGTGATGATAGTGATGATGGAAAAGAAGAAGTAGAATGCCTCATTGCTACAACAAATGAAGACGAAGAAGAGGTAAGTCTTTATGATCTACCAAAAGAAGATCTAATTGCTAGTCTTCAAGATACTCATGAGAAATATATTGAGTGCAAGAAGAAACTTAAGAAATCAAATAACGTAAATGATGATTTAAATGTTAAACTTCTTGCTCTTGTATCCGAAAATGAAAATCTCAAAAAGGAAAATGAAGATTATGATCTTCAGTTAAAATCGGAAGAAGCTAATTGCAATCTTCTTTCCTTAGAAAAGTTAAACTTGCAAACTCAAGTGAATGATCTTCAGAAACAACCTATTCTATGTTCACATTTAGATTATGATGAGGTTGTCAAAGAAAGAAACTCTCTTGTATCTGATTTAGATCAAGCAAAGAAAGAAATAAACAAGAAGATGGATGATATTGCTAAGTTACAAAGAAATGTAAATGAGTTAAGAGGAAATGACATGCTTAAAAATATTCTAAAAATTTCCTCTAGTTATAATGGAAGAAGAGGATTAGGATATGATCCAAGGAGAGATAAACCTAAAAGAGTTAAAGCATCCAAGACTAATATTATGTTTGTACCTAGGAACACAATTCCTAGAAAGAGAAATGAAGTTGACTCTATTAGTTGTCATTATTGCATGCGTCTTGGACATTATTCATTTTCATGCCCATATAAGAAAAAGAATGATAATTTAGCTTGGATTCCTAAAACTTAGTAGATTAAAATTAACTATTTGAGATTTGACCTAAACTGATTCTTGATATACAAATGTCATATCTCAACACAATCGAGCTCTAACTTGCATAATCTTATTTTGCTTGGAATAAATTAACTGTTCTGAAAATATTCCAGAAACTTTGTCGGTCGAGAATCTGTCGACCGGGTGAACCTCAGTCGAGAAATTGTCGACTGAGCATGTCACTGATTTCCAGTCTACTGTAAACTTGCTGAATTCTTTTTGTAATTGATCAAATTGCTATCTGTTTGTGATTTATGACTGTATATATTTTGGAAATCATTCCTGAAAACTTATATGAGATTAATTTGGTTTATTCTCTAAATGATTTAAGTTAAAACTGAAATTATGCTTAGCTTAAAAGGAAATTTCTGTTTTATCATTATTCACATGATTTTTCCTAAAGTATTTTCTGGTCTACCCATATAGAAATCATGTGATTACAATCATGGAATTATCATTTTTCATCATGATGATGCTGTGTTAGCACGAATAGATAATGAAAATTGTATGCATGGATCCTTGATGATACATAGGCAAGCAAAATAATTCAATGATGATATGTCTCTTAGAAATGCTTGCAACACATAACATAAATTTTTTTCTCAATAGGCATCTTTCAAAGACTTGAGATATTAATCGTGCTTTCATTTTTAAAGAGGATGTTGAGTACCACTAAACATGCTTCAAATTGATATCTACTTAAATTACATGCAGATATTATATTTCACATATAAGTGTTCAAATTGGAAATCTGCATAATTGCCTCTTGGTTGAAATCAAATTTGACCAAGGGGCGCAATGCTCGTAGTCAAGGGCGACCTAAAATAAGCTTTGACAAAATGCTTATATAGACATCATTTTAATGTACTTAATCTTAGTATACTTTTGATAAAGGTCAAAATCAAAATCTAAAATCATTTGTGACCTTAGAAGCCTTAAACTGCTTTAATTGTAAGATTAAGGGGGAGCTCATAAAAACAAATTTGATTATTTGATTAAGAAGCTTATAAAAACATTGTAAACATCATTTGGAGCTTGTTACGACCTTAGTATCTTTTTACTCTTGGTTATGAATAAATCTATGAATTTCATAAAAATGATATATCTTGTACTTAAAGGAACTCTCTAAACAAATCAGGGCTTAACATCCCTTGCATTTGGATGGAGACATTTTTATGTACTCTAAGATTAAAGGATTCTCATATCATTTTCAGGGCTTAACATCCCTTGTAAAATGGATGAGAAATCAATAACAAATACCATGAACCTAAAAGGAACTCATATCATTTCAAGGCTTAACATCATTTGCAACTGAGTGGCTAAATTAGACAAAAATGATATTAAATCCATGTTCCTAATAGAATACCTATTTAAGGGGGAGCATAGTATAAAATTAAGGGGGAGAAGAAATATAAAATATTCACCCTGGATATCTTTTTGAAATGTCAAAGTGGGAGAAAGAATATAAAATCAAAAATATAAATGAGTTTCATCTTGATGGCCAAGCACTCACTTGCAAAACAAGAATGGCTACAAAAGGTAATCTTCAGGTATGAAACTCACATGCTTTATATTTCCTTATTTTATATTTAGGAAATGTTTGTCATCTTCAAAAAGGGGGAGATTGTTGGATAAATTGGACATTATGATAAATCCCTTTGTTTCGATGATGACAAACATTTCATTCTTGTTGATCTAACGTGCTACTTGAGTGTTGCAGGAATAAGTAGGATGACAAAGCTCTAGGGAATCTATATGCTTGAATGATTGTAAATGTCATGAAATGTAATCAATTGTAAAATTGTACAAATATATAATGTACAAGTACTTAGACTTCATGTAAATCAAGTGTTAGATCTTCCCTAGCTAAACACCACACTTAGTAATGTCATCCCCTTCAATAGTGTCACATATGCACACTCGTACACACACTTAGTGCCTTAATTGAAAGATTGACACAGGGTCAATCTCGGTCGACAAACTCCTCGACCGAGACATTCTCAGTCGACAAACTTCTCGACCGAGAAAGACCCAAGTAGCCGTTAGACACAGCTGACAAGGTAGTTGGCAGTTGTAAATGAACGTTGATCCAGAGAGCCTGTCGGTCGACAAAACTTCGACCGAGTAGGTATCTCAGTCGACAATTTGTCGACCGAGATGGACTCTGACAGCAACTGCAGAATAAAGCAACTAGCCGTTACTAATGCACCTAACTTATACCTAACGGCTAGTGAAGCACTTAGAACCCCCTAGAAAGTGTCTAGAACGTCCTTAAGCACTTGTAGGTCATTCCTATAAATAAGACATGCCGTAGGACACCTAAATACACCTAAGCTACACTTGTGCTATACTTGAGCTTGAATACTCATTGGCAATTTGTTTTGAGCAATAGAGCAATTCCAACATTGGCTATTCATTCCCATTGCTCCATTTTCATGTCCTATAGGCTAGCATCTCCTTTCCACAGAACTTACACTTCTACACTCATTGGTTAGGAGATCAATACGCTTGATATAGGAAAATCAAGCCTTGTGCTTAAAAGGATAAGTTGTAATTTCTGTTTTCCTTCTTGTTCCTTTTATTCCTTGTATTCTCCTTGCTACTCCTAGGGTTGGAGGCTGCGGATTGGAGAAGGTTCTTCTCGGAGGAGAAGGTGGACTTCAAGCTACTTCAAGAAGGCTATCGCAACGGGAAGCTACTTCAAGAAGGCTATTGCAACGGGAAGCTACTTCAGGAGGAAGGCTGCTTCAAGGTTGGTGCAATTACTTCTAGGTGAAGGCTGCTTCAAGGTTGGTGCAATTACTTCTAGGTGAAGGCTGCTTGAAGGGTTTAGGGAGATAATTGTAATTTTATGTAAAGTCCTTGCGAGGTAATAAAATTAAATTCTTTCCAAATCCCGGTTGGGTAAGCAACCGGGTAGTGGACTGACAACTTTAGTATTTGCTAAAGTTGGAACCACTCTAAATCCTTGTCCCCTTGTCCAATATTTTGTGGTTGGTTGTTTGAGTTCAATAATTGTTAAAATTGTTTTAAAACTCTATTCACCCCGCCCCCTCTAGTGTTTTTCAATTGGTATCAGAGCAGGCTTCAAGGAACCCTAACAAGGTCTTGAAGAATGGGTGACGGGGTGCTCAACAACCTTAATCTTGAAGGGACATTTGTTGCTAGGCCTCCAGTGTTTGATGGAACAAACTATACATATTGGAAGAGAAGGATGCAGTTCTACTTTCAAGGCATAAGTTGGGACTTATGGAGGATGGTCTCGACCCCATACGAGCTTCCTCAAATGCAATATGCAGAGTGGGATGCAAATACGGTAAAATCAGCTCAAATGAATGCAAAGGCTGTAAGTATTCTTTATTGTTCAATTTCAGTAGGAGAATTTAATAGAATATCAAATTGTGAAACAACCTATGAAATATGGCATAGATTGTCCATAACCTATGAAGGTACGGTTCAGGTTAAGAATTCTAAGATTAGTATGCTTAAACAGAAGTTTGAACACTTTCGTATGGATCCAAATGAATCCATTAGTGAAATGTTTGCAAAATTCTCTTATATTGTTAATGGTTTGAATGCCTTAGGAAAAACCGTTCTTGAAGAAGACCAGGTATCAAAAGTACTTCGATCACTTCCTCCCAAATACAAGCCCAAGGTGACAGCCATTGAAGAAGCTAATGATCTCACTAAACAGAAAATGGAGCAACTCATTGGCAATCTAGAAGCTCATGAGGCAACTTTAGAAGAGGAAGAAAGAAGAGAACGTGAACGTTAAAAAGGCAAAAAGAAGGACATTGCATTCAAAGCATCAACCAAGGACACTCATGACACAAGTGAAGATGATAGTGAAGAAGAAACTCTCATTGTAAATGGTAAGCAATATAAAAGTTTTAAAACTAATAAAACTTCTAGTGTTTCTTCTTCCAGGAGCTTTGAATATGGCAAAAAGGGACACATGAAAGGTGATTGTCCAATACTCAAGAAAGGGAAGAATTCATCTCATAAAAAGAAAGAAAGAGCATATAAAGCTGCATGGGATGATTCAAGTGATGATAGTGATGATGGAAAAGAAGAAGTAGAATGCCTCATTGCTACAACAAATGAAGATGAAGAAGAGGTAAGTCTTTATGATCTACCAAAAGAAGATCTAATTGCTAGTCTTCAAGATACTCATGAGAAATATATTGAGTGCAAGAAGAAACTTAAGCAATCAAATAAAGTAAATGATGATTTAAATGTTAAACTTCTTGCTCTTGTATCCGAAAATGAAAATCTCAAAAAGGAAAATGAAGATTATGATCTTAAGTTAAAATTGGTAGAAGCTAATTGCAATATTCTTTCCTTAGAAAAGTTAAACTTGCAAACTCAAGTGAATGATCTTCAGAAACAACTTGTTCTATGTTCAAATTTAGATTATGATGAGGTTGTCAAAGAAAGAAATTCTCTAGTATCTGATTTAGATCAAGCAAAGAAAGATATAAACAAGAAGATGGATGATATTGCTAAGTTACAAAGAAATGTAAATGAGTTAAGAGGAAATGACATGCTTAAAAATATTCTGAAAATTTCCTCTAGTTATAATGGAAGAAGAGGATTAGGATATGATCCAAGGAGATATAAACCCAAAAGAGTTAAAGCATCCAAGACTAAGATTATGTTTGTACCTAGGAACACAATTCCTAGAAAGAGAAATGAAGTTGACTCTATTAGTTGTCATTATTGCATGCGTCTTGGAAATTATTCATTTTCATGCCCATATAAGAAAAAGAATGATAATTTAGCTTGGATTCCTAAAACTTAGTAGCTTAAAATTAACTAGTTGAGATTTGACCTAAACCGATTCTTGATATACAAATGTCATATCTCAACACAATCGAGCTCTAACTTGCATAATCTTATTTTGCTTGGAATAAATTAACAGTTCTGAAAATATTCCCGAAACTTTGTCGGTCGAGAATCTGTCGACCGAGTGAACCTCGGTCGAGAAATTGTCGACCGAGCATGTCACTGATTTCCAGTCTGCTGTAAACTTGCTGAATTCTTTTTGTAATTGATCAAATTGCTATCTGTTTGTAATTAATGATTGTATATATTTTGGAAATCATTCCTGAAAACTTATATGAGATTAATTTGGTTTATTCTCTAAATGATTTAAGTTAAAACTGAAATTATGCTTAGCTTAAAAGGAAATTTCTATTTTATCATTATTCACATGATTTTTCCTAAAGTATTTTCTGGTCTACCCATATAGAAATCATGTGATTACAGTCATGGAATTATCATTTTTCATCATGATGATGCTGTGTTAGCATGAATAGAATATGAAAATTGTATGCATGGATCCTTGATGATACATAGGCAAGCAAAATAATTCAATGATGATATGTCTCTAAGAAATGCTTGCAACACATAAGATAAAATTTTTTCTCAATAGGCATCTTTCAAAGACTTGAGATATTAATCGTGCTTTCATTTTTAAAGAGGATGTTGAGTACCACTAAACATGCTTCAAATTGATATCTACTTAAATTACATGCAGATATTATATTTCACATATAAGTGTTCAAATTGGAAATCTGCATAATTGCCTCTTGGTTGAAATCAAATTTGACCAAGGGGCGCTATGGTCGTAGTCAAGGGCGACCTAAAATAAGCTTTGACAAAATGCTTATATAAACATCAGTTTAATGTACTTAATCTTAGTATACTTTTGATAAAGGTCAAAATCAAAATCTAAAATCATTTGTGACCTTAGAAGCCTTAAACTGCTTTAATTGTAAGATTAAGGGGGAGCTCATAAAAACAAATTTGATTATTTGACTTACAAAAACATTGTAAACATCATTTGGAGCTTGTTACGACCTTAGTATCTTTTTACTCTTGGTTATGAAGAAATCTATGAATTTCATAAAAATGATATATCTTGTACTTAAAGGAACTCTCTAAACAAATCAGGGCTTAACATCCCTTGCATTTGGATGGAGACATTTTTATGTACTCTAAGATTAAAGGATTCTCATATCATTTTTAGGGCTTAACATCCCTTGTAAAATGGATGAGAAATCAATAAAAAATACCATGAACCTAAAAGGAACTCATATCATTTCAAGGCTTAACATCATTTGCCAATGAGTGGCTAAATTAGAAAAAAATGATATTAAATCCATGTTCCTAATAGAATACCTATTTAAGGGGGAGCATAGTATAAAATTAAGGGGGAGAAGAAATATAAAATATTCACCCTGGATATCTTTTTGAAATGTCAAAGGGGGAGAAAGAATATAAAATCAAAAATATAAATGAGTTTCATCTTGATGGCCAAGCACTCACTTGCAAAACAAGAATGGCTACAAAAGGTAATCTTCAGGTATGAAACTCACATGCTTTATATTTCCTTATTTCATATTTAGGAAATGTTTGTCATCTTCAAAAAGGGGGAGATTGTTGGATAAATTGGACATTATGATAAATCCCTTTGTTTCGATGATGACAAACATTTCATTCTTGTTGATCTAACGCGCTACTTGAGTGTTGCAGGAATAAGGTGGATGACAAAGCTCTAGGGAATCTATATGCTTGAATGATTGTAAATGTCAAGAAATGTAATCAATTGTAAACTTGTACAAATATATAATGTACAAGTACTTAGAATTCATGTAAATCAAGCGTTAGATCTTCCCTAGCTAAACACCACACTTAGTCATGTCATCCCCTTCAATAGTGTCACATATGCACACTCGTACACACACTTAGTGCCTTAATTGAAAGATTGAAACAGGGTCAATCTCGGTCGACAAACTCCTCGACCGAGACATTCTTGGTCGACAAACTTCTCGACCGAGAAAGACCCAAGTAGCCGTTAGACACAGCTAAAAAGGTAGTTGGCAGTTGCAAATGAACGTTGATCCAGAGAGCCTGTCGGTCGACAAAACTTCGACCGAGTAGGTATCTCGGTCGACAATTTGTCGACCGAGATGGACTCTGACAGCAACTGCAGAATAAAGCAACTAGCCGTTACTAATGTACCTAACTTATACCTAACGACTAGTTAAGCACTTAGAACCCCCTAGAAAGTGTCTAGAACGTCCTTAAGCACTTGTAGGTCATTCCTATAAATAGGACATGCCTTAGGACACCTAAATACACCTAAGCTACACTTGTTCTATACTTGAGCTTGAATACTCATTGGCAATCTGGTTTGAGCAATAGAGAAATTCCAACATTGGCTATTCATTCCCATTGCTCCATTTTCGTGTCCTATAGGCTAGCATCTCCTTTCCACAGCACTTACACTTCTACACTCATTGGTTAGGAGATCAATACGCTTGATATAGGCAAATCAAGCCTTGTGCTTAAAAGGATAAGTTGTAATTTCTGTTTTCCTTCTTGTTCCTTTTATTCCTTGTATTCTCCTTGCTACTCCTAGGGTTGGAGGTTGCGGATTGGAGAAGGTTCTTCTAGGAGGAGAAGGTGGACTTCAAGCTACTTCAAGAAGGCTATCGCAACGGGAAGCTACTTCAAGAAGGCTATTGCAACGGGAAGCTACTTCAGGAGGAAGGCTGCTTCAAGGTTGGTGCAATTACTTGTAGGTGAAGGCTGCTTCAAGGTTGGTGCGATTACTTCTAGGTGAAGGCTGCTTGAAGGGTTTAGGGAGAGAATTGTAATTTTATGTAAAGTCCTTGCGAGGTAATAAAATTAAATTCTTTCCAAATCCCGGTTGGGTAAGCAACCGGGTAGTGGACTGACAACTTTAGTATTTGCTAAAGTTGGAACCACTCTAAATCCTTATCCCCTTGTCCAATATTTTTTGGTTGGTTGTTTGAGTTCAATAATTGTTAAAATTGTTTTAAAACTCTATTCACCCCCCCCCCTCTAGTGTTTTTCATGCTGCTCATTTTGAATGTATCTTCAAAGGTGAAGATGAGCCTAAGAGACTATGTCAAGTGTGTGACCCTGTTGTGTGGAGACCATTCAAAGTAGAGTATTTGGATTCCATGAGATTGATCTAAGGTACTTGGTTGTTTTGTATGAACTCCCAACCCAATTTCATGATCAATGCATAACTGAAATTTCATGGCAATTTGAATCCCATGACTCCTTTATTTTGAGATCTTGTGAGATATTTCAACTCCGCCAAATTGGTGCTTCTTCTTTGATCGACTCAGTTCTAGATGTAGTCTTTAACCAACCAGTCTGTTTTGTTACAGAACACTGTTGGTATTTCGATGATATGCATCAAACATATAGGTTGTAAGATAAGAACTAATTTGGCCAAGGTTTCTCACCCAACTAAAGAAAGCATATGATTTTTCTACCTTTGGATTTGTTTTGGAGCTTTTTTTTAAGTAAGAGAAATCATCTTTCCTCTTTCTTCTATGAATTATACGATTCTCAGGTGACTTACCAGGTTACTAGTTTTAGAGATGGAGAATCCCCTACATATTTGGTTCCTTAGTGATTGTGCATTATTATGTAAGAAGAATATGTGAGATTTCTCCTCAAAGATATATCAGTATGAAGTTGAGACAAACTCACAAAGACAACTTCAACTAGCAGTGAGTTATCTAATTTAGGCCTCTCCAAAGAGAATAATTTGTCGGCAAAACTGGCAATAGTGAACTCAAGCTTCTCTTTAGTCAGAACAAATGTTTCTTGTTTTTGCATTATTCTTCTTCATTTATTAGTTAACTAATTATATAAAGACACGATGAAAAAATATTAGGGGAGATAGAGTCCCCTTATTTTACTCCACACGAGGGTTTGAATTCTTCAAGATTTTCTCAATTCCAATGAGTGGTGGTAATGCTTGAACTCACAATCAACAAAATAATAGAGATTAAGTTAGACAATAATGTTGTTCTCTAAAGTGTATAGATAATGAAAAACCAACTCATTTTGCCAAATTCCTTAGAAAGATCATGATTTGTGGCCATATGGTTTCATTACATGATATGAAATACACATAATGTATAAGATTTTGTACTAGGGAAATGTTAGCCCAAATCCTCCTTCTGAGTATCCAGACTATAGTTTGGAGATCCACTCATTGGGAAAAGGTTTAATTTGGGATGCCATGATTTTGGATGCAATTGAGAAAAACATTATTCAAGGAGATAGGGTGTAGGTGTGGGCATGCTTCAGGTTGTTGGTTCTTTAGGATAAGAATGAGAGTCAAATTAGCAAGCTCAGTGTCGATGGGAACCCAATTTTAAGGAAGTTGTCTATATATATGTATGTATGTTTATATGTTTATATATACACATATATATGTATACATATGTATATACATAGTCCATTAGAATTTATCTCTATTACATAATGGTCTCAACATGTGTTCAGTTAGAGTTTCACCTCACAGCCGAAACCCTAGTTCAACATAGGGTTTGTCAACCTGAACCTATCACACATTCAAAGATGGACTATATCCAATTTTAAGAATTAGTATATTCATAACTTATGACTATTTTCCATAATCATTGAATTAAATACGTGTTTGTTTTATATATTCAAGCATAAGAATATTCATAAATCATCCTAAAAAAATTATATCAAGATTTTGTACTAATTAGGATCTTTTGTGGAGTTTGGTAAGAGAATGGATGTGAATCCCAATAGCCCATAAATAAAGTGAAGTTTCTTACAAGAGGGACATGGTTCCTAATACACAATATACACCTTGTCCAATAGTATGTTTAAGGACTTGTAGAGATTTTTTATTGAATAAATATGAAGAAGGATGTAGACATTGTCATGGTGTCTTACAAATGAAAGATTGAAGTGAAAACAATGAGAAGAAGTTAATTGGCACAAACCCTACATATGCTCGAGTGGAATTGGTAAAACACTATGGAATTCATTGTGGTGAACTACAAATTGTATCATCTCACTTTTTCCCACAAAGGAAACAACAATGGTTAATGAGTTGGTATTTTTTTACATATAAGATATAGTAGATTTTTATACAGTCACAACATCCATTATACTAATAGGGTCCCAAGTTACTTTCATAATGTGAAGACTAATAGATGAATGAATGAGAACCCCTCTAAACTTCATCATAAGATAAAGACTTATAGAAAAATGGATATTTCTTAATAAAAGTGCATGTAATGAACAATCCTAGGTATATCCTAACCTTTATATAAGTTCCACATTTATTGTGTAATGTTCTTCTTATATTCATTAATAAGAAACCCTAATTGCGTAATGGAACATGTTTACTAAAACAAGCCCTTTTAACTCAGTGGTAGAGTAACGCCATGGTATGGAATAAGTCATCGGTTCAAATTCGATAAGGGGCGTTTTCCACATCTTAGCCTTTTTTTTCAGTGTTCCGTTGTTAGAAACCTAATTAGTTGAAATAGTTTCTTCTATGTAATTGTAATTGATGAAACCCAACTATGTGTTGAATAAATTATTAGTGTATCATTGTTTCTAAATTGTGATAGTTTACGAATCAAGTTGATGGATTGGAACTCCAAAATGTGTAGTTAATTAACATGTATGACGTTTATAAATTCCAAAAATTAGACAAGGGGTATGTGGAATAGACTTTCAATTATTTTATTATCAAAACATGATAATATAGACTTCATGGAAGGGAATATATGCTTAAGGAATCAATAGAGGGTTTAGTAAGCTAAATATGGAGTTATAAATGCCTACAATCGAGTTTCAAAGTTTTTTTAGATAGTTGGGGAACTTTTCCTGAGGTTGGACCAACCTTTGGTGTCATGAAAACCCCACTAATCAAAATGGCCAACTTACCAAGACAAAACCAACTTGTCTGAAAGTTGAACCCTATGTTTGGATGAATTTCAAACATGTTAGAATGAGCTAACATGGACTAAAATAAGTTTTTATGTTGGGTTTTGTGGGACAGAATAGGCAGTGGAAATACAAATTTATCTAACCACAAACCCATAACCAGTAGATCACATCAACAACTATGCTATAGCAAAGATGGTTTAGTGAGATATACCTAGTCTTGAGGCTTGCTCATTGATAATACCTCAAAGCTAGTGTGGTCTTCAACCACCTAGTCTTCGACGATGTCTGTGCATCTCCTGGTGTAGACCCAAACTGCAGTTGACTGACGTCCTCCTCAGCAAAAATCTCCCGCCTCTATAGATAGTCCACACAGACCACCAAGAACTCTAATCGTCCTGAAGGATAGACTAGAAGGAGTCATCCCCTTTTGTCGATGTACTAGTCACCGACACACTCTCCCACCACTAGTCTCTTTTCTATAGTTTTCTTTCCTTCACTCTTCCTCCTTGGATGGGTAGACCTTGCTTGGGCTCTCTTAGTTACTACAACCAGAGAGGACAACAACTTTGCAGAGCAACTGATGTTCTGATTTGTGTGTTCTGAGAGCCCCATGTACCCCTCTATTTATAGTATAGGGTAGGGTCAGGGTTCCCAATCTGTGAGGGAGTAGAAGGGTTCAGATTTTCAATGAACTGATTGTACTACGTCAGGTGAACCGGTCATTTCACAACTCAACCGGTCATTTGGGTAGGTGAGTTGAACAGTTCACTTTTGAACCAGCCAGTTGGGAGTGTGAACTGGTCGGTTCACTCTTTGAGCTGGTCATTTCACTTCCCAGACTTGCCCACAATTGACTTTCCTTATTAATTTCTAATTAATGCAAAGATTAATTCTTGTCACAATCAAATTGAGCAATTGAAATGAAAATCTTTTCTCGCAAATTAGGAAACCCAACACCTACTCGATTGTCCATGTGAACCGATCGGTTCACCAGTGTGAACCGGTCGTCTCATTGACCATGAGTCAATTGGTTCACCCAGTGAACCGGTCGGTTGGTGGTCCAGGTTGTGTAGAACTCAGTCAATGCAATTCTCAATCAATCTGACACTCTAATCAATTGGTTCAACACTTGAACTTGATGATTCTGAGTCAATTCTATTGATTGAATGTTTAATTGAGTACCTATACACTTTAGTAATTAATCTAAACATCATTTATGGATAAACTCCTCTTCTAGGTTAATCCAATGTGTGTGACCCTATAGGTTCCATTTCACATTGGTAGTGGATGTCCGTAACTAATTTATGACATCATAAGCAAAGAGTGGTGCCTTTTCGCACATCAGTGCTACCCAAATGAAGAGGAAAGTTGGAGAACAACTTTCAACCTACAATCAGTTATTGGTGTTACAGTGAATGTATAGTCCCTTTGTCACTGATATCTGGATTGAACTCGAGGCATGGACTTGTCGTCCTCTACAAATGTTCAATCCATGTTTCTTGACTCAGAGTAGACTATTTGAGATATATGTAATCTCAATGTCATACATTGACTCACATGTGCATGGCCATGCATTTCTCAGTCTCATTCCTCAAGTGGCCAGGATATCACACTCCCTTAGGAGGGACAAATTCCATATTTATCACTCACAGTCAAGTCCCCATGTGTCAAAGTCACCCAATCATCACTGTTATAACAACCCATGTTTCAAGATTGCATTTGATGATGTCAAAGTGTAACCAACGACATGTGATGAGTGTAGTGATTTCAGGTCTAGGAACCACAGTCACCACCAATACTATAAGAGATGATCCTAACTAACCAAATGTGGTTTCCATGCATCACTCTTATGGTGGGTATGTCTGATGCACTGTTCTCTAACATGTATATGTGTGCTTGATTTGATATCATATATCATGACTAATGAGATTTTGTCATCAACCAACACCCACTCTAGTCTTCCGTGTCATTGATGTCTATGGTTATTTCCACAATAACAACTGAGTAGGGACATTAGTGAGAATGTACACACTCTTAACATCTGTACGATCTCATTGTTCATGTTACATACTTGAAGACACACATCATTGAGTTTTGTCATTCTCTAGACATATATCATGTAATACTATTATCTCAAAACAGTTAAAACATATAGACAGAAATTGCCTTTATTATTATTATTCAAATCATTTACAAAGTATGCCGTTGCAATCATCATATGACTAGCTATATGGGCTTACATATCAACATACTCCCACTTCTACTTAAAGCAAATCACCCATGATCCTCAATCCTTTTGATCTAGCATGACCATCATGCTTCTACTATGAAAATGCCTTAGTTAAGGGATCAACAATATCGTCTTCAGTTGGTACTCTATAAATCTTCACATCTCCTCACTATATGATCTCTAATATGAGATGGAAGAATCGTTGTATGTGCTTGGACTGCTGATGAGATTTGGGTTTTTTAACTTGTGCAATAGCTCCATTGTTGTCACAATAAAGCTCAATTGCATCACAGATACTAGGAGCCACCCCAAGTTCATAGATGAACTTCTTGATCTACACAGCCTCCTTTGCTGCATGGGATGCAATAATATACTCAACCTCTATCGAAGAATCCACAACTTTCTCTTACTTGTCACTCTTCAAGTTCATAGCTCTATTGTTGAGACAACACAAAAATCCCAACTACAATCTGTAGTCATCTTTATCAGTTTGGAAGCTTGCTTTGGTGTAACCCCTTACCACCAACTTTTCCTCACTGCTGCAAATGAGGAACTATTCCTTAGTCCTTCTCAAGTACTTGAGGATGTTCTTCACGGTTGTCAAGTGAGCATCTCTGGGATCTAACTGGTATCTTCTCGTCATGCTGAGTGCATACGAGACATTGAGATGTGTCCAAGACATTGCGTACATGATGGATCCAATTGTTGATGCATATGGAATCCCATTCATGTGTTCCCTATCTTCACAAGATTTGGGACATCGAGCTCTAGAGACGGGAACTCCATGCATCATGGGTATGCTTCCTCTCTTTGAGTTCTCCATGTTGAACCTCTTCAACACTTTGTCAATATATGTTCTTTGACTTAGTCCAAGAAGTCTTCTAGATCTATCTCTACATATCTTGATTCCTGATATATAGGATGCTTCTCCTAAGTCTTTCATTGAGAATGTATTTCCATGCCATGTATTTACCTTTTATAAAGCAAGGATGTCATTCCCTATCAATAGCATGTCATCTACATAAAATATGAGTAATGTAGTCATGCTCCCACTAACCTTCTTGTACACACAAGGCTCATCTTCATTTTGACTAAAGACAAACTCTTTGACTGCTTCGTTAAATCGAACATTCTAGCTCCAAGATGCTTGCTTCATTCCATAGATTGACTTTTGTAGCTTACAGACTTTATTTGCATCCACTGGATTTATAAAACCTTCAAGTTGTGTCATGTACACATCCTCGACAAGATTCACGTTAAGGAATGTAGTTTTAACATCCATCTACCAAATCTCATAGTCATGGTAGGCTGCAATAACAAGCATGATCCTGATGGACTTAATCATGGCAACTGGATAAAAGGTTTCATCATAGTCAACACCTTGAACTTGTCTGAAACCCTTTGAAACCAATATGCCTTTATAAGTTTGCACATTGCCATCCATTTTGCTCTTCTTCTTGAAGACCCACTTGCACCCTATGGTTTTTACTCCTTCAGAAGGATCCACCAAGGTCCATACCCTATTGGTATACATAGATTCCATCTCAGACCTCATGGCCTCAAGCCATTTCTCAGAATTTGGTCCCTATGTAGCTTCTATATAGGTTGTTGGCTCATCATCTATGACCTACTCACCACCTTCTTGAGTCACAAGATATCCAAATCTTTCAGGCCCAAGGCATGTCTTACTAGATCTACAAGGTTCTGTGTTACACGAGGAATTTGAGATTCCACAATAGTTTGTGATTCTCTATGTTCCTCTTGTACAACTATTGGTTCAAAGTTTTGTTGTTGGTCTTGAACCTCTTTGAGTTCCACTTTCCTCCCACTGCTTCCTTTGGAACTAAATTCCTTTTCCAGGAATACAACATTCTTGGAAACAAAAACTTTGTTGTCAGTTGGGTGGTATAAGTAGTATCCCCTTGTTTCTTTGGGATATCCAACAAAATAACACATCAGATTTGGATCCAAGCTTTTCAAGAAATATTTTCTTGACATAAGCTTCACATCCCCAAACCTTCATAAAAGACACATCGAGATGCTTCCCGTACCATATCTCATATGGTGACTTTTGAACCAATTTAGATGGCATGCGATTAAGTGTAAATGCAAAAACATTTAGAGCATAACCCCAGAAGGTTGTCAGAATATCGAAAAAACTCATCATAGATCACATCATATCTAGTAATGGGTGATTCCTTCTTTCTGACACACCATTATGTTGTGGTGTTCCAGGTGGAGTCCATTGTGATATAATACCACTACCTCTTAGAAGGTCCTCAAACTCTTATCTTAAGTATTATCCACCTTGATTGGATTGAAATTCCTTAATACCTTTGCCAAGTTGGTTTTGTACTTCATTCACAAAATCCTTGAACCTTTCAAGGGTCTCTGACTTATGTTTCATCAAGTAAACAAAACCATACCTACTGAAGTCATCAGTAAAAGTAATGAAGTTTTGATACCCACCTCTAGCATTTGTTCTAAAAGGCCCACATATATCAGTATGTATGAGTCCTAATAGATCACTCACTCTCTCACCTTTCCCTAAAAAGGGAGTCTTGGTTATCTTGCCCATTAAACAAGATTCACATGTCTCTTATGATTCAAAGTCAAAAGTGTCCATATAACTATCTTTATGCAGTCTAGATATGTGATTCTCATTTAATGTTCCCTAGACGACAATGCCAAAGGTATGTTTTGTTTGATTCATTGAGTTTTTTTCTTTTGGTGTTTACATTGTAAACATTTGTCTATATATCTATCAAAAATAGAACATAAGACATCAGAGCACTACCATAAAAGATCCCATCTTTAGAAATGGAACATTTTCCATTCTTAATAAGAAATTCAAATCCATCCTTGTACAAACAAGATACAGAAATGATATTCCTATTAGTGGCAGGTACATAATAGCAGTTCTATAACTATATTATCAGCCCACTTGGTAGAGATAACTCATAGGTTCCTACTACCTAGAAGCAACTCTTTCTCCAATAGCAACACATAGCTCAACCTCACCTTTCACTAAAGGCCTACTTCTTTTTAGATCCTTCACATTTGAACAAATGTATGATCCACATCTGGTATCAAGTACCCATGATGAAGAAGTAGTAAAGATAATCTCAATTACGTATACACCAGAAGTAGAGATCTCTATCTCTTGTTTCACCTTCCTTGATTTTTGTAATCCTCTCCATATTTTGAGTGCATAAGACTTTGACTTTAGCTTGACGGGAGAACACTTCACTACCTTATCTGTGTCATTGGACACCTTCCCACTGATCACAATCATGGAACTATCCTTCTTCTTTTGTGCCTCAAAAATGCCTTAAGCGTACATAGAGCGGATTCTATGGCTAGTGGTATCTTATAATTTTGTTGAACACTTCTCATAGTCCTTAACGAGATATGGAAATTTATCTCAATTAAATTTCCCAATTTAAATGATGATTTCTTTGCCATTTGATTCTACAAGAGAAACCATTTGCATTTTATCAAAACTCCTTTTGATTTGATTTGAATAAAATTGATGATATATAATTAGGCCTTTAATTAATTATCACTCCCACTATTTTGATCATATTGATAGCCCTCACCATCAATTCAGAAATTGCAGTGTACAACCTTCTAGTGAGCAAGATCCTAATTTCCTCTAAGTCATGGACCAGCTAGGGTTGTCACCCAAAACTAGATTCTTTCATATAGACAACTTTTGCCAATTGCATCTTATGCAACACTTGATAGATGTCATGCACAACTCTTTCTCATGTACATATCCATTCTGTAAGGTGCTTGATTCGATCAAGGTCACCATGTTAAGTCCAACCCAAATGCCAACACAATGAATATGCACCCTGCACTACAACAAACATACTCATTAGCGGCCTTTCAAAAATGCCACTAAGAAAATAAAAGTCAGTAAACAAGTTTAGCAGCATTTTTTGACATTTAAAAATATGCCTCTAGCGCCAATGCCACTAGGAAGATAGTGGCTTAAGTTGTAAAAGCCACTAAAGGTTTGTCATTAGTGGCTTCGAATAAATGCCACATAAAGGCTACTAAACCATCATTTGGCATTTATAAAAAAGCCACTATCCATCAATTGGATTTTATACAAATGCCACTATTTTGTATTTTGTTGGTGTATGAAAATGTTCTTATTGAGTTTAGTGGCGTATAAAAAACACCACTAATGACTACTAAATCTGTATTACTGCATGTTCATCAATTTTAGTCATTCGCTTTTCAATTCATTATCATTATTTCTAAATGAATGTCAATTGTAGACGAACTCACTTTTCTGAAAGTATGAATAATTTTTATTTATAATTAATTGAGAATTACATGGGCAGGACATTTTACCTTGCCCCTTATATTGAATTACATGGGGAGGACATTTTACCTTGCCCCTTATAATGAATACAACACCAATGTTTACCAAGCTCCATTGAACTTGGATGGCTTCACATGCCAATATAGTCATCACTGACATAAAAGAACAATAGTAGGGAAGCGTGAATGACTGAAATAATTGAATTAATGATCTGTATAGCCGCTTATAAACCAAAAACTATAGGAGTTGCAACATGATTCTCTTGATTAAGTCTGTATTCATTCTTCAGGTTGTACTTATCGGCTTTGGTGTGATTAAACTTTGATCTACTTCAGATGTCGCTCCTAGATTCTGAAAATCATCTAGTCTTGGACTTCTTCTGGTAGTCTCAATCTTTCTCGCAGACCCTCGCATCTTCATCTTTGTGTCACTTCTTTATATAATTCTCCTACTTATTGATCTCTCTGGAATGACATCCATATTGGCTTCCTTGGTTTCCTTTACTGTAGAGATTTGGACCGAATCCTTGTTTATGTGCATGTCATCTTTCTCTGCATCCACCAGGACATTTACAAACTCTATTATTTCATCCAACTCCTGGTAAACAATTGTGTGATTGCTGCATTATCAAAAATAGTGTAAAGCAGCAAATAATAAGGGCAAATAATTTACCTGCTGACTCATCTCAACAATGCCACCTGCATTATCAATAATAGGTCCAAACATATCCATAGTCAATACATATGCGACAGTACTCAAAATCCATGTTGAATCCACCAAGTGGCCTAATACAGAGCAGTTGCAACATCCATGTCGAATCCACCAACAGACTAACAGACAAATGGCTAAGCAAACCTTTCTTTCTTGCTTTGCAATTTCATTTTCCTTTGATAGCTTCCTCCAAGGACCTAATGCAATTTCATGCTCTTCTCAGGTTTTAGCTCTGAAATTAGAAAAACCCATTACCAAAAAAAAACTTTCAGGAATTGTTAATTCCTCTTGCAAGTTGCAGCAATAGAAGTGTGATGTTCATCAACAAATCTCACTAGTACATGAGTACAGTTAGCATGACAGTACATTGGTTCATCAAATTAAAAAGAAATTTACATTCCATCTCTATCAAAACAATATTCATGTTTGCTTATTCATGAAATTAAAAAAAATTTACATTCCATCTCTATCAAAGCGATAAGAGAACTAACTTCAATAATTATGAGTGATGTTTGGTTATTCAATAGAGAACAATATAAAAACTCCCCAATAGATGAAATTCCCTTGGCAATATGTATGAAGGCATGTGAAGAATGAGACATAATAACAAGCTAAATAATGATTCCTGCTCTACAACAAATGTGTGGAATATGCAATGGTAAATTCATGAGTTAATTATTAAACAGAGATGTAGAAAAGATGTGCACCAAACTAGCTTGTCCTATAGGGAAGCCGAGCATACTCCTCAGAAGCATGTAGTTATTAGCCAAAGATGTGGCTGCCACATCTCATTGTACAAAGTGCAATTCTTCCCTCAATGCAGAAGGAAATTCCACCATCTAACCTATAAACCAGTCATTATCTCACATATTTGACAAGGTTGCAACTAGGTTGTCTTGGATTGTATTCAACCACTATAGTCCTCCCTATAGCTAAAAACTAGTTTGGTCTTGGTTGGCTCCACTTCTGACCTGATCATGTCCAGTTCAAGAACATGAAAGCAACTATACATAAAAAGGCCTGGAAAGTTTGTATTTTCCTCAATCCACCACTTTGGGTGCACCTTTGGAGTTATGTGTGTTAATCGGAAAGTGATCAGGGATAGGAATGCAGAACTGTAAGGCTTTTGGCCGTATTTGGCTTAAAGTAGATGCAAAACAGAGCATGCACAATTCATATTATATACAGAGGAAGCCTTATCACCCCTAATGGTGCAAGCCTCATAGACAGTTGGACCTCCAATAAAATCTAGCATATGCAAAAACACATGTGATTGTTCAACTATCACAACAGCTCGAGTGGTCACTTGAAGGCAATTTATAAAAAATTACAATTACACTTACAAAGTGACACGTTGAATAACCTTCCCTCTTCAGCTCATCCTTCTCTTCTAATTGAGCCCTCAACACATTTTTCTCCACTCTAATATTCTCCAGTGGAAACTGAAATGATATGTAAATAAGTTCGGTATCTTTAAAAATCAAATGATGGGCATAGAAGCACTAAAGCATGGGCAACAATAATGATGGTAACTTCTGGTTCACTTGTATGATATGTATCATTATAAGTTAGTAGCATACCATCTTTGTGCACACTTAGCATCAATAGAATGTTTTTCATGCCCATGGAAAGCTTCAGACATGCATTCAACAAAAGGAGTCTTTGAAATTCAATGCAACTCGATCTTCACAAAAATGTACATGTATACATGTCCTTTTCCAGCATCAAGATAGAACTGTAACACAAAGGGGTAAAGATCAGCCTCCAATTCCAAAGTGGATTACATAAAAACAACTATAGCTCTCCTCTCTTTAGATTGTATCCAAGAATGCATACTATAGCATGATGATTTCGTGTTCGCTTAATGACACCGAAGGACACCAAAATAAAACAACTTCATGGATGACAAAGGAAAAAGTGAAAAATTTACCTAACTCTTAAATTATGGTTAGGTTTTAGTTAACTTGTATCTCTTAAGCATTCAAAAACCAATACATATGCTAAGGAGTTAAAATTCAAAACTTACAACAACTATTGATGGCTTGTCCGACTACCCAGAGCTCCCATGGGACACATCCATTCCTAGTATAATAGTTGGCTCTTAGGAGATCTTTGGCATGGATGGAGGATGCTCAGCTATCGTGAACTTCTCTGCAGGCTTTTTCAGGATCTCATTCGTTGTGGAAACATGAAGTGCGTTGTCAGTAATTTTTTTTAATGTATTTCATTTAACTAATTTAAATGAAATACATTAAAAGATTTTACTTACAATGCCCTTCATGTTTCCACAGCGAATGAGATCCTGAATATGCCTACGAGTGTCACATTGTGCAGAGAAGTCCACCACAGCCATCCTCCATCCTGCCAAAGATCTCCCAAGTGCCAACTATTATATTAGGAATGGATGTGTCCCATGGGAGCCCTGGGTAGTCGTACAAGCCATCAATACAGAGGTTGTCAGCTCTCGAGATTGCCCTTTAATTAATCTCCAAGTACAGAGCTGCAGTTAGTAGAGGATCATTACCATAGTTATTGGCTTTTAGGGCGTGCATCACAACCACATGTTACAGAAAGGGTATTATTTTAGATGGAGGGGGTAAAGGAAAAAAGACAAATATACAAATGTTGTTTTAATAATTAAGGGAACAAGGAGGAACCCACATTACTAAGAACACCGATTCTTTCTTGAGGTTTCTGCCTAGACTTCTCAACCAGAGCAGACCTCTGAAATTTTGACAATGACTTAGTGTGCCTCTGTAAAATGCAAAACCACCAAGCTATATTATACTTAGTACCAAAAACAAAACATTCAAAAACAACGCAGTGAGAAAACATAACAACACTCGTACAAGTAATGCACCTCATGATCTGACATGTTGCAAGTTGGATATGAAGCCCACAAATATGAAGCACCCGCAATATGCATTCCTGCTTATATAAGCAATTTCATTCCAAGATATTATCAAACAAAATCAAACCTGCATAGGTTGGGAAACAGAAAATCATGGTATATGATGTGCGACTGCCATACAAAGGGACAATTACCCTTCTACTACAATAGTTTTTACATTAAAAAAGAATTATTTAGTCCACATCATCCATCCACATTACTTGTAAAATTTGAAAATCCAAATCATAATAATCCATTTACTAGCTGAGTAATTACAAAATGGAAAGAAATGGATCAAATAACCGTAACTCATTTTCAACTAAATTTTTCATCCATACCCACAAACAAGAAGTTAAAACACTGCTCGTAGCTAAAAACCACAAACCAATCATAATGCGTGTATCATCCATAATACTAAGATTCTCCATAACAAAATTAAAAGTAGGACAAAACAAAATAGGATTGTTATTTGGCAACATTGTCTACGACAATGGACATGGAACACCATTACTTTGGATTGACATGTACAAATAACAAAGTGGACTACATAAAAAAAACTATAGCTCTCCTCTCTTTAGATAGTATCCAAGAATGCAATTAAATTTAAACTTCATGTCCTACAACAAATGGAAACAACTTTAGATACTACTTTTGTTTTCAATTATGTAACAGTATAAGCAATACTTTATGCTCACCTTGGCAACGTATGTGTTTTTGGCCATGCTATGACATTGCCAATAGCATCATCAATAGATTGATATTGATCATAAGGTCTAACTGGAGGATTGTTGTCCAACAAAGCAACCTCTACAAAACACCAACAAATGATGAGCCTAAAATTGCACCTCCCACCCTTTTAATGGTGTCAACCTCAGAGACTCGACCGAATGCAATTCTAGCATCTGGATCTGTAAAACTCAGTAGATACACATCCTACAAAAAAAATACAATTTACATAACAAATTTATATAAACGTAAAATGAAGTGCAATTCACAGTAATACAAACATACTTGTCCCTTCTTAAATAATAAATGTCTTATATGGAGTGGAGTTTGCATTGATAAGTTTGTCTGCACAATTATTTTATTTTTTTCATAAGTCCATAAAAGTCAACATGGAAAATAATTGATACCACACATCTTGTATAAAATGTATTCATACTTGGCCAGTGCCAACATGTTGTGCTTGACTGTTTCCTACTCTAGTTAAGGCAAGTAACTCCTCTAATTTTTGGTTGAATTCATCCTTTTGTTGTTGAAGTTTTGCATCAAATTCCAACCGTTGTTCTTCAAGATTATCCTAGAAATGCTTCCTTTGTACTTCTTCGGCTTCTCAGGATTTACGGTTCTTGACCCAAATATCAGAAGGTGATGGTCCAAGTCCATAACCACGAACATATCCTGGTCTCTCTTCTCCCATAACATACCTATAAATTTCATCTAAAGTAACATCAGGTTGTTTTCTTTGTAGTTCTTCTCCTACCTCAGAAAATTTTTCCTACATACAACAAATCATACGAGATGCAATTTATACCAAACATATACCTCTATGAAATTAGTAAATGTAACATAATACTATAGGATATTATGTGTTGTACCAAAATTTTGGCAGATTCAACATCAACTATGCTCCCATCTTTTTTACGATGAGTTTTCTCAAAAAACATTATGGGATCCACTTCTCCGCCTATTTCCTTCTCCATATTTATCATTCAAACAAGGTTATTGTAAACATCAAATTAACGGATGTCATCAAACTATCTAAATGGATCACAAAAATTACTAACTTACATCATATTTCATACTTGCAATTGACTTGGTTCCTATTGTGTGGCTAACCTTTTGAAATTTTTGTGCTTGTCTTGTTAGTTATAGACTTCCTCTATGGAAAACGTTGTAGTATTGTGCATAGTAATTATCTGTGTGGTACTGTAAGTATCAACGAATAGAAAAAATAATATTACCTTACCTTTATTACTCCTCCAATAATCGATAAGAATTTTCCAATGTGACTTGTCCGCACGGGGAACAACTTGTTCAAGCTGTTGTTCGTATGGACTATCTTCTATGTAGTATTGTTACAACCCCAAATTTTGGGTTCCTTTGGTGAGAAATGTAATTTCTCATATTAAAGATTTTTGGACAAATAATGATATAATTTGTTGTGAATAAATGGATTTCGTTTAGAATAGCCTTGTTGTTTGATTTGTGGGCATTATTGGCTATTGGGCCCAATAACAAGGAAATTCAATTAATTAATGAATAATTGAGTTGTGGAGAAAAGAGAGATGAGGTAGAAACCTCTAGAAGGCAAAGGAATGTAATCCAAGAATGGATTTCGTGCCTCTTGGGTTCCTTGGGTTCCAAGGAGTCCAAAGTTGCAGTAAAAGAGTGCAATAAGAAAAGAAAAGATCAATTAAGTATTTCTTTATCAAGAAAGAAATTGAAAATATTGATGAAATATGGAAAATAAGTAAAATAAAGTATAATTGAGTTATTCTTGGTGGAATTTCGTTTCCCAAGGATTCCTAATAATAAAAGGAATACCAATGAGTAAAATAAAAGATAATAAAGAGAAAACCTCAAAAAGATATATTTTAATGAAGAAATAAGCAAGATAATGTGAAATAATGCATATTGATGCATTTAGGGATAATGAGTATTCCTTAAAAATAAATTTCGAATTATTAGAGTTTCTTGGGATCCAAGGAGTCCCAATGAAGAAAGAGGAAAGAGGAAATACCATGATTGCAAAATAAAAGGATAATAGGAACACATAATTAATGAATTATGTGGTTTTGTTAAGAAGAAAGTATTTCCTACTTAAGGAAAATGTAATTTCAAAGCCAATGGATTAAAAGGCAGGAATAAAGAAAGTAAGGGAGAAGTTTTTTGTATTCCTAAATATCCAAGGAATATCCAAAGTTGAGATAGAGAGAGAGAAGAATACTTCTCCTTGTATAATTGTGATTCTTTTTAAAAGGACTTCATTTCGTTGTGGGCAAGCCTCCCCAGGGCTTCGTTGACCCTCCCCTATATTAGGGGTAGAGTTTAGAGTTGAGTTAGAGGGTTTTCCATGCAGCCATCTATCTCTTCTTCGTCTCCTTCTTCTTCTTTGTCCTAACCCTAACGAAGGAAGCTAGGGCTATCTTAGGGACAACAGATAGTTGTGGTGAGACCTCGGTGGGGGAACGAAGCTACCCTAAAAATCTGGGATGGTTGGCTTCCTTTTCCTTTGCTCCCAACCTCGCTCGAAGCCTATGGCAAACCTGCACAGGGCGCTTCTTGGGACGCCGTTGCTGGCCGACTCTGCCCACCTCTGCCGCTGATGGGCGGCACTCTAGGTGTGGTTGGGCAAGGCGAAGCTGGTCGATGAAGGGTGGCAGCCGCCGGACCCTGGGAGGGGAGACAAACCTCCCCGCAATCGAACTTGGTCGGTGGACAGCAGGGTTCGCGAGGAAGGTGATGAACCAGGGGGTTGTTGACGACTTTACCCCTACGCGCAGTTCATCGCCAATCGCTTACGCAAGGGTAAAATAGACGTTTGGTTATGTTTCCAAACTGGGCGAGTACGCTGCATGGAAGGAGCCATGTGGCAGCTTGCTATTGGCCAAAGTAAGTGTTTTATTGTAAAATTTGTATCTAAATATTGGTAGCTCCGATGAGAACATATAATACATGAATTTTTCTCAGAAAAATGAGAGGAATCCATTAAAAATATAATTGGATCCTGATTATGTTTGCAATTCGAAAATTAATAGAAGTTATTATCTTTAGATGTAATAATGTTTAAAGAAACCAATTTTGATATGATTAAAGTGATTAATAGGGTATAATAGATGACTAAAGTTGATATTAGCCTGTTAATGATAAAAAGGAATATTAGGAAGAAAAAGGACGAACTTTGCATATAATTAGTTAATTTAGAGTTTCATATGCATGAATATACTTTAATGGGCCTTGAAACCCTAATGTTGATTAATTCGACTATTAATGGCTTTAATTGATTAATTTCATGATTAAAGTAAGAATATGATATTTCGAGCATTAAAGTCCCTAATTTGTGGATAAATAACCTTAATATAGAAATTAGGGTTTTCGATTGAATCAAGGTAGAATTAATAATAAATAGAGTTCATATGGGAATTAGACCATCATGAATTATGAGTTGTTAATCTGAAAGAAACTAAAAGTGATAATTGAGTCTAATGACCTTGAAATAACTTAAAAGGATAAAGAAGGTAGTTTTAGTATAAAAGAGAAATAATCGTCTTTAATTGGGCTTATGATGTTGAAATTAGGGTTTATGAACTAAGAGAACATTTAACATGATAAAAGCGCTATGGAGGCAAAAACCCTAATAAAACCCTAATATGGTCTAGAAAGCCTAAGGTGGAATCCAAGTCTAGCTTTAGAATGTTCTGGATAAACTATAACACTTGGATCATATGCATTAATTTCAGGATATTGTTGATTGCTTGTTGATTGATTCTTTATCCTTATTGCTTGGACAATCAAGTTGCTCTGGATCAGGTATGTGGTTAATTATGGATAACCGCCTTAGTTTCCCGAGGATTTTTCGAATGATTAATCGCATTGAATGCAAAATTATCTGTTGGATGTTCATACTTGCAAATTATAAAGTCACTATGATTATCACATTAATAATAGAAGTATGGATTCTTGCATTTACATGCCACCCTAATGGATGATGCCAAAGGTCAGGCCCAGATGGGTAGACCAATGGACACCTTGAGTGGTGACCCCAGACACCAAGAAGGTGGCCTATGATAGTGCATGACTAGTGGGAACCATGAGTGGTGACCCCCAGGCACCAAGCTCGGGATTGAGAAGGTGGCCATAAGTCATTGGCAAAGGGCACCCTAAGGTGGGTATGCTAGGGTTAGGGCAAAAGTGGTGGAGAATGTCATTCTGAACAGTGTAAATTGGCATGTTCATTAATTTGATTGTGATTATTAAGTTGTTAGCCATATTTGCAAGGTTTTGGTTGTTCTCACATACCAGTATATTTCGATATACTGACCGACGTTTTGGTTGTCGGCATTTTAGGAACAACAATTGAAAGAACAAATAGTAAAGTGACACATTGTGAAAGTAAAACATAAAGTACAAGGAGGATTAGTTAGAATGGATTCAAGCTTAGATAGATAGATCCCCAAGGTTTTCAAAGGAGGTAAAGTTTTAATTTTATACCAAATTTCAGTTAGTTAGTAGAATTTCATAATTGTTATTGATAATTTGTCGAACCTTTGATCCTGTTAATTGGATAATGGCACCGACCTTTCAGTCTCCCTTAATTGGGGGTTATCGGGAGGCGGGGTTGTTACAATTGGTATCAGAGCATAGGTTCCTCAATTAATCTTTAATAATTATTAAATTTTACAAATTCCGTAGAAACCAAGGGAGTTATTAGAGGATTGTCTGAAAGACTGAGGTGTCTAGAAAAGGATCACGTCTGGGGTCTGGCACTATTTTCTTCTGCACCGCTAGTCGGAATACGAGGACTCCCGGATTGTGTGACTGCTTGGCCTATGTCTTAGGGTATGACTTGAAATAAGATACCTTTAGGACTCTCTCATCTTGTTCATCCCTTCTCAACTCAAATTCTACTAAGGATATTAAGGATTAGGGTTTTCCCCTCTTCTCCTCACCCTCTTGAGGTATGGGTAAAGTTAGCAAGGTCTAAGGAATCCTCCACCAAATTAATGAAAATCATGTAAATAAGATGTCATGGACATAAGCTTAATAGATAAAGCGCAAAGAATAGATACATGCTTAGGTCGGATGACACGAGTTGTCATTGCCCTCAGGAGAGACCTGAGGATAGACCTCCTTGTCAGGAGGATGAGTAGAGAGAGTTAGTCTTGGAGGTAGAGACCTCCATTGAAGGTAGAGACCTATCATATCCTTAGGGGATGATGTTAACCCTAAGTGAAGGTTAGAGAGAGATGACATGATGAGTTAGATGTCATGGTAGACTAGGTGTTTGGATAGATATACCTTTGGTTTTCCATACGAGCTATGAGAGGTTAGATGACCTAGTACCTTTGATGACCCAACCCTAGAAAGGGTCGGGAATGTTAGAGTGAAGGATAGCTCCTTCATTGATGAGGTTAGTGAAGGACCTATAGAAACCCTATGGCTTATACAAGTAGGGGATAACATGCACCCATAGTATGTTAGTGGTACGGTAGTAGGATGAAACCCTGGCCAGAAGGGCATGATGGATGGCTTATGAGATAAGCATAAAGAGATATGAATAATCTTGAGCCAAACATGAGTTGAGCATAGGATTCAACCACATAAGGGTTTGCTTGTGAGCATGAGCCTTCACGGAGAGGGGACCTCTAGTAGTAGGGCTAGATGTGGAGTTAGCTCTAGAGAGAGAAAGCAAGAACCCAGCAGGAAAGTTGGAAGCTTAGGTTCCGAGACATAGGAATAGTGGATAGTAGAGGATGATGCGACCTAAGTGGATGATAGTGGTTGCCCTATGAAGGCTGATGATATCTTGGTTGCCTTTAGAGGAACCAAACCTTAGAGAGAGGATGATGCTTCTGGAACCTATGTGCCTATGGTGTAGGAGTTTACCTGCTGAGATGAGACAAAGTGTGCCTTAGACCCTGAGGAGGTTCAAGTAACCAGTGGTGGGGCTTTATACCTAGTTGGTTGTCCTTGAAGAGGAATCAACTCTGAGGTGTTGCTCATATAAAATGATCATGGGAGTACATGGCATACCTTGGGCATGCTTGATTCATGGTTAAGAGGTGGAGCACGTAGTTGGATACCCTAAGGAGAACCTAGGGTTCCTAGGCCTAAGAGGGGAAGCAGTGTATCCGATGATCATGATGAGATTTGAGTCTCTATGGGTTCGATCATGGTACTCCTAATGAATAGAGGTAAAGGAAATCCCTTATGTTAAGGGTATGTTTGATGAACCCCTCACAACTAAGTTGATGTAATGTTGATGATGAGAACAAGTGTGACCTAGTATGGTTTTGTAGGTATGATTGTGCCTTAGTAGTTGTTGGTTTAAGCAGGCTCATATGGATGTAAACCCTAAGGATGCTTGTGACCTTTGTTATAAAAGTGTAGTTTCCTCCCATCCTGGGAGAGCGACCCTTTGGTAGGGAGTTTACCAGTTTGGTCAGTTTTGAGGTAACCTAAGGAGGTTTCGTAGGATCTTGAGAAGCTAAGTGAAAAGTACATGGTATGAGAATGAACCTATAGACCCATAGACAACCATCTCTAAGTGCATGTGGATGTGTTACCATGAAGGTAACTAGTATGGGGACTGACCAAGGTAGGCAGGTTGCCATGACCCCTATGAAGGGATAAAAGTTAGTCATGGATGCAGAGAGATGATGAAGGATTGGGTAAGGTTCTAAGTTGAACATGTACTATGGTAGAATCCTAAGTCTATCCTAGGGTCAGGTAGGGATAAGACCGATGGAAGAAGGAGTTGCCTAATTCCCTAGTTGCACATGACCATAGGGTCGGGAGGTAACAACTATCATTGTCCGAGGGCCATGGGTTAGGAGATTGATCACCTTCATGAACTCATGGGACCCAAAGGGCAGATGAGTAGGGCACTCTCTGGATGCATAAGGAAGAAGGATGACCCCAAAAGTGTCGGCACCCTATAGACCTAGAGGAGACGACCAAGGATTGTGTTTGGACCAAGTAGGTTTGAGACTAGTTTTCCTTGGGAGAAATGTTTATATCATGATGTTTGTGATGTAGAGACATAAGTGGCATGTTCAACTCAGGTTTAATGGTGTACTGGCAAGGTGGGATGTACCATCTCTACTCTTGGAACAGGAAGAACTCTGTATTTGGACTATAGCCAAATGCTTATTTCCTCTTGTTATGGGAGTGAGAGATAGGATAGTACGCATGCCACACACCAAGGACAAGGATGGTGTGAGTTGGAACGTTGCTACGAGGAATGAGGATAGAGATGATAACATACCTTTGTGGAGAGAATAATACATGGATGAATTACAAACACTAAGAGTATTAAGGAGATCATCTTCTGAGGATGTTTTATCTTGAACTAAGTGGATTTTTGCAAGTGTTACAAGGAATCACAAGGTTGAGTTTGATCACCATGAGGATGAGCTCAGAGTTCCTTGATGAAGACAACCTTAGAATTTGAGATGAGATGATAAGTATAATGCATGGAGGAGTATGTCTTCGACATTAACTAACACCTAAGGATAAGGAGTGGTAATGAATGCTCTGGTTGAGATATAGCTACCTAGTTTAGCTGGAAGCTAGAAGAAGTTGAGGATGTTCGACTAACCCTATGCTTGGAAAGAAGATGTGTTTTGGCTAACACTCAGATGTAATAAGATATGTTGAACAAGTTAATGGTTGTTTGGTTAGCCAGTTTAGTCCTTGATGTGGTGAAAGGATGGTGATAGAACCTCAAATACACTTCTTTGGAAGGAAGGTAATAAAACCCTTTTGAGAGTGGTTTAGGATTTCTGAGGTATCAAGCTTGAGGAATCATAACGATACAGGAGGACATGATATACCGTGATACTACAAAGATAGTAAGTGATGGTAGCATTCTGGATGCTTAAAACAAAGTTGCATGTAGCATGTGGCCATGCAAGCCAGGAGGTGAAGGACGAACACCATTAACCCACTGCATGGATATAAAGTATAAAGAGTTCACGAGAGGGAATGGGAGTTCATCATTATGGAGGTTGTGAGTTTCTCCTAGACCAAGAAGGTCAAGATACAATATGGGTTATGGTAGATCACCTTACCTAGATGACATGAGAAAGGAAGAGTTCTGTCAAGGGACAGATCTGGTTGAACTACATATGAAAAGAGATGGTTCAACTACACCATGATGTGAATTCAAAGGTTCTTGATGTGACCTAAAGGTTCACTTCCATGAGGTGGAAGTAGATACATGAAGAGCTTAGTGGTTGTACAGTTTATCACCCCATACTAATGGACAGTATGATCCGGACTAGAGGGTCTGATGAGAGCATGTGTGCTCATTTAGGGTGATACATAGAGACAGTTCTTAAGATGTGATGTTAACCACCATAGCCTTTATCGAGATGCAAGAAGTTCTATAGGGAGGTTGTGTCGGTCACCACTTCATTATGATGATGTTGGTGAAGGAGGCCTCACGAAGGTCAGAAAAGAACCACAAGTGTGTGCAGATGAAGTCGCTTTGATGATGCAATGGCTAAGAGAAAGCCCAGTGGTGACATGAGGCACGAGCTGATGCAAAGCAGACTGATATACAGTTTACTGTGGGAGAATATGTGATGTGAAAATCCGACCCCTCTAAGCAACAGCTGATAAAGTTGAGTCCCCGATATATGGGTCCATTTGAGATGGATTGGTGGAGATGGTTGTGTTAACCTTACCCCTCAGAATAAAATGATGTGTTGCATGAGTCTGATCTAGAGCACTATGTGAGGTAGCCAAGCCAAGTGTTGTTCCCTTAACCTATTCCACTTTTGAAAGGCTGAAAAGTCCTGAGTCACCTATGAGGGTACGATATACCAAGGTAAGAAAGAACTCAGATGGAAGAAAATGAGATGATGAAAGTTCTTGGGAAGCACCATGGAAAGGGTGAAGCCACATAAGATCCATGATGGACACATGAAAGGCGTATCCTGTTTCTTTGCTTGCTTGATAGAATTTTGAGGGCAAAATTCTCATAAGAGGGGAAGGATGTTACAACCCCAAATTTTGGGTTCCTTTGGTGAGAAATGTAATTTCTCATATTAAAGATTTTTGGACAAATAATGATATAATTTTTTGTGAATAAATGGATTTCGTTTAAAATAGCCTTGTTGTTTGATTTGTGGGCTTTATTGGCTATTGGGCCCAATAACAAGGAAATTCAATTAATTAATGAATAATTGAGTTGTGGAGAAAAGAGAGATGAGGTAGAAACCTCTAGAAGGCAAAGGAATGTAATCCAAGAATGTATTTCGTGCCTCTTGGGTTCCTTGGGTTCCAAGGAGTCCAAAGTTGCATAAAGAGTGCAATAAGAAAAGAAAAGATCAATTTTTTTTTTTAAGATCAATTAAGTATTTCTTTATTAAGAAAGAAATTGAAAAAATTGATGAAATATGGAAAATAAGTAAAAAGAATTATAATTGAGTTATCCTTGATGGAATTTCGTATCCCAAGGATTCCTAATAATAAAAGGAATACCAATGAGTAAAATAAAAGAGAAATAAAGAGAAAACCTCAAAAAGATATATTTTAATGAAGAAATAAGCAAGATAATGTGAAATAATGCATATTGATGCATTTAGGGATAATGAGTATTCCTTAAAAAGAAATTTCGAATTATTAGAGTTTCTTGGGATCCAAGGAGTCCCAATGAAGAAAGAGGAAAGAGGAAATACCATGATTGCAAAATAAAAGGATAATAGGAACACATAATTAATGAATTATGTGGTTTTGTTAAGAAGAAAGTATTTCCTACTTAAGGAAAATGTAATTTTAAAGCCAATGGATCAAAAGGCAGGAATAAAGAAAGTAAGGGAGAGGTCTTTCATATTCCTAAATATCCAAGGAATATCCAAAGTTGAGAGAGAGAGAGAGAGAGAAGAATACTTCTCCTTGTAGAATTGTGATTCTTTTTAAAAAGACTTCGTTTCGTTGTGGGCAAGCCTCCCCAGGGCTTCGTTGACCCTCCCCTATATAAGGGGTAGAGTTCAGAGTTGAGTTAGAGGGTTTTCAATGCAGCCATATGTCTCTTCTTTGTCTCCTTCTTCTTCTTTGTCCTAACCCTAACGAAGGAAGCTAGGGCTATCTTAGTGACAACAGATAGTTGTGGTGCGACCTCGGTGGGGCCACGAAGCTACCCTAAAAATCTGGGATGGTTGGCTTCCTTTCCCTTTGCTCCCAACCTTGCTTGAAGCCTATGGAAGACCTACAAAGGGCGCTTCTTGGGACACCATTGCTGGCCGACTCTGCCCACCTCCGCCGCTGATGGGTGGCACTCTAGGTGCGGCTGGGCAAGGCGAAGCTGGTCGATGAAGGGCGGCAGCCGCCGGACCCTGGGAGGGGAGACAAACCTCCCCGCAATCGAACCTGGTCGGCGGACAGCAGGGTTCACGATGAAGGTGATGAACCAGGGGGTTGTTGACCACTTTACCCCTCTGTGCAGTTCATCGCCAATCGCTTACGCAAGGGTAAAATAGACGTTTGGTTATGTTTCCAAACTGGGCGAGTATGATGCATGGAAGGAGCCACGTGGCAGATTGCTATTGGCTAAAGTAAGTGTTTTATTGTAAAATTTGTATCTAAATATTGGTAGCTCCGATAAGAACATATAATACATGAATTTTGCTCAGAAAAATGAGAGGAATCCATTAAAAATATAATTGGAGCCTGATTATGTTTGCAATTCGAAAAGTAATAAAAGTTATTATCTTTAGATGTAATAATGTTTAAAGAACCCTATTTTGTTATGATTAAAGTGATTAATAGGGTATAATAGATGATTAAAGTTGATATTAGCCTGTTAATGATAAAAAGGAATATTAGGAAGAAAAAGGACGAACTGTGCATATAATTAGTTAATTTAGTGTTTCATATGCATGAATATACTTTAATGGGCCTTGAAACCCTAATGTTGATTAATTCGACTATTAATGGCTTTAATTGGTTAATTTCATGATTAAAGTAAGAATATGCTATTTCGAGCATTAAAGTCCCTAATTTGTGGATAAATAACCTTAATATAGAAATTAGGGTTTTCGATTGAATCAAGGTAGAATTAATAATAAATAGAGTTCATATGGGAATTAGACCATCATGAATTATGAGTTGTTAATCCGAAAGAAACTAAAGGTGATAATTGAGTCTAATGACCTTGAAATAACTTAAAAGGATAAAGAAGGTACTTTTAGTATAAAAGAGAAATAATCGTCTTTAATTGGGCTTATGATTTTGAAATTAGGGTTTATGAACTAAGAGAGCATTTAACATGATAAAAGTGCTATGGAGGCAAAAACCCTAATAAAACCCTAATATGGTCTAGAAAGCCTAAGGTGGAATCCAAGTCTAGCTTTAGAATGTTCTAGATAAACTATAACACTTGGATCATATGCATTAATTTCAGGATATTGTTGATTGCTTATTGATTCATTCTTTATCCTTATGGATTGGACAATCAAGTTACTCTGGATCAGGTATGTGGTTAATTATGGATAACCGCCTTAGGAAATTGTCTCCAGTCCTCATAGTTTAGTGGAAAAAGATTGGGATCTCTTGCAATGGTTTTCAGAAAACTTGATAAGTGACTTTGGTTTTCACCTACTGGTTGTCCAAATTGATTTTTCTCAATGGGAATTCGATCATCGGGCTTTCTTTTCCAAACTTTCAAAGATTGTATTCAGCCACGTGCTCGATGTTTTTGACCTAAGTATTCTTTCATAAAGGATAATATATATATGCATAATTATATATGATTAAATGCAGCACTATAAATACAATGATATGAATGCAATGATTACCTAGCCCATCAGAAGGTGTTGTTGTAACATTCAATGACTCAACATGGTGATCAGAGATGTTATTTTGATCCATCTTATCAGGAAATACATTTCTATTTTGGTTACTGGAAACTCTATTCTCTACAATTATTGAATGAATAGACACGGAAGCATTGACATTAGCCACACGGGGTCATTGTGAAATTCTTGATCTTGTAACTTTATCGCCACTTTCTTTATTTTGCTGATTTTGGAACCTTGTTCCCATCTCCTTTTCACTTGTGCATGTTTGAGAGGATTTCGAACTACCAACCATATTAGAGTCTTGGGGAGACGTGGATGATTGGGCATTTTTGGCAGAGCTAGCCCCAGTTTTATTGAATTTGTTTTCTCGATGTTTTTGACCTAAGCATTCATTCATAAAGGATAATATATGTATATGCATAATTATATATGATTAAATGCAACACTATAAATACAATGATATGAATGAAATGACTACCTAACCCATCATAAGGTGTTGTTGTAACATTCAATGACTCAACATGATGATCAGAGATGTTATTTTGGTCCATGTTATCAGGAAATACATTGTTGTTTTGGTTACTGGCAGCTCTATTCTCTACAATTCATGAATGAATAGACACGGAAGCATTGACATTAGGCACACGGGGTAGCTGTGAAATTCTTGATCTTGTAACTTTATCGCCACTTTCTTTATTTTTCTGATATTGGAACCTTGTTCCCATCTCCTTTTCAGTTGTGCATGTTTGAGAAGATTTCGAACCACCAACTATATTATAGTCTTGGGGAGACGTGGCTGATTGGGCATTGTTTGCAGAGCTAACATTAGTTTTATCGAATTTGTTTGCTCTATCATTACAAATTTCAGTTGGAAGGGAAGCTAAAAATTTTTTGGAGCGATTTGAGGTTGACATATTCAAAGATTGCCAACAAGCATGTTGAGTAATGCTAGGCAAATGAGTCGCCATACAGGAGTCATTGTTGTTGTTCTTATCATTGTTTGCGGCTGTCATGTTATGGCAGTTGTCACTGTACTGTTCTCTCATGTTGAGTATATCAAGTCACATAAAAATGGTCACATTTAGAAAAATATTGAACAACAAAATAACAATTTTATTAATAATATTTAAAAATGAAACTCATATATTTAAGCAAATATAATTATAAACAACAGTAGAGATAAGGATAAATATGAATAAGAATAATGTCAGACATGCAAAATTGATACACCTAGCTAGAGCAAAATGTGAGACAAAAAATTAAAGAGATACATTGAGCCAAAAAAGGCTTATTTAAGTCAAATATTAATGACAAACAAAAAGAAACATTGGATGCTATTTTGTAATCTGCTCATTCGAAATAGTCATCATCATCACTTTGAGATACACTTTCATCATCCTGCTGAAATTGGGATTGGTCTTTTTCAGTTGTTGAACTAGCAACAGTAATTCCTTCCATATCCAATCTAACTATGTCACAATCAGTATCTCCATCCTCTGATGTCATTCATGGCCCATCTCCAGTTTCACCTTGCACATAAGCTTCGACATTCTCAATACAAGATTGTTCTTCCATGTTCAACATATCCCGTGGGGCAATCTTCACAGCAAATGCCACCCTTTTGCAGTGACATCTTCTACATAAATTACTTGTCAAACTTGAGATACCACTACAAACGATTCTCATGTAGTTTGAAGGTGTCTCAAATTAACAAGAGTCAACCCATGTTCATCATGCTTGATTCCCCTCATTGAGTAGATGTCCACCCAATCACACTTAAATAATGTCACCTTAAAGTGTTCATAATAATTGAGCACAATAACATCCTTCAAAACACCATAGTAGGTTACATCTCTAGTAATTGGATTGCGGTCAGTGGTTTTAGAATAACAATCAGTCTTAGCTACCCAAAAGACTCCACTATTTTGTGTTGTTCGATTTGCATCTTTTTCCTTGGTATGAAATTTGTGACCATTGACAACATATTTTATCATCTGCCATATTTGTTTTTAGGAGTGTCTCAATATAACAAAAGAAAAGTTTGTTAGACTTTATTCATGAAGAATAACTAATTTAATTACCACAACTAAACTTACATGTTCCTTAAACCATCCATCAAATGAGTTACTATGTATTCTCTGAACCTCCTTTAAGGACTTTTGAGGATGTTTTTGCCGAATGATATCATAGTGCATCCTGAATACAAAATATGTGCAATATGTTATTGGAATATGTTATAGCATTTTATTAATAGAAGACAGTTGACACTAACTTACTTAATGTAGGGTTCAATTGCTTCACAATTGAATAGTACATACTTATGGGCTTGTTTCAATGTATGTTCGTCCAAGACACATGTTACCATTTTACCAATACCACGACCTACTGTCGAGAAAATAGACCAATCATCACTGTCAAGTGTTGGCTCATTTTCCAAATTTGTTTCGTCAGTATCGTTTCTATTTAGCCGATTTAATTTTGTTTCAACTCCATCCAAGTATCTTGAACAAAACGTTAGACACTCTTCATCTATATATCCTTCTTCTATTGACCCTTCTGGATATCTTTTATTACGAACATATCCTTTTAGGGTCATCAGATACCTGAAAACAAAGTTGAGGAAAATATTATGATAAATTACATTCCAATAGGTAAAGTCATCACGACGTGTGAAATGTTACCTTTCAATTGGATACATCCAACGATACTAAACAGGGCCGGCTATCTTAGCTTCATAAGAGAGATGGACTGATATATGCACCATTATGTCAAAAAAACATGGAGGGAATATCTTCTCCATCTCACAAAGTATAACAACTATTGCATTTTCCAATGCAGAAAAATCAATTGGATCTATTACTTTAGTGCACAATCTTTGAAAATAGCGACAAAGATTAATGATACATGACTTAGCATTCTTACTGGGCAAGGACACAGTGACAGCTAATGGCAAAAGTTGTTGCATCAACACGTGATAATCGTGACTTTTCATTGGTAACATCTTTTGATCCTTCGTCCGTGCACATATAGATATATTAGACGCATACCCATCTGGAACTTTGACAGATTTTAGGAGGTTGCAAAATAATATTTTTTCATTGTATAGCAAGCTGGAGGTAGGATGGTATATTTACCAACAGTTTTTGGATGAAGCGGAAATCTGATTCCCATATCCTCCAAATCCTTCCTTGCATTCAAGTTGTCCTTACTTTTATCCTTCAAACCTAGCAATGTTCCAACAATACTCTCACATATATTCTTCTCAATGTGCATGACATCGAGATTGGGCCTTACAATGTTAGTTTTCCAATATGGTAGCTCAAAAAATATGCTTTTCCTTTCCCAATTGTGTGTTGTATCCTTACCTCTTGGCCTTTTCTTACCAATTACAGTTGTTCCGTCCTCCAATTCTGACAAGATTTGAGCTCCAGAAGGAGGTTTAGGTGGACACCTAAATTCTTGCTCACCGTTAAATGCCTTTGCTTCTTTTCGGAATCTGTGGCTAGTTGGCAAAAACATATGATGTCCTCTGTAGAAAACTTTACGGCTATGTGGAAACCAATGTGAGACAATATCTTTATTACAATAGGGACATGCTTTGTAGCCTTTAGTACTCCAACCAGATAGATGTGCATATCCTGGAAAATCACTAATTGTCCATAATAAAGAAGCACACATCTGAAAGAATTCATTGGTTCCAACGTCATATGTATGTACACCAGTATCCAATAAATTCTTTCAACTCATCAATCAATGGATGCAAGTACACATCTATATTTTTGGGTGAAGCTAGTCCAGGAATGAGTAGGGACAACATAAAATGTGGTAGCTTCATGCACAACCAAGGAGGTAAATTATATGGAATAATCACAATAGGCCATGTACTGTAAGAAGTACTCATTGTCCCAAAAGGATTAAATTCGTCAGTTGCAAGTCCCAATCGAAGGTTTCTAGCGTCTGCAGCAAATTCTGGATGCATCACATCAAATGTTTTCCATGCAGGTGAATCAACTGGGTGTCTTAACTTGTCATCTTTTTCATATTCTTCTATTTGCCACCTCATTAAGGATGAGGTTTTTGATGACATCAATAACCGCATTAGGCGGGGTATAAGTGGAAAGTGTCTGAGCACTTTAATAGGCATTCTCTTGGGTTTTTCTGCAAACTCGTCATCATTATCTGGGATTGTAATCGGTTTCCATCTTGATGCTCCACATGTATCACATACGTCTTTATCAGCAGAATCCTTCCAAAACAACATGCAACCATTTGGACAAACATGAATCTTCACATAATCTAAGCCCAACCCCGTAATTGTCTTTTTTAGCTCATAAAATGAATTAGGTAACTATTCTCCTTCTGGTAGCATCTTCTTAAAGAACGTAAGAAACATAGATGATGCTATCTTACTCAAGCCATTAAGACAAATTAGGTGATAGAATTCTAGGATGCAAGCAAGTTTTCTATATTTCTTACACCCTAGATATAATTCTATCTCAGAATCCTTTTAAAAGATATAAAATTTTTCAGTATTGAAATGTTGATCACTAGATGGCTCCACTCCTTCTGTATTTCCATCTTCACTGAAACTCGGAAAAGTATCATGCAACATATCTTGTAAATTTTCAGCATTAAGGAAATCTCCCTGATCAGTAGGAGCATCCATTTGAACATCAACATCTTCACCATGAAAAGCCTAAGAAATATAGCTTCGTAAGAAGCCATGTCACAGTAGATGGCTCAATGTAGTCTTTCTGGTGACCTGGTATACATTGGCACACTTTCTACATGGGCATACAATCTTGTCTCCAATCGATGAATGTTCAAAAGCAAAATCCAAAACTTTAGATACTCCACATATGTATTTACTGTTGGTTCGGTCATCCTCTGCTATCCAAGACTTATCCATTCTATAAAAATAGTAAAACATATAACATATGAGTAAGTATGTCATATTAAAATAGGCTATACAATATGAGAAAATACTAGTGTAATCATGCAAATGAAGTTCACATGAGCCTATCCGACTATGTGGGCGCCCAAGCATTTATTGAAATACTTCTAATAAGGATAAAAGAACATAGTTATAATAAGGATAAAAGAACATTTATAATGAAATTTATCAGTAATTTGTAACATAATAGGATATGCATATTTCTTTTTGTTGTTTGGTTTCGAATGCGTCGTTAGATAGGATGGATTTGTGAATTTGGAACATTCATGGGAACACACACTTCAATTATAAGCATTCATGTAGAAACTTTCAGTTCCATTCAGTAATCTCTTTTTACATCCACACACAGGGGTGTACCCCTAAACAATAACTAAACAAAGAATTTGGTGTACCCCTAAACATGCGCATAATTAAAAAATCTATTAATATAGACAAGTCTAGATAAATAGATAACTAAATACTACACCAACATGGTCATACATCAATAACTTCGAGGACTTATCATTGTGGTGATCTTTTCCTGAAGTTCAGAAAAGAAAGAAGCTATGAGTATTGATTTCTTTCAGATAAAAAGTGTAAACACAAATTTTTTGTCTTAACAATTATATTTGTTAATTGGACTTACCGTGGCCTTTTTGATGATCGTGCTGTGTCACGGAGCTCCTCACTGTATTTAGACAAATCTGAACAGACAGGGGCCTCATAATCAGATTTTTCCGAGCTGATATCCTCCGACATGCGCTCATACCGTAGTAGATGATCGGGGGTCTCGCAGTTGATGTTGGTTATCCAAACTTTGATGGTATTATGGCCAACTGGATGGAGAAAAAGCTTGTCACTACAGCCCACATGCATCTTTCCAATCTAATCACGCCAATAATATTTTGATATAAGATTTCTCGCCAAATCATACTCAACCTCGATAACATGTGAATAATTGCCAAAATTTATGGTCACTTCACCAGGCCCGTAGTGTCTTCCTTTTAGAAAACGCCAATGTTTGGGTATGGCCAATTGGTTTTAGGAACGATCATCTAGGCTGATGTCCTATTATTCTTCAATAGGGAACATTAACATTGCCATAGAGGCCCAGTTCATAGTGACTATTGTGGGTGGACAGAGACTGCATAATATTAGTATTAACAAAGTGTAAGTACATATAACGATGTTATATATTTTCAGAAAAAGTTGTATAACATTCGTTAACCTTTTATTTCTTGTCATAACAAACTTTATTGTGGTAGACATGATAGCTTGAAAAGAAATCTAATAGAGGAGATCATGTCCTATATCTTTGCAATCGGTCCAATGTTCACTAATCCTTCTTTGAGAATTTCAAGGAAGTAACTAGTATTTTCTATAATTTGATGTATCTTTTTTTTTACTGAACCATGTGTGCCTCCTCCTTTATTAAAAACAACACCAAAATAGAGTTTAACTCTTTACAAGCTAAGAAGCTAACAACTGTACAGAAAGGAAAACTATAATTATCTATTTATGCTATTGACATCACGTATACACAGGGTCCAAACCCCTTTGGGATCACAAACTTTTTGAGAAAAGATTCTTCTATTCCTCTCCTTCCAAATACTAGAGATGAGGAAGAAATCTGCGCATTTGGCTCTCTGATTGAGTGATAAAATCTCTGTCAGACATGAAGGAACACAACTGCACTTAAGCTTGAAGAAGGATCAAAGCTCAGTGCAATAGAAACAGTCAAAGAAGAGGTGTTGTTCATCTTCTTCATGCTTCCAACATAGATAGAAAACAGAAGGGAGTTGGAAGTTAAAATTCTTTTAAATGTCCTGAGAAGGTAAGTGTTGAAGGTAACATTTCCATAAGAAAATAGAGATATTCCTAGGAATCTAGGACGCCCACACATCAACAGTCCAGTTCAGAACTTGAGCCTTGGACCTGCATAAGTCCCAACACTCTTTCAGCGACAAGGACACCTTACCATTAACAAGAATACAATCTTCAATATTTGCATTGGAAACAACCAGATTTTGAAGGATCCGGAGAACATCATCTCCTCCACGAATATTACCAAGGATTGCCCAATTACCATTAGTCAAGCATGCATCCACCCGACAATCATCACCTTTTCCCAATCTGTGCCTGAACTGCACATCAACATGATCGGACAGGAAGGTACCATTACCACACCACGGATCCTTCCAAAGTAAAAAATAGGAACCATTGCCTAGCTTAAAATGAGCATGAAGAAGCAAAGTATCTCTGTGTCAAAGCAATTTTTTCCAGAGCCAGGAATCATAGGATTTAGGCATGATAGAATTTGATGTATCTTGGTATTTCATAAAATGAGGTGACACTTATTATCTATTTGTTTAATCAACACTCATATTTTAGATTATCAAAGAGGTTAATGGTGTCTGGCTTATTTTGTATAGGTGTGAGACCTATTTAATTTGGAGTATCCATGCACTACTATAGAAGGTGTGAGACCTATTTAAAGAGGTTAGTGGTGTCTTTGCACATTTTTACTATAGTCTTGTACTTCTGTGTTTATCAAAACACTACTACAAGATATCTTATCATCTTATTATTTTGATAGTACCACAAATTTTATGATAAGAAGGATTCATCTAAAAATTGTAAATTTTCTAAATGAGTTATGTGAGGTTATTATTCTCTGACCTATATGTAAATGGGATAGATTCCTGCCACTTTAGTTTTATGAGTACATGACACTATGTTTGAAATACTTTTTAAAAGGATAAAAGAACATACTTATAATAAGGACCCAGGCACATTCTAATAATTTTGAAGTGAATCAGAAAATGAACAGGAGCCTGGGCCCTATCTGCTAGTATCAAAGGAGAATTTGTAAACCTCAAAACCACCAACATGGTTTCTAAACCTACAACCTCATCTTCTACAATCTCACCTTCTACAAACCTTTAGAACATATATAGCCAGAAAGTATCAATGATTGCATGTATCAATGACTAAAAAGTCTATCATGCAGCTTGCTTGGCACATGAAAGACAGACATGTTCAGTTGCATTGGCCCAAGTGGAAAGCAAACCCTGTTAGGGATAGGTCTAAATATGACTCACACACACTATTTGGCAAATTGTTTGGCTAAACCTAAAGTAGGCATATAAATTGTGGTCTTCCCTGAACTAATTGCATTGGATGTACTGAAAATGTCATGCCCTACACAATAAAGTTGTAAATAAAAAAAGTCAATCCTAAAACTGGAAATGCACACTACAAATTTTAGCACGATCGTGTATGAATGCAAAACAATACTAAACTGAATTAGGATCAATCATAGGGATTGGTTAACTAAATTATCAATGACATCTACTTGTTTAAAAAGTAGGTTAAGCCAAGGTCAACACACATTAACAACCATAGTAAAGCCTCATCATGATTTACATACCAGTTGCAGACTCCTAACACATGTATCAATAACTGCCAAGTATGTCATGCAACTTGTTTTACACATGAAAAAGATCCATGTTCAACTACATTGGCTCAAATGGAAACCAAACCCTATTAAAGGTAGATCTAAATCCTACTGATGGCCAGAATTCGGCAAACAACTTAGATAAAAATGAACTAAGCATACAAAATGTGGTCTCGCCTGAATAATATGACCCAAATTGAGGAAAATGTGGCATGCAACAAAGTGGTGGTTTATATCCATGGAAAAAATCATATCATTCCAATCCATATAAAAAAACACAACTAAAGCTAAGTGTGGGAAAAAATTAGTAAATCTTAAGTTAAAATCTGTATTGAAATCCTGTATAATTTGCCTTAGGAAAATATTGTGTGCCCAATCAATAAATCTTAGAGCACTTCAAAGCCAAGTATTAGATTATCTGAATCACCACTCATATGAATAATGTGTGTGAGATAATCCTTGAGAACAACATAGGTGGCTAAACCGCTTGAGATCCTTTAATGCTCACTCAGCCTATTGGTTTGGTGTCATTGTCATGAGAAATATCAAGAACAAAGGACGAGCAACCTGAATAGATTAACCACACTGATTTGTACTTTGAGGTGGCTATAAAAATGTCGTGCATGGGCTTGTTTGTCGTGGCCATCAGGGTTTTGTCAAATTCCTTGTAATTTCCTCCTCACCTAAACATAGGACATGGGTGTACATATCAATACACAACAACGATTACAATGTCCCACACACTTGTTAACAATAACCATGAAGCTCTAGAAGGATAAAGATGAGCTCAACTGAGTCTGAGAAATAAGCAAGAACCAAAAAGTAGGGAAATATCGTGATGACAACATACCTCTTCAGAAAGTTGCAAAGCTTAGAGGAATTGGATGATTGGAGTCCCTCACTCGAGCTCGGCGGCGCCTGAGGCGGTGCTTCAGGTTAGCTAGGTCAAAATAGGTGGCGAATGAAGGTTCCCGGTTCCTGATTGATGCGCATGGCTGACAAGTTTCACTCCTCCACTCGCAAATTCTGGTTCCAGGTTGGGACTCACTGTCGGCGCCGGCAACTCTGTGGCCGGTAGCTTCTCTGGAGTCGACGTGATCCACAAAGCTAGGGCTCGTCGCAAGGAGAGACTGGAGAGGGAGGAAGTCGCAAGGAGAGAGCGGTAGATGTCAGGCTGAATTAGGGAGAGAGTAGCTATTTGGAGCGCGAGTCATGAAATTTAGAGCGGGAAAGTCAATATTGCCTTAGCAAATTTGGGTCTGGCAATTTAGGATTGCCACTAATTAAAAATACAAATGTCTTTAATGTTAAGTCTTTTTAGAAAAATTCTTGTATATTAGAAAGATAGTGGATTTTTTTAAAAATGCCACTAGAATAAATTCCGCTAATGGGCAGATTTGTCGTAGTGTCACAATCATGGAACTATCCTTCTTCGTTTGTGCCTCAAAAATGCCTTAAGCGTACGTAGAGAGAATTCTATTGCCAGTGGTATCTTATAATTTTGTTGAACACTTCTCATTGTCCTTAACCAGATATGGAAATTTATCTCAATTAAATTTCCCAATTTAAACGATGATTTATTTTCCATTTGATTCTACAAGAGAAAACATTTGCATTTTATCAAAACTCCTTTTGATTTGATTTGAATAAAATTGATGATATATAATTAGGCCTTTAATTAATTATCACTCCCACTATTTTGATCATATTGATAGCCCTCACCATCAATTCAGAGATTAAAGCGTACAACCTTCTAGTGAGTAAGATCCTAATTTCCTCTAAGTCATGGACCAGCTAGGGTTGTCACCCAAAACTAGATTCTTTCATATAGGCAACTTTTGCCAATTGCATCTTATGCAACACGTGATAGATGTCATGCACAACTCTTTCTCATGTACATATCCATTCCTTAAGGTGCTTGATTCGATCAAGGTCACCTTGTTAATTCCAACCCAAATGCCAACACAATGCATATGCACCCTTCTAGGGTAGACCCACATATTGACCATCACACTTCTACGAGATAGACAACGCACCACACTAGGGTGTGCCCACAATTATTCGATCAAGCTTTTCATGTGTGTTTCTTTTGGAAGGCATCTTAAACTTAGTATTTATATTGAGGGATTTGGTATTTATATACATATATATATCCAATCACCATATATACATTATGTATCATATACATGCTATATCCCACAAGAAAACAAGCGAAGTGATAAAGTGATGATTATGGTCATCCTATTCTAATTCCTTGAGCCATAAGGAATTATGGTAATCTAGGTCTACATCACATGCAACAACCTGTAGTTGATGAAGATCTATGCTCGGGCCATTTCGGGTTGATCATCTCATCCTATGAGTGATCGACTTGCCTTCTGGTCGTTTGGTTGGTTGTCACCAACAAATAGTCTGGCTCCTCTAAACGGTTGCCTTATCGGGTCGTCTCGCTCCCCGTCAGACCACCAGTCGCTCATCTTGCACCACCCACAGGTAATCTCGGTCCTCCAATTATTATCTGGGCATCCATCATTCTTTGACATAACAAAAAATAAAACTATCCTACTTTAACAAATGTCTTTGGGAAACCCCAAGTTTCATTCAGGGGGAGCAAAGGTAGAAGAGAAGGCTCGAGTTATCTTGAGTTACATCCATAACAGAAGAAAGGACTTAGTACATAGACTAAGATGTAAACAACTACAACCAACCATGCACACACATAGGGGTTAATAGGCCATAACTACGTTATACATCCACCATCAAAACTATTTTAGGGCAACATGTATCGCTTGCATATAGATACAATATCATATATGTATATAGGCATTTGTGGTGTTTAATTGGATATGCACATTAGAAAATTATAGTATTCACATCGCAAGCAATAAATAAATGGAAAAAAAATCCAAAATCTGATCATGTCAATTAATCATAAAACATAGTATGTTGACGTAGATCTGATACCACTGTTGGGTTTTGTGGGACAAAATAGGCATGAGAAACAAAAATTTATCAAACCAAAAACCCATAACAAGCAGATCGAATAAACAACTATTCAATATGAAAGATGGTTTTGTGAGATATACCTGGTCTGAAGGCTTCCTAAGTGACAATACCTCACAGCTAGTGTGGTCTTCAACCACCTAGTCTTTGATGGCATATGTGCAGCTCCTAGTGCAGACCCAAACTACGATTGACGGATGTCTTCCTGAGTGGCAGAAATCTCCCACCTCTATAGATAGTCCACACAGACCACCAGAAACTCTAGTCATTCTAAAGGATAGACTAGAAGGAGTCATCCCCATCTGTTGACGTACTAGTCACTGACACACTCTGCCACCACCTGTCACTTTTTTGTAGTTGACTTTCCCTCGGTGTTCGTCAAAGGACGGGTAGAACTTGATTGGGCTCTCTCGGTTACCACAACCAGAGAGGACAATAAATTTGTATTTGAACTGATGTTCTATCTTGTGTTCTCTGAGAAGCCCCTTGTACCCCTCTATTTATAGTAGAGGGTAGGGTCAGGGTTCCCAATCTATGCAGGAGTAGAAGGGTTCGAATTTTCCATGAAATGATTGTACTACAGTAGGCAAACCGATCGTTTCACAACTCAACCGGTTATTTGGGAAGGTGAACCGATCAGTTCACTTTTCAACCGGTTGGTTGCAAGTGTGAATCAGTCGGTTCACTTAGTGAACTGCTCATTTCACTTCCTAGACTTGCCCACAATTGATTTTCCTTATTCGTTTCTAATTAATGCAAAAATTAATTCTTGTCCCAATCAAATTGAACAAGTGAAACAAAAATCTTTTCTCAGAAACTAGGAAACCCAACACCTACTCAGTTGGTCCATGTGAACCGATTAGTTCACTAGAGAGAACCAGTCATCTCACTAACCATGAGTCAATCAATTCACCTAGTAAACCGGTCGGTTGGTGGTCCAGGTTGTGCATAACTCAATCAATGTTGTTCTGAATCAATCTGACACTCTAATCAATTGGTTCAACACTTGAACTTGATGATTCTAAGTCAAGTCTATTGATTGAATGTTCAATTGAGTACCTGAACACTTTAGTAATCAATCTAAACATCATTCATAGATAAACTCCTCTTCTAGGTTAATCCTATGTGTGTGACCCTATAGGTTCCATTTCATGTTGACAGTGAATGTACATAACTAACATATGACATCACAAGCAAAGATTGGTGCCTAGTCACACATCAGTGCTACCCAATTGAAGAGGAAAGTTGGAGAACAACTTTCAACCTATAATCTATTATTGGTGATATAGTGAATGCATAGTCTCTTTGTCATTGATATCTGGATTGAACTCAAGGCATGGGCTTGTCATCCTCTACAAACGTTCAATCCATGTTTCTTGACTCAGAATAGACTTTTTGAGATATATGTAAGCTCAATGCCATACATTAACTCACATGCGCATGGCCTTGCAATTCTCAGTCTCACTCCTCAAGTGGCCAGGATATTACACTCCCTTAGGAAGGACAAATTTAATATCTATCACTCACAGTCAAGTCCCCATGTACCAAAGACACCTAGTCATCACCATTATTACAACCCATGTTTCAAGACTGTGTTTGATGATGTCAAAGTATACCCAACTACATGTGATGAGTGCAATGTTTTTAGGTCTAAGAACCATAATCACCACTAATAATATAAAAGATTATCCTAACTCACAAAGTGTGGTTTCCTTGCATCACTCTTATGGTGGGTCTTTCTGAAACATTGTCCTCTAACATGTATTTGTGTGCTTTGTTTGATATCATATATCATGACTAATGAGATTCTATCATCAACCAACACACACTCTAGTCTTCTATGTTATTGATGTCTATGGTTATTTCCACAACAACAACTGACTAGGGACATTAGTTAGAATGTACACACTCTTAACATTCATATGATCTCAATGTTTGAGTCATGTATTTAAAGACACACGCCATTGAGTTCTGTCATTCTCTAGACATTTATCATGTAATACTATTATCTCAAAATAGCTAAAACATATAGATAGAAATTGTCTTTATTATTATTATTATTAAAAACATATACAAAGTATGTCATTACAATCATCATACGATTGTCTCTATAGGAATACATACCAACAAACTCCTACTTACACTTGGAGCCTATCACCCATGAACATCAGTCCTTGTGATCTAGTATGACCATCATGCTTATGTTGTGAAAGAGCCTTAGTTAAGGGATCAACAATATTGTCTTCATTTGGTACTATATAAATCATCACATCTCCTCATTGTATGATCTCTCGTAAGAGATGGAAGTGATGCTATATGTGCTTGGACCGCTTATGTGATCCAGGTTCTTTAGCTTGTGTAATAGCTCTAGTGTTGTCACAATAAAGCTCAATTGCATCACAGATGCTAGGAACCACCCCAAGTTTAGAGATGAACTTCTTGATCCACACAACCTCCTTTTCTGCATGGGATGTAGCAATATACTCGACTTCTATCATAGAATCTACAACTGTCACTTTCTTTGAACTCTTCCAGCTCACAACTCTGTTGTTGAGGAAAAACACAAATCCTGACATTGAGCTCTAGAGATGGGAACTCCATGCCCCATGGGTATCCTTCCTCTCTTTGAGTTCTCCACATTGAACCTCTTCAACACTTTGTCAATGTATGTTCTTTGACTTAGTCCAAGAAGCCTTATGGATCTATCTCTAAAGATCTTGATTCCTAAGATATAGGATGTTTCTCCTAAGTCTTTCATTGAGAATATATTTCCAAGCCATGTATTTACATTTTGTAAAGTAGGGATGTCATTCCCCATTAATAGTATGTCATGCACATATAATATGAGGAATGTAGTCATGTTCTCACTAACCTTCTTGTACACACAAGGCTCATATTCATTTTGACTAAAGCTAAACTCTTTGACTGCTTCGTCAAATTGAAGATTCCAGCTCTGAGATGCTTGCTTCAATCCATAGATTGACCTTTGCAGCTTACATACTTTATTTGCATCCTTTAGATTTATAAAACCTTCAGGTTGTGTCATGTACACATCCTAGACCAGATTCTGGTTGAGGAATATAGTTTTAACATCCATCTGTCAAATCTCATAGTCATGGTATGCTACAATAGCAAGCATGATCCTGATGAACTTAATCATGGCAACTGGAGAAAAGGTTTCGTCATAGTCAACACCTTGAACTTGTTTGAAACTCTTTGCAACCAATTTTCCTTTATAAGTTTGCACATTGCCATCCATGTTGCTCTTCTTGTTGAAGACCCACTTGCACCCTATGGTTTTTACCCCTTCAAATGGATCCACCAAGGTCTATACCTTGTTGGTATACATGGATTCCATCGCAGATCTCATGGCCTCAAGCCATTTCTCAGAATCTGGTCACTATGTATCTTCTAGATAGGTTTTTGGTTCATCATCTATGACTACCTTATCACCTTCTCGAGTCACAAGATATCCAAATCTCTTAGGTTCAAAGCGTGTCCTACTAGATCTATGAGGTTCTTATTTTACTTGAGGAATTTGAGATTCCACAACAATTTGTGATTCTCTATGTTCCTCTTATTCATTTATTGTTTCAATGTTTTGTTGTTGGTCTCAGACCTCTTTGAGTTCCACTTTACTCCCACTGCTTCCTTTGGAAATAAATTCCTTTTCTAAGAATATAGCATTCTTGGCAACAAACACTTTGTTGTCAGTTGGGTGGTATAAGTAGTATCCCCTTGTTTTTTTGGGATATCCAACAAAATAACACTTATCAGATTTGGGTCCAAGCTTTTCAGGAAACATTTTCTTGACATAAGCTTCACATACCCAAACCTTCATAACAGACACAATTGGACGCTTCTCGTACCATATCTCATATGGTGTCATTTGAACCGATTTAGATGGTACACGGTTAAGTGTAAACACAGCGGTTTCAAGAGCATAACCCCAGAAGGTTTTTGGAAGATTGGCAAAACTCATCATAGATCACACCATATCTAGTAATGTATGATTCCTTCTTTCTGACACACCATTATGCTGTGGTGTTCTAGGTGGAGTCCATTGTGATACTATACCATGGTCTCTCAAAAGGTCATCAAAGTCTTGGCTTATATATTCTCCACCACGATCGGATTGAAGTGCCTTAATACCTTTGCCAAGTTGATGTTTTACTTCATTCATGAAATCCTTGAACCTTTCAAGGGTCTCTGACTTATGTTTCATCAAGTAAACATAGCCATACCTATTGAAGTCATCAGTAAAGGTAATGAAGTACTGACACCCACCTCTAGTATTTGTTCTAAAAGGCCCACATACATTAGTATCTATGACTCCTAATAGATCACTCGCTCTCTCACCTTTCCCTAAAAAGGGAGCCTTGGTCATCTTTCCCATTAAATAAGATTCACATGTATCTAATGATTCAAAATCAAAAGTATCCAGATAACCATCTTTATGGAGTCTTGATATGCGATTCTCATTTATGTGCCCTAGACAACAATGCCAAAGGTATGTTTTGTTTGAGTCATTGAGTTTTTGTCTTTTAGTGTTTACATTGTAAACATTTGTCTGTAGATCTATAGATATATACCATAATACATTGGGGCACTACCATAAGAGATCCCATCTTTAGAAATGGAACATTTTCCATTCTTTATAAGAAATTCAAATCCATCCTTGTCCAAACAAGATATAGAAATGATATTCCTATTAATGGCAGGTACATAATAATAGTTCTGTAACTCTATTATCAGCCCACTTAGTAGAGATAACTCATTGGTTCCTACTGCACTGGCAGCAACTCTTGCTCCATTAGCAACACGTAGCTCAACCTTGCCTTTTGCTAAAGGCCTACTTCTTTTTAGATCCTCATATTTGAACAAATGTGTGATCCACATCCGGTATCAAGTACCCATGATGAAGAAGTTGTAAAGTTCATCTCAATTAACGTATATACTAGAAGTAGATATCTCTATCTCTTGCTTCATCTTCCTTGATTCCCTTAATCATCTCCATATTTTGAGTGAAGAAGACTTGGACTTCAACTTGCTAGGAGAATGCTTCTCTTCCTTGCCTGTGTCCTTCGACTCCATTCCACTGATCATGATCAAGGAAATCCTTTTTCTTTTGTGCCTCAAACAATGCCTTAAGCATACATAGAGCATATTCTACGACCACTGGTATCTTAGGAATATATAGAACACTTCTCATAGTCCTTAACTAGGTATGGAAATTTATCTCAATTAAATTGCCCAATTCAAATGATGATTTCTTTGGCATTTGATTCTATAAGAGGAAATATTTGCATTTTATCAAAACTCCTTTTGATTTGATTTGAATAAAGTCGACGAAATTTAAATAGGCCTTTAATTAATTATCACTCCCACTATTTTGATAAAATTGATATCCCTCGACATGATGACTGCCCCACGCCCAAGCACTCACACCAGCGCTGCTGTCATTGGCATCAGTGGCACCTTCATCCATCCATCAGATGCCACTAAATGTGCCCTCAGTTCCCTCCCTTTGGTGGATGAGATTAGGTGCACAATGTTCATAATGGCGCCCAACAAATCTCCCAGACCCGACTACATCTGCAACTCCATTGTTCAAAACGATTGGGACATTATTAGACCATCTTTCATATGTACGGTCCAAGACATCTTCTCCTTGGGAGTCATAGAAGACGACATTGTAGATTCCTACATGTGTCTGATCCCGAAGACCAGACAGCCCCAAACATTGAGTGATCTCCGTCCCATCTCACTTAACAACACTTGCTTCAAGCTGATATCCAAAATCATTGTGGAGCGCATCAAGCTCCTTCTACAAGGCTGGATTTCTAAAACTCAGTCTAGCTTCCTCCCAGGACGGAGTATTACTAATAACATCATTCTTGTATAGGAGGTTATTCACACCATGCACATGAAGTGCAGCAGCAAGGCTCTAGCTTGCATTAAGATAGACATTGCTAAAGCTTTCGATAAAATGAGTTGGGCGTTTATTTACGACACCATCAGGAGGACCGGCATCCTGGCGCTACTGGTCGAGTTGATTATGCAAATCATTACTAAGGGGTGTACATCGATTCTTTGGGAAGGATGTCCCTTAGAGTCCTTCAAAACATCACAAGGCGTGTGCCAAGGCGATCCCATCAGCCCCTACATCTTCGTTTTAAGCATGGAAAGACTCAGCCAAGCCATCTCGCTCTCCATCAATCAAGGCAACTAGAGGCCTATTCACCTCTCAAGGCATGGTCTGCTACTATCACATGTTTTCTTTGCTGATGACATCCTCCTACTGGATGAAGCTTCCTTTGGGCAAGCTAAAACTACTAACAAAGTTCTCCAAGCTTTTGCATGTGCATCTGGGCAAAGGGTCTCCACGGCCAAATCACACTGTTACTTCTCGCCTAATACCTCACGTCAGGTCTAGGACACCTTCTGTAGGTGTCTCGGCATTCAACATACCAATGATTTGGGCCACTACATGGGTGTTCCCATCCTTCATCATCGAGTTAATAAGTCCACTCATGCTGTGATTATTGACACCATGAAGGATCACATGACAAGCTGGTCAGCACGACAGCTATCCCTTGCAGTAAGGATCACTCTTGCAAAATCTACTCTTCAAGCTATTTCCAGCTATGCCATGCAGTTGGTGCAACTCTCCCCTGCTCTATGTGATGACATCAACAAGAACATCAAGAACATCCTTTGGTCTGGTAGTGGGTCACACCACAGCCTCTCCTTGGTCTCGTGGAAAAAGGTGACCATGGCAAAAGCTGATGGCGGTCTAGGCATCAAGGATGCACATTCACAAAATCAAGCTCTTATGCTTGGAAACGTCTGGCGGTTCATGAACAATAGACAAGTCCTATGGGTCTGAGTGATGTGTGACAAGTACATGCATAATGACACCCCTATAAAGAAACCTTGTTCTTCTATGTGGGTCTTTATAAAGAAGCATATGCCCTCCATTCAGCATGCCTCGGCAGTGACTATCAATAATGGTGAGTCTACAAATGTATGGACTGATAGATGGCTTCATGGCCTATCCATAAAAGAGCTTGATCCCACATTTGTACCACCGTCAGACCTCATTGACCTCAAAGTCTCGGCCATGGGCATGGATGGTAATGGCTGGGATTTGGACTTCATCCAAAACTATCTTCCAAGTAGTTCAGGGCCACACATTCGTCACACCCACTCGCCTAATCCGACGTCGGGTCATGATATGCGCCAATGGCCTGGCTCAACTTCTGGTCTTCTTACTGCCAAGTCTGCCTACTAATGGTTGCGCAAAGATATGGCCTTGCCCTTAGCTAGAAAATGGGCTACTATATGGAAGTTGCCCATTCCTCATATCCATACCTTTCTATGGCTGCTGAACCATAGAGCACTGCTCACCAACGTAGAGAAATCCCGACGGCACATCCCTGTCAATGATACCTTCCCAGTATGCTTTAACGCATGTGACACGCTGATACATTCTCTCTGTGACTTCCACTATAGCAAGGAAGTTTGGGTCACATGCCAAGTCACCCCTTCCTTCTTTAATTCTCCCTAAGGATGACTGGATCACTGATATTCTCTCCTCTAAGTGCACTGATCTTCCTTCTATTCTTCCCGTGGTCGCATGTTGGGCAAATTGATCACAAATGAATGAGTTTATACACAATAGGAAGTTGCAACCTCTCCACAAATGGGTCTCCTTCATCAAAGAAAGAAAGTGAGCCATCATGGTGACTCCAACGTTGTTCTCAACACCCACCATTGTGTGTAGTCATATCCGGAACCCCCCAGCTATTAGGAGCGTTGTCATGTTTGTTGATGCTTCTTACAATGTTGTTTCATCTTGCGTCGGCATTCACATTCATGTTGTTGATAGCCATGGAAGTTTTCTTCTGGGCCATGGATCCCCCAGCCATGCCTTGGAACTTTGCAAAATCACAGGAAGGCATACTCCTACCATCCTGTCTGATGCCACCACAGCGGTAGCCATTACCACCGAGGGTGCATCTGTAACAACCATGTTCTCCCCCCACATGGGTCGACTCCAGAAGCTCCATGAGGATGTCGGCCAGCCTTGCATTTTGCATATTCCTAAATTGCATAATCATGTAGCTGGTTGTATTTCCTGCTTTTCTGTTCATGCTAGTACTACTTTTACTTTTCACACGGATGTGCTCGAGTGGATCACCATCAATCTAGATGTTATTTTTGCAAACATTTGGCATGCAGTAGAGAGCGGTATGAATACAATCTAATCTCTATGTTGTCCCAAAAAAAATTGATATCCCTCACCATCAATTCAGAAGATTGCAGCGTACAACCTTCTAGTGAGCAAGATCCTAATTTCCACTAAGTCATGGACCAGCTAGGGTTATCACCCACAACTAGATTCTTTCAGGTAGGCAACTTTTGCCAATTACATATTATGCAACTCTTGATAGATTTCATGCACAACTCTTTTCATGTACATCTCCATGCCTCAAGGTTCTTGATCTGATCAACGTCACCTTGTTAAGTCCAACCCAAATGCCAACACAATGAATATGCACCCTGCTAGGGAAGACCCACATATTCACCACCACACTTCCACGAGATAGACGGTGCACAATGCTAGGGCGAGCCCACACTTAGTCGATCAAGCTTTTCATGTGTGTTGCTTTTGGAAGGCATCTTAAACTTAATATTTATATTGAGGGGTTTGGTATTTATATACATATAGATATCCAATCACCACATATACAGTATGTATCTTATACATGCTATATCCCATAAGAAAACAAGCAAAGTGATAAAGTGATGATTATGGCCATCCTATTCGGATTCCTTGAGCCACAAGGAATTATAATCATCTAGGTCTACATCACATGCATCAACCTGTAGTTGATGAAGATCTGTGCTCGAGCCATTTCAGGTTGATCAGCTCATCCTATGACTTATCAGCTTGCCTCCTGGTCGGTCGGTTGGTTGTCACCAACCGATCATATGGCTCCTCTAGACGGTTGGTTCATCGGGTCATCTCGCTTCTTGTCAGACCACCATCCACTCGTATCACACCATCATCCGGTCATCTCGGTCCTCCAATCACTCGTCTGGGTGTCCATCATTCTTCAACATAATAGGAAATAAAACTATCCTACTTTTACAAATTTCTTTGGGAAACCCCAAGTTTGATTGGGGGGAGAAAAGGTAGAAGAGAAGGCTCGACTTATCTTGAGTTACACGTGGAATAGAAGAAAGGAATCGGTACATAGAGTGAGATGCAAACAACCACAACCAGCCATGCATACACATAGGGGTTTATAGGCCATAACCACGCTACACATCCACCATCAAAAATGTTTTAGGGTGTCGTGTATCGATTGCATATATATACCATATCATATATGTATATAGGGATTTGTGGTATTTAATCAGATATGTACATTAGCCAATTAAAGTATATGCATTGCATGCAATAATAAATGGTAAAAAAACCAAAATCCAATCATATTGATTAATCCTAAAACATAGTATGTTGACGTGGCTCTGATACCACTATTTGGTTTTGTGGGACAGAACATGCAGTGGAAACAAAAATTTATCTAACCATAAAGCCATAACTAGCATATCACATCAATAACTATGCAATAGGAAAGTTGGTTTAGTGAGATATACCTGGTCCTGAGGCCTGCTCAGTGATAATACCTTGTAGCTAGTGCGGTCTTCAAGCACCTAGTCTTCGACGACGTATGTGCAGCTCCTGGTGTAGACTCAGACTACGGTTGACGAATGTCCTCTTGAGCGGAAGAAATCTCCAACCTCTATAGATAGTCCACATGGACCACTAGGAACTCTAGTAGTCCTAAAGGACAGAATAGGAGTCATCGCTTTCTATTGGCGTACTAGTATCGACACACTCTCCCACCACCAGTCACTTTTCTACATTTGTCTTTCCGTCATTGTTCCTCCCTGGATGGGTAGTACTTGCTTGGGTTCTCTCAGTTACCACATCTAGAGAGGACAACAACTTTGCAGAGCAACTGATGTTATGAGTTGTGTGTTCTGAGAAGCCCCCTATACCCCTTTGTTTATAGTAGAGGGTAGGGTCAGGGTTCCCAGTCTGTGCAGGAGTAGAAGGGTTCAAATTTTCCATGAACTGATTGTACTGCGGTAGCTGAACCGGTCGTTTCACAACTAAACCGGTCATTTGGGCAAGTGAGCCGATTGATTCACTTTTAAACCAGACAGTTGGGAGTGTGAACGGGTCATTTCACTTCCCAGACTTGCCCATAATTGACTTTCCTTATTCATTTCTAATTAATGCAAATATTAATTATTGTCCCAATCGAATTGAACAAGTGAAACAAACATCTTTTCTCACAAACTGGGAAACCCAACACCTACTTGATTGGTCCATGTGAACTGATTGGTTCACCAATGTGAACCGGTCATCTCACTGACCATGAGCTGATCAGTTCACCCAGTAAATCGGTTGGTTGGTGGTCCAGGTTGTCCAAAACTCAGTCAATGCAGTTCTCAATCAATCTGACACTCTAATCAATTGGTTCATCACTTGAACTTGATGATTTTGAGTCAAGTCTATTCATTGAATGTTTAATTGAGTACCTAAACACTTTAGTGATCAATCTAAACATCATTCATGGATAAACTCCTCGTCCAAGTTAATCCTATGTGTGTGACCCAATAGGTTCTATTTCACATTGGCAGTGAATGTTCATAACTAACTTATGACATCACCAGCAAAGAGTGGTTTCTAGTCACACATCAGTGCTACCCAAGTGAAGAGCAAGGAGTGGTTTATAGTCTGTTATTGGTATTATAGTGAATGTATAGTCCCTTTATCAGTGATATCTAGATTGACCTCGAGGCATGGACTTGTCATCCTCTACAAATGTTCAATCCATGTTTTTTGACTCAGAGTAGACTGTCTGAGACATATGTAAGCTCAATGTCATGAATTAACTCACATGTCATGGCCATACATTTCTCAATCTCACTCCTCTAGTGAACAAGATATCACACTCCCTAAGGAGGGACAAATTCCATATCTATCACTCACAATCAAGTCCCCATGTGTCAAAGTATCCAAAATCACTTTTATAACAACCCATGTTTCAGTACTACATTTGATGATGTCAAAGTATACCCAATGCCATGTGATGAGTGTAGTGATTTTAGATCTAATAACCACAATCACCACCAATACTATAAGAGATGATCCTGACTAATCAAGTATGAATCACTCTTATGGTGGGTCTATCTGATACACTATTCTCTAACATGTATATGTGTGCTTGGTTAGGTATCATATATCATGACTAATGAGATTCTATCATCGACCAACACACACTGTAGTCTTTTGTGTTATTGATGTCTATGGTTATTTCCACAATAACCACTGACTAGGGACATTAGTGAGAATGTACACACTCTTAACATCCATATGATCTCATTGTTCAAGTCACGTACTTGAAGACACTCGTCATTGAGTTTTGTCATTCCCTAGACATCTATAATGTAATACTATTATCTCAAAATAGTTAAAACATATAGATAGAAATTTCCTTTATTATTATTATTCAAATCATTTACAAAGCATGACATAAAAATCATCATATAATTGGATCTATTGGCATACATACCCATATTTTATTCTACGGATCTCCAAATTGATCACAGTAGCATCATTGATAAATATATATTTATCCCTTTATTTACATCTTTTAGATATCTTTCTTGGATTTTTTTGCTATTTATCTTCTTCATTTTGTTATTAATTGCATTAGTTTGGAATTTTCTATTTATGTAGAGTTTTAAATATATTTTCTTGTTTTTTTGTAGAAAACTAGCTCATGAGTAAATTTCCCTAGAAGATATTTTTGCACAAATTCCCGCAATGTCGGACTTCAGTATATGCCTTTCACCAAAATTGGTATAACTCCCACATCCCAAGGAGGAATTTAATGTGTAAGTATGTGTTGGAAAGATAATTTAATTATCTACAGAAAAAAAAATATTTTCGGACCGCTTCTGTATTTATGACTGGCCCAAAAATATGCTTGAAATCGTTGTTGTGGGAAATTACTGCAAAAAGAATGCAAATCAATCAATTGTTTCCTCTATTGACTAGATCCAGAATTGCCCTAAACCTAATGTATACCCCCCCCTCCTTCTCCTATAAAAGGAGGGGCAATTCCTCCTCATTTCATCATATTGAATTTCACTTTTGTACAAGCATTCTCAGAGCATCTCATTCTTGTATTCTTCTTCTAGTTCTGTAATAAAGTAATTTTTCTTGAAGCATTGTACATTCTTAGATTGTTCCTCGACTCTTTTATTCCGCTTTTAGATCTAAATCTCCTTTTCCCCTTTTTTCAGTTTTGGGGCAATGAATTAAGAACCTGGCTATTTCATTATTGCTAGCATGAGGATTGATTTCCTATTTTGGGATAGACTATGGCCAAGGTACTTTCTTCCTCCGTCTCCCCCTTCTCCTCAACTATGAGTGAGTAGTTCCATATCGAGGCAAGGGGAACAACCCCTTAGCCACGGTTTGATCAAATTCATTTTAATCAATTTCTTTTATACGGCGATTGGTTTATTAAATCGATAATCTAGCGAAGTAATTACTCGTTAGATGTATATATGTTAACCCGGATGGAAATGACCATAGAAATCTGGATTTAGAATGATTAAACCAATTCGCATAGAGATTCTGATGTGACCGCGGATTTATCTCTTTTCAGATGACGAACTAGGAAACATGAGCACCGGACCAATGGGCTCATGTGGAGTTCATCTTTTGTGGGTTTTTGTGATTCACATGTCATCACCTATTTGTCGATTAATTGTTAATTCTTTTTCTTGCCATGGCTAAGGAGGTGAAAACCCCTAAGCCTCGATTATCTTCCTTTGATTTCAATCACCGACTGTCTCGTTTGTCTTAGTTTTTAGTCTTTTTTTTTCATAATTGTTTTTTGTTCTAACAACAATCTTGTTTACCTTTTGTAGGGCAAATAATATTTTGTTTAAGTACAACTTGATATCAGCAATTTCCTTCCTTATTAGCCATTCATCACCCAAACTGATTTTATTTTCTATTCTAAATCTGAAAATACCAAAAATAAATAAATTAGTTTTCAAACAATTGGCTTAAGAAGAAACAATCTTAAAAAGTTGTCCTTTGGGATTCGACCCTTTCTATAGTAACCTTAACCGAAAAGTTAAATGGTTTAAACTCTAGAATTAACAATCTTAGTGATTGGTGTGTTAAGCGACACATATCAATTTGGCGCTGTTGTCGGGGACAACGAATTGTTTTCTTGAACCCCAAAAAAACATTTGAAAGACTTTTTTTTATTTTTTTTATGCCATCCGAGTAACATTCCAGAAGTGCTACTCCTCCTTCTGTCGAGTATTCATTTCGGCAGTCAGTTTTTTTCTACAAACATGCTAGTTTGTAAAAAAATGTTAGTTTTATAATTTTTAACCTTGTGTTATATTCCCTTAGCTTTTCCTTTTAATTTATGGTCTGGTACAAATCTTTAGTTCTTTTTTGAATTGTAAAATAAAACCTTTTCAAATAGAGTGGGCATCCCAATATCCCCCACAATGTTATTATTTTGGTCTTTACAACCATGCATCTCTTGTCTGCCTGACACTACCCCATGCTTATGATAGCACCCCTTTTAATTGTGAGACCTTTCATCTTGGTGGGTACAATGTGAATCCACATTTTTCTGAGAACCATTATGGGAAATCTTGCTATTCATATTCTAATGGGGGATATGATCAACAAAAATTTGTGGGGTGTAACCAAAAAAACCTTGGGAGTTATGAACATGTTTATGAAACCCAATATAATCCTCAACAAGAAGAGAGACTTAGGGCCCTAGAGAAGATAGTAGTACAACGAGAAACAAAACTAAAAACCAGCCAAGCCTTCTTAACTACCCTGCTAGAAGCCCAAACCCAAAATATAGATTGTTCAAATATGTTTCCTCATGAATTGGGGACACCTTATAATATTGAATCTTCCTACCAAGATGGACGCCATGGAAATTACAATCCACCATCTTCTGGAGATTATTATGAGGAGCAATGCCACCCAAAACAATATGAGGGGTACTATGGCCAAGGAAACTATGGGGAGTGCGATGAGGATGGACAAAATTTTGGGGTGTATAAATCCTATGGTGAAACACAATTTAATCTTGAACTGGAAGACAAACTTAAGATCCTAGAAAAGATGGCAGTAGAAGGACAAGAAAAACTTGAATCCAGTCAAGCCATGTTAGCTACCTTGCTAGAGGATCAATCACAAACTCCCCCTATAGATATTGAGCAACCCAAGATGGTTCTTCCTAGCGATGATGACGATGATGATCCTATTTTTGTGTTATATATGTCGGATCCTAAAGAAATAGAACAAAAAATGGAGCCATATTTTGCATGCGTGAGGACGTGGGTATCCCTATCTTTCCTTTACAGACTTTGCTACTTGAATATGAAAAGTCGAAGAAGGAGAGTCAATCTAAAAATCCAACTACTCCCTCCACCACTACAACAATCCAATTGACATCAAAGACAAATACCCTTATTTTGAGTCTATTTTGGATAATAAGCATCCAACCCCCTTTAACAAAATGATTCCACACGTTCTGTCACATCCAATTCTCATTTCATGCACAAAAGCTTTAGAAGAAGAGACACAACCCTTAGGAGAAGTCTACATACCCCCTTCCACTGACTACAAGGAATATGTCCCCATTTTTATCCCTCATGAACCCTTGGGAACTCCTTGCATAGAGGAACTTGTGTTACATGCTATATCAACCATGAATCCCATCTATCCCAAGGTTGATTACATGAATTTTGAGCAGAGCAAAAATACATATCATGCTGATTTAAATTTAGTTGCCCCTTTCATATCACCACCAATTCTCCTATATGCAGGTCAATATGATTGAGGAAACCAGAGCCAGATCCTCCGCCTAACTTTGCACATCTGGCACTGCATGTGTTACCAGTCGGGTACCCACCAACCTCCCCAAATCCACATCCATCTTCAACACTTCCTCCACTATTGATGGAAGATCTGTGGATCCTATTGGAGGGAATGTGAGGTGAAAGCAAATATGAACACCCCACTGAGCTTCTACAATTACCCTATCATAGGGTACACTATGAAGCTCCTCAGATATAGGTCCCAACCCTCATACACATCCCATTCAGTTGGACATTTTTTGAGTTACCAGGGCCACCTGGAAATCCTTGATCTTCTCTTCCCTCCATCTCGGGTTTTGATTTTGCTTGAGATGAGCAAAAATATGAGTCTGGGGTGGAGGTGGGTGGTATGTTTCTATTCCACCCCTTATCTTTTTATTATTGCATTATTTCTACCTTTCTTTTTGGTTTTGCATATAGTTGCTTTGTTCATGGCCATTATCTAGTCGACCATATTTTTATTTCTTTTGTTGCAAAATGGCCTTTATCTAGTCAGCCAATATGAATAGATGGTTATCATGGTACCCCTTTGAATTTAGTAAACTTTTTGCAAAGACTATTACAAATTGTCATGTCTGAAACCACCATGTCACCTAGGACCCCTAATAACATCACTCCTCAGAATAGTTGACAAGTCAAAGGAATCGATCAAAACCAAGCATAATTTTCCCTATATTTAAGCAATGTATTATCTTGTTATAAAATTTGTATGATGTGATTTATAGGAATACTCTAACTAGAGCAATGAAACTCTCTGATAAAAATATATGAAAAAAAAAATTGAAAGTTATAAGCACAAGAACATCTCTTCCTTCCCTCTATTTTTTTCTAAAAAAGAGAAGCAAAGAATCACCACCAGACAAAAATCAAGTCCAGGGTGGCATGCTTCCCAAAATGAAAACTCCATACCCCACAAAGGGGAATACCATCCAAAGATGCCAAAAGTGTACATGAAACAAATTGTGACCAATGTAGCCATAACTCCATAAATTCATATCCTGAGTCGAATAGAGGAGGGATCAATATATTTTTGTCACTTCTTTCTTTGTTTTCACACCCCCAAATTCATTGTATTCTTGTGCAATAACTAAAAAAAAGAGTAATAAAAATTGAGAGTGTCAAAGCAAAAGTAAGATGATGCCTATTTTTTAAAAAAAATCTTATTTTAGAAGCTAGATTTGACAATTGTTTTGATAGGGAATACAAAAGTTTATGCTATGTGGTTCTAGGAGATTGGGTCACTTGGCCAAAATTTGGAGGTGGGGACTGTAGTGATGTTATTAAGTTGAGGATGGCATACTGGGAGTATAAATTGGACTTTATTTGTGATTTTATTTGTTAGAGGATAAGCAAAGATTCAAGTCTGGGGTATTTTAATAAATGTATATTTATCCCTTTATTTATATCTTTTAGATATCTTTCTAGGATTGTTTTGTTATTTATCTTTTTCATTTTGTTATTAATTATATTAGTTTGTAATTTTCTATTTATTTAGTGTTTTAAATATATTTTATTATTTTTTTGTCGGAAAGTAGCTCATGAGTAAATTCCCCTAGAAGATATTTTTGCACAAATTCCCACAGTGTCTGACTTCAGTATATACCTTTCACCAAAATTGGTATAACTCCCACATCCCAAGGAGGAATTTAATGTGCAAGTATGCGTTGGAAAGAAAATTTAATTATCTACAGGAAAAATATATTTTCAGATCGCTTCCGAATTTATGACTGGCCCAAATATACATTTTAAATCGTTTTTGTAGGAAATTACTACAGAAAGAATGCAAAGCAATCAATTGTTTCCTCTATTGATTAGATCTTGAATGTTAGCAGCCACTGACGGCCATTTCTTTTGCCCTAAACCTAATGTATACCCCCCTCCTTATCCTATAAAAGGAGAGGCACTTCCTCCTCATTTGATCATCTTGGATTTCACATTTTTACTAGCATTCTCGGAGCATCTCATTCTTGTATTCTTCTTCTAGTTCTATAATAAAGTAATTTTTCTTGAAGCATTGTTCATTCTTAGATTGTTCCTCGACTCTTTAATTCTTCTTTTGGATCGAGATCTCCTTTTCCCCTTTCTTTAGTTCTGGGGCAAGGAATTAAGAAGCTGGCCATTTCATTGTCTCTAGCAAAAGGATTGGTTTCCTATTTTGGGTTAGACTATGGCCAAGGTACTTTTTTCCTCCGTCTCTCCCTTGTCCTCAACTATGAGTGATTAGTTCCATATAGAGGCAAGGGGAACAACCCCTTAGCCATGGTTTGATCGAATTAGTTTTAATCGATTTCTTTTAGACGGTGATCTATTTATTAAATCGATAATCTAGCGAAGTAATTACTCGTTATATGTATATGTTAACCCAGATGGAAATGACAATGGAAATTTGGGTTTATAACGATTAAACCAATTCACAGAGAGATTCTGATGTGACCGCGGATTTATCTCTTTTTGGATGGCGAACTAGGAAACATGAGCACCAGGATCAATGGGCTCATGTGGAGTTCATCTTTTGTTGGTTTTTATGATTCACATATCGTCACGTATTTGTCGATTCATTGTTAATTCATTTTCTTGCCATGGCTAAGGAGGTGAAAACCCCTAAGCCTCAATTCTCGTCCTTTGATTTCAATCATCAACTATCTCATTTTTCTTAG